>CM046003.1:43332334-44720667 GCA_025175895.1 Wurfbainia villosa
AAGTAAGGAATCAACATATTTTTGTTTTACTCCCTGTAACTCTTCCTCAGCCAGGCTTGGGAAGAATAGCGGAGCAAGTATAAGTATTAGTAGCATAGCAAAAATGCGTTCCTCGCCATTAATATGTTTGCTCGCGGTAATTGTGGCCTATCGGGAGAATCGATGACTGCATCTTTGATGCACTGCTAGTACATCATTTGAGAATTTTGAATTGGCTATTTACAAGGGATTATCCCGGATCTACGCCGAGGTATTGATGGCGATTCTCAAATATCATAGAACAGAATGTGATATGATGAGATAGAATGCAATAGAAACAAAGACAGCGAACGAGTTACCTGTTCCTGACGGTCAAAGCGAGCCTTTTAATTCCATTCTTCATTCTTTAATTAAGAATGAATCAAATCTCCCCAAGTAGGATTCGAACCTACGACTAGTCAGTTAACAACCGACCACTCTACCACTGAGCTATTGAGGAACAACAGAAGATTCGACCTCATAGCGTGCAACTCCCGTTCTCAACCCATGAACAATATGAGTCCGAAGCTTCCTTCGTAACTCTCGGAACTTCTTCGTAGTGGCTCCGTTCCATGCCTCATTTCATAGGGAACCTCAAAGTGGCTCTATTTCATTATATTCCATCTATATCCCAATTCCATTCATTTAATATCCCTTTGGTGTCATTGACATAAGAGATGTCATTTAAAGTCTATCTGTTTCTATATATGGAAAGTTAAGAAATTATCATAATTATCATATAATAAACAAAAAATTGCAATAGAAAAGAAAAAGGAGGGTTTGTAATGATTTTTAAATCTTTTCTACTAGGTAATTTATTACCTTTATGCATGAAGATAATAAATTCGGTCGTTTTGGTCGGACTCTATTATGGATTTCTCACTACATTCTCCATAGGGCCCTCTTATCTCTTCCTTCTTCGAGCTCGGGCTATGGAAGGAGGAACCAAGGAGGAGGTAACAGCAACAACTGGTTTTAATATGGGACAACTCTTGATGTTCATATCGATCTATTATGCGCCTCTGCATCTAGCATTGGGTATAGACCTTATACAATAATTGTCCTAGTTCTACCCTATCTTTTGTTTCATTTCTTCTGGAAAAATCACAAAAACTTTTTTGATTATGGGTCTACTACCGGAAATTCAATGTGTAATCTCAACATTCAATGTGTATTCCTGAATAATCTAATTTTTCAATTATTCAACCATTTCATTTTACCAAGTTCAACGTTAGCCAGATTAGTCAACATTTATCTGTTTCGATGCAACAACAAGATGTTATTTGTAACAAGTAGTTTTATTGGTTGGTTAATTGGTTATATTTTCTTCATGAAATGGGTTAGATTGGTATTATTCTGGATACGTCAAAATGTTTCTATTCGATCTAAATTGAATAGGTATAAGTACGAGTACCTTATGGCAGAATTGAGAAATTCTATGGGTCGAATCATTAGTATTCTCTTATTTATCACCTGTGTCTACTATTTAGGCAAAATGTCGTCGCCTATTGTTACTAATAAAATAAATGAAATGGAAGAAAGGAGAGAAAGTGAGGAAGAAAGCGATGTAGAAACTACTTTCGAAAGGAAGGAGACTAAACAGGAACAAGCGGGATCCACCAAAAAAAACCCTTCCCTTTATTGGGAAGAAAAGGAGGATCCGGACAAAATAGATCAAACGGAAGAGATTCGAGTGGAAAAAATGTATCCTTTTGAAAAATATCTTGTAACTTTTCTTTTCAATTATAAGCGGTGGAATCGTCCATCACGGTATATACAAAATAATCGACTTGGACATTCTATACGAAATGAAATGTCACAATATTTTTTTATACATGTTTAAGTGATGGAAAACAAACAATATCTTTTACATATCCACCTAGTTTATTGATTTTTTCAAAAATGACAGAACGTAAAATTTCTTTGTACACGACAGAAAATTTTTTCCATGAAGACCTATATAATTATTGGGTTTCTACTAATGAGCAAAAAAAGTACAACTTGAGTAATGAATTAATAAGTAGAATAAAAATTCTATAAAAAGAAAAAGTATCTCTTAGTCTAGATATACTAGAAAAAAGGACCAGATTATGCATTGATGAGAATAAACAAGAATACTTGCCAAAAGCATATGATCCTCTTTTGAATGGCGCATATCGTGGAAAAATAAACAAATTCTATTCACATACAACCATGAATCATTTAATTACTTCGAAAGAAAATTCCGTGGAAATAGTTTGGATAAATAAGCTTCATGGGCTATTTTCTATTTCTATTAATTACCAAGAATTTGAACATGAAAAAAATCCACTTAATGAAAAATCACCATGGAATTCTATTATTAATTCGTTAACGTCAATTGATCAATTATCTTTTGAGTACATACCCAATTCTCATTTGAAAAAATCTTCTTTATTGGAAGAAGAAATCAAAATAAATTCAGAAAATAAAGCAAAATCTTTGAAATCAGTATTCGATATAATTACAACCAATGGAGAAGAAATCATTGAAGAAGGAGAAGAAATCCTTAAAGAAAAAAATCATTCAAAAAATTCCTCAATGGTTATACAAACTAACTGAAGAGTTAGAAGCACTAGCACAGGATGAAGATGAAGAAGATGAACATGAGGAACTAATGAAACAAGATCAAGAAATTCGTACAAGAAAAGCCAGATGAGTGGTGATTTATACTGACTACAGCGTGAATCCCAAGACTAAAGATGATGAAATAAATGAGTTGGCTTTGATACGTTACTCACAACAACTTGATTTTCATCGAGGTCTAATCAAAGGATCCTTACGCGCTCAAAGACGTAAAACAATTATTTGGAACACATTCCAAGCATATGTAAATTCTCCGCTTTTTTTGGATCGAGTAGAAAACATATATTTTTTTTCTCTTTTAAACAAGATCGATCAAAATATTAAGTCTATTTTTTGGAATTTAGCGAAGAAAAAACCAAAAACGGAATGTTGGCTTTGATACATTCTTCTCTAAGTTGCATTTACCTCCTTTTAAAGTCATACTTAGAAAAATTCACCTTTTGAATGTTTATCCAAGCATGTCCTAGGATCAGAGAAGGTTAAAATACTCAGGGGTAAGTCAAATGATCCAAAAGTCCTATTTGCCAAAAATTCTCAGTAATAATAGACTAATATCATCAATCAGTCAATTGATAATGCCATCAATTGACTATTTTATTGAAATAGTTAATCGATATTTGATAGTTTTCAAACTAAATTTAAGAAATAAATAAGTAATTCAATAATTTCTAAAAATTATAAAATTTATACAGATATTACTTATATCAAATACTATAAAAAAATAATTTTATATGAAAATATCTATTTTTTTAAAGAAGGTCACAAAGTTGAAATCCATTAAAAACTTCCATATTTTATCCTAACTTTGTATTGATATTATCAATTATTATTTCTATCAACGTGTAAAGTTTACCAAGATTTTTAAAAATACTTTCAAAATTAATTTATAATCATGCTTCATAGGCTAAGTGTGTTGGTGCAGGGCTACCAGATAATCGAACATAGATTTTGATAATGACAAAGATTCAAAGTTAAGTTATTTGTTATCTCATATGCTATGTTGAGTATGCAAGTAATGTGTTAAACTTTACTAAGGTCAAAAGATGCCAAGAGAATCTCAGAAAGTCGAGAAACCTTGGTGGTTGAGTGACCAGAAGCTAAGAGACAGGTCAGAAGGACCAAAAGTAAGCAAGGTAAGAACCTTGTATGGAGAGGACAGGTTGCATCCTCAGTATGGGGACAATCGTAGGCGACGATCCGACGAAGGCTTCCAAAGGAAGGCCGAAGTCGAGATCGGACAATCTAAGACTGTTATACTATATGTCATTATATATTTCTTGTGCTAACTATGTGATGCAGGTAACTAATCAAGGCATCAGTCGACCGGAGAAAACATCAGTCGACTGGATCACCATCAGTCGACTGATGGATGTAGCAGTCGACTAGTAATGAATGTGGACACATTGAAGCAAATTCAAGATAAGAGCCACAATGTTAGGGATAAGGATAAGGTTTGATCCAGATCTAGATCTCAACGTGCTAGGGTTTGGAAAGCTATAAAAGAAGGGGCAAGGCACCCCCTATTCATCAATTAAAAGGCTCCAAAAGTGCTCCATCAACCAAAAGCTCTCGTCTCCATGCAACACCGTCGTAATGCCGACAAATCTCTTTTCTTTCACTTCTCAAGTCAGTACTTTTATTTATTTCTTTGCTTATTACTTGCTAAGAGGAGAGGTAGGATTGTTACCTCCTCCTCTACATTTCTTGTATTACTTCGTATCTCTTACCTCCAACGAGGAAGAGAGTTTTAGTGAATTGCCCTTCGAAGGTGATCAAGGATCCAGGGTCTTAGACTAGCAACCGGTAGGTTGTGAACTAAGTAAAACTCGTTGTGCACTTTGGTTTGTATTTTCGTGTTTTCCACTGTGAATTACTTTGGTTTCCAAAACAAATTAAAAGAAAGTTTTTAAATACGCTATTCACCCTCCCCCTCTAGCACCTTTCTCGATCCTATATTTGGTATCAAAGCCGGGGGGGGGGGCTCAAAATTGATGCAACCACCTTTTTGAGCAATTTTTACTTTCTTTCTTTCATGTTTTTTTGGTATAATTTAGTTTTTGCTCTCTTCTCTCACACTACTAACCCAAGACCAAGCCTTTAAATTTTTATTGTTGTTCGTGTTTTTACGAGGTATTTAAATAGCCCACCTTGAGGGGTATAGCACCGCCTGGCCTCTATTCTTTAACAGAGATGACTTCCGTTAATGGAAGGGTAAAAACACAAGTTGATATGTGGATATTCATTCAAATCGGCTTTGCTTTACCCACCAATGACCAAGGGGAACCATTGGACTATGACAAATGGACCAATGTAATGAAGAGGCAAATCGAAGCTGATGCAAAAGCAATCCAAATCTTGCAATGTGACTTATCCAAGGAGGAGCTCAATCGAATTGGTCCATTCATCAGCACCAAGGATCTATGGAACAAGCTCATTGAACTCCATGAAGGGTCATCCGACACAAAGGTATGTAAGATGTTGGATCGAAAAGCGTCGCTAGAGGGGGGGTGAATAACGATCGAAAATCTTTCGTTAGTAATCGTTCGTTAAGGTACGAGTAAGCGAGTAAGCAGTGGAAAATAAAATGACACGTTTATTTTACTTGGTTCACAACCCGGCAGTTGCTACTCCAAGGCCCTATCGGTCCTAGACCGCGTACGGAGGGCAAAGCACTATAACGTCTCCTCCTCGTTGGAGGTAGGAGACAACGATCACAAAACCGAATATACGAGGATGAGGCAACAAGCCTACCTCACCTCGTTATGAAGAAAAACAAAGAATACAATATCAAAAATATTACTTGAATCTGCTGCCGACGAAGAAGATTGGAACTTGGCGTCGCGTCGGCGTTATGACGGTGTTGGAGCGTTGGCGTTGTAGGAGCACTTGATGAACAAAATTGATGATGTTTAGAGATGAATCCTCCCCTCCTTTTATAGACTTTAGCCTCTGAATTTGTCTCCTATTTCTTTGGAACGGATCATGAATTTTTCCAAATTTTTATCGCTGGCGGCGCGAAACGTTATCCGCTTTGACCTAGCGCAAAAAAGTGAATCGTCGCCATCGGTTGATCGATGCCTCCCGATCGATGGGCATCGGGCCGATCGCTCCATGTCCGAATGACTGCCAGCTTGGCCACTTCCCTGCAGCAAGAGGTTAGCTCGGAAAATGATAAATACGACAGTTTCTAATCGTCCGATCTCGACCTAGACCTTCCACAGGAAGTCTTAGTCGGATCGTCGCCTACGGTCATCCCCGTAAAGAGGACACGACCTTACAATCTCTCACTCACACGAGCTTACCTCGATAGTAGCTCTTGCTTCCGGCCTTCCACTCGATTCCTTCGGCTCCCTCCGAAGTCACTCGAGTGTCGCCCGACCACCGCGGCTTCCTCCGGGTGTCGCTAGCCTTCAGCTCCAGCTATAGCAATCTTTTGCACACTTGATTCAGCTCGTGAGATAACGATATAAACTTAACTTTGTGTCTTTGCCATAATCAAAACACAGGTTCGATTATCTAGTGCCCCTGCACCAACAATCTCCCCCTTTTTGATCTATGACAAACCAACACAAAGTTAAGGAAAATTAAAGCATAAAACTAGTATAGTAAATGATGAATGTCATTTTCAAAAGCTCCCCCTTAACCCTAGGTGAGTGTTGAAAGAAATAATTTAATTTTCAAAATTAAATTTTATGTTACTCCCCCTTAACTTTTGCTCTTCTCCCCCTTTTGCCATAAATCAAAATTTTTTTTTTGGGGTTTTTGTATAAAATAAGGGTTTGAAAACAATATCGTATATGCATGCATCTAGATAAATCAAATATGAGTCCAAGCATACGTCTAGCAGTAGTTAGATAGATTGGTTCGAGGTGTGCCCCTCTGCACCAATAATCTAAAGATTTATAATATAACCTTTAGGGTTAGTTTGCTCTCCCCCTTAGTCAAATATATGAAGTATAAGAGATGTAGGGGGCGCTAAACTTTGGCCTAAGAGTTGTTAAGTACAATAGTTGAGAAAATAGGTAGTATTTTGAAGAGATTGTTTTAAGTATATTTCAATTATCCTTAACATCTCACCCATTCTATGTGTCTCAGAATTTGTTCACCTTATATGTTTTGTGAGATGATTTTAAAATTAAGTTGATTAAGTGCATTTAGGTTCAAGTAATTTTATGTTAGATTTGGATTTGACCCTAGGCTTGTCAAGTTTACCTTTTCAAGATCATGGCTTCGTGTCGTGGCGAGGCAGTGGGCCTTCTTTTATCGGATCATCGACCACTTCCTTAGACAAAGCCATTTTCAAGAAAATGATGACTTGACTCACCTAAGACTATTTCCTAGTCTAACTGAAAAGAGGCTCCCCGAGGCTCAATCTTTTCGAAGGATTTTAGTTGGTTATGTACGTGTTCTAAGTAAGTTCACAAGTTAACAAAAATTCTAAGCATGCAATGGTTTTGCTAAGTAAGCGGGTACACTATTTTAGTGTTAGCTCGACCATTGAACCAATATGGTCTATTCAAATAATGAACTTGATCCTGGGGAATCCAAACCTTGTTAGTCCTTATATGTGAATTTAATAAAACCTTTGGGACCCATGCTTGGACTCTTTGATGACTACGATTTACGATAGACATATAAGACCTATTCGTAGTCTTTGACTTAAATCCGAGTCCGACTTTGTTGTACATGGCTCTTTGGGTTCCAAGTAGTCGATTAAGGTTCTTAGATCCCAATGTGAACCTTTCCAACCTAGCCTCAACCTCTTGAACTCGTTCTTTCAAGAGAGAATTCTCCTCCTCAAGTTTTTCAATTTGGGTTGAGTTTCCCTCTTGAACTTGACTAGTTGAAGAGGTTAGAGTAGCCTCTTGCTTGAGGGTTTCAACCTCCTCAAGTAACGACTCAACCCTAGACTCGGACTTAGTTAATTTCCTAGACAAAAACTTAACCGTATTATGTAAAGTATTAAATAAAGTTCGACTCACTTTAAGGGTATCTTTTGAACCAGGATGCGTGTCGTGGCTTGAAGGTAACCGTAGTCCGAGTCATCCTCGAGTTCGACTCAAGTTGAGTTCGGTCTCCGTGTTGCGATTCAATCGATTTCGCCATGAAAGCTATGTCTTCTTTGTTGTCCCAAGTTGCATGGAAGGCTTTCCTTGCTCCCTTTTTCTTTTGGTTCTCATTCTTCAATTTCCTCCTTTCTTGTCGAACTATTCTCCGCACAATGTTGACTATTATGGCCTCCTCTTCGGATTCGGATTCGTCTTCGGGTTCGAGTTCATCTACTTGCCTAGTAGGTGGCTTGCTTCTTTGTCCTGCAAGTAGAGCAATACCTCTCTCGTCCCGGATCACGTTAGTTTGCTCATGAAGTTCAAACTCGGAAAATAATTCATCTAACCTAAGCTTCGATAGGTCCTTAGAGACCTTATAGGCATCGACCATGGATGCCCACAAGGTAGTCCTAGGAAATGAATTAAGAACGTACCTTAGTAGGTCACGGTTTTCGACCTTGTGTCCGATGGTGTGTAGGCCGTTGACAATGTCCTGGACGCGGGCGTGTAGTTGCGTTGCCATCTCGTGTTCCTGCATCTTGAGGTTATACAACTTATTGAAAAGAAGGTCACGTTTACATACCTTAGCATCGGACGTTCCTTCGTGTAGCTCGATTAATTTATTCCATAGGTCCTTGGCGCTAATGAATGGTCCGATGCGGTTGAGTTCCTCCTTGGACAGGCCGCATTGTAATATTTGGGTTGCTCTTGCATCGACTTCGATTTGCCTCTTGGTTGCATTTGTCCACTTGTTGAAATCCAAGGGTTCTCCTTGATCATTGGTGGGTAAAGCAAAGCCGGTTTGGATTATTATCCAAGTCTCGACTTGTGTTTTCAAGAAACACTCCATCCGACCTTTCCAATAACGGAAATCATCTCTGTTAAAGAACGGAGGTCGGGTGGTGCTATATCCCTCAATGTGAGCCATTAAGTATCTTGCAAAACACAAATAAAAACCAAAGAGAATTCCAAGACTTGGTCTTGGATTAGTAATGCGGGAAATAATAGGAAAAAAAACAGAAATAAATAAGGAGGATAAGAAACTAACAAAAATTTGAAACTTACGACCTTCGATGTCCCCGAAAGGGTACTAAACGTTGGATTTTGGGGCTGGAAACAGCTTGTTACGGGGGTAAACCCCTCGTAAGAAGTGTAGATCTTTCAGAGAGCTTCGATTTGGTGGGTAGATCGTTTCGTGAGTCCACTTGTAGCAAAAGTTATGCTCGTTTGATCGTGAGGTACTCCGAAGATCGTGAGGTACTCCGAAGGAGATTAGTACTTGCAAAAACACAACAAAAAAAACTATGTACCAAGACTTGGTCTTGGATTAGTAGTGCGGGAAACAAAATCTAAGAAATATACGAATCGAAAAATACGAAAAGAAAACCAAAACGTGCTAGATTGGTGGTTTCACCAAATCTTAGCGCCCCCGCTCTGATACCAATTGTTGGATCGAAAAGCGTCGCTAGAGGGGGGGTGAATAGCGATCGAAAATCTTTCGTTCGTAATCGTTCGTTAAGGCACGAGTAAGCGAGTAAGCAGCGGAAAATAAAATGACACGTTTATTTTACTTGGTTCACAACCCGGCGGTTGCTACTCCAAGGCCCTATCGGTCCTAGACCGCGTACGGAGGGCAAAGCACTATAACGTCTCCTCCTCGTTGGAGGTAGGAGACAACGATCACAAAACCGAATATACAAGGATGAGGCAACAAGCCTACCTCACCTCGTTATGAAGAAAAACAAAGAATACAATATCAAAAATATTACTTGAATCTGCTGCCGACGAAGAAGATTGGAACTTGGCGTCGCGTCGGCGTTATGACGGTGTTGGAGCATTGGCGTTGTAGGAGCACTTGATGAATAAAATTGATGATGTTTGGAGATGAATCCTCCCCTCCTTTTATAGACTTTAGCCTCTGAATTTGTCTCCTATTTCTTTGGAACGGATCATGAATTTTTCCAAATTTTTATCGCGAAGTGGCCGCGTCAAACGTTATCCATTTTGACCTAGCGCAAAAGCTGAATCGTCGCCATCAGTCGACTGATGCCTCCCATCAGTCGACTGATGGGCATCAGTCGACTGCTCCATGTCTGATCATTGCACTTGGCCACTTCCCTGCAGCAAGAGGTTAGCTCAGAAAATGATAAATACGACGGTTTCTAACCGTCCGATCTCGACCTAGACCTTCCACAGGAAGTCTTAGTCGGATCGTCGCCTACGGTCATCCCCGTAAAGAGGACACGACCTTACAATCTCTCACTCACACGAGCTTACCTCGATAGTAGCTCTTGCTTCCGGCCTTCCACTCGATTCCTTCGGCTCCCTCTGAAGTCACTCGAGTGTCGCCCGACCACCGCGGCTTCCTCCGGGTGTCGCTAGCCTTCAGCTCCAGCTATAGCAATCTTTTGCACACTTGATTCAGCTCGTGAGATAACGATATAAACTTAACTTTGTGTCTTTGCCATAATCAAAACACAGGTTCGATTATCTAGTGCCCCTGCACCAACATAAGAGAGATCTTTTAGTCAATAAATTATATATTTTGAAAATACAGGACAATGAGACTGTGAGCCAACTCCATGCTCGCATTCAAGACATCCTAAACAACCTTTATTCCATCGGACAGAAGGTGGAGAACATTGATGTCATAAGGTACGCTCTAAGAGCTTTTCCTAGGACCACTTTGTGGGCATCCATGGTTTATGCTTACAAAGTATCTAGAGATCTTTCTAAAATTAGATTAGATGAATTATTTTCTGAATTTGAGCTTCATTAACAGTCTAACTCGGCCCTAGCAGAGAAAGGTATTGCTTTGTTTGTAGGTCGAAGAAAGGTGAAAAGCAAGCCTCCTCCTGAAGATGACGAGTCTGAATCGGAATTAGACAAAGAGATGGAGACCGAACTAGTCAATCTAGTTTGAAAGATGATCAAGCATAGAAGGTGACCAACCAAGACAACGAAGGAGAAGAGACCCAACACAAGTCAAAACTACAAGTGCTACGAGTGCAATAAGAAGGGACACTTCAAGTCTGAGTGTCTAAAGCTAAAGAACAAGAAACTGCAAATCAAGAAAGCACTGAACGCAATGTGGGAGAAATCATCGGAGGAAGAAGAAGACCAAGTCAACAACTTGGTTCTCATGGCAAGACCATCTGAGTTTGAGTCCGAGTCCGAAGCCAACAACGAGTCCAAGTTTGAGTCCGAGTCCGATTCTGGATCCGACACCGAGCCCGAGTTCAAGACAAGCCACAGATCTGAATCCGATTCAAAAGAGTCAATCAAGGTGAGTCGTTCGTTAATTAAAACTCTATACGATTCCATTAAATTATTGAATAAAAAATTGACTAAATCCAAGTCTAAAGTCGAGTCGTTGCTTAAGGAGGTTAAACTCCTTAAGCATATGACTACTGTAACCTCTTCAACTAGTCAAGTTCAAGAGGAAAACTCAATTCAAGTTAAAAAAAACTTGAGGAAGAGAATTCTCTCTTGAAATGGCAAGTTCAAGAGCTTAGGACATCGTTGGAAAGGTTCACATTGGGATCCAAGGGTCTTGACCTAATCCTTGGATCACAAAGAGCCGTGTGAACAACAAGGTCAGACTCGGGTTTAGAGCAACAAATAAATCTTTTATGTCACTTGTAAATCGTGATAGTAGAAGAATCCAAGCATGGGTCCCTTAGACCAGTTTAACATTGCAACTAGGTTCGACTAAGTATTGGGTTCCCAAAGATCAAATCCACTATGTAGATAGACCGTATCGATTCAATGATCTAGGGGGAGTCAATACTAAATTTGTGTGATTAATTACTTGATTAATTTACTTATGCATGCCTAGTTAGTTATTACTTGCTTAATTTAGAAAGGTTAGATAAGACCAAAGGTTAATTAATCTTGACAACATAGTATCAGGATGCGGTGAGATGATAGTATGTTAGGGAAACGAATTCACATGTATCCAGGTTAGATAAGGAGCATCTAGCTTGGTGCACTTGGCTAAGTGAAACTAACTGAAGCTACCTCACCACATCCTAAACTAGTTAGACCAGGATTTAACTCTAAAGTAAATTAAGTGTATAATTTCTTAAGTTGGCTTTGTCTAAGGAAGTAGTAATTATTCCGATCAAAGAAGGCCTCTATTTCTCATCATGACCTAGAAACCCTCTTTTGAAATCTTCACTTAACTAACTAAATGTTAAATCTGAATCTAACCCAAGGTTAATTAATTTTCAAATCATTAAAATTAACTAAGTAAAATTGTAAGTCATCTCACAAAATATATAAGGTTAACATGATTGATCATGTAGAAAGGGTGAGATGAAACTTAGGATAAAAACTTCTAAATTGATTTAAAATTCCAATATCCGATCCAACTACTATATGTGTAGGATCAATGGATGTTGGACAGTGGGTGCTCCAGACATATGACCAGACTGACTAAAGTTTATGAAGCTCATATTCAAAAACCTTGGATCGGTAGCTTTCGGAAACAACGATAAACTCAAAATCATTGAATCAGGAGATATTGAGCTAAACTCAAACTATATAATACACAAAGTCTTATTAGTAGAGAATTTTGTGTTTAATCTTTTAAGTGTTAGTCAATTGTGTGATACTAGTTATAAAGTTACCTTTTTACCAAATAAATGTCTAGTTAAGAATAATGATTGCTCAAAAATCATACTTAGAGGAATTAGGAATAGTAATATTTACACAATAAATCTACCCAACTCTTCAACCAAGTGTCTAATGACACAGCAAGAGGAATTATGGTTATGGCACAGACGATTGGGTTACTCCCATCTAAGACTTATACGTAAAATAAGTCATAATGGTCTAGTTAGAGTTTTACCTAAACTAGGTAACTTAGAAAATAAAATATGTAATGCATGTCAACAAGGAAAACAAATTAAAACTTCACATAACTTGACTAATCAAGAGAGAACTAAAGATGTGCTTGAGCTCCTACACTTGGACCTTTTTGACTCACATGGAGCTAAGTCACTAAATGGGAGTTAATATTGTTTAGTAATAGTAGATGACTACTCTAGGTTTACTTGGGTAAAATTTTTAAAACATAAAAATGAAACCTTGGATCAATTTACTAATCTATGCAAGCTATTAGAAAATGAAAAGAACTTAAGAATTAAAAGAATTAGAAGTGACAATGGTGGAGAATTTGAAAATCATAAGTTTACTGAATTTTGTAATCAAAACGGATACCACCATGAATTCTCTTTCCCTAAGACCACTCAACAAAATGGGTTAGTTGAACAAAAAAATATAACCCTACAAGAGGCTGTAGGACCATGTTGAACAAATACAACTTACCTAATAAATTTTGGGCAGAAGCAGTCAATACTGTCTGCCATGTCCAAAATAGAACCTTAATAATTAAACGACACAAGAAAATATCTTATGAAATACTACGAAAAAATATCTAACATCAAGTACTTTAGAGTCTTTGGATGTAAAGTACACATACTAAATACAAAAGATTACTTAGGAAAATTACCTTTAAAACAACTACCGACATATTTCTAGGATATTCAACCACCAATAGAGTCTATAGGGTATATAATAATGAATCCTTAAGAATTGAAAAAATAATTAATGTAGTATTTAATGAAGAAAACAATTCTACAAAATCCGAAGTAAACATTGAATTAAACAACAAAAGCTTAGAAAATGAAGTTAGACCTGAACCTAACCCACAATATGAATCAAGCATAAACCCTAATCCAAACTAATCTAGAGTATGAAGTAATCATCTAATTAACCAAGTATTAGGTGATTTGAATCTAGGAGTTCAAACTTGAGCATCCTATAGAAATATGAGTCAAATCTCACTCATATCCAAAATTGAACCTAAAACCATAGAACAAACTCTTCTTGACCCAGGTTGGATCATTGCCATGCAAGAAGAATTAGGTCAATTCACTAGGAATCAAGTTTGGGGATTAGTACCTACACCTAAAGGCAAAATAATCATAGGAACAAGATGGGTATTTCGGAATAAACTTGATGACAAAGGTGAAGTTATAAGGAATAAAGCTAGAATAGTAGCAAAAGGATTTAGTCAAGTAGAGGGGTTGGATTATGACGAGACCTATGCACTTGTAACAAGACTTGAATCAATTAGAATGTTGCTAGCCTATGTCGCACATAGAGGATTTAAATTATTTCAAATGGATATCAAGTCAACATTTTTGAATGGTTTTATCAAAGAGGAGGTGTATGCTAGCCAACCACCTGGATTTGAATACTTAGGCCAACCTAACCATGTACTTAAACTTAGGAAAGCCCTATATGGATTAAAGCAAGCACCTAGGGCTTGGTATGAGAGACTATATATTCACCTAAAATCTAAAGGATTTAATCAAGGATTAGTTGACCCAACATTATTCATAAAGATTGTAGGAAAAGATATTTTTATAGCCCAAGTCTATGTAGATGATATAATATTTGGAACAACAAACACAACATTTCTAAATGAATTTATCTCACTAATGGAGAGTGAGTTTGAAATGAGTTTAGTAGGTGAACTCACTTTCTTCTTAGATTTACAAATAAACCAAACAAGAGAAGGAATCTATATGCATCAAAATAAATATGCTAAGGAATTAATTAGAAAATTTGGCATGTAAAATGCTAAAGAAATTAATACACGTATGGCAACTAATGTAGACATTGGAAAAGATTTAGAAGGAAAACTATAGATTTAAAATACTATAGGAGTGCAATAGGTAGCATTTTGTACTTAATGCAAGCCGACATGATATACTTTTTACAGTAAGTATACGTGCAAGATTTCAGTCTTATGCCAAAGAATCGTACCTAACCTTAGTGAAAAGAATCTTTAGATATATAAAAGGAACTCAAAATGTAGAAATATGGTACCCTAGATCAAATGAGTTTGAACTAATCGAATACTCTGACTCAGATTATGCCGGTAGTAAACTCGATAGGAAAAACACAAGTGGCTGCCGCCAACTTCTAGGATCAAGTCTAGTTAGTTGGTGTAGTAGAAAATAACATTGTGTTGTTTTGTCTACTACTGAAGCAGAATACGTAGCCATGAGTGAGTGTGTAACTCAACTTCTTTAGATGAAGAACACTCTAAATGACTTCCAACTAAACTTTAGTAATACTACAGTCATGATTGATAATATTTGTTGGTGTAACAATGCCCCAAGCATTTATATGTTTTGATGTTTGGATAATCATCAAGTTAGGCAATATTTTGTGATCTAATTGTAAACATGTTTAAGTGACAGGAAAAATCCAAGTATGAAGACTTGGTAAAGGAAAAGTCCAAGTGTGATCTTGGCAAAAGAAGTCCAAGAAAAGGGCTTGGCGGCGTAAGACCAAGCATGTAGTCTTGGCGGCGTAAAGTCCAAGCGGACCTTAGAAAAGGAAGTCCAAAGGCAAGTCTTGGCAAGTAAGTCCAAGCATGTAGTCTTGGCGGCGTAAAGTCCAAGGATACTTTGGAAAAGAGAAACCCAAGACATGACGAAACCGAAGGAAGCTCTTGGAAGCAAGCGCAAAGGATAAACAAGTCACGGACTCGGAGGGATCCTAGAGGCGCAAGGCTAAAGGAAGAGCTAGAAGGTTAAGTCTAGGTCTATGGAGTCAATTCAAGTATGAATTACTCATACTTGACGAGTATCAGTCGACTGATAAGATGCTCAACTGAGTCAGGCTAAAACCCTGACAATCAGTCGACTGCCAAGAGTTGGCAGTCGATTGATGCCACAATCAGTTGAATGCCAATATCGACAGTCGACTGATCAAGTTGACATCGGGCACAGAATGGAGTCTCACTCGACTCCGCGTGGGGATCACTCGACTGATCGCTTCATCAGTTGACTGATGAAGTAATCAGTCGATTGATCAGGCTATCGTTGGAAATGACAGTTCCGTATCTCCACGGATTCGCCTCGTCAAAAGTCGTTGGCTGCAACGGTAGTCGACTGATGTTGTACATCAGCCGACTGATGCTATACATCAGCCAACTGATTGTGGCCCAACGGGAAAAATAATCCTCTCTCTATAAAAAGAGGGCTTGGGGTGCTTGAGAAGGCTAGTGCTTATCTTTCAACCTTATTCTCAAGCTCCCCACGAATTTTCAAAGGCTTTCTTTGTGTTAATTCCTCCTCTTCTCCTAAATCTCATTTTCTTCATTGTAAGAAGAGGAGAGTTTCTTGTAAAGGAAAGATTCTTAGTGGAATTGCTTGGGTTGATCCACCTTAAGGATCGCCGTGGAGTAGGAGTGTTATCTCCGAACCACGTAAAAGGCTTCGTGTTAGCGTTTGTGTTTAGCTTCTTGTTTTTGTGTAGTATTTGCTCCCGCTAACATTTCTTGTAGATTTCGAAAAGAGGCTATTCACCCCCTCTAGCCTTCCAAGGATCCCTAACAAGTGGTATCAGAGCCCGGATCACATCGGAAGATCTAACAATAAACTGAAGCACGATGGCATTCCAAGAGGGGTATAGCATGGCGAGGCCTCCTTTCTTCGACGACAACGACTTCAGCTACTGGAAAGGTAGGATGGAATACTACCTTATGAATGATATTGAAAATTGGTTTAGTGTTGTAGATGGATTCGAGAAGCCGATTGATGAATACGGAGCGCCTATACCAACCAAGGATTGGACGAGGGACATGGCCAAGAAGGCTCAAGTTAACGCCAAAGCAACAACCACACTTCAATGTGGTTTGTCAAAAGAGCAACTAAGCAAAGTGGGGCCTTTCGAATCGGCAAAGGAGCTTTGGGAGAAGCTAATTGAGCTCAACGAGGGATCGAAGGAAACAAGAAGAGCCAAGAGAGATCTCTTGATAGGCCAACTCCAAAGCTTTGCCATGAAGACCAATGAGACCGTAAGCCAAATGCACGGTCGCTTCAAGGAGGTAGTCAACGGACTACATGTGATTGGTGAAAAGGTCGACAACTGAGGCCTTGTGAGGTATATTCTTCAAGCCTTCCCTAGAACAACCTTATGGGCATCAATGGTAGATGCTTATAAGGTGTCTAGGGATCGTTCTTTGGTTAAATTAGATGAACTTTTTTTGTGAGTTTGAGTTGCACGAGCAAGCTAACACTTCATCCAAGGAGAAAGGTGTAGCTCTTTTTGTAGGAAAGAAGGACAAGAAGAAGAAGGAGAAGAAAGAAGTCTCTTCTTCATCCGAATCCGAGGAGGAGTCATCTAGTAGCGACGACGAGCTATCGGCTAGTGAGGTAGCTCACTATGTAAAGAAATTTGGTGGGAGATCAAGAAAACTCACCAAGAAGGATGTGAGGAGAATGTTCCAATCCTCCAAAGGTAAAACCTCAACTAGTTCAATTTCTACATCTAATGTAACTTGTTATGGTTGCAACAAGAAAGGGCACATCAAGCCAAATTGCCCGGACCTAAAGATGGAGGAGAAGGAAAATAAGAAGAAGGAAAAGAAGGAGAAGAAGAAGAAGGAGGAAATGGTGGCACAAACTTGGGATACACAAAGTATAGAAGATTCCTCCGATGATGAAGAAATTTTCCATGTCATAAGAAACATGACACTCATGGCTTTGGAGAATAGCTCAAGTAAAGAGTCATCCTCCTCCTCCTCAAGCGATGAACCATCATCTAGTGACGATGAGGTAAAGGACTCCCCTAGAATAGAATTATTATATGAAACTATTGCATGCCTTCAAAATGCACTAAATAAATCAAAGTCTAGGATTAAGGATTTAAAAGTAGAAATTAGATCCATTAAGAATGTAGAAATTTCTTGTAATGATGCATGTTCATTTAGGGATGAGAATGATGAACTTAGAAAAGAAATAGGTAACCTAAAAGCATGCTTAGAGAAATTTACGAATGGGTCCAAATATCTTGATATGATTCTTAGGGACCAAAGGGTCATTTATAATAAGGCTGGCATAGGATATAGGCCTAAGGAGAAGGAGGTAGCCTTTACATCCCTTGTGAGTAGAAAATCAACTGTTAGGAGCAAGATTAGAAAGGCTTGGGTCCCTAAAGAATTTTTAATTGATGCTACCGGACCTAAAATTTGGGTGCCTAAGACTTGCATTTTTCATGTTGTATAGTTATAAGGACCAAGCTTATGGATTGTTGGTAGTGGTTGTTCAAAACACATGACCGGTGATGAGAGCAAATTCTCAACAATCAACCACATTAGCAAAGGGAAGGTGTCTTTTGGAAATAGTGGTAAACTTAAGATCCTAGGAAAAGGGACAATTGAGGTATCTCCAAACCTTGCAATTCACAAAGTATTATTAGTCAAAAATATGAAATTTAATTTTCTTAATGTAAGTCAATTATGTGATGCCAATTTTGATGTTCAATTTGATTCTTCTAAATGCTTCATAAGACACAAAAATCAAAATGATTGCATGTTAGTAGGTTTTAGGAAATCAAATATATACTATGTTGATTTATCCTATGCTACTAACGCTTCTACTAAGTGTCTTATTGCAAAAGAAGAAGAGAGTTGGCTATGACATAGGAGGCTAGGGCACATCAACATGAAAAATATTGTCAAAATGGCCAAGAAGAAGCTAGTCAAGGGGTTGCCAAAAGTCAAGTATCTTAAGGACAAAATGTGTGATGCATGCCAAGAAGGAAAGCAATCAAGATCATCACACAGAGGTAAATCTTTACTTAGTACCGTTTTACCTCTAGAACTCTTACATGTTGATTTATTTGATTTTCATAGTACTCCCTCCATGATTGGTAGTAAATATTTCCTAGTTATAGTAGATGATTTTTCTAGATTTACTTGGGTATTCTTCATGAAACATAAGGATGAAACCCTAGGAATAATCATTGGCTTTAGCAAAAGAGTAGAGAATGAAAAGAATCTCAAAATCAACTGGATCCGTAGTGATTATGGTGGAGAATTTGAGAATTCTAACTTCTCAAAATTTTGCCTAAAACAAGGGTACAAGCATGAATTTTCATGTCCTAGAACACCCCAACAAAATGGGGTAATAGAAAGAAAAAATCGTGCCCTACAAGAAGCGGCTAGGACTATGCTTAATGCATATTCTTTACCTAGCTACTTGTGGGCGGAAGCAGTCAATACCGCTTGCTATATCAAAAATAGGGTTTTCGTTCATAGGTTTTTAGGGAAAACCCCATTTGAATTGTGGAATGGTACAATTCCAACAATTCACTACTTCAAAGTCTTTGGATGCAAAGTTTACATTTTAAACACCAAAGATAACCTCGGTAAATTTGAATCTAAAGTGGATGAGGGAATCCTAGTTGGATACTCATCCACTAGTGTAGGGTATAGAGTTTATAATAAAAGAACTCAAAAGGTTGAAGAATCTTCAAATGTCCAATTTGATGAAACTTTAAATACTTACCCTAGGAAATCCCCTATTGATGATGATATCAATGACAAAAATCAAGAAATTACCCAAAAATTTCAAGATTTGACTTTAGGAGGTAATGATCAAGGGAGAGAGTTAAGTCAAGGGGGAGTAAGAGGTGACTCCGAGGATGAAAGAAGGGTTGAGGATAATTATGATCAAAATCAAGTTAATACACCTCCTAGAACAATAAGAGTTCATCAAAATCACCTCATAGATCAAATTGCAGGTGAATTATGTTAGTAATATATGAGAGATGTCCTAAGGCAATCGCCTTATGTATGAACCATTTATATGATAAATGAAGATTCACTATTTGAGTATACATGTTTTATGTATTTGATTGGATCTTAAACTCATTTACTGAATGCCCACGATACGATTCACAGCATGAGAGAATTTGTGATTGGATCACAACTAGTGAGTATCTCTACATGTGTAATTGTGATGTATCGGAATTATCCCTAGTCGATGAATTGATGGATTTGGACACCATCAATTCTGTCGAGACTAGCACGAGGTATACTCCTTGGTGTATCCAAGCAGCTGATTCTCATTGGCTGGAGACATAGTGATGTCCGGAGTTAATCGTAGATGCTAGTTATGGTAACTAGTTCATTGGAGTGACCAGCCGTAAGACTTCATATGGTTCTCTGCATATATAGATATGTCAATGAAGTTCTTACTGTGGCTTAAGTGCGATGTTCCTTTGACTTGCGGTATTCAAGTCATCTTGATCATGGAGACTTATGCTTTGACATCTTAAGCAAACATCTCTAAGGAGATGTGGACCCGGATGATTGGGTATAAGTAAGTGATCGAAGGTGTTTGAATAGCCTATAAAGGATTCACCACTCCTTGCGAGGAGATGTATACCCATGGCCTCTCGTCGGATTGTTACTAAAGTCTTTGGCCAAAGCATTACATGTTTAGAGTAAGGTACTCTTCGATACATGTGGAATAACTAGAATCCGTAGGACGAGGAAATGATACTTGGGCTAGGTGTGACGTAGTCGACCTAGTGAGGTGACACTATAGACCATGTCACGAACCAAGTGGGTATAAGATGAGTGAAGGAATGGGGCACGATTCATTCGAACTCTTGAAGGGTTTGAAATAGTTACGGATCAGGTTGATCTTTTAGGTTAATTGGGGATCATGATGTACTACTAGGTGCCACTCATGATCGTTCTATAATTAATGGTTAATTATAGACGGCCAACATAAACCGAGAACCTATTTGGTCACACGCACAACGAGTGTAATCCAAAGGATTTAAAACGAGCTTGAGAATGGGATTCTCAGACCGAGAGAAACTATGTTTGGTTGGACCAAACATAAAGCGAGCATGAAATTGTTTCAGTCGCAATGGAAGCGTGGATGAGCCGTGTCTTATGAAGACATAATGGATGAACCAAAATGGTTTGGTTCTAATCCAATGGATGATAATAAACCAAAGGGTTTGGTTTATTTTAAACGAATGAACCAAAAGTTGGTTCGGTTCGTTTTAACTTAAAATAAACCATCATGGTTTGGTTTATTTTAACTTATCCTAATGGAGCGGGTTAACGGGCTTTATGGATATGATCCATTAACCATTAAGAGAATTAGTTCTCTATAAAAGAGGGCTTAAGGGATTGTTAAACCCTAACTAATCCAAACCCTAGCCCCCTTGAGTTGCCGCCCACCTCCACCTTGGAGTTAATTGGCGCCAACCCTAAAGCTGCCGCCGCCCAGCTTGTGTGCAGCCGTCCAAGTCTTTGCCGGCGTCCAAGCTTCAGTCGGAGAACCTCCGGCGACCCTCCGGCGATCTCCTTTGGGTTTGGTGATAAGGTGAGCTTCCATCTTTCCTTAGCCGGCCTCTATTCCTCCACCAAAAGCTGTCCAGTTTTTCTGGACAGCTTGTTTCTTTGTTGTCGGAGCGTCGTTTGGACGACGGTTAGTGCTCCGACAGCGGCTAACTTACCGGGATTTGATCTCCGGTAATCCTCTGAGTGGGGGCGAAGGATTAAGTCAAGCGGTTGTGAATACCTCTCCGGAGAAGCGAGTTTTGAGAACTCGTTTTAGGATCCGAATTTGGATTCGGATCGTGATCATCTCTCGATCATGTCGTCTTCAACACGAGGCTAGTAACCCGTACGAAGACGAAGCTCGTGACTTAGCGAAGTCATCCCGAGGAGCTCGGCGTGGATACGGATAGAGACGATTCTTACGAGGATCGTTCCGGTTGATGCCGTTCCCACTACACGTCATACGAAAGGTATAACGTAGATAAATTTCTTTTATTGCAAATTTTAATTTACGGTTATGTCTACACTTGTTGTAATATGCATGCGTGTGTTGTGTGTGTTGTAATAAATATAGATTTATTATTTTTAATTGCTTCCGCTGTGCTCATGTTTACGAAACATGATCGAACACACACACGCCGCGGTGTCGGAAACCCAATAGTGGTATCAGAGCCCAGGTTGTGTTTCGACATAATCGTAAAAATGGTTTTGCGATAGTCATAATGTATTTCTGGAAATTTTCTAAATTTTAGAAATTTAGAAGTATTTATGGAAAATTTTCAATTTTGGAAAGTCTAGAAGTATTTATGGAAATCTTCCACTTTTGGAAAGTTGAAAGTATTTATGGAAATTGATATTTTCCATAAATAAAATATTTGATTAGATTCTGGAAATTTGTTTCCTAATTTAATCATGATTTGATTTGGGAAATCAAATCTTAAAATATTTTATTTCCATAAGTAGTTTTAATGATTTAGGAAATTGGTTTCCTAAATAGATTTTCCTTAATCAAATAATTCCATGAATAAAATATGTGATTAGATTTGGAAATTTGTTTCCTAATTTAATTATGATTTGATTTGGAGAATCAAATCTTAAACATATTTTATTTCCATAAATAGTTATGACATATAAGGAAATTATATACATGACATAATTGTATTCCATGTAATTGCATTAGATGCATAACATTATGCCATGCGTGTCGTGACATGTAGATGTATGCCATGTATGCCATGCCATGTAGATAATAGTTATTTGCATGCAAAGAGGATGAGACATAAAAACCCTTAATCAATATTAAAGCCTACACCTTCCATTAATATGGTTAGAACCAGAGTTCTGTTTCTTGTTCGGGTTGTTGGACTCTCTCCAAGCCCGGCTCGAACATGAATATGTTCAAACCATGGAATAGTTTAATACTAATATGGTAAGAGTCAGAGGTCAATCGTTAGCTTTGGTTGTTGGACTCTCTCCAAGCTGGGCTAATTGGTTGAATGCGCTCTAACCATATTAAAACTATGTCCTGATTAATGGGTTGGCTTTAACCTGGAGCATCGGCTTGTTGGACTCTCTCCAAGGTCAATGTAAAGGGAGGTGAAGTTGGGTGCTATGCATATGATGCATACTTGTTAATGTGTTAACAACCCGATGTATGTGTGAACATTCAATTAGTTGATAGCACATTGTGATAGTTGCATATACGGGATATGCAATCGGTATAGATGATACCTACCGTCGTAGTTATGAATGGCTTGTTGGACTCTCTCCAAGGTTGTTCATAACTATGATGGATATCAACTCATTCGGAGATGGACCTACGATCTCCCGAAGTGATTTTGGGGTTTTTGAAATTCGAAAAATGAATGGGATTTATAAATGTATATTGATGCATTTTAAAATCATCTTTCTCATATATGCTCGTTTTGTATTTCTAGGTCAATAAATTGATCATGACGTCTTTGAATTTGCGCACTATTTTGGATTCGAACAAACTGACTGGGCCTAACTTCCTGGACTGGCTTAGAAACCTGAGAATTGTTCTCAAGGCGGAAAAGATTGCATATGTCCTTGAAGAGCCTCTTCCTGACCGTCCTAAGGACGATGCAACTCCAGACCAAATATTGGTCTATCAGAAACATGTGGCAGATTCTGAGCTGGCGAGTTGCATCATGCTAGCGGCGATGGTACGAGTTACAAAAGCGGATGAGCATATGGATGCTAATACTATGGTCTTCCATCTTCATGAGTTGTTCGAGCAAGCGAGATCCGAAGGTTCGAGGTCTCTAGGCTCCTCTTCACTACGAAGATGCAAGAAGGTTAAATGCTAGTGCGATTTGTGCTAAAGATGAAGCAGGTACATCGAGCGGCTAGCTACCCTCGGTTTTGTGATGGATCATGAGTTAAGTATTGACTTAATTCTGCATTGTTTGCCCAAGAGTTTCTCGCAATTTGTGATGAACTATCGGATGAACAAATTGGAATCCACCATTCTCGAGCTCCTCAATATGCTGAAGACTGTGGAGCCTTCTGTAAAGCATGAAGAGAAGGCGGTTCTGTTAGTTGATTCCTCAAAGAAAGGTTCTAAGAGGAAGGCAAAAGAACAGAAGAAAGGAAAGAACAAAAAGGCAAAGAAGGCGGAACCAGCGAAAAAGGGCACTTGCCATCACTGTGGCAAGGAAGGCCACTGGCGAAGAAACTGCAAGATTTATCTTGAGTCCATGAAGAAGAAGAAGGAATCCGATGCCCCATCCTCTTCAGGTATCTTCGTTATTGATTGTCATTCTATTTCCTTAGACACTTGGGTATTGAATACTGGGTGTAGCTCACATATATGTAATGACATACAGGGGCTAAGGAATAGAAGAAGATGTTGGCAATGTGGTAATCCTCGGAATGCTCATTGCCTCCCATGTCCCCGGATTAAAATTTTCACTAATGAAAACTAATCCGGATGGGATGAGTTTCCTAAGCACAACCAATTCGTCGTCGTGCTAACGACTCGAGCGATCGCTTGAACAAACTAGTTGTTCAAGCAACACAACTCTTCTAGTCGGTTAGCCGCGGAAGAGACAACGGACGGATCGCCGGTTTTTGTATTTCTTATCGGGGTCCATGATTATACAAATACATACAAATGTAAACTAGTATAATCAACATATACTAACATAAAGAACTTAAGCTAGCATATCGATAAGAACATGCAAAGAACAATAATAAAAGTTATAAAACTTTTATACCTCTTGATCTTCTATCGTATGTCCTAACCTCCTTGTAGACTTCGTGTGGGCGAAGATCCTCCACAAGTTGAAGCATCCTAGATCTTCTTCAATCCAAAGAAAGAAGAACTCTCTTTCCCTTCTTGCTTGAGCCAACCACCAATCCACAAAGGATTGATGCCGCCGGCCCCAAGAATAGAGAGAACAAAATGGAAACAAAACTCATCTCTTATCTAGGACCAACCATCAAGCTCCAAGCATGATGCTTGCCACCGGTCCAAAGAGAACAAGAAGTGGATGAGAGGAATAGGTTGAGCGCCGACCAAGGTAGAGGGAAAAGATCTAGGAGCCGACAACACCCTAGGAAGAAGAAGAAGATATCCTCTCCTATAGTTGCCGCCCACTTTCCCCTCCATAACCTAGCCGCCCAACCAAGGAAAGGAAAAATCTAGGGGTTGTTCAAAGAGAAGATGGAATGGAGTATGGAAGCCAACCGAAAGAGAAACACCAAGGGTATGGGCACCGACCAACACTTGGAGAAAAGAAAGGAAAACAATCCTCCTCCTTGTTGCCGCCCAACCAAGGTGGAAGGAGGAGATCTAGAACCGGCCACTTACCCTAGGAAGAAGAAGAACTCTTCCACAAGTTGCCGCCCACTCTCCTTCCAAATCTTGGCCACCCAACCCAAGGAGCCAAACCCTAATTAGGGTTTCCTCCTTAGGGTTACTTGCCGCCCAAGCAAAGAGAGGCTAAACCCTAATTTCCATCATCCAAAAAAACTTCTTTTTCCTCCCAAGCCTAAGCCCCTATTTATAGAACTTAGGATAAAGTTGGTTATTGATGAGGTAGCCAAAAATATAGGAACTAATTCCCAATTTTCTTGCCGCCCAAGGGTAGCAAGGAATTAGTAAATTTTTTCTTCCTATAATCTTGCCGCCCAAGGAGGCATAGGGAAAAAAAAATTTCACCAATTCTAATCTTAAATTTTTTTTTTTTTAACTAATTCTAATCTTGCCGCCCAAGGTGGCATAGAATTAGGAAAAAAAATTTTATCAATCTTTTAAACTTGCCGCCCACCTTATCCAACCTTTCCTCTCCCTTTCCTTTCCTTTCCCTCCCCTTTCCTTTCCCTCCCTTTTAATCTCCACCGTCGGTTCTAGGGTTTTAATCTCAGCCGTCGGATTTAGAGATTTAATCTCAATCGTCGGTTCTGGGGTTTTAATCCCAACCGTCAGATCTAGAGATTTAATCTCAACCGTCGGTTCTAGGGATTTAATCCCAACCGTCGGATCTAGAGATGTAATTTCCATCATTTGATCTAGAGTTCATGAGGTTTATTTTAGGCTACGATAGGGACCATGAGGAGGAGTTGGGTCTTGGCCACCCGATGGATCGGAACCACACAAACTTGATCCATCAATGATGTTCCATTCCACTAGAGGATCATCATCGAACTACCTCACCAACCCCCATAAATTAATATGGGCTCCTTATATTATTTGTACATTCATCTCCCTGTGTTTAAGATATCGAATGTCCTTCAATTAATTGATTTACTGACCATCAATTAATTAACATCTAACTCCTCGAGTAGTACCACTCAACCTTATCATCATGTTGACTAAGTCAACCTGCAGGGTTTACATGATGAACCTTATGAGCTCCTCAAGGGGACATCATCAACCTAATATATAGGACACGGTTTCCTCCTATAATCAACGGCACACCATATAAATAATATCATTTCCCAACTGACTGGGCATATTGATTTAATCCATAGAAATCTCACCCTCTGGTAAATCAAAGAAATAAATACTAAGTACATGTGCCCGTTATTATATCGGGATTAAGAGCATGTACAACATAATATCAGAGTCCGATTCAATTATGTATCGATAATAAATTGAATCACCTCTATGTCGGTCCTGCTCAATACACCGAGGTGTACTAGTGTAACTCTATGTTCAAGATAAAACAATACCAAGCTACACTACAACCATGCCAATGGTTTGTCCAAAACCATCTTGGTTGTGAGCCTCTACTTATATTCTACAAGGGACTGATAACATGATCTTATGTGCCGCACCCAGGCACCATGTTATCTACAATGTAAAATATTAGACAATATGCACACATATAAATATAACGTGCAAACAATGATCATGTGATTCTTATTTCAAAATAAAGATGTCCATACAAAAGAGCTAGGCTTTCAGTATACATCCCAACAATCTCCCACTTATAC
Organism: Wurfbainia villosa; assembly: GCA_025175895.1. Classification (NCBI taxonomy): domain Eukaryota; kingdom Viridiplantae; phylum Streptophyta; class Magnoliopsida; order Zingiberales; family Zingiberaceae; genus Wurfbainia; species Wurfbainia villosa. The sequence continues at coordinate 43,358,639 of CM046003.1, forward strand.
TAAAAGACTATGCTGTCCTCTTACTGCCATACATCTGATTCCCCTTCCCTCCACTTGCCTATCAAAGCTCTCGCCAGAAGGGCCTTAGTGAAAGGGTCTTCCAGGTCATCCTCTGATGCAATCTAGGCGACAGCTTACTTCTACCTCCTTTACGATTTCTCGTATCAGGTGGTACTTGCACTCTATGTGTTTACTAGCCTTATGGGCTCGTGGTTCCTTCGAGTTTGCAACTGCACCATTATTATCACAATAAATTGTAATAATTCTTGGCAAACCAGGAATCACATCCAAGTCCATTAGGAAGTTCCTGAGCCATACAACTTCTTTGGCCGCCTTATAGGCTGCCACATACGCAGCTTCCATGGTGGAGTCCGCCACGCATTTCTGCTTGACACTCCTCCATACTATGGCTCCACCTCCCAAAGTAAACACAAACCCTGAGGTAGACTTACTGTTATCCCTATCAGATTGGAAATCAGAATCCGTGTAACCCACAGGGAGTAATTGGTCTGCCCGGTAAACTAGCATATAATCCCTAGTCCTTCTCAGGCACTACAATATATGCTTTACCGCAGTCCAATGTCCCTGTCCTGGATTACTCTGATATCTGTTGACCATGCCTATGGCAAAGCAGATATCTGGTCTCGTACATAGCATACATTAGGCTTCCTACCGCCGAAGCATAAGGAACTGCCTATATCTCCTTTATCTCTTCAGATGATCTAGGACACATCTGCTTAGATAAAGGAACTCCATGCCTGAAAGGTAGAAAACCTTTCTTGGAGTTATGCATGCTAAAACGATCCATAATTATGTCTATGTATGAAGCTTGGGATAAGCACAACATCCTTTTCCAGCGATCCCTCGATCCCAAAGATGTGTCTCACCTCTCCCAAGTCCTTCATATAAAACTCATTGGACAACCATACCCTTACGTCTGATAACACTTCGATGTTGTCGCCAACCACCAAAATGTCATCTACGTATAGTACAAGAAATACCACTACGTTTCCGTCACATCTCTTGTATACACAAGACTCATCCGAACTTTGAATAAATCCATAAGACTGGATTTACCTCCTCAAAGCGGATGTTCCAAGATCTCTAAGCTTGCTTCAATCCATAAATGGACCGATTAAGCTTACATACAAGATGCTCTTTGCCCTTAGCAATGAATCCCTCTGGTTGCTTCATATAGATGGATTCCTCAAGACTTCCACTAAGGAAAGCTGTCTTGACATCCATCTGTCACACCTCATAAATTCATATGAACTGCTATGCATAGGAGCTCCCAGACCTGATTTGAATCCATAGATTCAATCTCAGTATTCATTGCACTTTGCAAAGATGCTGCATCTATATCTTAGATTGCCTCGTCATATGTCCAGGGATCAGGTTCATGTTCGCCAGGGACCAAATCGAAAGATTCTCCCAAGAACATGAATCTATCAGGCTGTCTCACAACCCTTCCACTACGACGAGGTATCACCTGTGTATCCTGTGTGACACGCGGTGCAGTGACATGTGGTATATCCTCTTGTACCGGTGGTACTGAAGTCGGGACTTCCCCTATCAACTCTTTAAGAACAATCCTACTTGTGGGCTTGTGGTTCATCACATAGTCCTCCTCTAGAAATCTGGCAATCGTACTAACGATCACCCTCTGATCTCTAGGACTATAAAACAAACCACCCTTCGTCCCCTTGGGATAGCCAATGAACATGCGTACTTCTGTACGAGGTTCCAACTTACCAGTATCTGCCTTCAGCACATGTACTGGACTCCCCATATCCGAATATGTCTTAGACTAGGCTTTCGCTCGGTCCACAACTCTGTGGGATTAGAAGGCACTGATTTAGATGGAACCAAGTTCAGAATGTACACCGTCATATCTAGAGCATATCCTCAGAACGAATCTGGCAAGTCAGAATAACTCATCATCAATCTAACCATCTCCATAAGAGACCTATTCCTTTGCTTTGCTACACCGTTCTGCTGGGGTGTGCCAGGTGCAGACAATTGGGATTGAATCCCAGCCTCTGATAAGTAATTCCTAAACTCTCCCAAGAGGTATTCACCACTACGATCAGATCGTAGTGACATCTTGAATAATTGTCTATGAAAAAGACATAATATTCAAAACTACCTCTTGCCTGGATAGACATAGGACCATACGAATCAGAATGAACCAATTCCAACACATCTTTGGATCTATACCCCATGGCCTTGAAAGACCTCTTGGTCATCTTACCCTCCAAGCAAGATTCGCAGGTTGGGAGATCCTCCACCACTAATGAACCCAAAGGTCCATCAGCTTTCAACCTTTGAATTCTGCTCAGGTTAATATGACCAAGCCTAAGATCCCAAAGATATGTTTGGTTAATCTTCGAAGGTTCTTTTCTCTTATCGGAATTAGAAGATGAGTTATTAACTTCAATTTGCATCGTGGGAGCTTGTGGTTCAAATTATTAATTTCCTTTCTATGTACCTGAATAGACAATGTCCCTATTCCTTTTATAACAAATCTGTCATTAAAAGGAATAAATTATCCATCCATAATTTAGAAACCGAAAACAATTCTTTCTAAATAAAGGTACATAAAGAAAATTCTTAAGAACCAAAAACTTTATTTTTCTCAAAAGATAAATAAAATATCTCCCACTGCAATAGCTGCCATCTTCATGGCATTGCCCAAGTAAATGGTAATATCCCCTTTGACTAGTCTCGGGGTTTCAGGAACCCTGCAAGTGTTGCAGACATGATTAGTGGGTTTCGTATCTACACACCAGGTGTCGGTAGATAATGCCTCTAACCATGTTTCAACGACTGGACCAAAGGATATACATTTGTTCTTGCTTCGGATTGGGATAATCCTTTCTTCTTATGTTCAGTCTGCTAGTAAGTGAAGTACTTGCCTTTCGGCTTCTTCACTCCTCCCTGAGATCCTCCCACCACCTTTGCTCCACCTTGTTTCTCCTTCTTCTAGCCTTTCGGCTTAGAAGTAGAAACCTTTTTGAGCAACCATGGCTTGAGGACACTCTTTGAAGAGTGTATACTTGTACTTCTTAGCAAATAAGACAACATCTAGATTCTTTTCCAATCAACATTATTTGGGTACAGTAAGTTTATTTCCTTTAGTATCACAATAAGTGGACTGAAAGTCATTTTGAAAATCCTAAGAATCACAATGATCAAAACTTTAGATTTCAAATATTATTGATTCCTCAAAACAATAAAATTCCGAAATCAACCAACACCTCAAAACAAATAATTTATGCCACTCTGTGTGGACGTATACGAATTCTACATTTGTAAGAGGAGGTTTTACCCATTAATTTTATTATCTTGTCAACCTTACTTTTTGACAAATAAAATTAATAGTTGGTTCCTCTTTGGCCCTACAAATAAAAGCAGTGACTCCTATGGGGAGGATACTTTTATTTGCATCTAAGTGTGCACCATTACACGATACTAAGGGAATTATTTTGGATTATGTATCTTACCTCTGTGGAAGTACACACGCTCCTAGATAATTTCCTATAACCATTATTTGACCTAGTGATCCGCAAACAAACCCGTCCTTGGGGAGGAAGGCACTCAGAGCCAACACACAAGTTTGTTTGCATCACACGTCAAATTGTAATGGAGGCCGCGGGAATTAATTAAAATGTCCCTCTCCCACTTAGTAAATTGAAAATGAGGAATTTTCAAGCACACACAACATGCATATAAAACAAATCAGCAATAAATATGGAAAAAATAGAATTTTTTTTTTCAACTATTATGGCATTGTTCTCCAATACGCATCCCGTCGTGCCGCCACCTCGTCCGCTCCTCCTATTCCATGTACGAGCCATCCGGAGATCCGAGCCAAGAATAAAACCTATTTTATTTTACATCCATCGATCCTATACTCCACGAGGGAGTGTACATGAAATCTAGATCGAAAGTAAAATAAAATATAGAGTGGCTAAACAATGTCATATTTAATTACAAAAATTAAATACTAATCTAGCCTCGTCAACCCCGAGGATTCAAATAATATACAATCATACACAAACAATCACATACACACATATAGCCATAATAGTCGGATCTTATGCCTGCAACCAAAAAGTTAGCCTACGCACATCCTACTATTATCCGGCATACAAAATATATGATATGTGCATGAAAGTAACCGAATCCAAAACACACAAAACCGGAAACCATGGCTCTGATACCATTTTTTGGCAATGTGGTAATCCTCGGAATGCTCATTGCCTCCCATGTCCCCGGATTAAAATTTTCACTAATGAAAACTAATCCAGATGGGATGAGTTTCCTAAGCACAACCAATTCGTCGTCGTGCTAACGACTCGAGCGATCGCTTGAACAAACTAGTTGTTCAAGCAACACAACTCTTCTAGTCGGTTAGCCGCGGAAGAGACAACGGACGGATCGCCGGTTTTTGTGTTTTTTATCGGGGTCCATGATTATACAAATACATACAAATGTAAACTAGTATAATCAACATATACTAACATAAAGAACTTAAGCTAGCATATCGATAAGAACATGCAAAGAACAATAATAAAAGTTATAAAACTTTTATACCTCTTGATCTTCTATCGTATGTCCTAACCTCCTTGTAGACTTCGTGTGGGCGAAGATCCTCCACAAGTTGAAGCATCCAAGATCTTCTTCAATCCAAAGAAAGAAGAACTCTCTTTCCCTTCTTGCTTGAGCCAACCACCAATCCACAAAGGATTGATGCCGCCGGCCCCAAGAATAGAGAGAACAAAATGGAAACAAAACTCATCTCTTATCTAGGACCAACCATCAAGCTCCAAGCATGATGCTTGCCGCCGGTCCAAAGAGAACAAGAAGAGGATGAGAGGAATAGGTTGAGCGCCAACCAAGGTAGAGGGAAAAGATCTAGGAGCCGACAACACCCTAGGAAGAAGAAGAAGATATCCTCTCCTATAGTTGACGCCCACTTTCCCCTCCATAACCTAGCCGCCCAACCAAGGAAAGGAAAAATCTAGGGTTTGTTCAAAGAGAAGATGGAATGGAGTATGGAAGCCAACCGAAAGAGAAACACCAAGGGTATGGGAACCGACCAACACTTGGAGAAAAGAAAGGAAAACAATCCTCCTCCTTGTTGCCGCCCAACCAAGGTGGAAGGAGGAGATCTAGAACCGGCCACTTACCCTAGGAAGAAGAAGAACTCTTCCACAAGTTGCCGCCCACTCTCCTTCCAAACCTTGGCCGCCCAACCCAAGGAGCCAAACCCTAATTAGGGTTTCCTCCTTAGGGTTACTTGCCGCCCAAGCAAAGAGAGGCTAAACCCTAATTTCCATCATCCAAAAAAACTTATTTTTCCCCCCAAGCCTAAGCCCCTATTTATAGACTTAGGATAAAGTTGGTTATTGATGAGGTAGACAAAAATATAGGAACTAATTCCCAATTTTCTTGCCGCCCAAGGGTAGCAAGGAATTAGTAAATTTTTTCTTCCTATAATCTTGCCGCCCAAGGAGGCATAGGGAAAAAAAAATTTCACCAATTCTAATCTTAAAAAAATTTATTTTTTTTTTTTAACTAATTCTAATCTTGCCGCCCAAGGTGGCATAGAATTAGGAAAAATTTTTTTATCAATCTTTTAAACTTGCCGCCCACCTTATCCAACCTTTCCTCTCCCTTTCCTTTCCTTTCCCTCCCCTTTCCTTTCCCTCCCCTTTAATCTCCACCGTCGGTTCTAGGGTTTTAATCTCAACCGTCAGATTTAGAGATTTAATCTCAATCGTCGATTCTAGGGTTTTAATCCCAACCGTCGGATCTAGAGATTTAATCTCAACCGTCGGTTCTAGGGATTTAATCCCAACCGTCGGATCTAGAGATTTAATTTCCATCATTTGATCTAGAGTTCATGAGGTTTATTTTAGGCTACGATAGGGACCATGAGGAGGAGTTGGGTCTTGGCCACCCGATGGATCGGAACCACACAAACTTGATCCATCAATGATGTTCCATTCCACTAGAGGATCATCATCGAACTACCTCACCAACCCCCATAAATTAATATGGGCTCCTTATATTATTTGTACATTCATCTCCCTGTGTTTAAGATATCGAATGTCCGTCAATTAATTGATTTACTGACCATCAATTAATTAACATCTAACTCCTCGAGTAGTACCACTCAACCTTATCATCATGTTGACTAAGTCAACCTGCAGGGTTTACATGATGAACCTTTTGAGCTCCTCAAGGGGACATCATCAACCTAATATATAGGACACGGATTCCTCCTATAATCAACGGCACACCATGTAAATAATATCACTTCCCAACTTACCGGGCATATTGATTTAATCCATAGAAATCTCACCCTCTGGTAAATCAAAGAAATAAATACTAAGTACATGTGCCCGTTATTATATCGGGATTAAGAGCATGTAAAATATAATATCCGAGGTCCGATTCAATTATGCAGTCAGTAATAAATTGAATCACCTATATGTCGGCCCTGCTCAATACACCTAAGTATACTAGTGTAACTCTATGTTCAAGATAAAACAATACTAAGCTACACTACAACCATGCTAATGGTTTGTCCAAAACCATCTTGGTTGTGAGCCTCTACTTATATTCTACAAGGGACTGATAACATGATCTTCTGTGCCGCACCCAGGCACCATGTTATCTACAATGTAAAATATTAGACAATATGCACACATATAAATATAACGTGCAAACAATGATCATGTGATTCTTATTTCAAAATAAAGATGTCCATACAAAAGAGCTAGGCTTTCAGTATACATCCCAACAGAAGACTTGTCAGAGGGGAGTCAAATTTGCGAGTTGACAATGGAGCAAAGGTTGTTGTGGTCGCCATCGGAACTTATTTGCTAAAGCTCCCTAGTGGACTAGTCTTGGAACTGGACAATTGCTATTATGTTCCTTCTCTAATAAAGAACATTGTTTCTATTTCCTGCTTAAATAGAAATGGTTTCCATTTGACGTTTAGTAATAATTGTTGTTATATAACTTTGAATGGCGTACTTTATGGAACTGGAACTTTGAGTAATGGCATTTATACGTTAGACGTATCCAGTGACATTTTCAATATCGAAGCGAGCAACACGCATGCTCGAAAGGATAATCACATAGACTCCTATATGTGGCATTGTCGTCTTGGCCATATAAGCAAGAAACGCATGTCCGAATTACACCGATGTGGAATTCTGGAATCGTTTGAATTGGATTCATACGATACATGCGAATCATGCTTAAAAGGCAAGATGACTAAGTTACCTTTTACTGGAAAAGGTTAACGAGTGGGAGAGTTACTAGGTCTAGTACATACTGATGTATGTGGACCTATGTCAACTCAAGCTTTAGGAGGCTATAGCTACTTCATTACCTTCACCGATGATCACTCACGGTTTGGGTATGTGTTCCAGATGAAACACAAGTCTGAAGCCTTTGAAAGGTTCAAAGAATTAAGAAATGAAGTAGAGAAACAACATGACAAAAGTATTAAAATACTTCGATCGGATCGAGGTGGTGAATACTTAAGTCAAGAGTTTCTTGATTATCTAAGAGACAATGGCATATTGTCTCAATGGACTCCGCCCTATACACCACAGCATAATGGTGTATCTGAGAGGCGTAACCGGACCTTGTTGGACATGGTCAGGTCAATGATGAATCATGCGACTCTTCCCAAGTCCTTTTGGGGTTATGCACTTCAGACAGCTGTTTGCTTGTTAAACAGAATGCCTACCAAGGTAGTCTCAACTACTCCATATGAGATATGGAATGGTAAGAAACCTCATGTATCTTACTTGAAGATATGGGGTTGTCCTGCTTATGTGAAGCGGACTGTATCAGACAAACTGGATGCTAAGTCTGATAAATGTCTATTTATTAGATACCCTAAGGAAACAAGGGGTTACCAATTCTATCATTCTGTGGAACAAAAGGTGTTTGTTTCAAGGCATGCTATGTTTATAGAGAAAGAGTTTCTCTTGCAAGAAAATAGTGGGAGTGTCGTCGAGCTTGAGGAGGCTCGAGAGACTCAAATAGACATTGATGAGATACCTGGTGAAGCACAACAGCCGACAACTCATAGTGATGAGCAATCGGCTGGACCTATTGTAACACCACATCTTCGTAGATCTGGTAGAACACGCAATATTCCTGAGAGATATGGATTTCTTGTAAGTGAATCGAACGACGTGTTACTCATTGATGATGAGGAGCCTACCAGTTATGAAGAAGTGCTGACAAGTTTAGAAAGGGATAAGTGGCTTGGTGCCATGAAGTCGGAAATGGATTCCATGTACGAAAACCAAGTTTGGAACTTGGTTGACCCACCTGAAGGCATAAAGCCTATAGGGTGCAAGTGGGTTTTCAAGAAGAAAACCGACATGGATGGTAATGTGATTACCTATAAGGCTAGATTGGTGGCGAAAGGATATCGTCAAAAACAAGGTGTTGATTATGACGAAACCTATTCGCCTGTAGCTATGCTTAAATCCATTCGGATGCTCCTGGCCATAGCGGCTCATTATGATTATGAGATATGGCAGATGGATGTGAAAACAACTTTCCTTAATGGAAACTTGCTTGAGGACGTGTATATGATACAGCCTGAGGGTTTCACATCGGTTGATAAAACCAAGGTATGCAAATTGCGACGGTCCATTTATGGATTGAAGCAAGCATCCAGGAGCTGGAATATCCGTTTTGATGAGACGATCAAAAAGTTTGATTTCTCGCAAAATCCAGACGAACCTTGTGTGTACAAGAAGGTTAGTGGGAGTGCAGTCGTGTTCCTAGTATTGTATGTCGATGACATATTACTTATAGGAAACGATGTGTCAATCTTACAGTCAGTTAAGGTTTGGTTATCCAAGACATTCTCCATGAAAGACCTGAGAGAAGCAACCTACATCCTTGGGATTAAGATCTATAGAGATAGATTGAAACGGTTGCTTGGTCTTTCGCAGTCTACATATATAGACCGAGTGCTAAAGAGGTTTAGCATGTCGGAATCCAAGAAAGCTTATCTGCCCATCAGGCATGGGGTACACCTTTCGAAGTCTATGTGTCCGCGCACAGAAAACGAGAGGATTTGCATGAGTAAGATTCCCTATGCATCCGCAATAGGATCTATCATGTATGCTATGTTATGTACGAGGCCCGATGTATCGTATGCTCTGAGTGTCACGAGCAGATACCAGTCTGATCCAGGAATGGATCATTGGGCGGCTGTTAAGACGATCCTTAAGTACTTGAGAAGAACTAAGGATGTGTTCCTAATATATGGAGAAGGGGACATGGTGATACGCGGGTATACGGATGCGGCTTCGAGCAGACAAGGATGATTCAGTGTCTCACCGATACGTGTTCACCTTGAATGGGGTGCGAGTTGGAAAAGTTCCAAACAAGAGATCAGAGCGGATTCTACCATCGAGGCAATACATTGCAGCTCTGAGCAAAGAAAGGAAGCGGTTTGGATCAAAAAGTTCATTCATGAACTTGGTGTGATTCCGGCCATTGTTGAAGCAATACCGGTCTACTGCGACAACAATGGAGCAATTGCAAGGCGAAAGAGCCAAGGTCTCATCAATGATCCAAACATGTGCTTCGCCGCTATCATTTTATCAGAGAGATCATCAGTAGGAACGAAATACAAATCGAGAAAATTCTCACTGAAAGGAACTTAGCGGATCCCTTGACTAAGGCATTACCTCAAAATAAGTTTGAGGGTCATGTTCGAGCTTATGGTATTGGATACCGTAGCGATTGGCATTAGGCCAAGTGGGAGTCTGTTAGTAATATATGAGAGATGTCCTAAGGCAATCGCCTTATGTATGAACCATTTATATGATAAATGAAGATTCACTATTTGAGTATACATGTTTTATGTATTTGATTGGATCTTAAACTCATTTACTGAATGCCCACGATACGATTCACAGCATGAGAGAATTTGTGATTGGATCACAACTAGTGAGTATCTCTACATGTGTAATTGTGATGTATCGGAATTATCCCTAGTCGATGAATTGATGGATTTGGACACCATCAATTCTGTCGAGACTAGCACGAGGTATACTCCTTGGTGTATCCAAGCAGCTGATTCTCACTGGCTGGAGACATAGTGATGTCCGGAGTTAATCGTGGATGCTAGTTATGGTAACTAGTTCATTGGAGTGACCAGCCGTAAGACTTCATATGGTTCTCTGCATATATAGATATGTCAATGAAGTTCTTCGTGGCTTAAGTGCGATGTTCCTTTGACTTGCGGTATTCAAGTCATCTTGATCATGGAGACTTATGCTTTGACATCTTAAGCAAACATCTCTAAGGAGATGTGGACCCGGATGATTGGGTATAAGTCGAGTGATCAAGGTGTTTGAATAGCCTATAAAGGATTCACCACTCCTTGCGAGGAGATGTATACCCATGGCCTCTCGTCGGATTGTTACTAAAGTCTTTGGCCAAAGCATTACATGTTTAGAGTAAGGTACTCTTCGATACATGTGGAGTAACTAGAATCAGAGGGACGAGGAAATGATACTTGGGCTAGGTGTGGCGTGAGTCGACCTAGTGAGGTGACACTATAGACCATGTCCGAACCAAGTGGGTATAAGATGAGTGAAGGGAATGGGGCACGATTCATTCGAGCCATCAAGGGTTTCAGAAATAGTTCTGGATCAACCGTTGATCTTTTCGGTTAATTGGGGATCATGATGTACTACTAGGTGCCACTCATGATCGTTCTATAATTAATGGTTAATTATAGACGGCCAACATAAAACGAGAACCTATTTGGTCACACGCACAACGAGTGTAATCCAAAGGATTTAAAACGAGCTTGAGAATGGGATTCTCAGACCGAGAGAAACTATGTTTGGTTGGACCAAACATAAAGCGAGCATGAAATTGTTTCAGTCGCAATGGAAGCGTGGATGGGCCGTGTCTTATGAAGACATAATGGATCAACCAAAATGGTTTGGTTCTAATCCAATGGATGATAATAAACCAAAGGGTTTGGTTTATTTTAAACGAATGAACCAAAAGTTGGTTCGGTTCGTTTTAACTTAAAATAAACCATCATGGTTTGGTTTATTTTAACTTATCCTAATGGAGCGGGTTAACGGGCTTTATGGATATGATCCATTAACCATTAAGAGAATTAGTTCTCTATAAAAGAGGGCTTAAGGGATTGTTAAACCCTAACTAATCCAAACCCTAGCCCCCTTGAGTTGCCGCCCACCTCCACCTTGGAGTTAATTGGCGCCAACCCTAAAGCTGCCGTCGTCCAAGTCTTTGCCGACGTCCAAGCTTCAGCCGGAGAACCTCCGGCGACCCTCCGGCGATCTCCTTTGGGTTCGGTGATAAGGTGAGCTTCCATCTTTCCTTAGCCGGCCTCTATTCCTCCACCAAAAGCTGTCCAGTTTTTCTGGACAGCTTGTTTCTTTGTTGTCGGAGCGTCGTTTGGACGACGGTTAGTGCTCCGACAGCGGCTAACTTACCGGGGATTTGATCTCCGGTAATCCTCTGAGGTGGGGGACGAAGGATTCGTCAAACGGTTGACGAATACCTCTCCGGAGAAGCGAGTTTTGAGAACTCGTTTTAGGATCCGAATTTGGATTCGGATCGTGATCATCTCTCGATCACGTCGTCTTCAACACGAGGCTAGTAACCCGTACGAAGACGAAGCTCGTGACTTAGCGAAGTCATCCCGAGGAGCTCGGCGTGGATACGGATAGAGACGATTCTTACGAGGATCGTTCCGGTTGATGCCGTTCCCGCTACACGTCATACGAAAGGTATAACATAGATAAATTTCTTTTATTGCAAATTTTAATTTATGGTTATGTCTACACTTGTTGTAATATGCATGCGTGTGTTGTGTGTGTTGTAATAAATATAGATTTATTATTTTTAATTGCTTCCGCTGTGCTCATGTTTACGAAACATGATCGAACACACACACGCCGCGGTGTCGGAAACCCAACAAATTATCTCAAGGTGTTAGAACTAGGTCATTTCATAGAGCTCCCTCTAGTCATATAGCCCTCATCTCCCAAATTGAGCCCAAAACAATCAATGATGCATTACTTGATCCGGATTGGATCTTAGCAATGCAAGATGAATTGACTCAATTTGAAAGAATTCAAGTATGAGAGTTAGTTCCTAGACCTAATGATAATACCATCATTACTACAAGATGGGTTTTTAGGAACAAACTAGATGATCAAGGCAATATAACTAGGAATAAGGCAAGGTTAGTTGCATGGGGCTTTAATCAAGTTGAAGGATTTGATTATGATAAAACATATGCCCCGATTGCTAGGTTAGAGTCCATTAGAATCCTATTAGGATATGCCTCCTATATGGGCTTTAAACTTCATCAAATGGATGTAAAGTCGGCATTCCTAAATGGGTTCATTAAGGAAGAGGTATATGTAGAACAACCTCCCAGATTTGAAAATGTAGATTACCCAAACCATGTATTCAAGCTTAAAAAAGTTTTATACGGTTTAAAACAAGCTCCCCGGGCTTGGTATGAAAGATTGTCATCTTTCTTGGTCTCTAAGGGATTTAGAAGGAGTCAAGTAGACCAAACTCTCTTCATTAAATCAAAGTCTAAGGACATCTTTGTAGCCCAAGTATATGTATATGACATTATCTTTGGGTCAACAAATGATGAGCTCCTTCAAGATTTCATCAAAAATATGGAGAATGAGTTTGAGATGAGTCTAGTTGGAGAACTAAATTTCTTCCTAGGACTACTAGTCAAACAAACAAATGAAGGAATTTATGTATACCAAACCAAATATGCTAAGGAAATAATTAAGAAATTTGGTTTGGAAAATGCTAAAGTAGTGTCAACCCCAATGACAACTAATACAAAAATAGATAATGATCTTGAAGGAAAACAAATTGACCTTAAACTCTATAGGAGTATGATTGGTAGCCTTTTGTACCTAACCACTAGTAGACCCGATATATTATTTGTGGTAGGGATGTGTGCAAGGTACCAATCATGTGCCAAAGAGTCTCATTTAGTAGTCGTAAAAAGAATCTTAAGGTATATCAAGGGCACACTAAATGTAGGATTTTGGTACCCTAGGACTAAGTCTTTTGATTTGGTCGGGTACACCGACTCCGACTATGTCAGTTGCAAGTTGGATCGGAAGAGTAATAGTGGTGGATGTCAATTTCTTGGATCCTCCCTAGTAAGTTGGAGTAGTAGAAAACAACCTTGTGTTGCTTTGTCAACCACCGAGGCCGAATATGTGGATATGGGAGGTTGTGTGGCTCAATTACTTTGGATGAGACACACATTAGAGGATTATAAGCTACACTACTCCAATGTAATAGTTTATTATGATAATGTGAGTACCATAAATTTAACCAAAAATCTGATACATCACTCTAGGACTAAGCACATTGAAGTGAACCATCACTTCATTAGAGATCATGTGGATAAGGGGGACATTGAACTTAATTACATAAAATCTAAGTCCAACTTAGTCGACATATTCACTAAGGCTCTCCCCGAAGCGGAATATTCATCACTTAGGAGAGAACTTGGAATGTTCTTAGTAGAATAAAGGTTTAGGTTTGCATGATCCTATAGAAATTCTAGGATTTATACCTTTAAGCATCTCACAAAACACCTAAGAAACTATGATTTTTGTATTGATCCACTTAGATAACATGTGAGATGTTAAGAAGATGCACTTGGGTCATCATGCTTGTTATGATGCATTTCTATGAACCAAGTGCCATCTAGAGCCATTAATCCTTCATTGGACCAATCATTGGGAAGGCTTATGCACAATTAATGTGCATATAGCTCCAAGAATATGATTGTAAATGTCAAATAAAACATAATTTAAACTATGTTTATCATACTTTGAAAAGCAGTTTTCAATTGCTATGCAAAAGTGATACAAAGTTTGCAAAATACTTAAAGCTTTTGTTAGGTTTTAAAAATTGTATCATTTTCAAAATCTGGAAAACATATATTTTTAAATTATTTTTCCTTAATAGAAAATGATTTCAGAAGTGTGTACACAAAATTTCATGATTTTTTCGATGTTTCTTGAATTTTTGGCACATTTCTGAAGTTGGGCTGAAAAACCTAAGCTTTCGGGTGTGGCAGTCGACTGAATCATAATTCAGTCTACTGATTCCCTGATTTTCCTGCAATTCAACCTTATTTCTTGGTCTTGAGTGTGCTCTTAAGTGTTCTAAAACTATGGTATGATAATTTTCAGTAAAGAAAATTTTAGGATTGCTTGATGCAATGTTTTAGGGGGAGCTTCATAATATAAATCTTTTCATCCCCTAAATATATATTGTTGGTGCAAAGTTAGGACTTAACTTTCTATTTTTTTTGTTATGCTTTGCTCCACATGTTATTCACACATCATGAACCATGTCTTGGATTAAGGGGGAGCCTCATATTGATCTTATACCTTAGTTCAAGATATAACAAATTCAATTCTTTCATGAAACTTATTTTTGCATGAATTATTCTCTTTTTGATGTATGTCAAAGGGGGAGAAGGGATGTTTAAGTTAGAATTCATAAGTTAGATTTCATATTGGAAATATGATTATGTGCATATGTTAAAGACCTAACTTAAATAGTTGCCAAACATCAAAAAGGGGGAGATTTTTAGTGCAACAATGCCCCAAGCATTTATATGTTTTGATGTTTGGATAATCATCTAAGTTAGGCAATATTTTGTGATCTAATTGTGAAGATGTTTAAGTGACAGAAAAAATCCAAGTATGAAGACTTGGTAAAGGAAAAGTCCAAGTGTGATCTTGGCAAAAGAAGTCCAAGGAAAGGGCTTGACGGCGTAAGACCAAGCATGTAGTCTTGGCAGTGTAAAGTCCAAGCGGACCTTGTCAAAGGAAGTCCAAAGGCAAGTTTTGGCAGCGTATGTCCAAGCATGTAGTCTTGGTAGTGTAAAGTCCAAGCAGACCTTGGCAAAGGAAGTCCAAAGGCAAGTCTTGACAGCGTAAGTCCAAGCATGTAGTCTTGGCGGCGTAAAGTCCAAGCATACTTTTGGCAAAGAGAAACCTAAGACATGACGAAACTGAAGGAAGCTCTTGGAAGAAAGTGCAAAGGATGAACAAGTCGCTGACTTGGAGGGATCCTGGAGGTGCAAGGCTAAAGGAAGAGCTAGAAGGTTAAGTCTAGGTCTAGGGAGTATGAATTACTCATACTTGACGAGTATCAGTCGACTGATACGATGTAGCAGTCGCCTGATAAGATGCTCGATCGAGTCGATCAAACCCCGACAATCCGGTCGCCAAGAGTCGGATGATCGATGCCGCAATCAATCGACCGCTAATACCGGATGATCGATCAAGTCGACATCGTGCATGTAATGGAGTCTCACTCGAGTCCGCACGGGGATCACTCGACTGATCGCTTCATCAGTCGACTGATCAGGCTGCCATTGAAAATGATGGCTACGTATCTTCGCGGATTCGCCTTGCCAGAAGTCGTTGGCTGCAACGACAATCGACTGATCGTGGCCCAACGGGAAAAATAACCCTCTCTCTATAAAAAGAGGGCTTGGGGTGCTTGAGAAGGCTAGTGCTTATCTTCCAACCTTATTCTCAAGCTCCCCACGAATTTTCAAAGGCTTTCTTTGTGTTAATTCCTCCTCTTCTCCTAAATCTCATTTTCATCATTGTAAGAAGAGGAGAGTATCTTATAAAGGAAAGCTTCTTAGTGGAATTGCTTGGGTTGATCCACCTTAAGAATCACTGTGGAGTAGGAGCGTTATCTCCGAACCACGTAAAAGGCTTCGTGTTAGCGTTTGTGTTTATCTTCTTATTTTTGTGTAGTATTTGCTTCCGCTAACATTTCTTGTAGATTTCGAAAAGAGGCTATTCACCCCCCTCTAGCCTTCCAAGGATCCCTAACAATATTGGCTCAATTAATCTAACTAAAAATTTTATATATCATTCTAGAACTAAACACATAGAAGTAAAACACCACTTTATAAAAGAAAATGTAGCTAATGGAGACGTAAAACTTGAATATGTTGAATCTAAATCAAACCTAGCAGATATTTTTACGAAACCATTACCTGAAGCAGAGTTCAGTTCGCTTAGATGAAACCTAGGTATATGTGTAGTAGAGTAGGAATTATTTTTACTTACTATTTATGTATCACTTTCTTTTATGCTACATGGAACTAGCATAGGATTTACCTTAGAAAGAATAAACCATAGCTTTAAGAAGCTAATATATCTCACAACACATAGGTTTAATGTGATTGTGTACTAAGCTATGTAGATGAGCGTGAGATGTTAAGATCTTACTCCTGATTCCAGATGTAGAACAAGTCCATCAATATGAATCATGGAGTATAATTTTTCAAGTGACTAACTCCCACCAAGACTTATTGATTATCTAATATCAA
Organism: Wurfbainia villosa; assembly: GCA_025175895.1. Taxonomy (NCBI): domain Eukaryota; kingdom Viridiplantae; phylum Streptophyta; class Magnoliopsida; order Zingiberales; family Zingiberaceae; genus Wurfbainia; species Wurfbainia villosa. The sequence continues at coordinate 43,375,101 of CM046003.1, forward strand.
TTAAGTCAAAAGGAAAGTTAGACATTATCTTAAGGATAATTTATTAGATGGTTTATATTAAAATATTATTTAAAAAAAGGGGGACACAAGCTTGGATTAATAAACTTGATTAACTAAGTGTTTTTTAGCTTGAAAATGTTTTTACAACTCTAAGTTTCCAAGTTGAAGTATGTTTTATTGTTTTTTGATAAATGTCAAAAGGGGGGGGGGAGGAAAAAGCTAATTCAAAAATACTATTACTCTGTCACCAAGAATTAAAAGGGTGGTACCTTTAAGGGGGAGTTGTGTTTAAGTTATGCACTTATTTTTCTTTACTTTGAATTATGTCGCCATAGATAAAAATGGGGAGTCATAGATAAAAAAAGGGGGATTTTTGGTGCAGGGGCACCAGATAATCGAACATAGATTTTGATAATGGCAAAGATTCAAAGTTAAGTTATTTTATTTGCTCATATACTATGTTGAGTGTGCAGGTAATGTGTTAGACTTTGTTAAGGTCAAAAGACGCCAGGAGAATCTCGGGAAGTCTAAAAACCTCAGTGGTCGAATGACCGGAAGCTAAGTGACAGGTCAGAAGGACCAAAGGTGAGCAAGTTAAGAACCTTGTGTGGAGAGGATAGGTCGCATCCTCAGTATAGAGACAATCGTAGGTGACGATCCGACTAAGACTTCCGGAGGAAGACTAAAGTCGAGATCAAACTATCTAGGACTGTCACACTGCATGCCATTTCTTGTGATAATCATGTGATGCAGATAGCTACTCAAGGTGTGAGATATCAAAAAATAAAAATACCCATTATTAATTAAGAAATTATCTTAGGTAATTTTCTATGAATTTTTAGGATTTTTTCTAGAATTAAACGGAAGTTTTATGGATATTTTATGGGGATAAAGCGAATAGGCTTTTGGGAAGCCTATTTAGACTATCCGCTATTAAAGAATAATTGGGTTAATTAACCTAGGTTATAAGTTAACCCTATGTTTATTTTCTCCGATCCCGATCTTCTTCACGATTTTCCTCCCAGCTGCAGCCGCAAGTCCTTCCTCACCGTGACAATTCCTTTTCTCGTGCGTGACTCTTCTCTTCCTCCCGAGCGCTTCCTCGATTTCTTTCTCCCATCCCCTCTTGTGCCGCCCCATTCGGTTGCTGCACGCATGACGGAACTGCACGCTCCCTCCTCGGTAGTGATCGCCCAACTCCAACACTGCCAGCCTTGTGTCCGACCTCCATCACCTCTGCTACACCCACGCAGGCGACATCATTAAAGGGATCAGCGCTCGTGCGCGCTGCCTACTCACACCACCGCGCCATCACCGCCTCCAGGGGTTTTGCCGCTGCCTCTGTGGCCTCCGTCGGTGTACTCTGTCGGCACAAACGGACACCCTATGTCGGTGTTGACCACGCCAAATTTTCCGATGTCGGTTACTGTAGGTATGCATAGAGGAATTTAGGGCTGATTAATCTTTTAGCAAACCTAGATTCAATTGGTTAATTAGTTTAAATTAGATTAAACTAATTAATGGAGTTATGTGGTTTAGATTTCCAGATTTATTTGTTATGTCACTGTTTAATGAATCCAGAATAGCTAAGTTGATTTTTTAAGGGTAAATCGCATGATCGATTAATTGGTATTAGTCTAAATGAATAATTAGTTTTAGAGTAATTAATGGACTAATTGGATTATTAACTAAATCTGAGTTACGTATGGAATCTGTTTAACTTGTTAACTAGATTAATGCAAGTTAATATGATTAATCTAACTAATCTAATTAAATTAAGGAATTTAATTACTTAGTTAGATTGGTATAAATGATTCACTAAGTTAATGGATTTATGAGTTGATATGTTTAATTGATTTGGGTGGAGCATACTTAAGAGGTTTAATTGTTGGTGCAATCAGCCCAGGTCACGATTGACCAGACTCGAGTTTGACTCGAGTGATGTTTTGATGTTTGACATAGTATGTTTGACATTGATGTCGGTTAATGTTTTGGGGAGATTGTTTATACAATCGACCCAGGTTATAATTGACCAGACTCGAGTTTGACTCGAGGGAGACTTTGATGGTTGACTAGGGTTGACCATGTGATTATGAGAAAGTCCAAGCATGGGTCTTGGCAAGGTAAAGTCCAAGTCATGGGTGCTTGGCATGGAAAGTCCAAGTTGGACACTTGGCATTTGGAAAAGTCCAAGTCTTGAGTACTTGGCACAAGGGAAGTCCAAGCATGGGTCTTGGCATGGAAAGTCCAACATGGGTTGGCAAGGGAAAGTCCAAGCTTGAGTCTTGGCATTTGAGAAGTCCAAGGGGTTTGATATTGGCAGCGTAAAGTCCAAGGGTGGAGTCTTGGCAGCATAAGTCCAATGGTTGGCAGCGTAAAGTCCAAGCAGAGTCTTGGTGGCGTAAGTCCAATGTGCCTTGGCGGTGTAGACACCGTTAGTATGACATAGCTGATGGAAGCACCTGAAGGCTAGCGCGATGGATGAACAAGTCATGGATGACTTGGAGGGATCCGAGAGGTGTGAGGCTGATGGAGGTGGCTAGAAGGCTTAGGTCTAGGCTAAGGGTGGTCTAGCAAGTATGGGGACACCATACTTGGGTTAAAACCTCATCTTTGAGGTTGACAGTCGACTGACATTATGGCCGGTTCGACTGTCATGAGTTGACTAGAGCTCGACTGCCATTTAGGGCTGAAATTGCCTTGGCAGTCAACTGCTCATTGGAATAGTTGATGCAGCGATCGCCATGGATGGCCGATCGGCCGCTTAGCTCGTGAGCAGAATGCGTGAGCCGATCGGTAGCTGACTACGGGGTGACGATCGCCAATGTTGGTAGTCGACTGGTGAGAGTCCCTTTAGAACTTTTCCAATGTGGATTGAGCCATTGTCTCACAGCAACAGTGGCATCAGTCGACTGGTGACTTATAGCAGTCGACTGATCCGCAAAAATCTAGCTCGATACTGGTTAAAAAGAGGAGCTCGTGGAGGATTTCAGCATTGGTTCTTTGGGAGCTTTGGTAAGGCGATTTGAAGGCGATTTACAGGTGCATTTCAGGGCCCTTCAAGCTCATCCAAGCAACCGACAAGCAAGCGCTCAAAACCCTAGTTTGTAAAGTGTTCTTTTACATTTTCACTTGTATTTGCTTGTTTACTTTGTATTACTTATTGTAATTCATTGTATGAGGTTTCTCCACCTCCGACTTGTTGTCGAGAAGGAGTTTATTGCTTAGTGGTGTTTGTGGCATCGCTAGAGCTCTTTAGAGCTCGATCCGTGGAGTAGGAACCATTCGGTTCCGAACCACGTTATATGATTGTGTAGTGCTTGTGTTTGTGTTGTATTTGTTTTATTATTTCTATTTCCGAAGCGCTAACACAATTTGTAGACAAGCACACAACGAATTCTATCATCGGTACTAGCACGCGCTATTCACCCCCCTCTAGCATCCAATCGATCCTCTACAAGTGGTATCAGAGCGAGGCCGCTCTTGAAGTTTAACAACTAAGGGAGCACGCTAGAGGGTGAAGATGGAAGTCCAAGAACAATTAGGATGTGACATCAACACACCGGTGCCCTACACCCTATACGGACGAGAAGGCTTGAATTCTTGGAAGAGAAGAATTGAGGATTTTTTGATGATGAGAGATCTTGAGGAATGGTCCTTATTAATGGAAGGATTTGAGTATCCAAGAGGACCAAAAGGTGGTTTCCTCAAGAAGAAGAAATGGAATAAAGATCAACTCCAAAGATTCGAGAAAAATAAGAAGGTAATCAAATTCATTTTCGATTTAATTCCTAATAACTTCTTGTGTAGCCTAGGTGAGTGCTTGGATGCTAAAGAGCTTTGGAGCAATTTGGCCAGGCTCCATGAAGGTCCATCACCGGTCTAAGAGGAAGGGACCGAAGAGGCAAGCACATCTTCCTCACAAGGAAGTGAGGACTTGGAGGCTAAGAGACCATCAACATCCAAGGAGGAAGAGGAAGTAGAATCGGAAGAGACCTCCACCTCTAGGATTGAGGGGAAGGAGACTAGAGCATCCTCAACACCGGAGCAACAAGAGGAGCCATCCACATCCGGTCAAGAGGAAGAGAAAGCTCAAGAAACCCTCACCACCAAACTAGGTAACTCAAGCAATTTGGTTTTAAATAAAAAACATATAATTTGCTTTGAGTGTAGGAAAAGTGGGCATTACAAGAGTAAGTGCCCAAAGAAAGTCAAGAAGACTCCTTCGGCACCAAGACCTCAAGAAAAATCAAAAGATGCTGGTGTCCCCACTAAAAGAAGCAAAGAGCACATCATTTGCTTCAAGTGCCAACAACCAGGGCATTTTAGGAATCAATGCCCTAGGGGGAGCAAGAGAGTCAAAGAAGGAGCATTACAAGCAGGGGGAGCTTCTATAGCTAACCCTAAGGTATATTTAAACAATGCTTGTTCTTTAAATTCTAGTCAAAAGCATGCTAGGAATAATTTTAATAGTCTTGCTATTTATCATAAAGAGCATGCTAGAAATAGAGAATATTGCTTAGGAGCTAAGAAAGTCGACCTTAGGAAGAAGGAGAAATTTGGGACTAATGTCCCTAAAAATATTTTACCTAAGGCATCTATTAGAAAAATTGAGGACCATTTAGGCATTAACCCTAAGAAGGGTAGGCACATGCCTAAGGGAAATGGTATTGCCCAAAGACCAAATCAAAATTCAAAAATTGGGCAATTAGAATTAGAAAATCAAGCCTTGAGGTCAAGGCTTGAGAAATTAGAAAAGACCCTTAGGAATATACAAAATCAATTTCAAGGGTCTAATGGTCAAAGTCAAGGGTCAAAACCTCAAAGTCAACATCTAGGACCCAAGAAACAAAAGTCAACCAAGGGCAAGAATGGTTTGGGTCACAAACCTAAGCCTAAGGTGGCTTATAATAGTGTTCCATTTGATTATGGAACACAATCTAGGTCTAGGAAGACCAAGGTCAATAGGGAAGTCATCCCTAAGGTTGACCAAGGTAGATGCCTAGTGGCTAGGGTTTCAAGGAAATCTAGGGTGGCCACTAAGAAGGTTACTAGGGAGGCAATCCCTAAGGTTAATCTAGGGAAGACCAAAATGACCAAGGCTACCAAGCCTAGGAGGGTCATTTGGAAGATATCTAGGGAGGTCATCCCTAAGGAATACCTAATTAACCCAATGAGCTCAAATAGATTTAGGGTTCCTAAGAGCGTGATTGATTCACGCTAGATGGGTTAGGTCGTGTCAACCTTGATTGGATGGGTAGTTAATCAACCATAGCAAAGTTGACATTTTAGGTTATTTTCAAGGTTATGGTTACCTTGGAAATACATTTGATCTTATATCCTAAAAGATTTTAGGATGTGCCAATATATTTTGAAGCTTATGAAAAATCAATTAAATTGACAAAATTTAGGATTAGAGGTCATAGTGTGTCATTTTGGATTTTTGGCACACTTGGGAGATTAGTGATAATATGACAAAATATATTTAATTATATCAAATGACAATTAATATTAAAATTTAGGTATTATTATACCTATATATTTTATTTTCCATATAACATGTCATGACATCATGCTTATTTTTAATCATTTTATATGTCATGTTCATGTTTAGGATTAAATGTCATGTGTTTTTAGATTTCATTTTATGCCATGACATCATGATTATGAGCATATGCTTATTTATATCATTATTAATGTCACAATCATTCATTCATTTGATTAAAATTGAGTTAAGGACTTTGGCATGACTTGCAGTCCCATTTATAAGGGAATCAAGTAGAGTTGCCTTAGAAAAATGCATGAAACCCTAGATTAGGGAGAACAAAACCCACATCTCACATTACATTGACATGTATGTGTATTTATACACCCTAGATACATGTGAGATGCTAGGATATGAGTTGAGTTCAAGGTGCATAGTTTTCGCATATAGATGGACTATAACTCATCTAATTTCATTGGTGGATCATTAGAAAAGCTTGTGTACAAGTCATGTACATAGAGCCCAAGGAATATGATACAAAATAAGGTTTTAAAAATATTTTAAAATCATTTTGAAAAACCTTGGTGAAATCTATCTTTTTATAGCAATCACCATTGATAGAGTTGATACAAAATAGGGCCAAAACATTGAAAATTTCAATGGTTTTGAGTTTTGTATCAAACTCACTCTTTTATGGGTAAAATAATTTTCAAATATTTTTCACCCATTGTATTGCTTATAAGTAATGTACGTATGAATTTTTCATGAATTTTCAAAATACATAGAATTACTTGTTAGGAATATTGGAACGGCTAGAGGGGGGTGAATAGTGTAGATGAAATTCGATCTCGTTCGTGTCTACAATTTCGTTAGTGCGCAGCGGAAATAGAAATAATACAATAACGAAATAGACAATTACACACGAACACGAGTATGTAACATGGTTCGGAACCGCACGGTTCCTACTCCACGGATCGGGCTCAAACGAGCCCTAGCGATGCCAATCACACACCACTATAAAATCACTCCTTCTCGGAACAATCCGGAGGTGGAGAAACCTCGTACAATGTATACAACAGTAATACAAGATGAATACAAGCAATATAATGAAATACAAAACAATACAAGTAAAGAAAACACTTTACAAATGCTCTTTGAATGCTTGATCACTTGGTTGCTTGATATCAACTTGGAGACCCTGATTTGCAACAGCAAATCACCCCAAATTGCCTCAAAGAAACCTTAGAAATCGATGCAAATTTCCTCCATCACGAGCTCCTTTTATAGCTTCAACCTGTGGCCGAAAAGTCGATCGATCGATCGGGACTATCGATCGATGCCACTGTTGTCGTGAGACAACGGCTAGATCCACGCTGGATAAGTCCAACGGAACCTTCATCAGTCGACTGATCATGACCATCAGTCGATTGATGGAGCCTTCACTCGACCAGTCGAGTCTCGACTCCATTCAGACTGAATATCGAACACCCCGATCGGTGATCACACGATCACCGATCGCTGAGCCATCACCGATCCAACATATGTCGACTGCTAGGCCATTACCCGCAGTCAAACCCTAGTTGACTTGGTCCAGTCGATTGCCACATGACACCAGTCGACTGTCACACCTCAAACATGAGGTTTTAACACAAGTATGGTTTCCCCATACTTGCTAGACCACCCTTAGCCTAGACCTAAGCCTTCTAGCCACCTCCATCAGCCTCACGCCTCTCGGATCCCTCCAAGTCATCCATGACTTGTTCATCCATCGCGCTAGCCTTCAGGTGCTTCCATCGGCTATGTCATGCTAACGGTGTCTACACCGCCAAGGCACATTGGACTTACGCCGCCAAGACTCCGCTTGGACTTTACGCCGCCAACCATTGGACTTATGCTGCCAAGACTCCCGCTTAGACTTTACGCCGCCAATATCAATCCCCTTGGACTTTCCATGCCAAGACCATGCTTGGACTTTCCTTGCCAACCCATGTTGGACTTTCCATGCCAAGACCATGCTTGGACTTTCCTTGCCAACCCATGTTGGACTTTCCATGCCAAGACCCATGCTTGGACTTTCCCAAATGCCAAGTGTCCCACTTGGACTTTCCATGCCAAGTACTCAAGACTTGGACTTTACCAAATGACAATTACATTGTCATATGTTTTTGTCGAAACATCAAAACATCACTCGAGTCAAACTCGAGTCCTGGTCAATCGTGACCTGGGCCGATTGCACCAACAATCTCCCCCTTTTTGATGTTTGACAAAAACCAAACAAATTATTGAGTTAGAACACTAACTCAAATCCCTTACCAATTATCCCAAATTGGTAAATACTCTCCAAATGTTCTCCCCCAAACATTCTCCCCCTTTTTGACTAACATCAAAAAGGTTTTCTCTCCAAGGAGGTCAATGTCTCATGTCCCAATGAGATCTTACAATCTCTCCCTTGATCCAAAAATACTTAGGATGCCTACCATCTTCCTAGTGATAAGTCCAATATCACTCAAGAGAGGCAATCCCATTTACTCTTCCAATTTCCAAATTGGGTCTCTCAAAGGTCCCATCAATTTCCCAATTGATGTCATATTCTCCCAATAACTTCTCCTCTTCAAGGAGAAAAACACATCCATCATCCCAAGATGGATACCTCCCCCTAAAGGCTTGCTCCCCCTTGACCATTGCACCAACAATGTCCTTGGGAAGTCCCTAAGCCAATAGGAACTCTAAACCATCAAAATTAAGGTTAGAAATTCAACATTGAACTTTCCAACACCTTAAAATTGATACAAACCCTAAATACTTCTCCTAATCCATATCCAATGGATTTTCACCCTTTATAATGCTTTCCAAAGCATATCCTAGGGTTAGGAGTGATTAGGGACCATAACCATAGCTGAAATCGGGTTAAACAACCTTGTTTACCCCGAAATCAGGCTACCAGTCGAGTGATTCAGAAATCACGATCGGCACTTCCATCACCGATCGCCACCAGTAGGCCGATCGATAATCAAAAATCCCGATTTTCAGTTATCAGAAATGAGTTTTGAAAAATCATAACTAATTATACATATATCAAAAAATTACGAAATTTGATACGTATAATACTTATGACTAATACAATGGGTGAAAAATGTTTGAAAATTATTTTACCCATAAAATAGTGAAATTGGTACAAAGTTCAAAACCATTGAAATTTTCAATGTTTTGGTCCTACTTTGTATCAACTTCATCAATGGTGATTGCTATCAAAAGATAGGCTTCACCAAGGTTTTCTAAAATGATTTTAAAATGTTTTCAAAACCTTATCTTGGATCATATTCCTTGGGCTCTATGTACATGACTTGTACACATGCTCTCCCAATGATCCACATGTTGAGTTAAAATGAGTTTGGGTTCAACTAGATGCAACAACTATGCACCTTGAACTTAACTCATATCCTAGCATCTCACATGTATCTAGGGTGTATAAATGCACATACATGTCAATGTGATGTGAGATGTGGGTTTTGTTCTCCCTAATCTAGGGTTTCATGTATTTTCCTAAGGCAACTCTACTTGATTCCCTTATAAATGGGACTCCAAGTCATGCCATTGTCCTTAAATCAATTTCAATCAAATTATCTTAAATGCATGAGTGATTATGGCATTAGAGATGATATAGATAAACACATGCTCATAATCATGATGTCATGGCATAATATGAAATCTAAAAACACATGACATTTAATCCTTAATCCTAAACATGTACATGACATATAGAATGATTAAAAATAAGCATGATGTCATGGCATGTTATATGGCAAACAAAGCATGACATATAAAATATATAGGTATAGTAATACCTAAATTTTAATATTTATTGCCATTTCATATAATTAATTATATTTTGTCATATTTCTATTTTTCTCCCAAGTGTGCCAAAAACCCAAAATGGCACACTAACCTCTAAGCCTAAATTGTGCCAATTTTGATCATTTTATCAAACTTCTCAAGTAATATTAGCACATCCTAAAACTTTTAGGATTAAGACTCAAATGTATTTCCAAGGTAACCATAACCATGAAAATGACCTAACATGCCACCTTTACCATGGTTGAGTTAACTACCCATCCAATCAAGGTTGGCACGCCCTAAACCCATCTAGCGTGAATCAATCACGCTCTTAGGAACTCAAAACCGATTTGAGCTCCTAGGGTTAATTAGGTATTCGTTAGGGATAACCTCTTTAGATACCTTCCTAATGACCCTCCTAGGCTTAGAAGCCTTGGTCATTGTGGTCTTGCCATGGTTAACCTTAGGGATTGCCTCCCTAATAACCTTTTTAGTGGCCACCCTAGGTTTCCTTGAAACCCTAGCCACTAGGCACACCCTTTGGTCAATTCTAGGGATGACTTCCCTAATGACCTTGGTCTTCCTAGACCTAGTTTGTGTCCCATAATCAAATGGAACACTATGGTAAGCTACCTTAGGCTTAGGTTTGTGACCCAAACCTTGCTTGCCTTTGGTTGACTTTTGACTCTTAGGTCCTTGACTTTGACCATTAGACCCTTTAAATTGGTTTTGTATATTCCTAAGGGTCTTTTCAAGTTTTTCAAGCCTTGATCTCAAGGCTTGATTTTCCTTTTCTAATATCTCAATTTTTGATTTTTCATTTTCTCTTGAGATATTTTTATTTCTAGGCATATGTCTAGATTTCTTAGCATTAAAGCCTAGATGTTCTCCTATTTTCTTAATGCTTTCCTTAGGTAATATTTTTCTAGGGACATTAGTCCCAAATTTCTCCTTATTCTTAAGGTGAACATTCTTAGCTCCTAAACAAATATGTTTGTTATTTCTAGCATGCTCTTTATGATAAATAGCAAGAGAATTGAAACCCTTAGCATGCTTTTGCCTATTAACTAAAAAGGATGCATTATTAAAATATACCTTAGGGTTAGCTTTGGAAGCTCCCCCTACATGTGTAGCTCCCTCTTGGGTCTTCTTCTTCCCCCTAGGACATTGATTCCTATAATGTCCTTTTGCATTGCATTTGAAGCATATGATGTGCTCCTTGCTCTTGATACTTGGGGAACCGGCGTCCGTTGACTTTTGTTGACTTTTAGGCGCCGGAGGAGCTTTCTTGACTTTCTTTGGGCACTTACTCTTATAATGCCCAAATTTCCTACACTCAAAACACATAATGTTATTTTTATTTTGAATTGAGGTGTTTGAGTTACCGATGGTGGTGGAGACCGGAATTGGACTTTGGGCTTCTTCATCTTGACCGGATGTCGAAGCTTCTTCTTCTCGATGTTCCGGTATGAAGATTCTCTCCTCCCCCTCAATCCTTGAGGTGGATGCTTCTTCCACTTCCTCCACCTCTTCCGACCCGGAAGTTGACTCCTCACTTTCTTGTGAGGATGATGATGATTCTTCTTCGGTCTCCTCCTCTTCCAAGTCTTCTTGGACCGATTCGGGATTGTCGTGGAACTTGATCAACTTGTTCCACAACTCCTTGGCATCCCTATAGCTTCCTAATTTGGACAAAATATCGTTAGGTATAAAATCAATCAACATTTTTGTTACCTTAACGGTTGTCTTGAATTTTTCCCGTTGCTCCTCGGTCCATCTCTTCATCTTGAGGATTTCGCCTTTTTCTCCTCTCGGAGCATCAAAACCTATAGTCACGGCAAACCAATTTTTTATATTCGTCATTAGAAAATATTCCATCCTACCTTTCCAATACGCAAAATGTTCGCGGTTGAAGGAAGGTGGGATGTTGACGTCGTCACCTAATCTTTCCTCAAATTCCATATTCTTCCCTCTAGCTTCTTGACTCCTGGTTGTTAATCCGTAGAAGAGCCCCAGGCTCTGATACCACTTGTTAGGAATATTGGAACGGCTAGAGGGGGGGTGAATAGCGTAGATGAAATTCGATCTCGTTCGTGTCTACAATTTCGTTAGTGCGCAGCGGAAATAGAAATAATACAATAACGAAATAGACAATTACACACGAACACGAGTATGTAACGTGGTTCGGAACCGCACGGTTCCTACACCATGGATCGGGCTCAAACGAGCCCTAGCGATGCCAATCACACACCACTATAAAATCACTACTTCTCGGAACAATCCGGAGGTGGAGAAACCTCGTACAATGTATACAACAGTAATACAAGATGAATACAAGCAATATAATGAAATACAAAACAATACAAGTAAATAAAACACTTTACAAATGCTCTTTGAATGCTTGATCACTTGGTTGCTTGATATCAACTTGGAGACCCTGATTTGCAACAGCAAATCGCCCCAAATCACCTCAAAGAAACCTTAGAAATCGATGCAAATTTCCTTCATCACGAGCTCCTTTTATAGCTTCAACCTGTGCTGGAAAAAGTCGATCAGTCGACTGATCGGGACTATCAGTCGACTGATCCCACTGTTGTCATGAGACAATGGCTAGATCCACGCTGGATAAGTCCAACGGAACCTTCTTCAGTCAACTGATCATGACCATCAGTCGACTGATGGAGCATTCACTTGACCAGTCGAGTCTCGACTCCATTTTGTTCCCGAAATACCAAGCACCAGTCGACTGATCACACGATCAGTCGACTGCTCGAGCCATCAGTCGACTGCCAATATATGTCAGTCGACTGCTAGGCCATTACCCACAGTCAAACCCTAGTTGACTTGGTCCAGTCGACTGCCACATGGCACCAGTCTCAAACATGAGGTTTTAACACAAGTATGGTTCCACCATACTTTCTAGACCACCCTTAGTCTAGACCTAAGCCTTCTAGCCACCTCCATCAGTCTCACGCCTCTCGGATCCCTCCAAGTCATCCATGACTTGTTCATCCATCGCGCTAGCCTTCAGGTGCTTCCATCGGCTATGTCATGCTAACGGTGTCTACACTACCAAGGCACATTGGACTTACGCCGCCAAGACTCCGCTTGGACTTTACGCCGCCAACCATTGGACTTATGCTGCCAAGACTGCCGCTTGGACTTTACGCTGCCAATATCAATCCCCTTGGACTTTCCATGCCAAGACCATGCTTGGACTTTCCTTGCCAACCCATGTTGGACTTTCCATGCCAAGACCATGCTTGGACTTTCCTTGCCAACCCATGTTGGACTTTCCATGCCAAGACCCATGCTTGGACTTTCCCAAATGCCAAGTGTCCCACTTGGACTTTCCATGCCAAGTACACAAGACTTGGACTTTACCAAATGACAATTACATTGTAATATGTTTTTGTCGAAATATCAAAACATCACTCGAGTCAAACTCGAGTCCTGGTCAATCGTGACCTGGGCCGATTGCACCAACATTACTTATGACTTTTCAAAATTCGATTCTGATAGCTGAAATTTGAGAATTTCAGTTATTAGTCGACTGTCGCCTGATGGCAGTCGACTGATGAAGGGCAGTTCGACTGATTACTATCAGGAGTCGACTGCTAGGTCTGATTTCGGGTTAACAAGGTTTGTTTAGCCTAATTTCAGCTATGGTAAGGCTTCCTAACCACTCCTAATCCTAGGATATGCTTTGGGAGGCATTATAAATGGTGAAAATCCATTGGATATGGATTATGAGAGTTTTTAGGGTTTGTATCAATCTTAAGGTGATTGAAAGTTCTATGTTGAACTTTGAACCTTAATTTTTATGGTTTAGAGTTCCTATAGGCTTAGGGACTTTCCCAAGGACATTGTTGGTGCAATGGTCAAGGGGGAGCAAGCCTTTAGGGGGAGTTATCCATCTTGGGATGATGGATATATTTTTCTTCTTGAAGGAGAGAAGTTATGGGAAGAATGTTATCAATTGGAAAATTGATGGGATTTTGAGAAACCCAATTTGGAAATTGGGAGAGAGTATAGGATTGCCTCTCTTGGGTGATATGAGACTTATCACTAGAAAGATTGTAGGCATCCTAGATATTAGTGGACCAAGGGGAAGATTGTAAGATCTCATTGGGGCATGAGACATTGACCTCCTTGGAGAGAAGACCTTTTTGATGTATGTCAAAAAGGGGGAGAAGGTTAAAATTACCAATTTGGGAAATTGGTAAGGGAGTTTGAGTTAGGGGTCTAACTCAAGGTTTGTTTTGTCAAACATTAAAAAGGGGGAGATTATTGGTGCAATCGGCCCAGGTCATGATTGACCAGACTCGAGTTTGACTCGAGTGATGTTTTGATGTTTGACATAGTATGTTTGACATTGATGAACGACATTTATGTTTTGGGGAGATTGTTTATACAATCGACCCAGGTTATAATTGACCAGACTCGAGTTTGACTCGAGGGAGACTTTGATGGTTGACTAGGGTTGACCATGTGATTATGAGAAAGTCCAAGCATGGGTCTTGGCAAGGTAAAGTCCAAGTCATGGGTGCTTGGCATGGAAAGTCCAAGTGGGACACTTGGCATTTGGGAAAGTCCAAGTCTTGAGTACTTGGCAGAAGGGAAGTCCAAGCATGGGTCTTGGCATGGAAAGTCTAACATGGGTTGGCAAGGGAAAGTCCAAGCTTGAGTCTTGGTATTTGAGAAGTCCAAGGGGTTTGATATTGGCAGTGTAAAGTCCAAGGGTGGAGTCTTGGCAGCATAAGTCCAATGGTTGATGGCGTAAAGTCCAAGCAGAGTCTTGGCGGCGTAAGTCTAATGTGCCTTGGTGGTGTAGACACCGTTAGCATGACATAGCCGATGAAAGCACCTGAAGGCTAGCACGATGGATGAACAAGTCATGGATGACTTGGAGGGATCTGAGAGGTGTGAGGCTGATGGAGGTGGCTGGAAGGCTTAGGTCTAGGCTAAGAGTGGTCTAGAAAGTATGGGGACACCATACTTGGGTTAAAACCTCATCTTTGAGGTTGACAGTCGACTGACATTATGGCCGGTTCGACTGCCGTGAGTTGACTAGAGCTCGACTGCCATTTAGGGCTGAAATTGCCTTGGCAAATCAATCGCTCATTAAGCGATTGATCACGCCACGATCACGCTAATTGGAGCTTGATCGCCGGAAGTCGATCGCCGCCGATCGCGCTGAGTCGCGAGCACAGAATGCTCCGTCGCCGACTGGGCAGTTAACTACGGGGCTGGAAGTCGACTGCTAATGTTGGTAGTCGACTGGTGAGAGTCCCGTTGGAACTTTTTCAGCATGGATTGAGCCGTTGTCTCACAGCAACAGTGGCATCAGTCGACTGGTGACTTATGGTAGTCGACTGATCGGCGAAAATCTAGCCCGATGCAGGTTAAAAAGAGAAGCTCGTGGAGGATTTCGGCATTGGTTCTTTGGGAGCTTTAGTAAGACGATTTGAAGGCGATTTGCAGGTGCATTTCAGGGCCCTTCAAGCTCATCCAAGCAACCGACAAACAAGTGCTCAAAACCCTAGTTTATAAAGTGTTCTTTATATTTTCACTTGTATTTTCTTGTTTACTTTGTATTACTTATTGTAATTCATTGTATGAGGTTTCTCCACCTCCGACTTGTTGTTGAGAAGGAGTTTATTGCTTAGTGGTGTTTGTGGCATCGCTAGAGCTCTTTAGAGCTCGATCCGTGGAGTAGGAACCATTCGGTTCCGAACCACGTTATATGATTGTGTAGTGCTTGTGTTCGTGTTGTATTTGCTTTATTATTTCTATTTTCGCTGCGCTAACACAATTTGTAGACAAGCACGCAACGAATTCCATCATCGATACTAGCATGGGCTATTCACCCCCCTCTAGCGTCCAATCGATCCCCTACATTAATGATTTAAACCTAGTTGGATGTTGTAGAAGGGTTACGCTTGATGATTGGGGGTTTCTAATTCATATTCGATAAAAGGGATGCGAATATAGGAACTATATAGTAGTTAATTTGTAAGTAGTTGTATGCTTGCACTTAATTATAATTGATGATATTTGTAGGATGTGGATATGAGATAGGTCCACGGGTGTAAAGACAGTTGGTATTCTTCATAGCAGGCGGGTATCTTTGACTTATCTTCTTTTAGATATTGTTATATTGTTGTTCATCGTTTACTATAGTTAGTAATGGTTTTCTATGCTTTTAACTACCCTGGATTATCACTATCTAGTACATGTTGTAGCCTTTTCATATGCTTATTATATTGGTCCTCTATCATTTTGATACTTATCATTTGTTTATTTGGCACTAAGAGTAGTTACATACCTTACATACTGGGCATTGAATGAATAGTGGATATACCTTGCATGTATACATAGACTTATGTACTTAGGTTATTTGATATGGGCTCCTATTAGTACATACCATAGGTAGCCATGGATTGACAGGTGTATCGTGCATTAGTGACATGCACCATCTTGCATTATTGCATGACTGGTGATCATTGGCTCCTCGATAGGAGGTGAAACTACTTAGTAGTTGAGCCCATCGTCAGTTACATTATCTACACACACAACCACTCGTGAGTTTGTGGTATTTCAGGAGGGTGTGTGTAGTTTCTCTGTCAGGGCTCCATGGTGGTCGCTCAGGATATTGGTATTATGACATGGTAGAAGACAGGGATCTCTCCTTCGTTGTGAGATGAGGAGATGAGACGAGGTGATGTCCCCCATATATATACATGGGGTAGGAGGGTGATACTCCACCAGCATCCTGTTCACTCGATCACATAGGTGTAGTGACGATAGAGTGCACAGTTGTCATAGCCCTACCCACTCGACCGACACACATGACATGTCGGTGGCTTGACTGGCGTCAGGGGTGACACAGGTCATTGCATTATGTGCATATGCTTTACTATATGCATTGCTTGTTGCACTTTTGGTTGTTGCATATGATTGTCATGCACATGCAGGAGGTATTATGTAGTTTTTTTGGTGGTTCTACATCTGCTTGTATGGATGTATCTTATGTCAGCTTAGGTGATTCTGGTATGTACAGTTTCAGGTATGTATTTTTGTCGAGAAACTGTACTAGCATGGTTATTATTGCTACTTATAGTTTACTATGCATGACTATTAGATATCTGCTGAGTTTTACTCACTCCGTTGATATCTATTTTATTTCAGGATGAAGCCTTCCGAAGGGTCTAGTTGCCAGTCCCCTGATCTGACGACTCCATTATTTTGATTTCAGTTTTCCATATTTTTATCACTAGTATTCTATGTTTTAAACTTGTAGTATTTTATACTCGTGGTTGTTTTGGTGGTACTTGATTATGTCCTTATGGACTTTTTGTTTCAATTTGTTTTGGTTTTGTGTGTGTGGTTGCGTATTCATGCTCAGATGGCAGAAGAGGTAAGTCTAGAGGTTTTAGGCTTCTTATTTACTTTGGTTGTTGGCGTGAGGCCTATATATTATATGTATTGTGGTGTTTTATGTTCTGGTCATGTTGGCCGATGTATAATGGGTCGTGTGAGTGTTGTATACAGGTTTCAATTATCCACAGTACAGGAGAGGTGCTGTCCGATTTTCATCGGACAAGTACCCCCTCTCGGGGCATGACACAAGGCATCAGTCGACTGGAGGAAATATCAGTCGACTAATGGATGTAGCAGTCGACTGATAATGAACGTGGACACTGTAGTGTTGGGATGCATACTGAAAGTCTAGCTTTTGTATGAACATCTTCATTTTGAAATAAGAATCACATGATCATTGCTTGCATTTTATATTTATTTATGTATATTGTCTGATACTTTACATTGTAAATAACATGGTGTGAGGTGTCACATAGAAGATCATGTTATCAGTTCCTTGTAGAGTATAAGTAGAGGCTCACAACCAAGATGGTTTTGGACAACCATTGGCATGGTTGTAGTGTAATTTGGTATTGGTTTATCTTGACCATAGAATTACACTAGTACACTTTGTGTGTATTGAGCAGGATCGATCCAGATGTGATTCAATTTATACTGACTATATAATTGAATCAGACCTCAGATATTATAGTGTACATGCTCTTAATCCCGATATAATAACATACACATGTACTTAGTATTTATTTCTTTGATTTACCAATGGGTGAGATTTATGTGTTAAATGAATAGGCCTGGTAAGTTGGGAAATAATATTATTTACATGATGTGCCATTGATTATAGGAGGAAACCGTGTCCTATATACTAGGGTGATGATGTCCCCTTGAGGAGTTCATAAAGTTCATCGTATAAATCCTGCAGGTGGACTTGGTCCAATATGATGATAAGAATGAGTGGTACTACTCATGGAGTTAGATATTAATTAATTAAATTTTCAGTAATTTAATTAATTAATGGACATTCGATATCTTAAACACGGAGAGATATTTTGTACAAATAATATGTGAAGCCCATATTTAATTATGGGGGTTGGTGAGGTAGATCAATGATGATCCTCTAGTGGAATGGATCATCATTAATGGATCGGGTTATATGTGGTTCGGATCCATTGGGTGGCCAAGATCCAACTCCTCCTCATGGTCCCTATTGTAGCCTATTATAAATACCTCTTAAATTCTAGATCTATATAAGGATGTGGAGAGCCTTGGGCGAAACAACAAGGTGTGCTAGGGTTGGCATTGGAGAGGTTGGGCGGCAACAAGTTGGAGGCTAGAGTTTTGGTTTGTCCACTTCCTTAGGGCCGACGGCAACACAAGTGAAGGAGGCTAGGGTTTTGTTCTTCCTCTCCCTCTCTTGGCCGGCGCCACCCTCATCTTCTCCATCTCCTATAGCCGGCGTTTCCTCTCCCTCTCCTAGGGTCGGCAGCAAAAAGACTCCCTTCCTCTCCTAGGGCCGGCGGACACCAACTCTTGGAGTTGTGGTGGTCGGCACAAGCAAGGAGAAGAAGGGAGAATTTTCTTCCCTTGTTCGGAGCGAGCAAGGAAGGGAAGATACGAGATCTAGGAGGCTTCGATTCTTGGAAGATCATCGCCCACACAATGTCCAAGAAGAGGATAGGAATATAATAGAAGATCAAGAGGTATAATCTTGTTTAATTTTGATTCTTATTTTTTTGTATTTTGTATGTGGTTTATTGACATAGACCCCGATGATATGCATAAAAACTGGTGATCTGTACATCATCTATTCTGCGGCTAATCGAGGAAATGGGTTAGGTTGCTTGAACAACAAGTTTGTTCAAGCGACCACTCAAATTGAGAAGCACGATGATGAATTGGTTGCTTGGGCAATTTATCTCCAACCGGATTAGTTTTAATTAATAAAATTTTAATCCGAGGACGCGAGATAGGATTGCCATGCACAAGCGACTGAAGCGACAAAGCGGGAAACACATCGTTTTCCCTTCAAGTGGTATCAAAGTCACGGTTTCTGATTTTGTGTGTTTGGATTCGGGTACTTTCATGCATTTATCATATATTGTATATGTCGGATAATAGTAGGATGTGCGTAGGCTAACTTTTTGTTTGCAGGCATAAGATCCAACTATTATGGCAATGTGGATGTATGTGATTGTAACTAATTATTTGAATCCTCGGGGTTGACGAGGCTAATTAGTATTTAATTTTTGTAATTAAATACGACACTGTTAGCTGCTCATTTTAATTTACTTTCAATCTAGATATGTTGTACACTCCTTCGTGGAGTATAAGATCGATGGATGTAAATTAAAATAGTTTATCTTGGCTCGGATCCTTTTGTGGCTTGCACATGGTAAAGGGAGGAGCGGACAAGGTGGTGACACGACGGGAAGCATATTGGAAAACAAAAGCCATAATAGTTGGAAAGTTTCTTTTTTCATATTTATTCCTTATTGTTTGATATGCATGTTGTGTGAAAATTCCTCAATTTCAAATTACTAAGTGGGAGAGGGATATTTTTTAATTCCCGAGCCTCCATTACAATTTGACATGTGATGCGAACAAACTTGCGCGTTAGCTCTGAGTGTCTTCCTCCATATCAGATGAGTTTGTTTTGCGAATCACTAGGTCAAATATGGTTATAGAAAATTATTTAGGAGCATGTGTACTTCCCCATCGGAAGGCACATAATCCGAGATAATTGCCTTAGTATCGGGTAATGGTAAACACTTAGATGCAAATAAAAGTATCCTCCCCATCGGAGTCACTGCTTTTATTTGTAGGGCCGAAGAGGAACCAACTATTAATTTTATTTGTCAAAAAGTAAAGTTGACAGGATAATAAAATTAATGGGTAAAACCTCCTCTTACAAATGTAGAATTCGTATACGTCCACACTATCGTGGCATACGATATTCTCGGTGTTTTGAGGTGTTGGTTGATTTTAAAAATTTTATTGTTTGAGGAATCAATAAATTTTTTGAAATATAATGTTTTGATCGTTGTGATTCTTAAGTTTTTCAAATGGCTTTCAACCCACTTGCTGTGATTCTGAAAGAAAACAAACTTACTGGACCTAACTATGTTGATTGGAAATCGAATCTAGACATTGTCTTGACTGCTGAAGAGTACAAATATGTGCTCTTGGAAGAGTGTCCTCCTAAGACTATGGATGATTCTGGTGAAAAGGAGAAAGAGAGTTATAGGAAGTGGATCAAGGCTGATGAGATGGCGCGGTGTTACATTTTGGCTTCTATGTCAAATGTATTGCAACATTAGCATCAAGCCTTGAATACTGCCTATGACATGATGCTCAATCTAAAGGAACTTTTCGGACACCAGAATCGGGCTGCTAGGCAGAAAGCTATGAGGAACTTGATGATGACCACCATGATTGAGGGAACACCCGTAAGGGATCATGTTCTCAAGATGATGACTCATTTGAATAAGCTGAAAGTCCTTGGAGCGGAGATCGATGAGGAAACCCAGGTCGATATCATTCTCTGATCCCTACCTAGAAGTTTTGAGCAGTTCCGCCTGAACTACAATATGAATAAGAGGTTGTATTTGTTGGCGGAGCTTCTAATAGAACTTCAGGCGGCAGAGGGGCTTTTTCGTCAGAGTGCTCAGGCTATGGTTGCTCAGAAGGTTTCTACTACTAAGACGAAAGGCAAGAAGAAGAAGAAACAAGGTGTAGAAAAGATGGTGGCAGGACCTCAAGCAGGAGTGAAGAAGCCGAAAGGCAAGTGCTTCACTTGCAAGTAGACTGGACATTGGAAGGTGGACTGCCCTAATCGAAAATAGAACAAAGGTATATCTTTTAGTTTAGTTGTTGAAACATGTTTAGCGGTATTATCTACCGGTACATGGTGTGAAGATACAGGAGCTACTGATCATGTCTGCAACTCTTTGTAGGGGTTCCAGGAAACCAGACGACTAGTTGAGGGAGAGATTACCATCTACATGAGCAATGCTACGAAGGTGGTGGCTATTGCAGTGGGAGATGTTTATTTATCTTTTAATAGGAATAAAACTTTGGTTCTAAGAAATTGCCTTTATATACCTACATTTAGAAAGAATTTGATTTTAGTTTCTAAATTGTTTTTCGATGGATATTCTATTTCTTTTAATGACAGAGTTGTTATAAAAAGGAATAGGGAGATTACTTATTCTAGTGTGTTGGTAGTAAATTTATACACTCTTGAACCAAAAGCTTCCACGATGCAAATAGAAATAAATAACTCATCTTCTAAATCTAATAAGAGAAAAGAACCTTCGAAAATGAACCAAATATATCTTTGACATCTAAGATTAGGTCATATTAACCTGAGTAAAATTCAAAAGTTGATAGCTGATGGACCTTTGGGTTCATTGGTGGTGGAAGATTTCCCAACCTGCGAATCTTGCTTGGAAGGTAAAATGACCAAGTGGCCTTTTAAGGCCAAGGGTATAGAGCCAAAGATGTGTTGGAATTGGTTCATTCTGATTTGTGTGGTGATTCACATGAACGTGAGCTCAAATCTCACGACGGATACCATCGAGGACTCGAAGCGCGCGCTTATGCTCAACGCCTGCAAGTGCACGGATGTCGTCAAGTAATAAAAAGATTATTGATCCCATAGGGACTGAGATTCGAGTACTGATTTGTTCAGTGGATGTTATTGTTCAGAAGTCAATCTAAAGGTTGTGATTGTGAGGGTTGTCGGTGGACTAAACTCTAGTATAGTGTCACACGGAGGAAGAAAGGAGCTTGCCATGAGATCTTTTAAAGGGATTCTAGGACTTCGGTTTCGCTTGTGTGTCGCAAAACATATTATCAACTGGGCGTTGTCTAAACGTCTAACTATGGTCTTGTGGAAGGGATATCATACACTCTCCCGATGAGCCACCGCATCTATCTGGAGATATCTCTGCCTTACAAGGATGGGATAGGCGGTATGAGGATGCCGAATCAATCTCTGCGATAAATCGTTTCCAGTTCTATCGCATCCTTCTACCCACGGTTACAGGAGATCAGGCTAACCCCTAGGTTCCTTGTATAAATCTCCTAAATCTTAGATACGAGGGTTGCCACCCATCGTATCGCCTAAGCACAATAGGTAGAAAACCAAACACACATAGATATCGGTATAAACAAATCCCAATTGAAAATTCAAACTCAATAATAGAATTCAATTTGAAGCAACATGATCATACGCACACAAGCTACTCCCTAATCCTAGAATCGAAGAAACTACTCCATAGATAGGAGAGGAAAATCACAAGGCATGTTTATGTTCGAATCAATAGTAAATAAAGTGTGAGAATAGGAGTTTACAATGCCAATGTGGCCTTCTCTCTAGCATTGAAGTGCAGAACTTAGATCTCCAACGATATTCTTCCTCCATTTTGTGAGTTCCCGAAGCTTTTTAGGGCTTCGGTGTGCCGTCGTGCCTCCCTCTTAGGGTTTGGGCGGAGCTATCCTTATATAGACATCACATCGGATCACTGCGAAATTCGAAGAAAACCCTAGCCACGTCAATCTGTTGGGCCACCACACGACCATGTGTTTCCACACAGCCAGGCCATGTGTGACCCTAGGGTGGCTGATCTCGCCCAAAGGACACGGTCGTGTGTAGCCACACACCCTGGTCGTGTGTAGCCACACGCCCTGGTCGTGTGTAGCCACATGCCCTGATCGTATCCCCTTCTGCGTCTAGCTGCAAAATGCCCTTCTT
The DNA here is from genome assembly GCA_025175895.1 of Wurfbainia villosa. Classification (NCBI taxonomy): domain Eukaryota; kingdom Viridiplantae; phylum Streptophyta; class Magnoliopsida; order Zingiberales; family Zingiberaceae; genus Wurfbainia; species Wurfbainia villosa. Next base: position 43,397,555 of record CM046003.1, read on the forward strand.
TTGCTCCGAAAGTGTGCCTTTTCCCACGAAATGATATCCTGCACGCAAAAGTACAAAGAGCAGTTCTCCGAACCAGAAAATAGGAAATGCATGCAAAACAAAGTGACATATGCATGAAACTAACATAAAATGTAATGAGATGTGAGCGAAAATTACTCCTAAAACCCTATATGTTTTACTCACATCACTTCCCCCAGACTTAAATCTTTGCTTATCCTCAAGAAAACCTCAGTGCCATGAAATTTTAAAAGAATATTGTTCCATACTTAGTATGTTAACTAAATTTATCAAGTGATATTTGCAATCAAAGCAAAATAAATATATTCTAGAAATTCACTAAATTAGCTCCTTGTGCTCGTGCTAAGCGAATCATTCTTAGGGGTGATGCTACGACCTCCACCCATTTGGAGACGTAGTATACAGTGACCAGGATATATCTGTTCCATCGAAAACGGAAAAGGACCCCATGAAATCTACTCCTCATATGTCGAAGAGCTCCACCTCTAATATGGTGCTTGCCGGCATCTCATGTCTCCTCCCTATATTTTCTGTTCGCTGGCACCGATCGCGGGAGACTACATAGTTGCATGTGTCCCTAAATAGGCTAGGCCAATAGAATCCTGCTTGAAGTACCTTCATGGCTATTTTTGCAATCCCGACATGACCCCCATATGCGGAGGAATGACAGTGAAAGAGGATGCTCTCCACTTCCTCTTCTGGTACGCACCTTTAATATACGCTATCTGCACATTTCCTGAATAGCAAGCGGTCATCCCATATGTATTGCCGAACCTCTGAAAAGAATCTTTTCCTTTGTTGGGTCGTGAATTCTGGCGGTATCACTCTTGCCGCAAGAAAGTTTACCAAATCTGCATACCAGGGGGTGGTGACCTTAGTAATAGCCATGAGGGTATCATCCCGCAGAGCATCATTTATTTGGGAACTCTCTCCTTCTTCTATCCTGCTATCTATGGGCATGCACGATAAGTGGTCCTCGACGACGTTGTCCGGTCCCTTTTTATCCTTGATTTCTATATCAAATTCTTGAAGTAATAGAATCTAGCGAATAAGGCAGGGTCTAGCATCCTTCTTACTTAGCAAATAACGAACTACAACATGGTCGGTGTAAACCACTACCTTCGAACCTACTAAGGTAATTCCTTCTCATCTTGTCGAATGCGAACACAACTGCTAGTAATTCCTTCTTAGTCATGGCATAATTGATTTGTGCCCCGTTCAGTGTCTTACTGGCGTAGTGAATGACGTGTAGTTTTTTCTCCTTCTGTTGCCCTAATACTGCCCCCACTGCATAATCACTAGCATCACACATGACCTCGAATGGTAGGTTCCAGTCAGGTGGCTGTATTATCGAGGACGTCACTAAGGCTCTCTTTATGTCTTCAAATGCCACTAAACATTGCCGGTCAAAAATAAACTTTGTGTCCTTAGCTAGTAGATTTGTCAGAGGTCTAGTTATCTGAGAAAAATTCTTTATAAACCTTCGATAAAAACCCGCATGCCCAAGAAAGCTCCGGACCCCCTTTACATCCTAGGTGGCGGTAGTTTTTCAATTACTTCGACCTTCGCCTTGTCTACTTCGATATCGTTCCTTGATATCTTATGTCCTAGAACTATCCCTTCAGTTACCATGAAGTGATATTTTTCTCAATTCAGAATCAAGCTATTCTCCTCACACCTATTCAAAACCCTTTCTAAATTCTTTAGACATGCATCGAAACTTGTTTCGTAGACTGAAAAATCATCCATGAATACCTCCATAATTTGTTCGATCATGTCTGAAAAGATAACTGTCATACAATGCTAGAAGGTGGATGGGGCATTACATAGGTCAAAGGGCATTCGTCTATATGCAAAGGTTCTGTACGGGCAGGTGAAGGTGGTCTTCTCTTGGTCATTAGGGTGGATTGGTATTTGGAAAAACCCTGAGTACCCGTCAAGGTAGAAAAAATAGGAATGTTTAGTGAGGCGTTCCAACATTTGGTCGATAACGGAAGTGGAAAATGATCCTTTCTTGTTGCTTTGTTTAATTTATTGTAATCTATGCACATTCTCCACCCCATTACCGTTCGAACAGGGATCAACTCATTCTCCTCGTTTTTGACTACTATAGTGCCACCTTTCTTTGGAACTATGTGTACTGGACTTACCCACTCACTATCTGAAATCGGGTAAATTATTCCGGCATCCAAGAGTTTAAGCACTTCCTTTTTTACTACCTCGTGCAAATGAGGGTTAAGTCGCCTTTGGCGCTCCACGGTTGACTTACACCTGTCCTCAAGTATTATCCTATGCATGCACAGAGACGGGCTTATCCCTTTTATGTCATATGTGGTATAGCCCATCACTTTTTTATATGTTTTGAGCACCCCCCAACAACTTCCTTGTCTCTTCCTCACTCAGGTTGGCATTTATAATCACCAGATGGGTTGCAGTTGGTCCTAAAAATTTGTACTTTAGACTAGGGGGAAGCGGCTTCATCTCAAGCCATGTGTGTTTCTCTTCTGCCACCTGCCCTGATTCTTCCTCTTCCTCTGATCCTGAGAATAGGGAATCTTCTTCCATCCAATATTCTCTCTCCTTGTCCTCCCCCAGTACTTGGCAGGCTACTTCAGCGCTGTCTATTCCCCTGTTTGGGTAAGCCTTCTGAAAATGTTGCTCGCTGTTTGCCCATATTTCGAGAGTCTCCACCACTGTCTCTATAATGCGATATGCATCGTCTGTGCTCTTTTTCATCAGCACACCCCCCGTGGCTGTGTCCAAGAGTTCTTTCGATGAGTTAGTTATCCCGGAATAAAAAACATGGAGGAGTAACCAATCCTGTAATCCATGGTGTGGGCAGCGAATAACCAGTCCCTGTAGCCTCTTCCATGCCTCGGCCAGAGTCTCTTCTTGCCCTTGCTCAATGAAAGGATTTTATCCCTAAGGTAGGTTGTTTTGTCGGGGGGAAAGAATTTACTTAGGAAAGTGTCTTCCATTTGTTCCCATGTCGTTATACTCCCTTCTGGTAGCGCACGTATCCATTGCTTAGCCCCCCCTTTCAGTGAAAATGAGAACATGATGAGCTTAATGGCATCTGCTAGGACTCCTTCATATTGCACTGTGCCACAGTACGCTAGAAATTCTTCAAGGTGTAAATAGGGTTTCTCAATCTAAGCCCCTCCAACTGCTTTTCTTGAATAAGAGCAATTAATGCAGGGTTTATTTCCCAGCTGGCGGCCTGAATTCGAGGAATAACTATGTAGGAGTTCTAGGCTTTTCGTCTAGGCACTATGTAATCTTTCAAGGGTCGAGCGGACTGTGTTAACATTTCAACGTCCTTTGATGAAAAATGATTAATAAATCATATACGACAGATAACTTGGAGGGTGGAACCAAAGTTTTAGTTGAGAGGAAAAGTTAGGAGTATTTACCTAAAGCTTAGGAAACAGGAAATAAACCAATCTAGCTAACAAAATCAAAGAGGCAATAAAAAAATAGAAAACTACTGCTAAAATAAAATAAAATCTAAAATTGAAGTAAATAAAGCAAACTAAGAAGAAAATAAAGTAAGTAAATAAATCTAATCCTAAGTCCGATCCAATTATCCACTTCTTGATTCGATATTGAATCGATCAATCCCTAGCAACGGTGCCAAAAACTTGATGCACATGAATGTAATCTCAAATCTCGCGATGGATACCGTCGAGGACTCGAAGCACGCACTCGCGCTCAACGCACGCAAGTGCACGGATGTCGTCAAGTAATAAAAATATTATCGATCCCACAAGGACTGAGATTCAAGTATTGATTTGTTCAGTAGATGTTATTGTTCGGAAGTCAATCTAAAGGTTACGATTGTGAGGGTTGTCGGTGGACTAAACTCTAGTACGGTGTCACATGGAGGAAGAAAGGAGCTTGCCACGAGATGTTTTAAAGGGATTCTAGGACTTCAGTTTCGCTTGTGTGTCATAAAACATGTTATCAATTGGGCATTGTCTAAACGTCTAACTATGGTCTTGTGGAAGGGACATTATACACTCTCTCGATGAGCCACCACATCTATCGGGAGCTATCTCTGCCTTGTAAGGACGGGATAGGTGGTACGAGGATGCCGAATCAATCCCTGTGATGAACCGTTTCCAGTTCTATCACATCCTTCTACCCCAGGTTACAGGAGATCAGGCTAACCCCTAGGTTCCTTGTATAAATCCCCTAAACCTTAGATACAAGGGCTGTCACCCATCGTATCGCCTAAGCACAATAGGTAGAAAACCAAACACACATAGATATCGATATAAACAAATCCCAATTGCAAATTCAAACTCAATAACAGAATTCAATTTGAAGCAACATGTCATACGCACACAAGCTACTCCCTAATCCTAGAATCGAAGAAACTACTCCATAGATAGGAGAGGAAAATCACAAGGCATGTTCATGTTCAAATCAATAGTAAATAAATTGCGAGAATAGGAGTTTACAATGCCAATGTGGCATTCTCTCTGGCGTTGAAGTGCAGAACTTGGATCTCCAACAGCGTTCTTCCTCCCCGTTGTGAGTTCTTGAAGGTTTTTAGGGCTTCAGTGTGTCATCCCAGCCGTCGTGCCTCCCTCCTAGGGTTTGAGCGGAGTTATCCTTATATAGATATCACATCGGATCGCTGCGAAATCTGAAAAAAACCCTAGCCGCGTCAATCTGCTAGGCTTCCACATGGCCATATGTTTCCAAATGGCTAGGCCGTGTGTGGCCTTGGGGTGGCTGATCTCGCCCATAGGACACAATCATGTGTAGCCACACGCCCTGGTCATGTCCCCTTCAACGTTTAGCTGCAAAATGCTATCCTGCATGCAAAAGTACAGAGAGCAGGTCTCCGAACTAGAAAATAGGAAATGCATGCAAAACAAAGTGACATATGCATGAAACTAACATAAAATGTAATGAGATGTGAGCGAAAACTACTCCTAAAACCCTATATGTTTTGCTCACATCATGTGGTCCTATGTCTATCTAGGCTAGAGGTGGTTTTGAATATTTCGTCTCTTTTATAGACGATTATTGAAGATATGGATACATTTACTTGATGCACCGCAATTATTCAAGATCTTGGAACATCCACTTTGATGAGGTAATCCAGTCATATGGATTTATTCAAAGTCCGGATGAGTCTTGTGTATACAAGACATGTGACGGAAATATAGTGGTATTTCTTGTACTATACATAGATGACATTTTACTCATTGGTAATAATGTCAAAGTGTTATCAGACGTAAGGGTATGATTGTCCAAACAATTTGATATGAAGGAGATGGGAGAAGTGGGACACATCCTTGGGATCAAGGTTATAAGGGATCGCAAGAAAAGAATGTTGTGCTTATCTCAAGCTTCATACATAGACACTATTCTAGCTCGTTTTAGCATGCAAAACTCCAAGAAAGGTTTTCTACCTTTTAGGCATGAAGTAACTTTATCTAAAGAGATGTGTCCTAGAACATCAAAGGAGATAGAGGAGATGAAGGTGGTTCCTTATGCATCGGCGGTAAGAAGGCTCATGTATGCTATGTTATGTACGAGGGCGGTGTTAGGATGTATACTGAAAAGCCTATCTTTTGTATGAACATCTTTATTTTTGAAATAAGAATCACATGATCATTATTTGCATATTTATGGTTATGCATATTTTCTAATACATTACATTGTAGATAACATGGTGTGTAGTGTCATACGGAAGATCATATTATCAATTCCTTGTAAAGTATAAGTAAAGGCTCACAACCGAGATGATTTTGGATAAACCATTGGTATGGTTGTAGTGTGATTTGGTATTGGTTTGTCTTGATCATAGAATTACACTAGTACACTTTGTGTGTATTGAGAAGGATCGACTTAGAGGTGATTCGATTTATTGTTGACTACATAATTGAATCGGACCTCGAATATTATGGTGTACATGCTCTTAATCCCGATATAATAACGTGCACATGTACTTATTATTCATTTCTTTGATTTACCAATGGGAGAGATTTATAGAGTAAATCGATAGGCTCGGTAAGTTGGGAAATGATATTATTTACATGGTGTGCCATTAATTATAGGAGGAAACCGTGTCCTATATATTATTAGGATGATGATGTCCCCTTGAGGAGCTCATAAGGTTCATCATGTAAACCCTTTAGGTGGACTTGGTCTGGCATGATGATAAGGTTGAGTGGTACTACTCATGGAGTTAGATGTTGATTAATTAATTGTCAGTAAATTAATTAATTGACGGACATTCGAGATCTTAAACACGGGGAGATATTTGTACAATTAATATATAGAGCCCATATTTATCTATGGGGGTTGGTGAGGTAGATCAATGATAATCCTCTAGTGGAATGGATTATCATTAATGGATCAGACTTTATGTGGGCTTGATCCATTGGGTGGCCAAGATCCAACTCCTCCTCATGGTCCCTATTGTAGCCTATTAAAACCCTCATGAAGCCTAGATCCAATGGTGGAAAATGGAACTCTAGATCCGACGGTTGAGATTAAATCTCTAGATCTGATGGTGGAGATTAAATCTCTAGATCTGACGGTTGAGATTAAATCTCTAGATTCGATGGTGGAGATTAAAAGGAGGCTTGAGGCCAACTCTATAAATAAGGGCTTGGGCGGCAAGGAGAGGATCATCCAAATAAGGGTTAAGGTTTTGGAGTTGGGTTGAGAGGAGAGGTGGGCGGCAACCCTAGGGTTTCCTCTTCCTATTGGGCGGCGGCAAGAGATTCTAGGGTTTGGGCTCTTCTTGGCCGGTGACATCTCATCCTCTCTCTCTCTCTAGATTGGCCAGCAACTCCTCCCTCTCTCTCTCTCTCCTTTGGCCAGCGGCAACCTTTCTTCAAGGTTGGCCGACGCTCCTTCATCCACTCCTTGGCCGGTGGCAACATCAAGCTCCTTGGCTTGGTGGTCGGTTCTAGATAGGAGAAGAGTTTTGTTTTATTCTTCCCTTTGTTCGGAGCGAGCAAGGAAGGGAAGAACGCGATATAGGAGGCTTCAACTCTTGGAAGAGCGTTGTCCACACAACGCCCAAGAGGAGGATAGGACATACAATAGAAGACCTTGAGGTAAACAAGAGGTATAATTCTTATTTTTCTTTCTTTTTGTTTCTTTGTATATTGTATGTATTGTATGTGGCTAATTTACTTGGACCCCAAAGACAAACACAAAAATCGGCGATCCATACATCGTCTATTCAGTGGTAAATCGAAGAAAAGAGGTAGGTTACTTGAACAACAAGTTTGTTCAAGTGACCACTCTATTCGAATAGCACAACGATGGATCGGTTGCTTGGGTAATCCCTCTTCGTCTAGGATTAATTTTTTTAATCCAGGGAAGTAGATGGGATCGCCATGCATAAGCGACCGAGTTGAAGTGGGAAGCGAAGTTTCTCCCTTCGGGCGGATATCTGCTTTGCCGTGGGCATGGTTAACAAATATCAGAGTAATCCAGGACAAGGACATTGGATTGTGGTAAAACATATATTGAAGTACTTGAGAAGGACTAGGGATTATATGCTGGTATACAAGGTAGATCAATTACTCTCTGTGGATTACACAGATTCTGACTTCCAATCAGATAGGGATAACAGTAAGTCTACCTCGGTTTTGTGTTTACTTTGGAAGGTGGAGCTATTATATGGAGGAGTGTCAAGCAGAAATGCGTGACAGACTCCACCATGGAAGCTGAGTATATGGCAGCCTCTGAGGCAGCCAAAGAAGTTGTATGGCTCAGAAACTTCTTGATGGACTTGGATATGATTCCTAGTTTACCCAGAACTATCATAATTTATTGTGATAATAGTGATGTAGTTGCAAACTCGAAGGAACCACGAGCCCATAAGGCAAGTAAACATATAGAGCGCAAGTACCACCTGATACGAGAGATCGTAAAGCGAGGAGAAGTTGTTGCCAAGATTGCATTAGAGGATAACCTGACAGATCCTTTCACTAAGGCCCTTCCAGCGAGAGCTTTTGATAAGCATGTGGAGGGAATGAGATTCAGATGTATGACAGTTTGATGACAACATAGTTATTTAGTATAAGTGGGAGATTGTTGGGATGTATACTGAAAGCCTAGCCTTTATATGAACATCTTCATTTTGAAATAAGAATCACATGATCATTGCTTGCATTTTATATTTATTTATGCATATTGTCTGATACTTTATATTGTAAATAACATGGTGTGTGGTGTCACACAGAAGATCATGTTATCAGTTTCTTGTAGAGTATAAGTAGAGGCTCACAACCAAGATGATTTTGGTTAAACCATTGGCATGATTATAGTGTAATTTGGTATTAGTTTATTTTGACCATAGAATTACACTAGTACACTTTGTGTGTATTGAGCAGGACCGATCCAGAGGTGATTCAATTTATACTGACTATATAATTGAATCAGACCTCAGATATTATGGTGTACATGCTCTTAATCCCGATATAATAACGGACACATGTACTTAGTATTTATTTCTTTGATTTACCAATTGGCGAGATTTATGTGTTAAATGGATAGACCTGGTAAGTTGGGAAATAATATTATTTACATGGTGTACCATTGATTATAGGAGGAAACCATGTTCTATATACTAGGGTGATGATGTCCCCTTGAGGAGCTCATAAAGTTCATCGTGTAAATTCTGCAGGTGGACTTGGTCCAACATGATGATAAGGATGAGTGGTACTACTCATGGAGTTAGATATTAATTAATTAAATTGTCAGTAATTTAATTAATTAATGGACATTCGATATCTTAAATATGGAGAGATATTTTTTACAAATAATATATGGAGCCCATATTTAATTATGGAGGTTGGTGAGGTAGATCAATGATGATCCTCTAGTGGAATGAATCATCATTAATGGATCGGGTTATATGTGGTTCGGATCCATTGGGTGGCCAAGATCCAACTCCTCCTCATGGTCCCTATTGTAGCCTATTATAAATTCCTCATGAAGCATAGATCTATATAAGGATGTGGAGAGCCTTGGGCAAAACAACAAGGTGTGCTAGGGTTGGCGTTGGAGAGGTTGGGCGGCAACAAGTTGGAGGCTAGAGTTTTGGTTTGTCCACTTCCTTAGGGCCGACGGCAACACAAGTGAAGGAGGCTAGGGTTTTGTTCTTCCTCTCCCTCTCTTGGTCGGCGCCACCCTCATCTTCTCCATCTCCTATAGCCGGTGCTTCCTCTCCCTCTCCTAGGGACGCGACAACAAGACTCTCTTCCTCTTCTAGGGCCAGCAGACACCAACTCTTGGAGTTGTGGTGGTCGGCACAAGCAAGGAGAAGAAGGGAGAATTTTCTTCCCTTGTTCGGAGCGAGCAAGGAAGGGAAGATACGAGATCTAGGAGGCTTCGATTCTTGGAAGATCATCGCCCACACGATGTCCAAGAAGAGGATAGGAATACAATAGAAGATCAAGAGGTAAAACAAGAGGTATGATCTTATTATTTTTGATTCTTGTTTGTTTGTATTTTGTATGTGGCTTATTGACATGGACTCGGATGATAAGCACAAAAACCGGTGATCTGTACATCATCTATTCCATGGCTAATCGAGAAAATAGGTTTGGTTGCTTGAACAACAAGTTTGTTTAAGCGACTACTCAAATCGAGAAGCACGATGATGAATCGGTTGCTTGGGCAATCCATCTCCATCCGGATTAGTTTTAATTAATAAAATTTTAATCCGGAGATGCGAGATAGGATTGCCATGCACAAGCGACTGAAGCAACGAAGCGGTAAACACATCGTTTTCCCTTCATGTAGGATCGAGAAAACACTAGAGGGGGGTGGGGTGAATAGCATTTTTTATTTAAAAAAAACTTCTTTTCTAAATACAGTGGAAACACAAAACTAAAGACAAAGGACACAAATAATTTTTTACTTGGTTCACAACCTACCGGTTGCTAATCCAAGGCCCATCATCATAGATCGTCGTCGAAGGAGCAAAGCACTAAACATTTTCTTCCTCGTTGGAGGTACGAGACAAACCGATTATAGAATGATGTGGAGGACAAGGTAACAGTACTACCTTTCCTTCTAGCAATTAATGATTAAGTAATAATAAGAAAAATAATACCAACTGCAGGAAGTTGAAGTTGGAAACTGTGACGGCATAACAACGTTGATGAGCAGAGATGAGAACTTCGAAATGATGCATCACTTTTGAGCAGTTTTCCAGTTATCTATCTAATAGTGATTTATCTTTTTTTTTTATAGCCTCGTGCCTTGGACTAATTCCAGATCTAGATCCAAAACTCATGGTTCTTATCTTGAGGTGACAGCTTATCTTCTCTTGAGGTGGCAGGTTTAACTGATCCAATTCATGACTTCGTGTTTTGGCTGATTCGCAGACATCAGGTGGTTAAAGTCCAACATTAGTCGACTGGAACTAAGTCGCACATCTTTCCCAGTCGATATTTGAACTACCTGTGCAGATATTATACTGATCGCTCGATATTTATACTGGTCGCTCGGGATTTATACTAACTGCTCGAGATTTATATTGATTGCTCGACTGTTCAAAGTGACTTTTCTCCATCACGATAGACTGCTCAGGATTTACACTGACTACTCAGCAATTGCACTGACTGCTTGGCAATTGCACTGATTGCTTGGGATTTACACTAATCGCCGCAATTGCAGCGACTTCTCAAGAATTGCATCGCCGGATTTACATCGATCGCCGGATTTACAATCGATTGGACACACACACACACACACACACACACACACACACACACACACACACACACACACACACACACACACACACACACATATATATATATATATAAGACGATCCTTTATTGTTCGATCTCAACTTAGACCTTCCTCCGGAAGGCTTAGTCGAATCGACGCCTATGGTTGTCCCCATACGAAGGACACGTCCTTATCATCACTCCACACCCGAAGCTTCCTTTGGTCCATCTGACATGTCGCTTAGCTTTCGGTCACTTGACCACCGAGGTTTCTCCTGGTGTCGTTGACCTTAGCAAAGCCTAATACAATACCTGCACACTTAGCATATATGAGATAACAAAACAACTTAGCTTTGAATCTTTACCATTATCAAAACCTAGGTTTGATTATCTGATGCCCTTGCACCAATAGTCTCCCCCTTTTTGATCTATGGCAAACCAATTCAAAGTTAAGAGAAAATAAGTAGTAAGGCCCCCCTTAACCCTAGGTGAGTTTTGAAAAACAACTACTTTTCGAAAAAGTTTAACCTCTCTCTTTCCCTTTGCCATATATAAAAAATAACTCCATAAGGGGTGTCTTTCTAAGATTAATGTTTGAACATATATAGAGGAAGAACCTCTTGCGCAAATTCAAACTATAAAATAAAAAAAGACACATTATAAGTTCAAAAAATAAGGGATATAATTATAAGTTTTTATGAATCCAAGCATGTACGTGCCCTTTTTATAAAATAATATTTCAACATAACTCATCTAATAAATTGACCTTAAAAGAATGTTAAACTCAACCCTGACTCAATTGATATTAGATAATCAATAAGTCTTGATTAGAGTTGATTATTTTGAAAAATTATACTCCATGATTCATGTTGATGGACTTATTCTACATCTGAAATCAGGAGTAAGGTCCTAACATCTCACACTCATCTACATGGCTCAGTATACAATCACATTAGCCCTATGTGTTGTGAGATGTGTTAAGTCCTTAAAACTATAGGCTCATGCATTCTAAGGTAAGTCCTATGCTAGCTCCATGTAGCATAAATGAAAAATGATATATAAGTAGTAAGTAAAAACAATTCCTACTCTACTAAGCACATACCTAGTTTTCGTCTAAGTGAACTGAACTCTGCTTCAGGTAATGGTTTAGTAAAAATGTCAACTAGGTTCGATTTAGATTCGATATAATTTAATTTTATTTCACCATTTGTTACATGTTCCCTAACAAAATGATGGGTGACAACATTGTTGTTTTGTCCTAGAAGTTGGCAGTTGCCACTAATACTTTTCCTATCAAGATTACAACCGACAAAATCTGAGTCAGAGTATCCAATTAGCTCAAAGTTATTAGTCTTAGGGTACCATATTCCTACATTTAATGTTCCCTTAATGTATCTAAAAATTCTTTTAACTAGGGTTAAGTGTGATTCTTTAGCACAAGATTGAAATCTTGCACACATACCTACCACAAAAACTATATTAGGTCAGCTTACGGTTAAGTACAAAAGATTACCCATCACACTCCTATAATATCTTAAATATATTGATTTTTCTTCTAAGTCATTATCAACTTTTACATTAGTTGCCAAGGGTGTAATAATTTCCTTAGCATTTTCCATGCCCTAGGTGCTTGTTTTAGTCTGTATAAAGCTTTTCTAAGTTTAAACACATGATCTGGTTGAGTTATATATTTAAATCCTGAAGGTTGGGTTACATATATTTCTTCCTTAATAAAACCATTTAGAAATGCCGACTTAACATCCATTTGAAATAATTTAAATCTTTTATGTGCGGCATATGCTAACTACATCCTAATAGACTCAAGTTTAGCTACTGGTGCATAAGTTTCATCGTAGTCTAATCCCTCTATTTGATTGAACCCTTTAGCAACTAATCTTGCTTTATTCCTAACAATCTCACCCTTGTCATCAAGCTTATTCCGAAATACCCACTTAGTACTTATAATAGTTTTGTCCTTAGGTGCTGGTACTAAGTCCCAAACTTGGTTTCTTGTGAATTGAGCTAACTCTTCTTGCATAGTAATGATCCAGTAGGGATCAAGAAGAGCTTGATCTATAGATTTAGGTTCAATCTTGGATATGAGTGAGACTTGACTTAAATTTCTATAAGATGCTCGAGTCCTAATGCCTTGAGTAGGATCACCCAAAACTTGGTCTATTGGATGGTCAGATCTTACTCTAGATGTTCTTGTGTTAGGGTTAGTGTTAGATTTATCTTGTTGGTTGACTTCAATTCTATCTTCATCATCTAGGCTTTCATTAGTTAAGTCAATTGTTGTTTTAGGTTTAGGAGGATTATTATCCTCATTAAATACTACATTAACAGTTTCTTCGATTTTTAATGTATTTGAATTATATACCCTATAGGCTCTACTAGTAGTCGAATAACTTAAAAATACACCATCCACTAATTTTGAAGTAAATTTTCCTAAAACATCTTTGGTATTTAATATATGTACTTTACATCCAAAAATCTGAAAATAATTAATATTTGGTATTTTGTTGTAATATAATTCATAAGGAGTTTTATTATGACGTTTAGTTACTAATATTCTATTTTGAACATAACTAGCGGTACTTATTGCCTCGGCCCAAAACCTATCATTTAATTTATACTCATTTAACATTGTACTAGCAGTGGCTTCCTGTAGCGTTCTTTTTTTCCTTTTGACTGACCCATTTTATTGAGGAGTTCTCGGACAAGAGAACTCATGGTGATACCCATTTTATATACAAAATTCATTAAACCTATAATTTTCAAATTCTCCTCCGTGGTCACTTCTAATTCTTTTAATTTTCAAATTCTTTTAATTTTCTAATAATTTTCAGAGATTGATAAATTGATCGATTGTTTCACTTTTATGTTTTAAAAATCTAACCCAAGTGAACCTAGAGTAGTCATCTACTATTACTAAAAAGTATTGACTACCACTTAGTGACTTGGCCCCATGTGAATCAAATAGATCCAAGTGTAGGAGCTCAAGTACACTCTTGGTTCTATCTAAATTAGTTAATTTATGTGAATTTTTAGTTTGTTTTCCTTGTTGGCAAGCATCACACACTTTATTTTCTAAATTGCTTAATTTACGTAGACCTCTAACTTGTCCATTATGACTTATTTTCGAAATAAGTCTTGGATGGATGTGGGCTATTCTCTTGTGCCACAACCACGATTCCTCTTGTTGTGTCATTAGACACTTGAGTGAGGAGGTTGGCAATTCTATGGTATAAATATTATTTTTCCTAAGTCCTTTAAGTATGACTTCTGAGCAATCAATTTTTCTAATTAAGCAGTCATTTGAAGAAAATTTAACCTTATATCCACTATCACAAAGTTGACTTATACTTAGAAGATTAAAGTCAAAATTTTCGACTAACAATACTTTGCGTATAACTAAATCTGAATTTAGCTAAATATCACCTGATCCGATGATCTTGAGTTTTTCGTTATTTTCGAAGGATACTGATCCATGATTTTTGAATTTTAACTTCATAAATTTCAGTCGATCTCTAGTCATGTGTCTGGAGCACCCATTTTCCAACATCCATTGATCCTTCACATAAAGTAGTTGGATTGAATATTGGAATTTTAAATTTGTTTTATAAAATTTTATTCTAACTTTCATCTCACCTAATCTACATGATCAATCAGGTTAACCTTATATGTTCTGTGAGATAACTTTTTAATTTTACTTAGTTAATTTTAATGATTTAAAAATTAATTAACCTTGGATTAGATTTGGATTTAACCTTAAGTTAGATAAGTGAACGTTTCTAAAGATGACTTCCAGGTCGTGGCGAAGCACAGAGGCCTTCTTTGATCGGAACAATGACCACTTCCTTAGATAAAGCCAATCTTAAGAAATTGTTCACTTAATTCACTTTAGGATTACGTCCTGGTCTAACTAGTTTAAGATGTGGTGAGGTAGCTTTAGCTAGTTCCACTTAGCCAAGTGCACTAAGTTAGATACTCCTTATCTAACCCGGAAACATGAGACTTCGTTTCCCTAACGTACTATCATCTCACCGCGTTCTAATACTATATTGTCAAGATTGATTAACTATTAGTCCTATATAGTCATTCTATGTTAAGCAAATAAAAACTAACTAAACATGCAAAGCTAAATTAATCAATAATTGAGCACACAATTTTAGTATTGCCTCCCCCTAGATCATTGAATCGATATGGTTTGTCCACATAGTGGATTTGATCATTGGAAATCCAATACTTGGTTGACGCTAGTTGTGATTTTAGATTCAACTTGGGGACCCATGCTTGGACTCATTTACGATCATGATTTACAAGTGAAATAAAAGATCTATTTTATGCTCTAAATCCGAGTCCAGTCTTGTTGTACACAACACGTTGAGACCAAAGTATTAGGTTGAGACCTTTGGATCCCAATGTGAACTTTTCCAACGTTTTCTTAAGATCTTGAACTTGTCCTTTCAAGGAGGAATTATCTTCCTCAAGTGTCTTGACTCGAGTTGAGGTTCCTTCTTGAATGTGACTAGTTGAAGAAATTAAGTTAGTTTTCTTAAGGGTTTCAACTTCCTTAAGAAGAGACTTGACCTTAGACTCGGACTTAGTTAAATTTTTATTCAAATATTTAATTGCAGTATATAAGTTTCTAATTGTAGAGTGGCGTACCTTTACTGAACCTTCAAAAATGGATATGGATCCGAGGCTTGTCTCGAACTCTGACTCGAACTCGGAGTTGGACTCGCACTCAGATTCTGACTTAGACTCGGATTCGGAGGGTCTTGCCATGAGGCCGAGGTTGTCTATTTGTTCTCTTTCTTCTTCATCTGATGATTCTTCCCATGTTTCTCTAAGAGCCTTCTTGGTAGATTTTGACTTTAGTTTGGGGCAGTCGGCTACGAAATGCCCCTTCTTGTTGCATTTGTAGTACCTGTAGTCTTGCCTGACCTTTTGATTTATCTCGAGATTTTTCTCTTTAGCTAACTTGTTTATACGCCTTCTTTTCTTGATTAGTCTTTGAACAAGGTTGACGATCTCCATTTCCAATTCATTATCTAGATCCGAATCGAACTCGTCATCTTCGAGAGTTGGTTTGCCTTTTGTTTTCTTTTCCCCTACAAATAGAGCTATACTTTTCTCGATCAGAGCCAAATTAGTCTATTCGTGTAATTCAAATTTAGAAAATAGTTCATCTAATCTAATCTTAGAAAGATCCCAGGACACTTTGTAAGCATCAACCATTGATGCCCACAATGTAGTCCTAGGGAAGGCCTTAAGTGCGTACCTTATAATATCGCGATTCTCCACCTTCTGTCTGATCGAATGGACATCATTCAGGATGTCTTGGATGCGAGCATGAAGTTGACTCATAGTCTCGTTGTCCTATATTTTTAAATTAAATAATTTATTTAAAAGCAAATCCCTTTTACATACCTTTGTATTGGAGGTTCATTCGTTGAGCTCGGTAAGTTTATCCCACAAATCTTTAGTGCTGATGAAGGGGCCGACATGGTGGAACTCCTCTTTTGATAGACCGCATTGAAAAATTTGGGTTGCCTTGGCATTAACTTCAATTTGTTTCTTCATTGCATTGGTCCACATATCACACTCTAAGAGCTCACCATTTTCGTCGGTTGGTAGATCGAACCCTTTCTGGATGACGATCCACATGTCGACTTGAATCTTGAGAAAACACTCCATCCGACCCTTCCAATAATGGAAGTCATCTCCCCAAAAATACGGAGGCCAGACGATGTTAAATCCCTCTTGACTAGTCATGTGAATCAACAACTACACGAAATAGAAACAACAAAAATATTCCAAGACTGGATCTTAGATTAGTAGTGCTCGACCGGTGGTTACACCAAATTTGAGTGCCCTCACTCTGATACTAATGGTAGGATCAAGAAAACGCTAGGGGGTGAATAGCATTTTTTTAAACCTTCTTTTCTAAACACAAAATAAACACAACGGAAACACAAAAATAAAGACAAAGGACACAAATGATTTTTTACTTGGTTCACAGTCTACCGGCTGCTAATCCAAAGCCCGCAATCCTAGATCACCATCGAAAGGCAAATCACTAAACAGTCTCTCCCTCATTGGAGATAAGAGACAAACCGATTACAGAATGATGTGGAGGATAAGGAAATAATCCTACCTTTCCTCCTAGAAATTAAAGATTAAGTAATAATAAGCAAAATAACAACAACTGTAGGAAGTTGAAGTTGGTGTAGGAGCTTTAGTGAGCGCTAGAAGGGGGTGAATGGCGCATTTTCATTCGTCGATGGAGTTCTATCGCGCTTGCGTACTTGTCTACAATATTCGTTAATATGCGCAGCGGAAATAATAATAAAGCATAAATGAAATACACAAGCACACAATACACAAGATATACATGGTTCGGAACCTTAGAGTTCCTACTCGACGGGGTGATATAAACGAGCTCTAGTGATGTACACACCACTAATAAATCTCCTTCTCGACAACAAGTCGGAGGTGGAGAAACCTCGTACAAGCATTTACAATAATAAACAAGATACAAAAAGTAAATACATAGTGAATACAACAATTAACATAAAGAAAATTTTACAAATGCTTGCTTTGAATGCTTTCTTGTTGATCGCCTTGGACTAGCCTTGAAGGACTGGAAAGCACCAACTATCCCCTTCAAATTGCCCAAGAAAATCGCTGCTGAAATCCTCTCCGTCGAGCTCCTTTTAAGCCTCCACACGACCTGGATTTCCACCTGGAAGTCAACTGCCAAAAGGCCCCAGTCGACTGCCAACAACGTCGTTTCCTTACAACAAACTTTATCCATGTTGGCATTCAAGCCAACGGATGCATTGGTAGTCGACTGCCATTACCGATGATCAAGCCGCTCAAGCCATGGTGGATCGATCGACTCTTTGGCGTCGCCCTCGTGATCGAAACCGAGTAGCGATCAGTCCTCCATGGCGGTCGATCGCTAAGGCTACTGCCAGTCGAATGCCATTCGACTCATGGCAGTCGACTACTCAGTATCGACTCGGCTGCCAAGTGTCAAAACACTTGATCAGTCAACTGCTACACTTCAACCATGAGGTTTACCCCAAGTATGATACCCTCATACTTGCTAGACCACCCTTAGCCTAAACCTAAGCCTTCTAGCCACCTCCATCAGCCTCACACCTATCGGATCCCTCCAATCATCCATGACTTGTTCATCCATATGCTAGCCTTCAAGTGCTTCCATCGGCTATTGTCATTCTAAGCTGGTCTACACCGCCAAGGCACATTAGGCTTACGCTGTCAAGACACACATTTGGACTTTACGCCACCAACCATTGGACTTATGCTGCCAAGACTCCACCCTTGAACTTTACGCCGCCAATATCAACCCTTGGACTTCCCAAATGCCAAGTACTCATGACTTGGACTTTCACCGCCAGGACTACACACTTAGACTTACGTGGCCAAGACTACACCCTTGGACTTTCCATGACAACCCATGTTGGATTTTCCAATTGCCAAGACTCATGTTTGGACTTTTCCCTTGCCAAGATCCATGCTTGGACTTTCCATGCCAAGTACTCATGACATGGACTTTCCCATTGCCAAGACCCATGCTTGGACTTTCCATGCCAAGTATTCATGACTTGGACTTCGCATTGTTGGATTGAGAAGCATTGCTAGGGGGGGGGGGTGAATAGCAAGCTTTAAAAACTTTCTTTTTGTTTCAAAATACGAGCAATGCAGCGGAAAGTAAAATAGAAAAAAAATAAATAGACACTTTATTTTTACTTGGTTCACAACCCAATGGTTGTTACTCCAAGGCCCTACGATCCTTGACCGCGTACGAAGGGGCAATCCACTATAGAGTCTCCTCCTCGTTGGAGGTAGGAGATAACGATCACAAAAACCGAGAGACAAAAACTCGAGGATGAGGCAACAAGCCTACCTCACCTCGTTATGATGAAAACTTCGATTACAAATTAAACAAACTAATACTACCGATGAATATGAGATGAAGATCTTGTCATCGGCGTGTTGGCGTCGTAATGTCGTCGTCGAAGTGTAGCGTTGTTGGAGCACTTGGGAGCAAAGAATTGATGATCTAGGGTTCGAGTCCTCCCCTCCTTTTATAGACTCATGCCTTGGAATTAGTCCGGATCTAGATCTTGAACTTGTGGTTCTTATCATGAGGTGACACCTTATCTTATCGCGAAGTGGCATCAAATGTTATCCTTTTTGACCTAGCGCACAAGGCTGATTCATCACCATTAGTCGACTGATGCACTTCATCAGTCGACTGCCAATATCCAGCAGTCGACTACCAGCCTGGTCACTTCCCTACAGCAAAGAGTTAGCATGAAAAATGGTAAATGTGACAGTTTCTTACTGTCTAATCTCGACCTAGACCTTCCACTGAAAATCTTAGTCAGATCGCCACCTAACATCATCCCCGTACAAAGGACACGACCTTACCATCTCTCTTCACACTCGTGCTTACCTCTGGTCCTTTATGACCTGTCACTTTGCTTCCGGTCTTCATCTGGGTTCTTCAACTCCCACGAAGTTCTCTCGATGTCGCCCATTTTCTGCACACTTAATTCAGCTCATGAGATAACAATATGACCTTAACTTTAGATCTTTTCCATAATCAAAACCTAGATTTGATTATCTGGTGCCCCTGCACCAACAATCTACCCTTTTTTGATCTATGACAAATCGACACAAAGTTAAGGTTTTAAAGCATAAAACAAGTAGAGTAAATGATAAATGCTCTTTCAAAAACTTCCCCTTAACCCTAGGTGAGTTTTGAAAGAGATACTTTAATTTTTAAAATAATTTTTGTGTTACTCCCCCTTAACTTTCGCTCTTCTCCCCCTTTTGCCATAAATAAAAAAAATGGAGGCGTTTATATAAAATAGAGATTTAAAAACAACATGCGTCTAAAATTATTAAGGATAAATCAACTATGAGTCCAAGCATGCGTCTAGCATTTGTTAGATAGATTGGTTCAAGGTGTGTCCCTCTGCACCAACAATTTAATAAGTTTTTGAAACATACTTTTCAAAATACTTATAAGTTTATTTTCAAAAAGAACTTCAAAGGTTTGTAATATAACCCTTAGAGTTAGTTTTCTCTCCCCCCTTAATCAAATATATGAAGTATAAGAGATTTAGGGGGCGCTAAACTTTGACCTAGAGAGTTGTATACTTAGTATTGGCCAATCGAAGTTATAATTATTCATTAAGTGCAAGAAAGGAAGTAGCATTTTGAAAAAGTTATGTTAAGTGTATTTCAATTATCCTTAACATCTCACTCATTCTATGTGTCTCAAAAATGTGTTTGCCTTATATGTTTTGTGAGATGATTTTAACTTGATTAAAGTTAGTCAACCTTGGGTTAGATTCAAATTTAACCCTTAGTTCGTCAAGTAAACCTTTCAAGAAATTGACTTCCAGGTCGTGGCGAGCCACAGGGGCCTTCTTTGATTGGAACAATGACCACTTCCTTAGACAAAGCCAAATTCAAGAAATTGATTACTTGAGTCACTTAAGATTACTTCCTGGTCTAACTAGTTTAGGATAGGGTGAGGTAGCTTCAGCTAGTTCAACTCAGCCAAGTGCACCAAGCTAGATACGCCTTATCTAGCTCGAATATACGAGACGTTGTTTCCCTAATGTACTATCATCTCGCCGCATCCTGATACTATGTTGTCAAAGTTGACTAACTATTTGTCCTATCTAGCCATTCTAAAATGTAAAACAAAATAACTAATCATGCAATGGTCTTGCTAAGGAAGTGAGTATACTATTTTAATGTTAGCTCCCCCTGGACCATTGAACCAATATGGTCTATCCACAAAGTGGACTTGATCCTGGGGAATCCAATACTTATTGGTCCTTATATGTGAATTTAATAGAATTTTAGGGACCCATGCTTGGACTCTTTGATGACTACGATTTACAATAGACATGTAAGATCTATTCGTAGTCATTACCTAAATCCGAGTCTGGCTTTGTTGTACACAACTCTTTGAATTCCAAGTAGTCGGTTAAGATTCTTGGATCCCAACGTGAACTTTTCCAACCTAGCCTCGACCTCTTGAACTCGTCCTTTCAAGAGAGAATTCTCCTCCTCAAAGTTTTTCAACTTTAGTTGAGTTTCCCTCTTAAACTTGACTAGTTTAAGAGGTTAGAGTAGTCTCTTGCTTGAGAGTTTCAATCTCCTCAAGTAACGACTCAACTCTAGACTCGGACTTAGTCAATTTCCTATTTAGAAACTTAATTGCATGATATAAGTTTGCAATTAATGAACAACTTACCTTAATCTTTTCTTTTGATCCGACTTTGAGTCTCTTCTCGAAATCGTCCTCGGAGTCAGAGTCGGAGTTGGATTCGTATTCGGCTTTGGACTCTAACTCGAACTCTACCAGTCTTGCCATGAATGCTACACCAACACCTTCTTCTTCGTCATCCCAAGTTTCATGAAAGGCCTTCTTATATCCCTTTTTCTTTGGCTTCATTTTTGATTTGCAGTGCCCCTTCTTCTTGTTCTTCGACTACTCCCTTTCTTTTCGGATTATTCTCCAGACCATGTTTACTATTGTAGCCTCCTCTTCATATTCAGACTTGGGTTCGCCCTCAGGTTCGGATCCTTCTTCTTGCTCGGGAAGTGGCTTGCTCTTCTCTTTTCTTCTTTGACCTGCAAGCAAAGCAATACCTCTCTAGACCCGGACCGCGTTAGTTTGTTCGTGAAGTTCGAATTCCGAAAAGAGCTCATCTAACCTAATTTTAGAAAGGTCCTTAGAAACCTTGTAGGCATCGACCATGGATGCCCACAAGGTAGTCCTAGGGAAGGCATTTAGTGCATACCTTATTAGATCCTGGTTCTCTACGGCTTGCCCAATTGAGTGGAGACCATTGACGATGTCCTAGATTTGCGCATGTAGTTGGGTGGTGGTCTCACGATCCTACATCTTTAGATTATATAGCTTATTTAAAAATAGATCTCTTTTACATACCTTAGCATCGTCAGTTCCTTCATGAAGATCGATGATCTTGTTTTAAAGATCCTTCGTGCTTATGAATAGGCTGATGCGGTTGAGCTCCTCTTTGGATAGGTGGCACTGCAACATTTGAGTTGCTTTTGCATCGGCTTCGACTTGCCTATTGGTTGCGTTGGTCCACTTGTCAAAGTCCAAAGGCTCCCCTTGATCATTGGTGGGTAGAGCAAAGTCAGTTTAGATTATTATCCAAGTCTCGACTTATGTTTTCAAGAAACACTCCATCCGACCTTTCCAATAATGGAAATCATTTCCGTTAAAGAACGGAGGTCGGGTGGTGCTATACCCCTCAATGTGAGCCATTAATTATCTTGCAAAACACGAATAAAAACCAAAAGTAATTCCAAGACTTGGTCTTGGATTAGTAATGCAGGAAATAATAAGGAATAAACAAGAGATAAAAGGCTAAACAAAAAACTACGCACTCACGACCTTCGATGTTCCTGAAAGGGTATTAAACATCATTTTTTGTCGATGAAAACAGCTTGTTACAGGGGTAAACCCTAGTAAGAAGTGTAGATCTCTGAGAGAGCTTCGATTTGGTGGTAGCATGTTTTGTGGGTCCACTTGTATGAAAAGTTATGCTCATTTTACTGTGAGCTACTTCTGAGGCAAAGAGATACTTGCAAACACAAAAACAAAAACGCAAATTGCCAAGACTTCATCTTGGATTAGTAGTGTAGGAGAAGAATTAACCAAAATCCCAAAAACAAAACGAAAAGAAAATAAAAAATTGTCTAGATTGGTGGTTACACAAATCTTAGCGCCCCCACTCTGATACCAATTGTTGGATCGAGAAACGTCACTAGAGGGGGGGGGTGAATAGCGAGCTTTAAAAACTTTCTTTTCGTTTCAAAATACGAGCAATGCAGCGGAAAGTAAAATAGTAGAAAATAAATAGACACTTTATTTTTTACTTGGTTCACAACCCAATGGTTGCTACTCCAAGGCCCTGCGATCCTTGACCGCGTACGAAGGGGCAATCCACTATAGAGTCTCCTCCTCGTTGGAGGTAGGAGACAACGATCACAAAAACCAAGAGACAATAACTCGAGGATGAGGCAACAAGCCTACCTCACCTCGTTATGATGAAAACTCCGATTAAAAATTAAACAAACTAATACTACTGACGAATATGAATATGAGATGAAGAGCTTGTCGTTGGCGTGTTGGCGTCGTAATGTCGTCGTTGAAGCGTGGCATTGTTGGAGCACTTGGGAGCAAAGAATTGATGATCTAGGGTTTGAGTCCTCCCCTACTTTTATAGACTCATGCCTTGGAATTAGTCCGGATCCAGATCCTTAACTTGTGGTTCTTATCATGAGGTGACACCTTATCTTATCGCGAAGTAGCGATGTCAAACATTATCCTTTTTGACCTAGCGCACAAGGCTGATTCGTTGCCATCAGTCGATTGATGCACTTCATCAATCGACTGACATCAGTCGACTACCAATATCCAACAGTCGACTATCAGCCTGGTCACTTCCCTGTAGTAAAGAGTTAGCATGGAAAATGGTAAATGTGACAGTTTCTTACTGTCTGATCTCGACCTAGACCTTCCACTGGAAGTCTTAATCGGATCGCCACCTAGGGTCATCCCCGTATAGAGGACACGACCTTACCATCTCTCTTCGCACTCGTGCTTACCTCTGGTCCTTTATGAGTTGTCGCTTTTCTTCCGATCTTCACCTGGGTTCTTCGACTCCCACGAAATTCTCCCAGTGTCGCTCGACCACCACAGTTTCCCGACTCGGGATTCTCCGGGTGTCGCTGACCTTCGGCTTAGCTTAACAATTTCTTGGACACTTAATTCAGCTCATGAGATAACAATATGACCTTAACTTTGGATCTTTTCCATAATCAAAACCTAGGTTCGATTATCTGGTGCCTCTGCACCAATACCCATGATAATCACATTGTCATACGTTTTGTCGAACATCAAAATACCGCTCGAGTCAAACTCGAGTCTGGTCAATCGTGACCTGGGCTGATTGTACCAATAATCTCCCCTTTTTTATGTTTGACAAAAACCAAACAACTTTGAGTTAGAACACTAACTCAAACCAATCCTCCCAATTGTCCAAATTGGGAATTCTCACATTCTCCCATCAATTCTTCCCCTTTTTGACATACATTAAAAAGGCTCTCCTCAAGGGTATCAATGTCTCATATCCCAATGAGATCTAACAATCTCCCCCTTGGTCCAAAAACATCTAAGATGCCTTCACTTTTCCTAGTGATAAGTCTCATATCACTAAAGAAAGGCAATCCTTCAAACTCTTCAACTCTCCAAATTCTCCCCCTTATGAGGAAGAACACATTTATCATCCCATGATGGATAACCTCCCCCTAAAGGCTTGCTCCCCCTTGACCATTGCACCAACAATATTCTTGGAGAGTCCTTAAGCCTATAGGAACACTAACCAATCGAAATTAAGGGCAAAGATTCAACATTGAACTTTCACCTCCCTTAAAATTCGATACACACCCTAAACAATTCTCCTAATCCATATCCAATGGATTTTTACCCTTCTAATGCTTTCCAAAGTATTTCTTAGGGTTAGGAGCAGTTAGGGAACCTATAAATAGCTAAACATAGGATAAACATACCTTGTTTACCTGAAATCATCACTTGAAAGTCGACTTTGTCAGCTACCAGTCGACTTCCCTTAAGGCCAGTCGACTGTCATCCATGGCAGTTGACTGATTTCTACAAGTACAGAAATCAAAAATTAGAAATTGAATTTCGGAAATACATAAGTAATTATATGTAATTTGAAAAATAGTGAAACTTCATACATATATACTTATAACAATCATAATGGGTGAAAAATACTTGAAAAATAAAATACCCATAAGATAGTGAGATTGATACAAAATTCAAAACCATTGATAACTTCAATGCTTTTGACCTATTTTGTATCAACTTCTTCAATGGTGACTTCTATCAAAAGATAGACTACACCAAGGTTTTTCAAAAATGATTTTGAAATGTTTTAAAATCTTATATTGAACCATAGTCTATGGGCTTAATGCACATGACTTGTACATAAGCTTTCCTCATGATTCATCCATGGTATAATATGAGTTTGAATTCATCTAGATGTAAGAATTATGCATCTTGAACTTAACTCATTTTCTAGCATCTCACATGTGTCTAGAGTATATGAAAACACACACATTTGAATTTGATATGAGATGTGAGTTTTGTTCATCCTAATCTAGGGTCTCATGCATTTTCTAGGCAACTCTATTTGATTCTCTTATACATAGGGCTTCAAATCATGTCATAGTCCTTAAATTAATTTTAATTAATGCATGAATGATGATTATGACATAAATGATAGCATAATTAAACATGTGCCAATAATCATGATGTCATGACATTAAATATAAACCTAAATATATATGACATAAAAACTTAAACCTAAGCATTATCATGACATATAAAATGATAAAATGAAATATGATGTCATGACATGACATATGTCAAACAAATCATGGCACATAAGAAGTAAAGGTATAAAATACCTAAATTTTAGCATTAGTTGCCATTTGTTGGGATTAAGTTCATTTTGCCATATTACTACTTATCTCCCAAGTATGCCAAAAATCCAAAATTACACACTATGACCTCTAAACCCTAATTTTACCAATTTGATCAATTTTTTATAGTTCTCAAAATATATTGGCACATCCTAAAATCCTTTAAGATTAAATTCAACCTTATTTCCAAAGTATCCCATTACCTTGGAAATGCCCTAAAGTGCCAACATTACTATGGTTGGGTTAACTACCCATTCATTCAAGGTTGACACAATCTAACCCATTTAGCGTGAATTGATCACGCTCCTAGGAACCCAAAACCTATTGGAGCTCTTTGGGTTTACAAGGTATTCACTAGGGATGACATCCCTTGATACCTTCCTAATGACCCTTCTAGGCTTTGAAGCCATGTTTATTTTTGTCTTACCTAGGTTAACTCTAGGGGTAATTCTCCTCGTAACTTTCTTAGTGGCTTCTCTAGGTTTCCTTGAAACTTTAGCAACTAGGCACACACCATGGTTACCCTCAGGGATAACTTCCCTAGTAACTTTGGCTTTCCTAGACCTAAATTGAGTTCCATAATCGAATATAACATGGTGATAGGTAGGCTTATCTACCTTGGACTTATACTTGTGGCACAAGCCTTTCTTGCCCATAGATGAGCCTTCTCTCCTAAACCCTAGGTTTTGACTCCTAGGCCCTTTAATTGAATTTGTCATTCTTGCAAGGGTCTTTTTAAGTTTCTCAAGCCTTGACCTCAAGGCTTGATTTTCTAACTCTAATTTTTTCAATTTTTATTTTTCATTAATCTTTTGAGAATGACACTTCTTAGGCATATGTCTATGGTTCTTAGGATTAATGCCTAGATGATCCTCTACCTTTCTAATTGCCTCCTTAGGTAGAATTTTTCTAGGATTATTATTTCTAGATTTATCCTTAGTCCTAATATCGACATGTTTAGCCCCTAAGCAATAAAATTTATTATTTATAGCATGTTCCTTATGATTATGAACAATTGCAAGGGTATTAAAATTATTTCTAGCATACTTTTACCTATTACTTAAAGAATGAGCATTATTTAAATTTACCTTAGGGTTTGCTTTAGAAGCTCCCCCTACATTTGATGCTCCTTCTTCACCCTTGCTAGGCTTCCTCCCCCTAGGGAATTGGCTTCTATAATGTCCCTTTTGATGGCACTTAAAGCACACAATGTGCTCTTTGCTCTTCTTAACGGGGACTCCGACATCCTTAGGCTTCTCATTTACTTTTGGTGCCGACGCTTTCTTTTTAGCCAATTTTGGGCACTTACTCTTGCAATGCCTGACTTCCCTACACTCAAGGCATATGATATGATTTTTATTTATAATTAAGATGCTTGAGTTACTAGGGGTGGTGGTGAAGGCCTCTTGAGCTTGTTCATCACTTCTCCCGGAGGTTGATGGCTCATCTTGATTTTGCTTCGGCATTGAGGATGAACTCTCCTCCCCCTCAATCCTAGAGGTGGAGGCTTCTTCCACCTCTTTTTCCTTGTCGGATGTTGAACATCTCTCGACCTTCGAATCCTCACTTTCTTGTGAGGATGAGCTTGCTTCCTCCTTCTTTGATTCTTCCTTATCCTCTAGGACCGGTTAGGGCTCCTCATGGAATCTTGCCAATTTGCTCCATAGCTCTTTGTCATCCATGTAATCACCTAAACTACACAAAATATCATTAGGAATTAAATCAACCAAGAATTTTATTACCTTTTTATTTTTCTCGAATTCTTGGAGTTTTTCTTCGGTCCACTTCTTCATTTTGAGGAATCCTCCCTTTGGCCCTCTTGGATACTTGAATCCTTCCATAAAGACGGACCAATCTTCGATGTCCATCATCATCATGAAGTCTTCAATCCTTGCCTTCCATTGTTTGAATCTTTCTCGTCCATAAAATGCATATGGAACCGGAGTGTTGATGTCCCATCCAAGTCCATCGTTCGACAACTCCATCCTCTAGCTCGTTTGCTCCCGGTTGTTAATCCGTAGAAGAGCTCCTAGCTTTGATACCAATTGTAGGAACTTTGGTAAGCGCTAGAGGGGGGGTGAATGGTGTGTTTTCATTCGTCGATGGAGTTCTATCGCGCTTGTGTGCTTGTCTATAATATTCATTAATATACGCAACGGAAATAATAATAAAGCATAAATGAAATACACAAGTACACAATACACAAGATATACGTGGTTCGGAACCTTAGGGTTCCTACTCCATGGGGTGAGCTCAACGAGCTCTAGTGATGTACACACCACTAATAAATCTCCTTCTCAACAACGAGTTGGAGGTGGAGAAACCTTATACAAACATTTACAACAATAAACAAGATACAACAAGCAAATACAAAGTGAATATAATAAATAACGTAAAGAAAACTTTACAAATGGTTGCTTTAAATGCTTGCTTGTTGATTGCCTTGGACTAACCTTGAAGGACTAGAATGCACCAATTATCCCCTTCAAATCGCCCAAGAAAATCACTGTCAAAATCCTCTCTGTCGAGCTCCTTTTAAGCCTCTGTGTGACCTAAATTTTTGCCTAGCAATGGACTGCCAATAGTGTCATTGTCTCATAATGGACTTGATCCACGTTGACATTCAAGCCAACGGATACACTGACAGTCGATTGCCATTGCCAGCAGTCGACTGCTCAAACCCGTAGTTGATTGCTCAGTCGGCTATCGAGTGTTCTATCCTCGCCGCCGATCATTTGCCAATCGACGATCGTGCCTAATCGGCAATCGATTGCCAAGGCCACTTGCCGTAGCCGAATGCCAATCGACTCACGGTAGTCAACTGGTCATGATCCCAATCAACTACTCAGTATCAACTCGGCTGCCAAGTGTCAAAATACTTGACCAGTCAACTGGTTTATAACCCCAGTCGACTACTACACCTCAACCATGAGGTTTACCCCAAGTATGATTCCCTCATACTTGCTAAATCACCCTTAGTCTAGACTTAAGCCTTCTAGCCACCTCCATCAGCCTCATGCCTATCGGATCCCTTCACGTTATCCATGACTTATTCATCAATACACTAGCCTTCAAGTGCTTCCATCGACTATTGTCATGCTAAGCTGGTCTACACCGCCAAGGCACATTGGGCTTACGCTGCCAAGACACACGCTTGGACTTTACGCTGCCAACCATTGCACTTATGATTCCAAGACTCCACTCTTGGACTTTATGCCACCAATATCAACCCTTGGATTTCCCAAATGTCAAGTACCCATGACTTGGACTTTCACCGCCAAGACTACACCCTTGGACTTTCCATACCAACCCATGTTGGACTTTCCAATTGCCAAGACTCATGCTTGGACTTTTCCTTTGCCAAGACCCATGCTTGGACTTTCCATGCCAAGAACTCATGACTTAGACTTCCCATGACAATCACATTTTCATACATTTTGTCAAACACCAAAATATCGCTCGAGTCAAACTCAAGTCTGGTTTGTCACATCCCAAGAGTATGACATGCCGAAAAGCAAACGGACAACATCTCCCATGTACGTGGCAACATATCGGGTTAATACAAGGCTCGTAGGCCCACAAAAACAATATAATATAAAGATATCAACATACCAAATACAACGGAAACATACTGACAGATAAAACAAGATACAAAGATCCAACTGTACATTCCGGAGTGACTTTGATACAACAAGAATCACAACAGAAATCACATCAAAAGACCAAATACATACATCACATCTGTATATCGTAAATACGGAAACAACACAGGGTAAAATCCCAAAACAACAATCCACAAGAATACCACAATACGGAATACACATCCATCCGTTTGGTGTGAGATGGGATCAGCTGGCGGAGCACCGAACGTCCAAGGAAATCTTCTACCTATTACCTGAGCGATAGGAAACCCAAGGTCCGGGGTGGTGAGTATAAACTCAGGGGTAATATGTAGAAAGTGCATGTACAACATATAAGGTATAGAGATCTACAAGTATACATGAGAAGATCTACAGGTATACAGCATGAGTCCAATAGACATATAGTCCTATCCAAATCTAATAACAAGTAATCACAGTATAATCATACTCAATGTATATACTAAATTGATCAACTGAACATGAAGTAATGTACAAACGTACCTGACGGTCTGCAACACCATAAACTATATTATCTTGAATAGATATACAATAACATAACCCATATAACGCACAAATTCAATCCCATACCTGACCAACCCTCATACATATGAACAGTATATAATCACATGTAATAACATCCTGGTCCATACCACATTATGACATGACACTAATCAAAATGCATACAATAGTCTGGACCAACACATATATCATGCTCAACACACAGTAGTATATAATATGCAAATGACATGTATTATGATGTACAAGCATATGCAACAATCATAGCTCAATCAAATGCAGCATCTCATAGCCATATGTAAAACATATATCAAATACATGCATACATATATATCAGCAAAGCATATGCATGACCATGTCTACAGACCCATCCAACCACGACCCCAGTATGACCAGGGTGATACAACATGACAACTATCCCAACTCTAGCCGCCACCACTCTCGAGTGACCGAGTTGGGTAGTATGAAACAGTAGCTAGCCTCCATAGAGCTATATGCTACTCACACGGGGTCCCTGCTGCTAGCCGCTCCGTCCCTACCCATGAGTAGACGAGCACCGCACCCAGGACAACTGCACATCACACGACCACCATCTATAGTGGGTCAGTGCGCTAACTACTACTCCGCACAGTGGCCAAGTGCGCATCTCCAGCTACCACCATCCATAGTGGCCGAGAACGACACGCACAACAATGCTCTGCACTCAACCCTGCAACCACTATCCTGAGTGGCCGGGGAGGCAGGATGTCTGACGATCCTCTCAACCACAAGGAAGGCCTAATCGCCAGAATGCATGCAATGTAATGATGCATAGCTCCATACATGTATCCTCGCCACACTCTCTATCCCACGGGGAGTCCTGGTCAACCAGAAGTCAACTATGCAAGGACTACAATCCACAAGACTCTCTCTATCGCACAAAGAGTCATACACATCTGACAGTCAACCACGCTAAGACCTCTAGTCAGTAGCGAGATACTATCGACCGTCTATATAACCATACACAGACACACAATCCATATTGGATATACCATCATGCTAGGAACCCTAGTCCATAGCCACATACTGACAACCACACACTTATCTATGCACAGACAACTAGATCCACCATAGATACACAACTAATAGGTGTACAATACAACAATCGACTTCATAATATGATCCATCACCTAACCCTAGTGATGTAACACAATAACCTAATATGAGGTCACAAAGATAACCCTAACCACCTGTACTTACTGAACATCCATCAACTAACACATAATAGGGTTTATAGTTTCTATCCGTGCTAGATAATCAATGAAGTAACAACAATATATCTCAAAGGTCAAGGCAGTACAAGCATATGATTAAATAAGAGTGGATCTAAGATCAAAGCAATAGCATAAGTCCAAATTCATGCACTAGATTCAGATCAAAACTACCTGACCAGTGTAGATATTACCCACCTGATACGAAGCTCGAATAATCCTCATGAGCATGGACCTGCTTCGTATCCCAAACCTGCACATAATAGCAAACAATGATTAAGTACAAGTGTCCGACCAATATACGAACTAAATACTACTTCGTTTCTATGTTCACATCCTTTCCTCGTCTACGGGTTGAAACCTCGAGCACAACCACTCGTAACCCCAAATCTACATTCATCCTTGGTCGATTTACCCAACCAAGCTCTCTCCCACCTCAACAAGATCACCATATAGATCTAAGCAACACTCAAAATAGGATTGTAATAGAAGCTTACCACAAGATCAGTCGACCACAGCTAATCAATTCAATACATCCACTGAATGGATCACAACCCCAACAACTTATCTAATCATCTAAATCACAATCGGATACCACTCCAAACAGCCACAATACAATGATTCATGGGCAGAACCCACCAAATCTCAACAACCTTGGCACACCACTCAATCCACAAAACAACTAAATTTACACATATAATCAACATCTATTACAGCTCCTCATTACTAAATCAATAACAGCAAACCTCAAACACTGCAATCAACAACAACAACACTGATTACTCCCCAGATCACAATCGGACACACTCCAATCTCAGGCGCCAAACACCAATCTGCAACTTCTTCTTCCACACACACCCGACACAGATCAATAACTCCATAACGTCGAAGGAAGAACACGACTTACACCTTGCTGCTTCAACTATACAGCCGACACTACACAACATCACCCATCGACAAAGCCACAGATTCCAACAAATGAACGATTTCAACCTCAACGCGATCCACAGCCAAACCAATCAACATCGAACAGAAAACCACAACCCATATAGCAATTACCATAGGAAAACCAAGAGAACTTGAAGCTTACTGAGCTTAGCTCTCCCCCGGCAGCACCCCTTCCTTGTCCTCTGTTTTCTAATGAACACTGGGCTCCGATCACTGCCACACACCAAAGATCTAAGCTAAAACCCGAAAAACCACAGCTAGCTGCATATCTCAACTCGAAAGGGAAAGAAAATGATCGATCCTTACCTTCAATGGAAGCTCACCGCCGCGGCGACAGCACCGTCGACTCGTCGAGCGAAGGAAAACGCTGACACCCCCCAAGGTGAAGCACCTACCGACCTCTGACCAGAGATCAACTACTGAGGCGGCACTGTCGAGCGGCTCTCATCGGATGCCGACGAGCTAGAGATCGGCCGACGAAAATCACGCGGAGCGAAAGAAACAGCGACGGGAAGAAGGAAACGGAATCGTGAGTGAAATGTCGCGATAGGCTTGTTTTCGGCTTTTTAAATGTCGTTCGAGCGATTCGGTTAGACCAACCCAAGTTCAATCAAATTTGATTTAGCCCAATCCGGTTCAAGCCCATTTCCAGCCCAATAGCTTCAGCCCAATGGATTCAGCCCATTAACTTCAGCCCAATAGATTCAACCCATTAGCTTCAGCACAATGGATTCAGCCCAACAGGTTTTTTTCCAAGCCCAATTTCAAACCCCATCACTAATTAGACCCAATTAACCCACTAATTAGACCCAATTAATTAAAGGGTTAATCCATATAATTTTTTTTCCTATTTTACATTCTCCCCCACTAATAAAAATTTAGTCCCCAAATTTTCGACTCATGTATGAGTACGAGATGTCACAATAACTATCTCAAGTATCCGAAAAAAAGTCACACACCTCAAGTGACTAAATGAGGTACTGAGCTCGAATATTATATTCCAACTCTTATATACACTCCTAACCAACCCATTAGGAGGTAAACAACTGTACCCGAGTGGAGCTCTATACTCGTGACTGGTAGGAGACTTTGCCAGAATCGTAAGGTGAATCATGAATCACTATCAGAAATGATACTCAAGGATACTCCATGGATATAATTCCATCAAGTGATCCAATTAAATCCATCTTACGACCCGGAAGAAAATGAGCAGACCTAGCTAATCGATCACCGATTATCCAAATCGCATCAAGTCCTTTCTGAATTCTAGATAATCTCCCAACACAGTCTAACATACTAGGCTAACACTTTCTTCTCGATACGTAACCCTACTAGTCATTAATATTCCACTTTTACTTGTTAACACACCCAACATCAAACTATGAAATCAACTATGTCCTACATGTCATTCCACCACAAAGGACGTCTCATACAACTGCATCAGAATCGCTCCAATCCCTGAAATGTTGCATCTATGTGCAATACCCTTCCATCCCCAACGGATGGACTAACTAACACTGATGCAAAAGTCAGTCACCATCTAGGCCCTGAAACCTAGCTTCAACACTTCCGACCAGGTGATTTCCATCACTTTCTTGGTCCAAAAAATCAGCAGTATAGTAAAGCTAGTAACATCCTACCCACACCTACGGTAATAACCAAATCAATTCCAGGGAAACCACAACTTCCCTTAAGATTATGAATATGTATCAAAAATATATCATCCACAGATGTGATGACAATCGATCTCAAATACTCCAAGAGTACTTGATTCCTCAAATCCATGAACGACTAAATCGTCGATAAGTGTAACAACATTATCAACATCTCCTAAAATTCATACCAAGTGTGAAATATCGTCTTCTATACACCTACATTCTTTTTACTCCACGCAGATGATATCTCAATCATCACACCCACCAGGGTAATTGTATGACATCAAGTCACTACAATATCAACCCTTCAATCGTAGATCAATCCTAGGATATACACAGGTGTCCTTTAGCTGATCTAAACAGATCATCTATCCATGAAGAAGGATATTCATTCTCAACTACTACATTCCATCATCGATAATCGATGTATAACCCCAAAAAAGAATTACGAGTCTTCTCAAGCAGAACACTAGGAAAGATAAATCTCCCATCCAATACCAAGTATCATCTCCCGGTATGAGGTCTTCAATATCGAAACTTTTTCCCAAATCACCCCAATCGCATATTCCTACTTGCCCATGCAGTGGCAAACCTAGGAGTTCATCCCAAACTACATCCGAATACTCTCGAATTATATGCACATCCGAGATACATATACACCGTCATTTCATCAATTTAATTATCCGTAAGGATATGTCTATCAAAGTCTAAGGGCATCCCTTGACTTCTTGGTTGTTGATCAACATCTCACCTGATGGTAGAGAACACTCACCAACCCACAAGTCAATGTATAGGAACCCTTTTAATCCTATCTATGAATATTCTAGACCTAGCTACCTATAACTACAGTATATCTCGATACACCAACAAATAGGGTAACCTAGATTAATACCCCGAATGACCGATCCTTCGGTCTTCTACACCTCTTTTCAAGTAATCATGAAAACTTGCCTAACATCTATTCTTGATGGTTGAATTCATGTAGATGCCAAAGACTACCATGGAGGAACTGAAGTCAACTGCTGAACTGAGGTACAAACTAAAACAACTACAACGGAGATGGTAAACACTGTTGTACTGGCAAAAGGGTACACATCCGGTTGTAAAATACTGAAGAACTATCAACATCGTAGCATGCTCCAACTCTGTGAAAGGTATAGCTGCAACTGGAGAATACCGCATAGATACGACCATCGTTGTATACACTCTCCTCTGTACAAAGCATAATCACGCTTGGGAAGGTAACAGTTGTCGTCTGGCTATCTGAACGTCTGAGTCTTCTGAGATATCTTCTACTAATACTACTAAGTAAATTGCTTCTCCCGGATGGAAGTATCAAAGAGCTCCAACTATATCTGAGGTAGTGGATCGCTGCTGATGTGATAACCCAATCTTCTGCGATGATCTTGGCTTCCGAGGTTGTGGATCGTCCTCTCGAATGTTTCATCCATAGTCTTCAACTGAGTCTTCAAAGTACATACTCTCCTTGTAGATATCGGCTACTTATAGTAGAAACAGATAAAATGCTGAATCTGATAATCTGACTTTGGTGTCATCGTGATCCGCACCTCACACACATAATCTCCCTTCGGAGTCTTTCCTCTAATTTCGCTGATAAACATGAAAAGATGCTGACGATCTGCAATCAGTCTTCTATGATCGGGAAACTCTCCAATAGTCGCTCGTGACTCATAACTCCAATCTTGCTTTTTTTATCCAACATTTAGAGACTTCAGATTCCAATAATTTGACTTGCAATTTTTGCTTATCAAATCTCCAACTCTTAAAACACTTGCTACGGAGTCATTTCTATATACATGACTCAGTCTATGCACTTTCAGTAGGATCTGGTAGGAGATCCAAACATCCTGATCAAGATGTCAACCGATAAACCGTAGGTGGCTTAAGACATGTCGATCACATTCTCAAGCTATTAGGTGGTCGTAACCTTCGCGAGTCTAACGACTCTGCATGGTACCTCCATTACCAAACGATCACCCAACCTAGGACTCAAGAATTCCCTGACGATGAGTCAAAGAAGATGACGTGGGGAAATACTCTCTCACAACATCACTAACTGTGACCAAGTGATACCTTATTCCCTGAAGGCTACTTCCTATCTCTTCCACCAAGTACCGGCTAAATCCGGATAATGGTATTCAACTAACACTACTTTCTTCGTATAACACGAGTTAAGTACTCAAAAGTACTTTCAAAGTTATACAGCCTAACACGACTAACTCAGGGATCAAAATCCCTTTGAAACACCATATACTATACCTTCGCTATCTATATCAACAATAGTATACTCACTTAGTCCATTACCCCTCAGATAATAATTTAACCAGCATAATTAGTGAAAATCCTTAGGACTGTAATCTTTGATCTCCACAAGAGATGTGACTACCTAACCCCTGCTTTCTGACTCGGTATCAGTCGGCTCTCAAAGGTAATTACCTTTTCGATAGCAGGTACATGTCTAATAACCTCAACATGTCGTTCCCGTGGTCAACTCAAACCACAGTTACGAATACTAACCAACACCCTACAAGTCATACCTATTATAAGCAACTAAATGCATAGCCAACAGAAGGATATATGTAATAACAACTAACATACCTTAAACCTTGTAGATCGGAGATATCCACAACATCCAGATGCCAGAACTCACAAACCAAAACCGAGTAAAGCAAAACTCGATGTCTGAACAAAATAAAATCCGAAAATGGACTTCGCAACCTAGGGCTCTGATACCAATAAAATTGTCACGCCCCGAGAGTATGTCGTGCCGAAAAGCAAACGGACAGCATCTCCCCTGTACGTGGCAATATATCGGGTTAATAGAAGGCCCGTATGCCCACAACAACAATATAATATAAAGATATCAACATACCAAATACAGCGGAAACATACTGATAGATAAAACAAGATACAAAGACCCAACTGTGCACTCCAGAGTGACTTTGACACAACAAGAATCACAATAGAAATCACATCAAAAGACCAAATACATACATCACATCTGTATATCGTAAATACGGAAACAACACAGGGTAAAATCCCAAAACAACAATCCACAAGAATACCACTATACGAAATACACATCCATCCATTCGGTGTGAGATGGGATCAGCTGGCGGAGCTCCGAACGTCCAAGAAAATATTCTACCTATTACTTGGACGACAGGAAACCCAGGGTCTGGGGTGGTGAGTATAAACTCAGGGGTAATATGTAGAAAGTGCATGTACAACATATAGGGTATAGAGATCAACAAGTATACATGTGAAGATCTACAAGTATACAACATGAGTCCAATAGACATACAATTCTATCCAAATCTAATAACAAGTAATCACAGTATAATCATACTCAATGTATATACTAAACTGATCAACTAAACATGAAGTAATGTACCAACGTACCAGACGATCTACAACACCATAAGCTATATCATCCTGAACAGATATACAATAACATAACCCATATAACGTACAAAGTCAATCCTATACCTGACCAACCCTCAGACATATGAACAGTATATAATCACATGTAATAACATCCCGGTCCATACCACACTTGACATGACACTAATTAAAATGCATACAACAGTCTAGACCAACACATATATCATGCTCAACACACAGTAGTATATAATATGAAAATGGCATGTATCATGATGTACAAGCATATGCAACAATCATAGCTCAATCAAATGCAGCATCTCACAGGCATATGTAAAAC
The DNA here is from genome assembly GCA_025175895.1 of Wurfbainia villosa. Classification (NCBI taxonomy): domain Eukaryota; kingdom Viridiplantae; phylum Streptophyta; class Magnoliopsida; order Zingiberales; family Zingiberaceae; genus Wurfbainia; species Wurfbainia villosa. The sequence goes on from CM046003.1 coordinate 43,434,650, forward strand.
ATATATAAAATACATACATACATATATATCAGCAATGCATATGCATGGCCATGTCTGCGGACCCGTCCAACCACGACTCCAATATGGCCAGGGTGGCACGACATGATAACTATCCCGACTCCAATCGCCACCACTCTCGAGTGACCGAGTTGGGTAGTATGAAACAGTAGCTAGCCACCATAGAGCTATATGCTACTCACACGGGGTTCCCTGCTACTAGCCGCTCCGTCCCTACCCATGAGTAGACGAGCATCGCACCCAGGATAACTACACATCACACGACCATTGTCTATAGTTGGTGAGTGTGCTAACTACCACTCCGCAAAGTGGCCAAGTGCACATCTCCAGCTACCACCATCCATAGTGGCCGAGAACAACACGTACAACAATGCTCTGCACTCAACCCTGCAACCACTATCCTGAGTGGTCGGGGAGGCAGGATGACTGACGATCCTCTCAACCACAAGGGAGACTTAATCGTCAGCATGCATGCAATGTAATGATGCATAGCTCCATACATGTATCCTCGCCATACTCCCTATCCCACGGGGAGTCCTGGTCAACCAGAAGTCAACTATACAAGGACTACAATCCACAAAACTCTCTTTATTGCACAAAGAGTCATACACATATGACAGTCAACCATGCTAAGACCTCTAGTCAGTAGCGAGATACTATCGACCGTCTATATAACCATACACAGGCACACAATCCATAATGGATATACCATCACGCTACGACCCCTAGTCCATAGCCACATACTGACAACCACACACCTATCTATGCACAGACAACTAGATCCACCATAGATACACAACTAATAGGTGTACGATACAACAATCGACTTCATAATCTGATCCATCACCTAACCCTAGTGATGTAACATAGTAACCCAATCTGAGGTAACAAAGATAACCCTAACCACATGTACTTACTGAACATCCATCAACTAACACATAATAGGGTTTATAGTTCCTATCCGTGCTAGATAATCAATGAAGTAACAACAATATATCTCAAAGGTCAAGGCAGTACAAGCATATGATTAAATAAGAGTGGATCTAAGATCAAAGTAATAGCATAAGTCCAAATTCATGCACCAGATTCAGATCAAAACTACCTGACCAGGGTAGATATTACCCACCTGATACGAAGCTCGAATAATCCTCACGGCCATGGACCTACTTCATATCCCAAACCTGCACATAATAGCAAACAATGATTAAGTACAAGTGTCCGACCAATATATGAACTAAACACTACTTCGTTTCTATGTCCACATCCTTTCCTCGTCTACGGGTTGAAACCTCGAGCACAACCACTCGTAACCCCAAATCTACATTCATCCTTGGTCGATTTACCCAACCAAGCTCTCTCCCACCTCAACAAGATCACCATATAGATCTAAGCAACACTCAAAATAGCATTGTAATAGAAGCTTACCACAAGATCAATCCACCACAACTAATCAATTCAATTCATCCACTGAATGGATCACAACCCCAACAACTTATCTAATCATCTAAATCACAATCGGATACCACTCCAAATAGCCACAATACAATGATCCATGGGCAGAACCCACCGAATCTCAACAACCTTGGCACACCACTCAATCCACAAAACAACTAAATTTACACACATAATCAACATCTATTACTGATCCTCATTACTGAATCAATAATAGCAAACCTTAAACACTGTAATAAAAAACAACAACACTGATTACTCCCCAAATCACAACCGGACACACTCCAATCTCAGCCGCCAAACACCAATCTGCAACTTCTTCTTCCACACATACCCGACACAGATCAACAACTCCACAACATCGAAGAAAGAACACGGCTTACACCTTACTGCTTCAACTATACAGTCAGCACTACACAACATCACCCATCAACAAAGCCACAGATTCCAACAAATGAACGATTTCAACCTCAATGTGATCCAAAGCCAAACCAATCAACATTGAACAGAAAACCACAACCCATACAACAATTACCATAGGAAAACCAAAAGAACTCAAAGCTTACTGAGCTTAGCTCTCCCCCGGCAGCACCCCTTCCTTGTCCTCTGTTTTCCATTGAACACTGGGCTTCGATCACTGCCACATGTTGGATATTTGACGCCGCTAGAGGGGGGGGTGAATAGCGTTTACTCTTGCGTAGATGGAAAACGTTCGCGTGCTTGTCTACAATTTTTGTTAGCACAGCGGAAACAAAGATAATAAAGCAATAACGAAAACACAAACACACAAACGCAAGGATATAACGTGGTTCAGAACCGAACCGGTTCCTACTCCACGGATCGAGCTCTAAAGAGCTCTAGCGATGCCAATGCAATCACTAACCACAAATGCTCCTTCTCGACACAAGTCGGAGGTGGAGAAACATCTTACAAACTATTCTTACAACAATAAGAAATAGATACAAGCAATTTCAACAATGAAATATAATGCAAGTAAAGAAAACTACTTTACAAGAGCACTTTGGTTGCTTTATCTTTGGTTGCCTTGGACTAGCCTTGAAGGACTGGAAGAGCACCAACAACTCCCCTTCAAATCGCCCAAGAAAACCCTTTCCTTGAGCCTTCCACGAACAGTTGCTTTTATCCTTCATCGGGCTGGATTTTCGCCAATCAGTCGACTGCCATAAGTCACCAGTCGACTGATGCCACTGTTGTTGTGAGACAACGGCTCGATCCACGCTGGAAAAACTTCAACGGATCTCTTGGCAGTCGAGTGCCCAGTCGGCTACGGAGCGTTATGTGCTCGACATTGGATCGGGCAATGATCAGCCGACTTTCGCAATGACTTGTTGGCGACACCAGCGGGCCGATCGCTTAATGAGCAATGATCGCCAGAGCATTTCCAACTCAAATGAGGTTTTAACCTAAGTATGGTGCCCCCATACTTGCTAGACCACCCTTAGCCTAGACCTAAGCCTTCTAGCCACCTCCATCAGCCTCACGCCTCTCGGATCCCTCCAAGTCATCCATGACTTGTTCATCCATCGCGCTAGCCTCTAGGTGCTTCCGTCGGCTATGTCATGCTAACGGTGTCTACACCGCCAAGGCACATTGGACTTACGCCGCCAAGACTCCGTTTAGACTTTACGTTGCCAACCATTGGACTTATGCTGCCAAGACTCCAGCCTGAACTTTACGCAGCCAATATCAAACCCCTTGGACTTCTCATGCCAAGACTCAAGCTTGGACTTTCCCTTGCCAACCCATGTTGGACTTTTACATTGCCAAGACCCATGCTTGGACTTTTCCCTTGCCAACCTATGTTGGACTTCTCAAATGCCAAGACCATGCTTGGACTTTCCCTTGCCAACCCATGTTGGACTTTTACATTGCCAAGACCCATGCTTGGACTTTTCATGTGCCAAGCAAGTGTCCCACTTGGACTTTTCATACCAAGTACTCAAGACTTGGACTTTACCAAATGCCAAGTGTTCCACTTGGACTTTCCATGCCAAGTACACAAGACTTGGACTTTCCCATGACAATTACATTGTCATATGTTTTTGTCGAACATCAAAACATCACTCGAGTCAAACTCGAGTCCTGGTCAATCGTGACCTGGGCCGATTGCACCAACAATCTCCCCCTTTTTGATGTTTGACAAAAACCAAACAAATCATTGAGTTAGAACACTAACTCAAATCCCTTACCAATTATCCCAAATTGGTAATCTTAAACATGCACTAAATGTTCTCCCCCAAACATTCTCCCCCTTTTTGACTAACATCAAAAAGGTTTTCTCTCCAAGGAGGTCAATGTCTCATGTCCCAATGAGATCTTACAATCTCCCCCTTGGTCCAAAAATACCTACGATGCCTACCATCATCTTAGTGATAAGTCCCATATCACTTAAGAGAGGCAATCCTATACACTCTTCCAATTTCCAAATTGGGTTTCTAAAAATCCATTAATTTTCCCAATTGATAATATTCTCCCCTTCAAGAAGAAAGAAAAAAAAAACACATCCATCACTCCAAGATGGATACCTCCCCCTAAAGGCTTGCTCCCCCTTGACCATTGTACCAACAATGTCCTTGGGAAGTCCCTAAGCCAATAGGAACTCTAAACCATCAAAATTAAGGTTAGAAATTCAACATTGAACTTTCCAACACCTTATAATTGATACAAACCCTAAACAACTCTCCTAATCAATATCCAATAGAATTTCACCCTTCATCATGCTTCCCAAAGCATATCTTATGGTTATGAGTGATCAGGGACCTTTACCATAGCTGAACATGAGCTAACCAAACCTAATTTTCCCGAAATCAACCTTGGCAATGACTCAACCACGATCACATCATATCACCGACCGCCACTCAGGGCTGATCGATAACTGAAAATCTTGATTTTCAGTTATCAGAAATGAAATTCAAAAAGTCATAAGTAATTCTACGTATATCGAAAAATCACGAAATTTGATACGTATATTACTTATAGTCATTACAATGGGTGAAAAATATTTGAAAATTATTTTACCCATAAAATACCGAAATTGATACAAAATCCAAAAGTGACTAAAAACTTTAAAGTTTAAGCTCACTTTGTATCAATCTCATCAATGGTGATTGCTATCAAAAGATAGACTTCACCAAGGTTTTTCAAAATGATTTTAAAATGTTTTCAAAACCCTATTTTGGATCATATTCCTTGGGCTCTAAGTACATGACTTGTACATAAGCTTTCCTAATGATCCACAAATAAAATTAGATGAGTTTTAGTTCATCTAAATGCAAAAACTATGCACCTTGAACTCAACTCATATCCTAGCATCTCACATGTATCTAGGGTGTATAAATACACATACATGTCGATTGGATGTGAGATGTGGGTTTTGTTTCATTTAATCTAGGGTTTCATGCATTTTTCTAGGCAACCCTACTTGATTCCCTTATAAATGGGACTCCAAGTCATGCCATAGTCCTTATATCAATTTTCAATCAAATTATCTTAAATGCATGAATGATTATGGCATTTAAGGATGATATAAATAAGCATATGCTCATAATCATGATGTCATAGCATAAGATGGAATTCTAAAACACATGACATTTAAAACCTTAATCCTAAACATGAACATGACATATAAATGATTAAGAATAAGCATGATGTCATGACATGACATATGACAAACAAATCATGGCACATAAAATATATAGGTATAATAATACCTAAATTTTAATATTAGTTGTCATTTGTTGGGATTAAGTATATTTTGCCATATTACCTAAATTCTCCCAAATGTGCCAAAAACCCAAAATGGCACACTAACCTCTAAACCTAAATTGTGTCAATTTGATCAATTTATCAAACTTCTCAAATAATATTGGCACATCCTAAAATATTTTAGGATTAAGACTCAAACCTATTTCCAAGGTAACCATAACCTTGAAAATAACCTAAAGTGCCACCTTTGCCATGGTTGAGTTAACTACCCATCCAATCAAGGTTGACACACCCTAAACCCATCTTAGCGTGAATCAATCACACTCTTAGGAACCCAAAACCTATTTGAGCTCCTAGGGTTAATTAGGTATTCCTTAGGGATAACCTCCCTAGATACCTTCCTAATGACCCTCCTAGGCTTGTTAGCCTTGGTCATTTGGGTCTTACCTAGGTTGACTCTAGGGGTAACTCCCCTTGCAACCTTCTTAGTGGCCACCCTAGGTTTCCTAGAAACCCTAGCCACTAGGCACAACCTTTGGTCAACCTTAGGGATGACTTCCCTATTGATCTTGGTCTTCCTAGACCTAGTTTGTGTCCCATAATCAAATGGAACACTATGGTAAGCTACCTTAGGCTTAGGTTTGTGACCCAAACCTTGCTTGCCCTTGGTTGACTTTTGACTCTTAGGTCATTGGTGTTGACTTTGACTTTTGGACCTTTGACTTTGACCATTAGACCCTTTAAATTGGTTTTGTATATTCCTAAGGGTCTTTTCTAGTTTCTCAAGCCTTGACCTCAAGGCTTGGTTTTCTAATTGCCCAATTGATTTTTGATTAAATTCTTGGGCATGGGACTTTCTAGGCATATGCCTAGTCCATTTAGGGTTTAGACCTAGGTGCTCTTGCACCTTTCTAATTGTCTCCCTAGGTAAAATTGATCTTGAGTTATTTGACCTAGGTTTGTCCTTAGGTAAATTATTTTTAGGGACATTAGTCCCAAATTTCTCCCTATTATCTAAGTAGACATTCTTAGCTTCTAAGCAAAAATACTTGTTCCTATTAGCATGCTTTTCATAAATTGCAAGTGAATTGAAATCCCTAGCATGCTTTTGCTTGTAAATTGAAGAAGGAGCAAAATTAGAAGTTACCCTAGGGTTTGCCTTAGCTCCCCCTACATATGATGCTCCATTTTGAGTCTTCTTGTCCCCCTTCTTGCATTGACTCCGGAAATGTCCCGGTTGTCGACACTTGAAGCAAATTACTTATTCTTTGCTCTTTTGCATTGAGGGACCGACATCCTTGACCTTTGGAGCCGGTGGAGCTTTCCTATTCTTCTTTGGGCACTTGCTCTTATAGTGCCCAGTTTCCCTACACTCAAAACATATTATATTCATTTTATTATTAACACATATGTTTGAGTTACCTAGGTTAATGGAAACCGGAATTGGACTTTGGGCTTCTTCATCTTGACCGGATGTCGAAGCTTCTTCTTGATGTTCCGGTGTGGAAGTTATCTCCTCCCCCTCAATCGTTGAGGTGGATGCTTCTTCCACTTCTTCTGATCCGGATGTTGATTCCCTATCAACCTCCGAATCCTCACTTCCTTGTGAGGATGATGCATTAGCCTCTTCGGTCTCTTCCTCTTGGACCGGTTGTGAGCCTTCATGATATTTTGCCACTTGACTCCAAAGCTCTTTGGCATCCTTGTACTCACCTAGCTCACACATAATTTTATTAGGAATCAAATCAACCAAGAATTTAATTACCTTTGTATTCTTTTCGAACTCTTGGATTTGTTCCTCGGTCCACTTCTTCATCTTGAGAATTCCTCCCTTAGGCCCTTTTGGATATTGAAATCCCTCCATCAAAATACCCCACTCTTCAAAGTCCTTCATCATCAAGAATTCTTCAATCCTCACCTTCCATTGATTGAATCCTTCTTTTCCATAGAAGGTATAAGGGATAGGTGTGTTGATATCCCATCCAAGCTTGTCTTGGAATTCCATCTTCACCCTCTAGCATCTTGCTCCCGGTTGTTAATCCGTTGAAGAGCCACCGAGCTCTGATACCACTTGTTGGATATTTGACGCCGCTAGAGGGGGGTGTGAATAGCGTTTACTCCGTAGATGGAAAATGTTTGCGTGCTTGTCTACAATTTTCGTTAGCGCAGCGGAAACAAAGATAATAAAGCAATAACGAAAACACAAACACACAAACGCAAGGATATAACGTGGTTCGGAACCGAATTGGTTCCTACTCCACGGATCGAGCTCTAGCGATGCCAATGCAATCACTAACTACAAATACTCCTTCTCTACACAAGTCGGAGGTGGAGAAACCTCTTACAAACTATTCTTACAACAATAAGACATAGATACAAGAAATTTCAATAATGAAATATAATGCAAGTAAAGAAAACTACTTTACAAGAGCACTTTGGTTGCTTGATCTTTGGTTGCCTTGGACTAGCCTTGAAGGACTGGAAGAGCACCAACAATTCCCCTTCAAATCGCCCAAGAAAACCCTTTCCTTGAGCCTTCCACGAACAGTTGCTTTTATCCTTCATCGGGCTGGATTTTCGCCTATCAGTCGATTGACATAAGTCACCAGTCAACTGATGTCACTGTTGTCGTGAGACAATGGCTACGGAGTGTTCTCGGTCGACATTGACCGGCGATCGCGGATCCCTTGGCAATGATCATTGACACCCGGCCGACGATCGCTTAATGACGAGCAATGATCGCCGTGAGCATTTCCAACTCTAAACCGGCAATAACTCAAGTCGACTCACGAATCGAACCGCCATAATGCGGCCATAATGCCGCCAACCTCAAAAATGAGGTTTTAACCCAAGTATGGTGCCCCCATACTTGCTAGACCACCCTTAGCCTAGACCTAAGCCTTCTAGCCACCTCCATCAGCCTCACGCCTCTCAGATCCCTCCAAGTCATCCATGACTTGTTCATCCATCGCGCTAGCCTCTAGGTGCTTCTGTCGGCTATGTCATGCTAACGGTGTCTACACCGTCAAGGCACATTGGACTTACGCCGCCAAGACTTCGCTTGGACTTTACGTCGCCAACCATTGGACTTATGCTGCCAAGACTCCCGCCTGGACTTTACGCAGCCAATATCAAACCCCTTGGACTTCTCATGCCAAGACTCAAGCTTGGACTTTCCCTTGCCAACCCATGTTGGACTTTTACATTGCCAAGACCCATGCTTGGACTTTTCCCTTGCCAACCCATGTTGGACTTCTCAAATGCCAAGACCATGCTTGGACTTTCCCTTGCCAACCCATGTTGGACTTTTACATTGCCAAGACCCATGCTTGGACTTTTCATGTGCCAAGTGTCCCACTTGGACTTTTCATGCCAAGTACTCAAAACTTAGACTTTACCAAATGCCAAGTGTTCCACTTGGACTTTCCATGCCATGTACACAAGACTTGGACTTTCCCATGACAATTACATTGTCATATGTTTTTGTCGAACATCAAAACATCACTCGAGTCAAACTCGAGTCCTGGTCAATCGTGACCTGGGCCGATTGCAACAACACCACACACCATAGATCTAAGCTAAAACCCGAAAACCCACAGCTAGTTGCAGATCTCAACTCGAAAGGGAAAGAAAATGATCGATCCTTACCTTCAATGGCAGCTCACCGCCACGACGACAGCACCGTCGACCCGTCGAGTGAAGGAAAACGCTGACAGCCCCCAAGGCGAAGCACCTACTAACCTCCGACCGGAGATCAGCTACTGAGGTGGCACTGTCGAGCGGCTCTCACCAGATGTCGACGAGCTAGAGATCGGCCGACAGAAATCGCACGGAGCGAAAGAAACATCGACTGGAAGAAGGAAGGAAATGGAATCGCGAGTTAAATGTCGTGATAGGTTTGTTTCCAGCTTTTTAAATGTCATTCGAGCGATTCAGTTAGACCAACCCAAGTTCAATCAAAATTGATTTAGCCCAATCCGATTCAAGCCCATTTCCAGCCCCATAGCTTCAGCCCAATGGATTCAACCCATTAACTTCAGCCCAATTGATTCAGCCCATTAGCTTCAGCCCAATGGATTCAGCCCAAGCCCAATCTCAAACCCCATCACTAATTAGACCCAATTAACCCACTAATTAGACCCAATTAATTAAAGGATTAATCCATATAAATATTTTTTTTCCTATTTTACATGGTTAATTATGACCTGGGTTGATTGCACCAACAGTTGGAAGCTATAACGGTGTCGCAATGTTGATGAGCAGAGATGAGAACTTCGACTTAATGCAACACTTTTGAGCAGTTATTCAATTATCTATCTAATAGAGATTTAGCTTTCTTTTTATAGCATGGTGCCTTGGACTAATTCCATATCTAGATCCAAAACTCGTGGATCTTATCTTGAGGTGGCAGCTTATCTTCTCTTAAGGTGGCAGGTTTAACTGATCCAATTCGCGACTTCGTGTTTTGGCTAATTCGCAGACATCACGTGGTTGAATTCCAACATCAATAGACTGGCACTAAGTCACACATCTTTCCCATTCGGTATTTGAACTGCCTGCTCGAAATTTATACTGACTACTCGGGATTTATACTGATCACTCAGCTTTTTGAAGTAACTTTTTCTCTATCGTGATAGACTCCTCAAGATTTACACTGACTTCTCAGCAATTGCACCGATTGCTTGGCAATTGCACTGACTGCTCGGGATTTACACTGACTGCTCGTCAATATGATAGAAAGCACATAAACAAAGTTATCACAACTTAGACCTTCCTTCGGAAGTCTTAGTCGAATTGATGCCTAAGGTTGTCCCCGTACGGAGGACACATCCTTACCATCACTCTACACCCGAAGCTTACCTTTGGTACTTCTGACATGTCGCTTAATTTTCGGTCACTTGACCACCGAGGTTTCTCCTGGTGTCATTGACCTTAGCAAAGCCTAATACAATATCTGCACACTTAGCATATATGAGATAACAAAACATCTTAGTTTTGAATCTTTGTCATTATCAAAACCTAGGTTCGATTATCTTGTGCTCCTGCACCAACAAACACATTGAAGCAAAGTCAAGATAAGAGGCACAATGCTAGGGATAAGGATAAGGTTTGATCAAGATCTAGATCTCAACGTGCTAAGGTTTGGAAGGCTATAAAAGAAGGGTGAGCCACCCCCATTCATCAATTAAAAGGCTCCAAAAGTGCTCCATCAACCAAAAGCTCTCGTCTCCACGCAACAATTTCGTAACGCCGACAACGCTCTCTTCTTTCACTTCTTAAGTCAGTACTTTTATTTATTTCTTTGCTAATTACTTGCTAATAGGAGACGTAGGATTGTTACTTCCTCCTCTACATTTCTTGTATTTCTTCGTATCCCTTACCTCCAATGAGGAAGAGAGTTTTAATGAATTTCCCTTCAAAAGCGATCAAGGATCATAGGACCTCCAATGAGGAAGAGAGTTTTAATGAATTTCCCTTCAAAGGCGATCAAGGATCGTAGGACCTTGGACTCACAGCCGGTATACTGTGAACTAAGTAAAACTCGTTGTGCACTTTGATTTGTATTTTCGTATTTTCCGCTACGAATTACTTTGGTTTCCAAAACAAATTAAAAGAAAGTTTTTAAATATGTTATTCACTCCCCGCCCCCCCCCCCCCCCACCCCCCCGGCCTCTACCATCTTTCTCGATCCTACAAAGTGTACATAATTTATACATTAGCTTTCTCTATAATTGATATATGTACAATTCATATAATTTGATGATGCCTAGTTCATGTAGATACACCATGTTATCACTTTGAACTTAGCTCACCGTTCTAACATTTTAATTGCATCTAATGTCTCTCAATATACATAAGTTATCATATAGTTCTTGTAAAATATAAATTAGTTTTCCCTAAACTGAGGCATCATTCATTTCTACCTTGGTATTGATCATCTACCTAAGATGTCAACTAATGTTATTTGTCCTTAATTATAAATAATTAAATCAATGCATGTAAATTATTATGATATACATCATTTTCATAATTTTCAAAAGAAATCTATCATGCTTAAATGATGCATATATGGTATGACATATATAAAAAAAATGTCATGACAAGATAAATACATAATCATGTATTTATGATGTCATAGAACACAAATCATGGTAAGTATAGCACAATAGTATAAAAATATTTAGATCTACAATCTAAACATTTTTCATCTAATATTATACTAAATATGCAATTTGGCATAATCAGATCAACTCCCTCAAGTATGCCAAAAATTCATAATTAGCACACTCTAGATTGTATTCTACCATGCCAATTTTAATCAACTCAAATGTTAGTGCCTATAAGATTCATATATTTTCACAATAGTATGATATTGTCCACTTTGGGCCTAAGCTCTCATGGTTTTATTTTTGGGCTTTACCAAAAGGTCTCTCGTATCAATGGAGATATCTTTTCATCTTTCATCTTATAAGCACATGATCTTTTTCATATCTTACCAATGTGGGACTTTGATTGTATTCCCAATACTCTCAACAATCCCCCCCTCCCCTCAAACGAAGGACCACATTGAGTCCCCCTTAAGCCTATCCCTCCTCGAAGGACTTCCTCTGTTTGATGTACAATCTTCAACACACCAGGACTTCCTGTCAACTGTCTAGTCCTACTGACCTAATTAGACTTCCTATCAGTTGTCTATTCCTCCTGACCCAACTGAAATTCCTACTTGGTGTCTGGTTCTCTTGATCTGAACATGGGAGTTCACTTCCTTCGTTTGAGGTGCATGGCTTGACATAGACCATTGCTCTGATACTAATTGTTAGTGTCTATAAGATTCATATATCTCCACAATAGTATGATATTGTCCATTTTGGGCCTAAGCCCTCATGGTTTTATTTTTGGACTTTATCCAAAAGACCTCATACCAATGGAGATATCTTTTCATCTTATAAGCACATGATCTTTTCCATATCTTACGAATATGGGACTTTGATTGTATTCCCAATACTCTCAATATCAAATACTCAAATTCTAATTGGTATGTTCTCTAGGATAAGGTTTGGATATTCTTATCTTAAGGTAAATCTTATATCTTGATAATATCCTAAGGTAACAACTTTATCTTGATTGGTTAATTACCTTTTTAATATAAGTTGGCTCACTCTAAACTCATTTGGTGTGAAGAGATCACACTCTTAGAAATGCAATACATATTGGAGCTCTTTAGGTTTACTAGGTATTCGTTAAAGATAACCTCCCTAGATAGCTTTCTAATGACTCTTTTAGACTTCTTAGAAGCCTTAGTCATGATAATCTCATCAGGATCAACACTGGGATGACCTCCCTTGTAACCTTGACTATAATTCTAAATGTATTCCATAGTTATATGGAACTTTATGGTATAAAAGCATACTCGATCTTTAGACTTAGATTTATAATCAAAACCATTTTTGCCTTAAATGGTTCTTGCCTTTCTAGACTTAGAATCTCCTTCTTTGACCTTTTAAACATATTTTTCATCTTCCTAAATGTCTTTTCCAATTTATCAAGTCTCAATAAAAATAGCATGGTAAAGAAAGCCTTGAGTAGATAAAATAGGAGTAGGAACCCACACATCGAAGTAAATAATTTCTAAAGGAAAACTAGAAATATGAATATAAGATATAAAAGGTAGTTTATGAGATTTTGTATTCATGTTAGTTTCATATAAATGAGATGAAGAGGATAAAGAACTTAGCAAACCATAATGATTGATAATGTATTGAACAAGTAGAGACAAATGACTAAAACATGCATGCCAAGAGAATTTGACTATGAGTTTTCCAACAAAGACAAAGGTAAAGGTTAGTTGAAGATGAAAAAGGTAGTCTTTAATGTTTCCTTGAATTAGAATAGTTCTTGTTGCAAGATCTTCACAAGAAAATGATGAAGATGAAATTAAAAAAAACATCATTATCAAGAGCAAATTGATGCATATAAAGTAAATTATTAGTGATAGAGAGAATATGAAGAGTGTTGCACATGTAAAAATTACGATCCACATGAATGAAAAGGATATGTTTTTAAGATGAGCAATTTGTAAACCTGAGTCATTGTTTATTTGTACCATGTCGGGTCCATGATAGAGCCAAACTTCTATGAGAATATCAAATTCTAATGTAACATAATGAGTCGCTCTAGAATATGAATGTCATCCCAGAGTTCTATGAATTGATAAAATTATATTAGGAAAGATAAAGAGAGAGAATACTTTAGATTAAAATGGCTGAGTTATTAAATACCTAGAGATGGGTGAAACTTGATTTGATGATGTAAACCCTCCTAAAAAATTTGAATCAAACCTTTTATAATAATTGTGAGCAAAGTGACCGTAGTTGAGATAGATCTAGCAGCCAACATCCTCATCCTCTACCTCAGTTGTAGCTTCTATTTCTTCCACTCTGATTTTGATGATCATATTGTGGATGAATTTGATTGTTGTAATCAAGTTGTGGAGCTTTATTAGTCACAAGCGCCGAAAAAGAATCTGACATCCATTGAGATTATATTTTGTAGAAGTCTTTCATGAAAAGATAATTACTATGAAGCATTTTAAGTGACACTTGATCCAAGCTAGTTGTGACACTATGAACGAAATTATTTTCATATTGAGAGGTTAAGCTGGTAAGAACATGAATTAGTAAATCTAGTTCAAAAACCAAAAGGTCAATTGCAACTAAGTTATTAGCAAAGATCTTGATTAATTGCATATGGTAATTGATGGAGGCATATCTTTATTGTATAGATTGTAGTTGTAGACAAATTCGTGATCGAGATTGAGATGCAAAAGTTTGATAAAAAAATTTCCCAAACTTGCTTACAGGAATTGAAACTCATGAGCATAGGAAGTAAAGACTCAATGATTGACGAGATTAACTAAGTCTAGATGAATTGATCATGTTTAAACCAAAAAACATCAATTGGATTATTTTTTTGAGGTGGTGATAAAGTATCATCAACCTGTTCAAGTAAATCATGCATGAACATAAAACAAATTAAAGGTGTTCATAATTGAGGATGAGACACAACAAGAAAAATGATATTTAGTGATACTAACACTTAATATTAGCCACTAAAGCATATTAACGACGATAAAATTCCATTGCTAGTTTCGTCGCAATAAGCTTGTCGCTAAGAGACTTTCGAGATGAAAATTCAACATTTCATCGTTAATATTAACGACAATATAAAATACCGTCACTGACAATAATATTTCGTCGCTAAAATTGAAATGATATTAGCGATGAAATTAATATATTTTGTCGCTAAAAAGCTCAACAATTGTGTATCAGTAATGGGCGGTCGACTGGTGTCTTCCACCAATCGACTGCTACTTCATGTCAGGTCAACTTTTTGCATATCAGTCGATTGTCCACAAAAAATAGTCGACTAGTTAAAGATATTAGAGACGAATACTGTGACATATTCATCATTAATTAACACTTCAGTCAATTGCCCAGTCGATTAAAAAATATTATGTGGCTAGCCAAAATATGGGCAATCGAATGGTTTGTCGTTCCATAATTCAATTGATTCTTTACGATAAAATATATAATTTCGTCACTATACCAGTCGACTGTCCATACTTTGGCTTGTTATAGAATGGTTTTTAGTTGACTGACCAATCGATTAAAATGTTAGCAATGGAAAAAAACATATCGTCGTAGCTAATCAGTCAACTAGTCGAATACACCAGTCGATTGCCCATAATTTGATCGACCACTGAATGATTTCAGTCGACCAACCAGTCGGCTGAATAGTTAGCAATGAGAATATTGTAGTTCATCGCTAATAATTACATACCTATTATAAATATTTTCATGCTTCGTTCAGTTATTACGATCTTAGCGACGAAAAAATGATAATTCGTCGCTAATTGTCAAATATTAATGATGATCTATAATTTCATCGCTAATATTATTATTTAGCTATGAATTATGATTTCGTTAGAGAGAGAAATAAAAGAATAGTAAAGTTGCTATCAGATCGAGGCTGGAATATAGGGGGGGAAAATTGCTTTACGGTGCTTGAAAAAGAAGAAGAAACTGTGTGGTGGCCAGATAACAAAGCAGACAGAAGGTAAATGTTGACCTGGCCAAGGTCCGGGTCAGACCCGGACCTGAGCCGGAACCGGACCGTGGTTAACGGTCCGGTTAACCGGGTCAATGGGTTTGACCCGGACCCGTGATCGGACCGCCTATTAGGCGGTCCGGTCACGATTTTTCAAAAAATCGAACCGCCAAAAAACCGAACCGGCGATTTAAAAAAACAAAAAAAAAATTTAACGGCCATGATTTCGTGGTCGTCGTTGTGGTGCAACGGGCGACCCGTCGGGTCAGCCCGAACCGGACCCGGCGGGTCGACCATTTTTTTTTAAAAAAAAAAAATCGACGGCCACGATTTCGTGGCCGTTGTGCAACAGCCGACCCGCCGGGTTGGCCCGGCCCGGACCCGACGGGTTGGCCGTTGGAATTTTTTGTTTTGTTTTTTTTCCTATAAATACTCCACTCCCTTTCATTTTTTCACAAATCACAACTTCTCTTCTCTAATTCTCATTCCCTCATTTGCTTTCAAGTCTCAAGTCATATTTTTACAAATGTCTGGAGCCGGATCAAGTCGTAAGGGTGCGACCGGTGCCAGAAAGGGAAAGAGCATAATGCCACCACCGCCCGAGTTCGAGTTCGAGCAAGGCGGCGATTCACCTCAATTCGATATCGGTGACTATGATCTTGATATTTCCGGTGATGAATATCAAATACGTCATCATCATCAAAGTCAAGAAAGTAGGAGCAATACATCCAGTACGATGGCGGATTCTACGGCTACAAGACCAACTCGAGTGCCTCGCCCCACATCCGATATCTTCACCAAACATTTCGAAAAAGTAACGCTCCCTTCCGGTGATATGCAAGCAAAATGCAAATATTGTTCGAAATGTTACAAATTTCAACAAGGAGGAGGTTACGGAACCCTTACTCGACATGTGGAGAGAAATCATCCGGTGGAAATTGGTATCGATCGTTCTCAAACTCAAATTCCGACATTCTCTTCTCAATCGGGTTGGGATAACGAATCTAAACTTTTTAAATTTGACGAAACTAGATTTAGAGAAGAAACTGCTAAATTTTGTGCGATTGAACAACTTTCTTTTAGTTTTAGTGATAAATTATCTTTTGAAAATTGGCTTTCTACAAGTATAAATCCTTCTATTAAACGTATCCCAAGAAATACTCTAAAATGCACACTTTTAAAATTAGTCTTAGAACAAAAAAAAGAATTGATTACAGAATTTTCTAGTTTAAATAGTAAAGTTTCTTTGTGTTCCGATATTTGGAGTGATCATTGGCAAAGTTGTTCATATATGGGTATTACTTGTCATTGGATTGATAATAATTGGGACATTCAAAAAAGATTGCTAGCATATAGATGTTTTAACGAAACACACACGACACAAAATATTTCACAACTTATTTTTGTTATTTTAGAAGAATATGGTCTAACTTCTAAAGTTTTTTCAATTTCTTTTGATAATTCTAGTGCAAATACCTCTAGTATTAGTGAACTTATTGATATATGTAAACCATCAATAGGTGGAAGATTTTTTCATATTAGGTGTACATGTCACATTTTAAATTTGTGTGTTCAAGATGAACTTAAAAATTTAGGATCACATATTCAACCAATTAGGAGTTCAATTCATTATTTATGGACACATCCTCAAGTTATGAAAGAATGGAGAAAATTTTGTAAAATAAATGGTATGAAACCTAAACGGTTTGCACGTGATGTTCTAACTCGTTGGAATTCTACTTATAAAATTGTTGTTATCTACTTTTGAATACAAAGATTTATTATGTATGTTTTTTCATCAACATGTTCAATCACGTGATATTTATTTGTTTTCAAATCAATGGAATATATGCACTAGTATTTGTGAAATTTTAAAAGTTTTTAGTGATGCTAGTGACCAATTATCAGGTGTTTATTATCCAACTTCACATTTAGTTTTAACACATTGTTGTAATATTGCATGTATTTTTAATGAACATATTCAAGACTTGGACTTTCCCAAATGCCAAGTGTCCCACTTGGACTTTCCATGCCAAGTACTCAAGACTTGGACTTTCCCATGACAGACACATTGTCATATATTTTTGTCGAACATCAAAACATCTCTCAAGTCAAGCTCGAGTCCTAGTCAATCGTGACCTGGGTCGATTGCATCAACAATCTCTCCCTTTTTAATGTTTGACAAAAACCAAACAAACCATTGAGTTAGACCATCTAACTCAAACCAATCATCCCCATCAATTTTCCCAATTGATGTCATTCTCTCAATAAGTTCTCCCCAAAACATTCTCTCCCTTTTTGACTAACATCAAAAAGGTTCTCTCCAAGGAGGTCAATGTCTCATGTCCCAATGAGATCTTACAATCTCCCCCTTGGTCCAAAAATACCTAGGATGCCTACCATCTTCCTAGTGATAAGTCTCATATCACTCAAGAGAGGCAATCCTATACACTCTCCCAATTTCCAAATTGGGTATCTCAAAATTCCATTTTCCCTCCTCATGAGGAAAAATACCATCCATCATCCCATGATGGATACCTCTCCCTAAAGGCTTGCTCTCTCTTGACCATCGCACCAACAATGTCCTTGGAAAGTCCCTAAGCTAATAGGAACTCTGAACTATCAAAAATAAGGTTCAAAGTTCAAACATGAACTCTCCCATCCTTAAATTTGATACAAACTCTAAACAACTCTCCTAATCCATATCCAATGGATTTTCACCCTTTATAATGCTTCCCAAAGCATATCCTAGGGTTAAGAGTGGTTAGGAACCTTACCATAGCTGAAAACGGGCTAAACAACTTTGTTTTTCCGAAATCAGCATTGAAGTCGACTCTCGGCTACGATTGCCACCCACATCGATCCACCTCATGCCGATCGCCAACTAATGATCGATAACTGAAATTTCAGAATTTCAGTTATCAGAAATGAAATTCGAAAAATCATAAATAATTATACGTAATTCGAAAAATCATGAAAATCCATACGTATAATACTTATGACCAATACAATGGGTGAAAAATATTTGAAAATTATTTTACCCATAAAATAAAGAGTTTGATACAAAATTCAAAAGTGAATAAAAACTTCAAAGTTTTAGCTCACTTTGTATCAATCTCATCAATGGTGATTGCTATCAAAAGATAGACTTCACCAAGGTTTTTCAAAAGGATTTTAAAATGTTTTCAAAACCTTATTTTGGATCATATTCCTTAGGCTCAATGTACATGACTTGTACACAAGCTTTCCCAATGATCCATCCAATGAAATTAGATGAGTTTTAGTTTATCTAGATGCAAAAACTATGCACCTTGAACTTAAATCATATCTTAGCATCTCACATGTATCTAGGGTGTATAAATACACATACATGTCAATGTAATGTGAGATGTGGATTTTGTTCTCCTAATCTAGGGTTTCATGCATTTTTCTAAGGCAACCCTACTTGATTCTCTTATAAATGGGACTCCAAGTCATGCCAAAGTCCTTAAATCAATTTAAATCAAATTAAATGCATGAAATGATCATGACATAGATGATAGCATAATTAAGCATGACCAATGATCATGATGTCATGGTATATGATTAAATCTAAAACCACATGACATTTAATCCTTAATCCTAAACATGATCATGACAAATAAATGATAAAAATAAACATAATGTCATGGCATGTTATATGGCAAATCAAGCATGACATATAAAATGTATAGGTATAATAATACCTAAATTTTAATATTAATTTCCATTTGATATAATTAAGTATATTTTGCCATAATATCACTTTTCACACTAGTGTGCCAAAAACCCAAAATGACACACTATAACCTCTAATCCTAAATTGTGCAAATTCAATTGATTTTTCATAATCCCAAAAATACATTGGCACATCCTAAAATCTTTTAGGATCACAATATCAATTCTATTTCCAAGGTATCCATAACCTTGCAAATATCCTAAAGTGTCACCTTTACCATGGTTGAGTTAACTACCCATCCAATCAAGGTTGACACACTCTAAACCAATCTAGCGTGAATCAATTACGCTCTTAGGAACCCAAAACCTATTTGAGCTCCTAGAGTTTACTAGGTATTCCTTAAAGATAACCTCCCTAGATATCCTCCTAATGACCCTTCTAGGCTTGTTAACCTTGGTCATTGTGGTCTTACCTAGGTTGACTCTAGGGGTAGCTCCCCTTGCAACCTTCTTAGTGGCTACCCTAGGTTTCCTTGAAACCCTAGCCACTAGGCACACACCATGGTCAACTCTAGGGATGACTTCCCATGTGACCTTGGCTTTCCTAGACCTAATTTGTGTTCCATAATCAAATGGAACACTATGATAAGCCACCTTAGGCTTAGGTTTGTGACCCAAACCCTTCTTGCCCTTGGTTGCCTTTTCTATCTTTGGCCCTAGGTGTTGACTCTTGGTCCTAGACTCTTGACTTTGACCATTTGACCCTTGAAATTGATTTTGCATCTTCTTGAGGGTCTTTTCTAATTTTTCAAGCCTTGACCTCAAGGCTTGGTTCTCAATCTCTAATTATCCAATTTTAGAATTTTGATATGGTCTTTGGGCAATGTTCTTCCTAGGCATATGCCTAGTCCATTTGGGATTAAGACCTAGGTGCTCTTGTATTTTCCTAATAGATTCCCTAGGTAAGGTTTTTCTAGGAACATTAGTCCCAAATTTCTCCTTATTTCCTAAGTGGACAGTTTTAGCTCCTAAACAAAAATATTTATCTCTAGCATGCTTTTCACGATGAATTACAAGAGAATTAAAATTCCTAGCATGCTTTTGACTTTTAAATTTAGAAAGAGCATTATTAAGATATACCTTAGGGTTAGCCTTAGCTCCCTCTACTTGTGATGTTCCCCTTTGAGTCTTCTTCTCCCCCTTTGGGCATTGATTCCGGTAGTGTCCCGATTGTTGACATTTGAAGCAAATCACTTGCTCCTTTCTTTTGGTTGTTGGGGGACCGACATCCTTAACTTTTGGTGTCGGTGGAGCTTTTCTTACTCTCTTTGGGCATTTGCTCTTGTAATGCCCACTTTCCCTACACTCAAAGCAAATTATATGATTTTTATTTAAACCTAAATTGCTTGAGTTACCTAGGGTATTTGTGGTGGTGATCGGAGTGGGTTCCTCATCCCTCCCAGAGGTTGAGGCTTCTTCTTGATTTTGCTCCGGCTCCGGTGTGGATGGTCTCTCCTCCCCCTCAATCCTTGAAGTGGAGGCTTCTTCCACTTCTTCCACCGATCCAGAAATTGATTCCCTATCAACTTCTGAATCCTCAAGCTCTTTATATGACGATGTACTTGCTTAAGTTTGAGAGGGTGAGCACTCCTCTTCTTCTTCTTCTTCTTGGATTGATGATGAATTTTCATGAAGCTTGGCCAAATCGCTCCATAGCTCCTTGGCATCCATGCACTCACCTAGGCTACACAAGAAGTCATTAGGAATTAAATCAAAAATGAAATTGATTACCTTCTTATTTTTCTCAAATCTTTGGAGTTGATCTTCACTCCATTTCTTCTTCTTGAGGAAGCCACCCTTTGGTCCTTTTGGATATTCGAATCCTTCCATCAAAATGGACCACTCCTCAAGGTCTCTCATCATCAAACAGTTTTCAATTCTCGCCTTCCAAGAATTGAAGTCTTCTCGTCTATAGAAAACATAGGGAATTGAGGTGTTGATATCCCATCCCAATTGTTCTTCCAACTCCATCTTCACCCTCTAGCGTGCTTCCTCAGTTGTTAAACTTTGAAGAGTGACCTCACTCTGATACCACTTATAGGGGATTGTTGGAATGCTAGAGGGGGGGGGGGGTGAATAGCGTCATACTATACGTCAATGGAAATCGTTCGCGTTCGTCTCTACAAAACTCGTTATGCGCAGCGGAATAATAATAAAAGCAATAACGAAATATGACAAACACAAACACAAGAATATAACGTGGTTCGGAACCGAATGGTTCCTACTCCACGGATCAAGCTCTAAAGAGCTCTAGTGATACACACGCAACCACTAATCAATAATAACTCCTTCTCGACACAAGTCGGAGGTGGAGAAACCCCTTACAATTGATTACAACAATAATACAATAAGAATACAAGCAACTACACTAAAATGCAAGTAAAGAAAACTTTACACCGAGCTTTTGAATGCTTGCTTGCTAGGTTGATCGAGTAGCACTTGGAGACCCTGAATTGCAGCAGCAACTCGCCCCAAAACACCTCAAAGAACCTTGGCTTTTTCCTCCTTCACGAGCTCCATTTAAAGCTTCTACCTATGCTGGAAAATGCCGATCAGTCGACTGTTCAGGACCATCAGTCGACTGATGCCACTGTTGTCGTGAGACAACGGCTAGATCCACGCTGGAAAGATCCAATGTATCTATCATCAGTCGACTGATCATGATTATCAGTCAACTGTTCAAGCTATCACTCAACTGCTAACCGCAACGGTCGAGTGAGACTCCATTGAGGCTCCAAAACTGAGCTTCGAGCACGATCGGTGATCACATGATCGATCGACTTCTCGGCAATCGATCATTGCCCACCTGCTGATCGCTAGGCTAATTCATGATCAAACCCTAGTTGACTTACTCCAGCCAACTGCCATATGGCACCAGTCGACTGGCACACCTCAAACATGAGGTTTTAGCCCAAATATGATTCCCCCGTACTTGCTAGACCACCCTTAGCCTAGACCTAAGCCTTCTAGCCACCTCCATCAGCCTCACGCCTCTTGGATCCCTCCAAGTCATCCATAACTTGTTCATCCATCGCGCTAGCCTTCAGGTGCTTCCATTGGCTATGTCATACTAACGGTGTCTACACCACCAAGGCACATTGGACTTACGTTGCCAAGACTCCGCTTGGACTTTACGCCGCCAACCATTGGACTTATGCTGCCAAGACTCCCGCTTGGACTTTACGCCACAAATATCAAACCCCTTGGACTTCTCAAATGCCAAGACTCAAGCTTGGAATTTCCCTTGCCAACCCATGTTGGACTTTCCATGCCAAGACCCATGCTTGGACTTTTCCTTGCCAAGACCCATGCTTGGACTTTACATACCAAGTACTCAAGACTTAGACTTTCCCAAATGCCAAGTGTCCCACTTGGACTTTCCATGCCAAGTACTCAAGACTTGGACTTTCCCATGACAGTCACATTGTCATATGTTTTTGTTGAACATCAAAATATCTCTCGAGTCAAGCTTGAGTCCTGGTCAATCGTGATCTGGGTCGATTGCACCAACAGATAGATCCTATTGCGGATGCATAGGGAATCTTACTCATGCAAATCCTCTCGTCTTCTGTGCGCTGACACATATACTTCGAAAGGTGTATCCCATGTCTGATGGGTAGGAAACCTTTCTTGGATTTCGACATGCTAAACCTCTTTAGCACTCGGTCTATATATGTAGACTACGAAAGACCAAGTAACCATTTCGATCTATCCCTTTAGATCTTAATTACAAGGATGTAGGTTGCTTCTCCCAGGTCTTTTATGGAGAATGTCTTGGACAACCAAATTTTAACTGACTGTAAGACAGAAACATCGTTTCCTATAAGTAATATGTCATCGACATACAATACTAGGAACACGACTGCACTCCCACTAACCTTCTTGTACACACAAGGTTCGTTCAGATTTTGTGGGAAATCAAACTTTTTGATTGTCTCATCAAAATGAATATTCCAGCTCCTGGATGCTTGCTTCAGTCCATATATGGATCGTCGCAGTTTTCATACCTTGGTTTTATCAACCGATGTGAAACCCTCATGTTGTATTATATACACGTTCTCGAGCAGGTTTTCATTAAGGAAAACTATTTTCACATCCATCTGTCATATCTCATAATCATAATGAGTCGTTATGGCCAAGAGCATCCTAATAGATTTAAGCATAGCAACAGGTGAATAGGTCTCGTCATAATCAACACCTTTCTTTTGACGATAACCTTTCGCTACCAATCTAGCCTTATAGGTAATCACATTACCATCCATGTCAGTTTTCTTCTTGAAAACCCACTTGCCCTCTATAGTCTTTATGCCTTCAGGTGGGTCAACCAAGTTCCAAACTTGATTTTTATATATGGAATCCATTTCCGACTTCATGGCGTTAAGCCACTTATCCCTTTCTGAACTTTTCAGAACTTCTTCATAACTGGTAGGCTCCTCATCATCAATGAGTAACACGTCGTTCGATTCACTTATGAGAAATTCATATCTCTCAGGAATATTACATGTTCTACCAAATCTATGAAGATGTGGTGTCTCAATAGGTCCAGCCATTGGCTCATCATCACTATGAGTTATCGGTTGTGGTGCTTCACCAGGTATCTCATCAATGTCTATTTGAGTCTCTCGAGCCTCCTCAAGCTCAATGACACTCTCACTGTTTTCTTGCAAGAGAAACTCTTTCTCTAGAAACACAACATGCTTTGAAACAAACACCTTTTGTTCCACAGGATGATAGAATTGGTAATCCCTTGTTTCCTTAGGGTATCCAATAAATAGACATTTATCAGACTTAGCATCCAATTTGTCATATACAGTCCGCTTCACATAAGCAGGATAACCCCATATCTTCAAGTAAGATACATGAGGTTTCTTACTATTTCATATCTTACATGGAGTAGTGGAGACTACCTTGGTTGACATTCTGTTTAGCAAGTAAATAGCTGTCTGAAGTGCATAGCACCAAAAGGACTTGGAAAAATTCGCATGATTCATCATTTACTTGACCATGTCCAACAAGGTCCGATTACGCCTCTCAAATACACCATAATGCTGCAGTGTATATGGCGGAGTCCATTGAGACAATATACCATTGTCTCTTAGATAATCTAGAAACTCTTGACTTAAGTATTCACCATCTCGATCCGATCGAAGTATTTTAATACTCTTGTCATGTTGTTTCTCTACTTCATTTTTGAATTCTTTGAACCTTTCAAAGGCTTCAGACTTGTGTTTCCTCAAGAACACATACCCAAACCGTGAGTGGTCATCGGTGAATGTAATGAAGTAGCTATAGCCTCCTAGAGCTTGAGTTGACATAGGTCCGCATACATCAGTATGTATTAGACCAAGCAACTCTCCCACCCGTTCACCTTTTTCTATAAAAGGTAACTTAGTCATCTTGCCTTTTAAGCATGATTCACATGTATCATATGAATCCAATTCAAATGATTCCAGAATACCACATCGGTGTAATTCGGACATGCATTTCTTTCTTACATGGCCAAGACGACAATTCCACATGTAGGAGTCTAATTGATTATCCTTTTGAGCACACTTGTTGCTCGCTTCGATATTGAAAATGTCAATGGATACGTCCAACGTATAAATACCATTGCTCAAAGTTCCAGTCCCATAAAGTACGCCATTCGAAGTTATATAATAACAATTGTTACTAAACATCAAATGGTAACCATTTCTATTTAAGCAGGAAATAGAAACAATGTTCTTTATTAGAGAAGGAACATAATAGCAATTGTCTAGTTCTAAGGCTAGTCCACTAGGGAGCTTTAGCAAATAAGTTTCGATGGCAACCACAGCAACCTTTGCTCCATTGCCAACTCACAAATTTGACTCCCCTCTAACGAGTCTTCTTCTATTCCTTAGCCCCTGTATGGAATTACATATATGTGAGCCACATCCAGTATCCAATACCCAAGTGTCTAAATAAATAGAATGACAATTAATAACGAAGATACCTGAAGAGGATGGGGCATCGGATGCCTTCTTCTTCTTCACGGACTCAAGATAAATCTTGTAGTTTCTTCACCAGTGGCCCTCCTTGCCATAATGATGGCAAGTGCCCTTTTGTGTTAGTTCTGCCTTCTTAGCCTTTTTGTTCTTCCCTTTATTCTGTTCCTTTAACTTCCTCTTAGAACCTTTCTTTGAAGAATCAACTAACAGAACCGCCTTCTCCTCATGCTTCACAGAAGGCTCCACAGTCTTCAGCATATTGAGGAGATCAATAATAGTGGATTCAAGTTTGTTCATCTGATAGTTCATTACAAATTGTGAGAAACTCTTGGGCAAACAATGCAGAATTAAGTCAATACTTAATTCATGATCCATCACAAACCCGAGGGTGGCCAGCCGCTCGATGTACCCATTCATCTTTAGCACAAATTATACTACAGATGAACCTTCTTGGATCTTAGAGGTGAAGAGGAGCCTAGAGACTTCGAACCTTTCGGATCTCGCTTGCTCATCAAACAACTCATGAAGATGGAAGACTATGGTATTAGCATCCATATGCTCATGCTTCTTTTGCAGCTCGGGTACCATTTGCGGCTAGCATGATGCAACTCGCCAGTTCAATATCTGCCATATGTTTCTGATAGGCCAACAATTGGTCTGGAGTTGCATCGTCCCTAGGACGGTTAGGAAGAGGCTCTTCGAGGACATACACGAGCTTTTCTACCTTGAGAATAATTCTCAAGTTTCTAAGCCATTCCAAGAAGTTAGGCCCAGTCAATTTATTCGAATCCAAAATAGTGCGCAAATTCAAAGACGTCATGATCAATCGATTAACCTAGAAATACAAAACGAGCATATATGAGAAAGATGATTTAAAATGCATCAACATACATTCATAAATCCCATTCATTTTTTGAATTTCAAAAACCCCAAAATCACTTCGAGAGATTGTAGGTCCATCTTCGAATGGACTGATATCCAATATAGATATGAACAACCTTGGAGAGAGTCCAATAAGCCATTCATAGCTACAATGGTAGGTATCATGTATACCGATCGCATATCACATATATGCAACTATCACAATGTGTTATCAACTAATTGAATGTTCACACATACATCGGGTTGTCAACTCATTAACAAGTATGCATCATATGCATATCACCCAACTTCACCTCCCTTCACATCGACCTTGGAGAGAGTCCAACAAGCCGATGCTCTAGGTTAAAGCCAACCCATTAATCAAGACATAGTTTTAATATTGTTAGAGCGCATTCAACCAATTAGCCCAGCTTGGAGAGAGTCCAACAACCAGAGCTAACGATTGACCTCCAACTCTACCATATTAGTATTAAACTATTCCATGGTTTGAACATGTTAAGGTTCGAGCCGAACTTGGAGAGAGTCCAACAACCCAAATAAGAAATAAAACTCTGGTTCTAACAATATTAATGGAAGGTATAGACTTTAATATTGTGTAAGGGTTTTTATGTCTCATCCTCTTTGCATGTAAATAACTATTATCTACATGGCATACATCTACATATCACGACACGCATGACATAATGATATGTATCTAATGCAATTACATGGCATACAATTATGGCATGTACTAAATTTCCTTATATGTCATAACTATTTATGGAAATAAAATATGTTTGAGATTTGATTTCCAAAATCAAATCACGATTAAATTAGAAAACAAATTTCTAAATCTAATCGCATATTTTATTTATGGAAGGTTTCAATTAAGGAAAGTCAAATTTAATTTAGGAAACAAATTTCCTAAATTGTCAAAACTATTTATGGAAATAAAATATATTTTAGATTTGATTTTCCAAATCAAATCATGATTAAATTAGGAAATAAATTTCCAAATCTAATCAAATATTTTATTTATGAAAAGTGTTAATTTCCATAAATACTTCTAAACTTTCCAAAAGTAGAAGATTTCCATAAATACTTCTAAACTTTCCAAAATTAGAAAATTTCCATAAATACTTCTAAACTTTCCAAAAGTAGAAAATTTCCATAAATACAATTACGACTATCGCAAAATAATTTTACGATTATGTCGAAACACAACCTGAGCTCTGATACCACTGTTGGGTTTCCAGCACCGCGGCGAGTGTGTGTTCGAACATGTTTCGTAAATATGTACACAACGAAAGAATTAAAAGCAATAAATCTAATTTATTACAACACACACATCACACGTATGCATAGTACAACATGTGTAGACATAATCGCAGTTTCAAATTTTGCAATAAAAGGAAATTACTCTAGTTATACCTGACATATCACGTGCAGCGGGAATGACATAAACCGGAGCGACTCTCACTAGAATCGCTTCTATCCGTATCCACGCCAAGTATCATCGGGATGATTTCACAAAGTAACGAGCCTCGTCTTCGTAGGAGTCACTAGCCACGTGTCGAAGACAATGTGATCAAGAGAAGATCACAATCTGAATCAAAATTCGGATTCGAAAACGAGTCCCCAAAACTCGCTTCTCCAGAGAGGTATTCGTCAACCGATTGACGAATCCTTTGTCCCCCACCTATGAGGATTATCGGAGATCGAATCCCCAACAAGGTAGCCACTGTCGGAGCTCCAAATGTCGTCCAAACGATGCTCCAACACGCAAGGAAACAAGCTGTCCAGAAAACTAGACAGCTTGGTGGAGGATTTGTGTCGGCCAATGGAGGAAGGCCGGCTGCACCTTGGTCACCGGAGCTAAGGGGTGTCGCCGACAGCAGTAGGTGGTCGCGCGGCAGTTGGTCGCATCGGCGGCAGCAGCTGCAAGTGGCGGCGGCAAGGTTGGGCGGCAACCTTTTGGGTTCTGGTCCGACAAAAATCA
The DNA here is from genome assembly GCA_025175895.1 of Wurfbainia villosa. Classification (NCBI taxonomy): domain Eukaryota; kingdom Viridiplantae; phylum Streptophyta; class Magnoliopsida; order Zingiberales; family Zingiberaceae; genus Wurfbainia; species Wurfbainia villosa. The sequence continues at coordinate 43,462,538 of CM046003.1, forward strand.
GACAGCACCTCTTTTGTACTGCGGACAATTGAAACCTATATACAAGGCCCACACAACCCACTATACATCAGCCAATATGGCTGGAACATAACACAACATTACATATAACATATGGGCCTCAGGCCAACTACCAAAGTACATACTAAGTCTAAAACTTTTAGACTTACCCCTTCTGCGATCTGAACAGGAATACACAACCATACACACATAATCAAAACCAATCGAACAAAGAGACCATACAAAAACATAACCAAGTACCACCAAAACAACCACGAGTATAAAGTATTACAAGTTTGAAACATAGAATACTAGAAATAAAAATGCAGAAGCCTGCAAAACAAATAACAGCGTCAGATCAGGGGACTATCAACTGGACCCTCTGGAAGGCTTCATCCTTAAATAAAAGAGATATCAACGGAGTGAGTAAAACTCAGAGGATATCTAATAGTCATGCATAGTAAAATATAAGTAGCAGTAATAATCAAGCTGGTACAGTTTCTCAAAAAAAAATACATACCTGAAACTGTACATACCAGAATCACCTAAGCTGATATAAAATACATCCACACAAGTATAAATAGAATCACCAAAAAACAAACCATATAATACCTCCTGTATGTGCATGGCAATCATATGCAACAACCAAAAGTGCAACAATCAATGCATATAGTAAAAATGTATGCACATGATGCAATCACCTGTGTCACTCCTGACGCCAGTCAAGCCACCGACATGTCATGTGTGCCGACCGAGTGGGTAGGGTTGTGACAACTGTGCACTCTGCTGTCACTACACCTATATGACCGAGTGGACAGGATGCTGGCGGAGTATCACCCTCCTACCCCATGTATGTATATGGGGGACATCACCTCGTCTCATCTCCTCGTCTCACGACAAAGGGGGGATCCCTGTCTGCTACCATGTCGCAATACAAATCACCTGAGCGACCACCGTAGAGCCCTAACAGAGCAACTACACACACACCTAAAATACCACTAACCCATGAGTGGTTGTGTGTGTAGATAATGTGACTGATGATGGGCTCAACTACCAAGTAGTATCACCTCCTACCGAGGAGCCGATGATCGCCAGTCATGCAATAATGCAAGATGGTGCATGTCACTAATGCACGATACACCTATTAATCCATGGCTACTTATGATATGTACCAATAGGAGCCCATATCAAATAACCTAAGTACATAAGTCTATGTGCACATGCAAGTTATATTCATTATTCATTCAATGCCCAGTATGTAAGGTATGTCACTACTCTAGTGCTAGATAAACAAAATGACAAGTATCAAAGTGATAGAACATAATATAATAAGCATATGAAACAACTACAACACGTACTAGGTGGTGACATACTAGGACAGTTAACAAGCATAGAAAACTACTACTAGCTATAGTAAACAATGCACAACAAGATGACAATATCTAAAAGAAGATAAGTCAAAGATACCCGCCTGCTATGAAGAATACCAACTGTCTTTACGCCCGTGGACCTATCTCGTATCCACGTCCTGCAAATATCATTAATTACAATTAAGTGCCAGCATTGTAACGCCCGTAAAATTCTAAACTATGCCAAGTAATTATATAGGTTTTAAGGCCATAAAAGGTTTAGAATAAAATAAAATAAACGATGGTTATAGGTAGGATTTGAACCATGAACCTCCTAATAGGGAGGTAGCCTTGACACCACTAGACCCTAAGATAATTTATGGATAAGATATATAAAGAATGTACAAGACCATAGGATGATTCATGGATAAGATATACAAAGAATATAGATGGGAAGATGAGGAGTTGGTTCATCCCCTCCCATGAAAGGATGGAGAGTGTTCATTCCCTAGGTATTAAAGAGGAGAATTAAGAAAAGAGAGGAAGTAAAACCCCACTTTCCTTCTTCATTCTCCTTCTTCCTCATCCTTGGCCGAATTTCCCATTTCCCTTTCTTCCCTTTTCATCCCAAGCTCTAGAAATTTTATAATAATTTTTGTATGATTACAATGGGCTTTATGTGGGCTCTTTCAAAAATAAAAGAAAATGAGCCAAAAAGGATGCAAGGCCTAGGAATTGAACCCCAAACCTCTAGAGATAGCTAAGCCCTATAGATGCATCCACTAACCAGAAGCCCAATGAGATGTTATTAGTAGAGGAATAGGGGAAATGATAGTTAAGGGTAAGGGAGGCTAAGGGATACTTTAAGAGAATAAATAGGGAATGAAGGGACAAGAGAAAGGCCACTTCTCCCTCTTCTCTTCTTCTTCCTCACCGAAACCTATCTTCTCCCTTTCCATTTTCCAAAATTCATCCAAGCAAGAAGAAGGCTAGGTTTGGCTTCCATTAGGTCATCTTCCAACTAAAAGCAAAGCGAAGGATGTAAGATTCCCTCACCTGCAGTATATTTGTTCTTGTAGGACATGATACATGAAAGAAATATGATGCTTGATACCTTATAAGTTTCGGCCAACCAAGGTTGTTGGGCTAGGGTTGCATGAAAATGCTTCTAAGGAAATTATGATATGTTGTATGCTTCATGTAGGAATTTTAGGTGACAAAAATACAAGTCTTGGTGGTCTTACAAGTTTCGGCTAACCAAGGTTTTTGGGCTAGGGTTGCATGAAAATGCTTCTAAGGAAATTATGATATGTTGTATGCTTCATGTAGGAATTTTAGGTGACAAAAATCCAAGCTTTGTGCCCCTAATGTTTCGGCCAACAATGGTTTTAGGGCTAGGGTTTGCATGAAAACACTCCTTAGGAAATTATAATATGAATTATGCCTATGTAATGAACATGTTTATGATTTTAATATGTCATGAATTATGCCTATGTGATGAACATGTTTATGATTTTAATATGCCATGAAATATGCCTATGTGAGGAACATGTTTATGATTTTAATATGCCACGAAATATGCCTATGTGATGAACATGTTTATGATTTTAATATGCCATGAAATATGCCTATGTGATGAATATGTTTATGATTTAATATGCCATGAAATATGCCTATGTGATGAACAAGTTGATGGTTTCTTTTTAATATGCCATGAAATATGCTTATGTGATGAACATGATTATGCTTTAAGACCCCTTTAGGGTATTCTTAAGTTATGAATGCATATATGCTATGACATGTCTAAGAAGATGCTTCCCCTTTTTATGTTGGGATTAAGAGCTCTCCTTATGATAAGATAAGATGGAGATGCTTCCCTTTTCAAGTAGGGATTAAGAGCTCTCCTTATGATAAGATAAGACGGAGATGCTTCCCTTTTTATGTTGGGGATTAAGAGCATTCTTTATGATATGATAAGAAAGAAAAGAATGAAAATTAAGTATTTTACTTTGTAAGAGGTTAAGTACCCGACCCGTTAGGTGGTCGTTAATCAAATCCAAGGGACATAAGAAGACGTAAGAGGTCTTGCCCTGGTAAGACGTAAGAGGTCTTGCTCTAGTAGGTCTGGTGGCTAGCTACCCCAGCCTATTAGGGAACGCGCTTTATGTGGTACTTAGCCTGGGCCCCCCCTTCATGTTATGATTATGTTGAAGTATCTATATGTATATGTTTTGAAAAGAAAGGACTTGTATGATATTATGAATGCTTATGTTCAAGTTTAAGAATGCTTATGATTTTGTCCTTTATGCATGTTTAGGATATTATGATATTATGAATGCTTATGTTCAAGTTTAAGAATGCTTATAATCCCTTTATGCATGTTTAGGATTTTATGATATTATGAATGCTTATGTTCAAGTTTAAGAATGCTTATGATTATGTCCTTTATGCATGTTTAGGATTTATGAAATTATGAATGCTTATGTTCAAGTTTAAGAATGCTTATGATTATGTCCTTTATGCATGTTTAGGATTGATGATGTCATGAATGCTTATGTTTAATTTATGCCATGCTTAGATTTAATTATGTTTAGCATGCTTATGTAAATTTTATGCCATGCTTATGTTTCATTACGTAGGTATGTTGATGATTAGTGTGGTTATGAAATACTTATGCTATTTATGCTAGTATGCTCATGTTTTCTAATTGTTTGATGAAGTTTGTGGCTTTTGTGAGTAGGCAAGAATCTTACTAAGCTATATGCTTATAGTTTATGTTGTCCATATACTGCAGATAAAGGAAACATGAACTAGAGGAAGTAGCAGGAGGGGCTGAGTGTGTGTGATAGTGGCATGGTGGAAAAAGACCCTATGACTCTCTGATTTTCTTTATATGCTCTATGAACAACTTAAGACATTTGCTTCCGCTTTTATGAATTGTGATTTATAAGTACCATGTTGGATGTTGCTTAGTTATGTTACTGTTCAATTACTTATGAAAGTTTGATATGATAGGACTCATGAATGGATCTTTATGTTATGCATGTTATAAAAGAAGTTATGATATGTTAACGTGCTAATTATGATTATGATATGTGATGCACGTTATAAAAAAGATATGACATGTTAACATGCTAATTAGGTCTATGATATGTGATGCATGTTATAAAAGAGGATTATGTCATGTTAACATGCTTGATTAGGTAGGTTGTGAAATGATCCATATATGTTATGTTATAAAAAAAAAAAAAAGTAGCGCCGCCCTGAGAGCAGATAAGGGCGGGCGTTACAAGCATACCACTACTTATGAATTAAATTCTATTTTGATCCTGTATTCACATCTTTTGATCGAACACGGATAGAAACCTCGATCACCACTCTTTGCAACCCACTCATAGATTCATTCGCAACATAATTAGAGCATCACTCCCACACAACCTGCGACCATCAATTCACTCCTCCAAATACAAAGCTTTGACCCACAACTCAATCCACAGCTCGACAAAACCTCTTCACTCATCCACAGCCGAAACAACATACAATTATGATCGTACCGCTGACATCAAACCCAATCACAGCCATCCCAAATAGAACATCTCAGCCCTCACAACCCCTCAGACCCATTCACCACAATCAATGCCCTCACAGCCAGCCCACTCTAACTCACAGCCACTCCACCGACAGAAATCCACACCACAATGACAATCAACCAAACCAAAACAAACAACTTACAAAAAGGAGGAGATAGTTTGAATTATACTTGCGAATTGGAATCTTCCCCCCGTCAGTTCTCCTCCTCCCCAATTGCTCAGTCTGTCGGAAACTATCGCTGCCCTCGCTCTGATGACCACCAGTAGAGCAATCTACACCAACAACCCTCCCAACCCCTCATGACCACGCAACCGTTCCAGTTACGTATTGCCTTTCATTCGTAATTGATAATCAGTATCAAATAGAGTGCACATGATTCTATCCTATTCGGCAATGCAAAATCCACCTCTTGACCATTGGATGGTTTTAGAAACCATCTCGGATCTTTGGCATCTTATTATATGACTCCCAGCGACGTGCTTTTAGTACGAATAGATGGTCTTCCACTCCAACTGGCACTCCTACCGGAAGGAATTGTCGGCATCACTGAGGTGTGGAGGAGGGAAACTTGGAGGTCACGGCGAGAAGGCGTTCGATGGGGCTGGGGTCGACAGTCTCTTGCAAAGAAAGGGGGCGGTTGTGGTCGGCCATCATTTGTAGAGAAAAGGGTTGCTGTGTCATGAGAAGAAAAAAATGAGGAGAGGGATCGCATAGCTCCTAAGGCAATGTAGCGAGCTTAAGCAGCGACAGCGATAGGGAGGGCGGTGTAGGGAATGTCGCATACGAGCTCAAATGGGGCAGACGGGGATGCGGTGGTGGCTCGTAATGGAGGAAACGACGGTGAAGAGATAGAAAAGGTCACGCAAGAATGGAAAAGGAAGAAGAAATCACGTGGAGGAAGAACTCACGTGCGGCGGAGAAAAAATAAAACGGAGCAGAAATAAATGGGATAGCTTTAAGTAAAGGGTCGAATTAATTAGTTAAACATAAACCTAGATTAGGTTTTTAATTAATTCAAAAGCTTTAACCCTAGGTTTTTAGTTAACACCTTAACCCCTCAAAATTTATATTTCAAATAGGCCCTCCAAAAGCCTATTTTTCTTATCCCCGTAAATACCCTGTACAAGCCCCGTTTAATTCCAGAAAAATTCTGAAAAAATTTCTAAAATTCTCTAAAAATCTTGAAAATAATTCCTAGGATTATTTTTCTAAATTTTGGCTAGTTTAATTTAGTATTTTAAATTTTCGTATTTAACATTCTCCCCCACTGATAAAAATTTGGTCCCTAAATTTCCCACTCAAATGTATAATGAGTAAGAAATAACACACTCAAGTAGCACCAGTACTGAAAGTATATTTCACGCACCTTAAGTAAATAGGTGGGGGGGGGGGGGGGTATTGAGCTCTGATCTTTTCCTCAAGCTCCCAAGTAACCTCCTCATCGGTGTGGTGACTCTACCCGACTTTAACAAGTCGCACAATCTTGTTCCACAACTCTCGTTCTTTGTGATTCAAAATCCATACCGGAACCTCTTCGTAAGTAGCATCAGGTTGAATGGAACCTGACACATCTGCCATAATATGTGTGTAGGATCTGGCACATACTTCCTCAGCATGGACACATGAAACACATCATGACTACCAGCCAAGGATGGTGGTAGCACTAGACGTTATGCGACTGCTCTGATCCTCTCCAAAATCTCGAAAGGACCCATGTACCTTGGAGCTAGCTTACCACAAAGGTCAAATCTCTTCACCCCTTTCGTGGGTGAGACTTGCAAGAATACATGGTCACCAATAGAGAACTCCATAGGTCTCTGTCTCCGATCGGCATAACTCTTTTGATGATCCTGTGCCTCTGCCATCCTTCGTCTGATAGTATGGACCAACTCTGCCTCATACTGAGCTCTCTGGGGTCCTATCAACTTGGCCTCCCCAGCCTCCTCCCAGAGGGTGGGTGTACGACACTGTCTACCATACAATGCTTCAAACGAGGCCATTTGGATAGCCGAATGATAGCTGTTGTTGTAGGTGAATTCCACTAATGGCAAGTGGTCCTCCTAGTTGCCCCTGAAATCCATAATGCAGGACCTCAGCAAGTCCTCTAGAGTATAAATGGCCTGCTCAGACTGTCCATCTATCTGCGGATGGAATGTTGTACTAAAATGGAGTTCTGTGCCTAAGGCCTGCTGTACTCTGCTAGAACCGGAACGTGAATCAGGGATCTCTATCTAATATAATGCTCAAAGGGACACCATGAAATCTGATGATCTCCCGACAATATAACTTTGCCATACGATCCAGAGAGTCGGTCTTCCGAATCGCTAAGAAGTGTGTGGATTTGGTTAATCGGTCAATGATTACCCAAATCACGTCATGACCTTGACGTGTCCTAGGCAGACCCACCACAAAATCCATAGTAATGTGATCCCACTTCCACTCGGGAATAGGAATCCTCTGAAGGAATCCGGCTGGTCTCTGGTACTCAGCCTTCACCTGTTGGCAAACTAGACATCTAGCTACAAAATCTATGATGTCTTTCTTCATGTCGTTCCACCAATACCAACGCCTTAAATCTTGATACTTGTGGGTTCCCACCTGGGTGGATCGCAAATCGAGAGTGATGAGCCTCCTGAAGTAACTCCTCCGTGATCGTGTGAGACTGAGGTACGCATAATCTGCCCCAGAAATAAATAATACCCTCGTCATCTCAGGTGAACTCAGTCTGCTATCCAGAGGTTATCTGGCTACAACGAATTGTAAATGCTGATCACCGGCCTAAGCCTCGCGGACTCTCATCCTGATAGATGACTGAGCAACCATGGTAACAAGAATGCCCTGCTCTGTCGGTCTCTGCTCCTCAAGGCCCAACTCGGAGAAACCCTGAATCAAATCCGTGACTAAAACTCGGTGGTAAGCTAAAGTCCCTCGGGACTTCCGGCTAAGTGCTTTGACAACCCCATTGGCTTTTCCCGGGTGGTTAAGTCTAGGGTTCCAACTCTTCTAACATGAACGCTTATCAAGGCCGATAAGATCATGAATCTACTCATAAACACGTCGAGATGGTTAAGTCTAAATTATATCATTTCTACCAATTCAATCATGTATTCTACAACATGCTACCACGAACAGGTCTCGTGAACAGTCAGAGTGTATAACTATTGACTGCACGCAACAACATGCTACCACGAATAGGTCTCGTGGGCAGTCAGAGTGTATAACTATCTAGTTATCGACTCACGCAATAACATGCTACCGCGAACAGGTCTCTTGGGCAGTCAGAGTGTATAACTATCTAGTTATCGACTGCATGCAACAACATACTACCACGAATAGGTCTCGTGGGCAATCGATTATCCTAGGGTGTTAAGCCTAGGGTTATCCAATACATCTAGCATCAACCGCGACAACACATAACCAAATAAGCATTTAACCATGATGTCCAATAATAACAGCAAAATCATACTAATAGAAATCAATGACTGAAAATTAATTAAGGTATAACTACAGGGGTCATGCCAGTACGAAGTCAAGACAATACTAAATAGAGCATCAAGTGCAAATACACTATAAACCACGTAAGCAACGTAATCATATCACCATGAACTAAAATTTAGAGAGTCAAGAACCAATATATACCTTCTAAGCATTTATCTCAATAATCTAGGTTCCCTTTGATGGTAGTTAATGGTACATTCCTAATCCTTCAGGAACTCCACTCATCTCCCCTATCGGAGATTGAGTTCCTTCTGCGTAACTAGATATTTGAGACTCTTATGATCAGTGAGAATATCAAATGTAATATCATACAGATGATGCCTCCAAATCTTCAAGGCACAAATAATAGCAGCTAACTCTAGATCATGTACTGGGTAATTTTTCTCATGCTCCTTCAACTAGCGAGAAAGAGACCACCCTGCCGTGCTGCATCAGTACTACGCCTAAACCCTAGAGAGACGCATCAGTATAAAGGACGAAACCGTCATCCCCTGATGGCAATACCAGAATCGGTGCTGACACCAATCTCTCCTTCAACTCCTGAAAGTTGGTTTCGTAGGGCTCTGACCATGTGAACTTCATGCCCTTCCTGGTAAGGCATATCAATGACATAGCAATGCTCGAGAAACCCTCAACGAACCGTCTGTAATATGCGGCTAAGTCCAAGAAACTGCGAACCTCCTGAACCGATTTCAATTGCTCCCAACTAGTGACAGCCTCAATCTTATGAGGGTCAACTGAAATGCCTTTGCTAGAAACCACGTGTTCCAGAAAACCGACTGAGGGTAACCAGAATGTGCATTTACTAAGCTTCGCATATAGTTGCTTTTGTCGAAGCCTATTCAGGACAATGCGAAGATGTTGTGTGTGTTCCTCTTTGGAACAGAAATAGACCAGAATGTCATCAATAAAGATAATGACGAACTGATCTAGGAAATCCATAAATTCATGGTTCATCCAGTCCATGAATACTGTCAGAGCATTGGTAAGCCCAAATGGCATTACCAAAAACTCATGGTACCCCTATCTGGTATAGAACGCTGTCTTCTAAACGTCCAAATCTCTAACCCTTAGCTGATGATATCCGGACCACAGATCAATCTTAGAATACACTAACGTACCTCTGAGCTGATCAACCAAGTCCTCAATATGTAGCAGGGGATATTTATTCTTGATGGTGACGACGTTCAACTGCCTATAGTCGATGCATATCTCATCGAACCGTCTTTCTTCTTTACAAAGAGAACCAGAGAACCCCAGGAAGATACACTAGAGCAGATAAAATCTCTATCCAAAAGCTTCTGAAGCTAGACCTTTAGCTCATCTAACTCTTTCGGGGTCATACGATAAGGAGCTTTCGATGTCGGCGCTGTCTCCAGAATTAACTCAATTGTGAACTCTACTTGCCTTCTGGAAGGCAGGCTCGGTAACTCCTCTATAAAGACATCCGGATACTCCCGGATGATAGGAATGTCCGAGATCTGACAGTCACCACTGTCCTCGGCGTTGATCAATGATATCAAAAAACCCTGACAACTATGTGATAAAACCTTCCGAGACTGAATCGCGAAAACGGTCGATATACCATCGTTTCTAGTGCCAGTGAAACCCCACGAGGGTTGGTTAGGAGGATGGAACGTAACCACCCTTGATTGAAAATCCATAGTGGCAAGATACACTGTTAGCCAAGCCATGCCAAGTATGCTATCCAATTCGATCATGTCGAGAATCAACAAATCCACTGGGAGTATAACGCTGTCGAAATTTAAGAGACATCCTCTAACCTCCTTGGTGACATCTAATTTATCCCCAGAAGGTAGAGATACCATTAATCTTCGTGACCTAACTGTGGGTAGTCTACCAATCTCTCTCAGGAATACCTGAAAAATAAATGAATGTGATAACCACTACACAACGACACCATGTGAAGTATGACCCTGATCGACAGGCTCATTCTTCGTAGACCTTTCTGGCAACCCCATCGCCAGAGATCACAATGTCCTCTTGCATGGCTGCCCTGCACCACGTCTCGACGCGAGAGCACACCCACCTCGTTTCATATCTGCTATATTATTACCCAAGTATTACTACAGGTAGAAAATTTAAAAATAAATAATTTCACCTGTTAGCCCTCTAGAGATGTCCTGTTGCCTCCAAGTCCCCAATACAATCTTGTCGAAATATGACTCCAAAATATTCGAAACGCCAAATCGACGGAAATCCGTAAAATCAGAAAATGCACAAGTTGACCTGCCAAACATGGCGAACTCTGAAAACCCAAAAAAATCCCTTAGGAACTCGGAACCTAAGCTCTGATACCAAATAAATTGTCACGCCCCAAGAGGGGTACTGGTCCGACAAAAATCGGACAACACCTCCCCTGTACTGTGGATAATTGAAACCTGTATACAAGGCCCACACGACCCACTATACATCGGCCAACATGGCTGGACATAACACGACATTACATATAACATATGAGCCTCAGGCCAACTACCAAAGTACATACTAAGTCTAAAACTTCTAGACTTACCCGTTCTTCCATCTGAGCAGGAATACACAACCATACACATATAACCAAAACCAATCGAACAAAGAGACCATACAAAAACATAATCAAGTACCACCAAAACAACCATGAGTATAAAGTATTTCAAGTTTGAAACATAGAATACTAGAAATAAAAATGTGGAAGCCTGAAAACCAAATAACGTCGTCAGATCATGGGATTGACAACTGGACCCTCCGGAAGGCTTCATCCTGAAATAAAAGAGATATCAACGGAGTGAGTAAAACTCAGCGGACATCTAATATGTTGGCGATCGATTGAAAGCTAGAGGGGGGGTGAATAGTGCATTTTCGTTTTTACAAGAATGATTAGCGAAAGCACAATAAAAATAATATAAGTAAAAATGAAAGAACTGTTAGGGAGTTGCTTCAGAGGCTCATTGGCTCCCATGTCCCCAGATTAAAATTTTCATTAATGAAAGAATTAATCCGGATGGGATTAGTTTCCTTCGCACAACCAATTCGTCGTTGTGCTAACAACTTGAGTGGTCGCTTGAACAAACTAGTTGTTCAAGCAACACAACTCTTCTAGTTGGTTAGCCGTGGAAGAGACGACGGACGGATCGCCGGTTTTTGTGTTTGTTTTCGGGGTCCATGATTATACAAAATATATACATACGCACACATGTATAATCAACACATAAAAGAACATGATCAGATCTGAAAATAAAGTTGTAAAACTTTATACCTTACGATCTTCTACCGTATGTCCTATCCTCCTCGTGGACGACGTGTGGACGAAGATCCTCCACGAGTAGAAGCCTTCTAGATCGCGTTCTTCCCTTCCTTGTCCGCTGCGAACAAAGAGAAGAACCAACAATACCTTTCCTTTCTAGAACCGGCCACCAAGCTAGGGAGTTTGATGCAACCGCCGGCCAAGGAACAATTGGATGAAGCGCCGGCCACCAATGCAATGTTGCCGCCGGCCACCTAGAGTTAGGAGAAGCGCCGGCCACCAAGTGTTGGAGAGCCGCCGGCCACCAAGGAGCAAGGGAGGAGGAAGAAGAGAACCGGCCAAGGATGAGAAGAGGAAGATGGGCGCCGGCCAAAACCCTAGGGAGAACAAACTTGCCGCCCAACTTCTAACCGCCCAAAAACCATAGCCCCCTCAAGGGTTTGTGTTTGCCGCCCACTTTGAGAAGAGCCAAACCCTAATTTCCAAAAAACCTCTTGCCGCCCAAGCCTAAGCCTCTATTTATAGAATAGGGCTTAAGCCTCCTTTAATCTCCACCGTTGGATCTAGGGATTTAATCTCCATCGTCGGATCTAGGGTTTTATCCCAACCGTCGGATCTAGGGTTTCATCCCAACCGTCGAATCTAGGATTTCATCCCAACCGTCGGATCTAGGGTTTCATCCCAACCATCGATTCTAGGATTTCATCCTAACCATCGGATCTAGGGATTTAATCCCATCCATCGGATCTAGGGATTCATCCCAACCGTTGGTTCTAGGTTTCATTTTACATCCTTGGATCTAGACTTCATGAGGATTATATTAGGCTACGATAGGGACCATAAGGAGGAGTTGGATCTTGGCCACCCGATGGATCGGAACCACACAAACTTGATCCATCAATGATGTTCCATTCCACTAGAGGATCATCATTGAACTACCTCACCAACCCCCATAAATTAATATGGGCTCCATATATTATTTGTACATTCATCTCCCCGTGTTTAAGATATCGAATGTCCGTCAATTAATTGATTTACTGACCATCAATTAATTAACATCTAATTCCTCGAGTAGTACCACTCAACCTTATCATCATGTTGACTAAGTCAACCAGCTGGGTTTACATGATGAACCTTATGAGCTCCTCAAGGGGACACCATCAACCTAATATATAGGACACAGTTTCCTCCTATAATCAATGACACACCATGTAAATAATATCATTTCCCAACTTACTGGGCATATTGATTTAATCCATCTAAATCTCACCCTCTGGTAAATCAAAGAAATAAATACTAAGTACATGTGCCCGTTATTATATCGGGATTAAGAGCATGTACAACATAATATCCGAGGTCCGATTCAATTATGTAGTCAGTACTAAATTGAATCACCTCTATGTCGGTCCTGCTCAATACACCTAAGTGTACCAGTGTAACTCCATGTTCAAGACAAAACAATACCAAGCTACACTACAACCATGCCAATGGTTTGTCCAAAACCATCTTGGTCGTGAGCCTCTACTTATATTTTACAAGGGACTGATAACATGATCTTCTGTGCCACACCAAGCACCATGTTATCTACAATGTAAAATATTAGACAATATGCACACATATATAATAAATATATAAAGTGCAAACAATGATCATGTGATTCTTATTCCAAAATAAAATGTTCATACAAAAAGAGCTAGACTTTCAGTATACATTCTAACAATCTCCCACTTATACTAAAAGACTATGCCGTCATCACTCTGCCATACATCTGATCCCCATGTCCTCCACATACCTATCAAACGCTTTCGCTGGAAGGCCCTTAGTGAATGGATTCGCTAGGTTATCCTCTGATGCAATCTTGGCGATAGCAACTTCTCCTCACTTTACGATCTCTCGTATAAGGTGGTACTTGCGCTTTATGTGTTTACTCGCCTTATGGGCTCGTGGTTCATTCGAGTTTGCAACTGCACCACTGTTATCACAATAAATTATGATAGTTCTGGGCAAACCAGGAATCACATCTAAGTCCATCAAGAAGTTCCTGAGCCATACAGCTTCCTTGGTTGCCTCAGAGGCTGCCACATACTCAGCTTCCATAGTAGAGTCCGCCACACATTTCTGCTTGACACTCCTCCATACTATGGCTCCACCTCCAAAAGTAAACACAAACCCCGAGGTAGACTTACTCTTGTCCCTATCTGATTGGAAATCCGAATCCGTGTAACCCACAGGGACTAATTGATCTGCGCCAGAAACCAAAGATATAATCCCTAGTCCTTCTCGTGTACTTCAATATATGCTTTACCGCAAATTCCAATGTCCTCGTCTGAGATTACTCGATATCTCGCTAACCATGCCCATGTGCAGCGTATATCCGGTCTCGCATAGATAACATACATGAGGCTTCCCATGCCAAGCATAAGGAACCGCCTTCATGTCCTCTATCTCCTTTGATGTTTTGGGACACATCTCTTTAGATAAAGGAACTCCATGCCTAAAAGGTAGAAAACCTTTCTTGGAGTTCTGCATGCTAAAACAAGCAAGGATAGTGTCAATGTATGAAGCTTGAGATAAGCACAACATCCTTTTCTTGCGATCCCTTATAACTTTGATCCCAAGGATGTGTCCCACTTCTCCCAAGTCCTTCATATCAAACTGTTTGGACAACCATACCCTTACGTCGATAACACTTTGATATTGCTGCCAACTAACAAAATGTCATCTACGATAGTACAAGAAACACCACTACGCTTCCACACATCTCTTGTATACACAAGGCTCATCCTGACTTTGAATAAATCCATATGACCGATTACCTCATCAAAGCGATGTTCCAAGATCTAGAAGCTTGCTTCAATCCATAAATGGACCGATTAAACTTACATACAAGATGCTTTGCCTTTAGCAATGAATCCTCCGTTGCCGTGATATAGATGTTCTCCTCAAGACTTCCGTTAAGGAAAGCTGTCTTGACATCCATCTGCCAAATCTCATAATCCATATGAGCAGCTATAGATAAGAGAATCCGGATAGACATAAGCATGGCTACCGACGAAAAGGTCTCCTCATAATCGATACCCTCTTTCTGAGTATACCCTTTCGCAACAAGCCTAGCTTTGAAGGTCCCAACCTTCCCGTCTACTCCTCTCTTTCTCTTGTAGATCCACTTGCATCCAATGGTTTTTACACCATCGGGTGGTTCTACTAGCTCCCAGACCTGATTAGAATCCATAGATTCTATCTCTGAATTCATCGCTTTTTGCCAAGATACCGCATCTCTATCTTAGAGTGCCTCGTCATATGTCCAGGGATCCGGTTCATGTTCACCAGGGACTAAGTCCGAAGACTCTACAAAAAACATGAATCTCTCGGGTTGTCTAACAACCCTCCCACTACGACGAGGTGCCTCTTGTGTATACTCTGTGACACGTGGTGCAGTGACTTGTGGCATCTCCTCTTATACCGGTGGTACTGAAGTCGGGACTTCCCCTGTTAACTCCTCAAGAACAATCCTACTCGTGGGCTTGTGGTTCATCATATAGTCCTCCTCTAGAAATCTGGCATTCGTACTCACGATCACCCTCTGATCTCTAGGACTATAGAATAAACCACCCTTCATTCCCTTAGGGTAGCCAACAAACAAGCGTACTTTTGTACAAGATTCTAACTTACCAGCATCTCCCTTCAGCACATGTGCTGGACTACCCCAAATCCGAATATGTCTTAGACTAGGCTTTCGCCCAGTCCACAACTCTGTGGGAGTAGAGGGTACTGACTTAGATGGAACCAAGTTCAGAATGTGTGCTTCTGTTTCCAGAGCAAACCCCCAGAACGAATCAGGTAACTCAGAATAACTCATTATAGATCTGACCATCTCCATAAGAGTCCTGTTCCTTCGCACCACCACACCATTCTGCTGGGGTGTGCTCGGTGCGGACAATTGGGATTGAATCCCAGCCTCTGATAAGTAACTCCTAAACTCTCCCAAGAGTTACTCGCCACCACGATCAGATCGTAATGTCTTGATACTTTTACCTTGACGGTTCTCCACATCAGCCTTGAATTCTTTGAACTTGTCAAAGCATTCAGACTTGCGGCGCATCAAGTAAATGTATCCATACCTTGAATAATCGTCTATAAAAGAGACGAAGTATTCAAAGCCACCTCTAGCCTGGATAGTCATAGGATCAAGATGCATCGTAATGAACCAATTCTAACACATCTTTGGCTCTATACCCCTTAGCCTTGAAAGGCCTCTTGGTCATTTTACCTTCCAAGCAAGATTCGCAGGTTGGGAGATCCTCCACCACTAATGAACCCAAAGGTCCATCAGCTATCAACCTTTGAATTCTACTTAGGTTAATATGACCAAGCCTTAGATGCCAAAGATATGTTTGGTTCATTTGCGAAGGTTCTTTTCTCTTATTAGATTTAGAAGATGAGTTATTTACTTCTATATGCATCGTGGGAGTTTTCGGTTCAAGAGTATATAAATTTCCAACCAATGTACCAGAACAGATAATCTCCCTATTCCTTTTTATAACCACTTTATCATTAAAAGAAACAAAATATCCATCCATAAACAATTTAGAAACTGAAATTAAATTCTTTCTAAAAGTAGGTACATAAAGACAATTTCTTAAAACCAAAACTTCATTCCTATCAAAAGATAAATAAACGTCTCCCACTGCAATAGCCGCCACCTTTGAAGCATTGCCCATGAAGACAGTAATCTCTCCCTCAGCTAGTCGTCGGGTTTCCTGGAACCCCTGCAAAGTATTGCAGACATGATCAGTGGCTCCTGTATCTACACACCAGGCACTGGTAGATAACACCGCTAAACATGTTTCAACAACTAAACAAGAAGATATACCTTTGTTCTTTCGGCGAGGACAGTCCGCCTTCCAATGTCCAGTCTGCTTGTAAGTGAAGCACTTGCCTTTCGGCTTCTTCACTCCTGCCTGAGGCCTCACTGCCACATTCTTCGCCCCACCTTGCTTCTTCTTCTTCTTACCTTTCGGTTTAGAGGAAGAAACCTTCTGAGCGACCATGGCTTGAACACTTTGACGAAAAAGCCCCTCTGCCGCCTGGAGTTCTATCAGAAGCTCCGCCAACGAATACAACCTCTTGTTCATGTTGTAGTTGAGGCGGAATTGCTCAAAACTCCTAGGCAGAGACTGGAGAATGATATCGACCTGGGTTTCCCCATCGATCTCAGCTCCGAGGACTTCCATCTCATTAAGATGAGCCATCATCTTGAGAACATGATCCCTAACGGGTGTTCCCTCGATCATGGTGGTCGTCATCAAGTTTCTCATCGCCTCTTGTCTAGCCGCCCTACTCTGATGTCCGAAAAGTTCCTTGAGATTGAACATCATGTCATAAGCTGTGGCTATGGCCTGATGCTAATGTTGCAGCACATTTGACATAGATGCCAAAATGTAACACCGCGCCATCTCATCTGCCTTGACCCATTTCTTATAACGTTATTTCTCCTTTTCATCAGAGTCATCGGAGGGCTTAGGAGGACAGACCTCGAAGAGTATAAATTTGTACTCCTCTGCAGTTAAGACAATATCCAGATTTCTTTTCCAATCAATGTAGTTTGGTCCAGTAAGCTTATTTTCTTTTAAAATCACAGCAAGTGGGTTGAAAGCCATTTGAAAATCCTAAAAATCACAATGATCAAAATATTAGATTTCAAATATTATTGATTCCTCAAAAACAATAAAATTCCGAAATCAACCAACACCTCAAAACACCGAGAATATCGCATGACACGATAGTGTGGACGTATACGAATTCTACATTTGTAAGAGGAGGTTTTACCCATTAATTTTATTATCTTGTTAACCTTACTTTTTGACAAATAAAATTAATAGTTGGTTCCTCTTTGGCCCTACAAATAAAAGCAGTGACTCCGATGGGGAGAATACTTTTTATTTGCATCTAAGTGTGCACCATTACACGATACTAAGGGAATTATTTCAGATTATGTGCCTTACCGATGGGGAAGTACACACGCTCCTAAATAATTTCCTATAACCATTATTTGACCTAGTGATCCGCCAACAAACCCATCCGATGGGGAGGAAGGCACTCAGAGCCAACGCGCAAGTTTGTTGCATCACACGTCAAATTGTAATGGAGGCCGCGGGAATTAATTAAAATGTCCCTCTCCCACTTAGTAAATTGACAATGATGAATTTTCAAGCATACACAACATGCGTATAAAAACAAATCAGCAATAAATATGGAAAAAACAGAATTTTTCCAACTATTATGGCATTGTTCTCCAATACGCATCCCGTCGTGTCGCCACCTCGTCCGCTCCATCTTTTCCCGAGCGCAAGTCACCAAAGAGATCCGAGCCGAGATAAACTATTTTAATTTACATCCATCGATCCTATACTCCACAAAGGAGTGTACAAATAATCTAGATCGAAAGTACACTAAAATGAGTGGCTAAACAATGCCGTATTTAATTACAAAAATTAAATACTAATCTAGCCTCGTCAACCCCGAGGATTCAAATAATATACATACAATCACACACAAAACCATCACATACACACAAATAGCCATAAAAGTCGGATCTTATGCCTGCAACCAAAGAGTTAAACTACGCATATCCTACTATTATTCGGCATACTCAATATATGATATGTGCATGAAAGTAACCGAATCCAAAACACACAAAACCGGAAACCGTGGCTTTGATACCACTTGTAGGGTGTTGCTTCAGAGGCTCATTGACTCCCATGTCCCCAGATTAAAATTTTCATTAATGAAAGAATTAATCCGGATGGGATGAGTTTCCTTCGCACAACCAATTCGTCGTCGTGCTAACAACTTGAGTGGTCGCTTGAACAAACTAGTTGTTCAAGTGACACAACTCTTCTAGTTGGTTAGCCGCGGAAGAGACGACGGACGGATCGCCGGTTTTTGTGTTTGTCTTTGGGGTCCATGATTATACAAAATATATACATACGCACACATGTATAATCAACACATAAAAGAACATGATCAGATCTGAAAATAAAGTTGTAAAACTTTATACCTTACGATCTTCTACCGTATGTCCTATCCTCCTCGTGGACGACGTGTGGACGAAGATCCTCCACGAGTAGAAGCCTTCTAGATCGCGTTCTTCCCTTCCTTGTTAGCTGCGAACAAAGAGAAGAACCAACAATACCTTTCATTTCTAGAACCGGCCACCAAGCTAGGGAGTTTGATGCAACCGCCGGCCAAGGAACAATTGGATGAAGCGCCGGCCACCAATGCAATGTTACCGCCGGCCACCTAGAGTTAGGAGAAGCGCCGGCCACCAAGTGTTGGAGAGCCGCCGGCCACCAAGGAGCAAGGGAGGAGGAAGAAGAGAACCGACCAAGGATGAGAAGAGGAAGATGGGCGCCGGCCAAAACCCAAGGGAGAACAAACTTGCCGCCCAACTTCTAACCGCCCAAAAACCCTAGCCCCCTCAAGGGTTTGTGTTTGCCGCCCACTTTGAGAAGAGCCAAACCCTAATTTCCAAAAAACCTCTTGCCGCCCAAGCCTAAGCCTCTATTTATAGAATAGGACTTAAGCCTCCGTTAATCTCCACCATCAGATCTAGGGATTTAATCTCCAACGTCGGATCTAGGGTTTTATCCCAACCGTCGGATCTAGGGTTTCATCCCAACCGTCGAATCTAGGATTTCATTCCAACCGTCGGATCTAGGGTTTCATCCCAACCGTCGATTCTAGGATTTCATCCTAACCATCGGATCTAGCGATTTAATCCCAACCATTGGTTCTAGGGTTTCTTCCCAACCATCGGATCTAGGGATTCATCACAACCGTCGGTTCTAGGTTTTGTTTTACATCCTTGGATCTAGACTTGACGAGGATTATATTAGGCTACGATAGGGACCATAAGGAGGAGTTGGATCTTGGCCACCCGATGGATCGGAACCACACAAACTTGATCCATCAATGATGTTCCATTCCACTAGAGGATCATCATTGAACTACCTCACCAACCCCCATAAATTAATATGGGCTCCATATATTATTTGTACATTCATCTCCCCGTGTTTAAGATATCGAATGTCCGTCAATTAATTGATTTACTGACCATCAATTAATTAACATCTAATTCCTCGAGTAGTACCACTCAACCTTATCATCATGTTGACTAAGTCAACTAGCTGGGTTTACATGATGAACCTTATGAGCTCCTCAAGGGGACATTATCAACCTAATATATAGGACACGGTTTCCTCCTATAATCAACAACACACCATGTAAATAATATCATTTCCCAACTTACCGGGCATATTGATTTAATCCATCTAAATTTCATCCTCTGGTAAATCAAAGAAATAAATACTAAGTACATGTGCCCGTTATTATATCGGAATTAAGAGCATGTACAACATAATATCCGAGGTCCGATTCAATTATGTAGTCAATACTAAATTGAATCACCTCTATGTCGGTCCTGCTCAATACACCTAAGTGTACCAGTGTAACTCCATGTTTAAGACAAAACAATACCAAGCTACACTACAACCATGCCAATGGTTTGTCCAAAACCATCTTGGTCGTGGGCCTCTACTTATATTTTACAAGGGACTGATAACATGATCTTCTGTGCCACACCAAGCACCATGTTATCTACAAAGTAAAATATTAGACAATATGCACACATATATAATAAATATATAAAGTGCAAACAATGATAATGTGATTATTATTCCAAAATAAAATGTTCATACAAAAAGAGCTAGGCTTTCAGTATACATTCCAACAAGAACAATGCTAACAAGGCCTTTACGTGGTTCAGAGATAACGCTCCTACTCCACGGCGATCCTTAAGGTGGATCAACCCAAGCGATTCCACTAAGAAGCTTTCTCTTTTACAAACCCTCCTCTTCTTACAAATAATGTAGATGAAGATTAGAGAGGAGGAGGAGAACTAAACACTTGAAAGCTTTAGAAAACTTGTGGGGGCTTGAGAGAAAGATTAGAACATAAGCATTAACCCTCAAAGCCACCACCAGCCCTCTTTTTATAGAGAGAGGGTTGTTTTTCCCATTGGGCTACCATCAGTCGACTGATGTATAGCATCAGTCGACTGCCGCCAAAGCCAACGGCTTCTGGCTGGGTAGATCCGCGGAGATACGTGAGACAATTTCCAATCTACCGATCGATCAACTGATCACTTCATCGATCGATGGCGATCGATCAGTGATTGCCACGCGGAGTCGAGTGAGACTCCATTCTGTGCCCATCTTTGGCACGATTAGTCGACTGCTAGTATTAGCAGTCGATTGATCTGATCGATCGATGCCCGGCTCACGGCGGTCGAATGATCATCGTGGTTTCAACGACTCGGTCGAGTACGACGATCGGGATACATCGTATCAGTCAACTGATACTCATCAAGTATGAATAATTCATACTTGATTTTACCACCTAGACCTAGACTCAACCTTCTAGCTCTTCCTTAAGCCTTGCGCCTCCAGGATCCCTCCGAGTCCGCGACTTGTTCATCCTTTGCTCTTTGCTTCCAAGAGCTTCCTTCGGTTTGTCATGTCCTGGGTTTCCCTTTGCCAAAGCGTGCTTGGACTTTACGCCGCCAAGACTACATGCTTGGACTTACGCTGCCAAGACTTGCCTTTGGACTTCCTTTGCCAAGATCACACTTGGACTTTGTCTTTACCAAGTCTTCATACTTGGATTTTTCCTGTCACTTAAACACCTTCACAATTAGATCACAAAGCATTGCCTAACTTAGATGATTATCCAAACATCAACACATATAAATGCTTGGGGCATTGTTGCACCAACATAATAGTCATGCATAGTAAACTATAAGTAGCAGTAATAATCAAGCTGGTACAGTTTCTTAACAAAAATACATACCTGAAATTGTACATACCAGAATCACCTAAGCTGACATAAAATACATCCACACAAGTATAAGTAGAATCACCAAAAAAAACCATATAATACCTCCTGTATGTGCATGGCAATCATATGCAACAACTTCGTTCCAGTTACGTATTGCTTAGGATGGGCGGCACAACTTTGACAGTGTTATGACCTACCCCTGCCGTGTGCAGATAAATTCATAGCCCACTCGTACAATGGAATTGCTTCAGTAAACTAGAGTAAATTTATGCCACTTTATATACACCTATGTGACCAAGTGGAAAGGATGCTGGCAGAGTATCACCCTCCTACCCCATGTATGTATATGGGGGATATCACCTCGTCTCACGACAAAGGAGGGATCCCTGTCTGCTACTACGTCGCAATACAAATCACCTGAGCGACGACCGTGAAGCCCTAATAGAGCAACTACACACACACCTGAAATACGACTAATCCATGAGTGGTTGTGTGTGTAGATAATGTGACTGACGATGGGCTCAACTACCAAGTAGTATCACCTCCTACCGAGGAGCCGATAATCGCCAGTCATGCAATAGCAAGATGGTGCATGTCACTAATGCACGATACACCTATCAATCCATGGCTACCTATGATATGTACCAATAGGAGCCCATATCAAATGACCTAAGTACATAAGTCTATGTACACATGCAAGTTATATTCATTATTCATTCAATGCCCAGTATGTAAGGTATGTCACTACTCTAGTGCTAGATAAACAAAATGACAAGTATCAAAGTGATAGAACATAATATAATAAGCATATGAAACAACTACAACACGTACTAGGTAGTGACATACCAGGGAAGTTAACAAGCATAGAAAACTACTACTAGCTATAGTAAACAATGCACAACAAGATGACAATATCTAAAAGAGGATAAGTCAAAGATACCCGCCTGCTATGAAGAATACCAACTGTCTTTACGCCTGTGGACCTGTCTCGTATCCACATTCTGCAAATATCATCAATTACAATTAAGTGCCAGCATACCACTACTTACGAATTAAATTCTATTTTGATCCTGTATTAACATCTTTTGATCAAACACGGATAGAAACCCCGATCACCACTCTTCGCAACCCACTCATAGATTCATTCGCAACATAATTAGAGCATCACCCCCACATAACCTGCGACCATTAATTCACTCCTCCAAATACAAAGCTCTGACCCACAACTCAACTCACAGCTCAACAAAACCTCTTTACTCATACACAACCAAAATAACATACCAATTACAGTCGTACCGCCGACATCAATCCCAATCACAGCCATCCCAAATAGAACATCTCAACCCTCATAACCCCTCAGACCCATTCACCACAATCACAACCCTCACAGCCAGCCCACTCCAACTCACAACCACTCCACCGACAGAAATCCACACTACAACGACAATCAACCAAACCAAAACAAACAGCTTACAAAAAGGAGGAGATAGTTTGAATTATACCTGCGAATCGGAACCTTCCCCCCGTCAGTTCTCCTCCTCCCCAATTGCTCAGTCTATCAAAAACTATCGCTGCCCTCGCTCCGATGACCACCAACAGAGTAGTCTACACCAACAGCCCTCCCAACCCCTCATGACTGCACAGCCCAACGCTCCCCCTTAATGCCACAAGTCAACAGATCAAGTTAAGAGAGGGGAACCATGGCTAGGAGTCCGATCGGACCTTACCTAGCTCCGACGATAATCGGCCAGGGCAGCTCCTAATCCACCCGCATGAAATCGCTGTCGATCCTAGCTCCCAAGGTCGAGGACGCCTGTCGGAGCCCAATAGATGGTCTTCCCCTCTAGCTGGAAATCCTACCAGAAGGAATCGTCGACATCACTGAGGTGCGGAGGAGGGAAACTTGGAGTTCGTGGCAAGAAGGCTTTCGATGGGACTTGGGTTGATAGTCTCTTGCAAAGAAAGGGGGAGGTTGTGGTCGGCCATCATTTGCAGAGAAAAGGGTGGCTGTGTCGCGAGTGGAAAGGGGCTCGCGAGAAGAAAACAGTGAGGAGAGGGATCGGATAGCTCCGGCGGCGATGCGACGAGCTCAAGCGGCGACGGGGATAGGGAGGGCGGTGAAGGGAATGTTGCATACAAGCTCAAATGGGGCAGACGGGGATGCGGAGGTGGCTCACGATGGAGGAAACGACGGTGAAGAGATAGAAAAGGTCATGCAAGAATGGCAAAGGAAGAAGAAATCGCATGGAGGAAGAACTCGAGTGCGGCGGAGAGAAAATAAAACGGAGCGGAAATAAATGGGATAGCTTTAAGTAAAGGGTCGGATTAATTAGTTAAACCTAAACCTAGATTAGGTTTTTAATTAATCCAAAAGCTTTAACCCTAGGTTTTTGGTTAACACATTAACCCCTCAAAATTTATATTTCAAATAGGCCCTCCAAAAGCCTGTTTTTCTTATCCCCGTAAATAACCCGTACAAGCCCCGTTTAATTCCAGAAAAATTCTAGAAAAATTTCTAAAATTCTCTAAAAATATAGAAAATAATTCCTAGGCTTATTTTCCTAAATTTTGGCCAGTTTAATTTAGTATTTTAAATTTCCATATTTAACAACCTTGTTGGGCGGCGGCAAGGAGAAGAGAGGGAGAGGAGAGGAAGAAAAGTTTTTCCAAAATAAAACTTAGGGCTCTCCAAAAAACCTAACCGCATTTTTATAGAGCCCGTGTTTCTTTACCATTAAGAAAACTTCTCCTTAGAGTTATTGGTTCATAACCAAAACCCATTAACCCGCTCCAATAACTTAAGTTAAAATAAACCGAACCGAGTTGGTCTATTTTAAGTTAAAATGAACTGAACTAACTTTGGTTCATTCGTTTAAAACAAACTAAACCCCTTTGGTTTATTCTCCACCATTAGATTAGAACCAAACCAATTTGGTTCATCCATCATGTCTTCATAAGACTCAGCCCATCCATGCTTCCATTGCGACTGAAACAATTTCATGCTCGCTCCTTGTTTGGTCCAACCAAACCTAGTTTCTCTCGATATGAGAATCTCATTCTCAAGCTTGTTTTAAATCCTTCGGATTATGCTCGTTGTGTGTGTGACCAAATAGGTTCTTGATTTATGTTGGTCGTCTATAATTAACCATTAATTATAGAACGATCATGAGTGGCACCTAGTAGTACATCATCATCCCCAATTAACTGAAAAATCAATGACTGATCCAGAACCACTTCTGAAACCCTTCAGCAGCTACAATGAATCATGCCCCGTTCCCTTCACGCATTTTATACCCACTTGGTTTAGGACATGGTCTATAGTGTCAGTCCTCACTAGGTTGACTACGTCACACCTAGCCCAAGTATCATTTCCTCGTCCTACGGATTCTAGTTACTACACATGTATCCAAAAGTACCTTACTCTATAGTGGTAAAGCATTCACGCAGATTCTCAAGAACACTTGGATCAACCCTTAGCTACGATATATTTGTGAACTTTTCTCCAAATAAAAATCTGTCCCTTTAGATGTGGGGTATGTTGAGGTAGCCTATGCTACCATTCGTCCGATTTACCCCCTTCCTCGGTAGGAGCAGTTGAGGGGGTCACGAATGTGACGGTTCTATTTTTTGTTTATATAAAAAACTAGATTTACAGTAAGATAAGTTGCTCTAATATTATTACACTAGATTTTGAGTGCAACACTTATGGAAATATGAAACTCTGTAGGTCATATGGAGGAACCCAGAAGCAATCCAAGTGTCTGAAAGGACTGAATTTCCAATTAGACAGGCCAAATTGGAGATGCCCACACACTACGAGAAAATAAGGATTTGTGGATGAAACAAAATGGCTGGTAATCCTATTAATTTGGTCGATAATATGGATTACCGACCAAAAACATTTGGTCAGGACTTAGTCAGTAATCCATGGTTGGTAAATCTCATTACCCGACCATTATATTGGCCTGTATTTTTTTTAAAAAATTATCGGCCAAACAAATGGTCAGTAAACTTTTTCAAAAATAATGACCAAATATATATTTGGATGGTAAGTTTATAAAATAAATGGTTGGATTTTTTTTTAAAATACCGGTCAAATATATATTTGGCCAAATTTTTTTTTAATTTATCGACCAATATATATTTCATCAATATGAGTCAAAATACATTTGGATGCTAAATTTTAAAATAATATTGAATCATTTTTATTAATTTATCAATTATTTCTACAAAATAAGAATCAATAAATTTTTAAAAACTAGTTAAATAACTGATAAAAATGTGAATTACACGTAGTAGTAAATTATCTAAAAATAGCATAAGAAAGAAAATGACAAATAACTAATAAAAGAGTGCTATAATAAAATGTCTAAATGGTGTATCAAGAAATATTTAGACCACTTATCCTTTATGGGTTGGAATCGACTTAGACAATTCATGTAATCCACTAGGTTGGTGTTGCATGAGAAGCTGCTGTCATATTTCTTATATCTTGATTTCTTGTTGGACTTGTGACTCTTGCATCATCTTCATTTAATGCTTTAGTCTAGAAATTTGTGCCTCTTGTCCAACAATTATCTCTCGGATAACATCCATCTCGATCTTGTGTAGTAGATGATGTAGGAGTAGCAGATATCGAAGTCTTGTATATCATTGGTGGTAGTTTGGGCCCAAATCTTAATCCGCGAATATAACTAGACTTGCGATCGAGTACATCAGGATGACATTCAAATGCTAAATTCTTGAAATCATCTGGAGTGGGTAGGAAAGTACCATCTTTTGTTGTTCTTGCCAAAAGTGAAGCTTTCTTGTCATTGTAAAGAGTGATCATGCCCTTCTATTAAACAAATATATATGGATATCAATAACTTATTATACCAAAAATAATATACACATATGAAAAAAAACATTAAAATATGACTTACGTATTACTCTTGTGCAAGTACGCTCGCCCACTGGACCTCTTATGTACAATAATGTCGATGTCACACCTCAATTGCATTATATCCCTTGCAATTTTAATACAAAATAAATATCATGTCATTAGTAAAAAAAAGAAAATATTCATATAGAATCAAAAATATAATTATAAAATTAATTCTAATTTAACTTACCTTCTTTATGTGTTGAACTACAGGCCTAGAGTCATCGTGATGACTAAACAAAAACTTTGCACGATTTCTGTAAAATACGAGAAAAAAAAATTAGTATAGGGATTAAACGTCATTAGATAGCTAATTGGGTTTAATTAGTGGGTGATTAGCTAATTGGGCTTAATCAAGGAATTGGTTTGAAATTGGGATAAAACATGTTGGGCTGAATCCATTGGGCTGAAATTGGGCTAGAGTTGGTGGGTTTGAACCCAACCCATGAACGACATTTAAAAGGGGTTGAACCACCGATCGCAGTCGCATTTCTCCTCTTCCGCTTTGCGACCTACTTCTTCTCCTCGCTCGCGATTTCCGTTTCACTTCCGCTTCTCGTCTCTTCCGAACCGCAGCTGCCACCGACAATTTCTTCTCCCTGGTGCACCATCGCCAATCGGTTTTTCCCTTTTGGCGTTGTCGGAGAACTTCGTTGGAGCAGTCGGTTGGTCATCGTTGCCTCTGCTCAGTCCTCCTCGCCGCAAGAACCAGCTGCCGCCGACTTTCCCGAGTTGGATCTCACCTCTTGCGACGATTTGCCACCGTTGACACTGAGCTAGTCGATCTCTTCCCCGATGCTGCCTATCACCACTGTCAGAGCTATGTCACCGCCCCGGTCAGAGCTGCTCGTCGTTGCCACTTCATCGCTACCAGATCCCTACTTCTCTATCTTCGATTGTCCTTTTCTACTATTTTGGATCGTCGGTGCCTCCCAGCTGACTTCTTCCTTTCTCCGATCCAAATAGCGGTACTTTGCCCGTCTGTTGCCTCTATGGTTGTTGCTTTAGCTAGGAGAGTAGATTGGAAGGGGAATTGGTGTGAGCTACGTTGCCAGGTAGGTCTTGGTGTGAATTTTGTTCACAGCAGCTAGTAAGCTGGATGTGTGCGTTGTCACAGCAACATTGAGTTTTATGGCTATGTTTCCAGTAGGTTGAGGACATTCCGACCAGCAACTGGGATCTTTGTTTCGGTTCTCTTGTGTGTGTGATCGAGGTAGAGCTAAGGAAGGCGTGGTTTGTATCGACAGTATGAGGTAAGTGTAGATTTGGAATATTAGTTTCACAATGGATTTATTATTGGTATGATGAAATGTGATTAATTGTTCAGATTGGATGTTCATATTGGAATATTAGTTGCTAAGTGGGCAAAGAAACAGTATAGAGGGAGCTCAATTTGGTAAGTTTCAATTTGGATTCAGCTAATTGTACCATAGAAGAGTTATCTATATGATTGATTAATTGGGGTGAATCTATGATAACTGTCTAGACTTAATCTGGGTAATCATGTGAAAATAATGAATGGTGAGGAAGTGTATGAGTTTACACTACTATGGGATTTGGTAAATCAAATCAGGGATTAAGATTAAGTTAGATACCTACCGGGTGTTTATATTCGTGTTTGGTTATATTCTGTGTTATTTACAGGATCTTGATTTGGGATAGATTTGCGGACGTGAAGACAGCTGGCGGTTCACATATTAGGTGGGTAATATCTACATGGTCTGGTAGTTTTGATCAAATTCTAGTGCATGATCTTGGATTTATGTTTATACCTGTTTACCTTAAATCCACTCTTATTTAATCATATGATTGTACTGCCTTGACCTTTGAGATATATACTCTGGTACTTCATTCATTATCTAGCTCGGATAGGAACTATAAACCCTATTATGTATTAGCTGATGGATGTTCAAAAAGTACAGGTGGTTAGGGTTATCTTTGTGACCTCAGATTGGGTTACTGTGTTACATCACTAGGGTTAGGTGATGGATTGGATTATGGAGTCGATTGTTATATCATACCCGTATTGGTGGTGCATCTATGGTGGATCTAGTTGTCTGTGCATAGATAAGTAAATGGTTGTCAGTATGTGACCATGGACTAGAGGTCCTAGCGTGATGGTATATCCATTATGGATTGTGTGCCTGTGTATGGTTATATGGGTGGTCGATAGTATATCGCTACTGACTAGAGGTCTTAGCGTGGTTGACTGTCAGATGAGTATGACTCTTTGTGCGATAGAGAGAGTCTTATGGATTGTAGTCCTTGCATAGTTGACTTTTGGTTGCCCAGGACTTCCCGTGAGATAGGGAGTGTTGCGAGGATACTTGTGTGGAGCTATGCATCATTACATTTGCATGCATGCTGTTGACTGGGTCTCCCTTGTGGTTGAGACGGGTCGTCAGTCATTCTGCCTCCCCGGCCACTCGGGGTAGTGGTAGCAGGGTTGAGGGCAGAGCATTGGATGTGCCGCGCTCGGCCACTATGGATGGTGGTAGCTGGAGATGCGCACCTGGCCACTGAGCAGAGTGGTGTTAGCACTCGCCCACTATAGACGGTGGTTGTGTGACATGCAGTTGTCCTGTGTGCAGAGCTCGTCTACTCATGGGTAGTGACAGAGCGGCTAGCAGCAGGGACCCCCGGGAAGTAGTTAGCTCTTTACGCTTATATGCTACTCATTCATACTACCCAACTTGGTCACTCGAGAGTAGTGGCAGCTGGAGTCAGGCTAGTTGTCATGTCGTGCCACCCGGGCCATACTGGGGTCGTGGTTGGACGGGTCCGCAGACATGGCCATGCATATGTATTGCTGATATATATGTATGCATGTATTTGATATATGTTTTACACATGCCTGTGAGATGTTGCATTTGATTGAGCTATGATTGTTGCACATGCTTGTACATCATGATTACATGCCATTTGCATATTTTATACTGCTATGTGTTGAGCATGATATATGTGTTGGTCCAGACTGTTGTATGCGTTTGATTAGCGTCATGTCATAGTGTGGTATGGACCGGGATGTTATTACATGTGATTATATACTGTTCATATGTCTGAGTGTTGGTCAGGTATGGGATTGACTTTGCACATTATATGGGTTATGTTATTGTATATCTGTTCAGGATGATATAGCATATGGTGTTGCAGACCGTCAGGTACGTTTGTACATTACTTCATGTTCAGTTGATCAGTTTAGTATATACATTGAGTATGACTATACTGTGGTTACTTGCTATTAGATTTGGATAGGACTGGATGTCTGTTAGACCCATGTTGTATACCTGTAGATCTTCACATGTATACTTGTAGATTTCGTTATCCTTTTATGTTGTTCATGCACTTTCTATATATTACCCCTGAGTTTATACTCACCACCCCTAGACCCTGTGTTTCCTATCACCCAGATTACAGGTAGAAGATTCCTTGGACGTTCGGAGCTCCGCCAGCTGAACCCATCTCATACCGAACAATTGAGGTTTTCCATGTATTTGCTTCCGCTGTTGTTTTGTATTATGGCCATGTATAATCTGTGTTGTATTTTGCTATTGGTTTGTATGTTGTTTTTGTGTAGTATGTTAGAGTCGCACCGGTGCGCACCTTTTGTGTTGTTGTGGATGTATTGTCCATATATATTTTCATGTTATTGTGGGCCTACGGGCCTTGTATTAACCCGATATGTTGCCACGTACAGGGGAGATGTCGTCCGTTTGCTTTTCGGCACGGCAAACTCTCAGGGCATGACAATTTTATTGGTATCAGAGCCCTAGGTTGCGGAGTCCATTTTCGGATTTTATTTCGTTCGAACATCGAGTTTTGCTTTACTCGATTTTGGTTTTGTGAGTTCTGGGATCTGGCTGTTGCGGACATCTCTGAGCTACAAGGATTAAGGTATGTTAACTGTTATTACATATCCTTCTGTTGCCTATGCATTTAGTTGGTTATAACATGGATGACTTGTAGGGTGTTGGTTAATATTCGTAACCGTGGTTTGAGTTGGCCACGGGAACTACATGTGGAGGTTATTAGACATGTACCTGCTATCAAAAAGGTAATTACCTTTGAGAGCTGACTGAATACCGAGTCAGAAAGCAGGAGTTAGGTAGTTACATCCCTTGTGGAGATCAAGGATTACAGTCCCAAGGATTTTCACTAACTATGTTAGTAAGATTATTACTTATGGGGTAATGGACAAGCGAGTATACTATTGCTGATGCAGATAATAGAGGATTAGCTTAGAGATATTCATAGGGATTTTGATCCTTGAATTGGTCATGCTGGGTTGTATAATTTTGAAAGTACTTTTGAGTACTTAACTCGTGTTATACGAAGATAGTAGTGTTAGTTGAATACCATTATCCAGATATAACCGGTACTTGGTGGAAGATATAGGAAATAACCTACGGGAAATGATGTATCACTTGGTCACAGTTCAGTGATATTGTGAGATAGTATTTCCCCACATCATTTTTGACTCATTGTTAGAAAATTCTTGGGCATCGAGTAGGGTGATCGTTTGGTAATGGGAGTACCATGCAGAGTTGTTAGACTTGTGAAGGTTACGACCATTTAATAGCCCAAGAATGTGATTAGGTTGGTTTTGGCCACCCATGGGTTATCGGTTGACATCTTGATCAGGATGTTTGGATCTCCTACCAGATCCTACCGGAAGCCCTTAAACCGAGTCATGTGTATAGAATGACTCCGTAGCAAGTGTTTTAAGAGTTGGAGATTTGATAAGTAGATATTGCAAGTCAAATTATTGGAATCTGAAGTCTCCGAATGTTTGACAAAAGGAGCAAGATTAAAGTCATGAGTCATGAGCGACTATTGGAGAGTTTTCCGATCATAGAAGACCGATTGCAGATTGTCAGTAGCTTCTCATGTTTATCAACGAACTCAGAGGAAAGACTCCGAAGGGAGATTATGTGTGTGCAGTGCGGGTTACGACGAGACACAGAGCCAGATTATCCGATGGACCGTTGTATCTGTTTCTACCATAAGCAGTCGGTATCTACGAGGAGAGTATGTATTTTGAAGACTCAGTTGAAGACTATGGATGATGCTTTCGAGCGGACGATCCACAACCTCGAAAGCTGAGATCATTACAGAAGATTGGGTCATCACATCAGCAGCGATTTACTACCTCAAATATAGCAGGAGTTCTTTGATACTTCCAACT
This sequence comes from Wurfbainia villosa, assembly GCA_025175895.1. NCBI lineage: Eukaryota > Viridiplantae > Streptophyta > Magnoliopsida > Zingiberales > Zingiberaceae > Wurfbainia > Wurfbainia villosa. The sequence continues at coordinate 43,494,223 of CM046003.1, forward strand.
GAGAGAAGCGAGTTACTCAGCACTATCAGCAGAAGACATCTCAGAACATTCAGACATCCAGACGACAACAACTGTTACCTTCCCAGGCGTAGTTTTGATTGTTCAGAGGAGAGAGAGTATACGACGATGGTCGTATCTATACAGTATTCTTCAGTTGCAACTATACCTTTCGTGGAGTTGGAGCATGCTACGATGTTGACAGTTCTTCAGTATTGTACCGCTGGATGTGTACCCTTTGCCAGTACAACAGTGTTTACCATCTTCGTGCAGTCATTTTTAGTATTGTACCTCAGTTTCAGCAGTTGACTTCAGTTCCTCCATGGCTGTCTTTTGCATCTACATGAGCTCAGCCATCAAGAACAGATGTTAGACAAGTTTACATGATTAATCGAGAAGTATAGAAGACCGAAGGATCGGTCCTTCAGGGTATTACTTTAGGTTATCCTATTTGCGGATATATCGAGAGATATTGGTAGTTTATAGGTATATTTGTTTCGAACATTCTTGGATAGGATTCAAAGGGTTCCTATCGACTTGTGGGTTGGTGATTTTCTCTATCGTCAGGTGAGATGTTGATCAACAATCAAGAAGTCAAGGGATACCCTTAGCCTTTGCTAGACATACCTCCACTATAGACATATCCTTATGGATAGTTGGATTGTTGGAGCATTGGTATACTAGGACTCTTGGATGTACGTGTAATCCAAGAGTATTCGGATGTAGTTACGGATGAACTCTCAGGCTGGTCACTGCATGGGCAAGTGGAATATGCGATTGAGGTGATTTCGGGAATAGTCCTGATATTGGGGACCTCATACTGGGAGATGATTTTATGGGTATCAATGTTGCTAAACACTATGAGAGATTTATCTGCCTCAGTGTTTCTTCTTGAGAAGACTTGTAACTCTTTGTTAGAAGAGAGTCAGACCTTGAGTCTATGCATCGATTATCGATGATTGGAATGCAGTAGTTGTTGTGAATGAATATCCTTCGTTGTGGATAGATGATTTGTTTAGATCAGCTAAATGACACTTGTGTATATCCTAGGGTTGGCCTACGACTGGAGGTTTGATATTGTAGTGACTTAGTGTCATACAATTATCATTGTCGGTGTGATGATTGAGCTATCATTAGCATAGAGTAAAAGGATGCAGGTGTATAGAGCTGATTGATAATGTTGTTAGACTTATCGACGATTTAGTCGTTCATGGATTTGAGGAATCAAGTACTCTTGGAGTATTTGAGATCGATTGTCATCATATCTATTGATGATATATTTTTGGGATATATTCAAAATCTTAAGGGAAATTATGGTGTCCCTAGATTGATTTGGTATTTACCAAAGATGAGGATAGGATGTTTTAGCGATACTATATCGCCAACTTGTTGGACCAAGAAGGTGATGGAAATCACCTGGTCAGAAGATTGGAAAGCTAGGTTTCAAGGCCTAGAAGGTGGTTGACTTTTGTGTCAGTGTTAGTTAATCTGTCCGATATGGATGGAAGGGTATTGTACGCAGATGCATCATTTCAGGGATTAGGAGAAATCTCGATGCAGTTGAATGAGACGTATATTATGTGTATGCTAGTTGAGGAACTAGCGAGATTAGTCATTATAGTCTTCCAGTTACTTTGATTCGGGTGTGAGTGAATGTTGGAACAGTAGATTGGTTTCTCTTGTGAGAAAGTAATTCTCCGTTTTCGAAAAGAATAGTGAGTGATGGAACGTCCTTTGTGGTGGAACGATATGTAGGACATGGTTGATTCCGTAGTTTGATGTTGGGTATGCCAACAAGCAAAGGTGGAATATTAGTGACCAGTAGGGTTACGTACCGAGAAGGAAGTGGTAGCCTAGTACGTTAGACTGTGTTGGGAGATTATCTAGAATTCGGAAAGGACTTGATAGGATTTGGGTAGTCGGTGATCGATTAGCTAGGTCTGCTCATTTCCTTTCGAGCCGTAAGATGGATTTCGTTGGATCACTTGATGGAATTATATCCATGGAGTATCCTTGAGTATCATTTCTGATAGTGATTCATGATTCACCTTACGATTCTGGCAAAGTCTCCCATCAGTTATGAGTATAGAGCTCCACTTTGGTACAGTTGTTTACCTTATTAATAGGTCGGATTAGAGTGTATATAAGAGCTGGAATATAATATTCGAGCTCAGTACCCCACTTAGTCACTAGAAGTGTGACTTTTCTCCGGATACTTGAGATGGTTGTTGTGACATCTCGTACTCGTACATGTGTCAGAAATTTGGGGACCAAATTTTTATAAGTGGGGGAGAATGTAAAATACGGGGGAAAAAATTAGTATAGGGATTAAACGTCATTAGATAGCTAATTGGGTTTAATTAGTGGGTGATTAGCTAATTGGGCTTAATCAAGGAATTAGTTTGAAATTGGGATAAAACATGTTGGGCTGAATCCATTGGGCTGAAATTGGGCTAGAGTTGGTGGGTTTGAACCCAACCCATGAACGACATTTAAAAGGGCCAGACCGCGATCGCAATGCATTTCTCCTCTTTCTCGCTTCATGACCTACTTCTTTTCCTCGCCGCGATTTCGCTTCACTTCCGCTTCGCGTCTCTTCCGAACGCGACCGCCACGGCAATTTCTTCTCCCGTGCACCATCGATCGCTTTTTCCCTTTGGCGTTGTCGAGATCTTCGCTGGAGCGATCGATTGGTCGTCCGTCGCCTCGCCGATCCTCCTCACCGCGAAAACCAGCTGTCGTCGACTTTCCCGAGCTGGATCTCACCTCTTGCGACGATTTGCCACCGTCGATGCCGAGCTAGTCGATCTCTTCCCCAATGCTGCCTATCACCACTATCAGAGCTCCGTCACCGCCCCCGTCAGAGCTGCTCGTCGTTGCCACTTCATCGCTACCAGATCCCTACTTCTCTATCTCTGATTGTCCTTTTCTGCTATTTCTTTCTCTCCGTCGAGCTCTCCGATCCAAATAGCTAGCCGCCTGCCCCATCTGTGAGCTGCCTCTACTGGTTGTTGCTTTAGCTAGGAGAGTAGATTGGAAGGGGAATTGGTGTGAGCTGCGTTGCAAGGTAGGTCTTGGTGTGAATTTTGTTCACAGCAGCTAGTAATCTGGATGTGTGTGTTGTCACAACAACATTGAGTTTTATGGCTATGTTTCCAGCAGGTTGAGGACATTTCGGCCAGCAGCTGGGATCTTTGTTTCGGTTCTCTTGTGTGTGTGATCGAGGTAGAGCTAAGGAAGGCGTGGTTTGTATCAACAGTATGAGGTAAGTGTAGATTTGGAATATTAGTTTCACAATGGATTTATTATTGGTATGATGAAATGTGATTAATTGTTCAGATTGGATGTTCATATTGGAATATTAGTTACTAAGTGGGCCAAGAAACAGTATAGAGGGAGCTCAATTTGGTAAGTTTCAATTTGGATTCAGCTAATTGTACCATAGAAGAGTTATCTATATGATTGATTAATTGGGGTGAATCTATGATAACTGTCTAGACTTAATCTGGGTAATCATGTGAAAATAATGAATGGTGAGGAAGTGTATGAGTTTACACTACTATGGGATTGGGGTTAATCAAATCAGGGATTAAGATTAAGTTAGATACCTACCGGGTGTTTATATTCGTGTTTGGTTATATTCTGTGTTATTTATAGGATCTTGATTTGGGATAGATTTGCGGATGTGAATACAGCTGGTGGTTCACATATTAGGTGGGTAATATCTACCTGGTCCGGTAGTTTTGATCAAATTCTAGTGCATGATCTTGGATTTATGTTTATACCTGTTTACCTTAAATCCACTCTTATTTAATCATATGCTTGTACTACCTTGACCTTTGAGATATATACTCTGGTACTTCATTCATTATCTAGCTCGGATAGGAACTATAAACCCTATTATGTATTAGCTGATGGATGTTCAGTAAGTACAAGTGGTTAGAGTTATCTTTGTGACCTCAGATTGGGTTACTGTGTTATATCACTAGGGTTAGGTGATGGATTGGATTATGGAGTCAATTGTTATATCATATCCATATTGGTGGTGCATCTATGGTAGATCTAGTTGTCTGTACATAGATAAGTATGTGGTTGTCAATATGTGACCATGGACTAGAGGTCCTAGCGTGATGGTATATCCATTATGGATTGTGTGCCTGTGTATAGTTATATGGTTGGTCAATAGTATATCGCTACTGACTAGAGGTCTTAGCGTGGTTGACTGTCATATGAGTATGACTCTTTGTGCGATAGAGAGAGTCTTATGGATTGTAGTCCTTGCATAGTTGACTTTTGGTTGACCAGGACTTCCCGTGAGATAGGGAGTGTTGCGAGGATACTTGTGTGGAGCTATGCATCATTACATTTGCATGCATGCTGTTGACTAGGTCTCCCTTGTGGTTGAGACGGGTCGTCAGTCATCCTGCCTCCCCGGTCACTCGGGGTAGTGGTAGCAGGGTTGAGGGCAGAGCATTGGATGTGCAGCGCTCGGCCACTATGGATGGTGGTAGCTGGAGATGTGCACCTGGCCACTGAGCAGAGTGGTGTTAGCACTCGCCCACTATAGACGGTGGTTGTGTGATGTGCAGTTGTCCTATGTGCAGAGCTCGTCTACTCATGGGTAGTGAAGGAGCGGCCAGCAGCAGGGACCCCCGGGAAGTAGTTAGCTCTTTACGCTTATATGCTACTCATTCATACTACCCAACTCGGTCACTCGAGAGTAAAGTGGCTACCGATGGAGCTCCAAGTTGTCATGCCGTGCCACCCGGGTCATACTGGGGTCGTGGTTGGACGGGTCCGCAGACATGGCCATGCATATGCATTGCTGATATATATGTATGCATGTATTTGATATATGTTTTACATATGCCTGTGAGATGGTGCATTTGATTGAGCTATGATTGTTGCACATGCTTGTACATCATGATTACATGTCATTTGCATATTTTATACTGCTATGTATTGAGCATGATATATGTGTTGGTCCAGACTGTTGTATGTGTTTGATTAGCGTCATGTCATAGTGTGGTATGGACCGGGATGTTATTACATGTGATTATATACTGTTCATATGTTTGAGTGTTGGTCAGGTATGGGATTGACTTTGCACATTATATGGGTTATGTTATTATATATCTGTTCAGGATGATATAGCATATGGTGTTGCAGACCGTCAGGTACGTTGGTACATTACTTCATGTTCAGTTGATCAATTTAGTATATACATTGAGTATGATTATACTGTGGTTACTTGCTATTAGATTTGGATAGGACTGGATGTCTGTTTGACCCATGTTGTATACCTGTATATCTTCACATGTATACTTGTAGATTTCGTTATCCTTATAAGTTGTTCATGCACTTTCTATATATTACCCCTGAGTTTATACTCACCACCCCTAGACCCTGGGTTTCCTGTCGCCCAGATTACTGGTAGAAGATTCCTTGGACGTTCGGAGCTCCGCCAGCTGAACCCATCTCACACCGAACAATTGAGGTTTTCCACGTATTTGCTTCCGCTGTTGTTTTGTATTATGGTCATGTATAATCTGTGTTGTATTTTGCTATTGGTTTGTATGTTGTTTTTGTGTAGTATGTTAGAGTCGCACCGGTGCGCACCTTTTGTGTTGTTGTGGATGTATTGTCCATATATATTTTCATGTTGTTGTGGGCCTACGGGCCTTGTATTAACCCGATATGTTGTCACGTACAGGGGAGATGCCGTCCGTTTGCTTTCGGCACGACATACTCTCGGGGCGTGACAATTTCTTTTATTTTTCATAGAAATTATCTTTTAAAAATACAATCAATAATTAGTAACTATCATATGATAAAATTAAGATTGTAAATTGAAATGATTGTAATAAAAATGAATTACCTTAAACTCTTCAAACTCCTAATAATTACATAAAGATTCTCATGATCCTTGTAATGGTAAATTATTTGACTTCTTTTCTTTTTTTCTGGTCTAAAGTTCACCTAATTGGAAACTTTTGATATTTTTGATGTTATTCACTTACTTAAATAGAATATAATTTTCTCATCAACTTCAAAAGATGAACCTCTACATCATCCTAACCTTGAAACTCAAACACAAACGGATTAAAAAAACAACAATTAGTTCTATAATTTATTTTAAAAAATTATTGCAAATAACTTAACTTAAAATATATTACTTTAATGCACTAACTTAGTTGAATTTTGTCTAACTCTGAGATTTTCTTAAAATTTTTTTTATATAAATAGTAAGAAACTATGCACCAATGCTTCCAACTCAGTAGTAAATATATTTACTGTTAGGTCTGTTGGTCTACCATGAATTAATATCAATGTCACAATAATTTTTCTTCCTCCATTTGTCTCGTTTTCCATATGACGTGCATGTGAAATCACCCTAGATAGTTGGGGTGATGAACGTACATAACGACCTATAGAAAAAAAAGTAAAAACATATCAATTTGTGGACAAATTAAAATAATATATAAATAATAAATATTTTGATCAAATTTAATTCAAGTGTAAACATACCTTACCGAGAAGATGTTGAAATCATAGTTGGTGAATCTACATAGTTGATAGATGGAGGAACAACTAATGTGGTAGTCATGTTAGGTGTTGTTTGTGAAAGTCCACCATTAATTGGAATAGGAGTTTGCTCAATTGACATAGTTAAATTATCTTGTAAGCGAAATGATTTGGATGACATCTGCATTAAAAAAAAAGGACTTGGAAGATTAATAACTTTTTTAAAAATAAAAAATAATAGGTAGATATAAACATGCTCGACATTGCTTACTGTTTGGGAAGAACATTCCAATGTTCATTATATGAAACTAATCATTTTAAATATAAAGAAAATGAATATTAATCAAATAAACAAAAAAAAAGGAAGAAAAGAAAAGAAAAGATAATACCTTTGCAATACTAGATTTCTCACCAGTACTTATTGTTTGCTTTGGTGAATTGAGGAAGAAAAAGAGTTCAATTTTCTAATGTCTTTCAAATATTGGAGGATGAATGGAACTTACAGCTATTAGTTGATATGTTGTTTCTAGTTCTCTTTATCTCGATGTCGGCTACCCTTGCTACTGAGGATGTGTTTGGGAGGAGGTGAGGGAAGGAGAAGGAAGGATAAATAAGGGAGGAAAATTTTTAAACTTTGTTTGGGAAAGAGGTGAGGGGAGGGGAGGAGAGGGGAAGGGAAAATAACTTTTATCCTTCCTTACTCACAAAAAGAAAGATTTTCTTACACTTCCCTTCCCTTCCCCTCCCTTCCCCTTCTATTACTTAACCTTCTGTCTCCTCCTCCCAAATATAGCATAAATATTTAGCAAAGAGGTCGGTTTAATCAAACCACTCACTCTCTGGAAGTAGAACCTAAACTCCAAAGGGCTATGTCTGAACTTGTACTTTCAACTTAGTCTCTTGATCTTGCAATATATTTAGTCCTGTCTGATTTATCTTGAGCTCCTAGGTGCCTTTAGTCGTTGCCTTTTTGTCTGATTGGAATTGACTCGTTTCTTAATTCTCTTCTCTCCAATTTGTGTCGTATTTATATTTGTTATTAGTAGCACCTATTCTTTCTTCCTCTCTTGGAAAAGACCCTAAGACAAACCCTAATCATATAATAGAAGGCATTAAACACTAAAACAATCCAACACTAATCAAGGTAGAAAGAAGAGAAATAATACACATATCGTATAGATCACTAATAGAGAAAAACATTCAATTGCCTTTAGAATATCGTTGCATGGACCAATGTCGAATAGAGAATGAATGAAACTTCTTATCAATTCGGCGTTGAACAGAATTGAGTATGAATGAAGTATGAATGTAGTTGAATGAGGAAGATGAAGGGTTTTTCGGCATTAGGTTAGGTTTCGTGGGAGGTTTGCATACGTGTGAGGAACGAAGGGAAAATAAATATATGTTACATAAGCAAATAGATGTCAATGTAAATAAGAAAAGAAATGTTAACATAATTAAGAATAAGAAAAGAAAGAAAACAGATTTCATAATATAATTATTACTTAAAAATGGCTTATAAATTAATATTTACTTAAGATAATAATTATCTTTCAATTTTATCGATAATCTTATTAAAGTTTGTCATAAAATTTTAAAAAATAAAAATTCAAATAGTCAAAATTTTATTAAACAAAAATATACCAACAAAATAAATTCTAGATGATATATTTTTTAAAATTTTTTACTAAGTAAGTTAATATAAATATTAAAAATTATGGATAAAAATTTAAATTTACTAATCAAATTTAACTTTAATCAGTAAAAAATTAAAAATTACCGAAAAAATCTAATTTTAATTAGTAACAAATTAAACATTACCGATCAAAGTTAAATTTGGTCAATAAGAAATTAAAAATTACCGACTAAATCTAACTTTGACCAATAACAAATATAAACATTACTAGTCAAATTTAACTTTGGTCGGTAAAAAATTAAAATTACCAACCAAATATAACTTTGGCTAGTAACAAATTAAACATTACTAGCTAAATTTAACTTTGGTAGGTAAAAAATTAAATTGTACTCACCAAATCTAATTTAGCCAGTAAAAAAATTAAACATTATCAACCAAATCTAGCTTTAGTTGATAAAAAATTAAAATTGCTAGCCAAAATAAATTTTGGCAAGTAATTATAATTATTTACTAACTAAATTTTTTTATTGGTAATTTTAAATATTTATTGACCAAATTCAATTTGGATGGAAAATATTCGTCGATAATTCCATTGTTCCCTAGTGATCGGAAGGTGATCTAGGCGACCAAAAAAAGTTTATAAAAAAAGGATTCAAGTGGCACCACAATATCACTAAGAACTCATCATTCATTGCTACACCATCCTTCTTGCTTTCTAAAAGCTCATCCAATTGTTTTCTCAATTTCTGACAACCTTCGAGCAACTCCGCAAATCTCTTTAGCGTCAGTATAAAAGTTGTTTGTTTTTCTTTAATATTGTTGTGCTTACACTTCTAAAGGAACAATAGATTGTTACTGGATCCTTATTTATGTAAAATGCTTTCTTCGCCTTAGAAAATATTTTCAAAAAGGAGAAATTTAGTGCATTGCCCACTGAGAAAATCACAGGGTTGGATTATGGGTCTTAGAGTAGCAATCCGACAAGAATTGTGAGTCATGTAAAAACTCATCATGTCTTCTATATTTACTTTTTTTTTCTACTACGTACTTATATTTCCAAATAAAAAAAAAAGAAATAATTTTTAATGAGATTCAACCCCCACCCTATCATTCTTATCGATCCAATTATACCATTGATGATGCTTAGATTAACCACCAATTGAGATATTTTAGTATTTTTTTTATAAATTTTTTATTCCTATTTTTTTATTGCACTACTTACCCAAGACCATGTCTTGGAACAATCTTTTAGTTTTTATTTTGCAAGTTGTCAATGTCGATCTCTCATCAAGAAGGGTATAGCACCGTCTGCTCACCTCTATTGAAAAAGGCAGATGGAGTGCTTCCTTTAAAACAAGGTCGACATGTGGTTTAGCGTCAAGAAAGGAGACTCAATATCGGTTGATGACTTCGAATAACTGTTGGATCTAGAGAAGTGGACTTCGGATATGAAAAAGAAGACAAGTATATTTCAAGGCCTTAAACACATTGGAATGCAGGCTAACCAAGGAGAAACTCAACCAGGTCGGATCATTCGAAAATGTGAAAGAATTATGGAACAAGCTAATCATAATTCACGAGTCATCCTCAGAGGAGTTAGACATGGAAGAACCAAAGCAAACAAATTGTATGGGTATAATGACTAAGAAGGACATAATCGAATCCGAGTCCGAGTCCAATTCAAGCCAAGAACTTGAGTCTGAGTTCGAGTAGAGGCATGAATTCATATCCATTTTAAATGACCAAGAAGGTGAGGTAACCTTTCCCATAGAAGATAAATTGTATGATATAATAACATGGCTAACTAGGAAACTAACCAAGTCTGAGGATTGGGTTAAGTCACTCATTAAGGAAGTCAATGACCTTAAGGAATGAAGCAATCCTAATCCCTCGACTAATCAAGTTCAAAAAGGAAACTCAACTCAAATTGCAAAACTAGAGAAAGAGAATTTCCTCTTGAAAGGTCAAGTGGAGGGATTCAAGGAAACATTGGAAAGGTTCACCTTGGCTCCAAGTATTTAAACATGATACTTGAGTCTCAACGTATTATGTAATAAATCCAGACTCAGATACAAAGTTAAGATAACGAATAGATCTTACATGTCTTTAGTTAATTAACATATTAATAAATGAGTCCAAGCATGGGTTCCAAAAGTATATCTAATCAATAAAGACATAACCAATATTGGACTCCCAAAGGTCAAGTTTACTATTTGGATAAGACTTATTAAAAAAAATATAGTACCGCTTCATTAATGACCCCCCTATGAATGCCTCACATTTTTAAGAGGGATGTAAATCAGGAACCCACATTGGGAAGTGCATGGGCAAGGGGTGCCCCTGTTGGAAATCGAACCTTAGACTTTTACGGTCCACTCCTATGCACTTACCAACTGAGCCAAGCCCTTATTGGAGGATCGTGGCCCGGCTAGAAGGGGGGTTGAATAGCCCTCGTTGTCATAGATGGAATTTGATCGTTCTTAATCGTCTACAAAGTGATTAGCGCAGCAGAAATAGAAGCTAAACAAAAACAATTAAGACAAAGCAAGAAGTAAAGAATGCAAATGCTAACGCCGAGATGTAACGTGGTTCACGACCTTTGTCGCTAGTCCACGGACGATTCGTATGATGAATCACTCCCTCAACAATCCACTAGTCTCTCCTTTAGCCCAAGCTAGGTGGAGGTAACCTCTTTACAAGAATTCACTCCCTCTTACAATAAAATAGAAATAAACACAAGGAAGAGGAGTGGAAATGTTTAGGGCACTTGGGAGTAAGATTATGAGTGAAGCATTAACCTCCCAATAGCCCCCAACCCTTCTTTTTATAGAGAAGAAGGGTTTCTTCCTGTTGGACAGGCGGGAGTCTACTGATCCATGTATCAGTCGACTATTGGTCGTTCCAACAGCTTCTGACCCGACTGAATCGTGGGCGTTAAATCCAATGGCTCCTTCATCAGTGGACCGATCAGCCTATCAGTTGACTGATCTAGCCATCAGTTGAGTGATCCAGGCAATCAGTCGACTTTCAAACCTTTTGTACCCGCGACCACCTTTATCAGTCGACTGTCATCCCTTGGCAGTCGACTGATGGTGCAGCAGTTGACTGCCAAACCCTTGCAGTCGACTACTGGGCCAGAAACCAAATAGTCAAACACTGGTCGAGCACCAGTCGAGTGCCATCGACCCAGAGCAGTCGACTGCTATCTATAGCAGTCGATTCGTGTCGGGTAAAACCTCAAACAAATAATTTGTTTGAGCATCCGACGGTCAGGTAAACCTCAAACCACTTGTTTGAGCATCCGACTTTTCCATTCATCGGGTAGAATGTAACACCCCCCCCCCCATAGTCTTTCCACTCTCTACTAGGGGAGATGTTGTTGGTGCAGGGGCACTAGATAATCGAACCTGTGTTTTGATTATGGCAAAGACACAAAGTTAAGTTTACATCGTTATCTCACGAGCTAAATCAAGTGTGCAGAAAAGTGCTAAAGCTGGAGCTGAAGGCTAGCGACACCCGGAGGAAGCCGCGGTGGTCGGGCGACACTCGAGTGACTTCGGAGGGAGCCGAAGGAATCGAGTGGAAGGCTAGAAGCGAGAGCTACTATCTAGGCAAGCTCGTGTGAGTGAGAGATTGTAAGGTCGTGTCCTCTTTACGAGGATGACCGTAGGCGGTGATTCGACTAAGACTTCCTGTGGAAGGTCTAGGTCGAGATCAGACGGTTAGAAACTGTCGTATTTATCATTTTCCGAGCTAACCTCTTACTGCAGGGAAGTGGCGGGCAAATGATCGTTGGACGTTGAGCGGCCGATCGATGCTCATCGATCCGATCGATGGGAATCATCGATCGTGATGGCGCTTTAATCGACCTTTGCGCTAGGTCAAAACGGATAACGTTTGACGCGGCCACTTCGCGATAAATTCTGGACAATTTCGTAATCCGTTCCTAAAGATGAGGAGACAAATTAAGAGGCCAAAATCTATAAAAGGAGGGGAGGATTCCAACTCCAAATTACATCAAGTTTATTCATCAAGTGCTCCTACAACGGCAACGCTCCAACATCGTCATAACGCCGACGCGACGCCAAGTTCCGATCTTCTTCATCGGCAGCAGAATCAAGTAATATTTTTGATATTGTATTCTTTGTTTTTCTTCATAACGAGGTGAGGTAGGCTTGTTGCCTCATCCTTGTATATTCAGTTTTGTGATCGTTGTCTCCTACCTCCAACGAGGAGGAGACGTTATAGTGTTTTGCCCTCCGTACGTGGTCTAGGATCGATAGGGCCTTGGAGTAGCAACCGCTGGATTGTGAACCAAGTAAAATAAACGTGTTCATTTATTTTCCGCTGTGCTTACTCATTTACTTTTGTATTAACGAACGAATTCGAATGAAAGATTTACGATCGCTATTCACCCCCCTCTAGCGACGCTTCTCGATCCAACAATTGGTATCAGAGCGGGGGCACTAAGATTTGGTGAAACCACCGATCTAGCACGTTTTGTTTTCTGTTCGTATTTTTCGATTCGTATTTTTTTTGGGTCTTTTTCCTCCCGCACTACTAATCCAAGACAAAGTCTTGGTACGTTTCTTTTGGTTGTGTGCTTGCAAGTTTTCTCTCTTGGAGTAGCCGACGGTAAAAGGGGCATAACTTTTCGCACAAGTGGACTCACATAACGATTTACCTACCAAATTGAAGCTCTCTGAGAGATCTACATTTCTTACCAGGGTTTACCCTCATAACAAGCTATTTCCAGCCCCAAAATCCAATGTCTAGTACCCTTTCGGGGACATCGAAGGTCGTAAGTTGTTAGTTTTTGTTAGTTTCTTCTTTTTCTCATTTAATTCTGTTTATTTCCTATTTATTTCCCACATTACTAATCCAAGACCAAGTCTTGGAATTCCCTTTGGTTTTTATTCGTGTTTTGCAAGATACTTAATGGCTCACATTGAGGGGTATAGCACCACCCGACCTCCATTCTTTAACGGAGATGATTTCCGTTATTGGAAAGGTCGGATGGAGTGTTTCTTCAAAACACAAGTCGAGACTTGGATAATAATCCAAACCGGCTTTGCTCTACCCACCAATGATCAAGGAGAGCCCTTGGATTTCAATAAGTGGACAAATACAACCAAGAGGCAAATCGAAGCCAATGCAAGAGCAACTCAAATATTACAATGTTGCTTGTCCAAGGAGGAGCTCAACCGCATCGGTCCATTCATTAGTGCCAAAGACCTCTGGAACAAATTGATTGATCTACACGAAGGGACGCCCGATGCTAAGGTATGTAAAAGAGATTTACTTTTAAATAAATTGTACAATCTAAAGATGCAGGATCACAAGACCGCCACCCAATTACATGCGCGGATCCAAGACATCGTCAATGGTCTTCACTCGATCGGGCAAGCCGTAGAGAACCGGGACCTTATAAGGTACGCTTTAAATGCTTTCCCTAGGACTACCTTGTGGGCATCCATTGTCGATGTCTACAAGGTCTCTAAGGACCTTTCAAAGCTTAGGTTAGACAAATTATTTTCTGAGTTTGAACTTCACGAGCAAACTAACGTGGTCCGGGCCGAGAGAGGTATTGCTCTACTTGCAGGACAAAGAAGCAAGCCACCTACTAGGCAAGTAGATGAACTCGAACCCGAAGATGAATCAGAATAGGTGGAAGCAATAGTGAACGTTGTGCAGAGAATAGTTCGAAAAGAAAGAAGGAAATTGAAGTATGAGAACCAAAAGAAAAAGGGAGCAAGGAAAGCCTTCCATGCAACTTGGGACAACAAAGAAGACATAGCTTACATGGCAAGACCGGAGGAGTCCGAGTCAGAATTCGAAGCCGAGTCCAACTATAACACCGACTCCGAACTCGAGGACTACTTTGAGAAGCAACTCAAAGCCGGACCAAAAGAGAAAATTAAGGTTAGCCGCTCACTAATTCATACGCTTTACAATACAATTAAAATGCTTAATAGGAAATTAACTAAGTCCGAGTCTAGGGTTGAGTCATTACTTGAGGAGGTTGAAACCCTCAAGCAAGAGGCTACCCTAACCTCTTCAACTAGTCAAGTTCAAGAGGGAAACTCAACCCAAATTGAAAAACTTAAGGAGGAGAATTCTCTCTTGAAAGACCGAGTTCAAGAGGTTGAGGCTAAGTTGGAAAAGTTCACGTTGGGATCTAAGAACCTTAATCGACTACTTGGAACCCAAAGAGCCATCTACAACAACGACGGACTCGGATTTAAGTCAAAGACTACGAATAGGTCTTATATGTCTATCGTAAATCGTAGTCATCAAAGAGTCCAAGCATGGGTCCCAAAGGTTTTACTAAACTCACACATTAGGACTAATAAGGTTTGGATTCCCCAGGATCAAGTTCATTACTTGAATAAATCATACTGGTTCAATGGTCCAGGGGGAGCTAACACTAAAATAGTATACCCGCTTACTTAGCAAAACCATTGCATACTTTACTTTAATTTTTAGAATGGCTAGATAGGGTAAATGGTTAGTCAACTCTTGACAACATAGTATCAGGACGCGGCGAGATGATAGTACGTTAGGGAAACAAAGTCTCGTGTATTCGATCTAGATAAGGCGTATCTAGCTTGGTGCACTTGACCGAGTGGAACTAGCTGAAGCTACCTCGCTGTATCCTAAACTAGTTAGACCAGGAAGTAACCCTAAGTGACTTAAGTGACATTTTCTTGAATTTGGCTTTGTCTAAGGAAGTGGTCGTTGTTCCGATCAAAGAAGGCCCCTGTGCCTCGCCACGACCTGGAAGCCAGTTTCTCTAAAGGTTAAATCCGAATCTAACCCAAGGTTGACTATCTTTAATCAATTTAAAATCATCTCACAAAACATATAAGGTGAACAAATTATGAGACACATAGAATGGGTGAGATATTAAGGTTGAAATATACTTAAAACAATCTCTTCAAAATACTACTTATTTTCTCAACTATTGTACTTAACAACTCTTAGGCCAAAGTTTAGCGCCCCGTACATCTCTTATACTTCATATATTTGACTAAGGGGGAGGGCAAACTATCCTTAAGGGTTATTTTATAAACCTTTAGATTATTGGTGCAGAGGGACACACCTCGAACCAATCTATCTAACTATTGCTAGACGCATGCTTGGACTCATATTTGATTTATCTAGATGCATGCATATATGACATTGTTTTTCAAAACCCTATTTTATACAAAAACCCCAAAAAAAATTTCGATTTATGGCAAAAGGGGGAGAAGAGCAAAAGCTTAAGGAGGTGTAACACAAAATTTGATTTTAAAAACTAAACTCACCTAGGGTTAAGGGGGAGTTTTTGGGAATAACATTCATCTTCTACTATACCTGTTTTATGCTTTAATTTCCCTTAACTTTGTGTCGATTTGCCATAGATCAAAAAGGGGGAGATTGTTGGTGTAGGGGCACTAGATAATCGAACCTGTGTTTTGATTATGGCAAAGACACAAAGTTAAGTTTACATCGTTATCTCACGAGATAAATCAAGTGTGCAGAAAAGTGCTAAAGCTGGAGCTGAAGGCTAGCGACACCCGGAGGAAGCCGCGGTGGTCGGGCGACACTCGAGTGACTTCGGAGGGAGCCGAAGGAAACGAGTGGAAGGCCGGAAGCGAGAGCTACTATCCAGGCAAGCTCGTGTGAGTGAGAGATTGTAAGGTCGTGTCCTCTTTACGAGGACGACCGTAGGCGGCGATCCGATTAAGACTTCTTGTGGAAGGTCTAGGTCGAGATCAGATGGTTAGAAACCGTCGTATTTATCATTTTTCGAGCTAACCTCTTACTACAGGAAGTGGGTCGGGCAATGATCACCGGACGTTGAGCGATCGATGAGCTCATCACCGATCGATGGGAGTCATCACGATCGATGGCGACATTTAATTAGCTTACGCTAGGTCAAAACGGATAACGTTTGACACGGCCACTTTACGATAAATTTTGGACAATTTCGTAATCCGTTCCTAAAGATGAGGAGACAAATTCAGAGGCCAAAATCTATAAAAGGAGGGGAGAATTCCAACTCCAAATTACATCAAGTTTATTCATCAAGTGCTCCTACAACGGCAACGCTCCAACATCGTCATAACGCCGACGCGACGCCAAGTTCCGATCTTCTTCGTTGGCAAAAGAATCAAGTAATATTTTTGATATAGTATTCTTTATTTTTCTTCATAACGAGGTGAGGTAGGCTTGTTGCCTCATCCTTGTATATTCGGTTTTGTGATCGTTGTCTCCTACCTCCAACGAGGAGGAGACGTTATAGTGCTTTGCCCTCCGTATGCGGTCTAGGACCGATAGGGCCTTGGAGTAGCAACCGCTGGGTTGTAAACCAAGTAAAATAAATGTGTTCATTTATTTTTCGCTGTGCTTACTCATTTACTTGTGTATCAACGAACGAATTCGAACGAAAGATTTACGATCGCTATTCACCCCCCCTCTAGCGACGCTTCTCGATCCAACAGATGTCACTACTTTACTGTCTTATTCTTAAATTCATGCAATGTACTAACACAATATGCTAACAACTAAAATAATCATAAGGACCTTGACATCACTTAAATAATAACCATTTCAAGATCTTCACCTAACATGCAAGTATTAAGACTAACCCAATATGACTCTAGCATTCTTTGGTCTCAGCCATAAGTAATCCAGTTGAACTTCAACAATATCAAAAGAAAACAATTAGAAACTAAAAATCTGGTTTAGACATCTGCACTTAGGATCTTTTACTTCCACTGTTCCGTCGCCACACACACCCAGCACTTCATCCGCCATGCCACCTTACTAAAGCTTTTCTTTACCTTTATCTACAGTATAAGGAAATGCAAACTGTAAGCAATAACGCTTAGTAAGTACTTTCTATGCTCACAAAAATATGCAACGTATGATATCATGCAACTAGTTCTCTTACCCTTGATACATTGATACACATGCAAGTATAACTGGAAATCATAATTCTGAATACATGTTTCTTGTATAAACCATGCTATTAAGTATTTTAAAAATTGTAAATAGTGTATTTGAACTGGAATAATTAACTTTGAAAACTTTTAGTTATACTTATACTGATACTTCAAATTAATAATCATCCTGAATATGGGCCCGGCATAGTACCAATGTGCGCTTTCCTAATAGGCCGGGGTGGACAACCACCGAACCTACTAGGGTAATTGAAACTAAGGGCCTTGGCTCGTGGGCGAAACTGATGCCTGGTACATGCCCTATCAAAAGTAAAATACTTCCTTTATACTTATATTCTTATACATACTGAAAAAAAATGCTCTTAATCTTCTAAACCACGAATGGGGAGCACTATAAAGATCATTATGCTCTTGACCCCCAAAACTGAAATGGGGAGCATACTGAAGATTGTTGTGCTCTTAATCAATAATTCGAATGGGAAGCATCTTTAAATTTTCTTTTTAAAGGAAATATTTTTACATCTTACTCTACATCATGCATATAACTGTAAGCTACAACTCATCTACAACATGCATGATCATAAATCATATTCTTATCATGGATCTAAACATGATACTAAATCAAATATGACATAACGGGTAAAAAATCATGTAACTAAAAATACCATGCATAACTGGCTCACATACATGTGTATAAACTGCTCAACTATGTAACTGGAGATAACAAGCACAAAAAAAAACATATCAATGACATACGATAACTACTTATACTGCAGGTGAGCAATACTTACTTCCTACGCTTTTCACCAATTTATACTGCTAGATTTCATAAAGAGAAAACCTCCTACATGTTCCTTGGCTTTAGCGTGATCCTCTGCCAAGTCCTTGAAGAGATCCCTCTTGAAAAATCTCCTTTTGAATTATCCAAAGAGAAGACAAGCTTCTTCCTCGCTTCGGCGGCTGGAAAAACAAGAGGGAGAGAGAGAGAGGCGGCTTGGAAAAAAATGAGAGGGAGAGAGAGAGAGAGGCGGCTGGAAAAACGAGAGGGAGAGAGAGAGAGGCGGCTGGAAAAAAAAATGAGAGAGAGAGAGAGAGAAACAAAAACTATATATAAACTAGGGTTTCTCTAATTTAATTACCCCTTTAAATGCTTAGCTAAATTAACCAATTTCTTCCTTTTTTCGCCTATAGATATATTCTGTTATACCCTACTCATTGGTAATCTTATGACTTAGTGGTAGGAAGCCTATTCCCCCAAACCAATGGTTCATGGTTCGAGCCTTGGTTAACGATCCATTTATTCGAATTCTTTTTTCTTTTTTTTTTCCTATTCTTATTTCTATATTTTTTTCTAAATAAATAAATAAAAGTATAGGAACTAAAATTTTGGCTATTACAATCCCTTATACCTTATAAAAGTTTCATCCTCGAAACTTAGAACAGCTCAGGGTACTTTTCCTTCATGTCATCCTCACGTTCCTAGGTTGCTTCTTCAAACCTTTGACTTTGCCATAAGACTTTTACTAATGGTATTTATTTATTTCTTAGTTTCCTGACTACTCGATCTATTATCTGAATTGGTCGACTTTCATATCTTGATACATCTCGTTGGATCAAGGATGCATCGAATATGGGGTCCCATGATCTTCTTCTAGGATCTTCTTTCTTAAGTCTGGGTCCTTGGGGATACATAAGCGTTCACCCAGATATAATACCCCACTGTCAGAGACACGGAATCCTTCATCCTTTCTTTCTTGGATCTCTTGCTTGATCCTTTAGATGCTAGGATCTTTGTCCTGTATCGCTAATATATCCTCGAACAGTGTAGGTACTATGGTCAAGGCGGAGAGCTGTCCAGAAATGATCTCAACCCCAAAATTTATTATCTCTTTCTCCAGTGGTTGGGATAGTGTTGCTAGGGACATCAAAGTGGCGCATGATTTTCTACTTAGCACGTCTGCTACTTTGTTTGCCTTTCCAGGATGGTAGTGGATTTCACAGTCATAGTCCTTTACTAGCTCAAGTCATCTGCACTGTCGCATATTCAGATCCTTCTGAGTGAAGAAATACTTCAGACTCTGGTGATCTGTGTAAATCTTGCATTGGACTCCATATAAGTAATGTCTCCAAACTTTCAGAGCAAAGACCACTGCTACCAACTCAAGGTCATGAGTGGGGTAATTCTTTTCGTAGTCCTTGAGTTGTCTAGATGCATAAGCAATGACTTTACCCTTTTGCATAAGTACTGCTCTGAGTCCCATCTTGGATGCATCACTATACAGGTCAAATCCCTCATTACTTTCTGGAAGGGTAAGCACTGGAGCACTTGTGAATCTTCTCTTTAATTCAAGGAAGCTCTTTTCACAATCTTCGGTCCATTCGAACTTCTTGTTCTTTCTGGTAAGAACCGTCAACGGTGAAGCTATCCTTGAGAAGTTTTCCACAAACTTCTGGTAGTACCCTGCTAATCTGAGGAAACTTTTGACTTCACTAGCATTCTTTGGTTGACCCCAATTATTGACCGCTTCTATCTTTGTTGGGTCTACCATAACTCCACCTTTTGAAAAACATGTCCCAGAAACAATATTTGATCAAGCCAAAACTCAGACTTGGAGAACTTTGCATATAACTGTCTTTGCTGAAGGGTATGTAAGACTGTCTTCAAGTATTCGGCATGTTCCTCCTGGGTTCTCGAGAAGATAAGGATGTCGTCAATGAAGACGACCACAAACTTGTCAAGAAACTCCTTAAATACCCGATTCATCAAGTCCATAAACATAACGGGTGCATTTGTCACTCCGAAGGGCATGACCACGAACTCATAGTGTCCATACCTCGTTCAGAAGGCTATTTTCGGTATATCATCCTCTTTAACTCTTACCTGATGATAACTGGACCACAAGTCAATCTTGGAGAAGACTGTGGCTCCCCTCAATTGATCAAATAAATCCTCTATCCTTGGCAGAGGATATTTGTTCTTGATTGTCACTTTATTCAAGGCTCGGTAGTCTATGCACATCCTCATAGACCCATCTTTCTTTTTCACAAACAACACTGGAACTCCCCATGGGGAATGACTAGGGCGGATGAATCCCTTGTCTAATAACTCTCGTAATTGTTCCTGAAGTTCTTTCAATTCAGCTGGAGCCATATGATAGGGTGCTTTTGAGATTGGGTTGGTACCAAGAATAAGCTCAATCTCAAACTCAACTTCCCTTCTAGGTGCTAGTCCTGGTAGCTCGTCAGGAAATACTTCCGAGTAGTCACATACAATTGGGACTTCTTCCAACTTTTGGCTTCTTTCTTGCTTAGTATCAACTATATGTGCTAAATACCTAGTGCATCCACTAGCTAGCATCTTCTGAGCTTCCATGGTAGACAAGAACTTCTTAGTCTTCTTCCTTGGTTCTCCACTAAACTCAAATTTAGCCTTGGTCTCGGGTTAGAATACTACTCTTCGCTTACGACACTCAATGGAAGCACCGTACTTGCTAAGAAAGTCCATTCCAAAGATGACATCATAGTCATGCATGTCCAGCAAGATCAGATCACTATAAAGCTCTCTGTCTGAAATTCTGACTGGCACGACACGCAACCAGTGTGTAGATGTCATTATTTCACCCGAAGGTAGGGTCGTTAAAAACTGAATATCTAAGATATTCGGAGTTATTAAATGATGCTAGATGAAGATAACATGCTCTAGGTTAGGTTAACATGTGTTTTATGCTTTAGGTGAGTTCATTATAACTTGTGATGTTAAATGATGCTAGATGAAGATAACATGCTCTAGGTTAGGTTAACATGTGTTTTATGTTTTAGGTGAGTTCATGATAACTTGTGATGTTAAATGATGCTAGATGAAGATAACATGCTCTAGGTTAGGTTAACATGTGTTTTATGTTTTAGGTGAGTTCATGTTAAGTTGTGATGTTAAATGATGCTAGATGAAGATAACATGCTCTAGGTTAGGATTGAAATGAGTTCATGCCATGTTTGATGTTAGAAGAAGATAACATGTCCTATGCCATGCTTTATGTGTTAAAGAAATAACATGTGGTTAGTTAGACCATATATAAGTTGTTTGGTGTTTAAAACTTTGATAGAACTCCATGAAGTTTAGGTCATTCCATGTATACTTGTTCATGATGTTTATACCTTATGCCATGCTTATATGTGTGTGATGTTGTGATCATGTTATGCTTATTACCTCGTAATTGTATGAATGTATGATGTTTTATAAAGAAGGAACATGATATGCATGAAAAGAATATGATATGTTATGAAGAAGAAATATGTTATGGTTAATGATATGTTATGAAGAAGAAATATGTTATGAAAGTCATATGATATGTTATGAAGAAGAAGTATGTTATGATATGAAGAAGAAAAACATGATATGCCATGATAAGGAATATGATATGTTTATGAAATGAAATATGATATGTTATGATAAGAAACATGTATGTATTTTACTTTCTGTATGGCTTGTATCAGGACCCTAACAAGGTCCAAAGGGATGAGATCCTAAGTTGCCCTAGGCCGACGGACTAAGATCGGGCCTAGGATGGGCTTCTATGCCCCTAGGTCGACGAACTAAGATCGGGCCTAGTATGGGATGGGCTCCTAGATGCCCTAGGCCGACGGACTAAGATCGGGCCTAGGATGGGCTTCTATGTTATGATGATGGCCCCTAGGTCGACGGACTAAGATCGGGCCTAATAACCTAGTAGGTTCGAGACTTGCTACCTCGGGTCTATTTAGGGATGCACGCTATGATGATGATGATGTGGTACAATGTCGGGCCTAATATGTAGAGAGTTATGTTCAAATACCTATGATATATGTTTTCGAAGAGCATCCTGCATATACCTTTATGTTATGATTGCTTATGTTATATGTGTTGCATGTTATGTTTGCTTATGTTACATACGTTACATGTTATGTTTGCTTATGTCATATATGTTACATGATATGGTTGCTTATGATATATATGTTACATGGTATGTTTGCTTATGTCATATATGTACATGATATGTTACATGTTATGTTTGCTTATATGTTATGAATGTTTACATGCTAGTGTTATATGTGTTGCATGTTATGTTTGCTTATGTTACATATGCTACATGTTATGGTTGCTTATGTCATATATGTTACATGTTATGTTTGCTTATATGTTATGAATGTTTACATGCTATGCTTAATGTCGATGTATGGTTTTGTGAGTAGGACAGGATCTTACTAAGCCTATGTGCTTATAGTTTATTTTCCCTTGTACTACAGATAAGGGTAAAGGGTGGATAAACTAAAGGGAGCAGCAGGAGGGGCAAAGTGTGTGTGGCAGTGGGATGGTGGAAGAGATCTGTTATGTCCCTTATGCATGTTTTCGTTAAGATGATTTGTTTATGGACTTGAATTAAGCACAAAGTATTTATGAAATAGCGATGCATGCTCTATGTTAAGAAGAAGTACCTACGAAATGACGATGAATGTTTATGATTAAAAGAAAAAAAAATATATGTCTAAAGTCTTCCGCTGTAAGTAGTACGATGTATGTATGTACGATCGCGTCGCGCCGCCCCTCCGGACCCTATGAAAAGGGCGGGCGTGACAAGTCGACTGCTCGGGACCATCAGTTGACTGATGACACTGTTGCTGTGAGACAACGGTGTAATCCACGCTGAAAAAATCCAACGGATAGGACATCAGTCGACTGATCATATCCATCAATCGACTGATCGAGCCTTCACTCGACTGCTAACCCCGCAGTCAAGTCTCGACTCCATTCTGTGTCGAAATTCTCGAGCACCAGTCGACTGATCACATGATCAGTCGATTGCTCAAGCCAGCAGTCAACTTCTGGGACACTTCCCGCAGTCAAACCCTAGTTGACTCACACTAGTTGACTGCCATATTGCACCAGTCGACTGACACACCTCAAACATGAGGTTTAACCCAAGTATGGTGCCCCCATACTTGCTAGACCACCCGTAGCCTAGACCTAAGCCTTCTAGCCACCTCCGTTAGCCTCGCGCCTATTGGATCCCTCCAAGTCATCCATGACTTGTTCATCCATACGCTAGTCTTCAGGTGCTTCCATCGGCTATGTCATGCTAACGGTGTCTACACCACCAAGGCACATTGGACTTACGCTGCCAAGACTCCGCTTGGACTTTATGCCACCAACCATTGGACTTATGCTGCCAAGACTTCCGTTTGGACTTTACACCGCCAATATCAAACCCCTTGGACTTCTCAAATGCCAAGACTCAAGCTTGGACTTTCCCTTGCCAACCCATGTTGGACTTTCCATGCCAAGACCCATGCTTGGACTTTTCCTTGCCAACCCATGTTGGACTTTCCATGCCAAGACCCATGCTTGGACTTTTCCTTGCCAAGACCCATGCTTGGACTTTACATGCCAAGTACTCAAGACTTGGACTTTCCATGACATGGTCAACTCTAGTCAACCATCAAAATCCCCCTCGATTCAAACTTGAGTCCGGTCAATCATGACCCGAGTCGATTGTGCCAACAATCTCCCTAAAACAATATCAGACATCAATGTCAAACATCGACGTCAAACTTCCATGTCAAACATCAAAACATCGTTCGAGTCAAACTCGAGTTCGGTCAATCGTGACCTGGGCCGATTGCACCAACAATCTCCCCCTTTTTGATGTTTGACAAAAACACATACCTTTGAGTTAGAACACTAACTCAAAAATTCTTACCAATTATCCCAAATTGGTAATTCCAAACATTCTCTCCAATTCTCTAAATTGACAATTGATAACATCAATTGATAACACTCTCTATACCATTCTCCCCAAAATATTCTCCCCCTTTTTGACTAACATTAAAAAGGTTATCTCTCCAAGGAGGTCAACGTCTCATGTCCCAATGAGATCTTACAATCTCCCCCTTGGTCCAAAAATACCTAGGATGCCTACCATCTTCCTAGTGATAAGTCTCATATCACTCAAGAGAGGCAATCCTATACACTCTCCCAATTTCCAAATTGGGTATCTCCTAATTCCATTTTCCCTCTCATGAGGAAAAATACCATCCATCATCCCATGATGGATACCTCCCCCTAAAGGCTTGCTCCCCCTTGACCATTACACCAACAATGTCCTTGGGAAGTCTCTAAGCCAATAGGAACTCTAAACCATAAAAAATAAGGTCTAAAATTCAACATTGAACTTTCCTATACCTTAAATTTGATACATAACCCTAACACCTCTCTTAATCCATATCCAATGAATTTTCACCCTTTATAATGCTTCCCAAAGCATATCCTAGGGTTAGGAATGGTTAGGGAACTTTATTGTAGCTGAAAATGGGCTAAACATATCTTGTTTTCCCGAAATCAGCCTTGGCAGTCGAATCCTTCAGAAATCAGTCGACTGCCTGGCACATCAGTCGACTGCCACCAAGGGCAGTCGACTGATAACTAAAAATCTTGATTTTCAATTATAAGAAATGAGATTTGAAAATTCATAAATAATTATACATATATCGAAAAATCATGAAAATTCATATGTATAATACTTATGACAAATTCAATGGGTGAAAATGATAAAAAAAATATTTTACCCATAAAATATCGAAATTGAGACAAAGTTCAAAACCATTGAAATTTTCAATATTTTGGCCCTGCTTTGTATCAACTTCATCAATGATGATTGCTATCAAAAGATAAACTTCACCAAGGTTTTCTAAATTGATTTTAAAATATTTTTGAAAACCTATATTGGATCATATTCCTTGGGCTTAATGTACATGACTTGTACACAAGTTTTCCCAATGATCCACCATTTAGTTAAAGATGAGTTTTAGTTCATCTAGATGCAAAAACTATGCACCTTGAACTTAACTCATAACCTAGCATCTCACATGTATCTAGGGTGTATAAATACACATACATATCAATGTGATGTGAGATGTGGGTTTTGTTCTCCTAATCTAGTGTTTCATACATTCTCTAAGGCAACACTACTTGATTCCCTTATAAATTGGACTTCAAATCATGTCATTGTCCTTAAATCAATTTTAATCGAATTAAATGCATGAATGATCATGACATAAATGATATCATAATTAAGCATGGCCAATGATCATGATGTCATGACATATGATATAATCTAAAAACACATGACATTAAAACCTTAATCCTAAACATGAACATGACATATAAAATGATTAAAAATAAATATGATGTCATGGCATGTTATATGACAAACAAAGCATGAAAAATAAAATATATAGGTATAATAATACCTAAAATTTAATATTAATTGTCATTTGATATAATTAAGTATATTTTGCCATAATACCAATTTTCTCCCAAGTGTGCCAAAAACCCAAAATGACACACTATGACTTCTAAACCTAAATTGTGTCAATTTAATTGATTTTTCACAATCGTCAAGGTATATTGGCACATCCTAAAATCTTTTAGGATCAAAGATCAAACCTATTTCCAAGGTATCACATAACCTTGAAAATCACCTAACGTGCCACCTTTACCATGGTTAGGTTAACTACCCTTCCATTTAAAGTTGGCACACCCTAAACCCATCTAGCATGAATCAATCACGCTCTTAGGAACCCAAAACCTATTTGAGCTCCTAGGGTTTATTAGGTATTCCTTAGGGAAGACCTCCCTATATACCTTCCTAATAACCCTCCCAGGCTTAGAAGCCTTAGTCATTTGGGTCTTATCTAGGTTGACTCTAGGGGTAACTCCCCTTGCAACCTTCTTAGTGGCTTCCCTAGGTTTCCTTGAAACCCTAGCCACTAGGCACATTCCTTGGTTACCCTTAGGAATGACTTCCCTAGTAACCTTGGTCTTCCTAGACCTAGTTTGTGTTTCATAATCAAATGGAACACAATGATAAGCCACCTTAGGCTTAGGTTTGTGACCCAAACCTTTCTTGCCCTTGGTTGACTTTTGTCTCTTAGGTCCTAGGTGTTGACTTTGAGATCTAGACCCTTGACTTTGACCATTTGACTCCTTAACTTGATTTTGCATAATCCTAAGGGTCTTTTCAAGTTTCTTAAGCCTTGACTTCAAGGCTTGATTTTCAAACTCTAATTGCCCAATTTTTGAATTTTGATTTAATCCTTGATGTGCATGGGCGCGACCTCAAATCTCGCGACGACTATCGTCATGGACTCAAAGTGCGCGCTCACGCTCAATGCCCGCAAGTGCATGGATGTCGTCAAGTAATAAAGATTTATCGATCCCACAGGGACTGGAATTCGAATACCAATACACTAAGTGGTTGTGATTGTTCAGACGAAATTTCTGAGAGAGTCGGTTGGTCAAAACTATCTGTGGACCCTACTCTGTGCGGTGTCACACGGAGGAGGAAAAGAGTGTGTCGAGGTCTTAAAAGGAGATTCTAGGACTTCGGTTTCGCTTGTGTACCACAGAACAATGTTGTCAATTGGTGTCATCTAAACGTCTACCTAGGTTTTGGAGAAGGGACAACATACACTCTTCCGCAGAGCCACCGCATTCACCGGGAGCTATCCTCACCCAAAAGGATGGGATAGAGGGTACGAGGATGCCAAATCAATCCTTGCGATGGACCATTTCTGATTCCACCGCTCCCTTCTCCCCGCAGTTATAGGAGGTTAGGTTTACCCCTAGGTTCCTTGATCAAACCTCCTAAATCTAGATTTGCGAGGGTTGTCACCACCTCGTATCGCCTAAGCACAGCGGACAGAAAGGCAAACTCATGAAGATATACTAGAGAGCAACTACCAATTGTCAAATCAAACTTTTGGCCAGAATTTAATATGAACCAACATTGTCTATGTACACAAGCTACTCCCTAATCCTAAAATCAAAAGTACTACTCCATAAATACGAAGGAAGAATCACAAAATATGTTTAAGTTCAAATACAATAGAGATAAAGAACTGAAATAAAGATATACAATGCTTCGTGATCTTCTCTCCGACGTTGTATTGCAAGTTGTGGACCTCCGGCGACCTTCCTCCTCCCCGCTGCGAGTTACCGAAGCTTTTTAGGGCTTCAGTGTGTCGTCCTAGCCGTCGTGCCTCCCCCTTAGGGTTTGGGCGGAGCCATCCTTATATAGATATCGCCTCGGACCGCTGTAAAATCTGGAAAAAATCCTAGTCGTGCAAATCCATCGGGCCGCCACACGACCATGTGTTTCCACACGGCCAGGCTATGTGTGGCCCTGGTGTGCTATTCTTTACCCATCGGATATGGCCATGTGAATCCACATGCCCTGGTCGTGTCCTACTCTGCATCTAGCGTCAAATGTCCTTCTTTCGCTCCGGAAATGCATCTTTTCCCCCCGAATAGCCAACCTGCACACAAAAGTACAACGAGCAGACCTCTAAGCCAGAAAATAGGAAATGCGTGTAAAAATAGAGTAACATATGCATGAAAACATCACAAAATGTAATAAGATGTGAGCGAAAACTACGCCTAAAACCCTATATGTTTTGCTCACATCACTTCCCCCAGACTTAAATCTTTGCTTGTCCTCAAGCAAACCTCAGTGCCATGAAATTTTAAAATATTGTTCTATAATTAGCATGTTAACTAAATTTATCAAGTGGTATTTGCAATCAAAGCAAAACAAATATGTTCTAGAAGTTCACTAAGTTAGCTCCTTGTGCTCGTGCTAGGCGAATCATTCTTAGGGGATGCTCGTTCCATGGTGAGTTAAGTCGTCACCCCCATAGCTTTCCTAAGGTTTCCTTACGTATTGCTGGGTGCTCTAATAGCGAGTAATTCTAGATCTAACATAGGTCTCAAAGGCATTCGGTATTAGAGAAGGGTGGTATTTCCCGATAACTCTTCGGTCTCAAAGGGCACCTAGCCATTTCCACCACGAGAACTATTTTTATCCTCTAATCTTTTTCTCTTTTTTTTCTTTTTATCACTTTATTTGATTTTTTCAAATGGGCTTACACAATCCGAGCATCTCCAGTAACTAAAATGCTAAACCTAGAGTCACCTATGGATTCTAATGTACTAGACTATTGAGGTGAATCATAACTAGGTATGTACTAGATTCTCCCTTTCAGAATATTCGATATGTGTAAGTGCAAATCCAAAGCTAACCAGTGTAAGTCTAGAACATTCTATAAAGCGAATAAAATAAAATACCACAGGATAAATGAAGTTAAGCTACCTATGGGAACAACTCATGCAAGCAACTTTTTTTTTTAAAATACTACTGAGGTAGCCTTAAACATAACAAAAATTAAGTACTAAAAGGAACTAAACAACTCATGCATGCATGAACAAATGAAAATACCAGAAAAGAAACTACTACTAGGAAAATAAAACAAAATATATTTTGGGGCCCCCTCAGACTTAAATAAAAATATATCTTTAATATGGTGGATGAGGTGGAAAGTCTGGGAGCCTCGACATCTCTTGATCCTGGGAGAATCTACTGTTGAGCCGCTGATGCCACATATACATGTGGTCGATCTGGGAACTGGTGGATGCAGCGGCTACTCAGTGCTCCTCCTCCCTAGCCCACTGTGCCTGCTGGGCATGCATATGCTGCCGCATCTCCCTGTGGTAGGCGGCCTCATCCTGGCGATGAGCAGCCTCCTCCTGGAAGTATATGCGGGCCTCATCATAGAACTCCTCTACCCGCTAGAAATGCTCCCAGAATCCCTGGAACTTTGCCTGTTGGTAGGCGCTCTGCTCCTCCCATCGTTGCCCCTGCGTGTGCTGCTCAGTGTAAATGTCATCGAGGCATGATCGAAACTCCGAGAAATCATATGCCGATGTACCTACATCCTGCTCAAAAGTAGAAAAAGATGGTGGTGCAGGTGTAGGCTCATGTCGGCGTGGACTAGGTGGGCTCCTATGCATGTATGGACTGGAGGGAGAGTGATACAAGGGTGGAGAGATGGGCACCGATGTGGATGGTCCCTCATGTGGAGGGGATTCCACTATCAGGTCCAAGCGCAAGTTGGCACGTATGGTGATGGTGGTACGATCCGGGTCAGGGAGCCTAAGGGCCGTAAGATTTTTTCCTTACAAAGCATAAGGAGTCTCCTTCTCTTACAATCATCTTCATGGCCATGCATACTCCTAGGTCGATCCTAGGGTTCCCCTCTATACTCTCCAATGATGTGTAATTGTACCCCATCCTATAGCAAATATGGGTAAGTAGGCCTCCCACATTGATCTCTCCGCGTGCTGCTTTGCCCATCTTCACTAAGTGTCTGATGAAGTGGGACCCTACATCGATGCTACTCCTTTCTTGTAGCATATCCCATAGGCAAAGCAGCTCGCTGGCTCTAACTACACCGTCACTCTCCCCACGACCAAATATAGTACTTGCCATGATGCGGTGTAGGTATCGAAAGACGGGGTTTTGGAGGCACAACGCTTTGGCCCTAGATGGGTCATAAGCATGCTCCCCTGTCAACTCAGTCCAAATCATACGAGAGTTGTACCCATTAGGGGTTCTTCTCTCCGCTCCACTAGGCAAGCCAAAGCATGTGTTCCATTGGTGAAGGGTCCACTCATGCTCAATATTAAAAAGCCTAAAAGTTATCCTACCCTCCTCGCTCTCTCTACCCGTTAAAACTTCCGCCTCTAAAGAACTCAAAAATTCCAAAACTATCCTAGGGTAGGTTAGGTGCCTTATTCCCATAATCTCATCCCACCCCATTTTTGCAAATAGGGTTTGTACATCACCTAACAACCCTAAGGATGCAAGCAAATCTGTATCTAAGTACCTAGTAGAAGTAAGTTTACGAGTAGAGAGCATATTGTACCTATCTCTATGTTCATTATTGCGAAAAAGTAGAGGGGGTAGGGCGTTACCCTCTTCCAGAGCTTGAGGAGCGTCGGCTCTTCTTGTTCGTCGCTCCGAGGCACCGGATCGGGATGCTACAGTCTTGGTCCTCCACATCCTTGCTCCTTTTAGCTTCTTAAGAGGTTAAAAATGCTTCTAGAGGAAGGGGAAGATGAAATCACACGGCTAGGGCAAGAACTTTTGAAGCACACAACGCAAATGAGGTGAAAACACACGACTCGCCCCTTTTAACCTCGTGCGCCATGGCCGTGTGAAAACACATGGCCAGGTCGTGTGCGCCTCTGGTCAAGCAGGCACGACCATGGGAAAACACACGACCAAGCTGTGTGTCCCCTTTTTTCGCCCATTTATGCACCACGACCCGAATTTGTTCATACACTTCGCTGTGTAGACTAATATGGGTTTCATTTTTGCCTAGCAAAGTTCTTTTTTACTCCTAAGTCTAAATGTAATGGAAATCAAAACTAAAATCAAACACATGTATGCAATGCAATAGAAAAGGGAAATCTACAACTAAACTTGGGTTGCCTCCCAAGAAGCGCTTTGTTTAAGGCCATTTAGCTCGACCACACTCTTCTATCAACTCGGCTTCCGTGGTTCAGTGAACCTCCATTCATCCATCTCGGGATCTGCATCTGGAGGTTCCGGCTTCAATCTGCTAATCGTAAAGCCATCAAAGTAGGGAGCTCTGTGCTCCGAAAGACTAAAAAGGATGATCTCTCCATCTACCTCCAGGGAGATTTGGTGTGCCTTCACATCTATGCACGCTCCTGTAGTTGCTAAAAAAGGCCTTCCCAGAATGATGGGATTCTGGGGATTCGGTCCTGTGTCCAGTATGATGAAGTCTGTGGGTATCACGAAATCCTCAATCATCACAGGAACATGTGGTAGCAGGCCAAAGGGCTCCTTCGCTGAATCATCCCCCATATGAATACCAAGATTTGTTGGTTGGAGCCCGCTTAGTCTCATCTTCAGAAAATATGCATAGGGCATCACACTGACCGATGACCCCAAGTCGCATAGTGCTTCGTCGAAACTCTCCCCATAAATCGATCAGGGAATAACGAATTCACCAGGGTCCTCAAGCTATACTGGAATCTTCTCTTTGAACTCAGCTTGGTCAGGTAATCATGGCTGCACACTGCTTGGCGAATTGGCTACTTGGCCCCACTCCTTCCTCTTTTCCTTGGCTCGCCAGAGAGCTCTTCACAGGTTGTGACATGGATTGGGCTATTTGGGCCACTTGCATCTCCAACATCCGGGTATGACTTGCAAGGCCGTCAATGGTGGCCTTCAAGTCTCTCAGTGCTTCTTCAGAATTTTGATCCTTGCGACGGAATTCCTCATTGGCGTTAGTTTGGGTAGCGATGAAGTCCTCCATCATCTGTTCCAGTCTGGACTTCTGTGATCACTACCCATTGCCCTGTTGTTGCCCGTACCCTTCGGATGGTTGGGGGTTTCCCGATTTATTTTTGTAGGAGAAATTTGGGTGACTCCTCCATCTGGGATTGTAGGTATTAGAGTACGGGTTGTGGGGCCTTTGATCATAGTCCCCAATCGCGTCACAATGCTCAATCTGCTCGTCTGCGGTCCCCTGCCCTACATAGTGGTCCTCACGATACACTGTCGCTCCTTCTCCAAAGTCGATTGCCGCACATGCAGATGAAGGATTCAAAGATTCAAACTGTCTGCTGAGCACGTCCATCCTCGCTAAAAGGTGGTCCATGTAGTTGACAGTGTATCGTTCTGCCGTAGGCGTGGGTTGACCACGTTCGGAGGCCCATTGATGGTGGTTTTGGGCCATCTCTTCGATAAGCTCCTCCGCCTCCTCTATGGTCTTGTTCATTAGAGCTCCTCCTACGGCAGAATCTAGGGACATCTTTGTGGCGTAAGCGATCCCATTATAGAAAATGTGGATCACCAACCACCTCTCCAGTCCGTGGTGTGGACATTGATAAAGTAGCCCCTTGTAGCGATCCCATGCTTCGAACAAGGACTCCCCCTCCTTCTGACAAAAGCTAGTGATAAGGCGGCGCATGTGAGCAGTCTTACTTGGTGGGAAGTATTTATTCAGAAATTGCTGCTCACACTGCTCCCATGTGGTGATGCTGCCAGAGGGTAAGGAGTGAAGCCATGCCTTAGCCTTATCTCGCAGTGAAAATGGGAACAGGCTCAGGCGGATCGCATTAGAAGGGACTCCATTCAGTTTCATGGTTGAGCAGATTTCGATAAAAGCGTCAAGATGTTAGTTCGGGTCTTCAGTCGTAGCTCCCTCGAATTGGCTCTGCTGGACCATATGTATAAGTGTCGTCTTCAGCTCAAAGTTATTTGCCGAAATCGATGGTCCAGCTATACTTGGCCTGAATCCTCTAGCGCTAGGAGCTGCGTAGTCCCACAGAGGTTGACTTCCTATGTTCACCTCGGATGCAGCTTGATCTTCCATCTTTCGTTGTACTGCTCTCTGACGGTGAAAGGTTCGCTAAATCTTTAAATCGATCGGAATTAGACCTTCCGATCCTAGTCTTCTAAGCATATGACGAACCAAACCACAAAAGTAAGACTAACCTAATGCTAAAAGCAGAAAATAAATAAATCTAGCAAATAAAAACCTAAGATGCAATAAGTAAATAGGAAACTACTACTGAAAATAAAAACTAAATTTAAATATGGAAAATAGAACTAAGAAGATAAGATAAACTAAAAAAAAATAAAGCAGGAAATTAATCTAATCCTAAGTCCGATCCAATCTACCACCGTTCGATTTGATATCGAATTGACAGTCCCCGGCAACGGTGCCAAAAACTTGATGCGCGCAGGCGCGACCTCAAATCTCGCGATGGCTATCATCGTGGACTCAAAGTGTGCGCTCGCGCTCATTGCCCACAAGTGCACGAATGTCGTCAAGTAATAAAGATTTATCGATCCCACAGGGACTGGGATTCGAATACCAATACATTAAGTGGTTGTGATTGTTCAGGCGAAATCTCTGAGAGAGTCGGTTGGTGAGGACTATTGGTGGACCCTACTCTGTGCGGTGTCACATGGAGGAGGAAAAGAGTGTGTCGGGGTCTTAAAAGGTGATTCTAGGACTTCAGTTTCGCTTGTGTACCACAGAACAATGTTGTCAATTGGCGTCGTCTAAACGTCTACCTACGGTTTTGAGGAAGGGACATCATACACTCTCCCGCATAGCCGCCACATTCACCAGGAGTTATCCTTGCCCAAAAGGACGGGATAGAGGGTATGAGGATGCCAAATCAATCCTTGTGGTGGACCGTTTCTGATTCCACCGCTCCCTTCTCCCCGCAGTTACGGGAGGTCAAGTTTACCCCTAGATTCCTTGATCAAACCTCTTAAATCTAGATTTGCAAGGGTTGTCACCACCTCGTATTGCCTAAGCACAGCGGAAAGAAAGCCAAACTCACGAAGATATAATAGAGAGCAACTACCAATTTTCAAATCAAACTTTTGGCCAGAATTTAATATGAACCAACATTGTCTATGTATACAAGCTACTCCCTAATCCTAAAATCAAAAGTACTACTCCATAAATATGAAGGAAGAATTACAAAACATGTTTAAGTTCGAATACAATAGAGATAAAGCGCAGAAATAGAGATATACAATGCTTTGTGATCTTCTCTCCGGCGTTGTATTGCAAGTTGTGGACCTCCGACGACCTTCCTCCTCCCCGCTGCGAGTTACCGAAGCTTTTTAGGGCTTCAGCGTGCTGTCCTAGCCGTCGTGCCTCCCCCCTAGGGTTTGGGCGG
The DNA here is from genome assembly GCA_025175895.1 of Wurfbainia villosa. NCBI lineage: Eukaryota > Viridiplantae > Streptophyta > Magnoliopsida > Zingiberales > Zingiberaceae > Wurfbainia > Wurfbainia villosa. The sequence continues at coordinate 43,527,935 of CM046003.1, forward strand.
AGCCATCCTTATATAGATATTGCCTCGGACCGCTGTAAAATTCGGAAAAAACCCTAGTCGTGCAAATCCATCGTGCCGCCACACAACCATGTGTTTCCACACGGCCAGGCCGTGTACGGCCCTGGTGTTCTGTTCTTTGCCCATCGGACATGGTCGTGTGAATCCACACGCCTTGGTCGTGTCCCACTCTGCGTCTTGCATCAAATGTCCTTCTTTCGCTCCGGAAATGCATCTTTTCCTCCCGAAAAGCCATCCTACACACAAAAGTACAACGAGCAGTCCTCCGAACTAGAAAATAGGAAATGTGTGTAAAAACAGAGTAACATGCATGAAACTATCACAAAATGTAATAATATGTGAGCGAAAACTACGCCTAAAACCCTATATGTTTTGCTCACATCAATCCTTGGGCATGGTTCTACCTAGGCATATGCCTAGTCCATTTGAGGTTAAGACCTATGTGCTCTTGTACCTTTCCAATTGTCTCCCTAGGTAGAATTGGTCTAGAATTATTTGACCTAGGTTTGTTCTTAGGTAAGATATTTTTAGGGACATTAATCCCAAATTTCTCCTTATTATTAAAATGAATATTCTTAGCTCCTAGGCAAAAATATTTATTGTTCCTAGCATGCTTTTCATGATAAATTGCAAGGGAATTGAAATTCCTAGCATGCTTGAAATTGACTGATGTCTTATTTTTCGCAAGTGCACGGTTGTCGTCAAGTAATAAAAATATCGATCCCACAGGGATTGGGACAATTACCGAATGATCGTGATACCAAGTTATCTAGTCAATCAATTTGTGGATTAAGCAAAGACACTGAGCAGTCAAGAACAACGAATGAGAAGAACGAGCTAAAAGTCAATAGTTGAGGAGAATCTCAGGATATGGGTTTCACCACGTCGACGATTTATAAGGTGATTTAATTCTTTCCTACCCCTATTAGAGTTGTTTTGATGGAATCTATCCTAAGGTAAATCAACGGCCCCTTTCGAGGTCTACGCTAACTGTACCTATCAAACTCAATTTACCTGTCACGGTATTCGAGCGTAGGGGATCATAATCATCTAAGGGGACCTGTCACGAGACCCCCGCAAACCTCCCTAGTCTTACCTCCGTCACTTGGTAAAACCTGGATTTGATAGATCCATTAATTCCATAAGAGTTCCTTTAGAGTCTAAATTTCCTTTTCACGGTAGGTTTGCACACGAGACCACAATCAGCTAAGGGCACCTGTCACGAGACCCCCGCAAGCCCTCATAGATACACCACCGCTACTTGGCAGGAGTTAATCCCTAATTGGTTCTGGGTTTCAGGAACTTGGGTTCACTATTAGGTACTTTCCCTTATCTCCTTAGGTTTATCAATAAGAATCCAAAAACCAGATCAAAACAAATAATAATTCAAGTAGTATAGATTACATCATCCATCATAAATCGTCAAGGGCTACTCCCCCATCCTAAGATTACAAGACACTACTCCATAGTCTGGCAAGAATTGCTAGAGAGAGAAATTACGATACTTAGTGCCATCTATATTCCTCTATCGTCGACTCCTTCCTTATCCTCCTTCTGTCATCGTTTTCACCACCTACCGTCCTCCTCTAGGGTTAGAATATCTCCTCTTTTATAGCCTTGGCCTCCTCTTTAATTAAGGCAAAAGATTTTCCTTTAATTGAGATAAAGATCATGGCTCTCGAAGAAAAAGGAAATCCGGAATCAGGACAACACGCCCGTGCCAAATGAGGGCACAAGCATGTCGCGGGCTTCCCACCGAGCGTGTTGCGCTTGAATTGGGGCGTGTCGAAGGCTGGCCGGGCATGTTAGTATTGGAACTCTTGACACGCAGACGTGTGTCAGATGGCTGCCTTTGTGTTATTGTACGCCACGTAGTGTCAACACTTTGAACGGGGCATGTCGGCTGCTGAACCAGGGCGTGTTGAAGGCTGGAACTCCTGACACGGACGTGTCACTGATGACACGCCTGTGTTGTTTTGATACGCCTACTTCTTTGCCCTGTTAACACGGAAAACACCCAAAAGCAGTCTCTTTGTCCAAAATATGCTAAACATAACTAAATCATGATAAAATACATGCCTAGGACATGAAATGAGATAAAATGCATGTATATGGAGTAGTGAAAACATAGCATGATTTATACACATCAAAATCCCCTAGTCCTAAACTTTTGCTTGTCCTCAAACAAAGAAAACTCAAAAGACAACTTATTTGTGGGAATGCTAGACACCATCCAGAGGTATACAATCTGATCTTAATCTTTTCAAGTCATTCCTAGTTGCCAAGTTTGAAAGATCCCTATATAGTGCACGTGAAAGGTTGGACTAAAGTCATTGGACACCAATCCGGATTTGACATCCCTTCTATCGTAGAGCAATCTTATTTCCGGCATAGAGGCACTTACCTGCCTTAATGCATGGATCATCCTTACCTATCATCAAAAGATCTCAAAGGAGCACTTTCTAAGAGAGAAGGAAAGGAATTTATAGAGAGCATTTCCCCATAACTAGTTAGTCTCAAAGGGGCACCTTTTAGGTGTTTCCCCAGTAACTACTTGGTCTCAAAGGGGTGCTTGAAAACAATTCCAGTTTTCAGTTTTTTTTTTCGATCATACTTCTAGTGAAAGTGTTTCTCCGATGCAATCGAGTTGCGTGAGCAAGTCTCCAATGGAAAATCAGTACTCGTCAGATATGGGATTTAAATCCTTTTTTGGATACCTCAGACCTATAGACCGTGTTAGAAGTGAAATAGGGCTCTTATCAAATAGGCAAAAAGGAATATCATGATCCGACCAATATTCAGTTGTATTACGCTAGATGATGCAATGTTATGATATATGAAAAGATGCAAACAAAATAGCACTAACCAAACTAAAAATCTAAGTAGAGACAGCATAAGCAGTAAAGGATGTGCATCGAAACTCACAAAATAGTTCAAGGTGGTCAATGGTCATCGTCTTCGCTACTAGCATCCTCCTCTTCCCACCTACGTCGCTACTCCTGGTAAAACTCCCAGGACTCCTTCGAAATCTATCATCATCTTCCCTCCGGGCGGACTCAGCAGTGAAAATCTCATTAGCTCTCCTGTAAAAATCAGCTGCCCTATCCAAATGTTGTGTCACCATACGATGGTGCTCCTCTGTAGCTTGGGCATACCGATCCCACACACCTATGTGCGAGGTATGCTCGACCCTGAAAGCTTCGAATGATGATCGGAATCCTGAAAAATCAAAAGAAGAGTACCCTGCAGAAACATTGTCAGTAGGAAACCGTGGGGGTTCAGGAGTCGAATGTGATGGCTCAGGGGCTATGTGTGATGGCTCCCTAGGAAAGGGTGATGGAGCATGGGCAGTGGGGGTAGGAAAGGGTCCCTGGATCTCTAAAAAGCCAATTGGATGAATTACGTACAGTCATCCGCTCAGGGTTTGGAAGAGGGATTTTAATTCCATTTCTTAACACCAAACGATACCCCTCGTCGAATGCCTCAATCATCTTCATATTTATACAAGCATCCAAATCTAATCTAGGGCTAGCAGGACAATATTCAAGGTCATCCAAGTCACATCCTAAGGCTACAGCAATCCTAGTGATAATACCACCTATGACTATGACTCCGGATGGGCTATTACTAACCTTAACTAAATGTCTAACCATATGGGCTCCAGAATCAATATTAACTTCATTTAGCATGGCCCATAAAAATTGTAACTCACTCTGCCTAGCCACCCCTGCACTATCATATCTTCCAGAGATTGTATTATCCATAAACCTAAGGAGATAACGAAAAGTAGGATTAGGGATGTTAAATGATTTAGACCTAGGTGCATCATAAGGGCGAGGGTCATCAGAAATTAATCTCCAAAATTGATGATCAATAAAATGTCTATGAATTTGCCTCTCCCCTCCGCTAGGAAAATCAAATATCGTATTAAAATCACTTAAAGAAAGGGTAAACTCATGGTTCATTAATCTAAATTTTATTTTTCCTTCCTCACAATCCTTTCCTTGCAGTATTTCAGCAGACAGGGAGCTAAGGAATTCAAGGGTGATGCTAGGGTAAGTAAGATGACGATGCGTGATAAATTCGGTCCAGCCTATCCTATTGGTCAACCAAGTTATGTCATCTCTTAACCCTAGGGTGGTCAACGTGTAGAAGTCTATAGTTCTTGTAGATACTAACTTCTTTTTTTCAAGCTTACTGAATTTAGACTTCATAACCTCATCCCTAAAAACAATTCCATATGGATGGCAAGAGGTCGGAGGAGAATCGTTACCCAAGTCCTGAGCTTTTCTCTTTCCCTTGTCCTTTGCCGAAGAGGAAGAAGCTCCTCCTCTAGTCTTCACTCGCTTGTTCATGGCGTTGGGGAGGGAGAGACAGCAGGTTAGCTCCTCGGCTGCTCGAGAGAGACTGGTGGCAGCTGCTTCAAGCTTGTATCGCGAGTGGAAAATTAGGGCGTGCTTGGGCTGGCTTTAGAGGGCTAGGTGTGTCGGGCATCCTCTTACGCAAATACCCGACCCGTTTAAGCGCGACATAGGCGTGCTCCGTCCTCCCCAGGCGTGCCGCAGTCCGGCCCAGGCATGCCGCAGTCCAACCCAGGCGTGCCGCAGTCGAGAAATGTGCGACACGGGTGTGATCATCAGCACGCCCGACCTGTGTTGTCTTCGGATAACCTCAACACGCCTGTGTCGTTCGGCATAGCGGGTCGTGTCAATTTGGCACGCAGTGGCACGTTTAACATGTCGTGTCCTATAAACCTGGAAAAAAAATAAAAAAAAAAATTAAGAATAAAATAAAATAAAATAAAATGACTAAAAAAATAAAAATAGCTTGGGTTGCCTCCCAAGAAGCGCTTGTTTAAGGTCGTTAGCTTGACCCCTCAGTTACTCCCTAATTTTGGGGATATGGCTTGAGGAGTTTGCCCTGCCCCTCCTCGTCTCCAATCAGCTCAACAGAATTGTTTGCGAAGTATCTCCTAAGTCTTTGACCATTTACTTTGAAAATTCCTGTAGACTCACTAGATATATCAATAGCTCCATGAGGATAAACCTTTTCAACTAGATATGGCCCCGACCATCTGGATTTCAGCTTCCCAGGAAAGAGTTTCAATCTTGAGTTGAATAGTAATACCAAGTCTCCTTGATGGAATTCTCTACGCATGATATTCTTGTCATGCCACCTCTTCGTTTTCTCCTTGTAAGACCTTGCATGTTCATAAGCATCAAGGCATAGTTCTTCAAGTTCATTTAGCTGTAGTTTTCTCTTCTCTCCAGCTTTCTTTAGGTCAAAATTAAGCCATTTAATTGCCCAATATGCCCTGTGCTCTATTTCAACTGGAAGATGACATGGTTTTCCATAAACTAATCAAAACGGAGTCATTCCAATGGGTGTCTTGTAGGCAGTTCGATAGGCCCATAGAGCATCGTCAAGTCTTAAAGACCAATCCTTCCTTGATCTTGATACTGTTTTCTCCAAAATAGTCTTTATTTCCCTATTTGAAACTTCTACTTGCCCGCTCGTTTGTGGATGATATGGTGAGGCTAGTTTATGGGTTACTCCATACTTCTTGAGAAGGCTTTCAAATTGTCTTTCGATAAAGTGTGAGCCTCTATCACTTATTACTGCTCTTGGTATTCCAAATCTTGGAAATATTATACTCTTAAAGAGCTTAATGACTATTTTTGCATCACAAGAGGGGGATGGTAGAGCCTCAACCCATTTAGACACGTAGTCCACTGCCACCAGTATATAGGTATTTTTATAGGAAGTAGGGAAGGGTCCCATATAGTCAATTCCCCAGACGTCGAACAATTCGACTTCCAATATCGAATTTTGAGGCATCTCATGTCTCCTTGATACGTTCCCGGTCCTTTGACAGCGGTCACAAGTCATCACATAATTCCGAGAGTCTCTAAAAATATGAGGCCAATAAAATCCTACTTGCAAAACCATTGCCGCAGTCTTGTTTGGGCTCGTGTGACCTCCATATGCTGAAGAATGACAGTGATACAATATATCCTCAATCTCTTCTTCGGATACGCATCTTCGATATATAGCATCCGCCCCTTGCTTGAACAGGAATGGTTCGTCCCACACATAATGCTTTACATCCGAAAAGAACTTCTTCCTCTGATGATAACTCATGTGAGAAGGTATTATCCCGCAAGCTAGGTAGTTGGCAAAATCAGCATACCATGGAGCCTTGACTGTTCTGACCGCTAGTAGCTGCTCATCCGGAAAGAAATCATTTATAGCAAGATCATCGGCTCTTCCTGCATTTGATTCTTGATGAAGCCTCGATAGATGGTCTACAACTATGTTCTCCATTCCTTGCTTGTCTCGGATTTCCAAGTCAAACTTTTGTAGAAGAAGTATCCACCGGATAAGTCTTGGCTTAGATTCCTTTTTACTCAGTAAGTATCTTATGGCTGCATGATCTGTGTAAACTATCACCTTGGTCCCTATGATATAAGATCTGAACTTGTCGAAAGCAAATACTATAGCCAAGAGTTCCTTCTCTGTGGTAGCATAATTCATTTGTGCTTCATCCAATGTTTTACTGGCGTAGTAGATTACATACACCTTGCGATCCTTCCTTTGTCCTAACACTGCGCCCACAGCAAAATCACTTGCATCACACATAATTTCAAAAGGGAGACTCCAATCTGAAGGTTGTATTATTGGGGCGATTGTTAATGCTTCCTTTAACCTGGAAAATGCATCAAGACAAGGATTATCAAAGTGAAACACATCATCTTTAGCAAGCAAATTAGTTAATGGCTTTGAAATTTTTGAGAAGTCCTTGATGAACCGTCGGTAGAACCCTGCATGTCCTAGGAAACTATGCACTCCCTTGACATCAGTTGGAGGAGGCAACTTCTTGATCACTTCAGTTTTAGCAATGTCCACCTCAATACCACGGTGTGAAACTAGGTGCCCAAGTACTATGCCTTCTCGCACCATGAAGTGGCACTTCTCCCAATTAAGCATTAAATTCATTTCCTCGCATCTCTGCAAGACCTTGACCAAATTAGATAAACACATATCAAAATCTGCACCATATATAGAAAAATCATCCATGAAAACTTCCATTATATTCTCGATCATATCAGAAAGAATTGAAGTCATACACCTCTGAAAAGTGGCGGGTGCATTGCATAGTCCAAAAGGCATTCTCCTGAAAGCAAAAGTACCATATGGGCAGGTGAAAGTTGTTTTCTCTTGGTCATTAGGATAAATAGGGATTTGATAGAAATCGGAGTATCCATCTAAGTAACAAAAATGCGAGTGTTTTGCCAACCGGTCTAGCATTTGGTCAATAAATGGGATGGGAAAGTGGTCCTTCCTAGTTTCTTTATTCAATTTCCTATAATCAATACACATTCTCTATCCCGTAACCGCTCTCGTGGGGATTAACTCATTTGTAGCATTCCTTATTACCGTTATCCCCCCTTTCTTTGGCACAACATGGACAAGACTTACCCATTCGCTATCAGATATTGGGTAGATAATTCCTGCATCTAGCAATTTCATGACCTCTTTCTTAACTATCTCTTTCATGGCTGGGTTCAGTCTTCTTTGATGCTCTATAGAGGTTTTAAAATTTTTTTCTAGTAGAATTTTGTGCATGCAAATCGATGGACTAATTCCCCTAATGTCATCAATCTTGTATCCAATGACGTTCTTGTTTGTTTTTAATACCTCAATCAGTTTTTTGGTCTTTGCATTGCTCAGATTAGCATTAATGATCACATGATAAGTAGAGTTTTCACCAAGAAATTCATACCTGAGTGTTGATGGAAGAGGCTTAAGTTCTACCTGTGGTGTGAGGTTGGGGTCGGAAATCTCCAGCTCTTTATCCTCAAAATCCCCTCCGAGCTTATTAAGATGAGTTTGTTCTGGTGCTCCGCCTAGTGCTATTGACTGGAAACTGTCAATCCTACAACAAACATAAAAAATAGAAGGTTGTTTAACAGCTTTTGAAAGGTCGAACTCAATTTTTTCGTTTCCAAATGCAAGTGAGAGTTTATGGTTCTTGACATCTATCATTGCCCCTGCAGTAGCCAAGAAAGGTCTCCCCAAAATGAGTGGAATGCATGGGTCTTCATCCATGTCAAGCACTACAAAATCTGCAGGAATAATAAAATTTCCCACCTGCACTGGTGCATCTTCTAAGATTCCCAAAGGATATCTAATGGAGCGATCGACTAACTGCAAGGCCATAGTAGTTAGTTTCATTTCTCCCAAATCCAATTTCTTGCATATGGAAAGAGGTATCAGATTGACACTGGCGCCCAAATCGCAAAAAGCCTTATCAAAATTTGAGTCATTAATTATGCAAGGGATAGAAAAGCTACCTGGATCATTTAGTTTGGGAGGGACCATGTTCTTAATTAAAGCACTGCACTCCTCGATGAGCCAGCATTACATGCTCCTCGACTTTCCTTTTATTGGTTAAGATATCCTTCAAGAACTTGGAGTATGTAGGCATTTGTTGAAGAGCTTCTGCAAAAGGTATATTGATATATAGCTTCCTAATTACCTCAAGGAACTTACCAAATTGTTCATCCAATTTTTCCTTAATCAGCCTCTGAGGGAACGGGATAGGGGGCTTATATGTTCTTGGTTCCTTATTTGACACGCCTGTGTCATTCGGCACAGGCTGGGCGTGTTGGCTGCTGGAGTGTCCCGACACGGGTGTGTAGGCTGACACGCACTTATGGGCATTCTCTTCCTCAGGCGTGTTGAACAACACGCCCTGGGTCAGGGTGTGTCGGCTTCCTTTTCTATTCATCCTAGGCGTGCTGCTGTCTTCTTCCAACTCTGACACGCTCGTGTCCTTTAGCACAGGGGCCGCTTGTTGAGCTCTGTCTCCTTCTAAAATCCTTCCACTTCTCAAACTTATGGAATTACAATGCTCAGCTGGGTTTACTTCTGAATTTCCAGGAAATCTGCCCGGCATCCTTGATGCTGAGCTGGCAATTTGGGAAATTTGATTTTCCAGCATTTTTGTGTGATTAGTCAAATTATCAACCTTGCCTCCCAATTGCTTGATTGCCTCGGTATTATTTTGATGTTGCCGATTTGATTCTACAATATGCTGTCGAAATTCATCATTTATCTTCCCCTGACACGTAATAAAATTTTCCATCATCTTTTCTAAGCTCGACTTGGGTCCTGGCTGAAATCCCGAAGGTGCTCCAAAACTGTTCTGTCCAGAAGAATTTTGGTTGGCTCTATACGAAAAGTTGGGATGATTCCTCCAACCGGGATTGTACGTGTTCGAGTAAGGGTTGCCACCATTAGGCTTCTGATTAAAATTATTTAGCGCATCTACTTTCTCAATCCCAGCTCCTGCAGATGGTGCGTGTAGGATTTGACAATTCATCGCTACATGTCCTGTTACACCACAGATCTCGCAGGTGACATTAGATGAGTTTACAGCTGATACATTAAAATGTTCGAGCTTTTGAGTTAACGCATCGACTTTTGCACTGAGTAGATCAAGGGTACTTACCTCAAACTTACCTGGCATTTTAGTTTGATATCCTCATTCTGTAGCCCATTGGTGAGAATTCATTGCCACATTCTCGATGATCTCAAAAGCTTCATCCAATGTTTTGTTCATAAGAGCTCCTCCTGCAGCAGAATCAAGAGAAACTTTAGTAGCATATGAGATTCCATTGTAGAAAGTATGAACAATGAGCCACTTCTCCAGCCCATGATGAGAGCATTGCTGTAGTAATCCCTTAAATATGTCCCATGCTTCAAATAATGTTTCTCCATCCTTTTGCGCAAAATTAGTGATTTGATGACGAAGACTTGCAGTTTTGCTGGGTGGAAAATACTTGTCTAAAAATCTTTGCTCCAGCTGATCCCAGGTAGTTATGCAATCTGCTGGAAGAGAGTGTAGCCAGGCTCTAGCTTTGTCCCGCAATGAGAAAGGAAACACGCGCAATCTAATAGCATCAGCTGAGGCTCCATTCAGTTTTAAAGTTTCACAAAATTCAAAAAATACTTCCAAGTGCAGATTTGGATCTTCAGTGGGTGCTCCTCCGAATTGATGTTGTTGGACCATGGATAGTAGAGCCGGTTTTAATTCAAAATTGTTCGCTTCAATAGGGGGTCTTCTAATACTCGATCTCAATCCCCTTGTACTAGGTGCTGCGTAATCCCTTAAAGGTTTATTCTCATTCTGGTCAGCCATGTCGGAGGTCAGATTGTATTCCTGATGTTGCTGAAATCATCTTCTAGCAAGGAACGTTCTCTCTATCTCAGGATCAATATCGAGAATTTCCCTATTAAGTTTGTTCATGCAACAACAAGAGAGGCTCCCAAAACAAGAGTTCAGAATAGACACAAAGAATAGGAACAAAAACAAAATTCTAGATTAACTAAATCATGCTCAATTCGATATTGAGTGTCAATCCCCGGCAACGGCGCCAAAAACTTGATGTCTTATTTTCCGCAAGTGCACGGTTGTCGTCAAGTAATAAAAATATCGATCCCACAGGGATTGGGATAATTACCGAATGATCGTGATACCAAGTTATCTAGTCAATCAATTTGTGGATTAAGCAAAGACACTGAGCAGTCAAGAACAACGAATGAGAAGAACGAGCTAAAAGTCAATAGTTAAGGAGAATCTCAGGATATGGGTTTAACCACGTCGATGATTTATAAGGTGATTTAATTCTTTCCTACCCCTATTAGAGTTGTTTTGATGGAACCTATCCTAAGGTAAATCAACGGCCCCTTTCGAGGTCTACGCTAACTGTACCTATCAAACTCAATTTACCTGTCACGGTATTCGAGCGTAGGGGATTATAATCAGCTAAGGGGACCTGTCACGAGACCCCCGCAAACCTCCCTAGTCTTACCTCTGTTACTTGGTAAAAAAAGGATTTGATAGATCCATTAATTTCATAAGAGTTCCTTTAGAGTCTAAATTTCCTTTTCACGGTAGGTTTGCACACGGGATCATAATCAGCTAAGGGGACCTGTCACGAGACCCCCGCAAGCCCTCATAGATACACCACCGCTACTTGGCAGGAGTTAATCCCTAATTGGTTCTGGGTTTCGGGAACTTGGGTTCACTGTTAGGTACTTCCCCTTAGCTCCTTAGGTTTATCAATAAGAATCCAAAAACCAAATCAAAACAAACAATAATTCAAGTAGTATAGATTACATCATCCATCATAAATCGTCAAGGGCTACTCCCCCATCCTAAGATTACAAGACACTACTCCATAGTCTGGCAAGAATTGCTAGAGAGAGAAATTACGATACTTAGTGCCATCTGTGTTCCTCTGTCGTCGACTCCTTCCTTATCCTCCTTCTTCTGTCGTTGTTTTCACCACCCGTCGTCCTCCTCTAGGGTTAGAATATCTCCTCTTTTATAGCCTTGGCCTCCTCTTTAATTAAGGAAAAAGATTTTCCTTTAATTGAGATGAAGATCGCGGCTCTCGCAGAAAAAGGAAATCTGGAATCAGGACAACACGCCCGTGCCAAATGAGGGCACAGGCGTGTCGCGGGCTTCCCACCGAGCATGTTGCGCTTGAATTGGAGCGTGTCGAAGGCTGAACTGGGGCGTGTTGAGCACTGGAACTTCTGACACGGACGTGTCACTGATGACACGCCTGTGTTGTTTTGATACGCCGGTCGTGTCAACACTTTGAACGGGGCATGTCGGCTGCTGAACCAGGGCGTGTTGAAGGCTGGAACTCCTGACACTGACGTGTCACTGATGACACGCCTGTGTTGTTTTGATACGCCTGCTTCTTTTCCCTGTTAACATGGAAAACACCCAAAAGCAGTCTCTTTGTCCAAAATATGCTAAACTTAACTAAATCATGATAAAATACATGCCTAGGACATGAAATGAGATAAAATGCATGTATATGGAGTAGTGAAAACATAGCATGATTTATACACATCATTGACCTACTTTAAATTCCTATAAATTAAAGTAGAAGCATTATTGAAATATACCTTAGGGTTAGCCTTAGCTCCCCCTACTTGTGATGCTCTTTCCTTTTTCCTAGGGCATTGACTCCTATAGTGCCCCTTTTGATGACACTTGAAACATACTACAAGCTACTTGCCCTTGATGGTTGAGGCTCCAGTCTCCTTGATCTTTTGAGCCGGTGGAGTCTTCTTAACCTGTTTAGGACACTTACTCTTGTAGTGTCCTTACTCTCTACACTCAAAGCATATTATATGAAGTTTATTTAAAATTACATTGCTTGAGTTACCTAGGTCCATGGTGGAAGCCGGATTTTGAGCTTCTTCATCTTGACCGGATGTTGAAGGCTCTTCTTGAGGTTGCTCCAGTGTGGGAATTCTCTCCTCCCCCTAAATCCTAGAGGTGGAGGCTTCTTCCACCTCTTCCTTTTCTTCTTCCTCCGATCCAGAAGTTGATTCCCTATCAACTTTAGAATCCTCACTTTCTTGTGAGGATGAGCTCTCTTCCTCATCTTCCTTATCTTCTTGGATTGAGTGAGGCTCTTCATGTAATTTTGACAATTTGTTCCATACCTCTTTGGCATCTTTATAATCTCCTATCTTGATCAAAATATCATTAGGGATTATATTGAGCAAAATACCCATTACCATATTGTTGATGTTATAGTATCGGAGTTGTTCTTGGCGCCAATTCTTCTTCTTGATTTTTCTTCCTTCTTCGTCTTTTGGAGTGTCAAAACCTACTAAGATACTAATCCAATTGTCAAAGTCACACATTAGAAAATGCATCATTCTACCTTTCCAATATGCGAAATATTCACTGTCGAAGGAAGGTGGAACGTTGATGTCGTCACCCAATCTCTCCATCTTTCCCTCTAGCATCTTTAGCTCCCGGCGGTTAGTCCGTAGAAGAGTCCCGGGCTCTGATACCAATTGTAGAGGAAATGTTGACCGCTAGAGGGGGGGGTGAATAGCGTCGTGCTAGTACGTGATGGAAATCATTCACATTTGTCTCTACACAATCGTTAGTACAGAGTGGAATATAGAAGTACAATATAAAGACAAATACGAATACACAACCACAAGACAAAGATGTAACGTGGTTCGGAACCTCAAGGTTCCTACTCCACGGATCGGGCTCAAAATGAGCCCTAGCGATGCCAATCACACACCACTAATAAACACTCCTTCTCGACACAAGTCGAAGGCGGAGAAACCTTGTACAATAGTTTACAACAATAAACTAAATATAACAAGAAAATAGAATATGAAATACAACAAGAGATGCAAAGAAAAATTTACACAAAACTCTTTTGAATGCTTGCTTGCTAGGTTGATCGAGTAGCACCTGGAGACCCTGAATTGCAGCAGCAACTCACCCCAAAACACCTCAAAGAACCTTATTGATTTCCTCCTCCACGAGCTCCATTTAAAGCTTCTGCCTGGGCTGGAAATCGTCGATCAGTCGCCTGCTCAGGACCATCAGTCAACTGATGACACTATTGCTATGAGACAACGGTGTAATCCATGCTGAAAAAATTCAACGGATAGGACATCAGTCAACTGATCATGTCCATCAGTCGATTGATCGAGCCTTCACTCGACTGCTAACCCCGCAGTCGAGTTTCGACTCCATTCTGTGCCAAAATTCTCGAGCACCAGTCGACTGATCACATGATCAGTCGACTGCTCGAGCCAGCAGTCGACTGCCCACCTCTAGCAGTCGACTGCTAGGACACTTTCCATAGTCAAACCCTAGTTGACTCACACCAGTCGACTAGCATACCTCAAACATGAGGTTTTAACCTCAAATATGAGGTTTGACCCAAGTATGGTACCCCCATACTTGCTAGACCACCCGTAGCCTAGACCTAAGCCTTCTAGCCACCTCCGTCAGCCTCGTGCCTATCGGATCCCTCTAAGTCATCCATGACTTGTTTATCCATACGCTAGCCTTCAGGTGCTTCCATCGGCTATGTCATGCTAACGGTGTCTATACCGCCAAGGCACATTGGACTTACGCTGTCAAGACTCCGCTTGGACTTTACGCCGCCAACCATTGGACTTATGCTGCCAAGACACCCGCTTGGACTTTACGCCACCAATATCAAACCCCTTGGACTTCTCAAATGCCAAGACTTAAGCTTGGACTTTCCCTTGCCAACCCATGTTGGACTTTCCATGCCAAGACCCATGCTTGGAATTTTCCTTGTCAATCCATGTTGGACTTTCCATGCCAAGTCCCATGCTTGGACTTTTCCTTGCCAACACCCATGCTTGGACTTTACATGCCAAGTACTAAAGACTTGGACCTTCCATGACATGGTCAACTCCAGTCAACCATCAAAATCCCTCTCGAGTCAAACTCAAGTCCGGTCAATCATGACTCGGGTCGATTGTGCCAATAATCTCCCCAAAACAATATTAGACATCAATGTCAAACATCGATGTCAAACTTCCATGTCAAACATAAAAACATCGCTCGAGTCAAACTCGAGTCCGGTCAATCGTGACCTGGGCCGATTGCACCAACACCAGAGACTGGACATATTCATGCAGTTACCCATAGAGGAAGCGCAGTGAGCCGACGGATCTATTTTCCATGGTACGGTTTTATTTATGCATTTTCTGCTGATATGTTAGTTGACACTGGTAGTTCACATTCCTGAGATAGATTGGTTGACTACCCACCCTTAGGTCACAAAGATTGATGATATCTCTGTCCTCTGGGGATAAATTAGAAGTCACCCAAGAGGTTAGAGGATGTCCATTAGATTTCGACAACGTTATACTCCCGGTAGATTTGTTGGTTCTCGACATGACCGAATTCGACATCATACTTGGCATGGACTGGCTAACAGCATATCATGCCACTGTGGATTGCCATACGAGGGTGGTTACATTCCATCCTCCTAACCAACCCTCGTGGGATTTCACTGGCACCAAAAATGATAGTATATCGACCGTTTCTATAATTCAGGCTCGAAAGCTTTTATCACACGGCTGTCAGGGTTTTCTATTATCATTGATCAACGTTGAGGATAGTGGTGACTCTCAGATCTCAGACATTCCTATCATCCAAGAATATCTGGATATCTTTCCAAAGAAGTTATCGGGCCTACCTCCCAGAAGGCAAGTGGAGTTCACATTTGAGTTAATTCCGAGGACAACATCGGCATCGAAAGCTCTTTATCGTATGACCCCGAAAGAGTTGGATGAGCTAAAGGTCCAACTTTAGGAGCTTTTGGATAGAGGTTTTATCTGCCCTAGCGTATCTCCTTGGGCTTCTTCGGTTCTCTTCGTAAAGAAGAAAGGCGGTTCGATGAGATTATGCATCGACTACAGGCAGTTGAACGTCATCACCATCAAGAATAAATATCCCCTGCCACGTATTGAGGACTTGTTTGATCATCTCAGAGGTACGTCAGTGTATTCTAAGATTGATCTGCGGTCCGTATATCATCAGCTAAGGGTCAGAGATTCGGACATTCAAAAGACAACGTTTCGTACCAGATATGAGCACTATGAGTTTTTGGTATTTCCATTTGGGCTTACCAATGCTCCGGCAGTATTCATGGACTTGATAAACGATAAATTTATGGATTTCCTAGATCGGTTCATCATTGTCTTTATTGATGATATTCTGGTCTATTCCCGTACCGAAGCGGAACATGTGTAGCATCTTTGCATTGTCCTGGATAGGCTTCGACAGAAGCAACTATATGCAAAGTTCAGTAAAAGTGCATTCTGGTTACCCTCAGCTGGTTTTCTGAGACACGTGGTTTCTAGCAAAGGAATTTCATTTGACCCCCAGAAGATCGAGGTTGTCACCAGTTGGGAGCAGCTGAAATCGGTTCATGAGGTTCATAGTTTTTTGGGCTTAGTCAGATATTACAGATGGTTCGTTGAGGGTTTCTCAAGTATTGCTATGTCGTTGACACGCCTTACCAAGAAGGGCATGCAGTTCATGTGGTCAGAGGCATGCGAGACCAGCTTTCAGGAGTTGAAGAAGAGACTGGTGTCAACACCGATTCTGGTATTGCCATAAAAGGACGACAATTTCATCCTTTATACCAATGCATCTCTCTAGGGTTTAGGCACAGTACTGATGCAGCACGGTAGGGTGGTCTTTTATGCTTCTCGCCAGTTGAAGGAGCATGAGAAAAACTACCCAGTACATGATCTAGAGTTAGCTACTATTATCTTTGCCTTGAAGATTTGGAGACATCATCTGTATAGTATTACATTTGAGATTCTCATTGATCATAAGAGTCTCAAATATCTATTTACGCAGATGGAACTCAATCTCCGACAGAGGAGATGGATAGAGTTCTTGAAGGATTATGACTGTACCATTAGCTACCACCTCGGGAAAGCCAATGTGGTTGCCGATGCACTTAGCCTGAAGTCCTGAGGGGATTTAGCTTGCTACCGAGTTTTAGTCACAGATTTGATTCAGGGTTTCTCTGAGTTGGGCCTTGAGGAGCAGGGACCGACAGAATAGGGCATTCTTGTTACTATGGTTGGTCAATCATCTATCAGGATGAGAGTCTGAGAGGCTCAGGCCGGTGATCAACACTTATAGTTCATTGGTAGTCAGATAACCTTTGGACAACAGACTGAGTTCACCCGAGATGACGAGGGTATTATTTATTTTCGGGGCAAATTATGCGTACCTCAGTCTCACCCGGTCATGGAGGAGTTACTTCAGGAGACTCATCACTCTCGATTTGTGATCCACCCAGGCGGAACCCGCATGTATCGAGATTTAAGGCATTTGTATTGGTGGAATGACATGAAGAAAGACATCGCAGATTTTGTAGCTAGATGTCTAGTTTGTCAACAGGTGAAGGCTGAGTAGCAGGTGCCAGCCGGACTACTTCAGAGGATTCCTATTTCTAAGTGGAAGTGGGATCACATTACCATGAATTTTGTGGTGGGTCTACCTAGGACACGATGAGGCCATGACGTGA
Organism: Wurfbainia villosa; assembly: GCA_025175895.1. Taxonomy (NCBI): domain Eukaryota; kingdom Viridiplantae; phylum Streptophyta; class Magnoliopsida; order Zingiberales; family Zingiberaceae; genus Wurfbainia; species Wurfbainia villosa. The sequence goes on from CM046003.1 coordinate 43,544,887, forward strand.
TTTGGGTAGTCGTTGACCAATTAACCAAATCCACACACTTCTTAGCGATTCGGAAGACTAACTCTCTGGATCGTATCGCAGAGTTATATTGTCGTGAGATCATCAGATTGCATGGTGTTCCTTTGTGCATTATATCAGAAGAGTTATGCCGATCGGAGACAGAGACCTCTGGAGTTCTCTATTGGTGACCATGTATTCTTGCGAGTCTCACCCACGAAAGGGGTGAAGAGATTTGGCCTCCGTGGTCAGCTAGCTCCAAGGTACATTGGTCCTTTTGAGATTTTTGAGAGGATCGGAGCAGTCACTTACCGCCTAGCGCTACCACCGTCCTTGGCTTGTATTCATGATGTGTTTCATGTGTCCATGCTGAGGAAGTATGTGCCAGACCCTACACATATTCTATCAGATGTGTCAGGTTCCATTCAACCTGATGCTACTTACGAAGAGGTTCCAGTACGGATTCTGGATCACAAAGAACGACAGTTGTGGAACAAGATTATGCGACTTGTTAAAGTCGAGTGGAGTCACCACACCGATGAGGAGGCTACTTGGGAGCTTGAGGAAAAGATCAGAGCTCAATACCCCCACCTGTTTACGTGAAATATACTTTCTATACTTGTGCTACTTGAGTGTGCTATCTCTTACTCATTATACATTTGAGTGGGAAATTTGGGGACCAAATTTTTATTAGTGGGGGAGAATGTAAGATATCGAAAAATAAAATAATAATAAATACCCTTGTTATTTAAGAAATTACCTTATAGAATTTTACAGGAATTTTTAGAAATTTTTCTGGGTTTAAATGGAGTTTCTATGATATTTTATGGGGAAAAATTTACTAGGCTTTTACAAGGTCTATTTTGTTTATCTGCTTATGAGGAGTTAAATGGGATTAATTAACCCAAGTTATATATATATCAAACCTAGGTTTAGGTTTTATTAATCTTCCTTCATTTTATTTTTCCGCAGCCCTCCTATTCCTGATCCTTTCCGTTTCTTCGATTTCCCATCGCCAATCATTTAAGTCCAAAACATTTTCTTCTCCCATTTTCCTTCCTGACGCGGTTCCCCTCCTCCTCATCGCTGGCTTGTTCGCCTTCTCTTCTTCTCCGAAGCGACCAGCTATCGAATGCTCTTCCCTTTCCTCTCGATCTTCATCCTCGTGCCAAGTGGCGATGACCCACCTTGACGGGGCCACGGACGCGCTGGCCGTGAAGGGGTTCACAGCTGGGAGTTGGCATCGGCAGCGCTTCGATTGGAGGTCATTCTCCACGATCTCCATCGGAGCTAGACTTTCTGCGTGTGGGATTAGGGCAGTCGGGTGGAGACTATCGCTGGTGTGGGAGCTGCCCTTTTGGCCGAGCATCGTCGGAATAGGTAAGAGCTGCTCCTCTTCTTATCTTGGACAGTTGTGACTTCCTTCGCTGAGCATGATCCATTGTTTGGGCAGTGGCCTTTCAGGTGAATAGAACAAAGATTTGGGAAGGATTGCCGTCGGTGGAGTTGCTTGGGCTTGTAAGCATGATCTATCTCCTTCTTTCCTTTATTATTGTCAATTTTGGGTTGGTTGTGATGTTCTGTGGGAGTTGCTCGTTGTGGCTGAGTGAGAAGGGGGTGGTGCACGACTGTGGGCTAGAAATTTTGGTCAGTTATGGGTGGTGCGTGTTCTGTGAAGATGGGGAGGACTATGAATAGTGTTTTCTTTAGCCTCGGAGGGGCTGTGAAGCTATGTCGACTGTGTAGGAGTGGCTGTTCATGGGCTATGGTGGCGGTGAAGGTGAGTTGTGTGAGTTGTAAAGGGTTGTTAATCGGGATTTTAAATTTGTAGTTGGTAAATTTAGATGGTTACAAGAGTGATGTAGGATCTGATTTAATCGTTGTCATGTGTGCTAGAACTTAATGGTAATTATGTTATATGTAGGTTTCGGTCACGAGACAGGTCCACGGGTGTAAAGACAGTTGGTATTCTTCATAGCAGGCGGGTTTCTTTGACTTATCTTCTTTTAGATATTGTCATATTGTTGTGCATCATTTACTATAGCTAGTAATAGTTTTCTATGCTTTTAACTGCCCTTGTATGTCACTACCTAGTACATGTTGTAGCCTTTTCATATACTTATTATATTGGTGCTCTATCATTTTAATACTTGTCAGTTGTTAATTTGGCACCAAGAGTAGTGACATACCTTACATATTGGGCATTGAATGAATAATGGATATACCTTGCATGTGTACATAGACTTATGTATTTAGGTTATTTGATATGGGCTCCTATTGGTACATATCATAGGTAGCCATGGATTGACATGTGTATCATGCATTAGTGACATGCACCATCTTGCATTATTGCATGACTGGCGATCATCGGCTCCTCGGTAGGAGGTGATACTACTTGGTAGTTGACCTCATCGTCAGTTACATTATCTACACACACAACCACTCGTGAGTTAGTGGTATTTCAGGAGGGTGTGTGTAGTTGCTCTGTCAAGGCTCCACGGTGGTCGCTTAGGATATTGGTATTGCGGCGTGGTAGTAGATAGGGATCCCTCCTTCATTGTGAGACGGGAGATGAGACGAGGTGATGTCCCCCATATTTATACATGTGGTAGGAGGGTGATACTCCACCAATATCCTGTCCACTCGGTCACATAGGTGTAGTGACGGTAGAGTGCACAGTTGTCACAGCTCTACCCACTCGGGCGGCAAACATGACATGTCGGTGGCTTGACTGGCATCAGGGGTGACACATGTCATTGCATCAAGTGCATATGCTTTTACTATATGCATTGCTTATTGCACTTTTGGTTGTTGCATATGATTGTCATGCACATACATGAGGTATTATGTAATTTGTTTTGGTGATTCTACATCTGCTTGTATGGTTTATCTTATGTTAGCTTAGGTGATTCTGGTATGTACAGTTTAAGGTATGTATTTTTATCGAGAAACTATACCAGCATGATTATTATTGCTACTTATAGTTTACTATGCATGACTATTAGATATCCGCTGAGTTTTACTCACTCCGTTGATATTTATTTTATTTCAGGATGAAGCCTTCCAGAGGGTCGAGTTGCCAGTCCCCTGATCTGACGACTCCGTTATTTTGAATTCAGTTTTCCGTATTTTTATCACTAGTACTCTATGTTTTAAACTTGTAGTATTTTATACTCGTGGTTGTTTTGGTGGTACTTGATTATGTCCTTATGGACTTTTTGTTCGATTTGTTTTTGTTTTGTGTGTGGTTGTGTATTCCTGCTCAGATGTCAAAAGAGGTAAGTCTAGAGGTTTTAGGCTTCTTATTTACTTTGGTTGTTGGCCTGAGGCCATTATATTATATGTATTGTAGTGTTTTATGTTTCGGCCATGTTAGCCGATGTATAGTGGGTCATGTGGGCCTTGTATACAGGTTTCAATTGTTCGCAGTACAGGGGAGGTGTTGTCTGATTTTCGTTGGGCATGTACCCCCTCTTGGGGCGTGGCAATTTATTTGATATCAAAGCCTAGGTTCCGAGTTCCTAAGGGTTTTTGGGTTTTCAGAGTTCGCCACATTTGGCAGGTCAACTGTGCATTTTAGGATTTTTACGGATTTTCATCGATTTGGCGTTGCGGACATTTTGGAGTCATTTTTTGACAAGATCGTATTGGGGACTTGGCGGCGACAGGACATCTCTAGATGCCTAATAGATGAAATTATTGATTTTCTAACTATATTAATACTTGAGTAATAATTTAACAGATATGAAACGAGGGGGCGTGTTCTTGCACCGAGACGTGGTGCAGGGCAGCCACACAAGAGGACATTGAGATCTCTGGCGATGGAGTTGCCAGAATGGTCTACGGAGAATGAGTCTGTCGATCATGGTCAGACTTCACATGGTGATGCGGGTGTATTGGGCCCTTAGTACCCGATGATTCCTCCTCTAGAGACACCCACTTCTGCGATATTCACTGTACCACTAGTGGTACCCACTCAAACGACTCGCCATCAGTACACCGGAGGTACCACCGTGAGCACCGCTACATGTTAGTAATATATGAGAGGTATCCTAAGACAATCGCCTTATGGTTGTACCATTTATTTGATAAATGAAGATTCACTATTTGAGTATACATGTTTTCATGTATTTGATTGGATCTTAAACTCATTTATTGAATGTCCACAATACGATTCACAGCATGAGAGAATTTGTAATTGGATCACAACTAGTGAGTATCTCTACATGTGTAATTGTGATATATTGGAATTATCCCTAGTCGATGAATTGATGGATTTGGACACCATCAATTCTGTTGAGACTATCATGAGGTATACTCTTTGGTGTATCCAAGCAGCTTATTCTCACTGGCTGGAGACATTGTGATGTCTGGAGTTAATCGTGGATGCTACTTATGGTAACTAGTTCATTGGAGTGACCAGCTGTAAGACTTCATATGGTTCTCTGCATATATGGATATGTCAATGAAGCTCTTACTGCAGCTTAAGTGCGATGTTCCTTTGACTTGTGGTATTCAAGTCATCTTGGTCATGGAGACTTATGTTTTGACATCTTAAGTAAGCATCTCCGAGGAGATGTGGACTCGGGATGATTGGGTATAAGTCAAAGTGGTCGAAGGTGTTTGAATAGCCTATAAAGGATTCACCACTCTTTGCGACGAGATTTATACCCATGGCCTCTCGTCGGATTGTTACTAAAGTCTTTGGCCAAAGCATTACATGTTTAGAGTAAGGTACTCTTGGATACATATGCAATAACTAGAATCCGTAGGACGAGGAAATGATACTTGGGCTAGGTGTGACGTAGTCAACCTAGTGGGGACTGACACTATAGACCATGTCCTGAACCAAGTGGGTATAAGATGCGTGAAGGGAATGGGGCACGATTCATTGTGGCTGCTGAAGGGTTTCAGAAATAGTTCTGGATCAGCCGTTGATCTTTCGGTTAATTGGGGATCATGATGTACTACTAGGTGCCACTCATGATTGTTCTATAATTAATAGTTAATTATAGACGACCAACATAAACCGAGAACCTATTTAGTCACACACACAATGAGCGTAATCCGATGGATTTAAAACGAGTTTGAGAATGAGATTCTCAGATCGAGAGAAACTAGGTTTGGTTGGACCAAACAAGAAGCGAGCATGAAATCATTTCAGTCGCAATGGAAGCATGGATGGGATGTGTCTTATGAAGACATGATGGATGAACCAAATTATTTTGGTTCTAATCCATTGGTGGAGAATAAACCAAAGGGGTTTGGTTTGTTTAAACGAATGAACCAAAGTTGGTTCGGTTCGTTTTAACTTAAAATAGACCAACTCAGTTCGTTTATTTTAACTTAACTTATTGGAGCGGGTTAACTAGTTTTGGTTATGAACCAATAACCGTTAGGAGAATGTGTTCTCTATAAAAACACGGCTTAAGGGTTTTTCCAAAACTCTAATGAATAAGCCATGAGTTGCTGCCCAAAACCCTAGCTCCTCTCTTGTTGTTGCTGCCCAACATTGTGTTGCCGCCAACTTCATGGACCTGAGTTTTGGGGACTCATTTTCAAATCCGAATTTTGATTCGGATTGTGATCTTCTCTCGATCACATCGTCTTCGACTCGAGGCTAGTGACTCATACGAAGACGAGGCTTGTAGCTTGGTGAAGCTATCCCGATGATACTCGGTGTGGATACGGATAGAGGCAATTCTAGCGAGAGTTGCTCAGGTTGATGTCTTTCCCGCTGCACGTGATATGTCAGGTATAACTAGCGTAATTTATTTTATTGCAAAATTTAAATTTACGATTATGTCTACACATGTTGTACTATGCATGCGTGTGATGTGTGTGTTGTAATAAATTAGATTTATTGCTTTTTAATTCTTCCGATGTGCACATATTTATGAAACATGTTCGAACACACACTCGCCGCGGTGCCGAAAACCCAATAGTGGTATCAGAATCCAGGTTGTGTTTCGACATAATCGTAAAATTATTTTGCGATAGTCGTAATTGTATTTATGGAAATTTTCTAATTTTGTAAAGTTTAGAAGTATTTATGGAAATCTTCTACTTTTGGAAAGTTAGAAGTATTTATAGAAATTAACACTTTCCATAAATAAAATATTTGATTAAATTTGGAAATTTATTTCCAAATTTAATCATGATTTGAGTTGGAAAATCAAATCTAAAATATATTTTATTTCCATAAATAGTTTTGACAATTTAGGAAATTTGTTTCCTAAATTAAATTTGACTTCCCTTAATTGAGACCTTCCATAAATAAAATATGTGATTAGATTTGGAAATTTGTTTCCTAATTTAATCATGATTTGATTTTGGGAATCAAATCTTAAACATATTTTATTTCCATAAATAGTTATTACATATAAGGAAATTTTGTATATGCCATAATTGTATGTTATGTAATTGAATTAGATGCATATCATTACGCCATGCGTGTCGTGACATGTAGATGTATGTCATGTATGTCATGTTATTTAGATAATAGTTATTTGCATGCAAAGAGGATGAGACATAAAAACCCTTATACAATATTAAAGCCTACACCTTCCATTAATATGGTTAGAACCAGAGTTCTGTTTCTTGTTTGGGTTGTTGGACTCTCTCCAAGCCCTGCTCGAACCCGAACATGTTTAAACCATGGAATAGTTTAATACTAATATGGTAAGAGTCAGAGGTCAATCATTAGCTTTGGTTGTTGGACTCTCTCCAAGCCGGGCTAATTGGTTGAATGTGCTCTAACCATATTAAAACTATGCCTTGATTAATGGGTTGACTTTAACGTGGAGCATCGACTTGTTGGACTCTCTCCAAGGTCGATGTGAAGGGAGGTGAAGTTGAGTGTTATGCATATGATGCATACTTGTTAATGAGTTAACAACCCGATGTATGTGTGAACATTCAATTAGTTGATAGCACATTGTGATAGTTGCATATATGTGATATGTAATCGGTATATATGATACCTACCATTGTAGCTATGAATGACTTGTTGGACTCTCTCCAAGATTGTTCATATCTATGTTGGATATCAACCCATTCGGAGATGGACCTACGATCTCCCGAAGTGATTTTGGGGTTTTTTAAATTCAAAAAATGAATGGGACTAATAAATGTATGTTGATGCATTTAAATTATTTTCTCATATATGCTTGATTTATATTTCTAGGTTAATTGATTGGTCATTATGTCTTTGAATTTGCACTCTATTTTGGATTCAAATAAATTGACTGAGTCGAACTTCTTGGACTGGCTTTTGGATTCAACCTGAGAATTGTTCTCAAGGTTGAAAAGCTTGTGAATGTCCTCGAAGCGCCTCTTCCCGCCCGTCCTAGTGACAATGCAACTCCGAACCAATTGTTGGCCTATTAGAAACATGTGACTGATTCTGAAATGGCGAGTTGCATCATGATAGCTGTGATGGTACCTGAGCTTCAAAAGCAACATGAGCATATGGATGCTAATACCATAGTCTTTCATCTTTATGAGTTGTTTGATGAGCAAGAGAGATTCGAAAGGTTCGAAGTCTCCAAGATCCTCTTCACCTCTGAGATGCAAGAAGGTTCATCTATGGTACTGCTCAACATACTGAAGACTGTGGAGCCTTTTGTGAAGCATGAGCAGGGGACAGTGCTGTTAGTTGATTCCTCGAAGAAAGGTTCTAAGAGGAAGTCAAAGGAACAACAGAAGGGGAAGAAAAAGGCTAAAAAGGCAGAACTAGCTCAAAAGGGCACTTGCCATCATTATGGCAAGGAGGCCATTGGCGAAGAAACTACAAGATTTATCTTGAGTCCGTGAAGAAAAATAAGACATCAAATGCCCCATCTTCTTCAGATATCTTCATTATTGATTGTCATTCTATTTTCTTAGACACTTGGGTATTGGATACTAGGTGTGGCTCACATATATGTAATGACATACATGGGATAAGGAATAGACGAAGACTTGTCAAGGGAGAGTCAAATTTATGTGTTGGGAATGGAGCAAAGGTTGCTGCACTCGCTAACGGAACGTATTTGTTGAAACTCCCTACAGGACTTGTCTTAGAACTGGACAATTGCTTTTATGTTCCTTCGATGATAAAGATCATCATTTCTATTTCTTGTTTAAATAGAAATGGGTACCATTTAACTTTTAGTAACAGTTGTTGTTACATAACTTTGAATGACGTTCTTTATGGGACTAGAACTTTAAGCAATGGTATTTATATGTTGGACGTATCCAGTGACATTTTCAATATCGAAGTGAGCAACAAGCGTGCTCGAAAGGATAATCAATTAGACTCCTACATGTGGCATTATCGTCTTGGACATGTAAGCAAGAAACACATGTCCGAATTACACCGATGTGGAATTCTGGAATCATTTAAATCTGATTCATTTGATACATGTGAATCATGCTTAAAAGACAAGATGACTAAGTTACGTTTTATGGGAAAAGGTGAACCGGTGGGAGAGTTGTTTGGTCTAATACATACTGATGTATGTGGACCTATGTCAACTCAAGCTCTAGGATGCTATAGCTACTTCATTACCTTCACCGATGATCATTCATGGTTTGGGTATGTGTTCTTGATGAAACACAAGTCTGAAGCCTTTGAAAGGTTCAAAGAATTTAGAAATAAAGTAGAGAAACAACATGACAAGAGTATTAAAATACTTTGATCGGATCGAGGTGGCGAATACTTGAGTCAAGAGTTTCTAGATTATCTAAGGGACAATGGTATATTGTCTCAATGGACTCCGCCATATATACCGCAGCATAATGATGTATCTGAGAGGCGTAACTGGACCTTGTTAGACATGGTCAGGTCAATGATGAATCATGCGAATCTTCCCAAGTCCTTTTGGGGCTATACACTTTAGACAGCTGTTTACTTGCTAAACAGAATGCCAACCAAGGTAGTCTCCACTACTCCATATGAGATATAGAATAGTAAGAAACCTCATGTATCTTACTTAAGATATGGGGTTGTCCTTCTTATGTGAAGCGGACTGTATCAGACAAATTGGATGCTAAGTTTGATAAATATCTATTTATTGGATACCCTAAGGAAACAAGGGGTTACCAATGTAGGGATGTATACTGAAAAGTCTATCTTTTGTATGAACATCTTTATTTTTTGAAATAAGAATCACATGATCATTGTTTGAATATTTTTATGACTATGCATATTGTCAAATGCATTACATTGTAGATAACATGGTGTGTGGTGTCACACAGGAGATCATGTTATCGGCTCCTTGTAAAGTATAAGTAAAGGCTCACAACCGAGATGACTTTGGACAAACCATCGGAATGGTTGTAGTGTGATTTGGTATTGGTTTGTCTTGACCATAGAATCACACTAGTGCACTTTGTGTGTGTTGAGCAGGACCGACTTAGAGGTGATTCGATTTATTGCTGACTACATAATCGAATCGGACCTCAGATATTATTATGTACATGCTCTTAATCTCGATATAATAACGGGCACATATACTTAGTATTCATCTCTTTGATTTACCAATGGGCGAGATTTATAGATTAAATTGGCTCGGTAAGTTGGGAAATGGTATTATTTATATGGTGTGTCGTTGATTATAGGAGGAAACCGTGTCCTATATATTAGGATGATGATGTTCACTTGAGGAGCTCAAAAGGTTCATCATGTAAACCCTGCAGGTGGACTTGGTCCGGCATAATGAAAAGGTTGAATGGTACTACTCATGGAGTTAGATGTTGATTAATTAATGGTCAGTAAATTAATTAATCAACGGACATTTGAGATCTTAAACACAGGGAGAAAATATACAAATAATATATGGAACCCGTATTAACTTATCGGGGTTAGTGAGGTAGATCAATGATAATCCTTTAGTGGATTGGATTATCATTAATGTATCGGACTTTATGTGGGCTTGATCCATGGGTGGCCAAGATCCAACTCCTCCTCATGGTCCCTATTGTAGCCTATTAACACCTCATGAAGCTTAGATCCAATGGATGAAAACAAAACTCTAGATTCAAAGGTAGAGATTAAATCTCTAGATACGACGGTTGAGATTAAATATCTAGATCCGACGGTTGAGATTAAATCCCTAGAACCAATGGTGGAGATTAAATCAAGCCTTAAGCCTAACTCTATAAATATGGGCTTGAGGGTGGGCGGCAAGAATTAATTAGAGAAAAGGGGGCTAGGGTTTTGGGCGGCAAGGGCAAGGGAGGCTTAGGGTTTTGGGTGGCCACAATTAAGGAAAGATGTTTCCTTCTTCTTCTTCCTTGAGGTGGTCGGCGCCCTTCTTCACTATTCTCTCCTTGGTTTGGCCGGTGTCCAACCTTCTCCCCTTCATCTATGGCTTAGGAGATTAGGGTTTGCTTCCTTGGGTGGCAATGAATCCTAATTGAGATAGGATTTAGGTTGGGCGGCTAGGATTTGAGAGGGTGCTTGGGCGGCAACTATGGAGGGTTTTCTTTCTTCTTCCTAAGGGGATTGTCGGCGCCCATAATTCTCCTCTTTACCTTGGCCAGAGCATAATCTATTCCTTTTCTTCTCCTTGGCCGGTGGAAACAAGAGCTAGGGATTCTTTCCTTGAAGCTTTTGGCCAGCGCCCACACTTCTAATCTTCATCTCTTTGCGCCGACGGCAAGCATCAAGCTTGGAGCTTGATGGTTGTGTTGGTGCAACAATGCTCCAAGCATTTATATGTTTTGATGTTTGGATAATCATCTAAGTTAGGCAATGTTTTGTGATCTAATTACGAACATGTTTAAGTGACGGGAAAATCCAAGGATGAAGACTTGGTAAAAGAGAAGTCCAAGTATGATCTTGGCAAGAAAAGTCCAAGGGATGGACTTGGCAGCATAAGACCAAGCTTGTAGTCTTGGTAGCGTAAAGTCCAAGTGAACCTTGGCAAAGGAAGACCAAGTATGATCTTGGCAAAGGAAGTCCAAGGGATGGACTTGGCAGCGTAAGACCAAGCTTGTAGTCTTGGCAGCGTAAAGTCCAAGTGAACCTTGGCAAAGGAAGTCCAAAGTAAGGTCTTGGCAGCATAAGTCCAAGCCTGTAGTCTTGGCGGCGTAAAGTCCAAGCATTTGGCAACCCAAGATATGACGAAACCGAAGGAAGCTCTTGGAAGCAAAGCGCAAAGGATGAACAAGTCGCGGACTCAGAGGGATCCTGGAGGCGCAAGGCTTAATGAGGAGCTAGAAGGTTGAGTCTAGGTCTAGGGTGTAAAATCAAGTATGAATTACTCATACTTGATGAGTATCGATCGGTCGATGTATCGATCAGCGTCGGTGCTCGACTAAGTCGGTGAAACCACGACCATCGATCAGCCGCTTTGGCGGTGGCGATCGACTAATGTTGCAATCGATCGGCGCAGCGTGGCGATCAAGCGATCAGCGCAAATCTGACACGAGAATATAGTCGCGCTCGGCTGCGGCCCTCACGATCACTCGTGATCACTCTATCGATCCGATCGATTGAGGATCGATCGTGATCACTTGGCCGTTGGAAATTGCGGCTACGAATCTCCGCGGAGATTGTGCTTCAGAAGTCATTGGCTTCGGCGGCAGTCGACTTGTGGTAAGCATCAGTCGACTGATCAAAGCCCAACAGGAAAAATAGCCCCTCTTCTATAAAAAGGGGCCTTCGGGAGCTTAGTGAAGCTAGTGCTATCATTCCTAGCTATACCCTCGTGCTCACCAAGATTTCCCAAGTGCTTTAGTGATTCTAAACCTCCTCTTCTCTAGATTTTAATCTTCCATCATTGTAAAGAAGAGGAGAGCATTGTAAGAAAAGGTTTCTCCACCTTGGTTCATCCAAAGGAGGTTTTAGTGATGATTGGCTAGGGCTAATCCACCTTACGGATTGCCGTGGAGTAGGAGCGTCATCTCCGAACCATGTACATCGGGTGTTAGCATTGCTTTCATTGTTTTCTTAGTTGTATTCTTATTTGTATTGTATTTCTTCCGCTAACGTATTTGTAGAAACGAAGAAAGGCTAATCACCCCCCTCTAGCCATTACAAAGATCATATCAAGTGGTATCAGAGCCCGGATAGCTTGGAAGATTTCACCATCAACCAAGGCATCAATGGCTCTTCAAGAGGGATATAGCACCGCCAAGCCACCACTCTTCGATGGGAGTCATTTTGCATATTGGAAAGGTAGGATTAAGTATTATCTAATGAGCAATATTGAAATTTGGCATAGTATTGTAGATGGCTTCGAGGAACCGGTGGATGAACATGGAAACCCTATTCCGAGCAAGGATTGGACAAGGGAAATGAACCGGAAGTTCGAATCAAATGCAAAGGCGGTACTCACCATTCAATGCGGTATTACCATGGAGCAACTCAACAAGGTAGGCCCTTTCGAATCCGCCAAGGAGCTATGGGAAATGCTCATTGAGCTAAATGAAGGATCCAAGGAGTCAAAGAGGGCCAAGAAGGACTTTCTAATTGGACAACTTCAAGCCTTCCAAATGAAGATGCATGAAACCGTAAGTCAAATGCATGGAAGGTTCAAGGAAATTGTGAATGGACTTCACATCATAGGTGAGCGAGTTGACAACCGGGACTTGGTAAGGTATATTCTTCAAGCATTTTCTAGAAAATCTTTATGGACTTCTATAGTTGATGCCATTAAGGTAACTAGGGATCTTTCTCAAATTAAAATTGATGAATTATTTTTTGAGTTTGAATTGCATGAGCAAACTAACATGTCTTCTAAGGAAAAGGGTTTAGCTCTATTTGTTGAGAAGAAAGAAAAGAAGAAGAAAGAAAGGAAAGAGGTGTCATCATCATCCGAGTCGGAGCGTGAGTCAAGTAGTGATGGAGACTCGGCTAGTGAGATGGCCCATTTTGTCAAGAAGTTCCTTAGAAAATCAAAGGAATTCAAGAATAGAGAAGCAAGGAAGGGGTCCCATTCTTCAAGAGGTAAAATTTGTGGTAATTCAAATTTTAACAATAATGTAATTTGCCATGCTTGCAATAAGAAGGGGCACATAAAGCCAAATTGCCCGGAGCTAAAGAAGAAGGAAGAAAAAGAAAAGAAAAAGAAAAGAAAAAGAAGGACAAGAAGGAGAAGAAGAAGAAGGAGGCCATGGTGGCTCAAACCACATGGGGCACACCAAGTGTTGAAGACTCCTCCTCCGATGATGAGCTTTGCCACATCACACGCCATGTGACACTCATGGCCCTAGGAGATGATGCCGGTACATCAAGCCAAGAAGACTCTTCAAGTGATGAATCGTCATCTAGTGACGATGAGGTAATGAACTCTCCTAAAGTTAAGCTTTTTTATAAATCAATTGCCTATCTTAAAGAAGCTCTAGATAAGTCTAAATCTAAGGTTAAGAGCATGAAGGTAGAACTAAAGGCCATTAGGAATGAAAAACCTTCACATGTTGATTCTTGCATGCTTAAGGAAGAAAATGACAAACTTAAGGATGAGGTTAGTGAATTAAGAGCATGTTTAGAAAAATTTTCAAATGGCTCAAAATATCTTGATATGATCCTTAGTCGACAAAGAGCCGTTTACAACAAGGCCGATTTAGGATATAAGCCAAAAGAAAAAGAAGTTGCTTATATTTCATTGATTAATAGGAAAGCAATCATTAAGGGTAAGGTCAAGAAAGCATGGGTATCTAAGAAGTTTTTACTTAATGTTACCGGTCCAAATTTTTGGGTACCAAAAGCTTGTGTTTTTCATGTGATTTAGGTAGGAGAGCGAGGTATGTGGATTGTGGATAGCGGTTGCTCAACACATATGACCGGGGATGTGAGCAAATTCTCCACAATTAAGTATGTGAAGAAGGGAGCGGTATCTTTTGGAAATAGTGGAAAACTCAAGATATTAGGTAGAGGTGCAATTGAGGTATCCCCCAAAATTGTCATTCACAAAGTTTTACTAGTTGAAAATATGAAATTTAATTTATTAAGTGTTAGTCAACTTTGTGATGCAAGCTACCATGTTTCTTTTGAATCCTCTAAATGCATGATTTGACACAAGGAATTAAATGATTGTATGTTAGTTGGATATAGGAAATCAAACATTTATTATGTTGATCTTTCATATGCCTCTAACATTTCTACTAAGTGTCTTGTTGCAAAAGAAGAAGAAAGTTGGCTATGGCATAGGAGATTGGGGAACATCAACATGAAAAACATAGCCAAGGTAGCCAAGTTGGATTTGGTCAAAGGGCTACCAAAGATCAAATATGTCAAGAACAAAATGTGTGATGCATGCCAAGAAGGAAAACAAACAAAGGCATCACACAAAGGTAAAACCCTAACTAATACCTCTTTACCGTTAGAATTATTGCATCTTGACTTATTTGATTGCCATAGCACTCCCTCTTTAAATGGTAACAAATATTGTTTAGTTATAGTAGATGATTTTTCTAGGTATACTTGGGTTTATTTTATGAAACATAAGGATGATACCTTAGAAATAATCATAGGATTTAGTAAAAGGGTTGAAAATGAAAAGAGTCTCAAAATCAACCGGATCCGTAGTGATCATGGTGGTGAATTTGAGAATTCTAAATTTTCACAATTTTGTTTAGAGCAAGGGTACAAGCACGAGTTCTCTTGTCCTAGAACACCCCAACAAAATGGGGTGGTGGAAAGGAGAAATCGTGCCCTACAAGAGGCGGCTAGGACTATGCTTAATGCATATTCTCTACCTAGCTACTTGTGGGCGGAAGCGGTTAATACCGCTTGCTATATCCAAAATAGGGTTCAAATCCATAGGTTTTTAGGAAAGACATCATTTGAATTATGGAATGGGACTATTCCCACAATTCATTATTTCAAAGTCTTTGGATGTAAAGTTTATATTCTAAATACCAAAGATAACTTAGGAAAATTTGAATCCAAACCGGATGAGGGAATCCTAGTAGGATACTCATCCACAAGTAGAGGGTATAGAGTCTACAATAAGAGAACCCAAGGGATTGAGGAGTCCTCCAATGTTCAATTTGATGAAACCACTAGTACCTACCCTAGAAAGTCCTCCATTGATAAGGATATTAATGACAATAATCAAGACATTACCCAAAAACTTCAAAATTTGACCATAAGGGGTAATGATCAAGGGGGAGGAAGAGGAGACTCCGATGATGAAGGAAGGGTGGAAGAAAACAATGATCAATATGAAACCCCTTCTAGAACCCTAAGAATTCATCAAGATCATCCACTTGACCAAGTAGTAGGAGATATATCTCAAGGAGTAAGAACTAGGTCATTTCATAGACCTCCTACTAGTCAAGTTGCTCTTATTTCACAAATTGAGCCTAAATCGATCAATGATGCATTACATGATCCGGATTGGATTTTGGCAATGCAAGATGAATTGGCTCAATTTGAGAGGAGTCAAGTATGGGAGTTAGTACCTAGACCCAATGGTAGCACCATAATTACTACAAGATGGGTCTTTAGAAATAATCTAGATGACCAAGGAAATATCACTAGAAATAAGGCTAGGTTGGTTGCTAAGGGATTCAATCAAGTTGAGGGGCTTGACTATGATGAGACTTATGCCCCGGTTGCTAGATTAGAATCTATTCGAATTCTCTTAGGGTATGCTTCCTATATGGGATTTAAACTCTACCAAATGGATGTTAAATCGACATTCTTAAATAGTTATATTAAGGAGGAAGTATATGTAGAGCAACCACCCGGGTTTGAGAACATAGATTATCCAAACCACGTATATAAGCTTAGGAAAGCATTATATGGGTTAAAATAAGCTCCCCAGGCATGGTATGAAAGATTGTCATCTTTCTTAATTTCGAAGGATTTTAGGAGAGGCCAAGTAGATCAAACCTTGTTTATAAAGTCAACATTAAAGGATATCTTTATAGCCCAAATATATGTTGATGACATTATTTTTGGGTCAACAAATGATGATCTTCTTCAAGACTTTATAAAAAACATGGAAAATGAATTTGAAATGAGTTTAGTTGGAGAGCTCAATTTTTTCCTAGGGTTACAAGTCAAACAAACTAATGAAGGAATTCATATTTATCAAACCAAATATGCAAATGAAATGATCAAGAAATTTGGTTTGGAAAATACAAAAATTGTAACCACTCCAATGGCCACTAGCACTAGAATAGATAGTGATCATGATGGCAAATCAATTGATCTTAAACTTTATAGGAGTATGATTGGTAGCCTACTATACCTAACCGCTAGTAGACCTGATATTTTATTTGCGGTAGGTATGTGTGCAAGATACCAATCTTATGCCAAAGAATCACATTTAGTAGTCGTTAAGAGAATTTTAAGATATATTAAAGGCACTCTAAATGTAGGACTTTGGTATCCTAGGACTAGGTCCTTTGAGTTGCTTGGCTATACCGATTCCGATTATGCCGGATGCAAATTGTATAGGAAGAGTACTAGTGGTGGATGTCAATTTCTTGGGTCCTCCCTAGTTAGTTGGAGTAGTAGGAAGCAACATTGTGTTGCTTTATCAACCACCGAAGCCGAATATGTGGCTATGGGTGGTTGTGTAGCTCAATTACTTTGGATGAGACATACTCTTGTGGACTATGAGCTACACTACTCTAACATTAAAGTTTATTGTGATAATGTGAGTACCATCAACTTGACCAAAAATCCGGTACATCACTCTAGGACCAAGCACATTGAAGTGAAACATCACTTCATAAGAGATCATGTGGCAAGAGGGGACATTGAACTTAATTATGTAGAATCTAAGTCTAACCTTGCCGATATCTTCACCAAAGCTCTTCCCGAAACCGAATTTTCATCATTAAGGAGAGAGCTTGGTATGTGCTTTGTAGAGTAAAAGTCTAGGTTTGCATGATCCCATATTAAGCTATATACCTTGATACATCTCACAAAAGCCTTAAGAAACCTTGATTTTTGTATTGAGACACTTAGAAATATGTGAGATGATAGGGAAGGTGTACTTGGCTCATCATGCTTGTTATGATGCATTACTATGAGCCAATGACACACTTAGAGACATAAATACCTTATGGACCAATCATTGGGAAGGCTTGTATTTAAGTAATGAATACATAGCTCTAAGAACATGGTTGAAAATTCCAAATCATATATATTTTAAACTATATTCATCATATTTTGAAAAACAGTTTTCAAGTGGAACACAAAAGTGATACAAAGTTTGCAAAATCTTTAGAACTTTTGTTAGGTTCCAAGTTTGTATCAATCTTGAAATATGTAAAACATATATTTTTCAAACTATTTTTCCTTAATAAAGTATGATTCCAGAAATATGTACGCAAAATTTCATGATTTTTCAAGATTTCTGGAATTTCTACCGCATTTCTGAAGTTGTAATGAAAAAATTTGAAATTGATTTTCAGTGTAGCATGATCGTTCGTAAACCAGTCGATACTATGTGTTTTCTGATAATTAGCTCCATTTTATGATATTTAGTGTATCCTTGGTGTCCTAAAACTATAGCATGATAATATTGAGTATAAACAAAGTTTTAGGACTGTTTGATGCAATGTTTTAGGGGGAGTTTCATAAATTATATCTTTTTCATCCCCAAACTTCCATTGTTGGTGCAAAGTTAGGACTTAATTTTTGAATTTTTGTTATGCTTTGCTTCAAATATTTTTAAACATCATGAGGCATATCTTGGATTAAGGGGGAGCTTAATATCAATCTTATACCTTAGTCCAAGATACAACAATTTTAATTCTTTCATTTATGAATCCTTCTCTTTTTGATGTATGTCAAAGGGGGAGAAGGAATGTTTAAGTTAGAATTGAAAATATGATTATGTGTATCTTTAAAAGACCTAACTTAAATGATTGTCAAACATCAAAAAGGGGGAGATTGTTGGTGCAACAATGCTCCACGCATTTATATGTTTTGATGTTTGGATAATCATCTAAGTTAGGCAATGTTTTGTGATCTAATTACGAACATGTTTAAGTGAAAGGAAAATCTAAGGATGAAGACTTGGTAAAAGAGAAGTCCAAGTATGATCTTGGCAAGGAAAGTCCAAGGGACAGACTTGGCAGCATAAGACCAAGCTTGTAGTCTTGGCAGCGTAAAGTCCAAGTGAACCTTGGCAAAGAAAGACCAAGTATGATCTTGGCAAAGGAAGTCCAAGGGATGGACTTGGCAGTGTAAGACCAAGCTTGTAGTCTTGGCAGCGTAAAGTCCAAGTGAACCTTGGCAAAGGAAGTCCAAAGTAAGGTCTTGGCAGCATAAGTCCAAGCTTGTAGTCTTGGCGGCGTAAAGTCCAAGCATTTGGCAACCCAAGATATGACGAAACCGAAGGAAGCTCTTGGAACCAAAGCGCAAAGGATGAACAAGTCGCGGACTCGGAGGGATCCTGGAGGCGCAAGGCTTAATGAGGAGCTAGAAGGTTGAGTCTAGGTCTAGGGTGTAAAATCAAGTATGAATTACTCATACTTGATGAGTATCAGTCGACTGATACGATGTATCAGTCGACCGTCGGTGCTCGGCCGAGTCGGGGTGAAACCTTGACCATCGATCGGCGGCGGATGGCGATCGATGTTACAATTAGTCGAGTGATCAACGCAAATACGAGCACAGAATATAGTCGCACTCGACTGCGGCCTACGATCACTCGACTGATCACTCCATCAGTCGACTGATGGAGGGATCAGTCGACTGATCACTTGGCCGTTGGAAATTACGGCTACAAATCTCCGCGGAGATTGTGGTTCAGAAGCCGTTGGCTTCGGTGGCAGTCGACTGATGGTAAGTATCAGTCGACTGATCGAAGCCCAACGGGAAAAATAGCCCCTCTTCTATAAAAAGGGGCCTTGGGGAGCTTGGTGAAGCTAGTGCTCTCATTCCTACCTATACCCTCATGCTCACCAAGCTTTCCCAAGTTCTTTAGTGATTCTAAACCTCCTCTTCTCTAGATTTTAATCTTCCATCATTGTAAAGAAGAGGAGAGCATTGTAAGAAAAGGTTTCTCCACCTTGGTTCATCCAAAGGAGGTTTTAGTGAAGATTGGCTAGGGCTAATCCACCTTACGGATTGTCGTGGAGTAGGAGCATCATCTCCGAACCACGTACATCGGGTGTTAGCATTGCTTTCATTGTTTTCTTATTTGTATTGTATTGCTTCCGCTAACGTATTTGTAGAAATGAAGAAAGGCTAATCACCCCCCCCCCCTCTAGCCATTACAAAGATCCTAACAGGTTAGTCCTAGATAAGGGAAGAGTTTATTTTTTATGATCTTCCTCTTGCTCGGAACGAGCAAGGAAAGAAGATTGGCGATCTAGGAGCTTCGACTTTTGGAAGATCGTCGCCCATACGACGTCCAAAAGGAGGAAGGACCTACAATAGAAGATCAAGAGGTATAACAAGAGGTATAATCTTGTTTATTTTGATTAGTGTTATTTTGTATTATGCTTATAATTGCTTTTCAATTATATGCATGTTTTGTGTGGATGTTTACTTTATGTATGTGGCTAAATAATACTTGGATCCCGAACATAAACACCAAAGTCGGCCATCCGGACATCGTCTATTCCGCGGCTACTCGTAGAATAGAGGTTGGTCGCTTGAACAACAAGTTTGTTCAAGTGACCTCTCTAAACGAATAGCACGACGATGACTTGGTTGTTTGAGCAATCCCTTTTATCTAGGATTAACTTTTTTTTAATCTGAGGACATCGATGGGATCGCCATGAACAAACGACCGAGGTGAAGTGGGAAGCGAAGTTTCCCCTCATGGATCAATGATAAGCAAAACCCTTCAATTGGTATCAGAGCCAAGGTTTCCGGTTTTGTGTGTTTAGGATTCGATTAATTTTTATGCACTTTTCATATATTATATGTGCCGGATAATAGTAGGATATGCATAGTTTAACTCTTTGGTTGCCGGCATAAGATCCGACTATTATGGTCATATATGTGTATGTGATTGTATGTGTGTAAATTTTTATTTTGTTGAATCCTCGGGGTTGACGAGGCTAGTATTTGATTTTTTGTAAATTAGATACGACATTGTTTAGCCACTCTTTTTATTTTAGTTTACTTTCGATCTAGATTTCATGTACACTCCCTCGTGGGGGTATAGGATCGATGGATGTAAATTAAAATAGATTTTAGTCTCGGCTCGGATCTCCGGATGGCTCGTACATGGCGTAGGAGGAGCGGACGAGAAGGCGATGCGACAGGAGACATATTGAAGACAAAAGCCATAATAGTTGGAAAATAATTTATTTTTCATATTTATTGCTTTTTGTTTGATATGCATGTCGTAGGCTAGGAAAATTCCTCAGTTTCAAATTACTAAGTAGGAGAGGGATATTTTTATAAATTCCCACGACCTCCATTACGATTTGACATGTAATGCAAACAAACTTGCGCGTCGGCTTTGAGTGCCTTCCTCCCCATCGGATGGGTTTGTTTGCGGATCACAAGGTCAAATATGTTTATAGGAAATTATTAAGGAGCATGTGTACTTCCCCATCGTAAGGCACATAACCCGAGATAATTACCTTGGTACCAAGTAATGGTGAACACTTAGATACAAATATAAGTATCCTCCCCATCGGAGTCACTGCTTTTATTTGTAGGACCGAAGAGAAACCAACTATTAATTTTACTTGTCAAAAAATTAGGTTGACAAGATAGTAAAATTAATGGGTAAAACCTACTCTTACAAATGTAGAATTCGTATACGTCCACACTATCGTGACATACGATATTCTCAGTGTTTTGAGGTGTTGGTTGATTTTAAAATTTTATTGTTTGAGGAATCATTAATTTTTTAAAAAAATCTAAAGTAATGATCTATGTGATTCTTATGATTTTCAAAATGACTTTCAGTCCACTTGCTATAATACTAAAGGAAAATAAACTTACTGTACCCAAATAATGTTGATTGGAAAAGAATCTAGATATTATCTTAACTGCTAAGGAGTACAAGTATGTACTCTTCGAAGAGTGTCTTCCTAAGCCCGCGAATGAGCTGGAAGTCCTTGGAGCTGAAATCGATGGGGAAACCCAGGTCGATGTCATTCTCCAGTCGACAGAAAGGCTTGCTCAGGCTCAGGCCATGGTTGCTAAGAAGGTTTCTACTTCTAAGCCGAAAGGTAAGAAGAAGAAGAAACAAGGTGGAGAAAAGGTGGTGGGAGGAGTGAAGAAGCCGAAAGGCAAGTACTTCACTTGCAAGCAGGATGGACATTGGAAGAAGGATTGTCCCAATCCGAAGCAGAACAAAGGTATATCCTTTGGTCTAGTCGTTGAAACATAGTTAGCGGTGTTATCTACCGGCACCTGGTGTGTAGATACAGGAGCCTCTGATCATGTCTGCAATACTTTGCAGGGGTTCCAGGAAACCCGACGACGAGCTGAGGGAGAGATTACCATTTACTTGGGCAATGCCACGAAGGTGGCGGCTATTGCAGTGGGAGATGTTTTATTCATCTTTTGAGAAAAATAAAACTTTGGTTCTTAAGAATTGCCTTTATGTACCCTTATTTAGAAAGAATTTAATTTCGATTTCTAAAT
Organism: Wurfbainia villosa; assembly: GCA_025175895.1. Lineage (NCBI taxonomy): Eukaryota > Viridiplantae > Streptophyta > Magnoliopsida > Zingiberales > Zingiberaceae > Wurfbainia > Wurfbainia villosa. The sequence goes on from CM046003.1 coordinate 43,566,398, forward strand.
TGTTTATGGATGAATATTCTATTCCTTTAAATGACAGAGTTGTTATAAGAAGGAATAGGGACATTATCTGTTCGGGTGCATTGATAGGAAATTTATACACACTTGAACCAAAACCTCCCACGATGCAAATTGAAGTTAATAACTCATCTTCTAATTCCAATAAGAGAAAAGAACCTTCGAAGATGAACCAAACATATCTTTGGCATCTTAGGCTTGGTCATATTAACCTAAGAAGAATTCAAAGGTTGATAGCTGATGGATCTTTGGGTTCATTAGTGGTGGAAGATTTCCCAACCTGCGAATCTTGCTTGGAAGGTAAAATGACCAAGAGGCCTTTTAAGGCCAAGGGGTTATTAGAGCGAAGGAATAGACTCTTATGGAGATGGTTAGATCGATGATAAGTTATTCAGAGTTTCCAGATTTGTTCTGGGGATATGCTCTAGATATGGCCGTGTACATTCTGAACTTGGTTCCATCTAAATCAGTGCCTTCTACTCCCACAGAATTGTGGACTGGACGAAAGCCTAGTCTAAGACATAATCGGATATGGGGGAGTCCAACACATGTGCTGAAGGCAGATGCTGGTAAGTTGGAACCTCGTAGAGAAGTACGCATGTTCGTTGGCTATCCTAGAGGAATGAAGGGTGGTTTGTTTTATAGTCCTAGAGATCAGAGGGTGATCGTTAGCACGAACGCTAGATTTTTAGAGGAAGACTATGTGATGAGCCACAAGCCCAAGAGTAAAATTATTCTGGAGGAATTAAAAGGGGAAGTCACTTCTTCAATACCACCGGTACAAGAGGATATATCACAAGTCACTGCACCGCGTGTAATAGAGGATACACAGGAGATACCTCGTCATAGTGTGAGGGTTGTTAGACAGCCTGATAGATTCATGTTCTTGGGAGAATCTTCTGATTTGGTCCCTGGCGAACATGAACCTGATCCCTGGACATATGATGAGGCAATCCAAGATAAAAATGAAGTATCTTGGCAAAATGCGATGAATACAAAGATTGAATCTATGGATTCAAATTAGGTCTGGGAGCTAGTAGAACCACCCGATGGTGTAAAAACCATTGGATGCAAGTGGATCTACAAAAGAAAGAGAGGAATATATGGGAAGGTTGAGACCTTCAAAGCGAGGCTTGTTGCGAAGGGGTATACTCAGAAAGAGGGTATCGATTATGAGGAGACTTTTTCGCCAGTAGCCATGCTTAAGTCTATTCGGATTCTCTTATGCATAGCAGCTCATATGACTTATGAGGTGTGGCAGATGGATGTCAAGACAGCTTTCCTAATTGGAAGTCTTGAGGAAAACATCTATATGAAGCAACCAGAGGGATTCATTGCTAAGGGCAAAGAGCATCTTGTATGTAAGCTTAATCGGTCCATTTATGGATTGAAGCAAGATTCGAGGTCTTGGAACATCCGCTTTGATGAGGTAATCAAGTCTTATGGATTTATTCAAAGTCTGGATGAGTCTTGGGTATACAAGAGATGTGACAGAAACGTCGTGGTATTTCTTGTATTATACGTAGATGACATTCTGTTGATTGGCAACAATATCAAGGTGTTATCGGACGTAAGGGTATGTTTGTCCAAACAGTTTGATATGAAGGACTTGGGAGAAGTGGGACACATCCATGGGATCAAGGTTATAAGGGATCGCAAGAAAAGGATGTTGTGCTTATCCCAAGCTTCATACATAGACACGATTATGGATCGTTTTATCATGCAGAACTCCAAGAAGGGTTTTCTACCTTTCAGGCATGGAGTTCCTTTATCTAAGGAGATGTGTCCTAGAACATCTAAGGAGATAAAGGAGATGAAGGTGGTTCCTTATGCTTCGGCAGTAGGAAGCCTCATGTATGCGATGCTATGTACGAGACCAGATATCTGCTATGTCGTGGGCATGGTCAGCAGATATTAGAGTGATCCAGCACAGGGACATTGGACTGCGGAAAAGCATATATTGAAGTACCTGAGAAGGACTAGGAATTATATTCTAGTTTACTAGGCAGAACAATTACTCCCTGTGGGTTACACGGATTTTGACTTCCAATTAGATAGGGATAACAGTAAGTCTACCTCAAGTTTTGTGCTTACTTTGGGAGGTAGAGCCATTGTATAGAGGAGTGTTTGTAGGGATGTATACTGAAAAGTCGTCTTTTCTATGAACATCTTTATTTTTGAAATAAGAATCACATGATCAATGTTTGCATATTTTTATGGTTATGCAATATTGTCTAATACTTTACATTATAGATAACATGGTGTGTGGTGTCACACAGGAGATCATGTTATCGACCCCTTGAAAAGTACATGTAAAGGCTCACAACTGAGATGACTTTGGACAGACCATCAGAATGGTTGTAGTGTGGTTTGGTATTGGTTTGTCTTGACCATAGAATCACACTAGTGCACTTTGTGTGTATTGAGCAGGACCGACTTAGAGGTGATTCGATTTATTGCTGACTACATAATCGAATCGGACCTCAGATATTATTTAGTACATGCTCTTAATCCCGATATAATAACGTGCACATATACTTAGTACTCATCTCTTTGATTTACCAATGGGCGAGATTTATAGATTAAATCGATAGGCTTGGTAAGTTGGGAGATGATATTATTTACATGGTGTGCCATTGATTATAGGAGGAAACCGTGTCCTATATATTAGGATGATGATGTCCCCTTGAGGAGCTCATAAGGTTCATCATGTAAACCCTGCAGGTGGACTTGGTCCGGCATGATGAAAAGGTTGAGTGGTACTACTCAAGGAGTTAGATGTCGATTAATTAATGATCGGTAAATTAATTAATCGACGGACATTCGAGATCTTAAACACGGGGAGAAAATGTACAAATAATATATGGAGCCCATATTATCATATGGGGGTTGCTGAGGTAGATCAATGATGAACCTTTAGTGGATTGGATCATCATTAGTGGATCGGACTTTATGTGGGCTTGATCCATGGGTGGCCAAGACCCAACTCCTCCTCATGGTCCCTAATGTAGCCTATTAACACCTCATGATGCTTAGATCCAAAGGATAGAAACAAAACTCAAAGATCCATTGGTAGAGATTAAATCTCAAAGAATCGACGGTTGAGATTAAATCTCTAGATCCGACGGTTGAGATTAAATCCCTAGAACCAATGGAGGAGATTAATTCATGACTTATCCCTAACTCTATAAAAGGATGGCAAAGGGATTTGGCGTAAAACAACATGATAGGAGAGCTAGGGTTTGGGCGGCAAGAAGGAATCCTATTTGAGAAAGGATTAGGATTAGGGTTTGGAGGCAAGGGTGACACCAAATAAGGAAGGTTCTTTCTCTCTTCTTCTTCCTCTTTTGGCCAACGTCCAGCACCCTTCCCAGATCTTTTCCAGCCTTGGTCGGCACCCAAAAGCTTCCTTTTCCCTCTCCTTAGGTGGTGGAAACAAGATATAGGGCTTCCCTTGGTGTCTTGGTTGTTTTCCACCATCTTCTCCTTCATCTAGTTGGCCGGCGGCAAGGAAAGTTTTGGTTCCTTGTTGGTTGTTTCTAGTGAGGAGAAAAACCTTGTTTCTATTCTTCCTCTTGCTTTGTAAGAGCAAGGAAGGAAAATTTGTGATCTAGGAGCTTCGACTTTTGGTGGATCGTCGCTCACACGACGTCCAAAAGGAGGAATGTCATACATTAGAAGATCGAGAGATATACCTATTCTACTTTCTTCTTTTGTTTGTTGCTTGTTTTTGTTTTTCAATTATAAGCATGTTATAAATCTGTAAATGGATAAATAATACTTGGATCCCGAGCATAAACACAAAAGTCGGCGATCCGAACATCGTCTATTCCGCGGCTACTCGTAGAATAGAGGATAGTCGCTTGAACAACTAGTTTGTTCAAGTGACCTCTCTAAACGAATAGCACGACGATGACTTGGTTGCTTTGGCAATCCCTTTTGTCTAGGATTAAATTTTTTTTAATCCGGGGACATCGAAGGGATTGCCATGGACAAGCTACCGAGGTGAAGTGGGAAGCGATGTTTTCCATCACGGATTCGATAAGCAAAACCCTACAATTGATATTAGAGCTTTTGAGCAGAACATTCAATTGGTATCAGAGCCAAGGTTTCCGGTTTTGTGTGTTTAGGATTCAGTTAATTTTTATGAATATTTTCATATATTATATGTGCCGGATAATAGTAGGATATTCGTAGTTTAACTCTTTGGTTGCAGGCATAAGATCCGACTATTATGGCCATATGTGTGTATGTGATTGTATGTGTGTAAATATTTATTTTGTTGAATCCTCGGGGTTGACGAGGCTAGTATTTAGTTTTTGGTAAATTAAATACGGAATTGTTTAGCCGCTCTTTATTTTATTTTACTTTCGATCTAGATTTCATGTACACTCCCTCGTGAAGTATAGGATCGATGGATGTAAATTAAAATATGTTTTAGTCTCGGCTCGGATCTCCGGATGGCTCGTACATGGCATAGGAGGAGCGGACGAGATGGTGATGCGACGGGAGTCATATTGAAGACAAAAGCCATAATAGTTGGAAAATAATTTATTTTTCATATTTATTACTTTTTTGTATAATATGCATGTCGTAGGATAGGAAAATTCCACAATTTCAAATTACTAAGTGGGAGAGGGATATTTTTATAAATTCCCGCGGCCTCAATTACGATTTGATAAGTGATGCAAACAAACTTGCGCGTCGGCTCTGAGTGCCTTCCTCCCCATCGGATGGGTTTGTTTGCAGATCACAAGGTCGAATATTGTTATAGGAAATTATTAAGGTGCGTGTGTACTTGCCCATCGTAAGGCACATAACCTGAGATAATTACCTTGGTACCGAGTAATGGTGAACACTTAGATACAAATATAAGTATCCTCCCCATCAGAGTCACTGCTTTTATTTGTAGGGCCGAAGAGAAACCAACTATTAATTTTACTTGTCCAAAAGTTAGGTTGACAAGATAGTAAAATTAATGGGTAAACCTCCTCTTACATATGTAGAATTCGTATACGTCCACACTATCGTGGCATACGATATTCTCGATGTTTTAAGGTGTTGGTTGATTTTGAAATTTTTTTGTTTGAGGAATCAATAATTTTTTAAAATCTACAGTAATGATCTATATGATTCTTAGGATTTTCAAAATTGACTTTCAGTCTACTTATTATGATACTAAAGGAAATAAACTTACTGTACCCAAATAATGTTGATTGAAAAAGAATCTAGATATTGTCTTATCTGCTAAGGAGTACAAGTATGCACTCTTCGAAGAGTGTCCTCAAGCCATGGTTGCTCAAAAGGGTTTCTACTTCTAAGCCGAAAGGCAAGAAGAAGGAGAAACAAGCTAGAGCAAAGGTGGTAGGAGGATCTCAGGGAGGAGTGAAGAAGCCGAAAGGCAAGTACTTGCAAGCAGGATGGACATTGAAAGAAGGAGTGTCCCAATCCAAAGCAGAACAAAGATATATCCTTGAGACTAGTCATTGAAACATGATTAACGGTGTTATCTACCGGCACCTGGTGTGTAGATACGAGAGTCATTAATCATGTCTGCAATACTTTGCAGGGGTTCCAGGAAACCCGACGATGAGCTAAGGGAGAGATTACCGTTTACTTAGACAATGCCATAATGGTGGCGGCTATTGTAGTGGGAGAAGTTTTATTTATCTTTTGAGAAAAATAAAACTTTAGTTCTGGAAAATTCCCTTTATGTACCTTTATTTAGAAAGAATTTAGTTTCAGTTTCTAAATTGTTTATGGGTGTATATTCTATTTCTTTTAATGGCAGAGTTGTTATAAAAAGGAATAGGGAGAATATCTGTTCAAGTACATTGAAAGGAAATTTGTATACAAAACCTCCCATGATGCAAATTGAAGTTTATAACTCATCTTCTAATTCCAATAAGGGAAAAGAACCTTCGACGATGAACCAAACATATCTTTGACATCTTAGGCTTGGTCACATTAACCTAAGCAGAATTCAAAGGTTGATATCTGATGGACCTTAGGGTTCATTAGTGGTGGAGGATCTCCCAACCTGTGAATCTTGCTTGGAGGGTAAGATGACCAAGCGGCCTTTTAAGGCCAAGGGGTATAGAGCCAAAGATGTGTTAGAATTGGTTCATTCTGATTTGTGTGGTCCTATGTCTATCCAGGCCAGAGGTCGTTTCGAGTATTTCATCTCTTTTATAGATGATTACTCAAGATATGAATACATTTACCTAATGCTCCGCAAGTCTGAATGCTTTGACAAGTTCAAAGAATTCAAGGCTGATGTGGAGAAACGTCAAGGTAAAAGTATTAAGACACTACGATCTGATCGTGGTGGTGAGTACCTCTTGGGAGAGTTTAGGAACTACTTATTAGAGGCTGGGATTCAATCCCAATTGACTGCACCTGACACCCCCCAGCAGAACGGCGTAGTAGAGCGAAGGAATAGGACTCTTATTGAGATGGTTAGATCGATGATGAGTTATTCTGACTTGCCATATTCATTCTGGGGATATGCTCTAGATACGACGGTGTACATTCTGAACTTGGTTCCATCTAAATCAGTTCCTTATACTCCCACAGAGTTGTGGACTGGGCGAAACCCTAGTCTAAGACATATTCGGATATGGGGGAGTCCAACACATGTGTTGAAGGTAGATGCTAGTAAGTTGGAACCTCGTACAGAAGTACGCTTGTTCGTTGGCTATCCCAGGGGAACGAAGGGTGGATTGTTTTATAGTCCTAGAGATCAGAGGGTGATCGTTAGCACGAACGCCAGATTTCTAGAGGAAGACTATGTGATGAGCCACAAGCCCAAGAGTAAAATTATTCTGGAGGAGTTAAAAGGGGAAGTCACTTCATTAGTACCACCGGTACAAGAGGATATACCACATGTCACTGCACCGCGTGTCACAGAGGATACACAGGTGATACCTCATCGTAGTGGGAGGGTTGTGAGACAGCCTGATAGATTCATGTTCTTGGGAGAATCTTCTGATTTGGTCCCTGGCGAACATGAACCTGATCCCTGGACATATGACAAGGCAATCCAAGAAAAAGATGTAGTATTTTGGCAAAGTGCAATGAATGCTGAGATTGAATCTATGGATTCAAATCAGGTCTGGGAGCTAGTATAACCACCCGATGGTGTAAAAACCATTGGATGCAAGTGGATCTACAAGAGAAAGAGAGGAATATATGGGAAGGTTGAGGCCTTCAAAGCGAGGCTTGTTGCAAAGGGGTATACTCAGAAAGAGGGTATCGATTATGAGGAGACTTTTTCGCCGGTAGCCTTGCTTAAGTCTATTCGGATTCTCTAATGCATAGCAGCTCATATGGATTATGAGGTGTGGCAGATGGATGTCAAGATAGCTTTCCTAAATGGAAGTCTTGAGGAAAACATCTATATGAAGCAACTAGAGAGATTCATTACTAAGTGCAAAGAGCATCTTGTATGTAAGCTTAATCGGTCCATTTATGGATTGAAGCAAGCTTCGAAGTCTTGGAACATCCGCTTTGATGAGGTAATCCAGTCTTATGGATTTATTCAAAGTTCGGATGAGTCTTAGGTATACAAGAGATGTGACGGAAACGTAGTGGTATTTCTTGTACTATACGTAGATGACATTTTGTTGATTGGCAATAATATCAAGGTGTTAACGGACGTAAGGGTATGGTTGTCAAAACAGTTTGATATGGACTTGGGAGAAGTGGGACACATCCATGGGATCAAGGTTATAAGGGATCGCAAGAAAAGGATGTTGTGCTTATCCCAAGCTTCATACATAGATACAATTATGGATCGTTTTAGCATGCAGAACTCCAAAAAGTATTTTCTACCTTTCAGGCATAGAGTTCCTTTATCTAAGGAGATGTGTCCTAGAACATCTAAGGAGATAAAGGAGATGGAGGTGGTTCCTTATGCTTCGGTAGTAGGAAGCCTCATGTATGCGATGTTATGTACGAGACCAAATATCTGCTATGTCGTGGGCATGGTTAGCAGATATCAGAGAGATCCAGCACAGGGACATTGGACTGCGGTAAAGCATATATTGAAGTACCTGAGAAGGACTAGGAATTATATGCTAATTTACCAGGCAGACCAATTACTCCCTGTGGGTTACACGGATTTCAATTTCCAATCACATAGGGATAACAGTAAGTCTACCTCAGGTTTTGTGCTTACTTTGGGAGGTAGAGCCATTGTATGGAGGAGTGTCTGTAGGGATGTATACTGAAAAGTCTATCTTTTCTATGAACATCTTAATTTTTGAAATAAGAATCACATAATCATTGTTTGCATATTTTTATGGTTATGCAATATTGTCTAATACTTTACATTGTAGATAACATGGTGTGTGGTGTCACACAAGAGATCATGTTATTAGCCCCTTGAAAAGTATAAGTAAAGGCTCACAACCGAGATGACTTTGGACAAACCATCGGAATGGTTGTAGTGTGGTTTGGTATTGGTTTGTCTTGACCATAGAATCACACTAGTGCACTTTGTGTGTATTGAGCAGGACCGACTTAGAGGTGATTCGATTTATTGCTGACTACATAATCGAATCGGACCTCAGATATTATTTAGTACATGCTCTGAATCCCGATATAATAACGGGCACATATACTTAGTACTCATCTCTTTGATTTACCAATGGGCGAGATTTATAGATTAAATCGATAGGCTCGGTAAGTTGGAAGATGATATTATTTATATGGAGTGTCGTTGATTATAGGAGGAAACCGTGTCCTATATATTAGGATGATGATGTCCCCTTGAGGTGCTCATAAGGTTCATCATGTAAACCCTGCAGGTGGACTTGGTCCGGCATGATGAAAAGGTTGAGTGGTACTACTCAAGGAGTTAGATGTTGATTAATTATTGGTCGGTAAATTAATTAATCGACGGACATTCGAGATCTTTTTGTTTGAATATTTTATTTTGAAATAAGAATCACATGATCATTGTTTGCACTTTATATATTTATTATATGTGTGCATATTGTCTAATATTTTACATTGTAGATAACATGGTGCTTGGTGTGGCACAGAAGATCATGTTATCAGTCCCTTGTAAAATATAAGTAGAGGCTCACAACCAAGATGGTTTTGGACAAACCATTGGTATGGTTGTAGTGTAGCTTGGTATTGTTTTTTCTTGAACATAGAGTTACACTGGTACACTTAGGTGTATTGAGCAGGACCGACATAGAGGTGATTCAATTTGTTGCTGACTACATAATTGAATCGGACCTTGGATATTATGTTGTACATGCTCTTAATCCCGATATAATAACGGGCACATGTACTTAGTGTTTATTTCTTTGATTTACCAGAGGGTGAGATTTAGATGGATTAAATCAATATGCCCGATAAGTTGGGAAATAATATTATTTACATGGTGTGCCGTTGATTATAGGAGGAAACCGTGTCCTATATATTAGGTTGATGATGTCCCCTTGAGGAGCTCATAAAGTTCATCATGTAAACCCAGCTGGTTGACTTAGTCAACGTGATGATAAGGTTGAGTAGTACTACTCGAGGAATTAGATGTTAATTAATTGATGGTCAGTAAATCAATTAATTGACGGACATTCGATATCTTAAACACGGGGAGATTAATGTACGAATAATATATGGAGCCCATATTAATTTATGAGGGTTGGTGAGGTAGTTTAATGATGATCCTCTAGTAGAATGGAACATCATTGATGGATCAAGTTAGTGTGGTTCCGATCCATCGGGTGGCCAAGACCCAACTCCTCCTTATGGTCCCTATCGTAGCCTAATATAATCCTTGTGAAGTCTAGATCCAAGAATGTAAAACAAAACCTAGAACCAACGGTTGGGATTAAATTCCTAAGATCCGATGGTTAGGATGAAACCCTAGAACCAACGGTTGGGATTAAATCCCTAAGATTCGATGGTTAGGATGAAACCCTAGAATCGACGGTTAGGATTAAATCCCTAGATCCGATGGTTGGGATAAAACCCTAGATCCGACGGTTGGGATGAAACCCTAGATCCGACGGTTGGGATGAAATCCTAGATCCGACGGTTGGGATGAAACCCTAGATTCGACAGTTGGGATAAAACCCTAGATCCGACGGTGGAGATTAAATCCCTAGATCCGACGGTGGAGATTAAAGGAGGCTTAAGCCCAATTCTATAAATAGGGGGCTTAGGCTTGGGCGGCAAAAAAATTGATTTTCAAATTGGAGTTAGGGTTTTGGGCGGCTAGGGTTTTTGGGCGGCTAGGGTTTGGAGCAAAGTGGGCGGCAACCTTCTTCTTTCTTGTTGATTGCCGGCGCCCATCTCCTTTCATCATTCCTTGGCCGGCGCCCATCCTAGAGGCCTCTCCCTTCTTCCTTGGCCAGCGGTTCTCCTCCCATTGGTGGCCGGTTCTCATCCTCCTCCCTATTCTCCAAGGTGGCCGGCGGTTCTCCTTCATTTGGTGGCCGGCGCATCATCCATTTGATCCTTGGCCGGCGGTTGCACCAAATTCCCTAATTTGGTGGCCGGCTTTAGAAATGATAGGTATTTGTAAGTTCTTCTCTTTGTTCGCAGCGGACAAGGTAGAGAAGAAAGCGATCTAGAAGGCTTCTACTCGTGGAGGATCTTCGTCCACACGTCGTCCACGAGAAGGATAGGACATACGGTAGAAGATCGTGAGGTATAAAGTTATTTTAACTTTATTTATAGATCTGAGCTTGTTCTTTTATGTTTTGATTATGCATGTGTAAATTAGTAAATATATTATATAATCATGGACCCCGAAGACAAACACAAAAACCGGCGATCCATTCGTCGTCTCTTCCGCGACTAACCAACTAGAAGAGTTGTGTTGCTTGAACAACTAGTTTGTTCAAGCGATCACTCAAGTTGTTAGCACGATGACGAAATGGTTGTGCTAAGGAAGCTCATCCCATCCAGATTAATTCTTTCATTAGTGAAAATTTTAATCCGGGGACATGGGAGCCAATGAGCCTCCGAAGCGACCCCCTTCAATTGGTATCAGAGCCACGGTTTCCGGTTTTGTGTGTTTAGGATTCGGTTAATTTTTTATGCATTTTTCATATATTATATGTGTCGGATAATAGTAGGATATGCGTAGTTTAACTCTTTGATTACAAGCATAAGATCCGACTATTATGGCCATGTGTGTGTATGTGAATGGATGTGTGTAAAAATTTATTATTTGAATCCTCGGGGTTGACGAGGCTAGATTAGTATTTAATTTTTGTAATTAAATACGGCATTGTTTAGCCGCTCATTTTAGTTTACTTTCGATCTAGATTATTTGTACACTCCTTCATGGAGTATAGGATCGATGGATGTAAATTAAAATGTTTTATCTCGGCTCGGAACTCTTTGGTGACTTGCGCACGGGAAAAGATGGAGCGGACGAGGTGGCGACACGACGGGATGCATATTGAAGGACAATGCCATAATAGTTGGAAAAATTTTGTTTTTCCATATTTATTGCTTATTTGTTTTATATGCATGTTGTGTATGATTTTAAAATTCCTCATTTTCAATTTACTAAGTGGGAGAGGGACATTTTAATTAATTCGCCATTACAATTTGACGTGTGATGCAACAAACTCATGCTGCTGGCTTTGAGTGCCTTCCTCCCCATCGGATGGGTTTGTTTGCGGATCACTAGGTCAAATAATGGTTATAGAAAATTATTTAGGAGCGTGTGTACTTCCCCATCGGTAAGGCACATAATCCGAAATAATTCTCTTAGTATCGTGTAATGGTGCACACTTAGATGCAAATAAAAAGTATCCTCCCCATCGGAGTCACTGCTTTTATTTGTAGGGCTAAATAGGAACCAACTATTAATTTTATTTGTCAAAAAGTAAGGTTGACAAGATAATAAAATTAATGGGTAAAACCTCCTCTTACAAATGCAGAATTCGTATACGTCCACACTATCGTGGCATGCGATATTCTCGGTGTTTTGAGGTGTTGGTTGATTTTGGAATTTTATTGTTTTTGAGGAATCAATAATATTTGAAATCTAATATTTTGATCATTGTGATTTTTAGGATTTTCAAATGGCTTTCAACCCACTTGCTGTGATTTTAAAAGAAAATAAACTTACTGGACCAAACTACATTGATTGGAAATGAAACTTGGATATTGTCTTAACTGCGAAGGAGTACAAATTTGTACTCTTTGAGGTATGTCCTCCTAAGCCCTCCGATGACTCTGATGAAAAGGAGAAAGAACGTTATAAGAAATGGGTTAAGGAGATGAGATGGCGCGGTGTTACATTTTGACTTCTATGTCAAATGTGCTGCAACATCAGCATCAGGCCATAGCCACAGCTTATGACATGATGTTCAATCTCAAGGAACTTTTCGGACATCAGAGTAGGGCGGCTAGGCAGGAGGCGATGAGAAACTTGATGACGACCACCATGATCGAGGGAACACCCGTTAGGGATCATGTTCTCAAGATGATGGCTCATCTTAATGAGATGGAAGTCCTCGGAGCTGAGATCGATGGGGAAACCCAGGTCGATATCATTCTCCAGTCTCTGCCTAGGAGTTTTGAGCAGTTCCGCCTCAACTACAACATGAACAAGAGGTTGTATTCGTTGGCGGAGCTTCTGACAGAACTCCAGGCGACAGAGGGGCTTTTTCGTCAAAGTGCTCAAGCCATGGTCGCTCAGAAGGTTTCTTCCTCTAAACCGAAAGGTAAGAAGAAGAAGAAGCAAGGTGGAGCGAAGAAAGTGGCAGTGGGACCTCAGGCAGGAGTGAAGAAGCCGAAAGGCAAGTGCTTCACTTGCAAGCAGACTGGACATTGGAAGGCGGACTGTCCTCGCCGAAAGAACAAAGGTATATCTTCTTGTTTAGTTGTTGAAACATGTTTAGCGGTGTTATCTACCAGTGCCTGGTGTGTAGATACAGGAGCCACTGATCATGTCTGCAATACTTTGCAGGGGTTCCAGGAAACCCGACGACTAGCTGAGGGAGAGATTACCGTCTTCATGGGCAATGCTTCAAAGGTGGCGACTATTGCAGTGGGAGACGTTTATTTATCTTTTGATAGGAATAAAGTTTTGGTTTTGAGAAATTGTCTTTATGTACCTACTTTTAGAAAGAATTTAATTTCAGTTTCTAAATTATTTATGGATGGATATTCTGTTTCTTTTAATGACAAAGTGGTTATAAAAAGGAATAGGGAGATTATCTGTTCTGGTACATTGGTTGGCAATTTATATACTCTTGAACCGAAAACTCCCACGATGCATATAGAAGTAAATAACTCATCTTCTAAATCTAATAAGAGAAAAGAACCTTCGCAGATGAACCAAACATATCTTTGGCATCTAAGGCTTGGTCATATTAACCTAAGTATAATTCAAAGGTTGATAGCTGATGGACCTTTGGGTTCATTAGTGGTGGAGGATCTCCCAACCTACGAATCTTGCTTGGAAGGTAAAATGACCAAGAGGCCCTTCAAGGCCAAGGGGTATAGAGCCAAAGATGTGTTAGAATTGGTTCATTCTGATTTGTGCGGTCCTATGTCTATCCAGGCAAGGGGTGGTTTTGAATATTTCGTCTCTTTTATAGACAATTATTCAAGATATGGATACATTTACTTGATGCGCCGCAAGTCTGAATGCTTTGACAGGTTCAAAGAATTCAAGGCTGATGTGGAGAACCGTCAAGGTAAAAGTATCAAGACATTACGATCTGATCGTGGTGGCGAGTACCTCTTGGGAGAGTTTAGGAGTTACTTATCAGAGGCTAGGATTCAATCCCAATTGTCCGCACCTAGCACACCCCAGCAGAATGGTGTGGCGGAGCGAAGGAATAGGACTCTTATGGAGATGGTCAGATCGATGATGAGTTATTCTGAGTTACCTGATTCGTTCTGGGGCTTTGCTCTGGAAATAGCAGCACACATTCTGAACTTAGTTCCATCTAAGTCAGTACCCTCTACTCCCACAGAGTTGTGGACTGGGCGAAAGCCTAGTCTAAGACATATTCGGATTTGGGGTAGTCCAAACATGTCTTTGAAGGGAGATCTTTGGTAAGTTGGAATCTAAATGCATGTATACGCTTGTTTGTTGGCTACCCTAAGGGAATGAAGGGTGGTTTATTCTATAGTCCTAGAGATCAGAAGGTGATCGTGAGTACGAATGCCAGATTTCTAGAGAAGGACTATGTGATGAACCACAAGCACACGAGTAGGATTGTTCTTGAGGAGTTGACAGGGGAAGTCCCGACTTCAGTACCACCGGTACAAGAGGAGACACCACAAGTCACTGCACCGCGTGTCACAGAGCATACACAGGAGGCATCTCGTCGTAGTGGGAGGGTTGTTAGACAACCTGATAGATTCATGTTTTTGGGAGAGTCTTCGGACTTAGTCCCTGGTGAACATGAACCTGATCCCTGGACATATGACGAGGCAATCCAAGATAGAGATACGGTATCTTGGCAAAGAGCGATGAATTCAGAGATAGAATCTATTGATTCTAATCAGGTCTGGGAGCTAGTAGAGCCACCTGATGGTGTAAAAACCATTGGATGCAAGTGGATCTACAAGAGAAAGAGAGGAGTAGACGGGAAGGTTGAGACCTTCAAATCTAGGCTTGTTGCAAAAGGGTATACTCAGAAAGAGGGCATCGATTATGAGGAGACCTTTTCGCCGGTAGCAATGCTTAAGTCTATCTGGATTCTCTTATCTATAGCTGCTCATATGGATTATGAGATTTGGCAGATGGATGTCAAGACAGCTTTCCTTAACGGAAGTCTTGAGGAGAACATCTATATGCAGCAACCAGAGGGATTCATTGCTAAAGGCAAAGAGCATCTTGTATGTAAGCTTAATCGGTCCATTTATGGATTGAAGCAAGCTTCTAGATCTTGGAACATCTGCTTTGATGAGGTAATCCAATCATATGGATTTATTCAAAGCCCGGATGAGCCTTGTGTATACAAGAGATGTGACGGAAACGTAGTGGTGTTTCTTGTACTATACGTAGATGACATTTTGTTAGTTGGAAACAATATCAAAGTGTTATCAGACATAAGGGTATGGTTGTCCAAACAGTTTGACATGAAGGACTTGGGAGAAGTGGGACACATCCTTGGGATCAAAGTTATAAGGGATCGCAAGAAAAGGATGTTGTGCTTATCTCAAGCTTCATACATTGACACTATCCTTGCTCGTTTTAGCATGCAGAACTCCAAGAAAGGTTTTCTACCTTTTAGGCATGGAGTCCCTTTATCTAAAGAGATGTGTCCCAAAACATCAAAGGAGATAGAGGACATGAAGGCGGTTCCTTATGTTTCGGCAGTAGGAAGCCTCATGTATGCCATGCTATGTACGAGACCGGATATCTGCTTTGCCGTGGCCATGGTTAGCAGATATCAGAGTAATCCTGGATAGGGACATTGGACTACGGTAAAGCATATATTGAAGTACCTGAGAAGGACTAGGGATTATATGCTGGTTTATCGGGCAGATCAATTAGTCCTTTTGGGTTACACGGATTCGGATTTCCAATTAGATAGGGACAAGAGTAAGTCTACCTCGGGGTTTGTGTTTACTTTTGGAGGTGGAGCCATAGTATGGAGGAGTGTCAAGTAGAAATGCATGGCGGACTCTACCATGGAAGCTGAGTATGTGGCAGCCTCTGAGGTAGCCAAGGAAGCTGTATGGCTCAGGAACTTCTTGATGGACTTAGATGTGATTCCTGGTTTGCCCAGAACTATCACAATTTATTGTGATAACAGTGGTGCAGTTGCAAACTCGAAGTAACCACGAGCCCATAAGGCAAGTAAACACATAGAGCGCAAGTACCACCTCATACGAGAGATCGTAAAGCGAGGAGAAGTTGCTGTCGCCAAGATTGCATCAGAGGATAACCTGGCGGATCCATTCACTAAGGCCCTTCCAGCGAAAGCATTTGATAGGCATGTGGAGGACATGGGGATCAGGCAGAGTAATGATAGCATAGTCTTTTAGTATAAGTGGGAGATTGTTGGAATGTATACTGAAAGGCTAGCTCTTTTTGTATGAACATTTTATTTTGAAATAAGAATCACATGATCATTGTTTGCACTTTATATATTTATTATATGTGTGCATATTGTCTAATATTTTACATTGTAGATAACATGGTGCTTGGTGTGGCACAGAAGATCATGTTATCAGTCCCTTGTAAAATATAAGTAGAGGCTCACAACCAAGATGGTTTTGGACAAACCATTGGCATGGTTGTAGTGTAGCTTGGTATTGTTTTTTCTTGAACATAGAGTTACACTGGTACACTTAGGTGTATTGAGCAGGACCGACATAGAGGTGATTACATTTGTTGCTGACTACATAATTGAATCGGACCTCGGATATTATGTTGTACATGCTCTTAATCCCGATATAATAACGGACACATGTACTTAGTGTTTATTTCTTTGATTTACCAGAGGGTGAGATTTAGATGGATTAAATCAATATGTCCGGTAAGTTGGGAAATAATATTATTTACATGGTGTGACGTTGATTATAGGAGGAAACCGTGTCTTATATATTAGGTTGATGATGTCCCCTTGAGGAGCTCATAAAGTTCATCATGTAAACCCAGCTGGTTGACTTAGTCAACGTGATGATAAGGTTGAGTGGTACTACTCGAGGAATTAGATGTTAATTAATTGATGGTCAGTAAATCAATTAATTGACGGACATTCGATATCTTAAACACGGGGAGATTAATGTACGAATAATATATGGAGCCCATATTAATTTATGGGGGTTGGTGAGGTAGTTCAATGATGATCCTCTAGTGGAATGGAACATCATTGATGGATCAAGTTAGTGTGGTTCCGATCCATCGGGTGGCCAAGACCCAACTCCTCCTTATGGTCCCTATCGTAGCCTAATATAATCCTTGTGAAGTCTAGATCCAAGAATGTAAAACAAAACCTAGAACCAACGGTTGGGATTAAATTCCTAAGATCCGATGGTTAGGATGAAACCCTAGAACCAACGGTTGGGATTAAATCCCTAAGATCCGATGGTTAGGATGAAACCCTAGAATCGACGGTTAGGATTAAATCCCTAGATCCGACGGTTGGGATAAAACCCTAGATCCGACGGTCGGGATGAAACCCTAGATCCGACGGTTTGGATGAAATCCTAGATCCGACGGTTGGGATGAAACCCTAGATCCGACGGTTTGGATAAAACCCTAGATCCGACGGTGGAGATTAAATCCCTAGATCCGACGGTGGAGATTAAAGGAGGCTTAAGCCCAATTCTATAAATATGGGGCTTAGGCTTGGGCGGCAAAAAAATCGATTTTCGAATTGGAGTTAGGGTTTTGGGCGGCTAGGGTTTTTGGGCGGCTAGGGTTTGGAGCAAAGTGGGCGGCAACCTTCTTCCTTCTTGTTGATTGCCAGCGCCCATCTCCTTTCATCATTCCTTAGCCGGCGCCCATCCTAGAGGCCTCTCCCTTCTTCCTTGGCCGGCGGTTCTCCTCCCATTGGTGGCCGGTTCTCATCCTCCTCCCTATTCTCCAAGGTGGCCGGCGGTTCTCCTTCATTTGGTGGTCGGCGCATCATCCATTTGATCCTTGGCCGGCGGTTGCACCAAATTCCCTAATTTGGTGGCCGGCTCTAGAAAAGATTGGTATTTGTAAGTTCTTCTCTTTGTTCGCAGTGGACAAGGTAGAGAAGAAAGCGATCTAGAAGGCTTCTACTCGTGGAGGATCTTCGTCCACACGTCGTCCACGAGAAGGATAGGACATACGGTAGAAGATCATGAGGTATAAAGTTATTTTAACTTTATTTACAGATCTTAGCTTGTTATTTTATGTTTTGATTATGCATGTGTAAATTAGTAAATATATTGTATAATCATGGACCCCGAAGACAAACACAAAAACCGGCGATCCGTTCGTCGTCTCTTCCGCGGCTAACCAACTAGAAGAGTTGTGTTGCTTGAACAACTAGTTTGTTCAAGCGACCACTCAAGTTGTTAGCACGACGATGAAATGGTTGTGCTAAGGAAGCTCATCCCATCCGGATTAATTCTTTCATTAGTGAAAATTTTAATCCGGGGACATGGGAGCCAATGAGCCTCCGAAGCGACCCCCTTCAACTAGTGCACTTTGTGTGTATTGAGCAGGACCAACTTAGAGGTGATTCAATTTATTGCTGACTACATAATCGAATCGGACCTCAGATATTATTTAGTACATGCTCTTAATCCCGATATAATAACGGACACATATACTTAGTACTCATCTCTTTGATTTACCAATGGGCGAGATTTATAGATTAAATCGATAGGCTCGGTAAGTTGGGAGATGATATTATTTATATGGTGTGCCATTGATTATAGGAGGAAATCGTGTCCTATATATTTGGATGATGATGTCCCCTTGAGGAGCTTATAAGGTTCATCATTTAAACCCTGCAGGTGGACTTGGACCGGCATGATGAAAAGGTTGAGTGGTACTACTCAAGGAGTTAGATGTTGATTAATTAATGGTATGTAAATTAATTAATCGACGGACATTCGAGATCTTAAACACAGGGAGAAAATGTACAAATAATATATGGAGCCCATATTATCATATGGGGGTTGGTGAGGTAGATCAATGATGAACCTTTAGTGGATTGGATCATCATTAGTGGATCGGACTTTATGTGGGCTTGATCCATGGGTGGCCAAGACCCAACTCCTCCTCATGGTCCCTAATGTAGCCTATTAACACCTCATGATGCTCAGATCCAAAGGATAGAAACAAAACTCAAAGATCCATTGGTAGAGATTAAATCTCTAAGAACCGACGGTTTAGATTAGATCTCTAGATCCGACGGTTGATATTAAATCCCTAGAACCAATGGAGGAGATTAATTCATGACTTATCCCTAACTCTATAAAAGGATGGCAGAGGGATTTGGCGTAAAACAACATGATAGGAGATCTAGGGTTTGGGCGGCAAGAAGGAATCCTATTTGAGATAGGATAAGGATTAGGGTTTGGAGGCAAGGGTGGCACCAAATAAGGAAGGTTCTTTCTCTCTTCTTCTTCCTCTTTTGGCCAACATCCAACACCCTTCCCAGCTCTTTTCCAGCCTTGGCCGGTGCCCAAAAACTTCCTTTTCCCTCTCCTTATGTGGTGGAAACAAGATATAGGGCTTCCCTTGGTGTCTTGGTTGTTTTCCACCATCTTCTCCTTCATCTAGTTGGCCGGCAGTAAGGAAAGTTTTGGTTCCTTGTTGGTTGTTTCTAGTGAGGAGAAAAACCTTATTTCTATTCTTCCTCTTGCTTTGGAAGAGAAAGGAAGGAAGATTTGCGATCTAGGAGCTTCGACTTTTGGTGGATCGTCGCCCACACGACGTCCAAAAGGAGGAAGGTCATACATTAGAAGATCGAGAGGTATACCTATTCTACTTTGTTTTTTTGTTTGTTGCTTGTTTTTGTTTTTCAATTATAAGCATGTTATAAATCTGTAAATGGATAAATAATACTTGGATCCTGAGCATAAACACAAAAATCGGTGATCCGGACATCGTCTATTCCACGGCTACTCGTAGAATAGAGGATGATCGCTTGAACAACTAGTTTGTTCAAGTGACCTCTCTAAACGAATAGCACGACGATGACTTGGTTGCTTTGGAAATCCCTTTTTTCTAGGATTAAATTTTTTTTAATCCAGGGACATCGAAGGGATCGCCATGGACAAGCTACCGAGGTGAAGTGGGAAGCGAAGTTTTCAATTTGGACTCGATAAGCAAAACCCTACAATTGGTATCAGAGCTTTCAGGCAAAACCTTCAGTGTGAAGCAAAAATGCATGGCGGACTCCACCATGGAAGATGAGTATGTGGCTGCCTCTGAGGCGGCCAAAGAAGCTGTGTGGCTAAGGAACTTCCTGATAGACTTGGATGTGATTCCTAGTTTGCCCATAACTATCACAATTTATTGTGATAATAGTGGTGCAGTTGCAAACTCGAAGGAACCACGAGCCCATAAGGTAAGTAAATACATAGAGCGCAAGTATCACCTGATACGAGAAATCGTAAAGGTGGTAGAAGTTGTTGTCGCCTAGATTGCATCAGAGGATGACCTGGTAGACCTTTTCACTAAGGCCCTTCTAGCGAGAGCTTTGAAAGGTATGTGGAGGGAAGAAGAATCAAATGTATGGCAGTTTGAGGACATCATAGTCTTTTAGTATAAATGGGAGATTGTAGGGATGTATACTGAAAAGTCTATCTTTTGTATGAACATCTTTATTTTTTGAAATAAGAATCACATGAACATTGTTTGCATATTTTTATGACTATGCATATTGTCTAATACATTACATTGTAGATAACATGGTGTGTGGTGTCACACAGGAGATCATGTTATCGGCTTCTTGTAAAGTATAAGTAAAGGCTCACAACCGAGATGGCTTTGGACAAACCATTGGAATGGTTGTAGTGTGATTTGGTATTGGTTTATCTTGACCATAGAATCACACTAGTGCACTTTGTGTGTATTGAGCAGGACCGACTTAGAGGTGATTCGATTTATTGCTGACTACATAATCGAATCGGACCTCAGATATTATTATGTACATGCTCTTAATCCCGATATAATAATGGGCACATATACTGAGTATTCATCTCTTTGATTTACCAATGGCCGAGATTTAAAGATTAAATCGATAGACTCGGTAAGTTGGGAAATGATATTATTTATATGGTGTGCCGTTGATTATAGGAGGAAACCGTGTCCTATATATTAGGATGATGATGTTCCCTTGAGGAGCTCATAAGATTCATCATGTAAACCCTGCAGGTGGACTTGGTCCGGCATGATGAAAAGGTTGAGTGGTACTACTCATGGAGTTAGATGTTGATTAATTAATGGTCAGTAAATTAATTAATCGACGGACATTCGATATCTTAAACATGGGGAGAAAATGTACAAATAATATATGGAGCCCATATTAACTTATGGGAGTTGGTGAGGTAGATCAATGATAATCCTTTAGTGGATTGGATTATCATTAATGGATCGGACTTTATATGGGCTTAATCCATGGGTGGCCAAGATCCAACTCCTCCTCATGGTCCCTATTGTAGCCTATTAACACCTCATGAAGCTTAGATCCAATGGATGAAAACAAAACTCTAGATCCAAAGGTAGAGATTAAATCTCTAGATCTGACGGTTGAGATTAAATCTCTAAATCCGACGGTTGAGATTAAATCCCTAGAATCAATGGTGGAGATTAAATCAAGCCTTAAGACTAACTCTATAAATATGGGCTTGAGGGTGGGCGACAAGAATTAATTAGAGAAAAGGGGGCTAGGGTTTTGGGCGGCAAGGGCAAGGGAGGCTTAGGGTTTTGGGTGGCCACAATTAAGGAAAGATGTTTTCTTCTTCTTCTTCCTTGAGGTGGTCGGCGCCCTTCTTCCCTATTCTCTCCTTGGTTTGGCCGGTGTCCAACCTTATCCCCTTCATCTATGGCTTAGGAGATTAGGGTTTGCTTCCTTGGGTGGCAATGAATCCTAATTGAGATAGGATTTAGGTTGGGCGGCTAGGGTTTGAGAGGGAGCTTGGGCAGCAACTATGGAGGGTTTTCTTTCTTCTTCCTAAGGGGATTGCCGGCGCCCATAATTCTCCTCTTTACCTTGGCCGGAGATTAATCTATTCCTTTTCTTCTCCTTGGCCAGTGGAAACAAGAGCTAGGGATTCTTTCCATGAAGCTTTTGGCCGGCGCCCACACTTCTAATCTTCATCTCTTTGGGCCGACGGCAAGCATCAAGCTTGGAGCTTGATGGTTGGTCCTAAATAAGAGAAGAGTTTAGTTTTTATGATCTTCCTCTTGCTCGGAATGAGCAAGGAAGGAAGATTGGCGATCTAGGAGCTTCGACTTTTGGAAGATCGTCGCCCACACGACGTCCAAAAGGAGGAAGGACATACAATAGAAGATCAAGAGGTATAACAAGAGGTATAATCTTGTTTTTTTTATTAGTGTTCTTTTGTATTATGCTTATAATTGCTTTTCAATTATATGCATGTTTTGTGTGGATGTTTACTTTATGTATGTGGCTAAATAATACTTGGATCCCGAACATAAACACGACAACCGACGATCCAGACATCGTCTATTCCGCGGCTACTCGTAGAATAGAGGTTGGTCGCTTGAACAACAAGTTTGTTCAAGTGACATCTCTAAACGAATAGCATGATGATGACTTGGTTGTTTGAGCAATCCCTTTTGTCTAGAATTAAAAAATTTTAATCCGGGGACATCGATGGGATCGCCATGAATAAACGACCGAGGTGAAGTGGGAAGCGAAGTTTCCCCTCACGGATCAATGATAAGCAAAACCCTTCAATTGGTATCAGAGCCAAGGTTTCCAATTTTGTGTGTTTAAGATTCAGTTAATTTTTATGCACTTTTCATATATTATATGTGCTGGATAATAGTAGGATATGAGTAGTTTAACTCTTTGGTTGCAGGCATAAGATCTGACTATTATGGCCATATGTGTGTATGCGATTGTATGTGTGTAAAATTTTATTTTGTTGAATCCTCGTGGTTAACGAGACTAGTATTTGATTTTTTGTAAATTAGATACGACATTGTTTAGCCACTCTTTTTATTGTAGTTTACTTTCGATCTATATTTCATGTACACTCCCTCATGGAATATAGGATCGATGAATGTAAATTAAAATAGATTTTAGTCTCGGCTCGGATCTCCGAATGGCTCGTACATGGCGTAGGAGGAGCGGACGAAAAGGCGATGCAACAAGAGACATATTGAAGACAAAAGCCATAATAGTTGGAAAATAATTTATTTTTCATATTTATTGCTTTTTGTGTTATATGCATGTCGTAGGCTAGGAAAATTCCTCAATTTCAAATTACTAAGTGGGAGAGGGATATTTTTATAAATTCTCACGACCTACATTACGATTTGACATGTGATGCAAACAAACTTGTGCGTCGGCTCTAAGTGCCTTCCTCCCCATCAGATGGGTTTGTTTGCGGATCACAAGGTCAAATATGGTTATAGGAAATTATTAAGGAGCGTGTGTACTTCCCCATCGTAAGGCACATAACCCGAGATAATAACCTTGGTACCAAGTAATGGTGAACACTTAGATACAAATATAAGTATCCTCCCCATCGGAGTCACTGCTCTTATTTGTAGGGCCAAAGAGAAACCAACTATTAATTTTACTTGTCAAAAAGTTAGGTTGACAAGATAGTAAAATTAATGGGTAAAACTTTCTCTTACAAATGTAGAATTCGTATACGTCCACACTATCGTGGCATACGATATTCTCGGTGTTTTGAGGTGTTGGTTGATTTTAAAATTTTATTGTTTGAGGGATCAATATTTTTTTTAAAAAAATCTAAAGTAATGATCTATGTGATTCTTAGGATTTTCAAAATGACTTTTAGTCCACTTGCTTTGATACTAAAGGAAAATAAACTTACTGCACCCAAATAATGTTGATTGGAAAAGAATCTAGATATTGTCTTAACTGCTAAGGAATACAAGTATGTACTCTTCGAAGAGTGTCTCCCTAAGCCCGCGAATGAGCTGGAAGTCCTTGGAGCTGAAATCGATGGGGAAACCCTGGTCGATGTCATTCTCCAATTGACAGAAAGGCTTACTCAGGCTCAGGCCATGGTTGCTCAGAAGGTTTCTACTTCTAAGTCGAAAGGCAAGAAGAAGAAGAAACAAGGTCGAGAAAAGGTGGTGGGAGGTTCTCAGGGAGGAGTGAAGAAGCCGAAAGGCAAGTACTTCACTTGCAAGCAGGATGGTCATTGGAAGAAGGACTGACCCAATCTGAAGCAGAACAAAGGTATATCCTTTGGTCTAGTCGTTGAAACATGGTTAGGGGTGTTATCTACCGACACTTGGTGGTAGATACAGGAGCCTCTGATCATGTCTGCAATACTTTGCAGGGGTTCTAGGAAACCCGACGATGAGCTGAGGGAGAGATTACCATTTACTCAGGCAATGCCACGAAGGTGGGGGCTATTGTAGTGGGAGATGTTTTATTCATCTTTTGAGAAAAATAAAACTTTGGTTCTTAAGAATTGCCTTTATGTACCCTTATTTA
Source organism: Wurfbainia villosa (assembly GCA_025175895.1). Classification (NCBI taxonomy): domain Eukaryota; kingdom Viridiplantae; phylum Streptophyta; class Magnoliopsida; order Zingiberales; family Zingiberaceae; genus Wurfbainia; species Wurfbainia villosa. Next base: position 43,590,517 of record CM046003.1, read on the forward strand.
GAAAGAATTTAATTTCGATTTCTAAATTGTTTATGGATGGATATTCTATTCCTTTTAATGACAGAGTTGTTATAATAAGGAATAGGGACATTATCTGTTCAGGTGCATTGATAAGAAATTTATACACACTTGAACCAAAACCTCCCACGATGCAAATTGAAGTTAATAACTCATCTTCTAATTCCAATAAGAGAAAAGAACCTTCGAAGATGAACCAAACATATCTTTGGCATCTTAGGCTTGGTCATATTAACCTAAGCAGAATTCATAGGTTGATAGCTGATGGACCTTTGGGTTCATTAGTGGTGGAAGATTTCCCAACCTACGAATCTTGCTTGGAAGGTAAAATGACCAAGAGGCCTTTTAAGGCCAAGGGGTATAGAGCCAAAGATGTGTTAGAATTGGTTCATTCTGATTTGTGTGGTCCTATGTCTATCGAAGCTAGAGGTGGTTTTGAGTATTTCGTCTCTTTCATAGACGATTACTCAAGATATGGATACATTTACCTGGTGCACCACAAGTCTGAATGCTTTGACAAGTTCAAAGAATTCAAGGCTGATGTAGATAAACGTCAAGGTAAAAGTATCAAGACACTACGATCTAATCATGGTGGCGAGTACCTCTTGGGAGAGTTTAGGGATTACCTATCAGCAGCTGGGATTCAATCCCAATTGACTACACCTGGCACACCCCAGTAGAATGGTGTAACAGAGCGAAGGAATAGGACTCTTATGGAGATGGTTAGATCGATGATGAGTTATTCTGAGTTGCCAGATTCGTTCTGGGGATATGCTCTAGATACGGAGGTGTACATTCTGAACTTGGTTCCATCTAAATCAATGCCTTCTACTCCCATAGAATTGTGGACTAGGCGAAAGCCTAGTCTAAGACATATTCAGATATGGGGGAGTCCAACACATTTGCTGAAGGCAGATGCTGGTAAGTTGGAACCTCGTACAGAAGTACGCATGTTCGTTGGCTATCCTAGAGGAATGAAGGGTAGTTTGTTTTATAGTCCTAGAGATCAGAGGGTGATCGTTAGCATGAACGCCAGATTTCTAGAGGAAGACTATGTGATGAGCAACAAGCCTAAGAGTAAAATTGTTCTGGAGGAATTAAAAGGGGAAGTCACTTCTTCAATACCACCGGTACAAGAGGATATACCACAAGTCACTCCACCGCGTGTCACAGAGGATACACAGGAGATACCTCGTCATAGTGGGAGGGTTGTTAGACAGCCTGATAGATTCATGTTCTTGAAAGAATCTTCTGATTTGGTCCCTTGCGAACATGAACCTGATCCCTGGACATATGATGAGGCAATCCAAGATAAAAATGCAGCATCTTGGCAAAATGCGATGAATACAGAGATTGAATCTATGGATTCAAATTAGGTCTGGGAGCTAGTAGAACCACCCGATGGTGTAAAAACCATTGGATGCAAGTGGATCTACAAAAGAAAGAGAGGAATAGATGGGAAGGTTGAGACCTTCAAAGCGAGGCTTGTTGCGACGGGGTATACTCAGAAAGAGGGTATCGATTACGAGGAGACTTTTTCGCCGATAGTCATGCTTAAGTCTATTCGGATTCTCTTATGCATAGTAGCTCATATGGATTATGAGGTGTGGCAGATAGATGTCAAGATAGATTTCCTAAATGGAAGTCTTGAGCAAAACATCTATATGAAGCAACCAGAGGAATTCATTGCTAAGGGCAAAGAGCATCTTGTATGTAAGCTTAATCGATCCATTTATGGATTGAAGCAAGCTTTGAGGTCTTGGAACATCCGCTTTGATGAGGTAATTCAGTCTTATGGATTTATTCAAAGTCCGGATGAGTCTTGGGTATACAAGAGATGTGACGAAAACGTAGTGGTATTTCTTGTACTATACGTAGATGACATTTTGTTGATTGGCAACAATATCAAGGTGTTATTGGATGTAAGGGTATGGTTGTCCAAACAGTTTGATATGAAGGACTTGAGAGAAGTGGGACACATCCATGGGATCAAGGTTATAAGGGATTGCAAGAAAAGGATGTTGTGCTTATCCCAAGCTTCATACATAGACATGATTATGGATTGTTTTAGCATGCAGAACTCCAAGAAGGGTTTTCTACCTTTCAGGCATGGAGTTCCTTTATCTAAGGAGATGTGTCCTAGAACATCTAAGGAGATAAAGGAGATAAAGGAGATGAAGGTGGTTCCTTATGCTTCGGTAGTAGGAAGCCTCATGTATACGATGCTATGTATGAGACCAGATATCTGCTATGCCGTGGGCATGGTCAGAAGATATCAGAGTGATCCAGCATAGGGACATTGGACTTCCGTAAAGCATATATTGAAGTACCTGAGAAGGACTAGGAATTATATGCTAGTTTACCAGGTAGACCAATTACTCCTTGTGGGTTACATGGATTTCGACTTCCAATCGGATAGGGATAACAGTAAGTCTACCTCAGGTTTTGTGTTTACTTTGGGAGGTGGAGCCATTGTATGGAGGAGTGTCAAGCAGAAATGCATGGCGGACCCCACCATGGAAGCTGAGTATGTGGCGGCCTCTGAGGCGGCCAAAGAAACTGTGTGGCTCAGGAACTTCTTGATTGACTTGGATGTGATTCCTGGTTTGCCCAGAACTATCACAATTTATTGTGATAATAGTGGTGTAGTTGCAAACTCGAAGGAACCATGAGCCCATAAGGTAAGTAAATACATAGAGCGCAAGTACCACCTGATACGAGAAATCGTAAAGGAGGTAGAAGTTGTTGTCGCCTAGATTGCATCAGATGATGACCTGGTAGACCTTTTCACTAAGGCCCTTCTAGCGATAGCTTTGATAGGCATGTGGAGGGAAGGGGAATCAGATGTATAGCAGTATGAGGACAACATAGTCTTTTAGTATAAGTGGGATATTGTAGGGATGTATACTGAAAAATCTATATTTTGTATGAACATCTTTATTTTTTGAAATAAGAATCACATGATCGTTGTTTGAATATTTTTATGACTATGCATATTGTCTAATACATTACATTGTAGATAACATGGTGTGTGGTGTCACACAGGAGATCATGTTATCGGCTTCTTGTAAAGTATAAGTAAAGGCTCACAACCGAGATGGCTTTGGACAAACCATCGGAATGGTTGTAGTGTGATTTGGTATTGGTTTGTCTTGACCATAGAATCACACTAGTGCACTTTGTGTGTATTGAGCAGGACCGACTTAGAGGTGATTTGATTTATTGTTGACTACATAATCGAATCAGACCTCAGATATTATTATGTACATGCTCTTAATCCCGATATAGTAACGGACACATATACTTAGTATTCATCTCTTTGATTTACCAATGGGCGAGATTTATTGATTAAATCGATAGACTCGGTAAGTTGGTAAATGGTATTATTTATATGGTGTACCGTTGATTATAGGAGGAAACCATGTCCTATATATTAGGATGATGATGTTCCCTTGAGGAGCTCATAAGGTTCATCATGTAAACCCTGCAGGTGGACTTGGTCCGGCATGATGAAAAGGTTGAGTGGTACTACTCATGGAGTTAGATGTTGATTAATTAATAGTCAGTAAATTAATTAATCGACGGACATTCGAGATCTTAAACACGGGGAGAATATGTACAAATAATATATGGAGCCCATATTAACTTATGGGGGTTGGTGAGGTAGATCAATGATAATCCTTTAGTGGATTGAATTATCATCAATGGATCGGACTTTATGTGGGCTTGATCCATGGGTCGCCAAGATCCAACTCCTCCTCATGGTCCCTATTGTAGCCTATTAACACCTCTTGAAGCTTAGATCCAATGGATGAAAACAAAACTCTAGATCCAAAGGTAGAGATTAAATCTCTAGATCCGACGGTTGAGATTAAATCTTTAGATCCGACGGTTGAGATTAAATCCCTAGTACCAATGGTGGAGATTAAATCAAGCCTTAAGCCTAACTCTATAAATATGGGCTTGAGGGTGGGCGGCAAGAATTAATTAGAGAAAAGGGGGCTAGGGTTTTGGGCGGCAAGGGCAAGGGAGGCTTAGGGTTTTGGGTGGCCACAATTAAGGAAAGATGTTTTCTTCTTCTTCTTCCTTGAGGTGGCCGGCTCCCTTCTTCCCTATTCTCTTCTTGGTTTGGCCAATGTTCAATGTTCTCCCCTTCATCTATGGCTTAGGAGATTATGGTTTGCTTCCTTGGGTGGCAATGAATCCTAATTGAGATAGGATTTAGGTTGGGCGGCAACTATGGAGGGTTTTCTTTCTTCTTCCTAAGAGGATTGTCGGCGCCCATAATTCTCCTCTTTACCTTGGCCAGAGCTCAATCTATTCCTTTTCTTCTCCTTGGCCGGTGGAAACAAGAGCTAGGGATTCTTTCCTTGAAGCTTTTGGCCGGCGCCCACACTTCTAATCTTCATCTCTTTGGGCCGACGGCAAGCATCAAGCTTGGAGCTTGATGGTTGGTCCTAGATAAGAGAAGAGTTTAGTTTTTATGATCTTCCTCTTGCTCGAAACGAGCAAGGAAGGAAGATTGGCGATCTAGGAGCTTCGACTTTTGGAAGATCATCGCCCACATGACGTCCAATAGGAGGAAGGACATACAATAGAAGATCAAGAGGTATAATCTTGTTTATTTTGATTAGTGTCCTTTTGTATTATGCTTATAATTGCTTTTCAATTATATGCATGTTTTGTGTGGATGTTTACTTTATGTATGTGGCTAAATAATACTTGGATCCCGAACATAAACACGAAAGTCGGCGTTCCGGACATCGTCTATTTTGCGGCTACTCGTAGAATAGAGGTTGGTCGCTTGAACAACAAGTTTGTTCAAGTGACCTCTCTAAACGAATAGCTCGACGATGACTTGGTTGTTTGAGCAATCCCTTTTGTCTAGGATTAATTTTTTTTAATCCGGGGACATCGATGTGATCGTCATGAACAAACGATCGAGGTGAAGTGGGAAGCGAAGTTTCCCCTCACGGATCAATGAAACCAAACCCAACAACCAATTCTATCATCTTGTAAAACAAAAGGTATTTGTTTCAAAGTATGCTGTGTTTCTAGAGAAAAAGTTTCTCTTGCAAGAAAATAGTGTGAGTGTCGTTGAGCTTAAGGAGGCTCGAGAGACTCAAATAGACATTGATGAGATACTTGGTGAAGCACCACAACCGATAACTCATAGTGATGAGCCACCGGCTGGACCTATTGTGACACCACATCTTTGTAGATCTGGTGGAACACGTAACATTCCTGAGAGATATGGATTTCTTGTAAGTGAATCAAACGATGTTTTACTCATTTATGATGAGGAGCCTACCAGTTATGAAGAAGTTTTGAAAAGTTCAGAAAGGGATAAATGGCTTAACGCCATGAAGTCGGAAATGGATTCCATGTATGAAAATCAAGTTTGGAACTTGGTTGACCCACCTGAAGGCATAAAGCCTATAGGGTGCAAGTGGGTTTTCAAGACAAAAATTGACATGGATGGTAATGTGATTACCAATAAGGCTAGATTAGTGGAGAAAGGGTATCATCAAAAGCAAGGTGTTGATTATGACGAGACCTATTCACCTGTTGTTATGTTTAAATCCATTCGGATGCTCCTGGCCATAGTGGCTCATTATGATTATGAGATATGGCAGATGGATGTGAAAACAACTTTCCTTAATGGAAATCTATTCGAGGACGTGTATTTGATATAGCCTGAGGGTTTCACATTGGTTGATAAAACCAAGGTATGCAAACTGCGATGGTCCATATATGGACTGAAGCAAGCATCTAGGAGCTGGAATATCCATTTTGATGAGACAATCAAAAGTTTGATTTCTCACAAAATCTAGACGAACCTTGTGTGTACAAGAAGGTTAGTGGGAGTGCAGTCATGTTTCTAGTATTGTATGTTGATGACATATTACTTATAGGAAACGATATTTCTGTCTTACAATCAGTTGAAATTTGGTTGTCCAAGACATTCTCCATGAAAGATCTGGGAGAAACAACCTACATCCTCGGGATTAAGATCTATAGGGATAGATCTAATCGGTTGCTTAGTCTTTCGCAATCTACATATAGACTGAGTTCTAAAGAGGTTTAGTATGTCAAAATCCAAGAAAGGGTTCCTTCCCATCAGGCATGGGATACACCTTTCGAAGTCTATGTGTTCGCGCACAGAAGACGAGAGGATTTGCATGAGTAAGATTTCCTATGCATCCGCAATATGATCTATCATGTATGCTATGTTATGTACGAGGCCCGACGTATCGTATACTCTGAGTATCACGAGCAGATACCAGTCTGATCCAGGAATGGATCATTGGGCAGCTATTAAGATGATCCTTAAATACTTAAGAAGAACTAAGGATGTGTTCCTAATATATGGAGAAGGGGACATGGTGATACGTGGGTATACAGATGTCAGCTTCCAGACAGACAAGGATGATTCCAAGTCTCAAATCGAGTAGATTCCCACTAAAGGAACTTAGCGGATCCTTTAACTAAGGCATTACCTCAAAGTAAGTTTGAGGGTCATGTTAGAGCTTATGGTATTGGATACCGTAGCGATTGGCATTAGGCCAAGTGGGAGTTTGTTAGTAATATATGAGAGGTGTCCTATGCCAATCACCTTATGGTTGTACCATTTATTTGATAAATGAAGATTCACTATTTGAGTATACATGTTTTCATGTATTTGATTGGATCTTAAACTCATTTACTGAATGTCCATAATACGATTCACAGCATGAGAGAATTTGTAATTGGATCATAACTAGTGAGTATCTCTACATGTGTAATTGTGATGTATTGGAATTATCCCTAGTCGATGAATTGATGGATTTGAACACCATCAATTTGTCGAGACTTGCATGAGGTATACTCTTTGGTGTATCCAAGCAGCTGATTCTCACTGGCTGGAGACATTGTAATGTCTGGAGTTAATCATGAATGTTAGTTATGGTAACTAGTTCATTGGATTAACCAGCTGTAAGACTTCATATGGTTCTCTACATATATGGATATGTCAATGAAGTTCTTACTACAGCTTAAGTGCAATGTTCCTTTGACTTGCGGTATTCAAGTCATCTTGGTCATGGAGACTTATTCTTTGACATCTTAAGCAAGCATCTCCGAGGAGATATGGACCTAGAATGATTGGTTATATGTCGAAGTGGTCGAAGGTGTTTGAATAGCCTATAAAGGATTCACCACTCCTTGCGAGGAGATGTATACCCATGGCCTCTCGTCGGATTGTTACTAAAGCCTTTGGCCAAAGCATTACATGTTTAGAGTAAGGTACTCTTGGATACATGTGCAGTAACTAGAATCCATAGGATTAGGAAATGATACTTGGGCAAGGTGTGACATAGTCAACCTAGTGGGGACTGACACTATAGACCATGTCCTGAACCAAGTGGGTATAAGATGCGTGAAGGGAACGGGGCACAATTCATTGTGGCTGCTGAAGGGTTTCAAAAATAGTTTTGGATCAACCATTGATCTTTCGGTTAATTGGGGATCATGATGTACTACTAGGTGCCACTCATGATCATTCTATAATTAATGGTTAATTATAGACGACCAACATAAATCGAGAACCTATTTGGTCACACGCACAACGAGTGTAATCTGAAAGATTTAAAATGAGCTTGAGAATGAGATTCTCAGATCGAGAGAAACTAGGTTTGGTTGGAACAAACTGTTAGGGAAATCAACCCATGTGATATGGTTTTGATGTGTGTGGCAAAGGGTTTAAGTTAGGTTGTTATTGTTTTGATATGTGTGTTGGAGTCTTGCAGGATTTAGTAATTCACACTTGGAACTTTGGCAAGTTTCACCAACTCATAACCTCGTGCATGAGTCAGCGAAGGAGCATTATGAAACCGTGCACTTGATGCATCCGAGGGACGGCCAGACAAGATGACTTGAAGCAAAGACAAGGAAGCAGACTTTGAGGGCAAGAGACGCGAAGGAGCATTGCAAAGCCGTGCACTTGGTGCTGCCGAAGGACGTGGCCGCGAACGAAGAGAGCTTCGGCAAGGGACTTCAAGTGAGATGAGAGAATGAGTGAAATGTAAGTAGCTCATTAGGTGAACTTGGCCGAATGGCTAAGTGTCGGAGGCTCGACCACATGGGTTGAGGTTTACCCGACCGTCGGACGCTCAAACGGATGTAAAGTTTGAGGTTTACTCGGCATCAGTCGACTGCCATGTCATGGTAGTCGACTGCTCTAAGTCGACTATGACTCGACTGGTATACGAGTCTGGTTTCTATGCCATCAGTCGACTGCCATTGTTTGGCATTCGACTGCCGAGACCACCAGTCGACTGATGATGGCATCAGTCGACTGGTCGCCAGGGTTTCGGGCACAGAATGGTGATCAGTCAAGTGCTCGCTTCCGGCACTCGACGGTTAGCTCCATTAGTCGACTGATGGCATGATCAGTCGACTGATATGGGAGCTGTTGGATGAAATCTAACGTGGAAGAAGCCGTTATTGGGCAACGACTACAGGAGATGTCGACTGATTGGGGCATCAGTCGACTGCTAGTGCTCAATGGGAAGAAAACATCCTTCTCTATTTATAGAGAAGGTGTGGGCTTGTGGATGGCTAATGCTTATGCTCTAAGTGATCATCCAAGTGCTCCACAAGCTTCCAACTCTTTTTCTTGATCTTATTTCAAACTATTGTAAGAAAGAGTGTTGTGTTGTAAGAAGGTTTACTCCACCTTGATTTGGCTAAAGGGAGAGACCATATTGGATTGGTTTCGGAGTGATTCACCGGAGACGAATAGGACCGTGAATTAGCGGCGAAGCCGTGAACCACGTTACATATTGGTGTTAGCATTGTTTATCTTTGTGTTGTCTTATTTGCTTGTTTAGTTTTGTTTCCATTGCGCTAATATTGTTTGTAGACAAGCAATTCCATCGTACAACGATTGAGGGCTATTCACCTCCCTCTAGCCGGCCACCTACATTCCACAAGAAGCGAGCATGAAATCATTTCAGTCACAATGGAAGCATGGATGGGTTGAGTCTTATGAAGACATGATGGATGAACCAAATTATTTTGGTTCTAATCCATTGGTGGAGAATAAACCAAAGGGGTTTGGTTTGTTTAAACGAATGAACCAAAGTTGGTTCGGTTTATTTTAACTTAAGTTATTAGAGCGAGTTAACGGGTTTTGGTTATGAACCAATAACCGTTAGGAGAATGTGTTCTCTATAAAAACACGGCTTAAGGGTTTTTCCAAAACTCTAATGAATAAGCCATGAGTTGCCGCCCAAAACCCTAGCTCCTCTCTTGTTGTTGCCGCCCAACATTGTGTTGCCACCAACTTCATGGAGCTGCTGGCACCTTCTTGCCGCCGGCAAACCACCCAGCTGTCGGTGTCCAAGCTTCAGTCGGCCATCCTCCGGCGACCCTCCGGCGATATCCCTTGGCTCCGGTGACCAAGGTGCAGTCAGCCATCCTCCTTTGGGTCGTCGCAACTCCTCCACCAAGCTATCCAGTTTTCTAGACAGCTTCTTTCTTTCGTGTCGGAGCATCGTTTGGACGACGTTTGGAGCTCCGACAGCGGCTACCTTACCGGGGATTCAATCTCCGGTAATGCTCATAGGTGGAGGACGAAGGATTCATCAATCGGTTGACGAATACCTCTCCGGAGAAGCGAGTTTTGGGGACTCATTTTCGAATCCAAATTTTGATTCGGATTGTGATCTTCTCTCGATCACATCGTCTTCGACTAGAGGCTAGTGACTCTTACGAAGACAAGGCTTGTAGCTTGGTTAAGCTATCCTGACGATACTCAGCGTGGATATAGATAGAGGCAATTCTATCGAGAGTTGCTCAGGTTGATGTCTTACCCGCTGCACATGATACGTCAGGTATAACTAGTGTAATTTCCTTTATTGCAAAATTTGAATTTACGATTATATCTACACATGTTGTACTATGCATGCGTGTGATGTGTGTGTTATAATAAATTAGATTTATTACTTTTTAATTCTTTTGTTGTGCACATATTTACGAAACATGTTCGAACACACACTCGCCGCGGTGCCGGAAACCCAACACTACATACCATGCACCTCCTCCAGCAGTGCCTACGGGATATGCGGCACCTCCGCCAGTGGTGCCTGCTACTGCATACCTGACAACCCCACCAGCAGTACCGATCACCCCTTTCAAGTACTTGCCCCTGCTTATGTAGTCGCACCAACTCCAGTGGTTCTGATAGCTCCCGCGGCGATCCATACTCATCTGCTTATGTGACTGCAGCACGAGCTCGGATCCCAGCCTTGGCGGAGTCGGTGAAAGGACGATTCACGCTCTTCCACAGAGAGACAGATCCGAGGGCAGCTCAGTCTTGGATAAAGACTATGGAGAGGACCTTTTTCTATATGGCTTGCTCCGAGTGGGAGAAGGCAGAGCTTGTAGCCTACCATTTATGAGATGAGGCTGAAATCTGGTGGGACATGCAGCGCGCGATTATAGGGGAGCAGCATATAACATAGGCAAAATTCAAAGAGGTTTTTGATAGCCAATATTTTCCACTATCTTATCAGATGATGCGTCGTCAAGATTTTTAGAATCTTCGACAGAACAATCGCATGGTGATGGAATATAATGTTGAATTTAATCGGTTAGCCAAATTCTATCCGGAGTTAGCCACTGAGGACCAGTCTCGCATGATTCAGTTTGTTCAGGGTCTAGATGGACATCTTCAAGTGAAGCTAGCAGGTTTTGAAAATTCTTCTTACAAAGAGGCATTGGATCGAGCTCTTCTGATTGAGTTGGCTCAACAGAGAGCAAATCTGAAAAAAGAAAGGAAAGCGATCATTTCGAGTTTAGTTCGGGCTCAAGCGGTACTTGGCTATGGAGTCGGCGACAAGGTGGTCATAGTGAGACGGGTCAAAATGCTTCCGGGGCATCAAGGAAACTCAAGAAAATCGGACGATCTTCGTGAGGACGCTCCTAGTCTGACCAGCAGAACCGGAAGCGATCCTCTAATGACAATCACTGTGTTAGATGTGGGTCCAGGGATCATATGATATCAGCCTATTCACTGACACAGTCAGTTTTCTATTACTACAAACTTCCCGGACACTAGAGTCGAGATTGTTCATTGAAGGCTCAACATGTGGCTTCAGGAGTGTCCGTGTAGGGAGGACAGTTCGGACAGAAGGGACCTCAGTGAGGCAGCCAGAAATCACAATCTTCGCAACGCCAGCAAAGGATGACTCCCTCGGCAGTTTCTGCATATGCCATGCATGGACAGGAGCACTCTAGTTCCCCTACGGAGTTGTAGAGTTTTATATTAGGACCTCAGTATAAGTCGTTAGTGCGATGCTCGATCTCGGCATCGGCCATTGGTGCGATGTCGATCCTGACCTCGGTAGTTGGTTGTATCAATAGTAGTATTTATATTAGCCTCCGGTACAATACTTGGCACCGCCTCAGTATCCGCCTCAGTGGCAGTCTCGGGCATAGCCGCCGCAGCCTCTGGCACGGCTACCACCTCCAACCCCGACAGAGACTGGACATATTCATGCAGTTACCCAAGAGGATACGCAGTGAGGCAATGGATCTGTTTTCTGTGGTATGGTTTTATTTTAAGCATTTTCTATTGATCTGTTAGTTGACACTGGTAGTTAACATTCATTTATTTCTCGGGCTTTCCTGAGAGAGATTAGTAGACTACCCACCCTTAGGTCACAAAGATTGATGGTATCTCTTCCCTCTGGGGATAAATTAGAAGTCACCCAGAAGGTTAGAGGATGTCCATTAGATTTCAGCAGCGTTATACTCCCGGTAGATTTGTTGGTTCTCGACATGATCGAATTCGACATCATACTTGACATGGACTGGCTAACAGCATATCATGCCACTGTAGATTTCCAGATGAGGGTGGTTATGTTCCATCCTCCTAACCAACTCTTGTAGGATTTCACTGGCACCAAAAACGATGGTATGTCGATCGTTTATGTGATTCAGTCTCGAAAACTTTTATCACACGACTATCAGGGGTTTTCTATTGTCATTGATCAACGCCGAGGACAGTGGTGACTCTCAGATCTCGGACATTCCTATTGTCCGATAGTATCCAGATGTCTTTCCAGAGAAGTTACTGGGACTGCCTCCCAGAAGGCAAGTGGAGTTCACAATTGAGAATTTCGGGGACGGTATCGGCATCGAAAGCTCCTTATCGTATAGCCCCAAAAGAGTTGGATGAGCTAAAGGTCCAGCTTCAGGAGCTTTTGGATAGAGGTTTTATCCGCCCTAGCGTATATCTTTGGGGTTCTCCAGTTCTCTTCATAAAGAAGAAAGACAGTTCGATGAGATTATGCATCGACTACAGGCAGTTCAACGCCATCACATTCAAGAATAAATATCCCCTGCCATATATTGAGGACTTGTTTGATCAGCTCAGAGGTACGTCAGTGTATTCTAAGATTGATCTACGATCCTAATATCATCAACTAAGGGTCAGAGATTCAGACGTTTAGAAGACAACATTCCGTACCATATATGGGCACTATGAGTTTTTGGTAATGTCATTTGGGCTTACCAATGCTCCGACAGTATTCATGGACTTGATGAATCGTGAATTTATGGATTTCCTTGATCGGTTCATCATTATCTTTATTGACGACATTCTAGTCTATTCCCGTTTCGAAGAGGAACATGCGCAACATCTTCGCATTGTTCTGAATAGGCTTCGACAGAAGCAACTATATGCGAAGTTCAGTAAAAGCGTATTCTGGTTACCCTCAATCGGTTTTCTGGGATGCTTGGTTTCTAGCAAAGGCATTTCTATTGACCCCCAAAAGATCAAGGATGTCACCAGTTGGGAGTAGCTGAAATCTATTCAGGAGGTTCGTAGTTTCTTGGGATTAGCCAGATATTACAGACGGTTCGTTGAGGGTTTCTCAAACATTGCTATGTCATTGACATGCCTTACCAGGAAGGGCATGAAGTTCTAGTAGTCAGAGGCCTGCGAGACCAACTTTTAGGAGTTGAAGAAGAGACTGGTGTCAACATCGATTCTGGTAATGCCATCAGGGGACGACGGTTTTATCCTTTATACCGATGCGTCTCTCCAGGATTTAGGCGCAGTACTGATGCAGCATGGCAGGGTGGTCTCTTATGCATTTAGCCAGTTAAGGAGCATGAGAAAAACTACCCAGTACATGATCTAGAGTTAGCTGCTATTATCTTTGCCTTGAAGATTTGGAGGCATCATCTATATGGTATTATATTTGAGATTCTCACTGATCATAGGAGTCTCAAATATCTATTTATGCAGAAGGAACTCAATCTCCGACAGAGGAGATGGATAGAGTTTCTGAAGGATTATGACTGTACCATTAGCTACCACCCAGGGAAAGCCAATGTGGTTGCCGATGCACTTAGCCGGAAGTCCCGAGGGACTTTAGATTGCTACCGAGTTTTAGTCACGGATTTGATTCAGGGTTTCTCCGAGTTGGGCCTTGAGGAGCAGGGACCGACAAAGCAGGGCATTCTTGTTACCATGGTTGCTCAGTCATTTATCAGGACGAGAGTCCGAGAGGCTAAGGCCGGTGATCAGTACTTACAGTTCATTGGCAGCCAGATAACCTCTGGACAGTAGACTGAGTTCACCCGAGATGATGAGGGTATTATTTATTTTCGAGGCAGATGATGCGTACCTCAGTCTCACCCGGTAATGGAGGAGTTACTTCAAGAGGCTCATCTGTTGGCAATCGTGCTATTTCTCGGAATGCTCATAGGCTCCCATGTCCCCGGATTAAAATTTTCACTAATGAAAACTAATCCGGATGGGAAGAGTTTCCTAAGCACAACCAATTCATCGTCGTGCTAACGACTTGAGCGATCGCTTGAACAAACTAGTTGTTCAAGCGACCCAACTCTTCTAGTCGGTTAGCCGCGGAAGAGACGACGGACGGATCGTCGGTTTTTGTGTTTCTTATCGGGGTCCATGATTATACAAATACATGCAAATGCAAACTAGTATAATCAACATATACTAACATAATGAACATAAGCTAGCATATCAAATAAGAACATGAAAAGAACAATAATAAAAGTTGTGAAACTTTTATACCTCTTGATCTTCTATCGTATGTCCTAACTTCCTTGTAGACTTCGTGTGGGCGAAGATCCTCCACAAGTTGAAGCTTCCTAGATCTTCTTCAATCCAAAGAATGAAGAACTCTCTTTCCCTTCTTGCTTGAGCCAACCACCAATCCACAAAGGATTGATGCCGCCGGCCCCAAGAATAGAGAGAATAATATGGAAACAACCAAGGAACCGAACTAGGGACAAACCCTAGTTTTGGTGCCGCCGGCCAAGATGGAATGAAGAGGAGAATAGGAAATCGGTTGAGCTCCAACCAAGGTAGAAGGAAGAGAAGGTAGGAGCCGGCCAAACCTTAGGAGGAAGAAGAACCCTCCTCCTATATTTGCCGCCCACCTTAGCTTCCATAACCTAGCCGCCCAACCTCCTAACCTCCTAGGGTTTCTTGCCGCCCAACCAAAGATAGGCAAAACCCTAACTCCCTTAGGGTTTCTTGCCACCCACTTTAGGTTTGGCAAAACCCAAATCTCCAAAACCAAATCATCAACCTAGATCAAAAGGAGAAGCATGGGCGCCGCCCAAACCATGGAGGAAGGAGGAAGAAGGATGCCGGCCACCATTAGGAAGAAGAAGAAGAAGCTCCCTCTCCTTTTGTGGCCACCCAAAAACCCTAGCTCCTCCACTTTTCGTTCGGTTACGTATTATGATGCGATTTTTTCGTATTCCATCATCCTCTTTCTTGCCCACCACTAAGCCACCTTTTATAGAGTTTGGGTTTTGGGCGTTGGTTTAATCTCCTGCGTCGGTTGTAGGGTTTTAATCTCAACTGTCGGATCTAGAGATTTAATCTCTACCGTCGGTTCTAGGGATTTAATCCCAACCGTCGGATCTAGAGATTTAATCTCAACCGTCGGTTCTAGAGATTTAATCCTAACCGTCGGATCTAGAGATTTGTTTTCCATCATTTGATCTAGACTTCAAGAGGTTTATATTAGGCTACGATAGGGACCATGAGGAGGAGTTGGGTCTTGGCCACCCGATGGATCGGAACCACACAAACTTGATCCATCAATGATGTTCCATTCCACTAGAGGATCATCATCGAACTACCTCACCAACCCCCATAAATTAATATGGGCTCCATATATTATTTGTACATCCATCTCCCCGTGTTTAAGATATCGAATGTCCGTCAATTGATTGATTTACTGACCATCGATCAATTAACATCTAACTCCTCGAGTAGTACCACTCAACCTTATCATCATGTTGACTAAGTCAACCTGCAGGGTTTACATGATGAACCTTATGAGCTCCTCAAGGGGACATCATCAACCTAATATATAGGACATGGTTTCCTCCTATAATCAACGGCACACCATGTAAATAATATCATTTCCCAACTTACCGGGCATATTGATTTAATCCATAGAAATCTCACCCTCTGGTAAATCAAAGAAATAAATATTAAGTACATGTGCCCGTTATTATATCGGGATTAAGAGCATGTAAAACATAATATCCGAGGTCCGATTCAATTATGTAGTCAGTAATAAATTGAATCACCTCTATGTCGGTCCTGCTCAATACACCTAAGTGTACTAGTGTAACTCTATGTTCAAGATAAAACAATACCAAGCTACACTACAACCATGCCAATGGTTTGTCCAAAACCATCTTGGTTGTGAGCCTCTACTTATATTCTACAAGGGACTGATAACATGATCTTCTGTGCCACACCAAGCACCATGTTATCTACAATGTAAAATATTAGACAATATGCACATATATAATATGAAATGCAATCAATGATCATGTGATTCTTATTTCAAAATAAAATGTTCATACCAAAGAGCTAGGCTTTCAGTATACATCCCAACAATCTCCCACTTATACTAAAAGACTATGCTGTCATCATACTGCCATACATCTGATTCCCCTTCCCTCCACATGCCTATCAAAGCTCTCGCTAGAAGGGCCTTAGTGAAAGGGTCTACCAGGTCATCCTCTGATGCAATCTAGGCGACAGCTTACTTCTACCTCCTTTACGATTTCTCGTATCAGGTGGTACTTGCACTCTATGTGTTTACTAGCCTTATGGGCTCGTGGTTCCTTCGAGTTTGCAACTGCACCATTATTATCACAATTAATTGTGATAGTTCTGGGCAAACCAAGAATCACATCCAAGTCCATCAGAAAGTTCCTGAGCCACACAGCTTCTTTGGCCGCCCGGGGCTGCCACATACCCAGCTTCCATGGTAGAGTCCACCACGCATTTCTGCTTGACACTCTTCCATACTATGGCTCCACCTCCCAAAGTAAACACAAACCCTGAGGTAGACTTACTGTTATCCCTATCAGATTGGAAATCAGAATCCGTGTAACCCACAGGGAGTAATTGAGTATATAATCCCTAGTCCTTCTCGGGCACTACAATATATGCTTTACTGGCGATCCAATGTCACATCTCTGGATTACTCGATATCTGCGACTATGCCTAC
Organism: Wurfbainia villosa; assembly: GCA_025175895.1. NCBI lineage: Eukaryota > Viridiplantae > Streptophyta > Magnoliopsida > Zingiberales > Zingiberaceae > Wurfbainia > Wurfbainia villosa. The sequence continues at coordinate 43,607,103 of CM046003.1, forward strand.
GGCCAGCGGATATCCGGTCTCGTACATAGCATACATTAGGCTTCCTACCGCCGAAGCATAAGGAACTGCCTATATCTCCTCTATCTCCTCAGATGATCTAGGACACATCTGCTTAGATAAAGGAACTCCATGCCTGAAGGGTAGAAAACCCTTCTTGGAGTTTTGCATGCTAAAACGATCCAAAACCATGTCTATGTATAAAGCTTGAGATAAGCACAACAACCTTGATCCCAAGGTTGTGACCCACTTCTCCCAAGTCCTTCATATCATACTGTTTGGACGACCATACCCTTACGTCTGATAACACTTCGATGTTGTCGCCAACCACCAAAATGTCATCTACGTATAGTACAAAAATACCACTACGTTTCCGTCACATCTCTGATATACACAAGACTCATCCGAACTTTGAATAAATCCATAAGACTGGATTTACCTCCTCAAAACGGATGTCCCAAGACTTCAAAGCTTGCTTCAGTCCATTAACGGACCGATTAAGCTTATATACAATACGCTCTTTGCCCTTAGCAATGAATCCCTCTGGTCGCTTCATGTAGATGGATTCCTCAAGACTTCAACTAAGGAATGCTGTCTTGACATCCATCTGTCACACCTCATAATCCATATGAGTTGCTTTGCATAAGAGCTCCCAGACCTGTCTTGAATCCATAGATTCAATCTCAGTATTCATTGCACTTTGCAAAGATGTTGTATTTATATCTTGGATTGCCTCATCGTATGTCTAGGGATCAGGTTCATGTTTGCTAGGGACCAAATCAGAAGATTTGTCCAAAAACATGAATCTGAGAGGTTGTCCAACAACCCTCCTACTACGATGAGGTATCACCTGTGTATCCTCTGTGACACGCGGTGCAGTGACATGTGGTATATCCTCTTGTACCGGTGGTACTAAAGAAGTGACTTCCCTTTTAACTCCTCCAGAACAATTTTACTCTTAGGCTTGTGGCTTATCACATAGTCTTCCTCTAGAAATCTGGCATTCGTGTTAACGATTACCCTCTGATCTCTAGGACTACAAAACAAGTCAGAATAATTCATCATCGATCTAATCATCTTCATAAGAGTCCTATTCCTTCGCTCTGCTACACCGTTCTGCTGGGGTATGCCAGGTGCAGTCAATTGGGATTGAATCCCAGCCTCTGATAAGTAGTTCCTAAACTCTCCCAAGAGGTTGTCACCACCACGATCAGATCGTAGTGTCATCTATATCTTGAATAATCGTCTATGAAAGAGACGAAATATTCAAGATTACCTCTTGCCTAGATAGTCATATGACCTCACAAATCAGATTGAACCATTTCTAACAAATCTTTGGCTCTATACCCCTTGGCCTTAAAAAGGCCTCTTGGTCATCTTACCCTCCAAGCAAGATTCGTAGGTTGGGAGATCCTCCACCACCAATGAACCCAAAGATCCATCGGCTATCAACCTTTGAATTCTTGCTTAGGTTAATGTGACCAAGCCTAAGAAGCCAAAGATATGTTTGGTTCATCTTCGAAGGTTCTTTTCTCTTATGGGAATTAGAAGATGAGTTAATAACTTCTATTTGCATCGTGGGAGCTTGTGGTTCAAGTTATAAATTTCCTATCTATGTACCTGAATAGATAATGTCCCTATTCCTTTTATAACAAATCTGTCATGAAAAGAAATAGATTATCCATCCAAAAACTATTTAGAAACCGAAATCAATTCTTTCTAAATAAGGGTACATAAAGGAAATTCTTAAGAACCAAAACCTTTATTTTTCTCAAAAGATAAATAAAACATCTCCCCTGCAATAGACGTCATCTTCATGGCATTGCCCAAGTAAATGGTAATATCCCCTTTAGTTAGTCGCCGGGTTTCTGGAACCCCTGCAAGTATTGCCATGATTAGTGGCTCGTATCTACACACCAGTCTTTGGTAGATAATGCCTCTAACCATGTTTCAACGACCGACCAAAGGATATACTTTTGTTCTTCTTTGGATTAGGATAGTCTTTCTTCCAATGTCCATCCTGCTAGTAAGTGAAGTACTTGCCTTTCGGCTTCTTCACTCCTCCCTGAGATCCTCCCACCACATTTGCTCCACCTTGTTTCTCCTTCTTCTTGCCTTTCGGCTTAGAAGTAGAAACCTTTTTGAGCAACCATGGCTTGAGGATACTCTTCGAAGAGTGCATACTAGCAGATAAGACAATATTTGGATTCATTTCCAATCAATATAATTTGGGTACAGTAAGTTTATTTCCTTTAGTATCAAAATAAGTGGACTGAAAGTCATTTTGAAAATCCTAAGAATCACATAGATCATTACTTTAGATTTCAAAAAATTATTGATTCCTCAAACAATAAAATTTCGAAATCAACCAACACCTCAAAACATCGAGAATATCGCATGCCACGATAGTGTGGACGTATACGAATTCTACATTTGTAAGAGGAGGTTTTACCCATTAATTTTATTATCTTGTCAACCTTACTTTTTGACAAATAAAATTAATAGTTGGTTCCTCTTTGGCCCTACAAATAAAAGCGTGACTCCGATGGGGAGGATACTTATATTTGTATCTAAGTGTTCACCATTACTCGGTACTAAGGGAATTATTTGAATTATGTGCCTTACTGGGGAAGTACACACGCTCTAATTAATTTCCTATAACCATTATTTGACCTAGTGATCCGCAAACAAACTCATCCGATGGGGAGGAAGGCACTCAGAGCCGACGCGCAAGTTTGTTGCATCACATGTCAAATTGTAATGGAGGCCGCGGGAATTAATTAAAATATCCCTCTCCCACTTAGTAAATTGATAATGAGGAATTTTTAAGCACACACAACATGCTTATTATTACTGTAGATTTCAATAAAAAATTATTGATTCCTCAAACAATAAAATTTGAAATCAACCAACACCTCAAACACCGAGAATATCGCATGCCACGATAGTGTGGACGTATACGAATTCTACATTTGTAAGAGGAGGTTTTACCCATTAATTTTATTATCTTGTCAACCTTACTTTTTGACAAATAAAATTAATAGTTGGTTTCTCTTCGGCCCTACAAATAAAACTACTTTTTATTTGCATCTAAGTGTGCACCATTACACGGTACTAAGGGAATTATTTCGGATTATGTGCCTTACCGATGGGGAAGTACACACGCTCCTAAATAATTTCCTATAACCATTATTTGACCTAGTGATCCGCAAACAAACTCATCCGATGGGGAGGAAGGCACTCAGAGCCGACGCGCAAGTTTGTTGCATCACACGTCAAATTGTAATGGAGGTCGTGGGAATTAATTAAAATGTCCCTCTCCCACTTAGTAAATTGCAAATAAGGAATTTTCAAGCACACACAACATGCATATAAAACAAATCAGCAATAAATATGGAAAAATAAGAATTTTTCCAACTATTATGGCATTGTTCTCCAATATGCGTCCCGTCGTGTCGCCACCTCGTCCGCTCCATCTTTTCCCATGCGCAAGTCACCAAAGAGTTCCGAGCCGAGATAAAGCATTTTAATTTACATCCATCGATCCTATACTCCATGAAAGAGTGTACAAATAATCTAGATCGAAAGTAAACTAAAATGAGCGGCTAAACAATGCCGTATTTAATTACAAAAATTAAATACTAATCTAGCCTCGTCAACCCCGAGGATTCAAATAATATACAATCACACACACATGCAATCACATACACACATATATAGCCATAATAGTTGGATCTTATGCCTGCAACCAAAAAGTTAGCCTACGCACATCCTACTATTATCCGGCATACACAATATATGATAAGTGCGTGAAAGTAACCGAATCCAAAACACACAAAACCGAAAACCATGGCTCTGATACCATTTGTTGGCAATCGTGCTATTTCTCGGAATGCTCATAGGCTCCCATGTCCCCGGATTAAAATTTTCACTAATGAAAACTAATCCGGATGGGATGAGTTTCCTAAGCACAACCAATTCGTCGTCGTGCTAACGACTTGAGCGATCGCTTGAACAAACTAGTTGTTCAAGCGACCCAACTCTTCTAGTCGGTTAGCCGCGGAAGAGACGACGGACAGATCGCCGGTTTTTGTGTTTCTTATCGGGGTCCATGATTATACAAATACATGCAAATGCAAACTAGTATAATCAACATATACTAACATAATGAACATAAGCTAGCATATCAAATAAGAACATGAAAAGAACAATAATAAAAGTTGTGAAACTTTTATACCTCTTGATCTTCTATCGTATGTCCTAACCTCCTTGTAGACTTCGTGTGGGCGAAGATCCTCCACAAGTTGAAGCTTCCTAGATCTTCTTCAATCCAAAGAATGAAGAACTCTCTTTCCCTTCTTGCTTGAGCCACCAATCCACAAAGGATTGATGCCACGCCCAAGAATAGAGAGAATAATATGGAAACAACCAAGGAACCGAACTAGGGACAAACCCTAGTTTTGGTGCCGCCAAGATGGAATGAAGAGGAGAATAGGAAATCGGTTGAGCCAGCCCGACCAAGGTAGAAGGAAGAGAAGGTAGGAGCCAACCCAAACCTTAGGAGGAAGAAGAACCCTCCTCCTATATTTGCCGCCCACCTTAGCTTCCATAACCTAGCCGCCCAACCTCCTAACCTCCTAGGGTTTCTTGCCGCCCAACCAAAGATAGGCAAAACCCTAACTCCCTTAGGGTTTCTTGCCGCCCACTTTAGGTTTGGCAAAACCCAAATCTCCAAAACCAAATCATCAACCTAGATCAAAAGGAGAAGCATGGGCGCCGGCCAAACCATGGAGGAAGGAGGAAGAAGGATGCCGGCCACCATTAGGAAGAAGAAGAAGAAGCTCCCTCTCCTTTTGTGGCCACCCAAAAACCCTAGCTCCTCCACTTTCTTGCCGCCCAAGACAAAGCCCCTCAATTAGGTTTTTCATATTCCATCATCCTCTTTGCCGCCCACCCTAAGCCACCCTTTTATAGAGTTAGGGTTTAGGCCTTGGTTTAATCTCCACCGTCGGTTCTAGGGTTTTAATCTCAACCGTCGGATCTAGAGATTTAATCTCTACCGTCGGTTCTAGGAATTTAATCCCAACCGTCGGATCTAGAGATTTAATCTCTACCGTCGGTTCTAGGGATTTAATCCCAACCGTCGGATCTAGAGATTTAATCTCAACCGTCGGTTCTAGGGATTTAATCCTAACCGTCGGATCTAGAGATTTGTTTTCCATCATTTGATCTAGACTTCAAGAGGTTTATATTAGGCTACGATAGGGACCATGAGGAGGAGTTGGGTCTTGGCCACCCGATGGATCGGAACCACACAAACTTGATCCATCAATGATGTTCCATTCCACTAGAGGATCATCATCGAACTACCTCACCAACCCCCATAAATTAATATGGACTCCATATATTATTTGTACATCCATCTCCCCTTGTTTAAGATATCGAATGTCCGTCAATTGATTGATTTACTGACCATCAATCAATTAACATCTAACTCCTCGAGTAGTACCACTCAACCTTATCATCATGTTGACTAAGTCAACCTGCAGGGTTTACATGATGAACCTTATGAGCTCCTCAAGGGGACATCATCAACCTAATATATAGGACACGGTTTCCTCCTATAATCAATGGCACACCATGTAAATAATATCATTTCCCAACTTACCGGGCATATTGATTTAATCCATAGAAATCTCACCCTCTGGTAAATCAAAGAAATAAATATTAAGTACATGTGCCCGTTATTATATCGGGATTAAGAGCATGTACAACATAATATCCGAGGTCCGATTCAATTATGCAGTCAGCAATAAATTGAATCACCTCTATGTCGGTCCTGCTCAATACACCGAGGTGTACTAGTGTAACTCTATGTTCAAGACAAAACAATACCAAGCTACACTACAACCATGCCAATGGTTTGTCCAAAACCATCTTGGTTGTGAGCCTCTACTTATACTCTACAAGGGACTGATAACATGATCTTCTGTGCCACACCCAAGCACCATGTTATCTACAATGTAAAGTATTAGACAATATGCACATATATAAATATAAAATGCAATCAATGATCATGTGATTCTTATTTCAAAATAAAATGTTCATACCAAAGAGCTAGGCTTTCAGTATACATCCCAACATCATCGCTCTCGATTTGCGATCCACCCAGGTGGAACCCGCATGTATCGAGATTTAAGGCGTTTGTATTGGTGGAATGGCATGAAGAAAGACATCGCATATTTTGTAGCTAGATGTCTAGTTTGTCAACATGTGAAGGTTAAGCACCAAAGACCAGCTGGACTACTTCAGAGGATTCCTATTCCTGAGTGAAGTGGGATCACATTACCATGGATTTTTTGGTGAGTCTGCCTAGGACAGGATGAGGTCATGACATGATTTGTGTAGTCATTCACCGATTAACCAAATCTGCACACTTCTTAACGATTTGGAAGACCGAATCTCTGGATCGTATGGCAGAGTTATATTGTCAGGAGATCATCAGATTGCATGGTGTTCCTTTAAGCATAATATCAGAAGAGTTATGTCAATCAGAGGCGAAGAACTCTGGAGTTCTCTATTGGTGACCATGTATTCTTGCGAGTCTCACCCACGAAAAGGGTGAAGAGATTTGGCCTCCGTGGTAAGCTAGCTTCAAGGTATATTGGTCCTTTCGAGATTTTGTAGAGGATTAGAGCAGTCGCTTATCACCTAGCGCTACCACCATCCTTGGTTGGTATTCATGATATGTTTCATGTGTCATGCTGAGGAAGTATGTGCCAAACCCTACACATATTCTGTCAGATGTGCCAAGTTCCATTCAACCTAATGCTACTTACGAAGAGGTTCCGGTATGGATTCTGGATCACAAAGAATGGCAATTGCAAAACAAGATTGTGCGACTTGTTAAAGTCGGGTGGAGTCACCACACCGATGAGGAGGCTACTTGGGAGCTTGAGGAAAAGATCAGAGCTCAATACCCCCACATATTTGTTAGTGTAATCGGCCTAGGTCACGATTGACCGGATGCGAGTTTGACTCGAGTAAGTATTTTAATTTTTGACATGGATGTCTGACATTGATGTCTGACATGTGTTGGGGAGATTGCTGATGCAATCTACCCAGGTTAGTATTTGATGTTTGATGATGGTTTGACCATTGTTATGGGGAAAGTCCAAGTCTTGAGTACTTGGCATGTAAAGTCCAAGCATGGGTCTTGGCATGGGAAAGTCTAACATGAGTTGGCAAAGGAAAGTCCAAGCATGGGTCTTGGCATAGAAAGTCCAACATGGGTTGGCAAGGGAAAGTCCAAGCTTGAGTCATAGAATTTGGAAAGTCCAAGGGGAATATTGGCAGCGTAAAGTCCAAGGGTAAAGTCTTGGAAACATAAGTCCAATGGTTGGCGGCATAAATTCCAAGCGGAGTCTTGGCAGCGTAAGTCCAATGTGCCTTGGTGGTGTAGACACTGTTAACATGACAATAGCCGATAGAAGCACCTGAAGGCTAGCATATGGATAAACAAGTCATGGATGACTTGGAGGGATTCGATAGGCGCAAGGCTGACGGAGGTGGCTAGAAGGCTTAGGTCTAGGCTACGGGTGGTCTAGCAAGTATGGGGGCACTATACTTGGGTTAAAACCTCATGTTTGAGGTTAAAACCTCATATTTGTGGTGTATCAGTCGACTGGGACCATGGGTTAGTCGACTAGTGTGAGTCAACTAGGGTTTGACTGCGAGAAGTGCCTTAACGATCATTGCTAGAGGTGATCGATCATTCTTGGGCATGCGATCGGCCCTGATTAGTGATCGATCAGCGATGGTTGGATTCTCGGGCATAGAAGGTTCTCCATGTTGGTGCAATTGGCCCAGGTTGACTCGAGTTTGACTCAAGAAGTACCTTGATAGTATTTTGATGATAGACAAAACTCATGACATGAGATTGTCATGGGAAAGTCCAACATGGAGTTGGCATGGAAAATCCAAGCATGGAGCTTGGTGTGGGAAAGTCCAACATGGGGTTGGCATGGAAAATCCAAAGCATTGCGAAGTCGTGCGCTTGGTGCTTGGTGAGAAATGCATTGCGAAGTCGTGCGCTTGGTGCATATGGGAAGTCTTGAGGACTTGGTATGTTGACTAGGCTCGGGGTCCTTGAGTCGGTGAAGGATAACATTGCGAAGTCGTGGGCTTGGTGCATCCGAGGGACCGCCGGACGGGGAGCGAATGGAGTGAGCCCAAAGGAAGCATACTTCTAGGGCATGAGACACGAAGGATGGTGTTGCGAAGCCGTGCGCTTGGCGCATCCGAGGGACGTAGGTCGAGGGAAGAGGGCTTCGGTGGGGAACTCCATGAGGGATAAGGTGGACTTGGCCAAGTGGCTAAGACTGAGTGTCGGAGGATCAAACTTGATGTTTAAGGTTTTACCCGACGATCGGATGCTCAAACAACTTGGTGTTTGAGATTTTTCTCGACAACAGTCGACTGGCACAGGTGCCGGTTCGACTAATCCAAGTCGACTAGGGCTCGACTGGTGTAAGGCTGCGATTGTGTAGCGATCGTGATGGGTGGATCGACAAATGACAATGTCGATAGTCGATCACGAGGATGGCAATGATCGATGGGAGTGTTGCGAGCACAGAACGCTCCATAGCCGACTGGCCAGTCAACTACTAGGTCACCAGTCGACTGATGGGCATCATCAGTCGACTGGTAGGTGATCCGTTGGAACTTATCCGACGTGGATCTGGCCGTTGTGAGATAACGGCTACAGGGGCAGTCGATTGGGGCCTTTTGCCAGTTGACTGCTAGGCACAAAAACAGCTCGAAGCAGGTTATAAATGGTGCTCGAGATGGAGGTTTTTGTCAAGCCTTTTGTGAAGCTATTAGAGGGGAATTGTTGCTGCATTCCAGACCTTCAAGAGCCATCTAAAGCAAGCAACAAGCAAAGTGATCAAAGTAATCGGTGAAAGTTTTCTTGTGTATTGTATTTGTGTATTTGCTTGTATTTCTATATTACATTGTAATTGCTTGTGAGAGGTTTCTCTACCTCCGACGTGTTGTCGAGAAGGAGTGCTATAGTTAGTGTCGTACGCATAACTAGAGCTCGGTGAGCTCACCCGTGGAGTAGGAATCATTCGGTTCCGAACCACGTATATCGTGTGTGTTTGTTTGTGATTGTATTTGTTGTTAGTATTCATATTTGTATTAGTAGTCTGCTGCGCTAACAACAATTGTAGACGAGCACGCAACGAGAACGAACGAATTACGTCATCGAACGAAAGAGGGCTATTCACCCCCTCTAGCCGGCCAACACTTCACCACATCGATCCTACAAGTGGTATCAGAGCCAAGGTCGCTCTTCAAGGACTAACCGCTACGAGAGCACTATAAAATGGCCGGCTTCATCCATCCACCAAAATTCGAAGGAGATCTTCTATGGTGGAGAAGAAAGATGGAGGTATATCTCGAAACCAATTTTGATTTTAAGATTATTATAGAAAACGGTTTTGAGATGCCTAGGGATAAAGAGAACAAACCCATTGAGAAGTCAAAGTGGACCCAAAACCAAATCAAGAACTTCAAGACAAATCTCGAGGTAATAAAATTACTTAGTGATTTGTTACCAAACCATATTTGGTCTAGATTGGGTGACTATAGGGATGCAAGGGAGCTATGGAATAAGATAATAAAACTCCAAGAAAACACCCAATCGGCACAAGTAGAGGAGAATGCCGAGGAAGAAGCACCCACAACATTTGAAGATATTGATGATTTGGTGGAGACCGCCACCTCTAGCATTGAGGGGGAGGAAAGGGTTTCTATTCCGGAGCAAAGTCAAAACGAAGCATCTACCTCCGGAAGATGTGATCAAGAAGAATCCTCCACCTCCCTAGGTAACTCAAGTGTTATTATTTTAAATAAAAATCACATAATATTCTTTGAGTGTAGGGAGAAAGGGCATTACAAGAGAAAATGCCTTAAATTGGCTAAGGAAAAGGCATCGACACTAAAAGTCAACCCAAAGTCAAAGGATGTCGGAGTCCCCTCAATTAAGAGCAAAGAGCACATTGTGTGCTTCAAATGCAACCAAAGAGGGCACTACCGAAGCCAATGCCCTAGGGGGAGGAAGAAAGGGCAAGAAGGTGTAATTCATGTAGGGGGAGCTTCTAAAGCTAACCCTAAGGTAAATTCATTTAATGCACCTTCAATTCCTAAAGTTAAAAAGCATGCTAAGAATTATTTTAGTTCTCTTGCTATTATCAATGAAAAGCATGCTAGTAGAAATAATAAGGTTTATTGTTTAGGTGCTAAGCATGTTAGCTTCTCTAAGGACAAACCTAGGACTCAAAACACTAGACCTATTTTACCTAAAGAGTCCATTAGGAGAGTTGAAAACCATCTAGGCATTAACCCTAAGAAGGGTATACATATGCCTAAGAGGAAGAACATTTCCCAAAAACATAATGAAATTTCAAAAATGGAAAAATTAGAGCTAGAGAACCAAGTCTTGAGGTCAAGACTTGAGAGAATGGAGAAAACCCTTAGAATTATAGAAAGTTCAATTATAGGGTCAAATGCCCAAAAGTCAAGACCTAGGAAACAAGAAATGTCTAAGGGCAAGAAGGGTTTGGGTCACAAACCTATGTCCTACCATAATGTTCCATTTAATTATGGAACCACATCTAGGTCTAGAAAAACCAAGGCTAATAGGGAAGTTATCCCTAAGTCTAGCCATGGTGTGTGTTTAGTGGCTAAGGACTTAAGGAAAACCAAGAAAGCCACTAAGAAGGTCAATGGAGGAGTCACCTCTAGAGTTGACCCAAGTAAGACCCATTTGACTAAGGCTTCAAAGCCAAAAAGGGTCATTAGGAAGGTATCTAGGGAAGTTATCCCTAGTGAATACCTTGTTAACCCAAGGAGCTCCAATAAGTATTGGGTTCCTAGGAGCGTGATCGATTCACGCTAGATGGGTTAAGGTGTGTCAACCCTAAATGGATGGGTAGTTAACCTAGCCATGGTGAGTTGACACATTAGGATGTGCCAATATGCTTGAGAAGTTGAAAAATGATTAAAATTGGTACAATTAGGTCATAGAGGTCATGGTGTGCCATTTTGGGGTTTTGGCGCACTAGGGAAATGAATGACATTAAGGCAAAATTGAATTAACTCATAGAAATGGCAAATTGATTTTAACACTTAGGTATTCTATACCTTAGTATATTTTACTTGTCATGCTTTATTTGCCTTGTCATGTCATCATTTTCATTTTTATCTCTAAAAATGTCATGATAATGTTTAGACTTATTTTTATATGTCATGTATGCTAAAACATCATTCACATGCCATGACATCATGATTTTGGCATATGCTTTTATCTATATCATATTCATGCATATAACTAAAATGAAATTAAAGACTATGGCACAATTTGAAGGGAATCAAATAGAGTTGCCTTAGAAATATGCATGAGAACATAAAGAACAAAAACCCACATCTCACTAAGATATTTGACTTGTATGTGTTTTACACATCTAGATATTGGTGAGATGTTTAGGAAAAAGAAAATAAAGGTTTTAAAAACATTTTGAAAATATTTTGAAAAACCTTGGTGAAGCCTATCTTTTGATAGCTATCACCATTGAATGGGATGATACAAATAGGGCTCTTTATTGAAGCTTTTCTTAAATTTTGGACATTGTATCAATCTCCTAATTTAATGGGTAAAATAAATTTCTAATAATTTTCACTCATAATGATTGTGATAAGTAATATACATACCAAATTTCAAGATTTATCAACTTATGTATATTTACTTATTAATTTCGAAAAGTCATTTCAAATTAAATTCAGCGCAAATGATTATCATCATCGTATCATATTATCGATCGATGATGGCAAATGATCGATTTTGAATTCAGTCAACTACCCAAGCTGATTTTGGGTAAATCTTATTTGTTAGGCTCATGTTCAGCTAGGTTAAGGTCCCCTAACCACTCCTAACCCTAGGATATGCTTGGGAGAGCATTAGAAAGGGTGGAAATGTTGGGTTTCCGGCACCGCGGCGTGTGTGTGTTCGATCATGTTTCGTAAACATGAACACAGCGGAAGCAATAAAAATAATAAATACTCCTATTTATTACAACACACACAACATACGCATGCATATTACAACAAGTGTAGACATAACCGTAAATTTAAATTTGCAATAAAAGAAAATTTATCTACGTTATACCTTTCGTATGACGTGTAGCGGGAACGGCATCAACCGGAACGATTCTCGCTAGAATCGTCTCTATCCGTATCCACGCCGAGTTCCTCGGGATGACTTCGCTAAGCCACGAGCTTCGTCTTCGTACGGGTTACTAGCCTCGTGTTGAAGACGACGTGATCGAGAGATGATCACGATCCGAATCCAAATTCGGATCCAAAACGAGTCCTCAAAACTCGCTTCTCCGGAGAGGTATTCGTCAACCGATTGACGAATCCTTCGTCCTCCACCTCAGAGGATTACCAGAGATCGAATCCCCGGTAAGCTAGCCTCTGTCGGAGCTCTAACCGTCGTCCAAACGACGCTCCGACGAGAGGAGAAGAAGCTGTCCAGAAAAACTGGACAGCTTGGTGGAGGAGTAGGCGCCGGCCAAAACAAGGAAGCCAAGTGCTCACCTTGATGCCAAACCTAAGGAGGATCGCCGGAACTCTTCCGGCAGCAGCTCGACGCCGGCGAGGAGGAAGGAAGCAGCCTTCTGGACACCGGTTGGAGGAGCTATGGGCTGGGCGGCGCCAACTCAAAAGGGGAGATGAGGTGGGCGGCCAAACTAGGGTTGCCTCTTCATTAGGGCTTAACAAACCCTAAAGCCCTTTTTTATAGAGAACTAATTCTCTTAATGGTTATTGGATCATAACCATTAGGCCCGTTAACCCGCTCCATTAAGATAAGTTAAAATAAACCAAACCATGATGGTTTATTTTAAGTTAAAACGAACCGAACCAACTTTTGGTTTATTCGTTTGAAATAAACCAAACCCTTTGGTTTATTCTCCTCCATTGGATTAGAACCAAACCATTTTGGTTCATCCATTACGTCTTCATAAGACTCGGCCCATCCACGCTTCCATTGCGACTGAAACGATTTCATGCTCGCTTTATGTTTGGTCCAACCAAACTTAGTTTCTCTCGGTCTGAGAATCACATTCTCAAGCTCGTTTTAAATCCTTTGGATTACGCTCGTTGTGCGTGTGACCAAATAGGTTCTCGATTTATGTTGGCCGTCTATAATTAACCATTAATTATAGAACGATCATGAGTGGCACCTAGTAGTACATCATGATCCCCAATTAACCGAAAAGATCAACGGTTGATCCAGAACTATTTCTGAAACCCTTCAGTAGATCGAATGATTCGTGCTCCATTCCCTTCACTCATCTTATACCCACTTAGTTCAGGACATGGTCTATAGTGTCAGTCCCCACTAGGCTGACTACGTCACACCTAGCCCAAGTATCATTTCCTCGTCCTACGGATTCTAGTTACTCCACATGTATCGAAGAGTACCTTACTCTAAACATGTAATGCTTTGGCCAAAGACTTTAGTAACAATCCGACGAGAGGCCATGGGTATACATCTCCTCGCAAGGAGTGGTGAATCCTTTATAGGCTATTCAAACACCTTCGATCACTTCGACTTATACCCAATCATCCCGGGTCCACATCTCCTTAGAGATGTTTGCTTAAGATGTCAAAGCATAAGTCTCCATGATCAAGATGACTTGAATACCGCAAGTCAAAGGAACATCGCACTTAAGCCATAGTAAGAACTTCATTGACATATCTATATATGCAGAGAACCATATGAAGTCTTACAGCTGGTCACTCCAATGAACTAGTTACCATAACTAGCATCCACGATTAACTCCGGACATCACAATGTCTCCAGCCAGTGAGAATCAGCTGCTTGGATACACCAAGGAGTATACCTCGTGCTAGTCTCGACAGAATTGATGGTGTCCAAATCCATCAATTCATCGACTAGAGATAATTCCGATACATCACAATTACACATGTAGAGATACTCACTAGTTGTGATCCAATCACAAATTCTCTCATGCTGTGAATCGCATCGTGGACATTCAGTAGATGAGTTTAAGATCCAATCAAATACATGAAACATGTATACTCAAATAGTGAATCTTCTTTTATCATATAAATGGTTCATACATAAGGCGATTGCCTTAGGACATCTCTCATATATTACTAACAGACTCCCACTTGGCCTAATGCCAATCGCTACGGTATCCAATACCATAAGCTCGAACATGACCCTCAAACTTACTTTCAGGTAATGCCTTAGTCAAAGGATCCGCTAAGTTGCTTTCAGTGGGAATTTTCTCGATTTGTATTTCGTTCCTACTGATGATCTCTCTGATAAGATGATAGCGGCGAAGCACATGTTTGGATCGCTGATGAGACCTTGGCTCTTTCGCCTGTGCAATTGCTCCATTGTTGTCGCAGTAGACCGGTATTGCTTCAACAATGGCCGGAATCACACCAAGTTCATGAACGAACTTTTTGATCCAAACCGCTTCCTTTGCTGCTTCCGAAGCTGCAATGTATTCTGCCTCAGTGGTAGAATCCGCTACAGTCTCTTGTTTGGAACTTTTCCAACTCACTGCGCCCCCATTCAAGGTGAACACGTATCCGGCATCGAGACACGGAATCATCCTTGTCGTCTGAAGGTGGCATCGATACCCACGTATCACCATGTACCCTTCTCCATATATTAGGAACACATCCTTAGTTCTTCTCAAGTACTTAAGGATCGTTTTAACAGCCGCCCAATGATCCATTCCTGGATCGGACTGGTATCTGCTCGTGACACTCAGAGCATACGATACATCGGGCCTCGTACATAACATAGCATACATGATAGATCCTATTGCGGATGCATAGGGAATCTTACTCATGCAAATCCTCTCGTCTTCTGTGCGTGGACACATAGACTTTGAAAGGTGTACCCCATGCCTGATGGGTAGGAAACCTTTCTTGGATTCCGACATGCTAAACCTCTTTAGCACTCGGTCTATATATGTAGACTGCGAAAGACCAAGCAACCGTTTCGATCTATCTCTATAGATCTTAATCCCGAGGATGTAGGTTGCTTCTCCCAGGTCTTTCATGGAGAATGTCTTGGATAACCAAACCTTCACTGACTGTAAGATTGAAACATCGTTTCCTATAAGTAGTATGTCATCGACATACAATACTAGGAATACGACTGCACTCCCACTAACCTTCTTGTACACACAAGGTTCGTCTGGATTTTGAGAGAAATCAAACTTTTTGATTGTCTCATCAAAACGGATATTCCAGCTCCTGGATGCTTGCTTCAATCCATAAATGGACCGTCGCAATTTGCATACCTTGGTTTTATCAACCGATGTGAAACCCTCAGGCTGTATCATATACACGTCCTCGAGCAGGTTTCCATTAAGGAAAGCTGTTTTCACATCCATCTGCCATATCTCATAATCATAATGAGCCGCTATGGCCAGGAGCATCCGAATGGATTTAAGCATAGCTACAGGCGAATAGGTTTCGTCATAATCAACACCTTGTTTTTGACGATATCCTTTGCCACCAATCTAGCCTTATAGGTAATCACATTACCATCCATGTCAATTTTCTTCTTGAAAACCCACTTGCACCCTATAGGCTTTATCCCTTCAGGTGGGTCAACCAAGTTCCAAACTTGGTTTTCATACATGGAATCCATTTCCGACTTCATGGCACCAAGCCACTTATCCCTTTCTGAACTTGTCAGCACTTCTTCATAACTGGTAGGCTCCTCATCATCAATGAGTAACACGTCGTTCGATTCACTTACGAGAAATCCATATCTCTCGTGAATATTGCGTGTTCTGCGGATCTACGAAGATGTGGTGTTACAATAGTCCATTGATTGCTCATCACTATGAGTTGTCATTTGTGCTTCACCAGTATCTCATTAATGTCTATTTGAGTCTCTCGAGCCTCCTCAAGCTTGGCACCTCCCACTATTTTCTTGCAAGAGAAACTCTTTCTCTAGAAACACAGCATGCCTTGAAACAAACACCTTTTGTTCCACAGGATGATAGAATTGGTAACCCCTTGTTTCCTTAGGGTATCCAACAAATAGACATTTATCAGACTTAGCATCCAATTTGTCTGATACAGTCCGCTTCACATAAGCAGGACAACCCCATATCTTCAAGTAAGATACATGAGGTTTCTTACTATTCCATATCTCATATGGAGTAGTTGAGACTACCTTGGTTGGCATTCTGTTTAACAAGTAAACAACTGTCTGAAGTGCATAGCCCCAAAAGGACTTGGGAAGAGTTGCATGATTCATCATTGACCTGACCATGTCCAACAAGGTCCGGTTACGCCTCTCAGATACACCATTATTCTGTGGTGTATAGGGCGGAGTCCATTGAGACAATATGCCATTGTCTCTTAGATAATCAAGAAACTCTTGACTTAAGTATTCACCACCTCGATCCGATCGAAGTATTTTAATACTCTTGTCATGTTGTTTCTCTACTTCATTTCTGAATTCTTTGAACCTTTCAAAGGCTTCAGACTTGTGTTTCATCAAGAACACATACCCAAACCGTGAGTGATCATCGGTGAAGGTAATGAAGTAGCTATAGCCTCCCAATGCTTGAGTTGACATAGGTCCACATACATCAGTATGTATTAGACCTAGTAACTCTCCCACTCGTTCACCTTTTCCAGTAAAAGGTAACTTAGTCATCTTGCCTTTTAAGCATGATTCGCATGTATCGTATGAATCTAATTCAAACGATTCCAGAATTCCACATCGGTGTAATTCGGACATGCGTTTCTTGCTTATATGGCCAAGACGACAATGCCACATATAGAAGTCTATTTGATTATCCTTTCGAGCATGCGTGTTGCTCGCTTCGATATTGAAAATGTCACTGGATACATCCAACGTATAAATGCCATTACTCAAGGTTCCAGTTCCATAAAGTACGCCATTTAAAGTTATATAACAACAATTGTTACTAAACGTCAAATGGAAACCATTTCTATTTAAACAGGAAATAGAAACAATGTTCTTTATTAGAGAAGAAACATAATAGCAATTGTCCAGTTCTAAGACTAGTCCACTAGGGAGCTTCAGCAAATAAGTTCCGATGGCGACCGCAGCAACCTTTGCTCCATTGCCAACTCGCAAATTTGACTCCCCTCTGACAAGTCTTCTTCTATTCCTTATCCCCTGTATGTCATTACATATATGTGAGCTACACCCAGTATCCAATACCCAAGTGTCCAAGGAAATAGAATGACAATCAATAACGAAGATACCTGAAGAGGATGGGGCATCGGATGCCTTCTTCTTCTTCATGGACTCAAGATAAATCTTGCAGTTTCTTCGCCAGTGGCCTTCCTTGCCACAGTGATGGAAAGTGCCCTTTTGCGCTGGTTCCGCCTTCTTTGCCTTTTTCTTTCCTTTCTTCTGTTCTTTTGCCTTCCTCTTAGAACCTTTCTTTGAGGAATCAACTAACAGAACCGCCTTCTCCTCATGCTTCACAGAAGGCTCCATAGTCTTCAGCATATTGAGGAGCTCGGGAATGGTGGATTCCAATTTGTTCATCCGATAGTTCATCACAAATTGCGAGAAACTCTTGGGCAAACAATGCAAAATTAAGTCAATACTTAACTCATGATCCATCACAAAACCGAGGGTAGCTAGCCGCTCGATGTACCCGTTCATCTTTAGCACAAACTGTACTACAGACGAACCTTCTTGCATCTTCGTGGTGAAGAGGAGCCTAGAGACCTCGAACCTTTCGGATCTCGCTTGCTCATCGAACAACTCATGAAGATGGAAGACCATAGTATTAGCATCCATATGCTCATGCTGCTTTTGCAGCTCAGGTACCATCGCCGCTAGCATGATGCAACTCGCCAGCTCAGAATCTGCCACATGCTTCTGATAGACCAACATTTGGTCTAGAGTTGCATCGTCCTTAGGACGGTCAGGAAGAGGCTCTTCAAGGACATATGCAAGCTTTTCCTCCTTGAGAACAATTCTCAGGTTTCTAAGCCAGTCCAGGAAGTTAGGCCCAGTCAGTTTGTTCGAATCCAAAATAGTGCGCAAATTCAAAGACGTCATGATCAATTTATTGACCTAGAAATACAAAACGAGCATATATGAGAAAGATGATTTTAAAATGCATCAATATACATTTATAAATCCCATTCATTTTTTCGAATTTCAAAAACCCCCAAAATCACTTCGGGAGATCATAGGTCCATCTCCGAATGGGCTGATATCCATCATAGTTATGAACAACCTTGGAGAGAGTCCAACAAGCCATTCATAACTACGACGGTAGGTATCAACTATACCGATTGCATATCACGTATATGCAACTATCACAATGTGCTATCAACTAATTGAATGTTCACACATACATCGGGTTGTTAACACATTAACAAGTATGCATCATATGCATAGCACCCAACTTCACCTCCCTTTACATCGACCTTGGAGAGACTCCAACAAATCGATGCTCCAGGTTAAAGCTAACCCATTAATCAAGACATAGTTTTAATATGGTTAGAGCGCATTCAACAAATTAGCCCAGCTTGGAGAGAGTCCAACAACCAAAGCTAACGATTGACCTCTGACTCTTACCATATTAGTATTAAACTATTCCATGGTTTGAACATGTTCGGGTTCGAGCCGGGCTTGGAGAGAGTCCAACAACCCAAACAAGAAACGGAACTCTGGTTCTAACCATATTAATGGAAGGTGTAGGCTTTAATATTGTTTAAGGGTTTTATGTCTCATCCTCTTTGCATGCAAATAACTATTATCTACATGGCATGGCATACATGGCATACATCTACATGTCACGACACGCATGGCATTATGTTATGCATCTAATGCAATTACATGGCATACAATTATGTCATGTATATAACTTCCTTATTTGTCATAACTATTTGTGGAAATAAAATATGTTTAAGATTTGATTCTCCAAATCAAATCATAATTAAATTAGGAAACAAATTTCCAAATCTAATCGCATATTTTATTCATGGAATTATTTGATTAAGGAAAATCTATTTAAGAAACCAATTTCCTAAATCATTAAAACTACTTATGGAAATAAAATATTTTAAGATTTGATTTCCCAAATCAAATCATGATTAAATTAGGAAACAAATTTCCAAAATGTAATCAAATATTTTATTTATGGAAAATATCAATTTCCATAAATACTTCCAACTTTCAAAAAGTGGAAGATTTCCATAAATACTTCTAGACTTTCCAAAATTGAAAAATTTCCATAAATACTTCTAAATTTCCAAAATTAGAAAATTTCCAGAAATACATTATGACTATCGCAAAACCATTTTTACGATTATGTGAAACACAACACAGGCTCTGATACCCTTTGTTGGGTTTAGAGCCATGGCGTGTGTGTGTTCGATCATGTTTCGTAAACATGAACACAGCGGAAGCAATAAAAATAATAAATACTCCTATTTATTACAACACACACAACACACGCATGCATATTACAACAAGTGTAGACATAACAGTAAATTTAAATTTGCAATAAAAGGAAATTTATCTACGTTATACCTTTCGTATGACGTGTAGCGGGAACGGCATCAACCGGAATGATTCTCGCTAGAATCGTCTCTATCCGTATCCACGCCGAGTTCCTCGGGATGACTTCGCTAAGCCACGAGCTTCGTCTTCGTATGGGTTACTAGCCTCGTGTTGAAGACGACGTGATCGAGAGATGATCACGATCCGAATCCAAATTCGGATCCAAAATGAGTCCTCAAAACTCGCTTCTCCGGAGAGGTATTCGTCAACCGATTGACGAATCCTTCATCCTCCACCTCAGAGGATTACCGGAGATCGAATCCCCGGTAAGCTAGCCGCTGTCGGAGCTCTAACCGTCGTCCAAACGACGCTCCGACGAGAGGAGAAGAAGCCCAGGTTGACTCGAGTTTGACTCAAGCAGTACCTTGATAGTATTTTGATGATAGACAAAACTCATGACATGGGATTGTCATGAGAAAGTCTAACATGGAGTTGGCATGGAAAATCCAAGCATGGAGCTTGGTGTGGGAAAGTCCAACATGGGGTTGGCATGGAAAATCTAAAGCATTGCAAAGCCGTGCGAAGCCGTGCGTTTGGTGCTTGGTGAGAAATGCATTGCGAAGCCATGCGCTTGGTGCATATGGGAAGTCTTGAGGACTTGGTAAGTTCATTAGGCTCGGGGTCCTTGAGTCGGTGAAGGATGGCATTGCGAAGCCGTGCGCTTGGTGCATCCGAGGGACCGTCGGACGGGGAGCGAATGGAGTGAGCCCAAAGGAAGAATACTTCTAGGGCATGAGACGCGAAGGATGGCATTGCGAAGTCATGCGCTTGGCGCATCTGAGGGACGTAGGCCGAGGGAAGAGAGCTTCGATGGGGAACTCCATGAGGGATAAGGTGGATTTGGCCAAGTGGCTAAGACTGAGTGTCGGAGGCTCAAACTTGATGTTTGATGTTTTACCCGACGGTCGGATGCTCAAACAACTTGGTGTTTGAGGTTTTGCCTGATAGCAATGACCGCACAGTGCTCGATCGATCCAAGTCGACTAGGGCTCGATCGCGTAAGGTCGTGATTGTGTGCTTGGCGCGATCGATAATGTCGGATGCAATGACCGATCGAGGGATGGCAATGATCGATGGGAGTGTCACGAGCACAGAACGCTCCGTAGCCGACTGGGCTGTCGACTACTAGGTCACCAGTCGACTGATGGGCATCATCAGTCGATTGGTAGGTGATTCGTTGGAACTTATCCGACGTGGATCTGGCCGTTGTGAGACAATGGCTACAGGGGCAATCGACTAGGGCCTTTTGGCAGTTGACTGCTAGGCGCGAAAACAGCTCGAAGCAGGTTATAAATGGAGCTTGAGATGGAGGTTTTTGCCAAGTCTTTTGTGAAACTATTGGAGGGGAATTGCTGCTGCATTCCAGACCTTCAAGAGCCATGTAAAGCAAGCAACAAGCAAAGCGATCAAAGCAATCGGTGAAAGTTTTCTTGTGTATTGTATTTGTGTATTTTCTTGTATTTCTATTACATTGTAATTGCTTGTGAGAGGTTTCTCCATGTCGGACGTGTTGTCGAGAAGGAGTGTTATAGTTAGTATTGTGCGCATAACTAGAGTTCGGTGAGCTCGCCCGTGGAGTAGGAACCATTCGGTTCCGAACCACGTATATCGTGTGTGTTTGCTTGTGATTGTATTTGTTGTTAGTATTCATATTTGTATAAGTAGTCCGCTGCGCTAACAACAATTGTAGACGAGCACACAACGAGAACAAACGAATTACGTCATCGAACGAAAGAGGGTTATTCACCCCCTCTAGCCGGCCAACACTTCACCACATCGATCCTACACTCCAATCGAGTGATCACGTCGATGACTCGACTGATTGAGCCAGAAGTCGACTGATGGTGTATCCGTTGGATTTCTCCAGCTTGGATCTAGCCATTATCTCGCGACAACAGTGGCACCAGTCGACTGATAGTCCCTACCAGTCGACTGATAGGTGAAATCCAGCCCAAGGAGTAACTATAAAGGGAGCTCATGGAGGGAGGATTCACTATGGTTCTTTGAGGAGTTTTTGGGGCAAATTGCTGGTGTAATTCAGGGTATCCAAGTGCAACTCAACCAACCAAACAAGCAAGCTTCCAAAAGATTGATTGTAAAGTTTTCTTTGCATTTCTTTTATTGTATTCACTTGTATTTTCTTGTTGTATTTCGTATTACTATTGTAATCATTTGTACGAGGTTTCTCCACCTCCGACTTGTGTCAAGAAAGAGTTATTGTTATAGTGGTGTGTGATTTGAATCGCTAGGGCTCTTACGAGCCCAATCCGTGGAGTCGGAACCATTCAGTTCCGAACCACATTATATCCTTGTGTCTTGATCGTGTTTGTGTGTTTGTATTGTATATTTTCTATTTCTGCTGTGTACTAATATATTTGTAGCAAGCATGATCGCGAACGAATTCCATCAAGCAACGCCGACGCTATTCACCCCCCCCCCCCTCTAGCGGGTGCAACGTTCCTAACAATTGGTATCAGAGCGAGGCCGCACTTCATTTGGACTAACCTCCAAGAGAGCACCGCTAGAGGGTGAAGAACAAGATGGAATTTGAGGAACAACTAGGATGGGACATCAACACACTTGTCCCGTACGCACTATATGGACGAGAAGGCTTCAATTCATGGAAGAGAAGAATTGAAGACTTCATCATGATGAGTGACTTTGAAGATTGGTCCATTTTGATGGAAGGATTCGAATATCCAAGAGGACCAAAGGGAGGATTCCTCAAGAGGAAGAGATGGAGTGAGGAACAACTCCAAAGATTCGAGAAAAATACAAAGGTAATAAAATTCTTGGTTGATTTAGTTCCTAATGACATTGTGTGTATGTTAGGTAATTACATAGATGCCAAGGAACTTTGGAGTGATTTGGCCAAGCTTCATGAAAATCCATCACCGGTCCAAGAGCCCGAAGAAGAAGAACCTTCATCCTCACAAGCAAGTGAGGATTCGAAAGTTGATAGGGAATCAACATCTGGATCCCGATCGGAAGAGGAAGAAGAGGTGGAATTGGAAGAAGCCTCCACCTCTAGGATTGAGGGGGAGGAGATTAGACCTTCCACTCCGGAGCATCAAGAAGAGCCTTCCACATCTGGTCAAGATGAAGAAGCTCAAACTCCGGCACCTACCACCACCCTAGGTAACTCAAACATATCAATTTGTAATAAAAATCATATCATATGTTTTGAGTGTAGGGAATCCGGACTCTACAAGAGTAAGTGTCCTAAAAGGGTCAAGAAGACTCCATCGGCTCCAAAGGTCAAGAGTGTCGGTTCCCCCAACACATAAAAGCAAGGAGGACATCATTTGCTTCAAGTATCGACAACCAGAACACTACCAGAGTCAATGTCCTAGGGGGAAGAAAAAGATCCAAGAGGGAGCATCACAAGTAGGGGGAGTATTGAGAGCTAACCCTAAGGTAAAATCTATTAATGCACCTTCTAAATTTATTAGGCAAAAGCATGCTAGAAATAATGTTAGCAATCTTGCTATTTATCATAAAGAGCATGTTAGAAATAGTAGATACTATTGTTTAGAGCTAAGAATGTCCACATTTCAAATAAGGAGAAATTTGGG
This sequence comes from Wurfbainia villosa, assembly GCA_025175895.1. NCBI lineage: Eukaryota > Viridiplantae > Streptophyta > Magnoliopsida > Zingiberales > Zingiberaceae > Wurfbainia > Wurfbainia villosa. The sequence continues at coordinate 43,630,365 of CM046003.1, forward strand.
ACTAATGTCCCTAGAAAGACTTTACCTAGAGCCAGCATTAAGAAAATTGAGGACCACCTAGGTTTAAACCCTAAATGGACTAGGCATATGCCTAGGAAAAACAATGTCCAAAGAATAGATGAAAAATAAAAAATTGGACAATTAGAGTTTGAAAACCAAGTCTTAAGGTCAAGACTTGAAAAATTAGAGAAGACCCTTAGGATTATGCAAAACCAAATAAAAGGGTCAAATGGTCAAATTCAAGGGTCTAGATCTAAGAGTCAACACCTAGAGTCTAGGAGGCAAGGCTCATCTATGGGCAAGAAAGGCTTGAGCCACAAGTCTAGGTCCAAGGTAGATAAGCCTACCTACCATAGTGTAACATTTGACTATGGAACTAAACTTAGGTCTAGAAAGACCAAGGTCAATAGGAAAGTTATCCCTAAGGTTGACCAAGGTATGTGTCTAGTGGCTAAGGTTTCAAGGAAACCTAGGGAAGCCATTAAGAAGGTCAAAGGGGGAGTTATCTCTAGAGTTGACCTTAGTAAGACCCAAATGACCAAGGGTCATTAGGAAGGTATCTAGGGAGGTTATCCCTAAGGAATACCTAATTAACTCAAGGAGCTCAAATAGGTTTTGGGTTCCTAGAAGCGTGATCGATTCACGCTAGATGGGTTTAGATGTGTCAACTTTAAATGGATGGGTAGTTAACCTAACCATGGTAAAGGTGGCACTTTAGGTCATTTCCAAGGTTATGGGTATCTTGGAAATAAGATTGAATGTTAATCCTAAAAGATTTTAGGATGTGCCAATATACTTTGAAGACTATGAAAAATCAATCAAATTGACACAATTTAGATTTAGAGGTTGTAGTGTGCCATTTTGGGTTTTTGGCACACTTTATAAAATAAGTAATAATATGGAAAAATGGACAAAATAATATCAAATGGCAATTAATATTAAAATTTAGGTATTGTATACCTTATATTTTATTTGTCATGCTTGATTTGTCATATAACATGCTATGACATCATATCTATTTTTAATCATTTAATATGTCATGAGTATGTTTAGGGTTAGTTTTTAATGTCATATATATTTAGATTATATCATATGACATGACATCATGATCATTGGTCATGCTTTACTTATGCTATCATTTATGCCATGATCATTTCATGCATTTAATAAGAATTGAATTAAATACATATGGCATGACTTGAAGTCCCATGTATAAGGGAATCAAGTAGGGTTGCCTTAGAAAAATACATGAAACCCTAGATTAGGAGAACAAAACCCACATCTCACATCACATTGACATGTATGTGTATTTATACACCCTAGATACATGTGAGATAATAAGATATGAGTTAATTTCAAGGTGCATAGTTTTTGCATCTAGATGAACTCAAACTCACCTTATATTTGTTATGGATCATTGGGAAAGCTTATGTTCATGTCATGTACATTGAGCCCAAAGAATATGATCCAATATAAAGTTTTGAAAACATTTTAAAATCATTTTGAAAAATCTTGGTGAAGTCTATCTTTTGATAGCAATCACCATTGATGAAGTTGATACAAAGTGAGCTAAAACATTTAAGTTTTTCTTCACTTTTGAACTTTGTATCAATTTCACTATTTTATGGATAAAATATTTTTCACCCATTGTATTGCATAAGTATTATGCGTATGAAGTTTCATGATTTTTTGAATTACGTATAATTATTTATGAATTTCCGAATTTTGATTCTGATAATTGAAAATCAGATTTTTCAGTTTTCAGTCGACTACCCTTGTTTGCAGTTGACTGATGGGCACGGCAGTTGACTGATGCCTGATAAAGTCGACTGCCAATGCTGATTTCGAGAAAATAAGGTATGTTTAGCCCGTGTTCAGCTATGTTAGGGTTCCCTAACTACTCCTAACCCTAGGATATGCTTTGGGAAGGATTATAAAGGGTGAAAATCCATTGGATATGGATTAGGAGAGTTGTTAGAGTGATGTATCAAATTTAAGGTGAGTGAAAGTTCAATGTTGAACTTTGAACCTTATTTTTTATGGTTTAGAGTTCCTATTGGCTTAGGGACTTCCCAAGGACATTGTTGGTGCAATGGTCAAGGGGGAGCAAACCTTTAGGGGGAGATATCCATCATGGGATGATGGATGGTATTTTTCCTCTTGAGGAGGAAAAATGGGAATGTGAGATACCCAATTTGGAAATTGAGAGAATTCATAGGAGTGCCTCTCTTAAGTGATATGAGACTTATCACTAGGAAGAGTGAAGGCATCCTAGGTGTTTTGGACCAAGGGGGAGATTGTAAGATCTCATTGGAATATGAGACATTGACCTCCTTGGGATGAACCTTTTTGATGTATGTCAAAAAGGGGGAGAATGTTGAAATTACCAATTTGGGATAATTGGTAAGGGTATTTGAGTTAGGGGCCTAAGGCAATGGTGTTTTTGTCAAACATCAAAAAGGGAGAGATTGTTGGTGCAATCGGCCCAGGTCATGATTGACCGGACTCGAGTTTGACTCGAGTAAGTATTTTGATGTTTGACATGGATGTTTGACATGTGTTGGGGAGATTACTTATGCAATCGACCCAGGTTAGTATTTGATGTTTGACGATGGTTTAACCATTGTCATGGGAAAAGTCCAAGTCTTGAGACTTGGCATGTAAAGTCTAAGCATGGGTCTTGGCAAGGGAAAGTCCAACATGGGTTGGAAAAGGAAAGTCCAAGCATGAGTCTTGGCATGGAAAGTCCAACATGGGTTGGCAAGGGAAAGTCCGAGCTTGAGTCTTGGCATTTGGAAAGTCCAAGGGGAATATTGGCAGCATAAAGTCCAAGGGTGAAGTCTTGGCAGCATAAGTCCAATGGTTGGTGGCGTAAAGTCCAAGTGGAGTCTTGGCAGCATAAGTCCAATGTGCCTTGGCGATGTAGACACCGTTAGCATGACAATAGCCGATGGAAGCACATGAAGGCTAGCGTATGGATGAACAAGTCATGGATGACTTGGAGGGATCCGATAGGCGCAAGACTGACGGAGGTGGCTAGAAGGCTTAGGTCTAGGCTACAGGTGGTCTAGCAAGTATGGGGCACCATACTTGGGTTAAAATCTCATGTTTGAGGTTAAAACCTCATGTTTGAGGTATATCAATCGACTGGGACAATGGGTCAATCGACTGGTGTAAGTTAACTAGGATTTGACTGTGGAAAGTGCCCTAGAAGTCGATTGCAAGAGGTGATCAGTCGACTGATGGCCGAATTCTTAGGCACAGAAGGTTCTCCAGTTGAGTTATCGCGTCGACCACTCGATTGTTAGACTATCCGAGCCGCAAAAACCATTTTTTGCATTGCAAAAACCTCGAAAGTCGGCCACGAATCCATGCGAAGATAAATAAAATTACATGTACATGTTTAAAATCTTAGATCTACTCTAGATCTACATGTTAAGAGTTTTACCCTTGATGCGATGCCCTTCGCTTATCCCGCTCATCCAAATGGCTTGTCGAAACTCGAGAGTGTCAAGTGTACACTCCTCTATCGGTATCCACACGAGCAATAGGTGGAGAAAAGATAACCTAGAGTGTGCTAGCATTCCTTGAAGTCCACGACAAAGGAAAGAAAGAGAGCTTGAGGGAAGAGAGGAGGAAGAAGATGAAGTTACACAACTTAACTTCACACACAATTACCCATTCAATAGTGGTCGACCGCTATAAGGGAGTTACATGCATGCATGTAATTCCAAGAGCCATGGCTCTTGGTCTCCCTCATGAGGTGGCACCCCATGATGTGTCCATGATGATGTGGAACATCATCATTGGCCGGCCCCATGCCAAGTCACCATGACATGGCAATTGGTCAAGTCAAAATTGATCATTCATCTTCCCTCTCAAGTCAAGTCAAACTTGATCTCTTATCTCTCATGGTTGATCAAATCCAACCATTTGATTCAAGTCAATTTGATTTAATGAATCTCTATTCATTAGTTTACATTGACTCAATGAATCAAATCTAAATTAGACTCATTCAACACTTGAATCAAATTGAGCCTAATTCAATTAGTCTAATTTGGATTACTCTTAATCCAATTTGGTTCATCACATGAACCTAATCCTCATGGTCCATCATATGAACCTAATCTCCATCTAATTTCCCTTTGTGTGTGACCCTATAGGTTCTTGTAACTTTGGCAATTATCCTAAACCTATTTAGGAATATAAGCAATGAGTAGTATCTAGCAACACATCATTGTTACCCAAGTTACAAGAATGTTGAGATCCAACATCATGGTCGTGAGCATGAGGCATGACACATTTAATGCATCATCTTGATGATTCTTGTAATCATCTCGATCAGCTCACGAGGTAGTGGCAGGAGGTGCCTCTAGAATGGGCTGCTCCAGGACGTACAGTTTTCTTTCTTGGGTGAGAATGATTCTCAGATTCTTGTACCGGTCTAGGAAATTAGCTCCATTGAGCTTGTCCTTCTCAAGGACAGAACGTAGGGAGAGAGTTTCGTGTTTGTTGACATAGTAATCTACAACATGCACAATGCAGAAAATTAATATCATATTCCATTTATCATTTAATTAGGCCTTTAATCAAATGATGCTCCCACTGAATTATAGGACTTTTGTAGAATCGAGTCATGGATGTAGTCAAACCACATTACTAGATTCATACAAACTATCTATAATTCTCACGGGACAAGATCCACATCATACTACACCTTGAGTTAGCTTTGGCTAAATCGCCCAAGACTTAGTATGATCGGTAGATAAGAAATTACTGATTACATCTCTATGCAACTCTTGTTTATAGGATCAAGATCCACATTTACAAAAGACCTTGAGTTAGCTTTGGCTAAATCGCCCAAGATTTAGTGTAAATGTAACCTTATCCTACCTTTCCAACGGTTGGAATATGCCTATAGTTTTACTCGATCCAATTGAGTTAACTAGTTTTACTCAATCTAATTGAGCTTATTCTCACCCAAGCTATGATAGGCAGGACCAAGATTGTCCCTCCACACCCTACCAAGATAATATGCGTTGCTCTGCTTTGGCAGATTCAACAACAACAAATGATTGAGGTAGTGATGGGTATCAAAACTTGGTAGGCATTTTCGAGTTGATTCGATTAAGATCTAATCTAATCGTGAATGTGTATCATATACGCATTAAGGCCTTTATTACCCTACACTAGCATGCATCACATACATACAAAGAAATATACTAGCATGCATCATATACATACAAGCAAAATATCCTAGCATACATTATATACATACAAGCAAAATTTACTAGCAAGCATCACATACATACAAGCAAAAACAAATATATATATATTGCGATGAGGTCATGGCCCTACTACGATCTTCTCAAGCCAATGAGAAGATCGGACGGTCAACCTAGGGTTAGCGGCTTCTCCAAGCGCCTCCTTTGACCGCCATGTGCCGTCAGCACCCTCCTCGTAACTCCGTCTACTAGTGGACCTTCCACCGCTCCATTTTGTACATTACAAACATTAAACTCGAGTTACATTTGAGTCTAAAACTATTTACAACTGGAATATTAAAAGAAGAGGCACGATGCGCAAGTCGCATACCATATACAACATGCACAACCACAAAAATGGCACGCAAGCAGTATTATGAATTACAACACATTTATCCAATCACGTTGGGGTTCTTGGGCCATGACCATCACAGTATTATATATAATTATAAATTATATATTTTACAGAAATTTCTATAATCTTTCCTATTATTTTTTTCAATTTTATGAGTCACATCTCCGTAACGATCCCGCTAAGCGATTTACGAGCGCGATGGCGGGCCAATGCCCATTTCGGGGTTAGGGGCAGTGCCCCTACTCGGAAAATGAACTTTTCGAGTGTCCCATCTTGATCTCACAGCAACTTAAGTCACTGTCCCAAAAAACCTAAAGCGATAATTCGCCGTTTCGGAGAGTTTTTCTCGGTGGTTAAAGCCTACAAGTGTCCCAACACTTGTTGCTTCGACTCTTCGATAAAAATACCCAAAAATTCTATAAAAATAGGAATTTTATAGAAACTTACAGATCTATAATTTTTATATATAATACAAAAACTATAAAACTAAAACCCATACATGCTTCGCACGTGGCTCTGATACCACTGTTGGACTATCCGAGCCGCAAAAACCGCTTTTTGCGTTGCGAAAACCCCAAAAGTTGGCCACGGATCCGTGCAAAGATAAAAAAAATTACATGTACATGTTTAAAACCTTAGATCTACTCTAGATCTACATGTTAAGAGTTTTACCCTTGATGTGACGGCCTTCGCTTATCCCGCTCGTCCAAATGGCTTGTCGGAACTCGAGAGTGTCAAGTGTACACTCTTCTATCGGTATCCACACGAGCAATAGGTGGAGAAAAGATAACCTAGAGTGTGCTAGCATTCCTTGAAGTCCACGACAAAGGAAAGAAAGAGAGCTTGAGGGAAGAGAGGAGGAAGAAGATGAAGTTACACAACTTAACTTCACACACAATTACCCATTCAATAGTGGTCGACCGCTATAAGGGAGTTACATGCATGCATGTAATTCCAAGAGCCATGGCTCTTGGTCTCCCTCATGAGGTGGCACCCCATGATGTGTCCATGATGATATGGAACATCATCATTGGCCAGCCCCATGCCAAGTCACCATGACATGGCAATTGGTCAAGTCAAAATTGACCATTCATCTTCCCTCTCAAGTCAAGTCAAACTTGACCTCTTATCTCCCATGGTTGATCAAATCCAACCATTTGATTCAAGTAAATTTGATTTAATGAATCTCTATTCATTAGTTTAAATTGACTCAATGAATCAAATCCAAATTAGACTCATTCAACACTTGAATCAAATTGAGTCTAATTCAATTAGTCTAATTTGGATTACTCTTAATCCAATTTGGTTCATCACATGAACCTAATCCTCATGGTCCATCATATGAACCTAATCTCCATCTAATTTCCCTTTGTGTGTGACCCTATAGGTTCTTGTAACTTTGGCAATGCTTATAAACCTATTTAGGAACATAAGCAATGAGCGGTATCTAGCAACACATCATTGCTACCCAAGTTACAAGAATGTTGAGATCCAACATCACCTTTATGACTACTAATTGTGACTCTCACAATATGAGACAATGTCCCTCTATCCATGACATCTAGATTGACCAATTGAGACATAGACCGTGTCATCCTCGGTACAATCTATATCTTGAACTCCAAGTAGACTCACTCTAATCAAATGAGCTCAATATCTCATATTGACTCATTTGGGCATGGTCATGCACTTAGTGGTCTCACTCTATCAAGAATAACGATGTCACTCCCGTCATATAGGAGGGATATATCTCATCTACATCACTCATATCCCTCCGCATAATTTGTTACATACCCAGTAATCACCTTTATAGTCCACCCATTTATGAGTGACGTTTGACGAAGCCAAAGTATGCAATTCCTTATGTAGGGAACCATGGTGACTTCAGGTCCAAGGACTAATAGTCACATGAGAAATTATATGACACTCATATAATGATCCATGATACTTTCTCATGGCGGGTCATTCAGTATACATTCTCCAATGCATACCCATGTGTCAACTTGATATCTCATATCCAAGACTTGTGAGATCAAGTCATCGAGTTGACCTACATGCTAGTCTCTTCGCATTAACATTGTCCCTGAATGTTAATACTTGACTAGGAATGATTAAGAGTAGTGTTCTCTTTATCATCTTATTATCGATTCAACCAATCGATTGATATAAATAAGAACCTTCTACTCAAGGACGTTATTATACTTAGTTATTTGGCACCAATACAAGTAAGTACAATAACCATAAAGAAATGCCTTTATAAATAGGAATATGATACAATAAAGTCCATATAACAATCATCACATAATTGGCTCTAGGGCTTTCACTAACATCAATTGATTGACCTAGCAGTCAACTGATTGGTATGGTCAGTCGACTGATGGTGTATCCATTGGATTTTTCCTGCGTGGATCTAGCCGTTGTCTCACGACAACAGTGGCACCAGTTGACTGATTGTCCCGACCAATCGACTAATAGGCAAAATCCAGCCCAAGGAGCAGCTATAAAGGGAGCTCGTGGAGGGAGGATTCACTATGGTTCTTTGAGGAGTTTTTGAGGTGAATTGCTGGTGTAATTCAAGGTCTCCAAGTGCAACTCGACCAACCAAATAAGCAAGCTTCCAAAAGATTGATTGTAAAGTTGTCTTTGCATTTCTTTTATTGTATTCACTTGTATTTTCTTATTGTATTTCGTATTATTGTTTTAATCATTTGTACGAGGTTTCTTCACCTCCGACTTGTGTCGAGAAAGAGTTATTGTTATAGTGGTGTGTGATTTGCATCGCTAGGGCTCTTATGAGCCCAATCCGTGGAGTAGGAACCATTTGGTTCTGAACCACATTATATCCTTGTGTCTTGATCATGTCTATGTATTTATATTGTATATTTTCTATTTTTGCTTCATACTAATATATTTGTAGCAAGCAGGATCGCGAATGAATTCCATCAAGCCACGTCGACGCTATTCAACCCCCTCTAGCAGGCGCAATGTTCCTAATACTATTTACTTAAGGTACGTGAAATATACTTTTAGTACTTGTGCTACTTGAGTGTGCTATCTCTTACTCATTATACATTTGAGTGGGAAATTTGGGGACCAAATTTTTATTAGTGGGGGAGAATATAAGATATCGAAAAATAAAATAATAATAAATACCCTTGTTAATTAAGAAATTACCTTATAGAATTTTACAGGAATTTTTAGAAATTTTTCTAGATTTAAATGGAGTTTCTATGACATTTTATGGGGGAAATTTTAATAGGCTTTTACAAGGTCTATTTGGTTTATCTGCTTATGAGGAATTAAATGGGATTAATTAACCCAAGTTATATATATATCAAACCTAGGTTTAGGTTTTATTAATCTTCCTTCATTTTTATTTTTCCGCAACCCTCATATTCCCGATCCTTTCCATTTCATCGATTTCTCATCGTCGATCGTTTAAGTCCCGAGCATTTTCTTCTCCCATTTTCCTTCCCGATGTGGTTCCTCTCCTCCTCATCGCTGGCTTCTTCGCCTTCTTTTCTTCTCCGAAGCGACCAGCTGCCGAATGCCCTTCCCTTTCTTCTCGATCTTCCTCCTCATGGCAAGCGAAGGCGACCCACCTTGACGAGGCCATGGACGTGATGGCGGTGAAGGGGTGCGCAGTTGGGAGTCATCATCGGTACAACTTCGACTGGAGGTCGTTCTCCACGATCTCAGCCGGAGCTATACTTTCTATGTGTGGGATTAGGGCAGTCGGGTGGAGACTACTGCCGGTGTGGGAGCTGCCCTTCTGGCCGAGCATCGCCGAAGTAGGTAAGAGCTGCTCCTCTTCCTATCTTGGACGGTTGTGACTTTCTTTGCTGAGCATGATCCATTGTTTGGGAAGTGGCTTTTCCGACGAACAGAACAAAGATTTGGGAAGGATTGTCGTCGGTGGAGATGCTAGGGCTGGTAAGCATGATCCATCTCCTTCTTTCCTTTGTTGTTGTCAATTTTGGGTTGGCTGTGATGTTCTATGGGAGTTGCTCGGCTGTGGCTGAGTGAGAAGGGGGCGATGCACAACTGTGGGTTGGAAATTTTGGGCGGTTATAGGTGGTGCGTGTTCTGTAAAGATGGGGAGGACTGTGAATAGGGTTGTCTTTGGCCATGAAGGGGCTGTGAAGCTGTGCCGACTACAAAGGAGTGGTTATTCATGGGTTGTGGTGGCAGTGAAGGTGAGTTGTGTGAGTTGTAAATGGCTATTAATCAGGATTTTAAATTTGTAGTTGGTAAATTGAGATGGTTACAACAGCAATGTAGGATCTGATTTAATCATTATCATGTGTGCTAGAACTTAATGGTAATTATGTTATATACAAGTTTCGGTCACGAGATAGGTCCATGGGAGTAAAGACAGATGGTATTCTTCATAGCAGGCGGGTATCTTTGACTTATCTTCTTTTAGATATTGTCATATTATTGTGCATCGTTTACTATAGCTAGTAATAGTTTTCTATGCTTTTAACTGCCCTGGTATGTCACTACCTAGTACGTGTTGTAGCCTTTTCATATGCTTATTATATTGGTGCTCTATCATTTTGATACTTGTCATTTGTTAATTTGGCACTAAGATTAGTGGCTTACCTTATATACTGGGTATTGAATGAATAATGGATATACCTTGCATGTGTACATAGACTTATGTACTTAGGTTATTTGATATGGGCTCCTATTGGTACATACCATAGGTAGCCATGGATTGACAGGTGTATCATGTATTAGTGGCATGCATAATCTTGCATTATTGCATGACTGGCGATCATCGGCTCCTCGGTAAGAGGTGATACTACTTGGTAGTTGAGCCCATTGTCTATTATATTATCTACACACAATCACTCGTGAGTTAGTGGTATTTCAGGAGGGTGTGTGTAGTTGCTCTGTCAGGGCTCCACGGTGGTCGCTTAGGATATTGGTATTGCAGCGTGGTAGCAGACAGGGATCCCTCCTTCATTGTGAGACGAGGTGATGTCCCCCATATATATACATGGGGTAGGAGGGTGATACTCTGCTAGCATCCTGTCCACTCGGTCACATAGGTGTAGTGATGGCAGAGTACACAGTTGTCACATATCTACCCACTCGGCAGGCACACATGACATGTCGGTGGCTTGACTGGCGTCGGGGGTGACACATGTCATTACATCATGTGCATACGCTTTTACTATATGCATTGCTTGTTGCACTTTTGATTGTTACATATGATTGTCATGCACATACAGGAGGTATTATGTAGTTTGTTTTGGTGATTATACATCTGCCTGTATGGATGTATCTTATGTCAACTTAGGTGATTTTGGTATGTACAGTTTTAGGTATGTATTTTTGTCATTGTTTAATTCAATGTTTACTTCAGATTTCATAAAATTGTCTTCTTCATTAAAAACTACATTAATTGTTTCTTTAATTCTTAAGGATTCATTGTTATATACTCTATAGGCTCTACTCATGGTTGAATATCCTAGAAATATATAGGTAGTTATTTTAGAGATAAATTTTCCTAGGTAATCTTTTGTATTTAGTATGTGTACACTACATCCAAAGACTCTAAAGTACTTAATGTTAGGTAATTTTCGTAGTATATTTCATAAGAAATTTTCTGGTGTCATTTAATTGTTAAGGTTCTATTTTGGACAGCAGGCAGTATTGACTGCTTCTGCCCAAAATCTATCAGGTAAACTATATTCGTTCAACATGGTCCTGGCAGCCTCTTGTAGGGTTCTATTTTTCCGTTCAACTAATCCATTTTGTTGAGGGGTCCTAAGGCAAGAGAATCCATTGTGGTATCCGTTTTGATTACAAAATTCCGTAAACTTAAGATTTTCGAATTCTCCACCATGATCACTTCTAATTCTTTTAATCCTTAAGTTCTTTTCATTTTCTAGTAGCTTGCATAGATTAGCAAAATGATCCAAGGTTTCATTTTTTATGTTTTAAGAATTTTACCCAAGTAAACCTAGAGTAATCATCTACTATTACAAGACAATATTGACTACCGTTTAGTGACTTAGCTCCATGTGAGTCAAAAAGGTCCAAGTGTAGGAGCTCAAGCACATCTTTAGTTCTCTCTTGATTAGTTAATTTATGTGAAGTTTTAATTTGTTTTCCTTGTTGACATGCATTGCGTATTTTATTTTCTAAGTTAGCTAATTTGGGTAAAACTCTAACTAGACCATTATGACTTATTTTACGTATGAGTCTTGGATGGGAGTGGCCCAGTCGTCTGTGTCACAACCATGATTTCTCTTGTTGTGTCATTTGACACTTGGTTGAGGAGTTTGGTAGATTTATTGTGTAAATAATATTTTTCCTAATTCCCCCAAGTATGATTTTTGTGCAATCATCATTCTTAATTAAACATTCATTTGGTAAAAAATATAACTTTATAACTAGTATCACATAATTGACTAACACTTAAAATATTGAATTCAAAATTTTCTATTAATAGGACTTTGTGTATTATAAAATTTGAGTTTCGCTCAATATCACCTAATCCGATGATTTTGAGTTTTTCGTTGTTTCCGAAGGCTACCGATCCTAGGTTTTTGAATCTGAGCTTCGTAGACTTTAGTCGGTCTCTGGTCATATGTCTGAAGCACCCACTGTCTAACATCCATTGATCCTACACATATAGTAGTTGGATCGGATATTGGAATTTTAAATCAATTTAGAAGTTTTTAACCTAAGATTCATCTCACCCTTTCTACATGATCAATCACGTTAACCATATATATGTTTTGTGAGATGACTTTCAATTTTACTTAGTTAATTTTAATGATTTGGAAATTAATTAACCTTGGGTTAGATTCGAATTTAACCTTTAGTTAGTTAGGTGAACCTTTTAAAGGATGGCTTCCAGGTCGTGGCGAGGTACAGAGGCCTTCTTTGATCGGAATAACGACCACTTCTTAATTGTATACTTAATTCACTTTAGGGTTAAGTCCTATATAGACGTCGCCTCGGACCGCTACGAAATCGAGAAAAAACCCTAGTTGCACAGCTCCATCGAGCCACCACACGGCCGTGTGTTTCCATACGGCCAGGCCGTGTGCGGCTCTGGTGTGCTGATCTTCGCCCATCGGACACGGCCGTGTGAATCCACACACCCTGGTCATGTCCCATTCTGCGTCTAGCATGAAATGTCCTTCTTTCGCTCCGAAAATGCGTCTTTTCCACCTGAAAAGCCAACCTACACACAAAAGAACAACGAGCAGACCTCCGAACTAGAAAATAGGAAATGCATGTAAAAACAGAGTAACATATGCATGAAACTATCACAAAATGTAATAATATGTGAGCGAAAACTACTCAAAACTACTTCTAAAATCTTATATGTTTTGCTCACATCACTTCCCCCAGACTTAAATCTTTGCTTGTTCTCAAGAAAACATTAGTGCCATGAAATTTTAAAAAGATATTGTTCCATAATTAGCATGCTAACTAAATTTATCATGTGGTATTTACAATCAAAGCAAAATAGATATGTTCTAAAAATTCACTAAGTTAGCTCCTTGTGCTCGTTCTAGGTGAATCATTCTTAGGGGATGCTTGTTCCATGTGAAGGTTTTTTGGAACAGAAGCTCTGATACCACTTGTAGGTAGGAAACTTCGCTTTCCACTTCAACTCGATCGCTTGTTCATGGAGATCCCGTCTTCGTCCCCGGATTAAAAAATTAATCCTCGACAAAGAGGGATTACCAAAGCAACGTTCCATCATCGTGCTATTTGTTTAGAGTGGTCACTTGAACAAACTAGTTGTTCAAGCAACCTACCTCTATTCTACGATTAGCCGCGGAATAGACGATATATGGATCACTGGTTTTTGTGTTTGTATTTAGGGTCCAAGTAAATTTAGCCACAAAACAAAACATACAACATGTGTATAATTGAAAACAATTATAGATATGATACAAAAGAATATAAACAAACATTATACCTCTTGATCTTCTATTGTATGTCCTTCCTCCTTTTGGACGTCGTGTGGGCGACGATATTCCAAAAGTAGAAGCCTCCTAGATCACGATCTTCCTTTCCTTGCTCGCTTTGAACAAGAGAAAGTATAGAAACAAAACCCTTCTCCTTTCTTTAGCCAACCACCAAGCACCAACCTTGATGCTTGCCGCCGGCCAACAAGAAGAAGAGATGAGGAAGTGGGCGTCGGCCAAGAGCTCCAAGGAATTACCCTAACCCTTGTTTCCACTGGCCAAGGAGAAGAGGATGAAGCGCTTTGGACACCGGCAATGGAGAGGAGAGGAGAAGATGGGCGTCGGCCACCTAAGGAAGAAGAAGGAAAAATTTCCTAATTTGTAGCCGCCCAACCTCCAAGCCTCTTTGCCACCCAAACCCTAATTCCCTTTGCCTTCAATTTTACTTGCCGCCCACCCTAATTCCTCCTTTTATAGAGTTAGGCTTAAGCCTTGTTTTAATCTCCACAATCAGTTCTAGGGATTTAATCTCAACCATTGGATCTAGAGATTTAATCTCAACCGTTGGATCTAGAGTTTTGTTTTCCATCATTGGATCAAGGCTCCATGAGGTTTTAATAGGCTACAATAGGGACCATGAGGAGGAGTTGGATCTTAGTCACCCAATGGATCAAGCCCACAAAGTCTGATCCATTAATGATAATCCATTCCACTAGGGGATTATCATTGATCTACCTCACCAACCTCCATAAGTTAATATGGGCTCCATATATTATTTGTACATTTATCTCCCCATGTTTAAGATCTCGAATGTCCGTCGATTAATTAATTTACTGACAATTAATTAATCAACATCTAACTCCATGAGTAGTACCACTCAACCTTATCATCATGTCAGACCAAGTCCACTTGCAGTGTTTACATGATGAACCTTATGAGCTCCTCAAGGGGACATCATCATCCCAATATATAGGACACGGTTTCCTCCTATAATCAACGGCACACCATATAAGTAATATTATTTCTCAACTTACCGAGCCTATCGATTTACTCTATAAATCTCCTCCATTGGTAAATCAAAGAAATGAATACTAAGTATATGTGCTCGTTATTATATCGGGATTAAGAGCATGTACAATATAATATCTGAAGTCTGATTCGATTATGTAGTCAGCAATGAATCGAATCACCTCTAAGTCGGTCCTTCTCAATACACACAAAGTGTACTAGTGTGATTCTATGGTCAAGACAAACCAATACCAAATCACACTACAACCATACCAATGGTTTGTCCAAAGTCATCTCGGTTGTGAGCCTTTACTTATACTCTACAAGGAGCTGATAACATCATCTACCGTGTGACACTACACACCATGTTATCTACAATGTAATGTATTAGACAATATGCATAACCATAAATATGCAAATAATGATCATGTGATTCTTATTTCAAAATAAAGATGTTCATACAAAAGATAGACTTTTCAGTATACATCCCAACAATCTCCCACTTATACTAAAAGACTATGTTATCCTCAAACTGTCATACATCTGATTCTCATTCCCTCCACATGCATATCGAAAGCTCTCACTGGAAGGGCCTTAGTGAAAGGATCTGCCAAGTTATCCTCCGATGCAATCTTGGCCACAACAACTTCTCCTCACTTTACGATTTCTCGTATCAGGTGGTACTTGCGCTCTATGTGTTTACTTGCCTTATGGGCTCGTGGTTCCTTCGAGTTTGCAACTGCACCACTATTATCACAATAAATTGTGATAGTTCTGGGCAAACCAGGAATCACATCCAAGTCCATCAAGAAGTTCCTGAGCCATAGCTTCTTTGGCCGCCTCAGAGGCCGCCACATACTCAGCTTCCATGGTAGAGTCTGACACGCATTTTTATTTGACACTCCTCCATACAATGACTCCACCTCCCAAAGTAAACACAAAACCTGAGGTAGACTTACTATTATCCCTGTCTGATTGGAAGTCGGAATCTGTGTAACCTACAGTGAGTAATTGGTCTGCCTGGTAAACTAGCATATAATCCCTAGTCCTTCTCAGGTACTTCAATATATGCTTTACCGCAGTCCAATGTCCCTGTCCTAGATTACTTTGATATCTACTAACCATGCCGACGGAAAAGTAGATATCCGGTCTCGTACACAGCATAGCATACATGAGACTTCCTACTGCCGAAGCATAAGGAACCACCTTCATCTCCTCTATCTCCTCAAATGTTCTAGGACATATCTCCTTAGATAAAGGAACTCCATACCTGAAAGGTAGAAAACCTTTCTTGGAGTTTTGCATGCTAAAACGAGCCAAAATGGTGTCTATGTATGAAGCTTGAGATAAGCACAACATCCTTTTCCTACGATCCCTTATAACCTTGATCCCAAGGATGTGTCCCACTTCTCCCAAGTCCTTCATATCAAACTGTTTGGACAACCATACTCTTACGTCTGATAACACCTTGACATTGTTGCCAATTAACAAAATGTCATCTACGTATAGTACAAGAAATACCACTACGTTTCTATCACATCTCTTGTATACACAAGACTCATCCGGACTTTGAATAAATCCATAAGACTGGATCACCTCATCAAAGCGGATGTTCCAAGACCTCGAAGCTTGCTTCAATCCATAAATGGACCGATTAAGCTTGCACACAAGATGCTCTTTGCCCTTTGCAATGAATCCCTCTGGTTGCTTCATATAGATGTTTTCCTCAAGACTTCCATTAAGGAAAGATGTCTTGACATCCATCTGTCATACCTCATAATCCATATGAGCAGCAATGCATAAGAGAATCCGGATAGACTTAAGCATGGCCAACAGCGAAAAAGTCTCCTCATAATCGATACCCTCTTTCTGAGTATACCCCTTCACAAGAATCCTTGCTTTAAAGGCTTCAACCTTCCCATCTATTCCTCTCTTTCTTTTGTAGATTCACTTGCATCCAATGGTTTTTACACCATTGGGTGGTTCTACCAGCTCCCAGACCTGATTTGAATCCATAGATTCAATCTCAGAATTCATCGTACTTTGCCAAGATACTGCATCTTTATCTTGGATCGCCTCGTCATATGTCTAGGGATCAGGTTCATGTTCGCCAGGAACCAAATCAAAAGATTCTCCCAAGAACATGAATCTATCAGGCTATCTAACAACCCTCCCACTACGATGAGGTATCACCTGTGTATCCTCTGTGACATGTGGTGCAATAACTTGTGGTATATCCTCTTGTACCGGTGGTACTGAAGTAGTGACTTCCCCTTTCAATTCCTCCAGAACAATCTTACTCTTGGGCTTGTGGTTCATCACATAGTCTTCCTCTAGAAATCTGGCGTTCGTGCTAACGATCACCCTCTGATCTCTAGGACTATAAAACAAACCACCTTTCGTTCCTCTAGGATAGCCAACGAACATGGGCACTTCTGTACGAGGTTCCAACTTACTAACATCTGCCTTTACCACATGTACTGGACTCCCCCAAATTCGAATATGTCTTAGACTAGGCTTTCGCCCAGTCCACAATTCTGTGGGTGTAGAAGGCACTGATTTAGATGGTACCAAGTTCAGAATATACACTGTTGTACTCAGAATAACTCATCATCGATCTAACCATCTCCATAAGAGTCATATTCCTTCGCTCTGCTACACCATTCTGCTGGGGTGTGCCAGGTGCAGACAATTGGGATTGAATCCCAGCCTTTGATAAGTAACTTCTAAACTCTCCCAAGAGGTACTCACCACCACGATCAGATCGTAGTGTCTTGATACTTTTACCTTGACATTTCTCCACATCAGCCTTGAATTCTTTAAACTTGTCAAAGCATTCAGACTTGCGGCACATCAAGTAAATATATCCATATCTTGAATAATCGTCTATGAAAGAGATGAAATACTCAAAACCACCTCTAGCCTGGATAGACATAGGACCACACAAATCAGAATGAACCAATTCCAACACATCTTTGGCTACCCCTTGGCCTTAAAAGGCCTCTTGGTCATTTTACCCTCCAAGCAAGATTCGCAGGTTGGGAAATCTTCCACCACTAATGAACCCAGAGGTTCATCATCTATCAACCTTTGAATTCTGCTTAGGTTAATATGACCAAGTCTTAGATGCCAAAGATATGTTTGGTTCATCTTCGAAGGTTCTTTTCTCTTATTGGAATTAGAAGATGAGTTATTAACTTCTATTTGCATCGTGGGAGCTTTTGGTTCAAGTGTATATAAATTTCCTATCAATGCACCAGAACAGATAATCTCCCTATTCCTTTTTATAACAACTCTGTCATTAAAAGAAATAGAATATCCATCCATAAACAACTTAGAAACCAAAATCAAATTCTTTCTAAATAAAGGTACATAAAGGCAATTCTTAAGAACCAAAACTTTATTTTTCTTAAAAGACAAATAAACATCTCCCACTGCAACAGCCGCCACCTTTGTGGCATTGCCCAAGTATACGGTAATCTCTCCTTCAGCCAGTCGTCTGGTTTCCTGGAACCCCTGTAAAGTATTGCAGACATGATCATTGGCTCCCGTATCTACACACCAGATGCCGGTAGATAACACCGCTAAACATGTTTCAACGACTAGACCAAAAGATATACCTTTTTTCTGCTTCCGGTTGGGGCAATCCTTCTTCTAGTGTCCAGTCTACTTGCAAGTGAAGCACTTGCCTTTCGGCTTCCTCACTCCTCCCTGAGTTCCTCCCATCGCCTTTGCCCCAGCTTGTTTCTTCTTCTTCTTGTCTTTTAGCTTAGGAGTAGAAACCTTTTGGGCAACCATTGCTTGCGCCTAAGCACTCTGACGAAATAGCCCCTCTACCGCCTGGAGTTCTGTCAGAAGCTCTGCCAATGAATACAACCTCTTGTTCATGTTGTAGTTCAGGCGAAACTGCTCAAAACTCCTAGGTAGAGACTAGAGAATGATATCAACCTGGGTTTCCCCATCGATCTCAGCTCCAAGGACTTCCACCTCATTCAAATGAGCCATCATCTTGAGAACATGATCCCTCACGGGTGTTCCCTCGATCATGGTGGTCATCATCAAGTTCCTCATGGCTTCCTGCCTAGCAGCCCGATTCTAGTGTCCGAAAAGTTCCTTGAGATTGAGCATCATGTCATAAGCAGTGGGCATGGCTTGATGTTGATGTTGCAGTACATTTGACATAGATGCCAAAATGTAAATGTAACACCACGCCATCTCATAGGCCTTTATCCACTTCTTATAGCTCTCCTTCTCCTTTTCCCCAGAATCATCCATAGGCTTAGGAGGACACTCTTCGAGGAGTACATATTTGTATTCCTCAGCAGTCAAGACAATGTCAAGATTCCTCTTCCAATCAACATAATTGGGTCCAGTAAGTTTATTTTCTTTCAGTATCACAGCAAGCGGGTTGAAAGTCATTTTGAAAAAAAAAACTAAAAATCACATAGATCAAAACATTAGATTTCAAAAAATTATTGATTCCTCAAACAATAAAATTTTAAAATCAACCAACACCTCAAAACACCAAGAATATCGTATGCCACGATAGTGTGGACGTATACGAATTCTACATTTGTAAGAGGAGGTTTTACCCATTAATTTTACTATCTTGTCAACCTAACTTTTTGACAAATAAAATTAATAGTTGGTTCATATTCGGCCCTACAAATAAAAGAAGTGACTCCGATGAGGAGGATACTTATATTTGTATCTAAGTGTTCACCATTACTTGGTACCAAGGTAATTATCTCGGGTTATATATCTTCCGATGGGGAAGTACACATGCTCCTTAATAATTTCCTATAGCCATATTCGACCTTGTGATCCGCAAACAAACTCATCTGATGGGGAGGAAGGCACTCAAAGCCGACGCGCAAGTTTGTTTGCATCACATGTCAAATCGTAATGGAGGCCGTGGGAATTTATAAAAATATCCCTCTCCCACTTAGTAATTTAAAATTGAGAAATTTTCTAGCCTACGACATGCATATCAAACAATAAGCAATAAATATGAAAAAGAATATTTTCCAACTATTATGGCTTTTGTCTCCAATATGTCTCCCGTCGTATCACCATCTCGTCCGCTCCTCCCTATGTCATGTACGAGCCATCCGGAGATCCGAGCCGAGACAAAACTATTTTAATTTACATCAATCGATCCTATACTCCATGAAGGAGTGTACATGAAATCTAGATCAAAAGTAAACTAAAATAAAAAGAGTGGCTAAACAATGTCGTATATAATTACAAAAATTAAATACTAGCCTCGTCAACCCCGAGGATTCAACAAAATATACAATTACACACATACAATCACATACACACATATGGCCATAATAGTTGGATCCTATGCCTGCAACCAAAAAGTTAATCTATGCACATCCTACTATTATCCAGCACATATAATATATGAAAAGTGCATAAAAGTAACTGAATCCTAAACACACAAAACTGGAAATCGTGGCTCTGATACCAATTGAAGGTTTTTCGGAACTGAAGCTCTGATACCACTTGTAGGTAGGAAACTTCGCTTTCCACTTCAACTCGGTTGCTTGTTCATGGTGATCCCGTCTTCGTCCCCGGATTAAAAATTTAATCCTCGACAAAGAAGGATTACCAAAGCAATCGTTCCATCGTCGTGCTATTCGTTTAGAGTGGTCACTTGAACAAACTAGTTGTTCAAGCAACCTACCTCTATTCTATGATTAGCCGCAGAATAGACGATGTACGGATCACCGGTTTTTGTTTTTGTATTCGGGGTCCAAGTAAATTTAGCCACAAAACAAAACATACAACATGTGTATAATTGAAAACAATTATAGATATGACACAAAAGAATATAAACAAGCATTATACCTCTTGATCTTCTATTGTATGTCCTTCCTCCTTTTGGACGTCGTGTGGGCGACGATCTTCCAAAAGTAGAAGCCTCCTAGATCACGATCTTCCTTTCCTTGCTCACTCTGAACAAGAGGAGGTATAGAAACAAAACTCTTCTCCTTCCTTTAGCCAACCACCAAGAACCAACCTTGATGCTTGCCGCCGGCCAACAAGAAGAAGAGATGAGGAAGTGGGCGCTGGCCAAGAGCTCCAAGGAATCACCCTAACCCTTGTTTCCACCGGCCAAGGAGAAGAGGATGAAGAGCTTTGGACGCCGGCAATGGAGAGGAGAAGAGAAGATGGGCGCCGGCCACCTAAGGAAGAAGAAGGAAAAATTTCCTAATTTGTGGCCGCCCAACCTCCAAGCCTCTTTGCCTCCCAAACCCTAATCCCCTTTGCCTTCAATTTTACTTGCCGCCCACCCTAATCTCTCCTTTTATAGAGTTAGGCTTAAGCCTTGTTTTAATCTCCACCATCGGTTCTAGGGATTTAATCTCAACCGTTCTAGAGATTTAATCTCAACCATTGGATCTAGAGTTTTGTTTTCCATCATTGGATCTAGGCTCCATTAGGTTTTAATAGGTTACAATAGGGACCATGAGGAGTTGGATCTTGGCCACCCAATGGATCAAGCTCACATAAAGTCCGATCCATTAATGATAATCCATTCCACTAGAGGATTATCATTGATCTACCTCACCAATCCCCATAAGTCAATATGGGCTCCATATATTATTTGTACATTTATCTCTCCGTGTTTAAAATCTCGAATGTCCGTTGATTAATTAATTTACTGACAATTAATTAATCAACATCTAACTCCATGAGTAGTACCACTCAACCTTATCATCATGTCGGACCAAGTCCACCTGCAGGGTTTACATGATGAACCTTATGAGCTCCTCAAGGGGACATCATCATCCTAATATATAGGACACGATTTCCTCCTATAATCAATGATACACCATATAAGTAATATTATTTCCCAACTTACCGAGCCTATCGATTTACTCTATAAATCTCGCCCATTGGTAAATCAAAGAAATGAATACTAAGTATATGTGTCTGTTATTATATCGGGATTAAGAGCATGTACAATATAATATCTGAAGTCCGATTCGATTATGTAGTCAGCAATGAATCGAATCACCTCTAAGTCGGTCCTGCTCAATACACACAGTGTACTAGTATGATTCTATGGTCAAGACAAACCAATACCAAATCACACTACCATACCAATGGTTTGCCCAAAGTCATCTCGGTTGTGAGCCTTTACTTATACTCTATAAGGAGCTGATAACATGATTTACCGTGTGACACTACACACCATGTTATCTAC
The DNA here is from genome assembly GCA_025175895.1 of Wurfbainia villosa. Taxonomy (NCBI): domain Eukaryota; kingdom Viridiplantae; phylum Streptophyta; class Magnoliopsida; order Zingiberales; family Zingiberaceae; genus Wurfbainia; species Wurfbainia villosa. The sequence continues at coordinate 43,652,154 of CM046003.1, forward strand.
AATGTAATATATTAGATAATATGCATAACCATAAATATGCAAACAATGATCATGTGATTCTTATTTCAAAATAATGATGTTCATACAAAAGATAGACTTTTCAGTATACATCCCAACACCATGGTGAGTTAAGTCATCATCCCATAGCTTTCCTAAGGTTTTCGGCTCTTAGGCACTTACCTGCCCAAAGTGAGGGTCGTTCCCTAGATCTAGCATAAAGTCTCAAAGGCGTGCTCAGTATTGAGAGAAATTGGGAGGTGTTTCCCCAGTAACCTAACTCGGTCTCAAAGGGGCACCTAGCAATTTCCACCCACGACAACTATTTTTTATCCCTCTCAATCTCTCTCTCTCTCTCTTTTTGTTATTTCTTTTCCTCTCTCCTTTTTTTTTCTTTTCTTTTATTTCTCTTATATTTTTTTTCGACTCATAGGGATTTCAATTTTTCCGAATGGGCTTACACAATCCGAGCATCTCCAGTAACTAAAATGCTAAATCTAGAGTCACCTATGGATTCCAAAGTACTAGACTATTAAAGTGAATCATAACTAGGTATGTACTAAATTCTCCCTTTAAGAATGTTCAACATGTGTGAGTGCAAAAACAGAGCTAACCAATGCAGGTCTAGAACATTCAATAGAGCACATAGAATAAAATACCATAAGATAAATGGAGTTAAGCTACTTATGGGAACACTTCATGCAAGCAACTTTCAAAAATACTACTGAGGTAGCTTTATAGACATCAAAAATTAAGTACTGAAAGGAACAAAACAACTCCTGCATGCATGAACAAATGAAAATACTAGAAAAGAAGCTACCGCTAGGAAACAAAACTGTTGGAGAATTGAGGCCGCTAGAGGAGGGGTGAATAGCGTTTGACCGTACGTAGATGGAATTCATTCGCGATCGTCTCTACAAAACTCGTTATGCGCAGCGGAATAGAAATAATAAAAGCAATAACGAAAAGATACAATCACGAACATAAGGATATAACGTGGTTCGGAACCGAACAGTTCCTACTCCACGGATTGAGCTCTAACGAGCTCTAGCGATGCCAATGCAATCACTAATCAATAAACTCCTTCTCGACAACAAGTCGGAGGCGGAGAAACCTCGTACAAACATTTACAACAATAAACGAAAGAATACAAGCAAATACAAAGGAAATGTAAAGAACACTTTACAAAACTAGGGTTTGAGTGCTTTGCTTGTTGGTTGCTTGGATGAGGTTGAAAGGCCCTGAAATGCACCTGTAAATCGCCTTCAAATCGCCTCAAGAAAGCTCCCCAAGAATTAATGATGAAATCCTCCACGAGCTCCCCTTTTTATCTTACGTCGGGCTGGATTTCCGCCTATCAGTCGACTGCCATAAGTCCCCAGTCGACTGATGCCACTGTTGTCGTGAGACAACGGCTCAATCCACGTCGGACAAGTTCCAACGGGACTCTTGGCAGTCGACTGCCAACATTGGCAGTCGACTGCCAGCGCCCGTAGCCGACTGGCCAGTCGGCTACGGAGCGTTCTGTGCTCGACATTGGACTGGCAGTCGACTGCCGACCGGCCATAATGTCAGTCGACTGACAACCTCAAAAATGAGGTTTTAACCCAAGTATGGTGCCCCCATACTTGCTAGACCACCCTTAGCCTAGACCTAAGCCTTCTAGCCACCTCCATCAGCCTCACGCCTCTCGGATCCCTCCAAGTCATCCATGACTTGTTCATCCATCGCGCTAGCCTCTAGGTGCTTCCGTCGGCTATGTCATGCTAACGGTGTCTACACCGCCAAGGCACATTGGACTTACGCCGCCAAGACTCCGCTTGGACTTTACGCCGCCAACCATTGGACTTATGCTGCCAAGACTCCCGCTTGGACTTTACGCAGCCAATATCAAACCCCTTGGACTTCTCATGCCAAGACTCAAGCTTGGACTTTCCTTTGCCAACCCATGTTGGACTTTTACATTGCCAAGACCCATGCTTGGACTTTTCCCTTCCTAACCCATGTTGGACTTCTCAAATGCCAAGACCATGCTTGGACTTTCCCTTGCCAACCCATGTTGGACTTTTACATTGTCAAGACCCATGCTTGGACTTTTACATTGCCAAGACCCATGCTTGGACTTTTCATGCCAAGTACTCAAGACTTGGACTTTACCAAATGCCAAGTGTTCCACTTGGACTTTCCATGCCAAGTACATAAGACTTGGACTTTCCTATGACAATTACATTGTCATATGTTTTTGTCGAAACATCAAAACATCACTCGAGTCAAACTCGAGTCCTAGTCAATCGTGACCTGGGTCGATTGCACCAACAATCTCCCCCTTTTTGATGTTTGACAAAAACCAAACAAAACATTTGAGTTAGACCACTAACTCAAATCCCTTACCAATTATCCCAAATTGGTAAACACTTTCCAAATGTTCTCCCCCAAACATTCTCCCCCTTTTTGACTAACATCAAAAAGGTTTTCTCTCCAAGGAGGTCAATGTCTCATGTCCCAATGAGATCTTACAATCTCCCCCTTGATCCAAAAATAAATACCTAGGATGCCTACCATCTTCCTAGTGATAAGTCACATATCACTCAAGAGAGGCAATCCTATACTCTCTCCCAATTTCCAAATTGGTTATCAAAAACCCATCAATTTTCCCAATTGATGATACTCTCCCAATAACTTCTTCTCTTCAAGGAAAAAAACACATCCATCATCCCAAGATGGATACCTCCCCCTAAAGGCTTGCTTCCCCTTGACCATTGCACCAACAATGTCCTTGGGAAGCCCCTAAGCCAATAGGAACTCTAAACCATCAAAATTAAGGTTTTACGTTCAACATAGAACTTTCACTCACCCTAAATTTGATACTTTAACCTAACACACCTCCTAATCCATATCCAATGGATTTTCACCCTTTATAATGCTTCCCAAAGCATATCCTAGGGTTAGGAGTGATTAAGAACCTTTTCAATAGTTGAACACGGGCTAAACAAACCTTGTTAACCCAAAATCAGACCTGGCAATCGACTCCTGACGATCACGATCACACTATATCACCGATCGCCACCCAGACGGCTGATCGATAAATGAAATTTCCGAATTTCAGCTATTAGAATCTAGATTTGGAAAAGCATAAGTAATTCTACGTAATTTGAAAAATCATAAAATTTGACACGTATATTACTTATAGTCATTACAATGGGTGAAAAATATTTTAAAATTATTTTACCCATAAAATAGTGAGTTTGATATAAAACTCAAAACCATTGAAATTTTCAATGTTTTGGCCCTATTTTGTATCAACTCTATCAATGGTGATTGCTATCAAAAGATAGACTTCACCAAGGTTTTTCAAAATGATTTTAAAATATTTTCAAAACCTTATTTTGGATCATATTCCTTGGGCTCTATGTACATGACTTGTACACATGCTCTCCCAATGATCCACTAATTGAAATTAGATGAGTTTTAGTTCATCTAGATGCAAAAACTATGCACCTTGAACTTAACTCATATCCTAGCATCTCACATGTATCTAGGGTGTATAAATACATATACATGTCAATTGGATGTGAGATATGGGTTTTGATTCATTTTATCTAGGGGTTCATGCATTTTCTAAGGCAACACTACTTGATTCCCTTATACATGGGACTTCAAGTCATGTCATAGTCCTTAAATCAATTTCAACCAATTGTCTTAAATGCATGAATGATTATGGCATTAGAAATGATATAAATAAGCATATGCTCATAATCATGATGTCATGGCATAAGATGAAATCTAAAAACACATGACATTTAAAACCTTAATCCTAAAACATGAACATGACATATAAAATGATTAAAAGTAAGCATGATGTCATGGCATGTTATATGGAAAACAAAGCATGGCATATAAAGTATATAGGTATAATAATACCTAAATTTTAATATTAATTTCCATTTGTTGGGATTAATCATATTTTGCCATATTAACCTAATCTCCCTAGTGTGCCAAAAACCCAAAATGGCACACTAACCTCTAAACCTAAATTGTGCCAATTTAATTGATTTTTCTTAATTTCAAAAGTGCATTGGCACATCCTAAAATCTTTTAGAATATTGATTCAAAACTATTTCCAAGGTAACCATAACCTTGAAAATATCCTAAAGTGCCACCTTTACCATGGTTGAGTTAACTACCCATCCAATCAAGGATGGCACACCCTAAACCCATCTAGCGTGAATCAATCACGCTCTTAGGAACCCTAAACCGATTTGAGCTCCTAGGGTTAATTAGGTATTCCTTAGGGATAACCTCCCTAGATACCTTCCTAATCTCCCTCCTAGGCTTGTTAGCCTTGGTCATTTGGGTCTTACCTAGGTTGACTCTAGGGGTAACTCCCCTTGCAACCTTCTTAGTGGCCACCCTAGGTTTCCTAGAAACCCTAGCCACTAGGCACAACCTTTGGTCAACCTTAGGGATGACTTCCCTATTGACCTTGGTCTTCCTAGACCTAGTTTGTGTTCCATAGTCAAATGGGACACTATGATAAGCCACTTTAGGCTTAGGTTTGTGACCCAAACCTTGCTTGCCCTTTGTTGACTTTTGACTCTTAGGTCCTAGGTGTTGACTTTGACTTTTGGACCCTTGATTTTGACCACTAGACCCTTTAAATTGATTTTGTATCTTATTTAGGGTCTTTTCAAGTTTTTCAAGCCTTGACCTCAAGACTTGATTCTCTAATTCTAATTGCCAAATTGATTTTTGATTAAATTCTTGGGCATTGGACTTCCTAGGCATATGCCTAGTCCATTTAGGGTTTAGACCTAGGTGCTCTTGCACCTTTCTAATTGTCTCCCTAGGTAAAATTGATCTTGAGTTATTTGACCTAGGTTTGTCCTTAGGTAAATGTTTTTTAGGGACATTAGTCCCAAATTTCTCCCTATTATCTAAGTAGACATTCTTAGCTCCTAAGCAAAAATACTTGTTCCTATTAGCATGCTTTTCATAAATTTCAAGTGAATTGAAATCCCTAGCATGCTTTTGCTTGTAAATTGAAGAAGGAGCAAAATTAGAAGTTACCCTAGGGTTTGCCTTAGCTCCCCCTACATATGATGCTCCATTTTGAGTCTTCTTGTCCCCCTTCTTGCATTGACTCCGGAAATGTCCCGATTGTCGGCACTTGAAACAAATTACTTGTTCTTTGCTCTTTTGCGTTGAGGGACCGGCATCCTTGACCTTTGGAGCCGGTGGAGCTTTCCTATTCTTCTTTGGGCACTTGCTCTTATAGTGCCCGGTTTCCCTACACTCAAAACATATTATATACATTTTATTATTAACACATATGTTTGAGTTACCTAGGTTAATGGAGACCGGAATTGGACTTTGGGCTTCTTCATCTTGACAGGATGTCGAAGCTTCTTCTTGATGTTCCGGTGTGAAAGTTATCTCCTCCCCCTCAATCCTTGAGGTGGATGCTTCTTCCACTTCCTCCACCTCTTCTAATCCGGATGTTGATTCCCTATCAACCTCCGAATCCTCACTTCCTTGTGAGGATGATGCATTAGCCTCTTCGGTCTCTTCCTCTTGGACCGGTTGTGAGCCTTCATGATATTTTGCCACTTGACTCCAAAGCTCATTGGCATCCTTGTACTCACCTAGCTCACACATAATTTTATTAGGAATCAAATCAACCAAGAATTTAATTACCTTTGTATTCTTTTCGAACTCTTGGATTTGTTCCTCGGTCCACTTCTTCATCTTGAGAATTCCTCCCTTGGGCCCTTTTGGATATTGAAATCCCTCCATCAAAATGCCCCACTCTTCAAAGTCCTTCATCATCAAGAATTCTTCAATCCTCACCTTCCATTGATTGAATCCTTCTTGTCCATAGAAGGTATAAGGGATAGGTGTGTTGATATCCCATCCAAGCTTGTCTTGGAATTCCATCTTCACCCTCTAGCGTCTTGCTCCCGGTTGTTAATCCGTTGAAGAGCCACCGAGCTCTGATACCACTTGTTGGAGAATTTAGCCCGCTAGAGGGGGGGGTGAATAGCGTTTGATCGTACGTAGATGGAATTCGTTCGCGATCGTCTCTACAAAACTCGTTATGCGCAGCGGAATAGAAATAATAAAAGCAATAACGAAAGATACAATCATGAACACAAGGATATAACGTGGTTCGGAACCGAACGGTTCCTACTCCACGGATTGAGCTCTAACGAGCTCAAGCGACGCCAATACAATCACTAATCAATAAACTCCTTCTTGACAACAAGTCGGAGGCGGAGAAACCTCGTACAAATGTTTACAACAATAAACGAAAGAAATACAAGCAAATACAAAGGAAATGTAAAGAACACTTTAAAAAACTAGGGTTTGAGCGCTTTGCTTGTTGGTTGCTTGGATGAGGTTGAAAGGCCCTGAAATACACTTGCAAATCGCCTTCAAATCGCCTCAAGAAAGCTCCCCAAGAACTGATGATGAAATCCTCCACGAGCTCCCCTTTTTATGTTGTGTCGGGCTGGATTTCCACATATCAGTCGACTGCCATAAGTCCCCAGTCGACTGATGCCACTGTTGTCGTGAGACAACGGCTCAATCTACGTCGAACAAGTTCCAATGAGACTCTTGGCGCCGATCGCCAACATTGGTGCCGATCGTTGCTCGTAGCCGATCGCTCGGCTCACGAGCATTCTCGCGGCTCGAATTGATCGGCAATGATCGCCGACTGGCGCTAATCGTTGCCGACACTAGATCGCTTCCAATGAGCAAAGAGCATTTAACTCTAAACCATAATGTCACACCTCAAAAATGAGGTTTTAACCCAAGTATGGTGCCCTCATACTTGCTAGACCACCTTTAGCCTAGACCTAAGACTTCTAGTCACCTCCATCAGCCTCACGCCTCTCGGATCCCTCCAAGTCATCCATGACTTGTTCATCCATCGCGCTAGCCTCTAGGTGCTTCCGTCGGCTATGTCATGCTAACGGTGTCTACACCACCAAGGCACATTGGACTTACGCCGCCAAGACTCCGCTTGGACTTTACGCCAACCATTGGACTTGTTACGTATTGCTTTCATGCTGTAAATCCCACTGTATTCTAGTGAACCTATTCAGAAGCAGTAGTTGTAGTGGATTGAATATAACTTGTCAACCCATGTTGGACTTCTCAAATGCCAAAACCATGCTTGGACTTTCCCTTGCCAACCCATGTTGGACTTTTACATTACCAAGACCCATGCTTGGACTTTTCATGCCAAGTACTCAAGACTTGGACTTTACCAAATGCCAAGTGTTCCACTTGGACTTTCCATGCCAAGTACACAAGACTTGGACTTTCCCAAGACAATTACATTGTCATATGTTTTTGTCGAAACATCAAAACATCACTCGAGTCAAACTCGAGTCCTGGTCAATCGTGAATTGGGCCGATTGCACCAACAAAAACAAAATATAGTTTGGGCCCTCCCAGACTTAAACAAAAATATACCTATAATAAGGTGGACGAGGTGGAAAGTCCGGGAGCCTCGGCATTTCTGGATCCTGGGAGAACCTGCTGCTGAGCCGTTGATGCCACATATACATGTGGTCAATCTGGGAACTGGTGGATGCAACGGCTACTCGGTGCTCCTCCTCCCTAGCCCACTGTGCCTGCTGGGCGAGCATATGCTGCCGCATCACCCTACGATAGGCCGCCTCATCCTGGCGACGAGCGGCCTACTCCTGGAAGTATATGCGGGCCTCATCGTAGAACTCCTCCACCTGCTGGAAATGCTCCCGGAATCCCTGGAACTCTGCCTGCTGGTAGGCGCTCTGCTCCTCCCATTGTTGCCTCTGTGTTTGCTGCTCAGTGTAAATGTCATTGAGGCGTGATCGGAACTCCGAGAAATCATATGCCAATATACCTACATCCTGCTCAAAAGTAGAAAAAGATGGTGGCACAGGTGTAGGCTCATGTCGGCGTGGACTAGGTGGGCTCCTATGTACGTGTGGAATGGAGGGAGAGTGATACAAAGGTGGAGAGATGTGTGTTGATGTGGATGGTCCCTCATGTGGAGGGGACTCCACTATCAGGTCCAAGCGTCAATTAGCGCGTATAGCGATGGTGGTTCGATCCGGGTCGGGGAGGCTAAGGGTCGTAAGATTTTTCCTTACAAAGCATAAGGAGTCTCCTTCTCTTACAATCATTTTCATGGACATGCATACTCCTAGGTCGATCCTAGAGCTCCCCTCTATACTTTCCAATGTTGTGTAATCGTACCCCATCCTATAGAAAATGTGGGTAAGTAGGCCTCCCACATGGATCTCTCTGCGTGCTGCTTTGCCTATCTTCACTAAATGTCTGATGAAGTGGGACCCTACATCAATGCTACTTTTTTCTTGTAGCATGTCCCATAGGCAAAGCAGCTCACTGGCTCTCCCTACACCATCCCTCTCCCCATGACCAAATATAGTACTGGCCATGACACGGTGAAGGTATCGAAAGACGGGGTTTTGGAGGCGCAACACTTTGGCCCTAGAGGGGTCATAAACGTGCTCCCCTGTCAACTCAGTCCAAATCAAATGAGAGTTGTACTCATTAGGGGTTCTTCTCTCTCCCCCACTTGGCAAGCCAAAGCATGAGTTCCATTGGTGAAGGGTCTACTCATGCTCAATATTGAAAAGTCTAAAAGTTATTCTACCTTCCTCGCTCTCTCTACCCATTAAAACTTCCGCCTCTAAAGAACTCAAAAATTCCAAAACTATCCTAGGGTAGGTTAGGTGTCTTATTCCCATAATCTCATCCCACCCCATTTTTGCAAATAGGGTTTGCATATCACCTAACAACCCTAAAGATGCTAGCAAATCCTTATCTAAGTACCTAGTAGCAGTAAGTTTATGAGTAGAGAGCATATTGAACCTATCTCTATGCTCATTATTGCGAAAAAGTAGAGGGGATAGGGTGTTACCCTCTTCCGGAGCTTGAGGAGCGTTGGCTCTTCTTGTTCGTCGCTCCGAGGCACCGGATCGGGATGCTACGGTCTTGGTCCTCCTCATCCTTTCTCCTTTTGGCTTCTAAAGAGGTTGAAAATGCTCCTAGAGGAAGGGGAAAGAGAAATAACACGGCTAGGGCAAGAACTTTTGAAGCACACGGTGCAAATGAGGTGAAAACACACGGCTTGCCCCTTTTAACCTCGCGTGCCACAGTCATGTGAAAACACACGGCCAGGCCATGTGCGCCTCTGGTCAAGCGGGCACGACCGTGGAAAAACACACGACCAGAACGTGTGCCCCCATTTTCCGCCCCTTTTATACACCATGGCCTGAATTTGCTCATACCCTTCGCCGTGTAGACTAATATGGGTTTCATTTTTGCTTAGCAAAGTTCTTTTCTACTCTTGACTCTAAATGTGATGAAAATCAAAACTAAAATCTAACACATGTATGCAATGCAATAGAAAAAGGGAAATCTACAACTAAACTTGGGTTGCCTCCCAATAAGCGCTTTGTTTAATGTCATTTAGCTCGACCGCACTCTTCTATCAACTCAGCTTCGATGGTTCAGTGAACCTCCATTCATCCATTTCGGGATTCGCATCTGGAGGTTCCGGCTTCAATCTGCTAATCGTGAAGTCATCAAAGTAGGAAGCTCTTTTCTCTAAAAGACTGAAAAGAATGATCTCCCCGTCTACCTCCAGGGAGATCCGGTGTGCCTTCACGTCAATGCACGCCCCTACGGTTGCTAGAAAAGGCCTTCCTAGAATGATGGGATTCTGGGGATTCAGTCCTGTGTCCAGTATGATGAAGTTCGTGGGTACCACGAAATCTTCTATCATCATAGGAACGTGTGGTAGCAGGCCAACGGGCTCCTTTACTGAATCATCTCCCATGCGAATACCAAGATTCGCTGGTTGGACCCCGCTCAATCCCATCTTCAGATAATATGCATAGGGCATCACACTGACCAATGACCCGAAATTGCATAGTGCTTCGTCGAAACTCTCCCCATAAATTGAGCAAGGAATAACGAATTCACTAGGGTCCTCAAGCTATACTGGGATTTTCTCTTCAAACTCATCTTGGTCAGGTAGGGTGGAAATCATGGTTGCACACCCCTTGGCGAATTGGATACTTGTCCCTACTCCTTCCTCTTTTTCTTGGATTGGCGGAGAGTTCTTCACAGGTTGTGACATGGATTGGGCTATTTGGGCCACTTGTGTCTCCAACATCCTGGTATGACTTACAAGGTCATCAACGGTGGCCTTCAAGTCACTCAGTGCTTCTTCAGACTTTTGATGTTGGCGACAGAATTCTTCATTGGTCTTAGTTTGGGTAGCGATGAAGTCCTCCATCATTTGTTCCAATCTGGACTTCTGTGGTCGTTGCCCATTGCCCTGCTACTGCCCATATCCTCCGGATGGTTGGGCGTTTCCCGAGTTATTTTTGTAGGAGAAATTTGGGTGACTCCTCCATCCAGGATTGTAGGTATTAGAGTACGGGTTGTGGGGCCTTTGATCATAGTCCCCTATTGTGTCACAATGCTCGATCTGCTCGTCTGAAGTTCCCTGCCCTACAAAGTGGTCCTCTCAATATGCTACCGCCCCTCTCCAAAGTCAATGGCTGCGCATGCAAATGACGGATTCAAAGAGTCAAACTGTCTGCTCAGCGCGTCCATCCTTGTTGAAAGATGGTCCATGGAGTTGATAGTGTAATGTCCCACTGCAGGCATGGGTTGACCACATTCGGAGGCCCATTGATGGTGGTTTTGTAACACCTCTTCAATAAGGTCCTCTGCCTCCTCAATGGTCTTGTTCATTAAGGCTCCTCCTGCGGCAGAATCTAAGGACATTTTCGTGGCGTAAGAGATCCCATTATAGAAAATGTGGATCACCAGCCACCTCTCCAGTCCGTGGTGTGGGCATTGATAAAGTAGCCCCTTGTAGCGATCCCATGCTTCGAACAGGGACTCCTCCTCCTTCTGGCGAAAGCTAGTGATAAGATGGCGCATGTGAGCAGTCTTACTTGGTGGGAAGTATTTATTCAGAAACTACTGCTCACACTGCTCCCATGTGGTGATGCTGCCAGAGGATAAGGAGTGAAGCCAAGCCTTAGCCTTATCCCGCAGTGAAAATGAGGCGAATCGCATCAGAAGGGACTCCGTTCAGTTTCATGGTTGACCAAATTTCTAGAAAAGCCTCAAGATGTCGATTCGGGTCTTCAGTCACAGCTCCCCCGAATTGGCTCTGCTGGACCATATGTATAAGTGTCGGCTTCAGTTTAAAGTTATTCGTCGATATGGATGGTCCAGCTATGCTCGGCCTGAATCCTCTAGCGCTAGGAGCTGCGTAGTCCCGCAGAGGTCGGCTTCCCATGTTCACCTCGGAAGCAGCTTGATCTTCCATTTTTCGTTGTACTGCTTTCCGACGGTGAAAGGTTCGCTCTATCTCTAAATCGATCAGAATTAGACCTTCCAACCCTAGACTTCTAAGCATACGACGAACCAACACACAAAAGTAAGAGTGCTAACCTAGCTAAAGCAGAAAATAAATCTAATAAATAAAAACCTAAGATTGCAATAAGTAAACAGGAAACTACTACTGAAAAAAAAACTAAATCTAAATATGGAAAATAAAACTAAATCAAATAAAATAAACCAAAAGAAAAATAAAGCAGGAAATTAATCTAATCCTAAGTCCGATCCAATCTACCATCGTTCGATTGATATCGAATCGACAGTCCCCGACAACGGTGCCAAAAACTTGATGCGCACGATCGCGACCTTAAATCTCGTGACGGAGACCGTCGAAGACTCAAGTGCGCACTCACGCTCAACGCCCGCAAGCATGGATGTTGTCAAGTAATAAATAGATTATCGATCCCACATGGATTGGGATTCAAGTACCAATACGCTAAGTGGTTGCGATTGTTCGGACGAAATCTCAGTGAGAGTCGATTGGTGAGGACTATCGGAGGACCCTACTCAGTGCGGTGTCACATGGAGGAGGAGAAGATTGTGTTGGGGTCTTAAAGAGGCGATTCTAGGACTTCGGTTTCACTTATGTACCACAGAACAACGTTGTCAATTGGCGTCATCTAAACTTCTACTTACAGTTTTGGGGAAGAGACATCATACACTCTCCCGCAGAGCCGCCGCATTCACCGGGAGCTATCCTCACCCAAATGGACGGGATAGAGGGTACAAGAATGCCAAATCAATCCTTGCGGTGGATCGTTTCTGATTCCACCGCTCCCTTCTCCCTGCAGTTACGGGAGGTCAGGTTTACCCCTAGGTTCCTTGATCAAACCTCCTAAATCTAGATTGCGAGGGTTGTCACCACCTCGTATCGCCTAAGCACAGCGGAAAGAAAGACAAATACACGTAGGTATAATAAAGAGCAACATCCAATTGTCAAATCAAACTTTTGGCCAGAATTTAATATGAACCAACATTGTCTATGAACACAGGCTACTCCCTAATCCTAGAATCAAAAGTTCTACTCCATAAACTCGAAGGAAGAATCACAACATATGTTTAAGTTCAATTACAATAGAAAGAGAGCGCAGAAATAGAAATTACAATGCATTGTGACCTTCTCTCCGGCATTGTATTACAAGTGGTGGACCTCCGGCGGCATTCCTCCTCCCCGCTATGAGTTACCGAAGCTTTTTAGGGCTTCGGTGTGCCGTCCTAGATATCGTGCCTCCTCCTAGGGTTTGGGTAGAGCCATCCTTATATAGACGTCGCCTCGGACCGCTGCGAAATCAGGAAAAAACCCTAGTCGTGCAACTCCATCGGGTCGCCACACGGTCGTGTGTTTCCACACGGCCAGGCCATGTGCGGCCCTGGTGTGCTGATCTTCACCCATTGGACACGACCGTGTGAATCCACACGCCCTGGCCGTGTCCCATTCTGTGTCTAGCATGAAATGTCCTTCTTTCGCTCCGAAAACACATCTTTTCAGCCCGAAAAGCCAACCTGCGTACAAAAGAACAACAAGCAGACCTGCAAACTAGAAAATAGGAAATGCATGTAAAAATAGAGTAACATATGCATGAAACTATCACAAAATGTAATAAGATGTGAGTAAAAACTACTCAAAACTACTCCTAAAACCCTATATATTTTGCTTACATCAATACAACAAAAGAATGCAAAGAAAACTTTACAACCGATCTTTTGAAAGCTTGCTTGTTTGGTTGCTTGAGTTGCACTTGGAGACCCTGAATTGCACCAGCAAATCACCCCAAATCTTTTCAAAGAACCATAGCCAAATCCCTCTCCACGAGCTGCTTTTATAACCTATATTTAGGCTAGATTTCACCTAGCAGTCGACTGATCGAGACCATTAGTCGACTGCTCCTGTAGTCGTTGTCTCACAATGGCTCGAGCCACGTTGGATAAGTTCCAATGGATAGACCATCAGTAGACTGATCATACCCATCAGTCAACTGATAGAGCCAGCACTCGACTGCCAAACCCTAGTAGTCAACTCGGGAACCTTTCAGGCTCGAAACTCGAGCGTGGGATCGATAAGTACATCGATCCTATCAACTCGCATCAGTTGACTGATAATAATGCCAGTCGACTGATAACCTCATCCATGAGGTTTTAACACAAAGTATGATGCCCTCATACTTGTTAGGCCACCCTTAGCCTAAACCTAAGTCTTCTAGTCACCTCCGTCAACCTCATGCCTATTGGACCCCTCCAAGTCATCCATGACTTGTTCATCCATACGCTAGCCTTCAGGTGCTTCCATCAACTATTGTCATGCTAATGTGGTCTACACCGCCAAGTCACATTGGACTTACCCTGCCAAGACTCCGCTTGGATTTTACGCCGCCAACCATTGGACTTATGCTGCTAAGACTCCACCCTTAGACTTTACGCCGCCAATATCAACCCTTGGACTTCCCAAATGACAAGTACCCATGACTTGGACTTTCACCGCTAAGATTACACCCTTGGACTTAAGTGACCAAGACTACACCCTTGGACTTTCCTTGCCAACTCATGTTGGACTTTCCATTTGCCAAGTCTCAGGCTTGGACTTTCCCTTGCCAAGACCCATGCTTGGACTTTCCATACCAAGTACCCATGACTTGGACTTTCCATGCCAAGTAACAATGACTTGGACTTCCCATCATATGGTCAACCCCATGTCAACCATATAGTCAAACAATGGTCAAACCATCGTCAAACATCCAAAATTCTCCTTGAGTCAAACTCGAGTCCGGTCAATCATGACCCGAGTCGATTGGACCAACAATCTCTCCAAAATATTGTCAAATATCAAAACACTACTCGAGTCCAACTCGAGTCTGGTCAAGCATAACCTAGGCCGATTGCACCAACAATCTTCCCCTTTTTGATGTTTGACAAAAACCACAAACAAAACATTGAGTTAGGCCACCTAACTCAAATCTCCTTACCAATTGTCCCAAATTGGTAATACCATAAATTCTCCCGTGTCAATTCTCCCCCTTTTCGACATACATCAAAAAGGTTCTCTCCCCAAGGGTGTCAATGTCTCATATCCCAATCAGATCTTACAATCTCCCCCTTGGTCAAAAGAACCTAGGATGCTTTCACTCTTCCTAGCGATAAGTCCCATATCACTTAAGAGAGACTTCCTATAAACTCTCTCAATTTTCAAATTAGCCATCTCACATTCCCATTTCTCTCCCTCATGAGGAAGAAAACATCCATCATCCCATGATGGATACCTCCCCCTAAAGGCTTGCTCCCCCTTGACCATTGCACCAACAATGTCCTTGTAGAGTCCCTAAGTCTTATAGGAACACTAAACCATCAAAATTAAGGGTAAAAGTTCAAACTTGAACTTTCACTCACCTTAAAATTGATACACACCCTAAACAACTCTCCTAATCCATATTCAATGGATTTTCACCATTTCTAATGATTTTCAAAGCATATATTAGGATTAGGAGTGGTTAGGGAACCTTACCATAGCTGAAATCAGGCTAAACAAACCTTGTTTACCCAAAATCGCACTTAAATGACTCTGATAGTTATCACTGATCGCCTACTTCATCACCGCCATTAAACGACAATGATATCATCCAAATTTCAATTTCAGAAATCGAGTTTGGAAAAAACATAAATAATTCTATGTATTTTGAAAAATCATGAAAATTCATATGTATAATACTTATAACCAATACAATGGGTGAAAAATGTTTTAAAAATAATTTACCCACAAAATAGTGAAATTGATACAAAGTTCAAAAATGATAAAAACTTCATTATTTTTAGCTCACTTTGTATCAACATCATCAATGGTGATTTCTATCAAAAGATAGACTACACCAAGGTTTTTCAAAATGATTTTGAAATAGTTTTAAAACCTTATATTGAACCATGGTCTATGGGCTTAATGCACATGACTTGTACACAAGCTTTCCTCATGATTCATCTATGGTATAAGTTGAGTTTAAGTTCATCTAGATGCAAAAACTATGCACCTTGAACTTAACTCATTTCCTAGCATCTCACATGTATATAGGGTGTTTGAAAACACACACATGTCAATTTGATGTAAGATGTGAGTTTTGGTTATCCTAATCTAGGGGTTCATGCATTTTCTAAGGCAACACTACTTGATTCCCTTATACATGGGACTTCAAGTCATGCCATAGTCCTTAAATCAATTTTAATTACTTTAAATGCATGAATGATCATGGCATAAATGATAACATAAATAAGCATGGCCAATGATCATGATGTCATATATGACATGACAAGGCAAACAAAATATGACAAATGTAAAATACTAAGGTATTAAATACCTAAGTGTTAAGCCCAAATTGTCATTTCTAGAATTAAGTCCAATTTTTCCTTAATGTCACTTATCCCCTAAGTGTGCCAAAAACCCAAAAATGGCACACCAAGACTATAAGACCTAAATTGTACCAATTTGATCAATTACATAGTATTGGCACATCCTAAAATCTTTTAGGATTTAAATTCAAACCTATTTCTAAGGTATCCATAACCTTGAAAATGACCAAAAGTATCACCTTTACCATGGTTAGGTTAACTACCCATCTATTTAAAGTTGGCACACCCGAACCCATTTAGCGTGAATTGATCACGCTCCTAGGAACTCAAAACCTATTGGAGCTCCTTGGGTTTACTAGGTATTCCTTAGGGATAACTTCCCTAGATACCCTCCTAATGACCCTCCTAGGCTTTGAAGCCTTGGTCATTTGGGTCTTGCCTAGGTCAACTCTAGAGGTAACTCCCCCTTTGACCTTCTTAGTGGCTTCCCTAGGTTTCCTTGAAACCCTAGCCACTAGGTATTTACCTTGGTCAACCTTAGGGATGACTTCCCTATTGACCTTGGTTTTCCTAGACCTAACTTGAGTTCCATAATCGAATGGAACATTATGATAGGCCTCCTTGGGCTTAGGTTTGTGACCCAAACCTTTCTTGCCCTTGGTTGGACCTTGCTTTCTAAACCCTAGGTTTTGACTCCTTGACCTAGATTTTTGATCATTTGACCCTAGAATTTGATTTTGCATTTTCCTAAGGGTCTTCTCTAATTTCTCAAGTCTTGACCTCAAGACTTGGTTTTCTAGCTCTAATTTTCCAATTTTTGATTTTTTATCTATTCTTTGGACATTTTTTTATTTCTTAGGTATATGTCTACCCTTCTTAGGGTTAATGCCTAAATGATCTTCTACCTTCCTAATAGACTCCTTAGGTAGAATTTTTTTAGGGACATTAGTCCCAAATTTCTCCTTATTTCTAAAGTTGACATTTTTAGCTCCTAAGCAATAAAGCCTATTTTTACAAGCATGCTTTTCATGAGTAATAGCAAGAGTACTAAAAACATGTTTTTTAATCCTAGAGCTAGAAGGTGCATTAAAATATACCTTAGGGTTTGCCTTAGAGGCTCCCATACATGTGATGCTCCCTCTTGAGTCTTCTTCCTCCCCCTAGGGCATTGACTCCTATAATGCCCTTTTTGTTGACATTTGAAGCAAATGATGTTCTCCTTGCTTTTAATTGTTGGGGGACCGACATCCTTGACCTTTGGCACTGGTTGAGGCTTCTTGAACTACTTTGGGCACTTGCTCTTATAGTGCCCATATTCCCTACACTCAAAACATATTATATGAATTTTATTTTGAAATGATGTGCTTGAGTTACCTAGGTAAATGGTGGGAACCAGAATTGGTTCTTCTTCATCTCTCCTGGATGTTGAGGCTACCTCTTGGTCCGACATGGAAGGTGATCTAACTTCCTCCCCCTCAATCCTAGAGGATGAGACTTCTTCTACTTCTACCTCTTCCACCGATTCCAATCCGGATGTTGATTCTCTATCAACCTCTTAATCCTCACTTTCTTGTGAGGATGATGAACTTACTTCTTTGGATTCCTCCTCTTCTTGAGCTGGTGATGGATCTTCATGATATCTTGCCAACTCACTCCAAAGCTCCTTGGCATCCTTGTATTCACCTAAGCTACACAAGATGTCATTAGGGATTAAATGAAACAAGAAATTTATTACATTTGTATTTTTCTCAAATTCTTGGAGTTGTTCCTCGATCCACTTATTCATTTTGAGGAACCCTCCCTTTGGTCCTCTTGGATAATTAAATCCTTCCATCAAAATGGACCATTCTTCAAAATCCCTCATCATGATGAAGTCTTCAATCCTTCCCTTCCATGAATTGAAACCCTCTCGTCCATAGATTGCATACGGGACCGGAATGTTGGTGTCTCATCCTAGTCTTTCTTCAAATTCCATTTTCTTCCTCTAGCGGTGCTCCCTTAGTTGTCAAACCTTGAAGAGCGGCCTCGCTCTGATATCACTTGTTAGGACCTATGCGCCTACTAGAGGGGGGGGTGAATAGTGGTGTCTTCGGTTCGATAGAATTGATTGTATGCTTGTCTACAACACGTTAGTAAGCAGCAGAATATACAAAAATAAAATAGACAAATACACAATACACACAAATACACAAGACAACCGATATCGTGGTTTGGAACCATAGGGTTCCTACTCCACAGATTGGCTCGAAAGAGCCCTAGCGATGCAAACACACACCACTAATCAATAATACTCCTTCTCGACAATAAGTCAGAGGAGGAGAAACCTCTTACAGTACAACAAAAGAATGCAAAGAAAACTTTACAACCGATCTTTTGGAAGCTTGCTTGTTTGGTTGCTTGAGTTGCACTTAGAGACCTTGAATTGCACCAGCAAATCACCCAAATCTTTTCAAAGAACTATAGCCAAATCCCTCTCAACAAGCTGCTTTTATAACCTGCATTCGGGCTAGATTTTGCCTAGCAGTCGACTGATCGAGACCATCAGTCGACTGCTCCTGTAGCCGTTGTCTCACAATGGCCCAAGCCACGTTGGATAAGTTCCAACGGATAGACCATCAGTCGACTGATCATACCCACCAGTCGATTGTCAAACCCTAGTAGTCGACTCAAAAATCTTCTATGCCCAAAAACTCGACCAGCAGTCGATTGATAAGTACATCAGTCGACTGACTTGGCCATCAGTCGACTGCCCAATTTTGGCAGTCGACTGCTAGACCATTTCCTACAGTCGAATATCAATCGACTGATAATAATGTCAGTCAACTGATAACCTCATCCATGAGGTTTTAACACTAAGTATGATGCCCTCATACTTGCTAGACCACCCTTAGCCTAGACCTAAGCCTTCTAGCCACCTCTGTCAACCTCACGCCTATCGGATCCCTCCAAGTCATCCATGACTTGTTCATCCATACGCTAGCCTTCAAGTGCTTCCATCAACTATTGTCATGCTAATGTGGTCTACACTGCCAAGGCACATTGGATTTACGCTGCAAAGACTCTGCTTGGACTTTACATCATCAATCATTAGACTTATGCTGCCAAGACTCCACCCTTAGACTTTACACTGCCAATATCAACCCTTGGGCTTCCCAAATGCCAAGTACCCATGACTTGGACTTTCACCGCCTAGACTACACCCTTGGACTTACGTGGCCAAGACTACACCCTTGGACTTTCCTTGCCAACCCATGTTGGACTTTCCATTTGCCAAGACTCAAGCTTGGACTTTCCCTTGCCAAGACCCATGCTTGGACTTTCCATGCCAAGTACCCATGACTTGGACTTTCCATGCCAAGTACCCATGACTTGGACTTCCCATCATATGGTCAACCCCATGTCAACCATATAGTTAAACAATGGTCAAATCATCGTCAAATATCCAAATACCCCTCGAGTCAAACTCGAGTCCGGTCAATCATGACCCAGGTCGATTGTACCAACAATCTCCCCAAAATATTGTCAAACATCAAAACACTACTCGAGTCTAACTTGAGTCTGGTCAATCATGACCTAGGCCGATTGCACCAACAGAACTGTCATTAAGTCTTGATGGAAGTTGATCACTCAAGTGATTGGTTTGATGATTATACTCCATGATTCTTGTCGATGCACTTAATCTACATTTTGAATTAGGAGTAAGATCCTAATATCTCACGTCCATCTACATAACTCAGTACACAATCAGGTTAAATCTAAGTGTTGTGAGATACCTTGGTTCCTTAAATCTATAGGAATATAATTTCTAAAGTAAGTTCTATGCTAGTTCCAAAAATAAAATGAAAAATAGATAAGTAAATTCCTATTATACTAAACAAATTTCTAATTAAAAAATATATATAAAACAAACTTCTTTAAAAGATAATATGATGTTTTACACATTGCTTTACTAAACTAATTAATCTAAAACCTAATTTGAAGCTGGTGGAGGATGTCTGCTCATCATGCCTCGCATCATCTCCACCATCTCCTACTATTGCTCTTTGATTTGATGAAACCCCTCAATCATGGTCTCCTCAAGTCTGGAGACTCGATCATTGAGCAACTAGAGGTGGTGATAGTTGGGGAAAGTTAGAGATGTCAACGTCAATCATCTCCTCACTAGCTGGTGGTGGCTGAGGCTGCCCCCCCCCCTCCATGACATGACATTATCATCTATTTCTATTATAACCAATACAAATTGCGTAGTTCCTATCATGTCAAACTCAGACAATGGTTTAACATTTCCTGAGGAAACGTCAACTCCAAAAGATGTTATCAGAAGTCAAAATGTGACAATAGGACATGTGTACCATATGACTAGTAATGACCCTTGAGTAGTGTATGAAAGAATGAAACATATGCAAACTAATATCTACATCTAACTTATGACAAAATGCACACAAGAGAAATGAATGAAAAGAGGCAAAATGCTTGTGGCCAAGACTCAATACAAGACATAATCTTGCACTCGAAGTCGGGTCAAGCTAAACTGAGACACTGATGGTGTCCTCTCCTCATCAAAGAAGTACGAATAAATCGTATCTAGAGTGATGTGAGAATAAGGATCACCAAAAGGTAATGTTGATGGTGGAAAATAAGAAAATGCACAGGAAGACTCTCTAAGTCCTAAATGTCTCCTAATTACTTCGGGAGTGAGTATGATATCCATATTCACAACCCAAATGGCATAGGCAAGATCATCTAATTTAACCAAGTTATTGTACAATTTAGCACATAACCCGATGTTAACTGAGCTAGTACAATAAACTAGGTTACCCAAGCAATAGTGGTCAATAACCTCTATTGTAGACAAGACCTAATAAAGAGTGATCAACTAAGGTATCTAGTAGGCATTGTTGGTGCAATCGGCCCGGGTTAACTCCAGTTTGACTCGAGCAGTATTTTAATGATAGACAAAACTCATGACATGGGATTGTCATGGGAAAGTCCAACATGGGGTTGGCATGGAAAATCCAAGCATGGAGCTTGGTGTGAGAAAGTTCAAAGCATTGTGAAGTAGTGCACTTGGTGCTTGGCAATGGAAATCCAAAGCATTGCGAAGCCGTGCGCTTGGTGCTTAGTGAGAAATGCATTGAGAAGCTGTGCGCTTGGTGCATATGGGAAGTCTTGAGGACTTGGTAAGTTCACTAGGCTCGGGGTCCTTGAGTCGGTGAAGGATGGCATTGCGAAGCCGTGCGCTTGGTGCATCCGAGGGATCGCCGGACGGGGGGGCGAATGGAGTGAGCCCAAAGGAAGCATACTTCTAGGGCATGAGACGCGAAGGATGGCATTATGAAGTCATGTGCTTGGCGCATCTGAGGGACGTAGGCCTAGGGAAGAGAGCTTCGGTGGGAAACTCCATGAGGGATAAGGTGGACTTGGCCAAGTGGCTAAGACTGAGTGTCGGAGGCTCAAACTTGATATTTGAGGGTTTACCCGATGGTCGGATGCTCAAACAACTTGGTGTTTGAGGTTTTTCCGATGGCCGACCGCATAGATGTCCCGACCGATCCAAGTCGACTAGGGTTCACGCGGTGTTATACCGCAGGGTTTTGTGGTTGGCAATGATCGTCATGGATTGGCTGATCGATATCGACAGCGAATGAACGCCGAGGGATGACAGTCGACTGATGGGAATGTTGTGAGCATAGAATGCTCCGTAGCCGACTAGGCAGTCGACTACTAGATCACCAGTTGACTGCCATGGACTGACAGTCGACTAGTAGGTGATCCGTTGGGACTTATCCAACGTGGATCTGGCCGTTGTGAGACAACGGCTACAGGGGCAGTCGACTAGGGCCTTTTGGTAGTCGATTGCTACGCGCGAAAATAGCTTGATACAGGTTATAAATAGAGCTCAAGTGGGAGGATTTCGCCAAGACTTTAAGGAAGCTATTAGAGGGGAATTGCTGCTGCATTCCAGTCCTTCAAGAGTCATCCAAAGCAAGCAACAAGAAAGGGTTCAAGGCAAAGAGTTGTAAAGTGTTCTTTACTTGTATTTCTTAGTGTCTTTGTATTTCTTGTAGTATTAATGTTGTAATAGCTTGTACGAGGTTTCTCCACCTCCGACGTGTAGTCGAGTAGGAGTTTAGTTAGTGTCGTGCGCATAACTAGAGCTCGGTGAGCTCGCCCGTGGAGTAGGAACTATTCGGTTCCGACCACGTATATCTTGTGTATTATTGTGTGCATGCACTATTGTTTTCATTATTATTGTTATTTTCGCTGCACTTAAGACAATTGTAGATGAGCATGCAACGAGAACGATCGTATTCCACTGTACGACGTAAGAGGGCTATTCACCCCCCTCTAGCCGGCCAATACTTCAACCCTACAAGTGGTATCAGAGCCAAGGAGTTTGTCGAGGAATAACTGCCGACACAAGCACTATAAGATGGTCAGCTATAACATCCATCCACCGAAATTCGATAGAGATTTTGCTTGGTGGAAGAAACGGATGGAGGTATATCTCGAAACCGATTTTGATTTTATGATTATTGTAGAAAATAGTTTTGAGATGCCTAGGGACAAGAACAACAAGCCAATTGAAAAGTCAAAGTGGCCCCATGACCAAATAAAAGACTTCAAGACAAATCTCAAGGTAATAAAATTACTTAGTGATTTGTTACCTAACACTATTTGGTCTAGATTGGGTGACTATAGGGATGCGAAGGAATTATGGAATAAGATAATGAAATTCCAAGAAAATTCCCAACCGGCACAAGTAGAGGAAAATGTCAAGGAAGAAGCACCCACCACATTTGAAGATGTTGATGATTTGGTGGAGACCTCCACCTCTAGCATTGAGGGGGAGGAGAGGCAATCTTCCATCCCGAAGAAAGAACAAGAAACATCCACATCCGGGAGAAGTGAAGATCAAGAAGAGGCATCCTCCACCTCCCTAGGTAACTCAAGTGTTGTTATTTTAAATAAAAATCACATAATATGCTTTGAGTGTAGGGAGAAAGGGCATTACAAGAGTAAATGCCCAAAATTGGCTAAGGAAAAGGCATCGGTACCGAAAGTCAACCATAAGTCAAAGGATGCCGGAGTCCCCACAATTAAGAGCAAAGAGCACATTGTGTGCTTCAAATGCAATCAAAAGGGGCACTACCGAAGCCAATGCCCTAGGGGGAGGAAGAAAGGGCAAGAAGGTGTAATTCATGTAGGGGGAGCTTCTAAAGCTAACCCTAAGGTAAATTCATTTAATGCACCTTCAATTCCTAAAGTCAAAAAGCATGCTAAGAATTACTTTAGCTCTCTTGCAATCATTAATGAAAAGCATGCTAGTAGGAATAAATATGTGTGTTTAGGTGCTAAGCATGTTAGTTTCTCTAAGGACAAACCTAGGACTCAAAACGCTAGACCTATTTTACCTAAAGAGTCCATTAGGAGAGTTGAAAACCATCTAGGCATTAACCCTAAGAAGGGTAGACACATGCCTAAGAAGAAGAATATTTCCCAAAAGATAAATGAAAATTCAAAATTGGGAAAATTAGAGCTAGAAAAACAAGCCTTGAGGTCAAGGCTAGAAAAACTTGAGAAGACCCTAGCAATAATCACAAATTCGGTAAAGGGGTCAAACGTCCAAAAGTCAAGACCTAGAGTTCAAAAACAGTCTAAGGGCAAGGATGGTTTGGGTCACAAACCTAAACCCAAGAAGACTTATCATAATGTTCCATTTGATTATGGAACTATTTCTAGGTCTAGGAAAACCAAGGCTAATAGTGAAGTCATCCCTAATTCTAGCCATGGTATGTGTTTAGTGGCTAAGACCTCAAAGAAATCAAATGTAGCCACTAAGAAGGTCATTGGGGGAGTTACCTCTAGAGTTGACCTAGGAAAGCCCCAAAAGACTATGGCTTTAAAGCCAAAAAGGGTCATTAGGAAGATATCTAGGGAAGTTATCCTTAGTGAATACCTTGTTAACCCAGGAGCTCCAATAGGTATTGGGTTCCTATGAGCGTGATCGATTCACGCTAGATGGGTTAGGGTGTGTCAACCCTAAGTGGATGGGTAGTTAACCTAACCATAGTAAAGTTGACACATTAGGATGTGCCAATGTGTTTGAGAAGTTTAAAGTGATTTAAATTGGCACAATTAGGTCTTAGAGGTATTGGTGTACCATTTTGGGTTTATGGCACACTTGGGAGCTAAATGGTTTAAGGCAAAATGAATTTAATCCCTAGAAATGGCAAATTGATTTTAACACTTAGGTATTCTATACCTTAGTATATTTTACTTGCCATGATTTATTTACCTTGTCATGTCATGACATCATTTTCATTTTTATCTCTAAAAATGTCATGATCATGTTTAGACCTATTTTTATATGTCATGTATGTTAGTTATATCATTTACATGCCATGACATCATGATTTTGGCACATGCTTAAGCTATATCATATATATTCCATAATCATCATCATGCATAAAATAAAATGAAATTAAGGACTATGTCATGATTTGATGAGAATCAAATAATCATTGCCTAGAAATATGCATGAGACCATTAAAGAACAAAAACTCACATCTCACTAGATTAATTGCCTTGTATGTGTTTTACACATCTAGATACAAGTGAGATGTTTAGGAAAAATGAATTTAAGGTTTCAAAAACATTTTGAAAATATTTTGAAAAACCTTGGTGAAGTCTATCTTTTGAGAGCTATCACCATTGAATGGGATGATACAAAGAGGGCTCAATATTGAAGCTTTTCTTAACTTTTGGACTTTGTATCAATCTCCTAATTTAGTGGGTAAAATAATTTTCAAATATTTTTCACTCATAGTGTTTATGATAAGTATTATGCGTATGAATTTTCAAGATTTTTAAAACTACGTATATTTACTTATGGATTTTAAAAATTCATTTCTGAAAAAGCTGAAAATTGCAAATGCAATTATCACCGATCGCCATAGGCCGGCCGATCGATGGGGGTGGCAACGCATCGATTTCTAATTCACTAATCGCCTAAGCTGATTTCAGGTAAACCTTGATGGTTAGGCCTATGTTCAGCTATGTTTTGGTCCCCTAACCACTCCTAACCCTAGGACACGCTTGGGAGAGCATTAGAAAGGGTGGAAATTCATTGGATATGGATTAGAAGAAGTGTTTAGGGAGAGTATTAATTTTAAGGTGGATAAGAGTTCATTGTTGAACTTTGCCTTAATTTTGATTGGTTAAATGTTCCTATTGGCTTAGGGACTCTCCAAGGACATTGTTGGTGCAATGGTCAAGGGGGAGCAAGCCTCTAGGGGGAGGTATCCATCATGGGAAGATGGATGTGTATTTCCTCATGGGAGGAAAATTGGGTTGCCTCTCTTTAAGTGATATGGGATCACTAGAAAGGTTGAGGGCATGCCAAGGGGAAGATTATAAGATCTCATTGGGATATGAGACATTGAAACCCTTGAGGACCTTTTTGATGCAGTGTCAAAAAGGGGGAGAAGTTACCAAGTTATCAATTAGGGTTCGTTGGAATTCTCATTGGGATGTGAGAATTGCCAATATGGGAGAATTGGTATACTTGAGATGGTAGTTTTGTCAATCATCAAAAAGGGGGAGATTGTTGGTGCAATCGGCCCGGGATAACTCGAGTTTGACTCGAGTAGTATTTTGATGATAGACAAAACTCATGACATGGGATTGTCATGGGAAAGTCCAACATGGGGTTGGCATGGAAAATCCAAGCATGGAGCTTGGTGTGGGAAAGTCCAAAGCATTGTAAAGCCGTGCGTTTGGTGCTTGGCATGGGAAATCCAAAGCATTACAAAGCCGTGCGCTTGGTGTTTGGTGAGAAATGCATTGCGAAGTCGTGCATTTGGTGCATATGGGAAGTCTTGAAGACTTGGTAAGTTCACTAGGCTCGGGGTCCTTGAGTCAGTGAAGGATGGCATTGCGAAGTCGTGCGCTTGGTGCATCCGAGGGACCGTCGGACAGGGAGCGAATGGAGTGAGCCCAAAGGAAGTATACTTCTAGGGCATGAGACGCGAAGGATGGCATTGTGAAGTCGTGTGCTTGTTGCATCCGAGGGACGTAGGCCGAGGGAAGAGAGCTTCGGTGGGAAACTCCATGAGGGATAAGGTGGACTTGGCCAAGTGGCTAAGACTAAGTGTTGGAGGCTCAAACTTGATATTTGAGGGTTTACCCGACGGTGTTTGAGGTTTTTCCCAACAGCAGTCGACTGGCATAGATGTCAGTCGACTGATCCAAGTCGACTAGGGTTCGACGTGTGTTATACTACAGGTTTTGTGGTTGGCAGTCGACTGATATCAACAGCAGTCGACTGCCGAGGGATGGCAGTCAACTGATGGGAATGTTGTGCGCATAGAACGCTCTGTAGCCGACTGAGCAGTCGACTACTAGGTCACCAGTCGACTGCCATAGACTGGCAGTCGACTGGTAGGTGATCCGTTGGAACTTATCCAACGTGGATCTAGCCGTTGTGAGACAACGGCTACAGGGGCAGTCGACTGCTGCATGGGAAAACATCTTGATGCAGGTTATAAATGGAGCTCAAGTGGGATGATTTCACCAAGACTTTAAGGAAGCTATTGGAGGGGAATTGCTATTGCATTCTAGTCCTTCAAGAGTCATCCAAAGCAAGCAACAAGAAAGGGTTCAAGGCAAAGAGTTGTAAAGCGTTCTTTACTTATATTTCTTAGTGTCTTTGTATTTCTTGTAGTATTAATGTTGTAATAGCTTGTACGAGATTTCTTCACCTCCGACGTGTAGTCGAGAAGGAGTTTAGTTAGTGTCGTGCGCATAACTAGAGCTCGGTGAGCTCGCCCGTGGAGTAGGAACCATTCGGTTCCGAATCACGTATATCTTGTGTATTGTTGTGTGCTTGCACTGTTGTTATCATTATTATTATTATTTACGCTGCGCTAATGACAATTGTAGATGAGCACGCAACGATAATGATCGTATTCCACCGTACGATGTAAAAGGGCTATTCACCCCCCTCTAGCCGGCCAACACTTCAACCCTACAGGCATAGGTATGAAAGTAATGATAGAAAATCTAACTCTAAGTTCTTCTATAGGAAATCTACTATCAGAACTAGGAATATTAGAGGGGCCAACTTCAGTATGTCTTCTCTAAGTCCTACAATATTTAAAAAAACTAATAAAAAATTGAAAATGAAAAATTTACTAGTCAAGGTTTAGCTATTACCTAGACATTGTAGCGAAACCGGATTGTCATACGATTGTAGAGAGGTTTTGGAGAGTTTTTGGAATAGGAACAGGTGCCTGGAAGGGTTTCAGGCGATTGGAGACTAAATTTTTACTATCAATAATAAATGCACGACACTTCAGGCCACTGGACCTTGTCTGATCAATAACAACCCACACTGTGTCCATTTCAAAACATGGTTTCAGGTCATGGCAAGACACAGGGGCCTTCTTTGATCCGAACAGTGACCACTTCTTTAGACAAAGCCAACTTAAGAAATTATACACTTAGCTTACTTAAAGTCAAACCTTGGTCTAACTAGTTTAGGATGAAGTTAGGTAACTTCAGTTAGATTCACTTAGCTAAATGCATCAAGTTTGACATGTCTTATCCTTCTTGAATACATGTAGACTAGGTTTCACTAACTTACTATCATCTCACATCATCCTAATACTATGTTGTTAAGGTTAACTAACCATTTCCTATCTTACCATTCTACTTAAAGAAATTAAATTAAACTAAGCTTGCAAAACTTAAGAAAAACTAAAACAATCAAGTTATTCATGTAATCATGCATACAAATTTCGTATTGACTCTCCCCTTGGGTCATTGCTCCGATACGGTCTATCCACATAATGGACTTGATCCTTGGGAACCCAATACTTGGTTGAATCTACTTGTTTTACTAAAATTGACTTAGGGAACCATACTTGGATTCTTTTTCAATTATGATTAACTAAGGATAGATATGATTTATTTGTTGATTTAGCTTTGAATCCAAGTCTGGTCTAGTTGTACACAACTCTTTAAGACCCAAGCATCATGTCAAGATACTTGGAGCCCGACGTGAACTTTTCCAATACTTTAAGCTCTTGAACTTGTCCTTTCAATAAAGAATTCTCTTCCTCAAGCTTTTGGACTTTAGTTGATTTTCCTTCTTGAACCTGACGAGTTAAAGAGTTTAGGTCAACCTTCTCCTTATGTGATTCAACCTCCTTAAGTAAAGATTCAAACTTGGAATTGGACTTAGCTAATTTCTTGGTTAAGCATGTGATCATTATATATAATTTCTTAATTAAGGAAGAGCATACCTTGATGGAACCTTCTGATCCGGATACGAATCTGTAGCTTGAATCAGACTCAAGTTCGGACTTGGACTCGAGTTTTGCCATCAGTGCTAGTTGATTGACTTGAACTTGATCTTCTTCATCTGATGATTCATCCCACGTAGCCTTTAGCACTTCTTCGATTGTTGTCTTTTTGATTTTAGGTTAGGGCAGTCGGCTATGAAGTACCCCTTTTTGTTGCATCTATAACATTCATTGTTTGGTCTTGATCTAGTATTTAGACTTGAGCTTGATTGTATCTCATTGACTCGCTTAGTCGTTCGTCTCTTCTTTCTAATTAGCTTCCGAACAAGATTGACAAGTTTTGATACCATATCTCATCTAGTTCTAACTCGGACTCGTTGAGCTCGGCTTTGAATTTTCCCTCATCCTGACCTGCAACCAAAGTAATACTTTTCTCGACCTTGACCGAATTAGTTTGCTCATGCAATTCAAATTCAAAAAATAATTCATCTAATTTAAGTTTTGATAAGTCCCGAGATACTTTATACACATCAACCATTGATGCCCACAAAGTGGTTCTCAAAAATGCTTATAAAGCATACCTGATCACATAACGATTTTTTACCTTATGACCTATGGAATGAAGGTTGTTCAAGATGTCTTGGATTCTTGTGTGGAGTTGGCTAGCCGTCTCATCATCCTGCATTTTAATATTAACTAATTTATTTATCGAAAGATCTCGTTTACTTACATTAGTGTCGGAAGTGCATTCATTTAGTTGCATGAGTTTGTCCCATAGATCTTTTGCGCTGATGAATGGATCAACTCAGTGGAGCTCTTCTTTGGATAGGCCACACTGCAAAATTTGAGTCGCTTTGGCGTCTGGTTCAATTTGAAGCTTCATTGCATTTGCCCATTTGTTGCATTCCAATGGTTCTTTGAGATCGTTGACAAGAAGTGAAAATATTGTATTGATAATGATCCACATGTCCACCTGATTCTTCAGAAAACACTCCATCCGAGCCTTCTAATATCCGAAATCATCTCTGGGAAAAAAGGGGGGGCGGACTAAATTGTAGTCTTCATGATGGGTCATGTAGACAAAATGTTCAAAACAAAAAACAAAAAATTGTACCAAGACTTGGTCTTGGATTAGTAGTGTGGGAGAGGGATAAAATAAAATAAAATAAAATAAAATAAATCAATTTTTTTTAAAAAACAAATGTTGCACTGGATCTGAGCGCCCTCGCTTTGATACTAATTGTAGGATTGAAAATATGCTAGAAGGGGGGTGAATAGTGTAAAACTTTTCTTTTTGTTATTCGTTAAAGATCGTAATATCAAAGTAAATTGTAGTGGAGAGTAAAGACAAAATACACGAATGAGTTTTACTTGGTTCACAGCTGAAAGGCTATTAATCCAAGGCTCACAATCTGAGATCGCTAATCGGTGGACAATTGATACACGCGAAAGCAACCTCAAATCTTGCGACGAAGACCATCGAGGACTCGAAGTGCACACTTGCGCTCAACGCCCGAAAGTTCACGGATGTCGTCAAGTAATAAAAAGATTATTGATCCCACATGAACTGAGATTCAAGTACCGATTTGGCAAGTGGACGTTTATTGTTTGGAATTCAGTTCTAATGGCTTTGATTTCGAGGGTAGACGGCGGTCCTAACTCAATACGGTGTCACATGGAAGAAGAAAGAAACTAGTTGCGAGTCTTTGGAAGGGATTCTAGAATTTTGATATCGTTTGTGTGTCATAGAACACGTTGTCAATTGGGTTTTGTCTAGGTTTCTAGCTACGGTTTTGTGGAAAGGACATCATACACTCCCCCGATGAGCCTTCGCATCTATCAGAAGCTACCTCTACCATTACCAGGTCGACCCCTGGACTTAGGACGGGATAGTCGGTATGAGGATTCTGAATCGATCCCTGTGACGAGTCAAAAAGGGGGTGTGTTTCCTACTCTATCGCATCCTTCTACCGACGGTTACGGGAGATGAGGCCAACCTCTAGGTTCCTCCTTAATTCTCCTAAATCTTAGATATGAGGGTTGTCACACCTCGTATCGGCTAGCACAGTAGATAGAAAACCAAAACAATATTTATAACTCTAAACCAAATGCCAATTGCAAATATAAATTCAAGAATAGAATTCGATTTGGAATAACATGTTCTACGCACACAAACTACTCCCTAATCCTAGAATCAAAGAGTCTACTCCATAAATAAGAGAGAAGAAACACAAAGCACGATCATGTTCGTAATAACAATAGAAATTAAGCAAAGAACAGAAATTACAATGCAATGTGACTCTTCTCTCCGGCGTTAAAGTGCAAAATTTGGATCTTCGGCGGCTTTCTTCATCCCCGTTGCGAGTTCCTGAAGCTTTTTAGGGCATCTGAGTTTTGTCCCGGTCGTCGTGCCTCCTTTATATAGACATCATCTTGAATCTCTCTAAAACCTAGAAAATAACCGACTCATGTCGGAATGGCACAGCGTCACACGGTCATGTGTTTCCACATGGACAAACCGTGTGTGGTGCCGTAGTGGCCAATTTCCACCCTTGGACACGACCGTGTGTAGCCACATGCCTTAGTCGTGTCCCCTTCTGCATCCAGCAGCAAAATGTCCTTCTTTTTCTCCAAAAGTGCTTAGTTTTTCCCATGAAATGTTATCCTGCACACAAAAGTATAAAGAGCAGATCTCCGAACCAAAAAATAAGAAATGCATGCAAAACAAAGTAAAATATGCATGAAACAAACATAAAATATAATGAGATGTGAGCGAAAACTACTCCTAAAACTCTATATGTTTTGCTCACATCAATTCCCCAGACTTAAGTCTTTGCTTGTCCTCAAGAAAACCTCAGTGCCATAAAATTTAAAAGGTATTGTCCCATACTTAGCATGTTAACTAAATTTATCAAGTGATATTTGCAATCAAAGCGAAATAGAGATGTTCTAGAAATTCACTAAGTTAGCTCCTTATGCTTATGCTAAGCAAATCTTCTTAGGGGATACTCGTTCCATGGTAAGTTAATTCGTCATCCTATAGCTTTCCTAAGGTCTCCAGCTCTTAGGCACTGCCCAAAGCGAGGGTCGTTCTCTAGATCTAGCACAAAGTCTCAAAGGCGTGCTCGGTACTGAGAGAAATTGGTAGGTGTTTCCCCAGTAACCTAACTCGGTCTCAAAGGGGCACCTAACTATTTCCACCCATGACAACTATTTTTTTTTAGATCTTGGGATTTTCATTTATCCGAATAGGCTTCCACAATCCGAGCATCTCCAGTAACTAAAATGCTAAACTTAGGGTCACTTGTGGATTCCAAAGTACTAGACTACTGAGATGAATTATGACTAGGTACGTACTAGACTCTCCCTTTCAGAATGTTTGTCATGTGTAGGTGTAAAAAGCTAACCAGTGTAAGACTAGAACATTCATTAGAGCAAATAAAATAAAATACCATGAGGTAAATGAAGTTAAGCTACCCATGGAAACAACTCATGAAAGAAAACTCTAAGAATACTACTGAGGTAGCTTAAAGATAGCAAAAATTAAGTACTAACGAAACTAAAAACTCTATGCATGAAAAAATAAATGCTAACTAATAAAAAAATGCAAATGACAGGAAAGAAACTACTGCAAGAAAAAAAAATAAATCAAAATTTGAGGCCCCCCAAACTTATATGAGACTGTACCTCTAATATGGTGGCCAAGGTGGGAAGTCCGGCAGTCTTGGCATGTCAGGCTCCTAGGTAAACCTGGTGCTAAGCTGCTGATGTCACATGTACATGTGATCGATCTGAGAGTTGTTGGATGCAACGACCGCTCTGTGCTCCTCCTCCCGGGGCCACTGTGCTTGCTGGGCATGCATGTGCTATCGCATCTCCTAGCGGTAGGTGGCCTCATCCTGACGACGGGCAGCCTCCTCCTAGAAGTAGATGTGGGCCTCGTCGTAGAACTCCTCAGTCCACTGAAAGTGCTCCTGGAAGCCCTGAAACTCTGCCTGTGTGTAAGTACTCTGCTCCTCCAATCGCTGCCTCTGTGTCTGTTGCTCGGCATATATGTCGTCGAGGCACGATCGGAACTCCAAAAAATCATATGGCAGATGTACTTGCATCCTACTCAAAAGTAGAATCATGACTAGGTACATACTAGACTCTCCCTTTCAGAATGTTTGTCATGTGTAGGTGTAAAAAGCTAACTAGTGTAAGACTAGAACATTCATTAGAGCAAATCAAATAAAATACCACGAGGTAAATGAAGTTAAGCTACCCATGGAAACAACTCATGAAAGAAAAATCTAAGAATACTACTGAGGTAGCTTAAAGATAGAAAAAATTAAGTACTGACGAAACTAAAAACTCTATGAATGAACAAATGAATGCTAACTAATAAAAAAAATGCAAATGACAGAAAAGAAACTACTGCTAGAAAAAAATAAATCAAAACTTGGGGCCCCCAAACTTATATGAGACTGTACCTCTAATATGGCGGCCGAGGTGGGAAGTCCGGCAGTCTCGGCATGTCAGGCTCCTGGGTAAACCTGGTGCTAAGTCGCTGATGTCACATGTACATGTGGTCGATCTGAGAGCTGGTGGATGCAACGGTCGCTCTGTGCTCCTCCTCCCGGCCCACTGTGTTTGCTAGGCATGCATGTGCTGTCGCATCTCCTAGCAGTAGGTGGCCTCATCCTGGCGACAGGCATCCTCCTCCTGGAAGTAGACATGGGCCTCATCGTAGAACTCCTCAGCCCGCTGGAAGTGCTCCCGGAAGCCCTGAAACTCTGCCTGTGTGTAAGCGCTCTGCTCCTCCCATCGCTGCCTCTGCGTCTGCTGCTCGGCATATATGTCGTCGAGGCACGATCGGAACTCCAAAAAATCATAGGCATATGAACTTGCATCCTGCTCAAAAGTAGAAAACGATGGTGGTGCAGGTGCAGGCTCATGTCGATGTGGACTAGGCGGGCTCAAAATGATCTTTGCTTCTTCCTAGCAGGTTTTCCCTAGTCCTAAGCTATTTGCAAAGAACATAAGTGACAATAAATCAAAGTCTAAATTATATTTACGAATGCAGAAAGATTAAAAACATGTAAATTAAACTTGGGTTGCCTCCCAAGAAGCACTTTGTTTTAGGTCTTTTAGCTCGACCACTCTCCATTATCTCAACTTGGCTCTGGAGGTTCTATAAACCTCCATATATCTGTCTCGAGTTCTAGAGACTCGCCTAGATACTTCTTTAATCGTTGTCCATTTACTTTAATCTTCCCTGATTCCTTACTTCATATATCCACTATACCATATGGGTATACCCTCTTCACCCGAAACAGTCCTGACCACCTTGATTTTAGCTTCCTTGGAAAGAGTTTTAACCTGGAATTATATAGGAGAACTAAGTCACCTTCCTTAAACTCCCTTCTCAAGATATGTTGGTCATGTCATTTCCTAGTTCTTTCCTTATATGCCTTAGCATGCTCATACGCATCTCTTCGAATTTCGTCTAGCTCGCTTAACTGTAGCTTCCTTTTCTCTCCTGCCGCGCAGTGGTCCAAGTTGATCTTCTTGATGGCCCAGAAAGCCTTGTGCTCCAATTCAACGGGAAGGTGGAAAGGCTTCCCATAAACTAGGCGAAACGGGGTCATGCCTATCGGGGTCTTGTAAGCTGTGCGGTAAGCCCAAAGAGCATCGTCTAGTTTTTGTGACCAATCTTTCCATGATGCCACAACCGTCTTTTCTAGAATACTTTTGATCTCCCGATTCGAAATTTCCACTTGTCCTCTTGTTTGCGGGTGGTACACTATCAAGACTTTGTGGATCACCCCATACTTATGTAGCAATTTTTCAAATTATTTTTTGATGAAGTGGGATCCTCCATCACTGATTACGACTCGAGGAACTCCGAACCTAGGGAATATGTTTCTTTTGAACATTTTTATTATGGTCCTAGCATCACAGTGTGGTGATGCTATGGCCTCCACCCATTTGGAGACATAGTCTACAGCAACCAGGATATATCTGTTTGTGTCGGAAGCAGGAAAGGGTCCCATGAAATCTATTCCCCATACGTTAAAGAGCTCCACTTCTAATATGGTGCTTGTCATCATCTCCTATCTCCTACCAATATTTCCTGTTCGCTGGCATCGATCGCAGGAGACTACATAGTTGCACGTGTCCCTAAACAGACTAGGCCAGTAGAATCCTGCCTAAAGTACCTTCGTAGCTATTTTTGCAATTCCGACAAGCCCCCCATATGCTGAGGAATGACAGTGAAAGAGGATGCTCTCAACTTCCTCTTCTGGTATGCACCTTCGATATACACTATCTGCACATTTCCTAAATAGGAAGGGATCATCCCATATATATTGTCGAACCTCTACAAAGAATCTTTTCCTTTGTTGGGTCATGAATTTTGACGGTATCACCCTCCCTGCTAGAAAATTCACCAAATCTGCATACCAGGGGGTGGTAACCTTAGTAATAGCCATGAGAGTATCATCCCGCAGAGCATCGTCTATTTGAGCACTTCCTTCCTCTTCTACCCCACCCTCAATGGACATGTGTGACAAGTGGTCTGCAACAACATTGGCTGAGCCCTTTTTATCTCTGATTTCTATATCAAATTCTTGTAATAATAAGATCCAATGAATAAGGCGGGGTTTATGTCCTTCTTATTTAACAAGTAACGAATTCCAGTATGGTCAGTGTAAACAACCATCTTCGAACCTACTAAGTACTATCTGAACTTGTCGAATGCAAACACGACTGCTAGAAATTCCTTCTCGATCGTGGTATAATTGATCTGTGCTATGTTCAGCGTTTTACTGGCATAGTGTATGGCGTGTAGCTTCTTCTCCCTTCGTTGCCCCAACACTACCCCTACTGCATAATCACTAGTATCGCACATGACCTCGAATGGTAGGCTCCAGTCAGGGGGTTGTATTATCGGGGATGATACCAAGGCCTTTTTTATTTCTTCAAATGCTACTAAACATTGCTGATCAAAAATAAACTTTGTGTCCTTAGCTAGTAGATTTATCAGGGGTCTAGTTATCTGAGAGAAATTCTTTATAAACCTTCTATAAAACCCTGCATGCCCAAGAAAGCTCCGGACCCCCTTCACATCTCTGGGTGGCGGCAACTTTTCAATTACTTCTACCTTCGCCTTGTCTACTTCGACACCATTCCCTGATATCTTATGTCCCAGAACTATCCCTTCAGTTACCATGAAGTGACATTTTTCCCAATTCAGAATCAAACTATTCTCCTCACATCTTTGCAGAACCCTTTCTAGATTTTTCAGACATGCATCGAAACTTATTCCGTAGACTAAAAGATCATCCATGAATACTTCCATAATTTGTTCAATCATATCTGAAAAAATAGCTGTCATACAACACTGGAAGGTGGCTGGTGCATTACATAGGCCAAAGGGCATTCTTTTGTAGGCGAAGGTTCCATACGGGCAGGTGAAGGTGGTCTTCTCTTGGTCATTAGGGTGAATTGGGATTTGGAAAAACCCTGAGTACCCATCAAGGTAGCAAAAATAGGAATGTTTAGCGGGCGTTCCAACATCTAATCGATAAATGGGAGTGAAAAATGATCCTTCCTTGTTGCTTTGTTTAATTTACGATAATCTATACACATCCTCCACCCCATTACCATTCACACAGGGATCAGCTCATTCTCTTCGTTTTTGACTACTGTAGTGCCACACTTCTTTAGAACTACGTGCACTGGACTTACCCACTCACTATCTGAAATTGGGTAAATTATTCCGACATCCAAAAGTTTAAGTACATCCTTCTTCACCACCTTCTGCAAGTGTGGGTTAAGTCGCCTTTGGCGCTCCATGGTTGACTTACACCCATCCTCGAGTATTATCCTATGCATGCATAGCGACAGACTTATCCCCTATATGTCATCGATAGTATACCCCAGCACTTTTTTGTATGTCCTGAGCACCCCCAGCAACTTTCTTGTCTTTCCCTCACTCAAATTGATGTTTATTATCACTGGATGGGTTAAAGTCAGACCCAAAAATTCATACTTGAGATTCGAGGGAAGTGGCTTCATCTCAGGCCCTGTGTATTTCACATCTGCCACCTGCTCCGAATCTTCCTCTTCTTCTAATTCCGAAGATAGGGAAGCTTCTTCCATCTAGTCCTCTTTGTCCTCTTCCTGTACTTGGTAGGCTGCTTCAACTTTACCTACCCCCGTAAGGGGGAGTGCCTCCTGAAAATCTTGATCGCTATTTGCCCACATTTCAAGAGTCTATACCACTGTCTCGATAACGTGGTATGCATCGTCTGTGCTCTTTTTCATCAGTACGCCCCTCGCGGCTATGTCCAAAAGTTCTTTTGACAAGTTAGTGCTCCCAGAATAAAAAACATGGAGGAGTAACCAATCCTGTAATCCATGGTGTGGACAACGAATAACTAGTTCTTGTAGTCTCTTCCATGCCGCGACCAGAGTCTCTTCGCGCCCTTGCTCAAATGAAAGGATTTTATCCCTAAGGTAGGATGTTTATTGGGGGGGGGAGAATTTACTTAGAAAAGTGTCTTCCATCTGTTCCCATGTCGTTATACTCCCTTCTGGTAGAGTGTGTATCCATTGCTTAGCCTCCCCTTTCAAGGAGAATGGGAACATGATAAGCTTAATGCATTTGTTGGGACTCCTTCATATCGCACTGTGCCACAGTATGCCAAAAATTCTTCGAGGTGTAGATAAGGCTCCTCAATTTGAGTCCCTCCAAACTACTTCTCTTGAATAAGAGCAATTAATGCAGGGTTTATTTTCCAACTCGCGGCCTAAATTTGAGGAATAGTTATGCAGGAGTTTCATGCTTTCCATCTAGGTGTTATGTAATCTCTCAAGGGTCGAGTGGATTGTGTTAACATTTCAGTGTCTCTTCCTAAGAGGAGATAAATAAATCATATACAATGAATAATTCTGAGGGTAGAACCAAAACTTGATCAATCGTGGCTATCAATTGGGTATTAATATCGTTAGTTCAAATACTAAAGTAAATCAAGATATAATAAATCTAAATTAAAAATCAGATGTGGAAAAACTAAAACTGAAGTAAAATAAAAATAAACGAAAGAAATAAAAGCAAAGCAAGTAAATAAATCTACCTTAAGTCTGATCCAATTATCCACTTCTTGATTCGATATTGAATCAATCAGTCCCCGACAACGGTGCTAAAAATTTGATGCACGCAAACGTGACCTCAAATCTCGCAACGGAGACCGTCGAGGACTCGAAGCACACGCTCGAACTCAACACCCGCAAGTGCACGGATGTCATCAAGTAATAAAAAGATTATCAATCTCACAGGGACTGAGATTTGAGTACCGATTTGGTAAGTGGACGTTTATTGTTCGGAATTCAGTTCTAAGGGTTTTGATTACGAGAGTTGACGACGGTCCTAACTCAATACGGTGTCACATGGAAGAAGAAAGAAACTAGTTGCGAGTCTTTGGAAGGGATTCTAGGATTTCAGTTTCATTTGTGTGTCGCAGAACACATTGTCAATTGGGTTTTGTCTAGGTTTCTAGCTATGGTTTTGTGGAAAGGACATCATACACTCCCTCGATGAGCCTTCGCATCTATCGAAAGCTACCTCTACCATTACCAGGTCGACCCCTGGACTTAGGATGGGATAGTCGGTACGAGGATGTCGAATCGATCCCTGCGATGAGTCAAAAATGGGGTGTGTTTCCTACTCTATCGCATCCTTCTACCGACGGTTACGGGAGATGAGGTCAACCCCTAGGTTCCTCCTTAATTCTCCTAAATCTAGATATGAGAGCTATCACCCCTCGTATCGGCTAGCACAGTAGATAGAAAACCAAAACAATAGTTATAACTCTAAACCAAATGCTAATTGCAAATATAAATTCAAGAATAAAATTCAATTTGGAATAACATGTTCTATGCACACAAACTACTCTCTAATCATAGAATCGAAGAGTCTACTCCATAAATAAGAGAGGAGAAATACAAAACACGATCATGTTCGTAATAACAATAGAAATTAAGCAAAGAACAGAAATTACA
Source organism: Wurfbainia villosa (assembly GCA_025175895.1). Classification (NCBI taxonomy): domain Eukaryota; kingdom Viridiplantae; phylum Streptophyta; class Magnoliopsida; order Zingiberales; family Zingiberaceae; genus Wurfbainia; species Wurfbainia villosa. Next base: position 43,690,277 of record CM046003.1, read on the forward strand.
ATGCAATGTGACTCTTCTCTCCGGCGTTGAAGTGCAAAATTTGGATCTCCAGCGGTTTTCTTCCTCCCATTGTGAGTTCTCGAAGCTTTTTAGGGTGTCAGAGTGTCGTCCCGGTCGTCGTGCCTCCTTTATTTAGACATCAGCCTGGATCTCTCTAAAATCTGGAAAATAATCGACTCGCGTCGGAATCGCGCAGCGCCACACGATCGTGTGTTTCCACACGGCCAGGCCATGTGTGGCGTCGTGGTGGCTAATTTCCACCCTTGGACACGACCGTGTATAGCCACACGCCCTGGTCATGTCCCCTTCTGCATCCAGCTACAAAATGTCCTTCTTTTGCTCCGAAAGTGCGTCGTTTTCCTCATGAAATGTTATCCTGCACACAAAAGTACAAAGAGCAGATCTCCGAACCAGAAAATAGAAAATGCATACAAAATAAAGTAAAATATGCATGAAACAAACATAAAATTAATGAGATGTGAGCAAAAACTACTCCTAAAATCCTATATGTTTTGCTCACATCAATAATCCACTAAATGTCTTTTCCGTGTTGGAGGTAAGAGACTCTCTTCTTATAAATGTTAAGGAAATGATAACAATCTTACCACTCCTTATAGAAATTTAGTACAAATAAAAACTAAATATACCGACACAAGATGACCCAAATGAAGTGCACGGTTGGAGTCGTAGAGTTGTAGCACAGAGGTTGATCATTGACTGTAGAAGTTGAGGGCAAGAACACTTAGAATTCTTGATATTAGGGCTTCTGTCTGAACCTTCTTTTATAGACTTTTTCAGGCATCTGAACCTATTCCAAGCGCCTCTAAGTCATCTAGATCAAATATGTTTCAGCTGAGATTTATCAATTCCCAAGCGCCTAGACTTGGTCCAGTCGCTGGAATGCTGATGTGGTACTTCCTGATTTAATCTTGATCCCACTTTGGCCGTTGAGATCTATCTCTTTTTTAGTCACCTGGATCTGGTCCAGGCACTTGGAATGTTGATGTGGCAATCGAATTTTGATCTGCTTCAACCGATTAAGTTTATCTTTGTTCTAGTTGACTGGATTCCATTCCAGTCGACTGGCTCATGAACTTTCATCCAGTCACCTGCATCACAAGATTAACACAATGTATAAATAGTAATGACAGTATTCGACTGTCCGATCTCGACTTTGGCATTCCCATAGAATCCTTAGTTGGATCGATGCCTAAGGTTGTCCCCGTACCGAAGACGCAACCTTACCCGTTCTTCTAATTAGAAGAATCACTCTTCACAAGGATTCTTACCTTGCTACCTTTGACAAGCACTTAGTCCTCCGACCTGCTTGGGCTTTCCTTCTTAGCCTCCCAATCCTCATACCACCTCGGCTCTCTTCGATGTCCAGATTCTGCTGATCCACCGAGACTCTCTTGGTGTCTTCAATCTTTGCTAAGTCTTCCTTTGCGTAATCAGGTCATGTAGACCTACTAGGACTTTCACCCTGTTTGAGTCCTACAAACTCAACATAATATAAAATAACAATATGACTTAACTTTGAACCTTTGTCATTATCAAAACTCACGTTCAATTATTTAGTGCTCCTGCACCAATAGAACTCAACGACGATGACAGTCGCATGATGGAGGAGCGATTGTGGGGTGTTGATGGTGGCTCGAGATTGGCCACTAGAAAAGGAGGGAAACCCTCTTCCTCTTTGGTGATCCAATTCCGATGATCGGAGCGGAATGGAGCTCGGTGGATGGCCATAGCTTCTTCCTCTACTTCCGCTGTGTCGCACGCGAGTAGGAGATGAAGGTCGAGTTACTGTGCTTTCCTAATTAAATTTGAGATCTAGATCCAACGGCTGAGATTACTCAAGATTTAAAATGAATGGATATGATGAGGTTTGGATGGATAATCAAGATCAGTCCAATCTTGATGAATCGAGAGCCAAGATGCTTAGATTTTAGTGGATAGATAGGATCTCTCTAGATATGGATAAATGATTTAGAATCAATCAAATCTCAATGAACGATCAAGATTTATCAGATCTAGATCTTTGATTAAATTGCTTTAGATCTTGATGAAGAGTCTACATTAATTCAGTTTTAAATGTCCCTTTCAACTCTTGCTTAAGCTCAAAATTGATCCAATTTGAGTTCAATTCATAGCTAATTTGGATCCCTACAAAATAAGATGCACAACTTACATAAAAATTCACAAATATAGAGAAAATTAAAATAAGTCCCTAAATAAATTCAAACTCATAAATAATTATACGAGAGGATTAAAAATATCGAGATTAAGGATTAAAATAACGTGACAAAATAGTAACTATCATTGAGCTACCTCTCAGGCTGATACAATGTGTCCCCATATTTGACCGAGTTCACTATCCATGTAAATCTTTGTCATCTCGTATCAAAGATGATGGCAAGTGAAAGAATGGGGGAGGAACTTATAGACAACCGCTCCTTCAATAGACTGGTAGTATAAACTTATCCAACAATGTATATTACGTTATCAAGAATGCTCTTATAAAATATCTAGATGGAGACTCATTGGAGTGTTCCAGGGAGGTCTTTCAATAGTAACTAAAGTGGATAATGTTCGTACCTAAATAAAAGGCTTGATACCTAAAGTCAGAAAAGAAAAAAAAACTGTAAATCTAAACCTATAGCCTCACATGAATCCTATATAAAAGTGGAGAAACTATTATCCGTTTAATTTTATAGAGATATCATGTTCTCTCTTAGTGAGCCCACGTACAAACAACAACATTGTGCAGTGTATGGAGAAGGCCTCTACGGTCTACCAAGTGAACATCAAACAACATGGTTAACGTTACGTTGCAAGACAAAGAAAAGTTGCTCTTCCATCTCTCTTTTAATTATTCCTATTGTAACATTCTAGATGAAGCATACGGATGGATATATACGCTTGAAAGTAGGGCGATAAATAGTCAAAGCTGCAACCAAACTCTGTGTTGTCCAAGTACGAGAAAAACAACCTCGATATATACGAAGATTGAAAAAAAGTTTAAAAACAGTCAAATCTTTTCAGCTCAACTTAATTAACTACACACCTATCTGCAACAACCATCCTTTTTAACTGATCCTTTCTAATGGCAACCACATCTGCAAAAGGATCAGTTCAAGTACGTCAGCTCGATCGGATGAGTGCCATGAAAATAGTGAATGCATGAAGATGCATGCATGTTTCATCCAGTTGTACGTGGCACGTTTTGTCGATTACGTACATACAGTTGCCCATAAAACAAATTTATTCAATTGCAAAACAACGAACTCCAACTTAATCCATTTAAATTCCTAAAATGACGGCATTTGTCTATTTGTAAGTTCAACATGACATATATACCCCACATAATGATGCATTAATTGAGGTAGAGTCATTAATTACTAATTAATCAAGAAAATGGTTGTGGTTGAGAGGTTAATTAGTAAACAATTAATGCAATTTACATATGATAAAGGACCGTATTAAGGATTCAATAAATGATAATTTTATGAAAAATATCATTTTATTTATTCATAGAATAAGTAAATGATTCAATAATTATTTAATTGTGAAGTAGCTAAATTTCATATTCTGTCATTGGTGTTAAAATAATGTTTATTAATACGAATAAATTCTTTGAGAAAAATTACGTACTAAAAGACATTTTCTAAGAGCTTTCACTAAAAAAAACATAAAATACCGACGGAATATTCGGTCGCTAATTGATATTAGCGACCGTTTTAACGATTGAAAAATTCAATCGATAATTAACTGGTCGCTAAACTTAGCGACCAAATGAAGTTTCGGTCGCTAAGTTAGCGACCGAAGGCTTAATCGGTCGCTAATTTTTAGCGACCAAAAGATCTTTCGGTCACTAATAGTTAGCGACCGAATATTTAATCGGTCGCTAACTTAGCGACCGAAGGATTATTCGGTCACTAAATCAGCAACCCAAACTTAATTCGGTCGCTAACTTAGCGACCGAAAGATCTTTTGGTCGCTAAAAATTAGCGACCGATTAATCCTTCGGTCGCTAACTTAACGACCGAAACTTCATTCGGTCGTTCATTATTAGTGAAAAATTTTATATTTATACATATAATTACAATTAAATTATTTAATGAAATAAATTCGTAAACAATTTATAATATATATCAACACCAATAAATTTAATACACTATTAAAATATCAAAAACAATTATATTCAAATTTTAGATTTCACAATACAAAATAAAAAAAAAATACAATTCAAACCAATACAAAATAGAATATACTTTTGGTCATCTGAAAAACAGTAAAATACAGAATGCATGAACTCAACGTACTTGTTGTGAACATCAACATACTCATCAGTCTCATCCAATATTTCTTCCTAGAAAACAAAGGCAGATGTCAGATATGACAAGCGATATGAAGTATAACAAAACTATCCAAGTATAAAGAATTTTACAAAATCAAACTAAGAACTTGAATGTCATTTATTACTGGTGGATTCTGTTGATATCGAATATGGCATAAAAACAAGTCTGCACAATCATATTGCAAAATCGATAGCATCGAAATTGGTAAACAATAAAGGCAACAAAAATATAAATGAAATCTTGTGGAACAAAGGAGACTTTTTCCCTACCATTTTTTTAGTTAAAAACTACATATTATTTGTCAAGTAATAGCAAGCATAAAACTTGCTTTCAATTGTCACTTTTGACACTAACTACAGGCATCGAGTGCTTCAGGATGCAGCATCTTGAAAATCAAACTTATTTTTCTCTAAGAACAAAAGAAAAGTAATATCACCCATCATTCATGAAGAGTAAACTGTTCGTAGCAAACTACATTAGGTGAGATGTCAATGATTGGCTAATGCTGGATTGTCTGCTTGATCATCAAGTGAGACCTACCTTATCTGGCATTTAATGATCTACTCATCAGAAACTATAATTCAATGTGTGAATCTGGCTTTGTGGTCAATGAATGAGAGCCACTCTCGTACCTCTGAAGAATTGCTTGTGGCATGGGAAAAGTTAGCATACCGAAGAAACAATAGATCTATTATTTTTGCAGTATTTGTCTAAGTTGGACTTTTTCCTTTCCTAGATTATTGAAGTATTTATTAAAAAGTTATACCTATTTGGATTACATGTAGAACATGCATTGTGCTTGTGGTTGGATCCTGCAATTCAAATGTTCATGTTGAGCTTTGCTGGGAATAGAATAGATAATGAACATTTATGGATAATATTTATTTGTCGTGTAATTCAAGTAACTTGTAATATATATGGATAATATCAAATATTTATGGAATTATAGGTCTATAAATCCTTGTCAATATCTAGCTTCACAGTATTGAGCATAACATGAAATTACTGCAGCGATGAATCAATATTGTCAAGGACCAAAATTAACAAAGAATGTCAGCTTCAATACCTGTATAGTTGCTCCTCCTCTTCTATCTTGTGTAGGTTGTGTATGTTGTGCTTTTAGTACCTATAAAATAATGAATGTTACCCAATGAGCAATGATCAAGTGGTGAAGTATCAACGTCAATCATTTAAATGAATATAATATAAATGCTTACTTAACACCGATACATCTGAGCATACTATGGTTATCGCCATATGATCTGTCATAAAAAATATCTATAAAATATTATATAAGTTTCAAATATAATGAACAATTAACTACGATAATTCCTTATATTGAATAACAAATAGTCTTGCTAAAGGTTTAAATCTTACAATTTAATCATCATCATCATCTGAGTCATTAATATTAATAGTGTCCAAGTCAGAATCACTAAACTCAAGCTCCTCGCTGCTGGAAATATATCCATCATCTAATTCCTCATAATTAAGATTTACATCTACAAGTAACTGAGGTATCAATTGAATTTGTGAATCAATTGAATGTCTTTCCACCTCTTCATTTTGAAATGCTTCATGATTTTGAGTACTCTGTATAGTGTTAGGCATCTCTATGGTAGATCGAGACTTTATCTGACAAACTGCTAGCCACTCATTAGATCTTCTCTTTGTCGGGTATGCAGTATAAAAAACCTGACTTGCTTGTACCGCAAAAATGAAAGGTTCAAATTTCTTGAAATTTTTTGTTGCATTAACTTCAACTAAATTATAGTTGGAATGTACTCTAGTTCCAGTTCTTGGAGTCGGATCATACCATAAACATTTGAACATCACTAATCTTTTTATGGGTAAAGCAGGATATTCCACCTCAATAATTTCATCAAGTATACCATAATAATAAAATTGAGAACTAGTGTTATTGTTAGATCCTTTTACACAAACACCTGAATTATACGTTATGGTATTTGAATCACGATGTGCCACATGAAATTTGAATCCATTAACATAGTAACCAGAGTAAACTCTTATATTATGCAGAGGTCCTGCTGCAAGATCCTTTATCATTTGATCATGCACATTTGATCGTCGGTCCTTCACCTGATAAAAGTAGTTGTCAATTAATGTATCGATTATAAAATACAAATTAAAAATAAATAAACTATCTAACTTATGTAGTTTGCAAACCATGATACAAATTCCGTTTCTAACTGTTTCTCCACCTCACTACCCTGTATCATTGGATTTTGAAGGTGTAACTCTTGTTCATACAAACTACCAAGGAATCAAATTTAATTAAGGATGGTATAAACAATTAAAGTAAGATGATAAATAACTGAATATAGAAAATAACTCACTTTATATAAGGTTTGACCTCCTCACAGTTCAGAAGTATATATGTAGTTGCTGCATGGTATTCTTTTAGATCTAACCATCTACAAACAAAGCCGCCAATTGGCCTACCAAGAAACTTGAATATAGAAAGCATCCCCGGGTCTAACGGTTGAGTATCATCAAAGTTTCGAGGACACTTGTGATGTCTGGTTTTAATGTTGTCAGCAAAGTAATATGCACAAAAGGAAGATGCTTCTTCAACCAAATAAGCATTACATATTGATCCCTCTACTCTTGCTTTGTTACTCACATTATTCTTTAATTTCTTCAAAAAACGTTCAAATGGATACATCCATCTATACTGCACAGGACCAGCTAGCAATGCCTCATAAGCTAAATGAACAGGTAGATGTTCCATTGAATCAAAAAAGCTAGGTGAAAAAATACGCTCAAGTTTACAGAGTATAAGAGGTATATTACTTTCTAACTGAAGCATTTCAACTCTGGTAATAACCCTTGATGTCAAATCTCTGAAAAACAGGTTCAATTCTGTAAGTGCTTGCCAAATATTAATAGGAAGTAGGTCATGAAAGGCTATTGGAATAAGTCTTTGCATGAACATGTTGGTGCAGGGGCACCTAAGTCGAACCTGTATTTTGATTATGGCAAAAGATGCAAAGTCAAGGATATATCATTATCTCATGAGCTGAATCGAGTGTGCAGAAAAGTGCTAAAGCTGGAGCTGAAGGCTAGTGACACCCGGAGGAAGCTGCGGTGGTCGGGCGACACTCGAGTGACTTCGGAGGGAGCCGAAAGAATCGAGTTGAAGGCCAAAAGCAGAAGCGACACAATAAGTATCGAGGTAAGCTCGTGTGTGTGAGCGTAAGTGAGGTCGTATCCTCCTTACGGGGATGGTCTTAAGCATAGATCCGACCAAAGACATCCCATCGATGGTCTAGGTCAAGATCGGGTGGTCGAAGGCCATCGAAATAATGTTTTCGTTAAGCTAACTTTGTCTTGCAGCTAGCATCAGTCGACTGCCAGCTTGGAGGACTCGACTATCGTCCATCAGTCGACTGTCTGTGGTCAGCATTCGACTGATGCTACCATCAGTCGACTAATGATGGCCATCAGTCGACTGATGGTCAAGGATCAGCCTCGAGGAGTGCTCTATCACCATTTTTCAAGAAGGTTTTGTGCCCATTTGTGATTGGTTAAAGACCCATTCGATGAGGGGCTCAAAGGCTATAAAAGGAGGGCTTGTCCTAGGGTTTTTCATCAATTCAAAAGCTTCCAAGTGCTTCCGGTACACTACGAGTCTCCGACATTCCTGCTACGAAGCGCTGCAGACACAACGACTAGGGTTTCATCTTTCCATCTACGAGTCGTCGGTATAAGCTTTGTTTAATTCCATTCTTACATTGAGTTTTTTCTTTATTGTGGTTTTATCGTAACGAGAAGAGGGGGAGTGTCCCTCTATCTCGAATCTCTTTCGTAGTTTTTGTATCCGATTTACTCCTACCTCCAACGAGGAGGAGCTCATTAGTGATTTGCCCTCTGTACGTGATCAGGGATCACTAGGGCCTTGGAGTAGTAGCCGAAGGCTACAAACCAAGTAAAAAATATTATTGTGTCTTTATTTTTATTGTGTTTTTCCTCTGCGTTTACTCGTGCCTCAACGAACGCTTTCGAATGAAAAGTTTCTATCGCTATTCACCCCCCCCTCTAGCGATCCGCTTCGATCCAACAATTGGTATCAGAGTCGGAGGCGCTCAGATTCGGTGCAACCACCAATCGAGCATTTTTCTTTTCGTATTTATCGTTTTAATATTTCTCCCACACTACTAATCCAAGACCAAGTCTTGGTACATAGTTTTTGGTTGTGTTTTTGCAAGTACTAATCGCCTTCGGAGTACCTCACGATCAAGCGAGCATAACTTTTGCTACAAGTGGACTCACGCACCAAATCAAAGATCTCTAAGAGATTTGCACTTCTTATGGGGGTTTACCCCGTAACAAGCTGTTTTCATCCCCAGAAATCGACGTTTAGTACCCTTTCGGGGACATCGAATGTTGTGAGTACTTACTTTTTGTTTAGTTTCTTATCTCTTTGTTTAACTTTCTATTTCTCGTTTGTTTTTTTTTAGTTTCTGCACCACTAATCCAAGACTCGAGTCTTGGCAAGTTTTTTTTGTGTTTTTTTCTGTGTGCAAGTTTTTCTTTATGGCCCACATTGAAGGGTACAACACCACCCGACCTCCGTTCTTTAGCGGAGATGATTTCCGTTACTGGAAAGGTCGGATGGAGTGTTTTCTAAAAACACAAGTCGAGTCTTGGATAATCATCCAAATCAGCTTTGCTCTACCCACCAATGATCAAGGCGAGCCCTTGGATTTCAACAAGTGGACCAATTCAACCAAGAGGCAAATCGAAGTCGATGCAAGAGCAACCCAAATATTGCAATGCGGTTTGTCTAAGGAAGAGCTCAACCGCATCGGACCCTTCATCAGCGCAAAAGATCTGTGGACAAAACTCATAGAACTACACGAAGGGACTAACGACGCGAAGGTAAGTAAGCGTGACTTACTACTTAATAAATTGTATAACCTAAAAATGCAGGAATGTGAGACGGCAACGCAACTACACGCCCGCATCCAGGATGTCAACGGCTTGCACACCATCGGACACAAGGTCAAAAATCGCGACCTCCTAAGGTACATTCTTAATTCATTTCCTAGGACTACCTTGTGGGCATCCATGGTCGATGCCTACAAGGTCTCTAAGGACCTTTCGAAGCTTAGGTTAGACGAGTTATTTTCCGAGTTTGAACTTCACGAGCAGACTAACATGGTCCGGGCCGAGAAAGGTATTGCTCTATTTGCAGGACAAAGAAGAAAGCCATCTACTAGGCAAGAAGATGGACTCGAACCCGAAGACGAATCAGAGTCCGAATCCGAAGAGGTGGAAGCAATAGTGAACGTAGTGCAGAAGATTGTTCGGAGGGAACTAAAGAACCAAAAGAGGGCACAATTCAAATCGAATCAAAAGAATGCTTTTCATGCAACATGGGACAATGAAGAAGGCGTCGGCATAGCGTGCATGGCAAGACCCGAAGAGTCCGAGTCAGAGTCCAAATCTGAATCCAATTACAACACCGACTCCGAACTCGAGGACTACTTCGAGAAGCAACTCAAAGCCAGGCCAAAAGGGAAAATTAAGGTTAGCGACTCACTAATTCATACGCTTTACAATACAATTAAATTGCTAACTAGGAAATTAGCTAAATCTGAGTCTAGGGTCGAGTCCTTGGTTGAGGAGGTTGAAACCCTCAAACAAGAGACACCCCTAAACTCTTCGACTAGTCAAGTTCAAGAGGAGGACTCAACTCGAGTAGAAAAACTCGAAGAAGAGAACTCTCTCTTGAAAGGACGAGTCCAAGAGCTCGAAGCTCGGTTGAACAAGTTCTCGATGGGGTCCAAGAATCTTAACCGACTTCTTGGAACTCAGAGAGACGTGTACGATAGAGCCGGACTCGGATATAGCTCACAGACTATGAATATATCTTACATGTCTATCGTAAACCGTAGTCATCATCGAGTCCAAGCGTGGGTCCCGAAAACTTTATTAAACTCACATATAAGGACCAATAGGTTTTGGATTCCCAAGGATCAAGTTCATTACTTGACCAAACCATATCGGTTCAATGATCCAGGGGGAGCTAATACCAAAATAGTATATCCGGTAACCTAAACCTCTCATTTTCTTTAGAATGGTTAGATAGGCCGACATCGCCGTGATAGCCACACCCGCAACAATGGTATAGTTGTGTGGGTGCGAGGGTATGTTTGTGATTATTGTCTATGATTGTGATTAGTGTAAGATTTAATTGTATATTTTAAAACTGGCTTATAACATACAACAGTTTGTTGATAATATTTATGAGTTTTGTAGATAATATAATGGCAGATCAGATATCGACACATAATAGTCAGATAATGCTTCGAATTATTGGCGATAAGTAAGTTGTTTAATTTATGTTATTAAAACTTCTTTGTCATATTTTTTTTTTTTTTTTTTTGATTTACAAGTGGTATCCAAGCTTCGCCCGACTAGTCCACTTGGCGAACCGGCCCTGCCCCACGGCCTCCGAAGAGTCTCCACCGGCCCACAAGGGTAAATCAGGAAGACGCGCCACCAAGTCGCCGTGAGGGGTTTAACGCCAATCAGGGTCCGCACCCCACACCAACCCGCTGGTAAACGGGAACCCGCCTCCGCAACCCGCAAGCGAGTGGAAAACGACGGAATTCCCTCCGCAAGCCGCGTACGAGGATCGAACCATGGGCTCCAGGACTCGACGCCTTAGCCATTTGCACCCACACACCGGGGCCAAAATCGATGGGTAAATCACTTTTATAGTTGCCGCCGTTCAAGACCCTCATCGTAAACCCCGGCGATTTGGGCCAATCTGCTCAATCAGTGCCCTATCGTGAGCGCATACCTGCCATTCCTCCGACATCGCCGCTGAACTTTCCGCACATATTCGTGGGAGTTGCAATTTCTGCAGCCCTTTGGGATCGAACCCGTGACCTCCGATTGGATACCTCCACGCTCTAGCCACTAGGACTCTAGCGCTTCGGTTTCTTTGTCATATAATTTAGTCCAAATAAACAAGTGATTTTTTCTTGTAGATTTACTCCAAATGGACACGGTGTATCGGTATATATTACTGATAAATTTAAAGAACGGCAATGCAATTCTGGTTATACATGGAAACATGTAGATTTTGAAATGAAAGAGTTCTATTATAAAGAGTTTTTGGTAATTATTGAATTTATTTTTTATATTGCATAATATATCCTTATACTAATTTTCTAAGTTAATTGTTACAGAAAAAATATATTTGGGAGCCTGGTCATGAGATTGAATTTAAAGCAATATGGAACTTGTATTGCCAAAAACAATACAAGGATCTATTATATAACTGGAGACAACTTGAATCAAAATCATCACATGTACCAGACAATATTTGGAATTCTTAGCAAACCATTTGGAGTAGAGATAAATGGAAAAAAAAAATCAATAATTACTCGAAATAATAGAAATTCTGAGATTGCTGGCTCAGTATAGGACTCTCAAAACATATTTCTAGATCACGCTCTAATGTAGAGCATGCAATACACTTGGTGAGTTTACAAAAAATAGTTATTAGTTTTCCTTTACCCCAATGAGGCTTATTATATTATGTCTCTAGATCTTATAATTGTGATAGAGAGTAGTAGTTGTCAATATTTAATAATTGCTTCATTTCAATGATCCTTAATGTTGTTATAATTCCCATGACATTTAATGTTGACAATGTGAGTACCTATTAATGTGTTTATGGAATATTTCTTATTTATAATTATCAATGAACTGTGGTATTTTTATTTACTTAATTATATTATGCAGGAAGAAACTTTACAAAGGTCATCCAATTCATGGGAGTTATTTCATAATACACATCTAAGAAAGGATGGCTCTTTTGTTGATACTCGATCCAAAATTATAAATGTAAATATCTAAATTTTATTACCTCTTTGATTTAACCATTTATTTGTTGTATTAACTATTAATTGTATGTTTTTTCATAGGATGATATGAGTGCTAGAATAACACTAGCATCTCAACCTACTATAGAGGGGGAGGAGCCACATACTCCATCACATGAGGAAATTAATGAAATATATTATGACGTTGTTGGTGGGGCAAAAAAGAACTCTGTCTACAGTCTTGGTTCCCAAGCAAAGGTTATTTTTGATCATCAGATGTGCACTTCTAAAATTAAGGGGCATTTGAGTTCTTCATCTGCAAGATTTCAAGCATTAGAGGAGGAGAATGCAGCATTAGAGACCGGGTGACGATATTAAAGCAGTCGATGCAACAATATTTAGATCGTTTTGAGATGTCTCATTCGTTAACTAGTCCTTCTGCTTTTCCAACCCCCTATGGTTTTACTTCCCAGGAGACTCAAGACCCTAGAGCTCCCGATGAGTAGGTTGATTATAAAAACTGTAAGTTTGATCATTTTGCTGTACCGACACTGAAGTTAGATAATGTATTTTAATTGTGTATATTGTTCAGTTATCCCATTTGTTGGATGATACCATAAGTCGGTTGATCTTGTATTTGTTCATCTATTGAGCTGTGACCACTTGTGTAACATGGTTGTCAAGAGTTTTCTTTCTTTATTTTTCTCAAATCCAATGATAGGAATGCTAGGGAAGGAGATTCCATAATTGCATGTGCGGAGGAGTTTAATAAGAAGCAAGCAATTGTTTTCCTTGCCCATGTAGTAATCTGTAGTTCTTTTCTTCTGTTTAAGTTTGTGTTTGTATAACTTGCTTGAATGTTTGGTGGAAAGGCAGTGAAATGCCACCAATCTTGTGAATTTGTGGCTTAAGAAAGGATGAGAAAAAAAAAGTAGAATGTAAATTTCAATTTGGTTTGGCATGTAAATGTATGCCTTTTTTTCTGTTTCCCTTGTTTTCTGCTGAAGAATCATCATCTCTTGTTCACTCTCTTATGTTTTGGTACTTTCCAGCTCTAGGTGATTTAGCTCGAATATAAAACATGGGTATTCGAATCTATCAAATCGAGAATCAGGATTGTGAAGTTAGCACGCAAATTTCTTTTCTACTGTCAAAGCTTTCCGTTTACGGCATTTCTCAAGTATTTGAGGACTTTTGTTCATCCGAGAGAATCCATACAGAACTTCCATTTCGCTTCCCTCTAAAAACCTTTCAGAACTAAGTTTAACTGTAAGCCCGTGCATTTGCTCATGGGGAAATTTATAAATGAGCCAACATCCTGAAGAATTTAATTGATGGAACCAACCACGTTAGTTTTAAGAAAATAAATTCGAAAATGGTTAGTCACAGGTCCAGCCTAATTCTCTTAGGAAAGAAACTACTATTACAAACCAAGTTGTGACATATTAGTGAAGTTTAACCTACAGTAGTAATTTCTCAACTACATTGTTCTACCTTTGGCTCCCTTTGGTTCTTCCCATTTAGTTGAGAAAGTACCATCAAATGTTGATGCAGCATAAAAGGAAAAATAATGACGGAATTAGCGACGGAATATAAATTCCGTCGCTAAACTATCGACGGATATTTAATTCGGTCGGTAATTATCGACCGATTTATTTATCGGTCGCTAATTACCGATCGATAAATAAATCGGTCGGTAATTAGCGACCGAATTTCACATCGGTCTGTAATTACCGACCGAATTCAAATTGGTCGGTAATTGGCGACCGATTTATTTATCGGTCGCTAATTACTGACCGATTTCTAAAATAACGATAGAATTAGTAATATCCGTTGGTAGTTTAGCGATCGTTATTAATCCGTTCGATAATTAGTGATCGAAATTCAATTTCGACACTAATTAACGACGAAATTTGATTTCGATCGCTAAGTGATCATTAATTAGTGACGGAATTCATATTCTGCAAATTTGGAGGAACAAGTGTTTTTAGGGGTTCTTTTATGAGATGGAGGTTGAGGCTAGTGTAGTAATTAGTGTAACAATTATAGTTCTGCATTAGATATTGATTACACTAATTTTATACTAGCATAGGCTAGCTAGCTAGGACGATATAGTGAACCGACATATTAAGGTATGGCTAATCCTAATAATATCCATATGTGCGACAACCCACTGGATTCCAAACACCGAAGATCGATTGGTATCGCAAGGCACATGGGTGACATATAGACCAAACCACATCCAACTACACTTAGCTTAATTTAATTAATAATTTCAACAATTGGTTGAGTTACTAGTTATCCTAATCTATACCTATGATATTCGACATTGTCACTTTCATCAAAATGGGGTTCAACTCTCTATTGTTGACAAAATTGAGGAACATTATCTTCCATTAGATACATGATTCATAAACAATAGTATATATAATAAATTAGAAGAATTATAAGGTTAATGATGTAAGCTGGTTTAAATTCAAAGCTTCAAGAATCTATAGTACTACATATATTTTTGTTGGTAGTTTTAGCATCTAATTCGAGATTAACTAAGCAAAATAAAAGAAAGAACGAAACATGAAGCTGTAATGAAACTTACAGTGATCGTCAGAAATCTTCTCGCTTCTTGGTACTGTTTTGGACGAAGTTTCTGCTTGCGATCTGAGGATCGATCACACCGGAAAGAACCTCTCTTCCACGAGACAAATTCCGACAGTGCCTTGGTGTTTCTATTCACTCCGATTATCTCCCGAACAACCTTTCGGCGTCACTCTGATTATTCTCACTTCTCTCTTTGGACGCACACCCATATATAGGGAAAAAGGCAGTGCACGACTCCTTGAGCTGTGCGTGCACACGTGTGCAGTTGCAGAAACTGCAATCACAAAACTGCGTATGCAGTTACATGAACTGCCTACATCTCTCACTCGCCCAAAGCATGTCACATAGACAAAATGGTCACATAAACCAATAAGAGGTATTAAGTCACATAGACTAAATAGAGTCGAAGTCATTAGTCCCAAATGACTAATAGAAGTATCCAGTCACATAGACCAGAATCGTGTCGGAGATCATAGTCCCAAAAGACTAATAGAACATAGATCAATAGTCATAAAAGACCATTAGAACAACCAATTCATACTTAGAAAAATGACTCGTGCGACAGCAAGCACACTGAGCAATCCAATGCTATGAAAGTTGTTACACCTTACATAGCTTCTCACAGAGCGATCAATGCTAAGAAAAGTTGTTACGCCTAACTTAGCCGCTCTACAAATGTTATATAACCATTCTCTGAATGACATGTAGTCACTCACCTGATAACCCATTGTCATCCTCCAGGTGGCTCCCAGCCATTTTCCAGGTGGTACTGAACCTTTCTCCTGGTGGTACTTAACCGTTTTTCTGGATACAATGTCTTGCTATTTGCCCAGATTAAATAATCTCCACTTACATCAATATGAATATCTCTAATCCCTCATAATGACCATCAAGTCAAGAGCATGTTCTATATTCTTAATATTCACAAACATTTTCATACATAACAGAAATGGGTCGACCAGTGAACAATTCTCAAAGGATGTAAACTTATTTAATCTTCCTTTTTAGTGTGAATCCATTCATTTTAATCAGTTTCTTTCCTAGTCATGTTCCATAGACCGAATCATCCATAGTCAATAGATTTACATGCTAAAATAGCAAACTCTGATTAAAACTTCAAGCATACACCTAAAAAGTCACAAAGGGCAAATGCTGAGATCAACATATAATCTCAAAGGTCTCACATAGTAGAGAAGCAGAGATCCATTCTCCTACTACCCTTATTGTTGCCTTAGCACACGTGGTATGAATCACATGCTACGATGTTATTCTCTTTATCAATAAAGAGCGCATGTTTACCTCAACATCATACAGATTTTGATCCAGACATTCCAAATGTCTAATCATGAATTCAACATATAAATTCTAATCTGGCTCTGAAATAGGTATAGTAATGGTGGGACCATTTACTTCAATCACTTTTCTTAAATGATCTTATCTTGATACATATATCAAGACGATCCCAACTTATAGGTATGTATCCTATACATATAGCTTCCAAAGCTATCCTATAAGCAATAGTCTTACCCCTATTCGTACATAACAAACAGAGATAATTGTCCATGTGAGAGGATCAATCACTACCTGTCAACATACTCACCGAGATCTGTTGGTGCAATCGGCCCAGGTCATGATTGACCAGACTCGAGTTTGACTCGAGTGATGTTTTGATGTTTGACATAGAATGTTTGACATAGTATGTTTGATATAGTATGTTTGACAAAGTGAGTTGACATTGATGTTTGATATTAATGTCGGTTAATATGTTAGGGAGATAGTTGGAGCAATCGACCCGGGTCATGATTGACCGGACTCGAGTTTGACTCGAGGGAGACTTTAATGGTTGACTAGGGTTGACCATGTGGTTATTGGGAAAGTTCAAGTATTGAGTACTTGGCATGCGAAGTCCAAGCATGGGTCTTGGCAAATGGAAAGTCCAACATAGGTTGGCAAGGGAAAAGTCCAAGCATGGGTCTTGGCATGGAAAGTCCAACATAGGTTGGCAAGGGAAAGTTTAAGCTTGAGTCTTGGCATTTGAGAAGTCTAAGGGGATTGATATTGGCGGCGTAAAGTCCAAGCGGGAGTCTTGGCAGCATAAGTCCAATGGTTGGTGGCGTAAATTCCAAGCGGAGTCTTGGCGGCGTAAGTCCAATGTGCCTTGGCGGTGTAGACACAGTTAGCATGACATAGTCGATGGAAGCACCTGAAGGCTAGCGTGATGGATGAACAAGTCATAGATGACTTGGAGGGATCCGAGAGGCGTGAGGCTGATGGAGGTGGCTAGAAGGCTTAGGTCTAGGCTAAGGGTGGTCTAGCAAGTATGGGGGAACCATACTTGGGCTAAAACCTCATATTTGAGGTGTGCAGTCGACTGATGTCATGTGGCAGTTGACTGGTGTGAGTCAACTAGGGTTGACTGCGGGATATGTCTCAATAGTCGACTGCCGGAGCTTGGCACTCGATTGATTGGATGATCAGTCGACTGATCTTGTTATCAGTCGACTGATGCTTGAATTTTGGGACACAGAGTGGAGTCTCACTCGACCGCTGGGACGAGCAGTCAAGTGATGGCCTGAACAGTCGACTGATGCTCATGATCAGTCGACTGATGTCCTAGCCGTTGGATTTTTCTAGCATGGATTACACCATTGTCTTACAATAATAGTGTTATCAGTCGACTGATGGTCCCGAGCAGTCGACTGATCGGCTTTTTCCAGCACAGGTTGAAGATATAAAAGAAGCTCGTGATGGAGGAAAAACCATCCGGTTCTTGAGAGCTATTGGGGCGATTTGTTGCTGCAAATCAAGTCTCCAAGTGCAAGCAAGCAACTAAACATTCAAGCAAACAAAAACAAATGTTGTAAAGTTTTTTTTCTTTACTTGTCTTTCGTATTTGCATTGTATATTGCTTGTATTTTGTTCTTGCTGTTGTAAGATCGTTTGTACGAGGTTTCTCCACCTCCGACTTGTGTCGAGAAGGAGTTATTGTGATTAGTAGTGTGTGTTTGCATTGCTAGGGATTTTAGAGCCCGATCCATGGAGTAGGAACCGTTCAGTTCCGAACCACGTTAAATACTTGCGTATTTGTGTTTGTCTATTTCGTATTGCTTAATTATTATTCTGCTACAGGCTAACGAAGTTTGTAGATGAACACGCGAAAGAATTCCATCACGCACTAGCTCGACGCTATTCACTCCCCCTCTAGCGGCTTCAAATCCTCTACAAGTGGTATTATAAAATATTGGTGAAGTCTATCTTTTGATAGCAATCATCATTGTAGAAGTTGATACAAAGTAGATCAAAAACTTTAAAGTTTTAATAGTTTTTGAACTTTGTACCAATATCCTATTTTAATGGTTAAAATATTTTTCCAAGATTTTTTTACCGATTGTATGTGTGATAAGTATTATACATGTGAAATTTCATGAATTTTCAAGTTATATATATTTACTTACGATTTTTCAAAGTTGAAGTCTGATAACTGAAAAACAAGATTTTTAGTTATCGATCATCGCCTCTACAGGCGATTGATTGTTGCGGTACTGAAGCTCCGGCGCAGATTACCGATCATCCGCCGATGCTCGATGCGATCGATGGGCACATCGATCGTTTCAGAGGACTCGACTAATAGTCTAATTTTCGGATAAACAAGGTTGTTTAACCTGATTTCAGCTACGGTTAAGGTCCCTAATCACTCCTAACCCTAGGATATGCTTTGGGGAGAATTATAAAGGGTGAAAATCCATTGGATATGAATTAGGAGAGTTTTTAGGGTTTGTATCAATCTTAAGGTGAGTGAAAGTTTTATGTTGAACTTTGAACCTTAATTTTGATGTTTAAGAGTTCCTATTAGCTTAGGGGCTTCCCAAGAACATTGTTGGTGCAATGGTCAAGGGGGAGCAAGCCTTTAGGGGGAGGTATCAATCATGGGATGATGGATGGTAATTTTCCTCATGAGAGGGAAAATGGGATTTGCAATACCCAATTTGGAAATTGGGAGAATGTATAGGATTGCCTTTCTTGAGTGATATGAGACTTATCACTAGGAAGATGGTAGGCATCCTAGATATTATTGGACCAAGGGAGAGATTGTAAGATCTCATTGGGACATGAGACATTGACCTCCTTGGATGAGCCTTTTTGATGTATGTCAAAAAGGGGGAGAGTAAAATTACCAATTTGGAAAATTGGTAAGGGAATTTGAGTTAGGGGTCTAACTCAAGGTTTGTTTTGTCAAACATCAAAAAGGAGGAGATTGTTGGTGCAATCGGACCAGGTCACGATTGAACAGACTCGAGTTTGACTCGAGTAATGTTTTGATGTTTGACATAGGATGTTTGACATAGTATGTTTGACATAGTATGTTTGACAAAGTGAGTTGACATTGATGTTTGACATTAATGTCGGTTAATATGTTGGGGAGATAGTTGGAGCAATCGACCCGGGTCATGATTGACCGGACTCGAGTTTGACTCGAGGGAGACTCGAGGGAGACTTTAATGGTTGACTAGGGTTGACCATGTGGTTATTGGGAAAGTCCAAGTATTAAGTACTTGGCATGGGAAGTCCAAGCATGAGTCTTGGCAAATGGAAAGTCCAACATAGGTTAGCAAGGGAAAAGTCCAAGCATGGGTCTTGGCATGGAAAGTCCAACATAGGTTGGCAAGGGAAAGTCTAAGCTTGAGTCTTGGCATTTGAGAAGTCCAAGGGGATTGATATTGGCGGCGTAAAGTTCAAGAGGGAGTCTTGGCAGCATAAGTCCAATGGTTGGCGGCGTAAAGTCCAAGAGGAGTCTTAGCGGCGTAAGTCCAATGTGCCTTGGCGGTGTAGACACCGTTAGCATGACATAGCCGATAGAAGCACCTGGAGGCTAGTGCGATGGATGAACAAGTCATGGATGACTTGGAGGGATCCGAGAGGTGTGAGGCTGATGGAGGTGGCTAGAAGGCTTAGGTCTAGGTTAAGGGTAGTCTAGCAAGTATGGGGGAACTATACTTGGGCTAAAACCTTATATTTGAGGTGTGCCAGTCGACTGATGTCATGTGACTGTCGGAGCTTGGCACTCGATTGATTGTTCGATCAGTCGACTGATCTTGTTATCAGTTGACTGATGCTTGGATTTTGGGACACAGAGTGGAGTCTCACACGACCGCTGGGATGAGCAGTCGAGTGATGGCTTGAACAGTTGACTGATGCTCATGATCAGTCGACTGATGTCCTAGCCGTTGGATTTTTCCAGCTTGGATTACACCGTTGTCTCACAACAACAGTGTTATCAGTCGACTGAAGGTCCCGAGCAGTCGACTAATTAGCTTTTTCCAGCACAGGTTGAAGATATAAAAGGAGCTCGTGATGGAGGAAAAACCATCCGGTTCTTTAGAGCTATTGGGGCGATTTGTTGCTGCAAATCAAGTCTCCAAGTGCAAGCAAGCAACCAAACATTCAAGCAATCAAAAATAAGTGTTGTAAAGTTTTTTTTCTTTACTTGTCTATCGTATTTGGATTGTATATTGCTTGTATTTTCGTTCTTGCTGTTGTAAGATTGTTTGTACGAGGTTTCTCCACCTCCGACTTGTGTCGAGAAGGAGTTATTGTGATTAGTAGTGCGTGTTTGCATTGCTAGGGCTTTTAAAGCATGATCCGTGGAGTAGGAACCGTTCGGTTCGAACCACGTTAAATACTTGCGTATTTGTGTTTGTCTATTTCGTATTGCTTAATTATTATTCCGCTGCGGGCTAACGAAGTTTGTAAACAAACATGCGAAAGAATTCCATCACGCACTAGCTCGACGCTATTCAGCCCCCCTCTAGCGGCCTCAAATCCTCTACATGATCTTATCAGAATATAACATCACATACACTGAATAAATTATGGCTGGTATTAAAGAACAATCAAATTACAATATCCGATTGTCATTATAAAACTGTTACATTCTACGAAGTCCCATAGACTTTACATGCTCATTAAATGGCTCTCTAGTCATTAGCTTAGTAAAAGGATCTGTAAGCATAGCTCGAGTAGGGATATACTCAAGAATAACCTTCTTCTTAGCAATAATATCCCTGATAAAGTTGTACTTTATTGTAATATGCTTGCCCTTGCTGTGATATTTGGGATCCTTGGAAAAGCCTATAGCAGCTTGATCACGATGAGAGATCCTTGGACTCCCTTGTCTTGACAATCTTGGATGCTTTAGGAACCTTCTTAACCAGACCGCTTCTTGTACAGCTGCCAAACATGCCACATATTCAGCTTCCATAGTTGATAAGGCCACACAGGCCTGTTTCTTATTGTTCCAAGAGATGACACCACCATTCAACAAGAATGCATAGCTTGATGTAGAATTTCTATCATCCAGGTCCCCAGCCCAATCTGCATCTGAATATCCCTTCAGGCTCATATCTGATCCTTGATAACAGAGACTGTAATCTGTCGTCGCTTTCAGATATCTGAATATCTTTTTCACTGCCTTCCAGTGTCTCGGTCCTGGGTTTGACTGGAAACGACTGACTAAGCCAACAACATAGCTGATATCGGGATGAGTACACAACATAGTGTACATTAAACTACCAACAACACTGGCATATGGTTTTTTATTCATCTCGGCTATTTCATTTGGAGTTTTGGGACTCATACTCTTGCTCAGAACAGTACCTTTCACAATAGGTGTCTGTTCACTGTTGCAATTAGACATGCTGAAATGTTGTAACATCTTATTTATATAAGACTCTTGAGACAAACCCAGAAGTCTCTTAGATCGATCCCTAATGATCTTTACTCCTAAGATGTATTCAGCTTCTCCCATATCTATTGTGTCAAACTGTGATGAGAGCCACTTTTTGACTTCTATCACAAAACCTATGTCATTTCCTGCAATCAGCATATCATCAACATATAATGATAAAATGACATACTTTCCTTTATCCTTCTTCAAAAAAACTTAATGATCCTCATTGATCATTTCGAAACCATAAGATAAAACCACTTCGTTAAATCTTATGTTTCACTGTCTTGATGTTTGCTTTAGCCCATATATAGATTTCTTCAATCTACATACTTTATTTTCTTGGCCTTCAGCAACGAAATCTTCTGGTTGGACCATATAGATTTCTTCATCAAGCTCACCGTTAAGGAAAGCGGTTTTTACATCCATTTGATGTAACTCCAAGTCATAATGCGCCACTAATGCCAAAATAACTCGGATTGACACAAACTTTACTACGGGAGAAAATGTCTACTCAAAGTTAATACCCTTCAATTGGGTAAATCCTTTTGCAACTAGACGAGCTTTGTATCAGTTAATCGATCCATCAGCTTTCCTCTTTATTTTGAGAATCCATTTATTCCCAATAGCCCTTCGGCTAAGAGGAAGACCGACTAACTCCCAAACATGATTCTTAATCATTGACTCCATTTCTTAAACCATTGTAACTTTCCACTTTTCTCTAGCTCTAGAGCCCAGAGCCTCCTTTACTGACTGAGGTTCCTCATCATCAATAGGGAGTGTCATCATTGCCTCATTCTCAATATCAAACCTCTTCTTAGGTTTGATCTTACGAACACTTTTTCGTAAGTTGGGTTGATGAGAAATTACCCCGTGACTAGGCAAAGTACTCCCACTGGGTTGACTAGTTCCAGGTATCCCACTAGACACCTATCCAGTTGATAACGACTCTTCCTCCTCAAATAGAGGAACTGTCTTATCAACTTCACCTCTTGCTGGGAACTCAGTTTCGAGAAAAGTAGCATCTCTCGAATCCAATTCGGAGATTGTTCCATCTGATTGCTCACCTATGAAAAAATAACCTTTTGAAGTATCAGAATATCTTATAAAGATACACTTCTTACTGTTGGGAGGGGAAACTTCGCTTCCCCTTTCAACTTAGTTGCTTGTTCATGGGGATCCCTTCTGCGTCCCCAGATAAAAAATTTATCCTTGATAAGAGGCATTGCCCAAGCAACCTTGTCATCGTCATGCTATTCGTTTAGAGTAGTCACTTGAACAAACTTATTGTTCAATCGACCAACCTCTATTACACGAATAACTGCTGAATAAACGATGTACGGATCGCCGACTTTTGTGTTTATGTTCGGGGTCCAAGTATATTTAGCCACAAAATAGAATATATATCATGCATATAATTGAAAAACAAATATAAACATGTAACAAATGAAAATAGAGAATCGATATACCTCTCGATCATCTATTGTATGACCTTCCTCCTTTCGGACATCGTGTGGGCGATGATCTATCAAAAGTTGAAGCTCCTAGATCACCAATCTTCCTTCCTTGCTCGTTTCGAGCAAGAGGAAGAATAGAAACAAGACTTTTCTTCTTCCTTTATCCAACCAACAAGCAACAAGCAAGTTGCTTATCGCCGGCCAACAAGGAGAAGGGAGAAGAGATGATTGCCGGCCAAGAGCTTCAAGGGAGGACCCTAAGCCTTGGTTCCACCGGCAAAGGAGAAGGAGAAGAGCTGCTATGGATGCCGGCCAAGGTGAGGAAGGTGCTATATGGATGCCGGCCACCAAAGAAGAAGAAGGAGATAAGAAAAAAATTTCCTTAATAGGTGCCGCCAACTCCAAACCCTAGCCTCCAAGCCTTGCCGCCCAAAACCCTAATCCTAGCTCTAATTGGATTCTTAGTTGCCGCCCACCCCTTGCCCTCCTTTTATAGAGTTAGGGATAAGCCTTGTTTTAATCTCCACCATTGGTTCTAGGGATTTAATCTCAACCATCGGATCTAGAGATTTAATCTCCACCTTTTGATCTAGAGTTTTGTTTCTATCCATTGGATCTAAGCTTCATGAGGTATTAATAGGCTACAATAGGGACCATGAGGAGGAGTTGGATCTTGGCCACCCAATGGATCAAGCCCACATAAAGTCCGATCCATTAATGATAATCCAATCCACTAAAGGATTATCATTGATCTACCTCACCAACCCCCATAAGTTAATATGGGCTCCATATATTATATGTACGCTTTCTCCCCGTGTTTAAGATCTCGAATGTCTGTCAGTTAATTAATTTACTGACTATTAATTAATCAATATTTAACTCCATGAGTAGTTCCACTCAACCTTTTCATCATGTCGGACCAAGTCCACCTGCAGGGTTTACATGATGAACCTTATGAGCTCCTCAAGGGGACATCATCATCCTAATATATAGGACACGGTTTCCTCCTATAATCAATGACACACCATATAAATAATATTATTTCCCAACTTACCGAGCCTATCGATTTAATCTATAAATCTCGCCCATTGGTAAATCAAAGAAATGAATACTAAGTATATGTGTTCGTTATTATATCGGGATTAAGAGTATGTACAATATAATATCCGAGGTCCGATTCAATTATGTAGTCAGCAATAAATCGAATCATCTCTAAGTCGGTCCAGCTCAATACACACAAAGTGTACTAGTGTGATTTTATGGTCAAGACAAACCAATACCAAATCACACTACAACCATACCAATGGTTTATCCAAAGCCATCTCGGTTGTGAGCATATACTTATACTTTACAAGGAGCCGATAAAACGATCTCCCGTGTTACACCACACACTATGTTATCTACAATGTAATGTATTAGACAATATGCATAACCATAAAAATATGCAAACAATGATCATGTGATTCTTATTTCAAAATAAAGATGTTTATACAAAAGATAGACTTTTCAGTATACATCCCAACAATATCCCACTTATACTAAAAGACTATGCTGTCCTCAAACTGTCATATATCTGATCCCCATTCCCTCCACATGCCTCTCAAAAGCTCTCGCCGGAAGGGCCTTAGTGAAAGGATCTGCCAGGTTATCCTCCGATGCAATCTTGGCCACAACAACTTCTCCTCTCTTTACGATTTCTCGTATCAGGTGGTACTTGCGCTCTATGTGTTTACTAGCCTTATGGGCTCGTGGTTCCTTCGTGTTTGCAACTGCACCACTATTATCACAATAAATTATGATAGTTCTGGGCAAACCAGGAATCACATCCAAGTCCATCAAGAAGTTCCTGAGTCACACAACTTCTTTAGCCGCCTCAGAGGCCGCCACATACTCAGCTTCCTTGGTGGAGTCCTCCACACATTTCTGCTTGACACTCCTCCATACAGTGGCTCCACCTCCCAAAGTAAACACAAAACCTTAGGTAGACTTACTGTTATCCCTATCTGATTGGAAGTCGGAATCCGTGTAATCCACAGGGAGTAATTGGTCTGCCTGGTAAACCAGCACATAATCCCTAGTCCTTCTTAGGTACTTCAATATATGTTTTACCGCAGTCCAATATCCCTGTCTTGGATTACTCTGATATCTGTTGACCATGCCTACGACAAAGCAGATATCTGGTCTCGTACATAGCATCACATACATGAGGCTTCCTACCACTGAAGCATAAGGAATCATCTTCATCTCCTCTATCTCCTCAAATGTTCTAGGACACATCTCCTTAGATAAAGGAACTCCATGCCTGAAAGGTAGAAAACCTTTCTTGGAGTTTTGCATGCTAAAACAATCCATAATCGTGTCTATGTATGAAGCTTGGGATAAGCACAACATCCTTTTCCTGCAATCCCTTATAACCTTGATCCCAAGGATGTATCCCACTTCTCCCAAGTCCTTCATATCAAACTGTTTGGACAACCATACCCTTACATCCGATAACACCTTGATATTGTTGCCAATCAACAAAATGTCATCTACGTATAGTACAAGAAATACCACTACATTTCCGTCACATCTCTTGTATACACAAGACTCATCCGGACTTTGAATAAATCCATAAGACTGGATTACTTCATCAAATCGGATGTTCCAAGACCTTGAAGCTTGCTTCAATCAATAAATGGACCGATTAAGCTTACATACAAGATGCTCTTTTCCCTTCGCAATGAATCCCTCTGGTTGCTTCATATAGATGTTTTCCTCAAGACTTCCATTAAGGAAAGCTGTCTTGACATCCATCTGCCACACCTCATAATCCATATGACCTGCAATGCATAAGAGAATCCGGATAGACTTAAGCATTGCTACCAGCGAAAAGGTCTCCTCATAATCAATACCCTCTTTCTGAGTATACCCCTTCGCAACAAGCCTCGCTTTGAAGGTCTCAACCTTCCCATCTATTCCTCTCTTTCTTTTGTAGATCCACTTGCATCCAATGGTTTTTACACCATCGGGTGGTTCTACTAGCTCCCATACCTGATTTGAATCAATAGATTCAATCTCAGTATTCATTGCACTTTGCCAAGATGCTGCATCTTTATCTTGGATTGCCTCGTCATATGTCCAGGGATAAGGTTCATGTTCGCTAGGGACCAAATCAGAATATTCTTTCAAGAACATGAATCTATCAGGCTGTCTCACAACCCTCCCACTACGACGAGGTATCACCTGTGTATCCTCTGTGACATGCGGTGCAGTGACTTGTGGTATATCCTCTTGTACTGGTGGTACTGAAGAAGTGAATTTCCCTTTTATTTCCTCTAGAATAATCTTACTCATGGGCTTATGGTTCATCACATAGTCTTCCTCTAGAAATCTGACATTCGTGCTAACAATCACCCTCTGATCTCTAGGACTATAAAACAAATCACCTTTCGTTCCTCTAGGATAGCCAACGAACATGCGTACTTCTGTATGAGGTTCCAACTTACCAGCATCCGCCTTCAGCACATGTGCTGGACTCCCCCATATCCGAATATGTCTTAGACTAGGCTTTCGCCCAGTCCACAATTCTGTGGGAGTAGAAGGCACTGATTTAGATGGAACCAAGTTCTGAATGTACACCGCCGTATCTAGAGCATATCCCCAGAACAAATCTGGAAACTCAGAATAACTCATCATCGATCTAACCATCTTCATAAGAGTCTTATTCCTTCGCTCTGCTACACCATTCTGTTGGGGTGTGTCAGGTGCAGACAATTGGGATTGAATCTCAGCCTCTGATAAGTAATTCCTAAACTCTCCCAAGAGGTACTCACCACCACGATCAGATCGTAGTGTTTTGATACTTTTACCTTGACGTTTCTCCACATCAGTCTTGAATTCTTTGAACTTGTCAAAGCATTCAGACTTGCGGCGCATCAAGTAAATGTATCCATATCTCGAATAATCGTCTATGAAAGAGACAAAATACTCAAAACCACCTCTAGCCTGGATAGTCATAGGACCACACAAATCAGAATGAACCAATTCTAACACATCTTTGGCTCTATACCCCTTGGCCTTAAAAGACCTCTTGGTCATTTTACCCTCCAAGCAAGATTCGCAGGTTGGGAAATCTTCCACCACTAATGAACCCAAAGGTCCATCAGCTATCAACCTTTGAATTCTGCTTAGGTTAATATGACCAAGCCTAAGATGCCAAAGATATATTTGGTTCATCTTCGAAGGTTCTTTTCTCTTATTAGAATTAGAAGATGAGTTATTAACTTCGATTTGCATCACGGGAGGTTTTGGTTCAAGTGTGTATAGATTTCCTATCAATGCACCTGAACAGATAATGTCCCTATTCCTTTTTATAACAACTCTGTCATTAAAAGAAATAGAATATCCATCCATAAATAATTTAAAAACCAAAATTAAATTCTTTCTAAATAAAGGTACATAAAGGCAATTCTTAAGAATCAAAAATTTATTTTTCTCAAAAGATAAATGAACGTCTCCCATTGCAATAGTCGTCACCTTCGTGGCATCGCCCAAATATACGGTAATCTCTCCCTCAGCCAGTCGTTTGGTTTTCTGGAACCCCTGCAAAGTATTGCAGACATGATCAGTGGCTCCCATATCTACACACGAGGTGCCGATAGATAACACCGCGGTAGATAACACCGCTAAATATGTTTCAACGACTAGACCAAAAGATATAATTTTGTTCTTCTTGCAGTTGGGGCAGTCCTTCTTCCAGTGTCCAGTCTGCTTACAAGTGAAGCACTTGCCTTTCGGCTTCTTCACTCCTCCCTGAGTTCCTCCCACTGCCTTCGCCCCAGTTTGTTTCTTCTTCTTCTTGTCTTTCGGCTTAGAAGTAGAAACCTTTTGGGTCACCATGGCATGCGCCTGAGCACTCTGACAAAATAGCCCCTCTACCGCCTGGAGTTCTGTCAGAAGCTCCGCCAACGAATACAACCTCTTGTTCATGTTGTAGTTCAGGTGAAACTGCTCAAAACTCCTAGGTAGAGATTGAAGAATGATATCGACCTGGGTTTCCCCATCGATCTCAGCTTCGAGGACTTCCAACTCATTCAAATGAGCCATCATTTTGAGAACATGATCCCTTATGGGTGTTCCCTCGATCATGGTGATCGTCATTAGGTTCCTCATGGCTTTCTTCCTTGCATCCCGATTCTGGTGTCCGAAAAGCTCTTTGAGATTGAGCATCATGTCATAAGCAGTGGGCATGGCTTGATGCTGATGTTGCAGTACATTTGACATAGATGCCAAAATGTAACACCGCGCCATCTCATCAGCTTTTATCCACTTCTTATAACTCTCTTTCTCCTTTTCCCCAGAATCATCTGCAGGCTTAGGAGGGCACTCTTGGAGGAGTACATATTTGTATTCCTCAGCAGTCAAGACAATGTCAAGATTCCTCTTCCAATCAACATAGTTGGGTCCAATAAGTTTATTCTCTTTCAGTATCACAACAAGCGGGTTGAAAGTCATTTTGAAAGAAAACCTAAGAATCACATAGATCAAAACATTAGATTTCAAAAAATTATTGATTCCTCAAACAATAAAATTTTAAAATCAACCAACACCTCAAAACACCGAGAATATCATATGCCACGATAGTGTGGACGTATACGAATTCTACATTTGTAAGAGGAGGTTTTACCCAATAATTATACTATCTTGTCAACCTAATTTTTTGACAAGTAAAATTAATAGTTGGTTCCTCTTTGGCCCTACAAATAAAAGCAGTGACTCCGATGGGGAGGATACTTATATTTGTATCTAAGTGTTCACCATTACTCGGTACCAAGGTAATTATCTCGGGTTATGTGCCTTCCGATGGGGAAGTACACACACTCCTTAATAATTTCTTATAACCATATTCGACCTTGTGATCCACAAACAAACTCATCCGATGGGGAGGAAGGCACTCAGAGCCGACGTGCAAGTTTGTTTGCATCACTTGTCAAATCGTAATGGAGGCCGTGGGAATTTATAAAAATTTCCCTCTCCCACTTAGTAATTTTAAATTGAGAAATTTTCTAGCCTACGACATGCATATCAAACAATAAGCAATAAATATGAAAAATAAAAATTTTCCAACTATTATGGATTTTGTCTTCAATATGTCTCCTGTCGTATCGCCTTCTCGTCCGCTCCTCCTACGCCATGTACGAGTCATCCATAGATCCGAGCCGAGACTAAAAACTATTTTAATTTACATCCATCGATCCTATACTCCACGAGGGAGTATACATGAAATCTAGATCGAAAGTAAACTAAAATAAAAAGAGTGGCTAAACAATGTCGTATCTAACTTACAAAAAAATTAAATACTAGCCTCGTCAACCCCGAGAATTCAACAAAATATACTATTACACACATACAATCACATACACACATATGACCATAATAGTCGGATCTTATGCCTGCAATCAAAGAGTTAACCTACGCATATCCTACTATTATCCGGCACATATAATATATGAAAAATGCATAAGAGTAACCGAATCCTAAACACACAAAATCGGAAACCGTGGCTCTGATACCACATGTTGGGAGGGGAAACTTCGCTTCCCCTTTCAACTTAGTCGCTTGTTCATGGTGATCCCTTCTGCGTCCCCGGATAAAAAATTTATCCTTGACAAGAGGGATTGCCCAAGCAACCTTGTCATCGTCGTACTATTCATTTAGAGTACTCACTTGAACAAACTTGTTGTTCAAGCGACCAACCTCTATTCCATGAATAGCCGCGGAATAAACAATGTACGGATCATCGGCTTTTGTATTTATATTCGAGGTCCAAGTATATTTAGCCACAAAACAGAATATATATCATGCATATAATTGAAAAACAAATATAAACATGTAACAAATGAAAATAGAGAATCGATATACCTCTCGATCTTCTATTGTATGACCTTCCTCCTTTCGGACGTCGTGTGGGCGACGATCTACCAAAAGTTGAAGCTCCTAGATCACCAATCTTCCTTCCTTGCTTATTACGAGCAAGAGGAAGAATAGAAACAAGACTTTTCTTCTTCCTTTAGCCAACCAACAAGCAACAAGCAAGTTGCTTGTCACCGGCCAACAAGGAGAAGGGAGAAGAGATGATTGCCGGCCAAGAGCTTCAAGGGAGGACCCTAAGCCTTGGTTCCACCGGCCAAGGAGAAGGAGAAGAGCTGTTATGGATGCCGGCCAAGGTGAGGAAGGTGCTGTATGGACGCCGACCACCAAAGAAGAAGAAGGAGATAAGGAAAAAATTTCCTTAATAGGTGCCGCCGACTCCAAACCCTAGCCTCCAAGCCTTGCCACACAAAACCCTAATCCTATCTCTAATTGGATTCTTAGTTGCCGTCCACCCCTTGCCCTCCTTTTATAGAGTTATGGATAAGCCTTGTTTTAATCTCCGCCATTGGTTCTAGGGATTTAATCTCAACCGTCGGATCTAGAGATTTAATCTCAACCGTCGGATATAGAGATTTAATCTCTACCTTTGGATCTAGAGTTTTGTTTCTATCCATTGGATCTAAGCTTCATGAGGTATTAATAGGCTACAATAGGAACCATGAGGAGGAGTTGGATCTTGGCCACCCAATGGATCAAGCCCACATAAAGTCTGATCCATTAACGATAATCCAATCCACTAAAGGATTATCATTGATCTACCTCACCAACCCCCATAAGTTAATATGGACTCCATATATTATATGTACATTTTCTCCCTGTGTTTAAGATCTCGAATGTCCATCGATTAATTAATTTACTGACCATTAATTAATCAACATCTAACTCCATGAGTAGTACCACTCAACCTTTTCATCATGCCGGACCAAGTCCACCTGCAGGGTTTACATGATGAACCTTATGAGCTCCTCAAGGGGACATCATCATCCTAATATATAGGATATGGTTTCCTCCTATAATCAACGGCACAACATATAAATAATATCATTTCCCAACTTACCGAGCCTATCGATTTAATCTATAAATCTCGCCCATTGGTAAATCAAAGAAATGAATACTAAGTATATGTGCCCGCTATTATATCGGGATTAAGAGTATGTACAATATAATATCCGAGGTCTGATTCAATTATGTAGTCAGCAATAAATCGAATCACCTCTAAGTCGGTCTAGCTCAATACACACAAAGTGTACTAGTGTGATTTTATGGTCAACACAAACCAATACCAAATCACACTACAACCATACCAATGGTTTGTCCAAAGTCATCTCAGTTGTGAGCCTATACTTATACTTTACAAGGAGTCGATAACATGATCTCCCGTGTGACACCACACACCATATTATCTATAATGTAATGTATTAGACAATATGCATAATCATAAAAATATACAAACAATGATCATGTGATTCTTATTTCAAAATAAAGATGTTCATACAAAAGATAGACTTTTCGGTATACATCCCAACACTTACCTCGAGGTCCTAGTTTTCCATACTTGTGAGAACTGTCATAAACATATGCAGCCGACCCCCAGGGTCTCAGATTTCCCAAATCTGGTTTTTTGCTTGTCCAACGTTCATATGGGGTAGATGGAACTGACTTTGAAGGTACTTTGTTAAGTATATAGGTTGCAGCTAACAATGTATCTCCCCAATAGGAGATTGGCAAATTAGCCTGCGCCATCATAGACCTAACCATTTCGAGAAGAGTCCTATTTCTTCTCTCAGCAACCCCATTTTGCTGTGGAGTTCCAGGGATCGTCAGCTGTCTAATAATCCCTTTATCATTACATATTGTCTTGAACATATCAGACAAGTATTCTCTTCCACGGTCAGTGCGTAAAGTCTTAACCTTATGTTCCGTTTGATTCTCAACTTCGTTCATATAACGAATGAAGCAATCCAATGCTTCAGATTTGTGAGAAATCAAATACACATGACCGAAACGAGAGAAATCATCAATAAATGTAATGAAATAAGAAGCTCCATGTCTAGCCCTCACATTCATTGGACCACAAATATCCGAATGAATCAATTGCAATGGTGACTCTGCCCTAACAGCCTTACCGAATGGTTTTCTAATTGCTTTTCTAGCAAGATAATACTCACATACATACAAGATAATCTTAGCTCGAGAGCCCAATAAGCCCTCTTTAGCTAACCGATTCATGCGATCTTGTCCTATATGTCTTAATCTAGCATGCCAAATATCATTAGTTATTTTTGCATCACTAGTAAGAGTAATATTTGAAAAACAATTATCAATCGCACAATTATCATTGGGTTCCACATCAAGAACCATAAAACCTTCGATAAAAAACCATAATCGATTGACACTGAGTCAATCTTGAGTTCAATACATCGACTGTAAAAATTTATACAATACCCTAAATCAAGAATACAAGTAACGGAAACAAGATTCCTCCGAATCTCAGGAGCATACAAGACATCATGTAGAAACAATGTTCTTCCACCCCGAAGGTTAAGTTTACAAGTGCGGACTCCTTTGACTTCGACTCTTGCATTGTTTCCTACATATATCCATTTGTTGCTAGCTGGTATCCTGCGATACTCTACATATGTAACTCGCTCCTGAGCTACATGGTTGGTTGCTCCCGAATCTATAATCCATAAAGGATAAGAATCAGCCAACAACACAGAACTAGCAACAAAATGCTCAAAAGACAGACTAGAAGTTACCTTTCTTGGCTCGGTACACTCCCGAGCATAGTGACCCTTCTTGTCACAATTAAAGCAAGTTACCTTACTTTTAGGTTTCTTCCTCGTCTTCTTATTCTTCTTCTTCTTGATTGGGCCTGTCCCACCTACAGCAGCATCTTTCTTCTTCTTTCCCTTCCCTTTCTTGAACCATCTCTTTTTCTTGGATCTAGATGATCCAGCAGAACCGGTAGCTAAATAGGCTTGGCCAGAAATCCTCGTAGATTCTACTCTCTCTGCCTCAAGTTCTACATGGCGTAAGACATCAGCGAAAGTCTTAATACTCTCGCTGTGAGTTAGAGTCTGCTTCATGGTCTCCCAAGAATCTGGAAGGGATCGAATGACTGCCTGAACTTGTTGTTCATCTATCAGCTCGTGACCGGTAGTTTTAAGCTCTCGAATCATATTCGACATCTCCTTGAGATGTTGAACCATTGTTACATTCGGGCGCTTCTTGTAGCTATCGAACTGCTTGCTCAGATCGACTCACCGACTTTTCCTTAAGGGGCAACCTGCATGATGAGTCAAGGATACGACTCATACTCAAAAACTAGGTCATCTATCATTGAACTAATCAAGATGCCCTTAGCAGTGGAGTCTTTCTTCTTCCATGCCTTGTAGGCATCAAGATCTCGTCTGTTTTGTGCAGTGGGACCATCTACAGGTTCTACCATGACCTGATTTACAACCTCTAGAACTTCTTATTCCTCAAGTACATACTGTATCTTGAGGTGTCAGATCTTGTAGTTATCCCCATTGAGTTTCTCACCCTTATTAAGTTCAACTATGATATTTTTAGTTGCCATAACCTAACATAAATAAATATATTATTTAGTTATTCAGTGTATGATTTTATGTATGTAATCTATAAATTGACTCAATGTGAATTCGATTTGGTTTACAAAATCAAATGACAATCCAATTCCCACTCATCATTTGTATGTTCCAATCGAATCGACTTTGATCAATTACATTACATACATCCCATCTTAACATGATATTATTAAATGAACCTATCATTTAAATTGTACTCAATATGAACAAATCAAAGAGCAAAAATATTATGCATCATGTAGAGTTAACAGCATAAAATGAACATATCATTAAATTAAACTTGTTGTACATTGTCAACACATAACGAAGATAACTCTACTAAGAATGTTACATATAACATTCTTCCTGCTCATAACTGAAAAATAAAAAACTAAACAACTAGATAGATAATCATTACTCCCACTAGGATAAACACTAGTACAGTAAT
The DNA here is from genome assembly GCA_025175895.1 of Wurfbainia villosa. Taxonomy (NCBI): domain Eukaryota; kingdom Viridiplantae; phylum Streptophyta; class Magnoliopsida; order Zingiberales; family Zingiberaceae; genus Wurfbainia; species Wurfbainia villosa. The sequence goes on from CM046003.1 coordinate 43,724,232, forward strand.
GATCCAAACATGCCCAATCTTCTTGGGCTGAACTTCCGAATCATCCTCTGGTTTATCACGATGCACCTCACAGTCCTCGTAGTGAAGTAGCTTAGCGCATAACTGGGGATAAGAGATGCGTCCCTCATAGCGCCCCCAGATCCGATGTGCTTTGTAACTCAGGTGTTGTGGCAGTGAGCGAACCAGAGCCCAAATTCTGTAATTCTCTAGAATCAAAAACTCCTGCATCTCGAGTCTCCAGAATAATCTATCAAGCCTCCCGATGTGCCACCCAACTCCATGAGCTGAGTCATACTCTATCCCGTGGATAACCTCTCTTAGCCGATTACGCAATACATCGCGTCTCGTCATAGTGGTAATCATCCGTGCCATCTGAAAATTGATATTAATTAAGTCAGTACAAAACTGAAAAACCAGTATATATACTGGCTTTATTCAATTTATATATAGGCATAGATCCATCAAAATAAATCAAGAACAAATTTTCTTGATTTTATAGAGGATTGTCGACCGACTTACTTAGACAAGTCAATTGGTACTTTTACCAATTGATTATCATCTAAGTTTAGTCGACTAGTACCATGAAGACTCAATATTGACTGTGAGAGTCCAACCACCATGCAATTTGCTCCGAGTACCCCAGGCACTCAAGCAATATGCATAGTATTCTTTCTCATCGTTCCTAGGCATCAACTCTAGTTCATTTGGTCTATCTCTAAGTTGTTTAAATCAAGTCCTAATTGTTCCAAATAATTCCTTGATTATTTAGTCATGAGTTTAGTTGACCAAAGTCAACTTTAGCAAGTCAGTCAATGTCAAATCATGCTAATCAATGCCAATATGGACAAATCCAGTTCGATCAAGCATGATTAAGTCGAACCAAATTAGAGTTGAGTTAACTAAGTCCAATTTACACTTGGTCGTGCCAGAGCACTTAACACAACACTTGTTTGAGCTAATTGGGCACCTAGCTTTCGTTGAAATCCAATTAATTAAACCTATGCCCAAATTAATTTGAATCTCAAATTAAAGCCTAAGTCCAATTTATTCAATCAGGCCTCTCTAATTGACATCCCAATTATTAAAAAAAAAACTGATTCTGAGCCCATTTTTCATTCGACCCAATAAAATTCAGCCCAATTAATTCGACCCACTTTAAAAACTGCCCTGGCAAGATGGTAAACCGCCCTGCCAGGTGGTAAACCGCCCTGCCAGGCTTTGCCAGGCGGTAAACTGCCCTAGCAGGACGATAAACCACCCTAGAAGGCGGTAAACCACCTTGCCATGCAGTAAACTACCCTGGCAGGCGCTCAAACTGCCCTGCCGGGGCTCAAACCACCCTGCTGGGCTCAAACCGCCCTGGTTGGCGCACAAATTGCCCCGTCGAGACTCAAACCGCCCTGGTAGAGCTCAAAACTGCCCTGGCAGCATTCAAACTGCCCTTTTGGCAGTTAAACCGCTTTGCCAAGCACAAATTTGCCCTAGAATGCGGTAAACCACCCTAGCAGGCAGTAAACTGCTTTGGCAAACGGTAAAACTATCCTGCCCTGCAGGGAAACCGCCCTGCCTTGGCTAAAAACTACCCTGTCGGTAGTTCTTCGCCCTGGCTGGGGCTAAAATTGCCTCGGCCAGCGCCGAAACTGCCCTGCCCCGGGTAAACCGCCCTGCCGGTGGTTCAACCGCCCGGGCAGGGGTCAAACTGCTTTGCCTAACGTTGAAACCACCCTTCCAGGGTAGTTTCCGGCCAGCGCAGTTAGCCCAAAGTGGTTTTCCACTCGACAAACCACTCTGGAATGGCCAGGGTGGTTTATCCAGAGTGGATTTCCACTCGCCGCAGAAACAGTGTTTTCTGCACTGTTCATCTTCTTCCTCGCGCGATTTTCGCAATGAATAGCTTATTTTATGCAGAAAAAAAATCCTAATCTCTATTAGATTCTTTCCAACAAGGGCTCTGATACCAATGTTGGCAGTTTTAGCATCTAATTCGAGATTAACTAATCAAAATAAAAGAAAGAACGAAACATGAAGATGTAATGAAACTTACAGTGATCGTCAGAAATCTTCTCGCTTCCTGGTACTATTTTGGACGAAGTTTCTACTTGCGATATGAGGATCGATCACACCGGAAAGAACCTCTCTTACACGAGACAAATTCCGACAGTGCCTTGGTGTTTCTATTCACTCCGATTATCTCTCGAATAGTCTTTCGACATCACTCTGATTACTCTCACTTCTCTCTTTAGACGCACACCCATATATAGGGAAAAAGGCAGCACACGACTCCTTGAGCCATGCGTGCACACGTGTGCAGTTGCAGAAACTGCAATCACGAAACTATGTATGCAGTTACATGAACTGCCTACAATCTTACTATTAGTGATCGAGTTAGCAATTTTAAAAGCACCTCGCTAGTTCTTTGAGTATGGATGCCACAGGGATAGGGTGGTGGTTAAGGCATGGTGGTGCTTGCAGAAGTGGCATGGGTCGATTCCAGAGGAGGTTTAAAGTCCTTTCTTGGATTCAGATGACCCCTACGTGTCTTGGCCATTACATTAATGCTCATAGGGCCCTTCGTGATTTATCTCCCTCACAATGGTCGTGGGACAGGCCGATGGAGGTCGCTAGGTTGGTGGTTCCAACCTTTGCAGATGCAGGAGAAGATGTTAGGGGAATATAATAATTTTTAACATCATTACACTACAAATATTAATGATACTTGTTTTCACATAGGCGATATTTTGACTGGGAACTAGAGATAGGATGACTTACTATAGTACCACAGTCGAACACTTTCAACCGGTTGAGTATAAGTCATATCGGTCTTCAATAATATCCTTCGTTAATGAAGTCAGGCTTCAATGAGTAGATCCAACTTTGTAAGTCATCACTGTACTTCGGAAGTTAGGCATTATTTGCGTGGTTGGGAGGTCGAGAGTCATCCGTGAGGTCGGGTGCTTTTGCATGCTCGGGAGGTCTGGCATTGAGGAGGTCGGGTGCTATGTGCACTCAGGAGATCAAGAGACTTGGAGGGAGCTTAGTTGCCTAAAAGGACATAAATTGATTAGAAGGGGGCCAAGGCGGACCTCGGCGAAGCTCCTTCGACGTTCAAGTCAAAAGGTAGAGAAAAAGTATAAAAGTAGAGAATGAAAAAGTAGTGAGCGAAAAGAAAAAAAGGTTCTAGTCTTGAGATCTCCCTTTCCTTTATATAGGGAGAGAAGGGGTGCACCTTTTTTTATGGAGGGATACCAAAGGACACATTTTTATGGAGGGATACCAAAGGATGCACATTTATGGAGGAAGGCCAAAGGATGCACTTTTATGGAGAAATGCCAAAGGATGCACCTTTATGATTGTTGAGCCCTTTTGTCTGCTTGCCAATTATGCTAAGCCCTAGCGGGTCGGCTTGACCTTTTTGCTGAATCGAGCTTAGGTTCTTTTCTACTGGGCTAGGTCTAGGCTTTATTTTACTGAATTCTACCTCAGCTTGATCGTTGACTAGACCTTTCCACTTGGCGAGGAAGACATTCGTCATATCGCAAGCATCCCCCCTATTCTAGTTGAAGGAGGTGTAAGTCTGATTAACTAGACATTGTATGGAGTCCTTATCCTAGAACCGAGATAATATGCAGGGGTGGAGTAAAAGAAGAAAATGTCTAATGGATGTCTCGGTTTGAGACAAAGGTACTATATCTGGAGAATACTAAAGGATGCCTTAGGCCGAGACTAAGAGAACCGAGTTGTCGAGGAGCTAAATGCTAAGGACACCTTAGTTTGAAACTAAGGGTAAGAAAACCGAAGGCCACCTTAGTTTGAGACTAAGGGGTTAATAAGGGTGCATGGATTCGAGCTGAAGATCAACTCTGGAGAATATCGGAGGAGGAATAAACTTCGTCGAACTGACAATTTTACTGATAGACGTCTTAATTAGAGACTAAAGGAATAAACATCGTCGAACTGGAGACTTTGTTGATGGACGTCTTAGTTCGAGACTAAGGGAATAATCAACATGGAACTGACAACTTAGTCCGAGACTAAGGGAATAAACAATGTCGAACTGATGACTTTGCTAATGGATGCCTTAGTCTGAGACTAAGGGAATAAACGACATCGAGCTGGTGACTTTACTGATAGACACCTCAGTCTGAGATCAAAGGAAATAAACAGTGTTGATCTAGCGATTTTGCTGATGGACGCCTTAGTCCAAGATTAAGGGAATAAACGACGTCGAACTGGTGACTTTGCTAATGGACACCTTAATCCGAGACTAAGGAAATAAATGATGCTGAATTGGCGACTTTATTGATGGACACCTTAGTCTGAGACTAAGGGAATAAACGATGCCGAATTGATGACTTTGCTGATGGACACCTTAGTCTGAGACTAAGGGAATAAATGATGTCGAACTGATAACTTTGTAGATGGACGCCTTAGTCTGATACCAGTGGGAATAAACAGTGTCGAACTGACGACTTTGCTGATGGACACCTTAGTATGAAACTAAGAGAATAAACGGAGCCTCGATCCTCAACTCCAGAAGATCCATGGAGTCAAGGAGAGAATGAGTAATCTCTATCTTCGACTCTAGAAGGTCCACGGAGTCGAGGAGAGAATGAGTAAGCTCGATCCTCAACTCCAGAAGGTCCACAGAGTCGAGGAGAGAATAAGTAAGCTCGATCCTTGACTCCAGAAGGTCCACAGAGTCGAGAAGAGAATAAGTAAGTTCAATCCTCGACTCCATAAGATCCCCAGAGTCGAGGAGATAATATAAGTAAGTTTGATCATTGACTCTAGAAGATCCGTGGAGTTGAGGAGAGAATGAATAAGCACGATCCTCAAATCCAGGAGATCTAGGGAGTTGAGGAGAGAATGAGTAAGCTTGATCCTCGACTCCAGAAGATCCATAGAGTCAAGGAGAGAATGAGTAAAGCTCGATCCTTGATTCCAAGAGCTCCATGGAGTCGAGGAGAGGATAAGTAAGCTCGATCCTCGATTCCAAAAGTCTACGATGTCGAGGAGAGAATATAAGTAAACTCAATCCTCCAAAACATTTGATCAAGTAATGAATTTTGAACCATAGCGCAAAATATAACTTGAAAAAGAAAGAGGCAAAGAAAGGATCAAATTGACCTTAATTTGATGACCCTTTAACTCAGGTAAAAAATCTGACGTTTGGGGCGAGTGGGTGCTTGGGGAAAAGGTGTAGTGCTTTGGGAGACCTACTCAGAAAGAGCTCAGGAAGAGCTCTGGAAGAGCTGCTCGGGAAGAGTTGCTTTGGGAAGATCTTGAGAAAAACTACTTAGGAAGAACTCGAAAAGAGCTACATGGGAAGAGCTCGGGAAGAGTTGCTAAGGAAGATCTAGGAAAAAGCTACTCAGGAAGTGCTCGAGAAGAGCTACTTCAGAAGAGCTCGGGAAAAGCTGCTTGGGAAGAGCTCAAGAAGAGTTGCTTGGGAAGAGCTTGGGAAGAGATACTAGGAAAGATCTTGGAAGATCTACTTAGGAAGAGTTGCTTGGGAAGAGCTCAGGAAGTCCTCGAGAAGAACTGCTTGGGAAGCTACTTGGGAAGCTGCTTGGGAAGAGCTCAGGAAGACCTCGAGAAGAACTGCTTGGGAAGCTGCTTGGGAAGAGCTCAAATAGAATTGCTTGTGAAGAGCTCGGAAAGAGCTACTCGGGAAGAGATGCTTTAGGAAGAGCTGCTTAGGAAGAGATCAGGAAGAGCTACTTGAAAAGATCTTAGGAAGAGCTACTCGTGAAAAGCTCAGGAAGAGCTACTCAGGAAGAGTTGCTTTAGGAAGAGCTTCTTAGGAAGATCTACTTGGGAATAACTCGGGGAGAACTTCTTCTGAAGCTCAGAAATGCGCAAGTGCTCAAGCCTGAGACTATCCATCTGTATCCATCATTCTAGAGTAGGAAATTGATGCTCAAAATCCCTTTTTATCTTATTGTGTTGCATCTCCATCTCAATGCCCCAACTCAAAGGTTTTCATAGATGACACCAAATGTTGGTGCAATCGGCCTAGGTCACCAATGACCGGACTCGAGTTTGACTCGATTAATATTTTGATGTTAGACAAAACATATGATATGTGTTTGTCATGGAAAGACCAAGTGTGTAACCTTGGCCACGTAAGTCCAAGTGTGTAGCCTTGGCAGTGAAAGTCCAAGCATGGGACTTAGCAATTGGAAAGTCCAACATGGAGTTGGCAAGGGTAAGTCTAAGTGTGTAGCCTTGGCAGTAAAAGTCCAAGCATGGGGCTTGGCATTGGAAGACCAACATGGAGTTGGCAAGGGAAGACCAAGTGTGTAGCCTTGACCACGTAAGTCCAAGTGTGTAGCCTTGGCGGTGAAAGTCCAAGTCATGGGGACTTAGCATTTGGGATGTCTAAGGGGTGGTTTGGTAGCGTAAGGCCAAGCGGTAGTCTTGGAGCGTAAGTCCATATGTACCTTGGCAGTGTAGACATCGAGAGCATGACAATAGCCGAAGGAAGCACCTGGAGGCTAGCGTATGGATGAACAAGTCATGGATGACTTGGAGGGATCCACGCATGGATCAACAAGTCATGGATGACTTGGAGGGATCCGGTAGGTGCGAGGCTAGCAGAGGTAGCTAGAAGGCTTAGGTTTAGGCTAAGGGTCGTCTAGCAAGTATGAGGGTATCATACTTGGGTTAAACCTCATGGTCGATTTGACCGGGTGATGTACTAGTCGTATGACATAATGATCGCCAAGATTTGCGGGCGCCGATCGATAAGCTTCAACGATCGCCATGGATGACGATCGATTCTTGTCGGTCGAGGACGCGAGCATAGAATACTCCATAGCCAACTGATCAGTCGACTATGAGGTTGGCAGTTGGCTGATGGTAATGGACAGTCGATTGTCAGTGTATCCATTGGCTGGATGCCAATGTGGATTAGGTCGTTTTCTCACAACGGCTACAAGAGCAGTCGACTAGAGCCTTATGGTAGTCTATTGCTAGGCACGGAATCAGCTCGAGACAAGCATAAAATGAGGAGCTTGGGGAGGATTTCCACAGTGATATTTGGGGTGATTTTGGAGGGGAATTGTTGTAGCATTCCAGACCTTCAAGAGAAAACCAAAGGAAGCAACAAGCAAGAGTTCAAAGCCATTTTTTGTAAAGTTTTCTTTATGTATTTCACTTTGTCTTTGTATTTTCTTATATATTTTTGTATTACTTTGTAATTGCTTGTACGAGGTTTCTCCACCTCCGACTTGTTGTCGATAAGGAGTTTTATTAGTGGTGTGTTCATCACTAGAGCTCAATGAGCTCGCCCCATGGAGTAGGAACCCTAAGGTTTCGAACCACAAATATCGTGTGTCGTGTGCTGGTATTCTTGTTGTGTATTTGTTAGTAATATATGAGAGATGTCCTAAGGCAATCGCCTTATGTTTGAACTATTTATATGATAAATGAAGATTCACTATTTGAGTATACATGTTTTCATGTATTTGATTAGATCTTAAACTCATTTACTGAATGTCCACGATGCGATTCACAGCATGAGAGAATTTGTGATTGAATCACAACTAGTGATTATACTCCTTGGTGTATCCAAACAGCTGATTCTCACTGGCTGGAGATATTGTGATGTTCGGAGTTAATCGTGGATGCTAGTTATGGTAACTAGTTCATTGGAGTGACCAGCTATAAGACTTCATATGGTTCTCTGCATATATAGATATGTCAATAAAGTTTTTACTGCAGCTTAAGTGTAATGTTCCTTTGACTTGCGGTATTCGAGTCATCTTGATCATGAAGATTTATGCTTTGACATCTTAAGCAAGCATCTCTAAGGAGATATGGACCCGGGATGATTGGGTATAAGTTGAAGTGATCGAAGATATTTGAATAGCCTATAAAGGATTCACCACTCCTTGCGAGGAGATGTATACCCATGGCCTCTCGTCGGATTGTTACTAAAGTCTTTGGCCAAAGCATTACATATTTAGAGTAAAGTACTCTTGGATATATGTGCAGTAACTAGAATCCGTAGGACGAGAAAATGATACTTGAGCTAGGTGTGACGTAGTCAACCTAGTGGGGACTGATACTATAAACCATGTCCTGAACCAAGTGGGTATAAGATGAGTGAAAGAAATGGGGCACGATTCATTGTAGCTGCTGAAGGGTTTCAGAAATAGTTCTGGATCAACTGTTGATCTTTTCGGTTAATTGGGGATCAAGATGTACTACTAGGTGCAACTCATGATCATTCTATAATAAATGGTTAATTATAGATGGCCAACATAAACTGAGAACCTATTTGGTCACACGCACAACGAGCGTAATCCGAAGGATTTGAAACGAGCTTGAGAATGAGATTCTCAGATCGAGAGAAACTAGGTTTGGTTGGACCAAACAAGGAGCGAGCATGAAATCGTTTCAGTCGCAATGGAAGTGTGGATGGGCCGTGTCTTACGAAGACATAATGGATGAATCAAATTGGTTTGGTTCTAATCCAATGGTGAAGAATAAACCAAAAGGGTTTGGTTTGTTTTAAACGAATGAACCAAAGTTGGTTTGGTTCGTTTTAACTTAAAATAGACCAAATTGGTTTGATTTATTTTAACTTAAATTAATAGAGCGGGTTAACGGGTTTTTGGTTATGAACCAATGATCATTAGGAGAATTTGTTCTCTATAAAATAGGGCTTAAGGGTTTTGAGAAAGCCCTAACCTTAATTTTGTCGCCCCCTCTCCCACTTCTCCTTGTGTAGTCGGCGCCCAACACCTTGTCGCCGCCCATCACTGCCCACCACCGCCCAAGCCTCTCCTGCTGGCGTCCAGCAGCTGCCGTCCTCCCTACTTGCCGACGTCTAGCTGCTGCCGGAGGAGCTCCGGTGATCTTCCTTGGCCCCGGCGACAAGGTGAGCATCTAGCTTTCCTTATTTGGCCGGCGCAAGTTCTCCACCAAAGCTGTCCAGTTTTCTGGACAGCTTGTTTCCTTCTTATCGGAGCATCATTTGGACGATGTTTGGAGCTCCGACAGTGGCTACCTTGCCGGGGATTCGATCTCCGATAATCCTCATAGGTGGAGGACGAAGGATTCGTCAAACGGTTGACGAATATCTCTCCGGAGAAGCGAGTTTTGGGGACTCGATTTTGATTCCGAATTTTGATTCGGATTGTGATCTTCTCTCAATCACATCGTCTTTGACATGAGGCTAGTGACTCGTATGAAGATGAGGCTCGTGACTTTGTGAAGTCATCCCGAAGATACTCGGCGTGGATACAGATAGAGACGATTCTAGCGAGAGTCGCTCTGGTTGATGTCTTTCCCACTATACGTGATACGCCAGGTATATATAGAATAATTTCCTTTTATTACAAAATTTGAAACTATGGTTATGTCTACACATGTTGTACTATGCATGTGTGTGGTGTGTGTGATGTAATAAATTAGATTTATTACTTTTTATTTTTTTCACTGTGCACATGTTTACGAAACATGTTCGAACACACACTGGCTGCGGTGCCAGAAACCCAATAGTGGTATCAGAGCCTAGGTTGTGTTTCGACATAATCATAAAATTATTTTGCGATAGTCGTAATTGTATTTATAGAAATTTTCTACTTTTGGAAAGTTAGAAGTATTTATCGAAATTTTTAATTTTGGAAAGTTTAGAAGTATTTATAGAAATCTTCTACATTTGGAAAGTTAGAAGTATTTATGGAAATTAACATTTTCCATAAATAAAATATTTGATTAGATTTGGAAATTTATTTCCTAATTTAATCATGATTTGATTTGAGAATCAAATCTTAAATATATTTTATTTTCATAAATAGTTTTGACAATTTAAGAAATTTGTTTTCTAAATTAAAATTGACTTTCCTTAATCAACACTTTCCACAAATAAAATATGTGATTAGATTTGGAAATTTATTTCTTAATTTAATCATGATTTGATTTGGAGAATCAAATCTCAAACATATTTTATTTCCATAAATAGTTATGACATATAAGGAAATTTTGTACATGTCATAATTGTATTCCATGTAATTGCATTAGATGCATATCATTATGCCATACGTGTCGTGACATGTAGATGTATGTCATGTATGTCATGTCATGTAGATAATAGTTATTTGCATGTAAAGAGGATGAGACATAAAAAACCCCTTACTCAATATTAAAGCCTACACCTTCCATTAATATGGTTAGAACCAGAGTTCCGTTTCTTATTTGGGTTGTTGGACTCTCTCCAAGCCCAGCTCGAACCCGAACATGTTCAAACCATGGAATAGTTTAATACTAATATGGTAAGAGTCAGAGGTCAATCGTTAGCTTTGGTTGTTGGACTCTCTCCAAGCCGGGCTAATTGGTTGAATGTACTCTAACCATATTAAAACTATGTCTTGATTAATGGGTTGGCTTTAACCTAGAGCATCGGCTTGTTGGACTCTCTCCAAGGTCGATGTGAAGGTAGGTGAAGTTGGGTGTTATGCATATGATGCATACTTGTTAATGAGTTAACAACCCGATGTATGTGTGAACATTTAATTAGTTGATAGCACATTGTGATAGTTGCATATATGTGATATGCAATCGGTATATTTGATACCTACCATCGTAGCTATGAATGGCTTGTTGGACTCTCTCCAAGGTTGTTCATATCTATGATGGATATCAGCCCATTCGGAGATGGACCTACGATCTCCCGAAGTGATTTTGGGGTTTTTGAAATTCGGAAAAATGAATGGGATTTATGAATGTATATTGATGCATTTTAAATCATCTTTATCATATATGCTCATTTTGTATTTCTAGGTTAATCGATTGATCATGACGTCTTTGAATTTGTGCACTATTTTGGATTCAAACAAATTGACTGGGCCTAACTTCCTGGACTGACTTAGAAACTTGAAAATTATTCTCAAGGCAGAAAAGCTAGCGTATGTCCTTGAAGAGCCTCTTCCCAACCGTCCTAGGGACGATGCAACTCCAGACCAATTGTTGGCCTATCAGAAACATGTGGCAGATTCTAAACTGGCGAGTTGCATCATGCTAGCTGCGATGGTACCTAAGCTGCAAAAGCAGCATGAGCATATGGATGCTAATACCATAGTCTTTCATCTTCATGAGTTGTTTGATGAGCAAGCGAGATCCGAAAGGTTCGAAGTCTCCAGGCTCCTCTTCACCTCTAAGATGCAAGAAGGTTCATCTGTAGTGCAGTTTGTGCTAAAGATGAATGGGTACATCGAGCGACTGGCCACCCTCGGGTTTGTGATGGATCATGAATTAAGTATTGACTTAATTCTGCATTGTGTGTCCAAGAGTTTCTTGCAATTTATGATGAACTATCGGAAGAACAAATTAGAATCCACTATTCCTGATCTCCTCAATATACTGAAGACTGTGGAGCCTTCTGTGAAGCATGAGGAGAAGGCGGTTCTGTTAGTTGATTCCTCGAAGAAAGGTTCTAAGACAAAGGCAAAGGAACAGAAGAAAGGGAAGAATAAGAAGGCAGAACCAGCACAAAAGGGCACTTGCCATCATTATGGCAAGGAAGGCCACTAGTGAAGAAACTAAAAGATTTATCTTGAGTCCGTGAAAAAGAAGAAGGCATCCGATGCCCCATCCTCTTCAGGTATCTTCATTATTGATTGTCATTCTATTTCCTTAGACACTTGGGTATTGGATACTGGGTGTGGCTCACATATATGTAATGACATACAGGGGCTAAGGAATAGAAGAAGACTCGTCAGAGGGGAGTCAAATTTGTGAGTTGGCAATGGAGCAAAGGTTGCTGCGGTCACCATCGGAACTTATTTGCTGAAGCTCCCTAGTGGACAAGTCTTAGAACTGGACAATTGCTATTGTGTTCCTTCTCTAATAAAGAACATTGTTTCTATTTCCTGCTTAAATAGAAATGGTTACTATTTGACGTTTAGTAACAATTATTGTTATATAACTTTGAATGGCGTACTTTATGGGACTGGAACCTTGAGCAATGGTATTTATACGTTGGAGATATCCAGTGACATTTTCAATATCGAAGCGAGCAACAAGCATGCTCGAAAGGATAATCAATTAGACTCCTACATGTGGCATTGTCATCTTGGCTATGCAAGCAAGAAACACATGTCTGAATTACACCGATGTGGAATTCTGGAATCGTTTGAATTGGATTCATACGATACATGCGAATCATGCTTAAAAGGCAAGATGACTAAGTTACCTTTTACAGGAAAAGGTGAACGAGTGGGTGAGTTGCTTGGTCTAATACATACTGATGTATGTGGACCTATGTCAACTCAAGCCTTAGGAGGTTATAGCTACTTCATTACCTTCACCGATGATCACTCACGGTTTGAGTATGTGTTCTTGATGAAACACAAGTCTGAAGCCGTTGAAAGGTTCAAAGAATTAAGAAATGAAGTAGAGAAACAACTTGGCAAGAGTATTAAAATACTTCGATCGGATCGAGGTGGTGATACTTGAGTCAAGAGTTTCTAGATTATCTGAGGGATAATGGTATATTGTCTCAATGGACTCCGCCGTATACACCACAACTTAATGGTGTATCTAAGAGGCGAAACCGAACCTTGTTGGACATGGTCAGGTCAATGATGAATCACGCGAATCTTCCCAAGTCCTTTTGGGGCTACGTACTTCAGACAGTTGTTTACTTGTTAAACAGAGTCCCGACCAAGGTAGTCTCTACTACTCCATATGAGATATGGGCTAGTAAGAAACCTCATTTATCTTACTTGAAGATATGGGGTTGTCCTGCTTATGTGAAGCGGACTGTGTCAGACAAATTGGATGCTAAGTCTGATAAATGTCTATTTATTGGATACCCTAAGGAAATGAGGGGTTACCAATTCTATCATCCCTTGGAACAAAAGGCGTTTGTTTCAAGGAATGTTGTGTTTCTAGAGAAAGAGTTTCTCTTGCAAGAAAATAGTGGGAGTGTCATTGAGCTTGAGGAGGCTCGAGAGACTCAAATAGACATTGATGAGATACCTGATGAAGCACTACAACCAATAACTCATCGTGATGAGCCATCGGCTGGACCTATTGAGACACCACATCTTCGTAGATCTGGTAGAACATGCAATATTCCTAAGAGATATGGATTTCTCGTAAGTGAATCGAACGATGTGTTACTCATTGATGACCTGCTTACCAGTTATGAAGAAGTTCTAAAAAGTTCAGAAAGGGATAAGTGGCTTGAAGTCATGAAGTCGGAAATGGATTCCATGTATGAAAACCAAGTTTGGAACTTGGTTGACCCACCTGAAGGCATAAAGCCTATAGGGTGCAAGTGGGTTTTTAAGAAGAAAACCGACATGGATGGTAATGTGATTATCTATAAGGCTAGATTGGTGGCGAAAGGATATCGTCAAAAGAAAGGTGTTGATTATGACAAAACCTATTCGCCTGTTGCTATGCTTAAATCCATTCGGATGCTCCTGACCATAGCGGCTCATTATGATTATGAGATATGACAGATGGATGTGAAAACAGTTTTCCTTAATGGAAACCTACTTGAGGATGTGTATATGATACAACCTGAGGGTTTCACATCAGTTGATAAAACCAAGGTATGCAAATTGTAACGGTCCATATATGGACTGAAGCAAGCATCCAGGAGCTGGAATATCCATTTTGATGAGACAATCAAAAAGTTTGATTTCTCACAAAATCTAGACGAACCTTGTGTGTACAAGAAGGTTAGTGGGAGTGCAGTCGTGTTCCTAGTATTGTATGTCGATGACATATTACTTATAGGGAACGATGTTTCTATTTTATAATCGGTTAAGATTTGGTTGTCCAAGACATTCTCCATGAAAGACCTGGGAGAAGCAACCTACATCTTAGGGATTAAGATCTATAGAGATAGATCGAAACGGTTGCTTGGTCTTTCGCAGTCTACATATATAGACCGACTGCTAAAGAGGTTTAACATGTTGGAATCCAAGAAAGGTTTCCTTACCATCAGACATGGGATACACCTTTTGAAGTCTATGTATCCGTGCACAGAATACGAGAGGATTTGCATGAGTAAGATTCCCTATGCATCCGCAATAGGATCTATCATGTATGCTATGTTATGTACGAGGCCCAATGTATCGTATGCTCTGAGTGTCACGAGCAGATACCAGTCAAATCCAGAAATGGATCATTGGGCGGCTGTTAAGACAATCCTTAAGTACTTGAGAAGAACTAAGGATGTGTTCCTAATATATGGAGAAGGGGACATGGTGATATGCGGGTATACGGATGCCAACTTCCAGACAGACAAGGATGATTCCAGGTCTCAGTCTAGGTACGTGTTCACCTTGAATGGGGGCGTAGTGAGTTGGAAAAGTTCCAAACAAGATACTATAGCGGATTCTACCACTGAGGCAGAATACATTGCAGCTTCGGAAGCAGCAAAGAAAGCGGTTTGGATCAAGAAGTTCATTTATGAACTTGGTGTGGTTCCAGCCATTGTTGAAGCAATACCGGTCTACTGCGACAACAATGGAGCAATTGCATAGGCGAAAGAGCCCAGGTCTCATCAACGATCCAAACATGTGCTTCGCCGCTATCATTTGATCAAAGAGATCATTAGTAGGAAGGAAATACAAATCGAGAAGATCTGCACTGAAAGGAACTTAGCGGATCCTTTGACTAAGGCATTACCTCAAAGTAAGTTTGAGGGTCATGTTAGAGCTTATGGTATTGGATACCATAGCGATTGACATTAGGCCAAGTGGGAGTTTGTTAGTAATATATGAGATATGTCCTAAGACAATCGCCTTATGTTTAAACCATTTATATGATAAATGAAGATTCACTATTTGAGTATACATGTTTTCATGTATTTGATTAGATCTTAAACTCATTTACTGAATGTCCACGATGCGATTCACAACATGAGAGAATTTATGATTGGATCACAACTAGTGAGTATCTCTACATGTGTCATTGTGATGTATCAGAATTATCCCTAGTCGATGAATTGATGGATTTGGACACCATCAATTCTGTCGAGACTAGCACGATGTATACTCCTTGGTGTATCCAAACAGCTGATTCTCACTGGCTGGAGACATTGTGATGTCCGGAGTTAATCGTGGATGCTAGTTATGGTAACTAGTTTATTGGAGTGACCAGTTGTAAGACTTCATATGGTTCTCTGCATATATAGATATGTCAATGAAGTTCTTACTGCATCTTAATTGTGATGTTCCTTTGACTTGCGGTATTCGAGTCATCTTGATCATGAGGACTTATGCTTTGACATCTTAAGCAAGCATCTCTGAGGAGATGTGGACCCGGGATGATTGGGTATAAGTCGAAGTGATCGAAGGTGTTTGAATAGCCTATAAAGGATTCACCACTCCTTGAGAGGAGATGTATACCCATGGCCTCTCGTCGGATTGTTACTAAAGTCTTTGGTCAAAGCATTACATGTTTAGAGTAAGGTACTCTTGGATACATGTGCAGTAACTAGAATCCGTAGGACGAGGAAATGATACTTGGGCTAGGTGTGACGTAGTCAACCTAGTGGGGACAAACACTATAGACCATGTCCTGAACCAAGTGGGTATAAGATGAGTGAAAGGAATGGGGCACGATTCATTGTAGCGACTGAAGGGTTTCAGAAATAGTTCTGGATCAACTGTTGATCTTTTCGGTTAATTGGGGATCATGATGTACTACTAGGTGTCACTCATGATCGTTCTATAATTAATGGTTAATTATAGACGGCCAACATAGACTGAGAACCTATTTGGTCACACGCACAACGAGCGTAATCCGAAGGATTTAAAATGAGCTTGAGAATGAGATTCTCAGACCGAAAGAAACTAGGTTTGGTTGGACCAAACAAGAAGCGAGCATGAAATCATTTCAATCACAATGGAAGCGTTGTCTTACGAAGACATAATGGATGAATCAAATTGGTTTGGTTCTAATCCAATGGTGAAGAATAAACCAAAAGGGTTTGGTTTGTTTTAAACGAATGAACCAAAGTTGGTTCGGTTCGTTTTAACTTAAAATAGATCAAATCAGTTTGGTTTATTTTAACTTAAATTAATGGAGTGGGTTAACGGGTTTTGGTTATGAACCAATAACCATTAGGAGAATTTGTTCTCTATAAAATAGGGCTTAAGGGTTTTGAGAAATCCCTAACCCTAATCTTGCCGCCCCCTCTCCCTCTTCTCCTTGTGTAGTCGACGCCCAACACCTTGCCGCCGCCCACCACTGCCCAAGCCTCTCCTACCGGCGTCCAACAGCTGTCGTCCTCCCCACTTGCCGGTGTCTACCTACTGCCGGAGGAGCTCCAGTGATCTTCCTTGGCCCCGGCAACAAGGTGAGCATCTAGCTTTCCTTATTTGGCCGACGCAAGTTCTCTACCAAAGATGTCTAATTTTTTGGACAGCTTGTTTCCTTCTTGTCGGAGCATCATTTGGACGAAGTTTGGAGCTCCGACAATGGCTACCTTGCCGGGGATTCGATCTCCAGTAATCCTCATAGGTGGAGGACGAAGGGTTCGTCAAACGGTTGACGAATATCTCTCCGGAGAAGCGAGTTTTGGGGACTCGGTTTTGAATCCGAATTTTGATTCGGATTGTGATCTTCTCTCGATCACATCATCTTCGACACGAGGCTAGTGACTCGTACGAAGATGAGGCTCGTGACTTTGTGAAGTCATCCCGAAGATACTCGGTGTAGATATGGATAGAGGCAATTCTAGCGAGAGTCGCTCCAGTTGATGTCTTTCCCACTACACGTGATACGTCAGGTATACGTAGAATAATTTATTTTTATTGCAAAATTTGAAACTACGGTTATGTCTACACATGTTGTACTATGCATGCGTGTGGTGTGTGTGATGTAATAAATTAGATTTATTACTTTTTTATTTCTTCCGCTGCGCACATGTTTATGGAACATGTTCGAACACACACTCGTCGTGGTGCCGAAAACCCAATAGTATTTTCATTATTGTATACTCCGCTGCCCTAACAAGAATTGTAGAGACAAACAAACAATTTCCATCATGCATGATGATTAGGCTATTCAACCCCCCTTCTAGCCGGGCCATGATCCTCCAATAAGTGGTATCAGAGTGAGGAGCTTACCGTTGGACTCATCGCCGTGATAAGGAACCAAAATGGTCGGCATCAACATCCATCCACCGAAGTTCGAGGAAGAATTCTCATGGTGGAGAAGAAGTATGGAGGTATACTTCGAAACCGATTTCCATACTATACTAAACATTGAAAATGGTTTTGAAGTGCCTAGGGGTGAAGACAACAAGCCGTTAGTAAAATCAAGATGGACCGAGGAGCAACGACAATAATTCAAAACAAACATTAAGGTAACGATTATGTTAGTAAAATTAATACCTAACAATATTTTGTGCAAGCTAGGTGAATATCGGGATGCTAAGGACCTATGGAATAAATTGGTAAAATTCCATGAAAATCTTGAACCGACACAATTAGAAGGAAGTCGTGGAGGAATGCCCATCAACATTCGAGGATGTGGAAGAATTGGAGGAAACCTCCACCTCTAGCATTGAGGGAGAGAAGAGATGTTTCATCCCGGAGCAAGAACAAGAAGAAGCATCCACCTCTGGAAGAAGTGAAGAATCTTCCCATATCGCCTCCACCACCCTAGGTAACTCAAATGCAATTCATAATAATAAGAGTCACATAATTTGCTTTGAGTGTAGGAAAGCCGGGCATTACAAGAGGAAATGCCCAAAATTGGCTAAGGAGAAAGTGTCGGCACCAAAAGTTAAACAAAAATCTAAGGATGCCGGAGTCCTCGCTAGGAAAAGTAAAGAGCACATTGTGTGCTTCAAGTGCAATCAATGAGGACACTACCGAAGCCAATACCCTAGGGGGAAGAAGAAAATCCAAGAAGGAGCTACACAAGTAGGGGAGCTTCTAAAGCAAACTCTAAGGTATATTTTAATGCACCTTCTAGTTCTAGAGTTAAAAAGCATGTTTTTAGTACTCTTGCAATTGTTAATAATCATGAAAAACATACTAGTAAAAACAAATACTATTGTTTAGGTGCCAATCATATAGATTTATCTAAGAACTAACCTAGAACCAATAACACTAGACCTATTTTACCTAGGGAGAGTATTAGGAGGATAGAAGAAAATTTAGGCATTAACCCTAAGAAGGATAGGCACATGCCTAAGAAGAAGAGTCATTCCCAAAAGATTGATGAACAATCAAAATTGGGAAAGTTAGAATTAGAAAATCGAGCTTTGAGGTCAAGGCTTGAAAAATTAAAAAAAACCCTAGCAAAAATGACAAATTCATTTATGGGGTCTAATGGTCAAAATTTAGGTTCTAGGGGGCAAGAACCATCAAGGGGGAAGAAAGGTTTGGGTCACAAACCTAACCCCAAGAAGACCTACCACGATGTTCCATTCGATTATGGAACAATATTTAGGTCTAGGAAAACCAAGGTTAATAGGGAAGTCATCCCTAAGGTTAACCAAGGTAGGTGTCTAGTGGCTAAGGTTTCAAGGAAATCTAAGAAACCCACTAAGAAGGTTACAAAGGGAGTTACCCCTAAGGTTAACCTTGACAAGACCCAAATGACTAAGGCTTCAAAGCCAAAAAGGGTCATTAGGAAGGTATCTAGGGAATTTATCCCTCGTGAATACCTTGTTAACTCAAGGAGCTCCAATAGGTATTGGGTTCCTAGGAGCGTGATCGATTTACGCTAGATGAGTTAGGATGTGTCAACCCTAAGTAGATAGGTAGTTAACCTAATCATGGTAGAGTTGACACTTTAGGATGTGCCAATGTGTTTTGTGAAGTTTGAATATTAATTAAATTGACACAATTAGTATTAGAGGTCTTGGTGTGTCATTTTGAATTTTTGGCACACTTGGTAGAGTTTGGTAATATGGCAAAATGAACTTAATTCTACCAAATGGCAACTAATATTAAAAGTTAGGCATTCTTATGTCTTACATTTATTTGCCATGCCTTGATTGTCATTACTATGTCATGACATCATGTTTATTTCTATCATATAAAATGCCATGATTTATGCTTAGGAATATCATGTTAATGCTTAAGTTAGAATCCCATGTCATGACATCATGATTATTCGCACATGTTTATTCATGTTATCATTTATGTCATAGTCATTGTTCATAAATTAAATAAAATTAAGTTAAGGACAATGACATGATTTGAAGTCCCATGCATAAGGGAGTCAAATAGTGTTGCCTAGAAAAATGCATGAGACCCTAAATGAACAAAACTCACATCTCACAAGAACACTTGACTTATATGTATTTCATACACTTAGATACAAGTGAGATGTTAGAAAAAGGAATTAAGGTTCTAAAATAATTTCAAAACCATTTTGAAAAATCTTGGTGAAGTCTATCTTTTGATAGCAATCACTATTGAATAAGGTGATACAAAGTAGGGTCAAATATTGAAACTTTCAAGAGTTTTGAACTTTGTATCAATCTCACTAGTTTATGGGTATTTTATTTTTCAAATATTTTTCACCCATAATATTTGTTATAAGTAATGTACGTATGAATTTTTAAGATTTTTCAAAATATATATTTTTACTTATGAATTTTTAAAATTCATTTCTGAAGACTGATTTCTGCAAACTGCAGAAATCAGTTGAATGTCATGGATGACAGTCGACTGACATCAAGGGCAGTCGATTGGTGACTATCAGAGTCGACTGCCAAGTACTGATTTCGGGTAAACAAGGTTTGTTAGGCCCATGTTCGTCTATTTATTGATTCCCTAACTACTCCTAACCCTAGGATATGCTTTGGAGAGCATTGGAAGGGTGAAAATCCATCGAAAATGGATTAGGAGAATTGTTTAGGGTTGTATCGAATTTTAAGGGAGGTGAAAGTTCAATGTTGAATCTCTACCCTTAATTTCGATTGTTTAGTGTTCCTATTGGCTTAGGGACTCTCCAAGGATATTGTTGGTGCAATGGTCAAGGGGGAGCAAGCCTTTAGGGGGAGGTTATCCATCTTGGGATGATGGATGTATTTTTCCTCATGGGAGGAGAATTGGGGGATTACCTCTCTTAAGTAATATGAGACTTATCACTAGGAAGAGTGAAGACATCTTAGATGTGTTTTTGGACCAAGGGGGAGATTGTAAGATCTCATTGGGATATGAGACATTGACACCCTTAGGGAGGACCTTTTTGATATATGTCAAAAAGGTGGAGAATGTACCAATTGGGGTTAGATGGAATTCTTACAAGGTGTGAGAATTTCCAATTAGGGATAATTGATAGACATGAGTAAGGTCACCTAACTCAAATGTGTTTGTGGTTTTGTCAAACATCAAAAATGGGGAGATTGTTGGTTCAATCGACCTAGGTCACGATTGACCGGACTCGAGTTTAAATCGAGAAGTATTTTGATGTTAGACAAAATATATGACATGTGATTGTCATGGGAAGACCAAGTGTGTAGCCTTGGCCACGTAAGTCCAAGCGTGCAGCCTTGGTGGTGAAAGTCCAAGCATGAGGCTTAGTAATTGGAAAGTCCAACATGGAGTTGGCAAGGGTAAGTCCAAGTGTGTAGCCTTGGCAGTAAAAGTCCAAGCATGAGGCTTGGCATTGGAAGACCAACATGGAGTTGGCAAGGGAATACCAAGTGTGTAGCCTGGGCCATGTAAGTCCAAGTGTGTAGCCTTGGCGGTGAAAGCCCAAGTCATGGGGACTTGGCATTTGGGAAGTCCAAGGGGTGGTTTGATGGCGTAAGGCCAAGCGGTAGTCTTGAGAGCGTAAGTCCATATGTACCTTAGCAGTGTAGACACCGAGAGCATGATAATAGCCGAAGGAAACACCTGGAGGCTAGCATATAGATGAATAAGTCATGTATGACTTGGAGGGATCCGCGCATGGATGAACAAGTCATGGATGACTTGGAGGGATCTGGTAGGCGCGAGGTTAGCAGAGGTGACTAGAAGGCTTAGGTCTAGGATAAGAGTGGTCTCATAAGTATGATGGTATCATACTTGGGTTAAACCTCATGGTTGAGGTTTACCAGTCGACTGGGGTGATGTACCAGTCGACTAGTGGGAGCCGACTACAGTTCGACTGCGTCGTATGCCATGGCAGTCGACTGCCAGCATTGGCTAGTCGACTGATGGTTTCAGCAGTCGATTGTTGGTTGAGGACGCGATCATAGAACACTCGATAACCGACTGATCAGTCGACTGATGGTAATGGTCAATCGACTGCCAGTGTATCCGTTGGCTGGATGCCAACGTGGATTAGGTCATTATCTCACAATGGCTACAGGAGCAGTCGACTAGGGACTT
This sequence comes from Wurfbainia villosa, assembly GCA_025175895.1. Lineage (NCBI taxonomy): Eukaryota > Viridiplantae > Streptophyta > Magnoliopsida > Zingiberales > Zingiberaceae > Wurfbainia > Wurfbainia villosa. The sequence goes on from CM046003.1 coordinate 43,745,546, forward strand.
ATGACAGTCGACTGCTAGGCACAGAATTAGCCCGAGACAAGCATAAAATAAAAGGAGGAGCTTGGGGAGGATTTCCACAGTGATATTTGGGGAGATTTTGGAGGGAATTGCTGCTGCATTCCAGATCTTCAAGAGCAAACCAAATCAAGCAACAAGCAAGAGTTCAAAGCCATTTGTTGTAAAGTTTTCTTTACGTATTTCACTTTGTCTTTGTATTTGCTTGTACGTTTTTGTATTACTTTGTAATTGCTTGTACAAGGTTTCTCCACCTCCAACTTGTTGTCGATAAGGAGTTTTATTGGTGGTGTGTTCATCATTAGAGCTCGTTGAGCTCGCCCTGTGGAGTAGGAATCCTAAGGTTCCAAACCACATATATCGTGTGTCGTGTGCTTGTATTCTTGTTGTGTATTTTCATTATTGTATATTCCGCTGTTCTAACAAGAATTGTAGAGACAAACAAACGATTTCCATCAAGCATGACGATTAGGCTACTCAACCCCCCTTCTAGCCAGGCCATGATCCTCCAACACCAAAATGTTCCGATTGGGAACCAGAGATAGAATGACTTAGTATATTACCCACGATTGAACACTTTCAACCGGCTATGTATAAATCATATCGGTCTTCAATGAGATCCTTCATCGATGAGGTTAGTCTTCAACGAGCTAATCTAACTTTGCATGTTGCCTACCATACTTCAAAAGTCAGGCATTATTTGTGTGGTTGGGAGGTCTAACATCATATGTGAGGTCGGGTGCTTCTGCACACTGGAGGTCGGGCATCGCTGAGGTCGGGCGCTCCATGTGCTCAGGAGATCAGGAGACTTGGAAGGAGCTCAATTGCTTGAAAGGACTTAAACTAGTTAGAAAGGAGTTGAGGCGGACCTTGGTGAAGCCCCTCCGATGCTCAAGTCAGAAGGTGGAGAAAAAGTATAAAAGTAGAGAATGAAAAAGTAGTGAGCGAGAAGAAAAAAGGTCCTAGTCTTGAGATCTTCCTTTCCTTTATATAGGGAGAGAAGGAGTGCACCTCTTTTATGGAGGAATACCAAAGGTCACACTATTATGGAGGAAGGTCAAAGGACACACCTTTATGGAGGAAGACCAAAGGACACACCTTTATAGTTATTGAGTCCTTTCATCTGTTTGCCAACTGTGCTGAGCCATGAGGTCGAGTTGACCTTATTTCTTAACCGAACTCAGGTTCTTTTTTGTTGGGCTCAGGTCGACTCAGGCTTTATTTTATTGGATTCTATCTCAGCTTGACCGTTGACTTGACCTTGCCACTTGGCAAAGAAGGCATTTGCCATATCAGGCACAAAGAAGCCTGAAGTGCCTCTTCTTTTGTTTCACTGGGCGAGCTCCTGGTAGAATATTCAACTTGTGCTCTATTACCACTTGAGGAATTCCCTTGACTTCTTCTCCAGTCCATGCAAAAACCTCATGGTTGGTGGAGAGGTATCCAATCACTTGCTGCTTCAACTCGGGAGATAGGCCTGCAGCTATCTTGATGATTCTCTCGGGCATATCTAGCCATATTAGCACCTTTTCATCTTCCTTCAAAGGTTCTTCTCGAAGGGTGTACACCTCCCCTTTTCCCAATCGCTGACTTTTCTTAGAGCCTATCCACACTTCTTCCACATAGCACTTTCTAGCTACTCTTTAGTCTCCAACTGTCTCTCCAACTTGATCACCCATGGGAAACTTCATCTTTTGATGATAGATAGGCACTACAGCTTGGAAGGAGTGCAGGGCTAGTCTCCCGAGGATAACATTATAAGCAGAGGCGGGTTCCACCACTGCAAAGGTGGTGATTCGAGTTCAACGGAGTGGTTCTTCGCCCAAAGACAAAGGCATGTCAATTCGGCTGAGGGGTAGGACTTCATGCCCATAAAACCCAAAAAGAGCCATGTTCACTGGCAGAAGCTCGGCCCGATCAATCTGCATGTGGTCAAAAACTTCTTTAAATAAAATATTAACTAAGCTACTTGTGTCGATGAATATCCGAGTTACATTATAGTTGGTGACGATGGCTCAGATTACTAATGCGTCCTCATGAGGAGTCGATATTTCTCTCAGATCTTCAGGTATGAAGTTGACTGAGGACCCTTCAACTTGTCCTCGGATGGTCCCCACCTCCATATTATAGGAACATTGGTGGCCGGCTAGAGGGGGGATGAATAGCCCTCAATTGTCGTACGATGGAATTGCTTGTCTACAAAGAATATTAGCGCAACGGAAACAAACTAAACAAGCAATTAAGACAACACAAAGTAAACATAATGCTAACAAAGATATAACGTGGTTCATGGTCTCGCCACTAATCCACGGTCCGATTCGTCTCCAGTGAATCACTCCGAAACCAATCCACTATTGGTCTCTCCCTTTAGCCAAGCAAGGTGGAGGTAAACCTTTACAACAATGAGAACACTCCTTTTACAATAGATGTGAAAGAAAACTAGGAGAAGGAATTTCAGCTTTGTGGGGCACTTAATAGGATGTTTAGAGCATGAACATTACCCATCCAAAAGCCCACACCTTCTTTATAAATAGAGAAGGTTGTTTTCTTCCCGTTGGCCACTAGCAGTCGACTGATGCCCCGATCAGTTGACTTCTCCTGTAGCCGTTGCCCAATAACAGCTTCTTCCATGTTGGATTTCATCCAACATCTCCCACATCAGTCGACTGATCTTCCCATCAGTCGACTGATGGAGCTATCAGTCGAGTGCCAGAAGCGAGCACTCGACTGATCACCATTCTATGCCCGAAACCCTCACGACCAGTCGACTGATGCCATCATCACCAATCGGTGTCTCGGCAATGCTAAAACATTGGCGATCGATAGCACAAAACCAGAACTGTCGATACCACCGAGTCACTACGATTGAGCTGATCCGCCATGACATGGCAATGATCGGCGATTCCGAGTAAACCTCAAACTTAACATCCGTTTGAGCGCCCACCAGTCGGGTAAACCTCAACCCTTGCGGTCGAGCCTCCGACACTTAGCCATTCGGCCAAGTTCACCTAATGAGCTTCTTACATTTCACTCATTCTCTCATTGCACTTGAAGTCCCTCGCTGAAGCCCTCTTCGTTCGCGGCCATGTCCATCGGAAGCATCAAGCGCACGACTCTACAATGCTCCTTCGCGTCTCTTTCCCTCAAAGTCTGCTTCCTTGACTTCGCTTCAAGTCATCTCGTTCGGTGATCCCTCGGATGCATCAAGCACATAAATCTGCAATGCTCCTTCGCCGACTCAAGCACGAGGTTGTGAGTTGATGAAACTTGCCAAAGCTCAATGTGCGAATTACTAAGTCATGCAAGACTTCAATGCACATATCAAATCCAATCATCCTAACTTAAAATCCTTTGCCACACACATCAAAACCATATCACATGGGTTGATTGCCCTAATAATCTCCCCCTTTTTGATGTGTGGCAATCCGTTTAAGTTAGATAAACAAATAACAATAACATAAGCAAGAAAAGCATGTAAATAAAAACATGCGTATAACAACTCCCCCTTAAACATACAACTCCCCCTTAAACATACAACTCCCCCTTAAGACATGCTAAATTTTCCCTTTTAGCATGATTAACTTAAACCTATCAATTCTCCCCCTTTGACACCATCAAAAATATTATCCAAATGTTATAATCCAAGGTATCAACTCTAAGGAGGAAAAAAAAACCAAAAACCAAACAAAACTTGATAAAATCAGGTTATTATGCTCGTGCACAGTACATCAGTCGACTGGTTCAGACTACCAGTCGACTGGCACACAGATTTCAGGTTTTCTAATTTTCTGGACGAAATTCAAAAATGCACTAGAAATTCCAAAAAATTCAAAAAATTGTGAAATTTTGAAAACACATTTCTTTTAAAGTCATTTATCAGTGAAAAATGAGTTTTCATGAAAATTACTTATATTTTTAATAATTTTCCAAAAATCCAAAAGCTTCAAAAACAACTAGTATTTTGATCAAGTTTGTATCAATTTTAACACCTAGTTTTGCTTTAGATTGTTTCAAAACATAAAAACACAGATTGTAAGGTAAGAAATTATTTTGAAAACATTTGAAATATCCAACCATGATCTTTGGACAATATGTCTATGAATTAAACATATTCTTTCCCCATGATTGGCCTATTATTGCTATTTTGATACTTTAAATGACCATCTAAATGTCATAGGCATTAGTGAACCATTAATATCATCCTAACATCTCACTCATGCTAAGTTTTCAATCAAGGTTATCCTTATAGTGAGTGTGAGATGTTCCTAAAGGTATTTACATACTTTACCTTCAAATTCATGCAATTCTACACAAGGCTAAGTATCACACTAACATACCACATGATCATAAAAACATATATGCATTGATTTCACATTATGATCATGAAACAAATGTATCAATCAATTTGTTGTCATGCTTTTGGTATAAAATCGTGATAATAAGTCAAGTATCACCCAAAGCATGATTTAAACTATTTATGGGTGCATTATTATCACCCAACACTATCTCAAAAATTAAGTTCATGCCATCCTAAGTCAACCAAAACATATGATGTAAGTAAAATCCTTATGGTTGACTAACCTAGGATTTTTCTAACCCTTAAGGATGGATTTAGGAACCTAATACAAGTTCTTTCCTATAGGGTTCACTAAATATTCTTTAGGGATTCATTTTCTAACAATTGTCTTGTTCTTGGCTTGACCCTTAGCAATCAAATATTTATAGGCCTTTTCATTTGTCTTTCCCTTATAACCTAGGCCTTTTCTATTGAAGCCCTTTGGCTCCCTATAATCATATCAAGGGTGTTGGAGCCAATTGTGAATTTTTCTAGGGCCTTGGTTAAATGGTCTACCTTTTCCCTTAAGATCCTATTTTCTTCAATGCATGCATCATTTACATCAAAAGGCATATAGTTATCATGTGAGCATGCATCATCATTATTAATATTCAAACATGCTTTTTCTAGTTTTCCTTCTAAATCCTTAATTTGATCAAGCATGCATTTATTCTTTTTCTTAGCCCTAAATAATTCCTTAGTAAGGCTAGAAATCATTGACATAATTTTCTTGGGAGGTAGATTCGTTACCTCACTTACTAAATCCTCTTCCGATGATGAGGATGAAGCTCCCCCTTCACTAGAGCTCTCCTCACTTGTGCTTGATTTTTCTTGCTCGGAGGAGGAGGAGGTGTCCAAATCGTCAATTGCCATCAAGGCAAGGTTTGTGACAAAACCATTTTCTTCCTCCGATGATGATGAGGAGGAAGGATCATCCCATGTCCTTGCCTTGAGTGCTTTGGCCTTCCCCTTTTCCTTGACCTTCTTTTCTTCTTCCTTTTTCTTGCTCCCCTTCATCTTTTCCTCTTTCTTCCTCCTCTCTTCTTTGCTCTTGTTTAAAAGAGGACAATCATCTCTTATATGTCCCTCTTATTGGTAATTGTAGCATATGATTTTCCTCATGTGCCTTCTCCTATCATAAGATTTGATAAATTTTAAATTTCTTAAGGCATGTCTTACCTTCCTTACCATATAAGCATCTTCATTGCTATTCATGGAGGATGAGGAAGATGCTTCATCGGAGGAGGAGGGAGTCTCTATCTTCTTCTTCTTCCCTTGTTGGCTACTAGTGCCACTCCCCTAGATGGCTTGATGCTTGGTTCTTCACTTATCCTTTCAAGCCTTGTTTCGTGGAGCTCCATGGTTGAAAATAATTGCTCTAGAGTGGTTATCTCTAAATTCTTGGGGATGTAGAAAGAGTCCACCATTGAGCTCCATCTTGATGACCGAGGGAAGACATCTATTGCCTTCATGACCATGTCCCGGTTGGAGAGTCTTTCTCCTACACTTGTTAGTCCAATCAAAATTTCTTTAAACCTAGACTGTAAAGAGTTTACCTTCTCTCCCTTTTCGAGTTTGATGTTGCTTAATTGGGAGCGAAGAAGATCTCTTCTTGGAAGCTTGACCTCGGAAGTGCCTTCATGGAGCTCTATGAGTTTCTCCCACATTTGCTTGGCGCTTGCACATTCCCCTATATGGTTGATCCCTTGTTAGGGGAGCACATTGAAGAGGTGGTGCTTGGCCTTTGAATTTGCAAGGTGCTCCTCCCTTTGCTTTTTAGTCCACCTTGACGTCTCTATTGGTTCACCCTCTTCGTCGCTAGGCATCTCAAAACCGTTTTCCATTATAAGCATAATATCAAAATCGGTTTCGAAGAATACCTCCATTCTCTTCTTCCACCAAGAGAATTCTCCCTCAAACTTTGGTGGGTGAATGTTGGAGCCGACCATCCTTGATGTAATGCTTGTTGCGGAGGTTAGTCCTCGACAAGCTACCTTGGCTCTAATACCACTTGTAGGAACGTTGGTGGCCGGCTAGAGGGGGGGTGAATAGCCCTCAATCATCGTACGATGGAATTGCTTGTCTACAAAGAATATTAGCGCAACAGAAACAAACTAAACAAGCAATTAAGACAACACAAAGTAAAAAAACAATGCTTACAAAGATATAACGTGGTTTATGGCCTCACCGCTAATCCACGGTCCGATTCGTCTCCGGTGAATCACTCCGAAACCAATCCACTATTGGTATCTCCCTTTAGCCATGCAAGGTGGAGGTAAACCTTTACAACAATGAGATCACTCCTTTTACAATAGATGTGAAAGAAAACTAGGAGAAGGAGTTTCAGCTTTGTGGGGGCACTTAATAGGATGTTTAGAGCATGAACATTACCCATCCAAAATCCCACACCTTCTCTAAAAATAGAGAAGGATGTTTTCTTTCCGTTGGCCACTAGCAGTCGACTGATGCCCTGATCAGTCGACTGCTCCTGTAGCTGTTGCCCAATAACATCTTCTTTCATGTTGGATTTCATCCAACGGCTCCCACATCAGTCGACTGATCTTCTCATCAGTCGACTGATGGAGCTATCAATCGAGTGCCAGAAGCGAGCACTCGACTGATCACCATTCTATTCCCGAAACCCTCACGACCAGTCGACTGATGTCATCATCAATCGACTGCTAAATAGAGGTAGTCGACTGATGGCATAAAAACTAGACTCATATACCAGTCGAGTCACAGTCGACTTGGAGTAGTCGACTGCCATGACATGACATTCGACTGATGCAGGGTAAATCTCAAACTTAACATCTGTTTGAGCATCCGACGGTCGAGTAAACGTCAACCCTTGCAGTCGAGCCTCCGGCACTTAGCCATTCGGCTAAGTTCACCTAATGAGCTACTTACATTTCACTCATTCTCTCATCTCACTTGAAGTCCCTCGCCGAAGATCTCTTTGTTCGCGGCCACGCCCCTCGGCAGCATCAAGCGCACCGCTCTGCAATGCTCCTTCGCGTCACTTGCCCTCGAAGTCTACTTCCTTGGCTTCGCTTCAAGTCATCTCGTCCAGCGATCCCTTGGATGCATCAAGTGCACGACTCTACAATGCTCCTTCGCCGACTCAAGTACGAGATTGTGAGTTAGTGAAACTTGCCAAAGCTCCATGTGCAAATTACTAAGTCCTGCAAGACTCCAACGCACATATCAAATCCAATCATCCTAACTTAAACCTTTTGCCACACACATCAAAACCATATCACATGGGTTGATTGCCCTAACACATATTTTCCAAGCGTTTTCCATGAGCCTTCCTAGCTCGGCTGGAGTCTCCGTTAGTTATCCCTTTTGCGATCATGCTAATCGTACCTCGGTGAGGGGAATTATGTGTTTCTTGTTGAGGATTTTTTTTTAAGATATATATTGTCCCAGGTATATCACGGGAGATCTCCAAGGGACCTTGGCTCAATTACGAGGTTCACAAGATCGGGGCCGCCTAGTGCTCTCGGGTGTCTCAGTCCTGGCTTTGAACCTCGATAGCTCAGGTCTTGCTTCTAGCCTTTGCTGTTGGTCTTGGACTACTTGTCGAATTTCATCAGCCAGCTTATGACATTCCTAGGTGGAATGCCCATAAAACTGGTGGAAGGCACAAAATTTTTGAGGTTGTCTCGAGATGGCTGGAAGCCTCGACACTTTGTTTACAGCTTGGACGACTCTTTCCTTAACTCATCTAGGAGCGTAACTGTTGATCAAGTGAGGTGGATCAGCTTGGATAGGGAAGGGAATCTTCTTGTTTAGTCGAGTGGAGTTTGTCCTTTCCGATTTATTTTTATCCATGACATTCTTGGCCTCCTCCAGGTTGATGTACTTCTCAGCTCGACCCAACAAAACTTCAAAATTGGCAGGGGGCCTTTTCATGAGGGACTTGAAGAAATCACCTCATCTCAGTCCTTGAGAGAAAGCATTGACCAAGGTCTCAGCTATAGCAGATGGTACATCCATGGCTACCCGATTGAAGCGGTGAATGTAGTCTCTCAGGGACTCCTGACTTCTTTGTTTCATGGACAAGAGATCGAGACTAGTTTTGTGATACCGCTTACTACTGGCGAAGTGCTACAGGAAGACAGTGCTTAGGTCTTCAAAGGATTGGATGGAGTCGACTGGCAGTTTATCAAACTATCTTTGAGTAGGTCTGACTAAGATTATAGAGAAAATCTTATATTTTACTCCGTCGGTATACTAATGCAACAAAGCAGCCTTCTCAAACCAATCGAGATGGTCCTCCAAGTCAGAGGAGCTATTGTACTCTCCTATTTGTAATGACTTCAAACGCTTAGGCAATTTCTCAGATACAATATCTTAAGAGAAAGGTGTACCTCGGTTGCTCATTGGGGTTTTTCCCTTTTTGGGATCCCTTATAGGAGATTTTCAAGATGTGTCTTCTCGAGATTGTTCCCTTGGGGGTGCGACTGAGGATGACTCATCTGGAGCTGGTGGGATTGGGGTTGAAGCTGGGGGTGTCAGGGCCAGGATAGGAGGTGTTGAAACTGGGATAGGAGACATCGTCACTGGAATTGCATTTTGGGAAAAGTATCTTCGCAAAATTTCCTCAATGGTAGTGTGGACTATCGTGATGACATTCTCCTATCCCAGGAAGATGCTTCATCAGAGGAGGAGGGAGTCTCTATCTTCTTCTTCTTACCCTTGTTAGCTACTAGTGCCACTCCCCTAGATGGCTTGATGCTTGGTTCTTCACTTATCCCTTCAAGCCTTGTTTTGTGGAGCTCCATGGTTGAAAAGAATTGCTCTAGAGTGGTTATCTCTAGATTCTTGGAGATGTAGAAAGAGTCCACCATTGAGCTCCATCTTGATGACCGAGGGAAGACATCTATTGCCTTCATGACCATGTCCCGGTTGGAGAGTATTTCTCCTACACTTGTTAGTCCAATCAAAATTTCTTTAAACCTAGACTGTAAAGAGTTTACCTTCTCTCCCTTTTTGAGTTTGATGTTGCTTAATTGGGAGCAAAGAAGATCTCTTCTTGCAAGCTTGGCCTCGGAAGTGCCTTCATGGAGCTCTATGAGTTTCTCCCACATTTCCTTGGCGCTTGCACATTCCCCTATCTGGTTGATCTCTTGTTAGAGGAGCACATTGAAGAGGTGGTGCTTGGCCTTTGAATTTGCAAGGTGCTCCTCCCTTTGCTTTTTAGTCCACCTTGAGTTCTCTATTGGTTCACCCTCTTCATCCCTAGGCATCTCAAAACCATTTTCCATTATAAGTATAATATCGAAATCGGTTTCAAAGAATACCTTCATTCTCTTCTTCCACCAAGAGAATTCTCCCTCGAACTTTGGTGGGTCCTCGACAAGCTACCTTAGCTCTGGTACCACTTGTATGAACGTTGGTGGCCGGCTATAGGGGGGGTGAATAGCCCTCAATCGTCGTACGATGGAATTGATTGTCTACAAAAAATATTAGTGCAACGGAAACAAACTAAACAAGCAATTAAGATAACACAAAGTAAAATACAATGCTAACAAAGATATAACATGGTTCACAGCCTCGCCGCTAATCCACAGTCTGATTCGTCTCCGGTAAATCACTCCGAAACCAATCTACTATTGATCTCTCCCTTTAGCCAAGCAAGGTGGAGGTAAACCTTTACAACAATGAGAACACTCCTTCTTTTATAATAGATGTGAGAGAAAACTAGGAGAAGGAGTTTCAGCTTTGTGGGGTACTTAATAGGATGTTCATGAACATTACCCATTAAAAAGCCCACACCTTCTCTAAAAATAGAGAAGGTTGTTTTCTTCCCGTTGGCCACTAGCAGTCGACTGATGCCCCGATCAGTCGACTGCTCCTGTAGCCGTTGCCCAATAACAGCTTCTTCCACGTTGGATTTCATCCAACAGCTCCCACATCAGTCGACTAATCTTCCCATCAGTCGACTGATGGAGCTATCAGTCGAGTGCCAGAAGCGAGCACTCAATTGATCACCATTCTGTGCTCGAAACCCTCGCGACTAGTCGACTGATGCCATCATCAGTCGACTAGTGGTCTCGGCAGTCGACTAGTGGTCTCGGCAGTCGACTTCTAAACAGTGGCAGTCGACTGATGGCACAAAAACCAGACTCGTATACCAGTCGAGTCACAGTTGACTTGGAGCAGTCGACTGCCATGACATAGCAGTCGACTGATGCCGGGTAAACCTCAAACTTAACATCCATTTGAGTGTCCGGCGGTGGGGTAAATCTCAACCCTTGCGGTCGAGCCTCCGACACTTAGTCATTCGGCTAAGTTCATCTAATGAGCTACTTCCATTTCACTCATTCTCTCATCTCACTTGAAGTCCCTCGCCGAAGCTCTCTTCGTTCACGACCACGTCCCTCAACAGCATCAGGCGCACGACTCTGCAATGCTCCTTCACGTCTCTTGCCCTCGAAGTCTACTTTCTTGGCTTTGCTTCAAGTCATCTCGTCCGGCGATCCCTTAGATGCATCAAGCGCACGACTCTGTAATGCTCCTTCACCGACTCAAGCATGAGATTGTGAGTTGGTGAAACTTGCCAAAGCTCCATGTGCGAATTACTAAATTCTGCAAGACTCCAACGCACATATCAAATCTAATCATCCTAACTTAAACCTTTTTCCACACACATCAAAACCATATCACATGGGTTGATTGCCCTAACACATATTTTCCAAGAGTTTTCCATGAGCCTTCCTAGCTCGGCTGGAGTCTCTGTTAGTTATCCCTCCTATGATCATGCTAATTGTACCTCGATGAGGGGCATTATGTGTTTCTTGTTGAGGATTTTTTTGTCAAGATATATATTGTCCCAAGTATATCACGGGAGATCTCCAAGGGACCTTGGCTCAATTATCAGGTTCGCAAGATCGGGGCCGCCTAGTGCTCTCGGGTGTCTCAGTCCTGGCTTTGAACCTCGACAGCTCAGGTCTTGCTTCTAGCCTTTGCTGCTGGTCTTGGACTACTGGTCAAATTTCATCAGCCAACTTATGACATTCCTAGGTGGAATGCCCATAAACTTGGTGGAAGGCACAAAATTTTTGAGGTTGTCTCGAGATGGCTAGAAGCCTCGACACTTTGTTTACAGCTTGGACGACTCTTTCCTTAACTCATATAGGAGCATAACTATTGATCAAGTGAGGTGGATTAGCTTGGATAGGGACGGGAATCTTCTTGTTTAGTCGAGTGGAGTTTGTCCTTTCCGATTTATTTTCATCCATGGCATTCTTGGCCTCCTTTAGGTTGATGTACTTTTCGGCTCGACCCAACAAAACTTCAAAATCGGCAAGGGGCCTTTTCATGAGGGACTTGAAGAAATCACCTCATCTCAGTCCTTGAGAGAAAGCATTGACCAAGGTCTCAGCTGTAGCAGATGCTACATCCATGGCTACCCGATTGAGGCAGTGAATGTAGTCTCTCAGGGACTCCTGACTTCTTTGTTTCATGGACAAGAGATTGAGACTAGTTTTGTGATACCGCTTACTACTGGCGAAGTGCTACAGGAAGACAATGCTTAGGTCTTCAAAGGATCGGATGGAGCCGACTGGCAGTTTATCAAACTATCTTTGAGTAGGTCCGACTAAGATTATAGAGAAAATCTTACATTTTACTCCGTCAGTATACTGATGCAACAAAGCAGCCTTCTCAAACCAATCGAGATTGTCCTCAAAGTCAGAGGAGCTATTGTACTCTCCTATTTGTAATGACTTGAAACGCTTAGGCAATTTCTCAGATATAATATCTTGAGAGAAAGGTGTACCTCGGTTGCTCATTGGGGTTTTCCCTTTTTGGGATCCCTTATAGGAGATTTTCAAGATGCGTCTTCTCGAGATAGTTCCCTTGGGGGTGCGGCTGAGGATGACTCGTCTAGAGCTGGTGGGATTGGGGTTGAAGATGGGGGTGTCAGAGCCAGGATAGGAGGTGTTGAAACTGGGATAGGAGACATCGTCACCAGAATTGCATTCTGGGAAAAGTATCTTCGCGAAATTTCCTCAATGGTAGTGTGGACTATCGTGATGACATTCTCCTTCATCAAAGCCTCCTTCTCCATGGAATCTTGATTCTTGGAATCTTCTCTGCGGTCTCTCATCTCTATGCCTCAGCTTAGAACTTTTTTCCATAGAAGATGTCAATTATGTTACGGTTTGAGGTCGAGAGATGAGAGATGAATTGGCAAGGAGTGATGACTCGACAAGGTGTTCATGACCGAAGTAGTAGGGGCTGACTGAACACAAGCTGAGGGGTCTTATGTGAGCAGGCATAGCTGGATCAACTACCTCTGGGGATTTGTCTGTTGCCATGGGGAATGAGCTTGAAGAAGACATTGAATGGGGGTCGTTGGAGCTGTAGGGGCGCTGACCTGAGAAAAACTCACAAATGAGTGAGGGAGGGCGCTGAGAGATGTCTCGACAATGCCTCTCCGACGCTCAAGTCAAGGTCGGAGGAAGAAGATGAAGAAGAAATGTAGAGGAGAGCAAAGTTAAGAGGAAGAGGAGTTCCGGGAGGTTTCTCCGGTCTCCAAGATCCTTTCCTCTCCTCTTGTTACCTTTATATAGGGCCTGGAGCGGGCACAGATTTCAACTAGTAACCCTAGGTGGTACGACGTGTCGTGATGATGACATAACTATCCGGGGAGAATGATTGGACACCTGACCACATTAATGCAGCAAACGCAAATTATAAAGGAGCTTAATGAATTCAATCCGCGTGGTTGATAGGAGACAAAACTCCATCGCTCATTCTTTTGGGCCGAGACAATCGAGACATCGGAGAGTCTTTTCTTGTAGAGCTTGAGTCGACTCCTCTTGCCTTTGACCAGGATCATCTTCGGACTCCAACTCAACTTGACTATTATTGTTGACTCGGTCACTTAGGTTAATGTATTTTTCTCCCCATCAATAATTTAATTCTTTCCTGCCTAAATGAGTTTAGCTCGTAAATATTTTAAATTATTGGCTAAAATGGATTTTACTCAATAAATAATTATATTTATCTGCCCAGATTCATTTTGATAGTAGTTTTTAATTTTTGTTAGATAAAAATAAATTTAGTCATTAATTTTTAATCTTTTACTGCTCAAAATTGAATATAATTTGTAACTTTTAATTTTTTACTAGTAAAAATTAAATTTGGCCAATAATCTTTAATTTTTATTACTAATTAAGTTTAATCGATACTTTTTTAAATTTTTATTGGACAAAGTTAGATTTAATTGATAATTTTTTATTTTTAAAAATTTAAATTTATACAGATAAAGTTGGATTTGACCATAATTTTTAATTTTTTACTAGTCAAAATATATTTTATTGATAATTTACTTGTCAAATTTAATTTTGGCCGTTAAATATTTAAAAAATACTGGTCAAATAGATTTAGTTAGTAATTAAAAATAATATTTCAGCTAAAATCAATTTTAGCTAGTATTTTAATTTTATTTTCTTAATAAAAATAAATTTGTCCGTTATTTACCAGTCATATATAATCTTGGCTAGTAAAATATTTTAAAAAAACACCAAACAAATGAGTTGATAAATATAATTGTTTGTTGGTCAAAATAAATTTTGGACGATATTTTAATAAAATTATTGCTAAAAATTTTGGACGTATATTTATTAAAAGAAAACTAATTTGCTTGCGAAAATTTAGCCAATAATTACATTAATTTTGATTGCTAAAAATTAAAAAATATCATCTAAAATTTTTTTGGGTGGAATTTATTTTCTTTTTGCAAATTTTTGTTGTCTTGTTAATTAAAAAAAACGATGAGATTTAATAAAATTAGCAGCAAAAATAATAGGTCAGTAATTTTAATAAATAAAAACTAATATATCAATCACAATAGTAGATATTTATATTAATTTTAACCAATAAAAAAAATAAAAATATAATCTAAAATTTATTTTAATGGCAAATTTGTTTATCAAATTTTACTGTTTCAATTTTTATTTTTAATTTAACGACAAAATTTAAAATTTATTTTGATGATTCAAGGTTCTAATTTTGAGATGGAACTAAATCGTTACAAAAACCAAATACCGTTGCTGATGGCACTTTGTGATAGATTACAAGTCATCTCAAAAGAACATTTCACAAGAAATAAAATTTGCAATGGTTATTATGGTTTTCACAATTTTATTGCAAATTGCACTCAATTTTCCTGGTATCACAATTAACCATCGTGGGAAGACTATAATTTTGGCTGACATGTATGAAATTTGGCAAGACAGTTATGAAATTAAAGAGGATGTCCATCCCTTAGAGAAAAAAAAGATTCAAGTAAGAAACTTGTCGAAAATAACAAGTGTTCGAAAGATGATAACACGAAAGACAAAAGAGTTAATAAATAATAAGATCGATAAGAAAGTTCCAAGTTAGAAGTGTCCACTTGAGGATCATTAAGTAGGGAAATCTTCATCAGGATGAAATTGTACTATTTATATGAATACGTAATCAATTATATTTTTCTAACGCTTATTAATAGAAGGGATATTTTGATGAAAAGTATACAAATTTTCTAATTTACTCTCTTCTCTCTCTCAAACTATTATACTTCGGGTACTCGGTTTAAAATTTTGTCCAAGACTCAGATGATCATCTATTGTCTTATCAATCATGTTTATGGACATAGTTCTTCCGTAATTTACTCCTCAAATTTTAAAAGGCCAAGACAAAAAAATATTAGATTGACATTTTCAACTTTTTACACAATTATACTTTGTCAACTTAATTAATTATCATAGAAACTGATCATGCCTCAACAATTTACTTTGCCTGCAAGACTTTAAACTTTGAAGTGCAAGAAAATTGAAAATTCCTTAGTGTATATATATATTCTTATCTCAATCTGTTTGTTTGGTTGGCATGATTAACTCCAGTGTGTTTCCTCTGCCCAGTCTCTTCTTCTCTTTGACCTCATTACGTATGTTGTCTCTCCCTCTCGCCTTACTTGTACTCTCTCTGTGTCCTAACCCTGCTGTACCGCAGATACTGCTACAGGTACTTGATTGATTAATTAGTTTTCCCTACTGCTCAGCTTAGCTTTCATGGTCGATCTTGGCATGCAGGGATTTAACTGGGAGTCATGGAAACAGGGAGGAGGAGGATGGTACCGCTTGTTAATGGATCAAGTACCTGAAATCCATAAAGCTGGAATCACCCATGTCTGGCTTCCTCCACCCTCCCATTCTGTTTCACCACAAGGTTCTGCAATTCTTTTGTGGTCGATGCATTTCGATCGATTCTACTTCAATTCAATGATATATAGAAGTATGTTGATTTGTTCAGGGTACCTGCCGGGAAGGCTTTACGACCTCAATGCTTCGCGATATGGAAACCAGACAGAACTGGAAACTCTCATTCGCCGGTTCCACCGCAACAACATACAGTGCATCGCCGACATCGTCATTAACCACCGGACGGCCGAGTACAAAGATCGGCGAGGGGTGTACTGCGTCTTCGAAGGCGGAACCAAGGACAGCCGCCTCGACTGGGGTCCCCACATGATCTGCCGCGACGATGTCTACTCGGACGGCACCGGGAACCCGGACACCGGCGCCGACTACGGCCCCGCCCCCGACATCGACCACCTCAATCCCAGGGTGCAGCGGGAGCTGGTCGACTGGATGAACTGGCTCAAGTCCCGGGTCGGCTTCGACGGTTGGCGCCTCGACTTCGCCCGCGGCTACTTCTCCTCCTTTGCCAGGCTCTACGTCGAGCGGACCCGGCCGAGCATCGCCATCGGGGAGCTGTGGGCCCCGCTGACCTACGAGAGTGGAGGCCGGCCGGCGTACGACCAGAACGTGCACCGGCAGCAGTTGGTGAACTGGGTGGATGCGGTACGAGGCCCCGCGGCGGCGTTCGACTACACCACCAAGGGGATCCTGCAGCGGGCGGTGGAGAGGGAGCTCTGGAGGCTGCGGGACCGCGACGGCAAGGCGCCGGGCATGATCGGGTGGTACCCGCAGAAGGCGGTGACGTTCATCGACAACCACGACACCGGCTCCACGCAGCGCCAGTGGCCTTTCCCCCCTGACAAGATCATGCTCGGCTACGCCTACATCCTCACGCACCCGGGAATCCCCATGATCGTAACTAAGCTACACACAACTGTTCTCCAAACGACAAAATCTTGCTCCATTGTTCATCCATCTGCTGGCTCGTGCAGTTCTACGACCACCTGTTCGACTACAATTTGAAGCCCCAAATCACGAAGCTGATGGAGATACGGCGACGGAACAGGATCCAGCCGGGGAGCCGCCTCCGGATGTTGGTGGCGGACAGCGACCTGTACGTGGCCATGATCGACGAGAAGGTGATGACAAAGATAGGAGAGAGGTACGAGGTGGATAAGGAGCTGATTCCTAGAGATTTCCGCCTCGCCACCTCCAACACCGACTACGCTGTGTGGGAGAAGAATTCCTCTGCATATTCACACCTGGAGAATGACGAACACGAGTAGCGATCAGGATCATCAATCCACAAGAACTTCACAATGTATTTGTCCAAATCTAATATCAACAGTAGAGCTAGCTAGGAGAGAGCACACACTGAGCTGACAAAACTTATATGAACCATTTTTTTTATTTTTTTCTTTTAGAAACAGAGCACTGATATGTAGATAATAATATGGAACGAACTGAGAAATTAACATAAGCTACACCTCGAAAAAACTAAAGCTATCAGGCTTTGAAACTTGCCAATGTTTGATGGGGAGAAGAGGCCAGATGCTAAGGATGTTGGTAAGATTATAAATATGCATGAATATATGAAAATTGAAAACCACTTATAGATCTTTTGCTTGCTCCAAATTCTTCTTTTTAGATAAGATTTCTGTTGGTGCAATCAGCTCGGGTCACGATTAATTAGATTTGAGTTCGACTCGAGTAGTATTTTGATATTTGACGATGAGTTGATCATTGTTTGATAATGGATTGACTATATATATGATTGATATGAGGTTAAGCATATGATAGAGAAGTCCAAGTGGATACTTGGCATGGAAAGTCTAAGTATGAATCTTGACAATTGGAAAGTCCAACATATAGTTGCCAAGGAAAGTCGAAGCATGAGTCTCGACATTTGAAAAGTTCAATATGAAGTTGGCAAGGAAAGTCCAAGGGTGTGAAATTTGTGACGTAAAGTTCAAGCGGTAGTCTTGGTAGCATAAGTCCAATAGTTGACGGCGTAAGTCTAAGCGTGTATCTTGACAGTGTAAGCTCAAATGTGCCTTGACTGTGTAAACCTGATTAGTATGACAATAGCCGATGGAAGCACATGAAGGCTAGCATATGGATGAACAAGTCATGGATTACTTGGAGGGATCAGAGGCGTGAGGCTGATGGAGGTGGCTAGAAGGCTTAGGTCTAGGCTAAGGGTGATCTAGCAAGTATGAGGGGATCATATTTGGGGTAAACATCATGGTTGAGATTTAACAATTGACTGGGGTTATGGACCAATCGACTAAGGTCAAGTATTTTGACACTTGGCAGCCGAGTCGACTTTGAGCAGTCAACTGGGATTATGACAAGTTGACTGGTCGGTAGTCGACTAGCGTTTGACTGTGGCCGTGTGGCCTTGGCAGTCAATTACCAAATTTGGGCAATCGACTGGCCTTGAGCAGTTGACTGTCATGGAGGGTAGTTGACTACTGGTCGAGAACATGGGCATAGAAAGTTCGGTAGACGACTGAGCAGTCGGCTACAAGCTTGGAAGTCGACTGTTGGTAATGGCAGTTGACTGTCAGTGTATCCTTGGCTGGAATGCCAATGTGGATCAAGTCCATTGTGAGACAACGACACTGTAGACACTCAATTGGGATCTTTTGGCAGTCGACTAGGGTTATGGACCAGTCCACTAAGGTTATGGACTAGTCGACTGGTCAAGTATCTTGACACTTGGCAGCCGAGTCAACTCTGAGCAGTCGACTGAGATTATGACAAGTCGACTGATCGGTAATCGATTGATGTTCAACTACAGCTGCGTGACCTTGGCAGTCGATTGCCAGATTTGGGAAGTCGACTAGCCTTGCAATGATCGCCGGGAGGGGCACCATTGCTAGTTGAGAACACGGCACGTAAAGTCGGGTAGATGGATCGAGCATTTATAGACTTGGCAATCAACTGTCAGTGTATTCGTTGGTTGGAATGTCAACGTGGATCAAGTTCATTGTGAGACAATGACACTGTAGGCAGTCGACTGGGACCTTTTGGCAGTCGACTGTCAAGCGCGGAATCAACCTGATGTAGGTATAAAAGGAGCAGTTCATGGAGGATTTCTGCCATTGTTTTCTTGAGGGGTTCTTGAGGCGATTTCGAGGCGAAGTGCTGGTGCATTTCAAGGTCCTTCAAGCTCATCCAAGCAATCAACAAGTAAAACATTGAAAGCGATCTTATGTAAAGTGCTCTTTGTTGGGGATCGATTGGACGCTAGAGGCGACGTGCTCGTTCGATGATGGAATTCTTTCGCGTTTGATCGTCTACAATCTTGTTAGCACAGTGGAATAGTAATAACAAATAAATATAACAAGATACACAATCACAACACGGTCATATAACGTGGTTCGGAACCTCAAGGTTCCTACTCCATGGATCGGGCTCAAACGAGCCCTAGCGATGTCAATCACACACCACTAATAAACACTCCTCGGAATAATCCGAAAGCGGAGAAACCTCGTACAATAGTTTACAACAATAAACTAAATTCTACAAGCAAATATAATGAAATACAAAGTAATACAAATAAAGAAAATACTTTACAAATGCTCTTTGAATGCTTGATCGCTTGGTTGTTTGATAACAACATGGAGACCCTGATTTGCAGCAACAAATCGCCCCAAAAGCCCTCAGGAAACCATATCATTTTCCTCCATCACGAGCTTTTTATAAAGCTTCAACTTGTGTGGAAAAAGTCGATCAGTCGACTGATCGGGACCATCAGTCGACTGATGCCACTGTTGTCGTGAGACAACGGCTAGATCCACGTTGGATAAGTCCAACGGATCCATCATCAGTCGACTGATGATACCCATCAGTCGACTGATGGAGCCTTCACTCGACATGTCGAGTCTCGACTCCATTCTGTGCCCGATTTCATGAGCACCAGTCGACTGATCACAAGATCAGTGGACTGCTAGGCCTATCAGTCGACTGCCCGCCACGCGATCATTGCTAGTCCTATTCCCGATCGAACCCTAGTTGACTCGCCGCCACATGACGACATGAGGTTTTAGCCCAAGTATGGTTCCCCCATACTTGCTAGACCACCCTTAGCCTAGACCTAAGCCTTTTAGCCACCTTCATCAGCCTCACGCCGCTCAGATCCCTCTAAGTCATTCATGACTTGTTCATCCATTGCGCTAGCCTTCAGGTGCTTCCATCGGCTATGTCATGCTAACGGTGTCTACACTGCCAAGGCACATTGGACTTACGTCGCCAAGACTCCGCTTGGACTTTACACCGCCAACCATTGGACTTATGCTGCCAAGACTCCCGCTTGGACTTTACGCCGCCAATATCAAACCCCTTGGACTTTAAATGTCAAGACTCAAGCTTGGACTTTCCCTTGGCAACCCATGTTGGACTTTCCATGTCAAGTACTCATGACTTGGACTTTCCCAAATGCCAAGTGTCTCACTTGGACTTTCTATGCCAAGTACTCAAGACTTGGACTTTCTCAAATGCCAAGTGTCCCACTTGGACTTTCCATGCCAAGTACTCAAGACTTGGACTTTCCCAAATGCCAAGTGTTCCACTTGGACTTTCCATGCCAAGTACCCATGACTTGGACTTTACCTTGCCAAGACCCATGCTTGGACTTTCCCATAATCACATGGTCAACCCTAGTCAACCATCAAGGTCTCCCTCGAGTCAAACTCGAGTCTGGTCAATTATAACCTGGGTTGATTGTATAAACAATCTCCCCAAAACATATTAACCGACATCAATGTCAAACATCAATGTTAAACATACTATGTCAAACATCAAAATATCACTCGAGTCAAACTCAAGTCTGGTCAATCGTGACCTGGGCCGATTGCACCAACAATCTCCCCCTTTTTGATGTTTGACAAAACAAACCTTGAGTTAGGCCCCTAACTCAAACTCCCTTACCAATTTCCCAAATTGGTAATTTCACTTTCTCCCTCTTTTTGACATACATCAAAAAGGTTATCTCTTCAAGGAGGTCAATGTTTCATGTCCCAATGAGATCTTATAATCTTCCCCTTGATCCAAAAATACCAAAGATGCCTACCATCTTTCTAGTGATAAGTCTCATATCACTCAAGAGAAGCAATTCTATACTCTCTCCCAATTTCCAAATTGGATTTCTCAAGATCCCATCAATTTTCCCAATTGATAACATTCTTTCCATAACTTCTCCCATTCAAGAAGAAAAACACATCCATCATCCCAAGATGGATTCCTCCCCCTAAAGGCTTGCTCCCCTTGACCATTGCACTAACAATGTCCTTGGGAAGTCCCTAAGCCAATAGGAACTTTAAACCATCAAAAATAAGGTTCAAAGTTCAAACATGAACTTTCTGTAGGGAATTCTATATGCCAAATAGCATATGCGCAACGGAAAAATTAGGATCCCTTCCTAGTGATCCTTGCGAAAGAAAACCTCGTACAAAATAAATTTCTCTAAAACCAAACCTATCTTATAGGAGAGGATTACCTTTGTTGCGTGCCCTTGTTAATCCCGCTTTTCCTTTTGGTTTGTTGGATCTTTAGCACGTTCAAATGTCCGTGCCTCTATACGTATCCACACGAGCAAGCTCTTGTCTCACAAAAGAAAAACTAGAAGGGCTCTCCTTTACTTCTTGCTAGAGAAGTCCCTAAAGGAGAGGAAGCTAGGGAAAAAGAGAAGGGAAGAAGAAGACTACTCTTCTTGCTAGCCTACACTCACAAAACCACACAACCAAAGCTTCCACCAAGCTCTCAAGCTCTCACACAACCACAATCTTCCTTTGGCCGGCCACTCCATGGAGTCTTTTATAGGGTTGGAAAAACCCTTTCACCTCCTACCATTCAATGCAATCCATTGCATTGAGACACCTTGTTTGGCCGGCCACTTTAAGGAGACAAAAACCACTTTGTCTCCTTCCACCTTATCTAGCTTAGGTGGCATAATTATGTGGCATGCTTGTGTGGCATTCATGCATGTTGAATTAATCTTATTAATTCAATAAGCCCACCTTATCTAGCTTAGGTGGCATGCTTATGTGGCATGCTTGTGTGGCATTCATGCATGTTGAATTAATCTTATTAATTCAATAAGCTTATGTTATCATATTGAATTAATCTCATTAAATCAATAAGGTAACATATTGAATTAATCTCATTAAATCAATAAGCTAAAATTCTCATTAAGCTTAAAGTCCAAAACCATTTTGTACTTAAGCTTATTCCCAAATTATTCTAGTCAAACTAGAATGCACTAATTCTTCTAATCATCATGCTCTTTGTGTGTGACCCTATAGGCTCTCATAACGCGTTGACGTGGATCTAAACTCTTTTAGATACACAAGCAATGAGCGGCATCTAGCAATACATCATTGCTACCCAAGTTACGAAATAAGTCAAGATCCGACTAACCTTTCCATGACTACTATAATGTATGACCGTGTCCTTCTATCCTTGATATCAGATTGACCAATGAGGCATAGACCGTGTCATCCTCGATCAATCTATGTGTTTCTTGATCCCAACTCAAACAAATGAGCTCAATATCTCATATTGACTCATTTGAGCATGGCCATGCGTTTTAGTAGTTCTACTCAATCAAAGGGCCCACCGATATCACTCTCGTCATATGAGAGGGATAGATCCCATCTACATCACTCACATCCCTCCGCATAATTTGTCATATACCCAAGATCGCTTTATGGTCCACCTATTACGTGACGCGTTTGTGATACCAAAGTACATAATTCCTTATGTAGGGAACCGTAGTGACTTGAGTTCGAGGACTATTCATACCAATAGTCACATGAGAAAGTTTATGACACTCATATAACGATCCATGAAACTTTCTCATGGCGGGTCAGTTCAGTATATATTCTCTAATATATACCCATGTGTCAACTTGATATCATATATCCATGACTTGTGAGATCAAGTCATCAATCGACCTACATGCTAGTCTTTATGTATTAATATTGCCCTTGCATATTAATACTTGACTAGGAACATTTAGGAAAGTGTTCTCTCTGACCTCTCATAATTAATTCGCCAATTGATGTCGTAGATAAGAACCTACTTTTCTAGGGCATTATTATATTTAATTTAGTGCACAAGCAAGATGTAAATATAATAACCAATCCTTTGCCTTTATTGAATATGATACAAAATGTTCCCTTTTCAACCATCACATGATTGGCTCTAGGGCTATAACTAACAATCTCCCACTAGCACTAGTACCAATCACTATGATATCTAATACCTAGTGACCTAGTGTGACCATCATGCTTCCTCTCGTACAAAGCCTTGGTCAATGGATCTACGATGTTAGCTTCGTTTCAGATCCTCACATCCTCACATCTCCTCTATCGATGATCTCTCGAATGAGATGGAAGCACCGCAGATGTGTTTGGTCCCGATGTGATCGAGGTTCCTTAGCTGCAATAGCCCCATTGTTGTCACAATAGAGGTCTATTGGATCTGTAATGCTAGGAACTACCCCAAGTTCATCGATGAACTTCATGAGCCAAACAGCCTCCTTTCTTTGCATCGTGACGCAGCAATATACTCGCTTGTAGAATCAAGAATCGTGTCCTCGCTTTGAACTCTTCGACTCACGGCTCCACCATTCAGCAAAACACGCACTCGATTACGATCTATAGTCATCCTTATCTGTTTGGAAGCTTGCATCACGTAACCCTTCTGATTAGCTCCTCATTGCCTCGAATATCGAAATATTCTTTCGTTCTTCGTAAGTATTTAAGAATATTTTTGACTGCTATCCAGTGACTTTCACCTGGATCCGACTGGTATCTACTCGTCATGCTCAAAGCATACGAGACGTCAGGACGAGTACAAAGCATGGCGTACATGATAGACCCTATGGCAGACGCATAAGGGATCTTATCCATGCGATCTCTCTCCTCCTTAGAAGAGGACATTGAGTCTTGAAAGACTCACACCATGTGATAAAGGTAGAAATCCTTTCTTGGAATTTTGCATAGCAAAGCGATCTAGCACTTTATCTATGTATGTACTCGACTTAGGCCAAGTAATCTTTTAGATCTATCTCTATAGATCTTGATGCCTAGAATATAGGCGACTTCACCTAAGTCTTTCATCGAGAAACAATTCCCTAACCACATCTTCACAATTTGGAGTGAGGGAATATCATTTCCGATGAAGTATGTCATCTACATACAAGACAAGAAATACAACTGTGCTCCCACTATTTCTCTTGTAGACACAAGGTTCATCTTCATTCTTGATGAAACCAAACTCCTTGATTGCATCATCGAATCGAAGATTCCCGGCCGAGAGGCTTGCTTTAGTCCATAAATGGACCTTTGCAGTTTGCATACCTTTCCAGGATGCTTTGGATCTTCAAAACCCTCAGGTTGTGTCATGTACACATCCTCGAGTAGCTTTCCATTCAGAAAAGCGGTTTTGACATCCATCTGCCAGATCTCATAATCGTGGTAGGCTGCAATAGCAAGTATGATCCGAATGGATTTAAGCATCGCAACTAGTGAAAAGGTTTCATCATAGTCAATACCATGAATTTGTTTGAATCCTTTAGCCACCAATCTACCTTTATAGGTATGCTTATTACCATCCATGTCAGTCTTTACTTTAAAGACCCACTTACACCCAATGGGTTTTACCCTTGGTGGATCAACCAAAGTCCATACTTGGTTAGTGTACATGGATTCCATTTCGGATCTCATGGCCTCTAGCCATTTCTCGGAATCTGGGCTCATCATAGCTTCTTGATAGGATGTAGGCTCGTCAAGATCGACAAGCAATACCTCACCGTTGTCAGTCAAGAGAAAAGAATATCTCTCAGGTTGACGACGGATCCTATCAGATCTACGAAGAGGTTGGTCTACTTGAACAGGTGTTTGCTCCACAACTCTTTGGGCAACACTTTCCTCATCCACAACACTTTGTGGTTCCTGTTCATTTTCCATCGAAGCCTTAGTGTTATCGTCATCTTGAACTTCTTCAAGATGAATTTTACTCCCACTAGTTTTTCTAGAAATAAATTCTCTTTCTAGAAAGACAAGATTTCGCAACAAACACCTTGCCAAGTGTGGGATTGTAAAAGTAATATCCCTTAGTTTCCTTGGGATATCCTATAAAATAACACTTATCGATTTGGGTCCTAGTTTATCCGAGACTTGGCGTCTTACATAAGCTTCACAACCCCAAATCTTTATAAAAGACATTTTGGGACTCTTCCGATCCATATCGTATATGGTGTCTTTTCTACGGCTTTTGATGGGACGCGATTAAGTGTGAAAGCGGCTGTCTCTAGAGCTAGTCCCCAAAAGGAAGTAGGTAGATCAGTCTGGCTCATCATTGATCGTACCATATCTAATAGAGTACGATTTCTCCTCTCAGATACACCATTCCATTGTGGTGTTCTGGAGTGAGTTGGGATATTATCCCACACTCAGTGATCACGAAACTCTTGACTAAGGTATTCACCACCTCGATCTGATCGAAGTAGCTTAATACGCTTACCAAGTTGGTTTTGTACTTCATTCTTGAATGCTTTGAACTTTTCAAAGGATTCTGACTTATGTCTCATCAAATATAAGTAGCCGAATCTACTCATATCATCGTGAAAGTAATAAAGTATTTATAGCCTCCTCGCCCGACATGGAAAGGGCCACATACATCAGGATATATGAGTCCTAACAAGTCCGTCGCTCTCTCGCCATGTCCACTAAATGGAGTTTTAGTCATCTTTCCTAAAAGACAAGATTAATACCTCATATGATTCAAAATCAAATGAGTCCAATAATCCATCTTTATGGAGTTGGGATATGCGTTTTTCATTTATGTGACCTAGGCGGCGATGCGAGAGATATGTTTGGTTCAAATCATTCGATTTGAACTGTTTGGTATTGACGTTATATATTGGGTTTTCTAAATCTAGAACATAGAGACCATTCATAAGTGGTGCATTACAATAGAACATTTCATTCAAATAAATGGAACAACATTTGTCCTTTATTATAAAAGAAAAGTTTTTCTTGTCTAAACAAGATACAGAAATTATGTTCTTTGTCAATGCAGTACATATAAGCACTCCTCTAGTTCTAAGATAAGCCCGATGGGCAAAGACAAGAATATGTTCCTACAAACTCTGGCAACAACTTTTGCGCCATTGCCTACTCGTAGGTCCACTTCGCTTTTGCCATTACTATTTCTCGGTCCTCGCACATTAGTACAAATGTGAGATGCACATCCGGTATCTAATACCCATGTAGAAGAAATAGATAGATTAACTTCTATAACGTGTATACCTGAGGCAGAAGTCCCACTTCTTTTATTCTTTACTTCCTCAAGGTAGACATTGCAGTTCCGCTTCCAGTGTCCAGTCTCACCGCAATGGAAACAGTCCCCTTCCTTAGGTACTTTACCTTTACCCTTTGAAGTGGATGAATTGGCCTTGTCTTTGGCTTGGGTCTTACCCTTGACTTTGTGCTTACCTTTGCCCTTCTTGACCATTAGTACGTTACTAACTTTCTTTTTGAGATTCGGTTGTGATTCTTAACATCTTTGAGAATCTCAGGCAAAGGTTTATCAATTTCATTCATGTTATAATTCATGACGAATTGATTATATGCTTCCGGCAACGATTGCAGGATAATATCGGTTGCCAATTCTTGGCTCAGTGGAAAACCTAGTCTTTCAAGGTTCTCAACGTACCCAATCATTTTAAGTACGTGAGTTCCTACAGGTGTTCCTTCTTGCATCTTGCATGCAAAAAGAGCCTTAGACACTTCAAAACGCTCGTGCCTGGCTTGTCCTTGATATAGTTGTTTCAAATGCTCAACCATATCATAGGCATCCATGTTCTCATGTTGCTTCTGAAGCTCAGAGTTCATGGTTGCAAGCATAAGGCATGACACATCTAATGCGTCATCTTGATGCTTCTTATAAGCATCTTTTTCAGCACGAGTGGCCGCAGGGGCAGGTATTTCAGGGGTAGACTGCTCTAGGACATACAGTTTGCGTTCTTGCTTGAGGATAATCCTCAAGTTCCTATACCAGTCAAGAAAGTTCGCTCCATTGAGCTTGTCCTTCTCAAGGACAGATCGCAAGTTGAGGGGGTTGTCGTGTTAGATGACATGGTGATCTACAACAATAAAATGCAAAATTAAGTATCATACCTAAGTCATTTAATTAGGCCTTTAATTAAATGAGGCTCCCACTAAATTCTCATAGCTTTGATATGAGCTAATCATTGATGTAGGCAAACACTTTTCGCTTACATCATTAGCTACTATTTAGCTATAAATTTATATGGGATAAAGATCCACATCATAATTCGTCTTGAGTTAGCTTTGGCTAATTGCCCAAGACGTAGTATGATTAGGTAGGCAATCTTTTGCCAATTACATCTGATGTAACTCTTTAATAGCTTTGGTTAAGTTTAGATTAGTTTAGTGTTTATTCCTAAACCAGCTTCCAGGCTGTGGCGAGGCACAGGGGCCTTCTTGGATATCGGAGCAACGACCACTTCTAAGACAAAGCTGATGTTCGGAAATCACATAAAACTAATTTTAAAACTTATGCTCAAAGCTAATATATGCCTCTACTTTCTTAACTAATTAAGAAAAACTTAATTAAGTCTTAACCAAGTTTGATAGCGGGACATCACGATTGTCCACTCGCACTCTTCCAAGATAAAATGCATTGCTTTGCTTTGGCAAACCCAATAACAAATGATCGAGGAAGTAGTGAGTACCAAACTTTGGTAGGCATATCGTATTTGACTTATTAAGATATAAACTTAAACATGCATCACATACATATTAGCATACATCACATATAAGCTAAATTAACATGCATCACATACAAGTTAAACTAAGTGTGTCATGGTTATGACCCTTATTCTACAATCTTCTCAAGCCAATGAGAAGATTGATTGGTCAACCTAGGGATAGCATCTTCTCCCAAGTGCTTCCTTTTGGTTGTCTTGTGTTGTTGACTTCCTCCTTGTAACATTATCTTCCAATGGACCCTCCATCTTTGTTGTGTATTACAAAAGGAGAAATACTCGAGTTACATTCGAGTCTAAAGCTAATTTTACAACAAGAATTTTAGGAGAAAGGCACGACACGCAGGCCGTATTAAGAATTACAACACACAATCACAAACTTTTGGGACTAGGCCATAACCATGCACCATGTCAATTTTAACTTTTAAAAGACATCGGATATTTTATTATGTTTGAAAATTTGCTAATGCAATTATCAACTCATAATAAAATTCATCCTACTTCTATATCATATATAAAATAGAGAAAAACTATTTTTATACGATCTTTCGCAAGTGGCTCTGATGCCACTGTAGGGAATTCTATATGCCAAATAGCATATGCGCAACGGAAAAATTAGGATCCCTTCCTAGTGATCCTTGCGAAAGAAAACCTCGTATAAAATAAATTTCTCTAAAACCAAACCTATCTTATAGGAGAGGATTACCTTTGTTGCGTGCCCTTGTTAATCCCGCTTTTCCTTTTGGTTTGTTGGATCTTTAGCACGTTCAAATGTCCGTGCCTCTATACGTATCCACACGAGCAAGCTCTTGTCTCACAAAAGAAAAACTAGAAGGGCTCTCCTTTACTTCTTGCTAGAGAAGTCCCTAAAGGAGAGGAAGCTAGGGAAAAAGAGAAGGGAAGAAGAAGACTACTCTTCTTGCTAGCCTACACTCACAAAACCACACAACCAAAGCTTCCACCAAGCTCTCAAGCTCTCACACAACCACAATCTTCCTTTGGCCGACCACTCCATGGAGTCTTTTATAGGGTTGGAAAAACCCTTTCACCTCCTACCATTCAATGCAATCCATTGCATTGAGACACCTTGTTTGGCCGGCCACTTTAAGGAGACAAAAACCACTTTGTCTCCTTCCACCTTATCTAGCTTAGGTGACATGCTTGTGTGACATTCATGCATGTTGAATTAATCTTATTAATTCAATAAGCCCACCTTATCTAGCTTAGGTGGCATGCTTATGTGGCATGCTTGTGTGACATTCATGCATGTTGAATTAATCTTATTAATTCAATAAGCTTATGTTATCATATTGAATTAATCTCATTAAATCAATAAGGTAACATATTGAATTAATCTCATTAAATCAATAAGCTAAAATTCTCATTAAGCTTAAAGTCCAAAAACCATTTTGTACTTAAGCTTATTCCCAAATTATTCTAGTCAAACTAGAATGCACTAATTCTTCTAATCATCATGCTCTTTGTGTGTGACCCTATAGGCTCTCATAACGTTGGCAGTGATCTAAACTCTTTTAGATACACAAGCAATGAGCGGCATCTAGCAATACATCATTGCTACCCAAGTTACGAAATAAGTCAAGATCCGACTAACCTTTCCGTGACTACTATAATGTATGACCGTGTCCTTCTATCCTTGATATCAGATTGACCAATGAGGCATAGACCGTGTCATCCTCGATCAATCTATGTGTTTCTTGATCCCTGAGTAAACTAACTCAAACAAATGAGCTCAATATCTCATATTGACTCATTCGAGCATGGTCATGCGTTTTAGTAGTTCTACTCAATCAAGGGGCCCACCGATATCACTCTCGTCATATGAGAGGGATAGATCCCATCTACATCACTCACATCCCTCCGCATAATTTGTCATATACCCAGTAATCGCCTTTATGGTCCACCTTGTTACGGGTGACGTTTGACGATACCAAAGTACATAATTCCTTATGTAGGGAACCATAGTGACTTCAGGTTCGAGGACTATTCATACCAATAGTCACATGAGAAAGTTTATGACACTCATATAACGATCCATGAAACTTTCTCATGGCGGGTCAGTTCAGTATATATTCTCTAATATATACCCATGTGTCAACTTGATATCATATATCCATGACTTGTGAGATCAAGTCATCAATCGACCTACATGCTAGTCTTTATGTATTAATATTGCCCTTGCATATTAATACTTGACTAGGAATATTTAGGAAAGTGTTCTCTACAGCCTCTCATAATCAATTCTGCCAATTGATGTGCTGTAGATAAGAACCTACTTTTCTAGGGCATTATTATATTTAATTTAGCTGGCACAAGCAAGATGTAAATATAATAACCAATCCTTTGCCTTTATTGAATATGATACAAAATGTTCCCTTTTCAACCATCACATGATTGGCTCTAGGGCTATAACTAACACTTTCCACACCTTAGATTTGATACAAACCCTAAACCACTCTTCTAATCCATATCCAATAGATTTTCACCCTTTCTAATGCTTCCCAAAACATATCCTAGGGTTAGGAGTGGTTAGGAATCTTAACCGCAGCTGAACACGGGCTAAACAAACCTTGTTTTTCCGAAATCAACATTGTCAGTCGACTCCGACAGTTTCCAATCGACTAACACTCACATCAGTCGACTGCCATGAGGCGGCAGTCGACTGATAACTGAAAATCTCGATTTTTCAGTTATCAGAAATGAGATTTGGAAATTCATAAATAATTATACGTATATCGAAAAATCATGAAAATTGATACGTATAATAACTATGACACATACAATGGGCAAAAAATATTTGAAAATTATTTTACCCATAAAATAGTGAGTTTGATACAAAACTCAAAACCATTGAAATTTTTAATATTTTGGCCCTATTTTGTATCAACTCTATCAATGATGATTGCTATCAAAAGATAGACTTCACCAAAGTTTTTTAAAATGATTTAAAAATATTTTCAAAACTTTATTTTGGATCATATTCTTTGGGCTCTATGCACATGACTTGTACACAAGTTTTCGCAATGATCAACTTGTTGGTTAAAGATGAGTTTTAGTTCATCTAGATGCAAAAACTATGAACCTTGAACTTAACTCATATCCTAGCATCTCACATGTATCTATGGTGTATGAATACACATACATGTCAATTGAATGTGAGATGTGAGTTTTGGTTCATTTAATCTAGAGTTTCATGCATTTTCTAAGGCAACACTACTTGATTCCCTTATAAATGGGACTCCAAGTCATGCCATTGTCCTTAAATCAATTTTCAATACATTAAATACATGAAATGATCATGGCATAATGATAACAAAATAAAGCATGACCAATGATCATGATGTCATGGCATATGATATAAAACTAAACATACATGACATTAACCTAAAACCTAAGCATAATCATGACATATAAAATAATTAAAAATAAACATGATGTCATGACATGACATATGACAATCAAAGCATGACATATAGAAAGTATAAGTATAATAATATCTAAATTTTAATAATAATTGCCATTTGTTGGGATTAAGTTCTTCTTGCCATATTAACCTAAATTCTCCCAAATGTGCCAAAAACCCAAAATGACACATTAAGAATTCTAAACCTAAATTGTGTATATTTAATTAATTTTCCATAATTCCAAAAATACATTGGCACATCCTAAAATCTTTTAGGATATTGATTCAGATCTATTTCCAAGGTAACCATAACCTTGAAAATAACCTAAAATGCCACCTTTGCCATGGTTGAGTTAACTACCCATCCAATCAAGGTTGGCACACCCTAACCCCATCTAGCGTGAATCAATCACGCTCTTAGGAACCCAAAACCTATTTGAGCTCCTAGGGTTTACTAGGTATTCTTTAGGGATAACCTCCCTAGATACCCTCCTAATGACTCTCCTAGGCTTGTTAGCCTTGGTTATTTAGGTTTTGTTAGGGCAATCTCTTGCCGTAATATGGTTTTGATGGTGTGGCAAAGGGTTTAAGTTAGTTTGATATGTTGATGTGATATGTGCGTTGAAGTTGTGCAGGACTTAGTAATTCGCACATGGAGTCGTGGCGAGTTTCACATCTCATGACTCGTGCCTTGAGTCGGTGAAGGATAGCTTTGCGGAAGCCGTGCGCTTGGAGCATCCGAGGGACCGTCGGACGAGAAGCTTGGAGTGAAGCCGGAGGAAGTAGACTTCGAGGCAAGAGACGCGAAGGAGCATTGCAGAGCCGTGCGCCTGATGCTGCCGAGGGACGTGGCCGAGAACGAAGAGAACTTCGAAGGCGAGGGACTCCGAGAAATGAGAGTGAGCGATTGTAACCCAGGGAAGGGTAGCTCTTAGGTGAAACTTGGCCATTTGGCCAAGTGTCGGAGGGTTTTTCGACACCACGATCGCCATGTCATGGCGGATCGCTCGAGTCGAGTGAGTTCGACCGTATACGATCGATCGATTGGCCGATGATCGCCATACGCGGCGATCGCGATCACATCGATCACGGCGCGAAGGCGCACGATCGTCAATGGGGTTTTACCAGCTTGTAAGCCGATCGGGCGGCCGATTACGGAGGCAGCCGATCGATGAGGTCCATCACGACCGCTAAGAGTTCCGCTGAACTACAACCGGATCCGACGTGTTCGGAGGAGCCTCTCTATAAAAGAGAGGGTGTGAGCCTTTGAGAGGCTAATGCTCATACTCCAAACGATCTTCCTAGTGCCCCACAAGCTCTAAACTCTTCTTACTTGTCTTTACTTCAATCCTATTGTAAGAAGAGTGATCTTGGTTGTAAAGGTTACCTCCACCTAGCTTGGTGCAAAGGAGAGACCATTTAGTGGATTGGTTTAAGCGGGTGATTCACCGAGGACTAATCAAGGATCAGGATTAGCGGCGTAGCCGTGAACCATGTTATACCATCGTGTTAGCATTTGTTTTATTGTTTGTCTTTTGCTTTGTATTTGTATATTCCGCTTGCGCTAATCTTTTGTAGACGAGCAATTTACGACGTCCAACGTACGAGGGCTATTCACCCCCCTCTAGCCGGCCATACCGATCCCCAACAAGTGGTATCAGAGCCGAAGAAAGCTTGTCGAGGACTAACCGCCACAACAAGCAACTTTTAAAATGGCCGGCTCCAACATCCATCCTCCGAAGTTTGAAGGAGAATTCGCTTGGTGGAAGAAGCGAATGGAGGTATTTTTCGAAACGGATTTTGATATAATGATTACAATGGAATCCGGTTTCGTTTTGCCTAGGGATGAAGAAGGGAAACCAATCGAAAAATCACGATGGACTAAGAAGCAAAGAGAGGAGCACCTTGTGAACTCAAAGGCAAAACATCATCTTTTCAATGTGCTCCCCCAACAAGAAATCAACCGAATAGGAGAATGCCTAAGCGCCAAGGAGATGTGGGAGAAGCTAATTGAGCTTCATGAAGGCACATCCGAGGCAAAGCTAGCAAGGAGAGATCTCCTCCGCTCCCAACTATCCAACATCAAATTAGAAAAGGGAGAAAAGGTAATTTCTTTGCATTCTAGATTCAAAGAAATTTTAAATGGACTAACAAGTGTAGGTGAGAAGCTATCAAACCGGGATATGCTCATGAAGGCTATAGATGCTTTTCCCCGGTCCTCAAAGTGGAGCTCAATGGTGGATTCGTTCTACATCTCCAAGAACTTGGAAGTAAGTACCTTGGAGGAATTTTTCTCAACAATGGAGCTCCACGAAACTAGGCTTGAGGGAATACAAGAGGAGCCTAGAATTCAACCCTCAAGAGGAGTAGCATTGTTGGCAAATAAGGGGAAGAAGAAGATGGAAATCCCCTCCTCCGATGATTTGCGTCTTCCTCCTCCTCCATGGATAGCACCGAAGAAGCCTATATGGTAAGGAGGGTAAGACGTGCATTTAAGAATTTTAGATTTGATAAATCTAATGATAGGAATAGAAGACCAAGGGGGAAGGTCATATGCTATAATTGCCAAGGAGAGGGACACATAAGGGACAATTGTCCCCTCCTAAACAAGAGCAAGGAAGAGAGGAAGAAGAAAGAAGAAAAGAAGAAGAAGAAGGGGAGCAAGAGAAAGGAAGAAGAAAAGAAGGCAAAAGAAAAGGGGAAGGCCAAAGCATTCAAGGCCAAGACATGGGATGATCCTTCCTCATCCTCCTCCTCATCATCGGAAGAGGAGAATGCCTTTGTCACCAATTTGGCCTTGATGGCCTTTGATGACTTGGATTGCTCTTCATCCGAAAATGAAGGATCAAGCTCAAATGGGGAGAGCTCAAATGAAGGGGGAGCTTCTACATCCTCCTCATCCGAAGAAGAAGAGGACATGGAAACTATGGTAACAAATCTAACCCCTAAGAAAATAGTTTCCATGGTTTCTAGCTTAACTAGAGATTTATTTAGAGCTAAGAAGAAAAACAAAAGCATGCTAGATCAAATTAAGGACCTAGAAAATAAACTAGAAAATGCATGCTTAAATGATAATATTTCTTCTAGCTTAAATGAAGCATGCTCACATGACCTTTATATGCCTTTAGATGTAAATGATGCATGCATAGAGGAAAATAGGGCATTAAGGGAAAAGGTAGATTATCTAACCAAAGCCCTAGAGAAATTCACAATTGGCTCCAACACATTAAATATGATCTTAGGGAGCCAAAGAGCTAGTTTCAACAAGAAAGGCCTAGGATACAAAGAAAAGAAAAATGAAAAGGCCTATAAATGCCTAATAGCTAGGGGACAAGATAAAAAGAAAGTAATTGCTAGGAAATGGATCCCCAAGGAGTATTTAGTGAACCCAATAGGAAAGAACTTATTTTGGGTTCCAAAATCCATCCTTAAGGGTTAGAAAACCCCTAGAGTAGTCAACCACATGGTCCTAACCTATATCATATTTTGGTTGACTTAGGATGACGGGACAACATTTTTTAGATAGTGTTGGGTGATGATAACGTGCCCATAAATAGGTAATAATGCTTAAATCATGATGATTAATGTAATTCCTATGTATGTTTTAAATCATGATTTATGATTTTGATATTTGGCATGTTATCATGAGAAATAGGGTTAAATCATGCTTTAGGTGATAATTTGTTTATTATCATCGTATAATACCTAATTCATGACTATTATTTGATGGATACATGAGTTTCATGATCATAATGTAGAATTGATTGATATATGTCATTATGATCATGTAGAATGTTAGGTTGATACTTAACCATGATAGAATTGCATGAATATATGGGTTAAGTATATACAAATACCCCCTAGGATACATCTCACACTCACTATAGGCTAACTTGATTGCAAACTTAGCATGGGTGAGATATTAGGATGATACAAATGTCCACTAATGCCTATGGCATTTAGATGGTCATTTAAAGTATCAAAATAGCAATAATAGACCAATCATGGGGAAGACTTATGTTTAATTCATAGACATATTGCCCAAAGATCATGGTTGGATATTTCATATGTTTTCAAAACAATTTCTTACCTTAAAATACATGTATTCATGTTTTGAAACAATTGGATGCAAAACTAGGTAGCTAACTTGATACTAGAATGATCAAAAACCTAGTGGTTTTTAGAGCTTTTGGATTTTTGGAAAAAACAAGAAAATATAATGAGTTTTCATGAAAAACTAATTTTCCTTGATAGATATACTTAATAGAAATATGTTCCCCAAATTTCATGATTTTTCAAATTTTTTGGAATTTATAATGCATTTCTGAAATTCGTCCAGAAAATCAAAAATTTGGATTCCTTTGTGCCGATTAATCGCTTATCATCGAGAACATTGAAGGCCGAATTCAGTTTGTAAACCTACAACAAGTGGTAGAAATATACTTGATGCCATCAACAAGTGGTACCCAATTTTAAATCAACTTGTCATATTTTCCCTCCATTATACTTGATGCCATGAGCTTATAACTTAGTGTTAATCTTTTTGATAGTGTCAAAGGGGGAGAAATAAGTATGTTTAAGTTAATCACTTTAGGGGGAGAAATATATTTTAGGGGGAGAAATATATGATAGGGGGAGAAAATTTGCATAGAGAGTTTCATGGATTAAGGGGGAGTTGCATGTTGTTATATCATGTTTATCTTTACATGCTTTCTTACTTTAGAATTTATATCAAATGTTTTTACCTAACTTAAACGAATTGCCACACATCAAAAAGGGGGAGATTGTTAGGGCAATCTCTTGCCGTAATATGGTTTTGATGGTGTGGCAAAGGGTTTAAGTTAGTTTGATATGTTGATGTGATATGTGCGTTGAAGTCGTGCAGGACTTAGTAATTCGCACATGGAGCCGTGGCGAGTTTCACATCTCATGACTCGTGCCTTGAGTCGGTGAAGGATAGCTTTGCGTAAGCCGTGCGCTTGGAGCATCCGAGGGACCGCCGGACGAGAAGCTTGGAGTGAAGCCGGAGGAAGTAGACTTCGAGGCAAGAGACGCGAAGGAGCATTGCAGAGCCGTGCGCCTGATGCTGCCGAGGGACGTGGCCGAGAACGAAGAGAACTTCGAAAGCGAGGGACTCCGAGAAATGAGAGTGAGCGATTGTAACCTGGGGAAGGGTAGCTCTTAGGTGAAACTTGGCCATTTGGCCAAGTGTCGGATGGGTTTTCCCGACACCAGTCGACTGCCATGTCATGGCAATGATCGCTTCCGAGTCGAGTGAGTTCGGGTATACGATCGATCGGATTGTGGCCAATGATCGCTATACGTGGGCCGATCGCCAAGACATCGACCGATCCAAGGCGAATGATCGTCAATGGGGTTTCGCCAGAGTCGCTCGAGCCGATCAAGGGCCGATTACGGAGAAAGCCGATCGATGAGGTCCATCAGTCGATTGCTAAGAGTTCCGTTGAACTACAACGGTCGGGATCCGACGTGTTCGAGGCCGCTAGATGGCGCGACGCCAAGGGCGGCAATGACCGATGGCGTAAACGGAAGAAGTTAGCCCTCTCTATAAAAAGAGGGTGTGAGCCTTTGAGAGGCTAATGCTCATACTCCAAACGATCTTCCTAGTGCCCCACAAGCTCTAAACTCTTCTTACTTGTCTTTACTTCAATCCTATTGTAAGAAGAGTGATCTTGGTTGTAAAGGTTACCTCCACCTAGCTTGGTGCAAAGGAGAGACCATTTAGTGGATTGGTTTAACGGAGTGATTCACCGAGGACGAATCAGGGACCGTGGATTAGCGGCGTAGCCGTGAACTACGTTATACCATCGTGTTAGCGTTTGTTTTATTGTTTGTCTTTTGCTTTGTATTTGTATATTCCGCTTGCGCTAATCTTTTGTAGACGAGCAATTTACGACGTCCAACGTACGAGGGCTATTCACCCCCCTCTAGCCGGCCATACCGATCCCCAACAGGTTTTACCTCGGTTGACTCTAGGGGTAACTCCCCTTGCAACCTTCTTAGTGGCCACCCTAGGTTTCCTAGAAACCTTAGCCACTAGGCACAAACCTTGGTCAACTCTAGGGATGACTTCCCTATTGACCTTGGTCTTCCTAGACCTAGTTTGTATTCCATAATCAAATGAAACACTATAGTAAGTCACCTTAGGCTTAGGTTTGTGACCCAAACCCTTCTTGCCTTTGGTTGACTTTTCTCTCTTTGGCCCTAGGTGTTGACTTTGAGATTTTGACCTAGAAGTTTGACTAATTGACCCTTGAATTTGATTTTGCATAACCTTAAGGGTCTTTTCAAGTTTTTCAAGCCTTGACCTCAAGACTTGATTTTCAACCTCTAATTGCCCAATTTTTGATTTTTGATTAAGTCTCTGGGCATTGTCCTTTCTGGGCATTGTCCTTTCTAGGCATATGCCTAGTCCATTTGGGATTAAGACCTAGGTGTTCTCCTATTTTCCTAATAGATTCCCTAGGTAAAACTTTTCTAGGGACATTAGTCCCAAATTTCTCCTTCTTAGAAATATTAACATTTTTGGCACCTAAACAAATATATTTGTTATTCCTAGCATGCTCTTTATAATAAATAGCAAGATTGCTAAAATTAGTTCTAGCATGCTTTTGTCTATAATTGAAAGAAATAGCATTATTTAGATATACATTAGGGTTTGCCTTAGAGGCTCCCCCTACTTGTGATCCTCCCCTTTGCCCATTCTTTTTCCCCTTTGGGCATTGATTCCGGTAGTGTCCCGGTTGCCAACATTTGAAGAAAATGACTTGCTCCTTGCTTTTCTTGGCGAAAACACCGGCTTCATTGACTTTTGGCACCGGTGGACTCTTCTTGATTCTTTTAGGACATTTACTCTTGTAATGTCCTTGCTCCCTACACTCAAAGTATATAAAATTCATTTTATTATTAATTGACATGCTTGAGTTACCTAGGGTGGTGGTGGAGTTCTCTTGAGCTTTCTCTTCCTCTCTACCGGATGTAGATGGTTCCTCTTGTTGCTCCGGTGTTGAGGATGCTCTAATCTCCTCCCCCTCAATCCTAAAGGTGGAGGTCTCCTCTTCTTCCACCGATTCGGAGGTTGACTCCCTATCAACTTCCGACTCCTCACTTGAGACCGGTGACGATCCTTCTTCTTGGACCAGTAATGAATCTTCATGGAGCTTTTCCAAATCACTCCATAGTTCCTTGG
The DNA here is from genome assembly GCA_025175895.1 of Wurfbainia villosa. Lineage (NCBI taxonomy): Eukaryota > Viridiplantae > Streptophyta > Magnoliopsida > Zingiberales > Zingiberaceae > Wurfbainia > Wurfbainia villosa. Next base: position 43,783,529 of record CM046003.1, read on the forward strand.
CATCCATGCATTCACCTAGGCTACACAAGAATTCATTAGGAATTAAATCAAAAATGAATTTGATTACCTTCTTATTTTTATCGAATTGTCGGAGTTGCTCCTCACTCCATCTCTTCTTTTTGAGGAAGCAACCTTTTGGTCCTCTTGGATATTCAAATCCATCCATCAAAATGGATCATTCCTCAAAATCTCTCATCATAATAAAATCTTCAATTCTTCTCTTCCAAGAATTGAAGCTTTCTCATCCGTATAAGGTGTAGGGCACCGGTGTGTTGATGTCCCATCCTAATTGTTCTTGGACTTCCATCTTCACCCTCTAGCGTGCTCCCTTAGTTGTTAAACTTCAAGAGCGGCCTCGCTCTGATACCACTTGTTGGGGATTGACTGGACGCTAGAGGGGGGGGGGTGAATAGCGATGTGCTCGTTCGATGATGGAATTCTTTCGCGTTTGATCATCTACAATCTTGTTAGCATAGCGAAATAGTAATAATAAATAAATATAACAAGATACACAATCACAACACGGTCATATAACGTGGTTCGGAACCTCAAGGTTCCTACTCCATGGATCGGGCTCAAATGAGCCCTAGCGATGCCAATCACACAGCACTAATAAACACTCCTTCTCGGAACAATCCGGAGGCGGAGAAATCTCATACAATAGTTTACAACAATAAACTAAATGCTACAAGCAAATACAATGAAATACAAAGCAATACAAGTAAAGAAAACACTTTACAAATGCTCTTTGAATGCTTGATCGCTTGGTTGCTTGATATCAACTTGGAGACCCTGATTTGCAGTAGCAAATCGCCCCAAAAGCCCTCAAGAAACCATATCATTTTCCTCCATCACGAGCTCCTTATAAAGCTTCAACCTATGCTGGAAAAAGTCGATCAGTCGACTGGTCGGGACCATCAGTCGACTGATGGACAGTCGTGAGACAACGGCTAGATCCACGCTGGATAAGTCCAACGGATCCATCATCAGTTAACTAATGATACCCATCAGTCGACTGATGTAGCCTTCACTCGACTAGTCGAGTCTCGACTCCATTCTGTGCTCGATTTCACGAGCACCAGTCGACTGCTAGGCCTATCAGTCGACTGCCCACTTCTGGCAGTCGACTGCTAGTCCTATTCCCGCAGTCAAACCCTAGTTGACTACGCTAGTCGACTGCCACATGACACCAGTCGACTGGCACACCTCAAACATGAGGTTTTAGCCCAAGTATGGTTCCCCCATACTTGCTAGACCACCCTTAGCCTAGACCTAAGCCTTCTAGCCACCTCCATCATCCTCACGCCGCTCGGATCCCTCTAAGTCATCCATGACTTGTTCATCCATTGCGCTAGCCTTCAGGTGCTTCCATCGGCTATGTCATGCTAACGGTGTCTACACTTCCAAGGCACATTGGACTTACGTCGCCAAGAATCTGCTTGGACTTTACATCGCCAACCATTGGACTTATGCTGCCAAGACTCCCACTTGGACTTTACGCCGCCAATATCAAACCCCTTGGACTTCAAATGCCAAGACTCAAGCTTGGACTTTCCCTTGCCAACCCATGTTGGACTTTCCATGCTAAGTACTCATGACTTGGACTTTCCCAAATGCCAAGTGTCCCACTTGGACTTTCCATGCCAAGTACTCAAGACTTGGAATTTCCCAAATTCCAAGTGTCCCACTTGAACTTTCCATGCCAAGTACTCAAGACTTGGACTTTCCCAAATGCCAAGTGTCCCACTTGGACTTTCCATGCCAAATACCCATGACTTGGACTTTACCTTGCCAAGACACATTCTTGGACTTTCCCATAATCACATGGTCAACCCTAGTCAATCATCAAGGTCTCTCTCGAGTCAAACTCGAGTTTGGTCAATTATAACCTGGGTCGATTGTATAAACAATCTCCCCAAAACATATTAACCGACATCAATGTCAAACATACTATGTCAAACATCAAAACATCACTCGAGTCAAACTCGAGTCTGGTTAATCGTGACCTGGGTCGATTGCACCAACACTCTTTACATAGTTTGTTATATTTCTTTGTATTTGCTTGTATTTTCATATTACCATTATAATCCTTTGTACGAGATTTCTCCACCTCCGGATTGTTCCAAGAAGGAGTGTATTAGTGGTGGCTTGCATCACTAGAGCTCATTTGAGCTCGACCCGTGGAGTAGGAACCTTAGGTTCCAAACCATGTTATATCACCTTGTCTATTATTGTGATTGTGTATTTTTGTTGTGCATTTTCATTATTATATATTCCGCTATGCATTAACAAGTTTGTATAGAGACAAGCGCGATCGAATTTCGAGCGACGCAAACACTATTCACCCCCCATTAGCGCCAACAGTTATACAATCTCTTGATCTTTGCTCGTTGTCTAAAGGACAATCACGATATCAAAATCAAAATCTTTTTTGGTTTACAAACCAAATCCCAGCTGAGCCTTGGACGTTCTACAAGTCATGCACAACTTCTTCGCATACACCACGTCCCCCTTCCTCTCAACTTGGACGAACTTATATAGAGAGTTCATGTATTTTCATTACCTACACTAAATGCATGACACTTTTCATTCTCATAATGCACTAAACATTAAGTGCATGAGACTCTTCATTCTCATAATGCACTAAGTGTGTTCGATTACTGCACTTAGCAATAACTCATATTTCCCACTCATCCAAGTTATGTCATAAAGACAAATGATCACATAGACTAGATAGTCACAAAGACTAACTTTTCAAAGGTTCATAGTCATAAGACTAGATAGTTCAGAGGTTCATAGTCACAAAGACTAATTATAGAACAATATCTAATTCATACTTAGGGAAAATAGTTCGTGGGACAATAAACATAATGAACAATCAATGCTAAAAAAGTTGTTACACCTTACATAGCTGCTCATTGAGCAATTAATCGCTAAGAAAGTTATTGTACTTTACTTAATCGCTCACTAAACGGTACACAACCATTTTACAAGTGACACATAACCATTATATCAATGGCACACAGTCATTTTCCAAGTGCTTACAGTCGTTCTTCAGATGGTACTGTACACAACCATTCTCCTGAATACATCCATGCTTTGCTATTTACCCAAATTAAATCATTTACATCAATATGAACATCTCTAATCCCTCAATATGACTATCATGTCAAGATCATGTCTCATATCTCTTATATTCACAATTCATTTTTGTACTAAATAAAAATGGGTCGATGAGTGAATAAACTTTAAAGATGTAAATCTTTTTAATCTTCTTTTTTAGCTAGAATCCATTCATTTTAATTAGTCATTTTTCTAATCATGTTCCATAGATTGAATCATTTATAGTCAATAGATTTACATGCTAAAGTAGAAGACCCTAATTAAAACTTCAAGGAGACAGCTAAATAGTCACTTAAGGCAAATATTGAGATTAACATATAATCTCAAGGGCTCACATAGTAGAGAAGCAGAGATTCATTCTCCTCCTACTCTTATTGTCACCATAACACATGTGGCATGAATCACATGTTACAATGTTATTCTCTTTACTAAAAAGCGTGCATGTTTTTCTCAAATCAATATCGTATGGATTTCAATCTAAACATTCCCAATGTCTAATCCTGAATTCAACTCATAAATTCTAATATGGCTTCAAATAGGATTAGTAAATGATGGGTTCATTTACTTCGATCATAAATCTACAAATGATCTCATATTGATACAATTATCAAGACGACCCCGACTTACAAATATATCTCTATTTGCATATAGCTACATAAGCTATCTCATAAGCACCGATTTTACCCCTATTCATACTCAACAAATAGAGATGATTGTCCATGTGAGAGGACCAATCTTAACCTGCCAACATGCTCATCGAGATCTTATTTGAATGTAACATGAACATTTACATTGAATAGATTATGACATTTCTCAATCAAATTATCTTAGAAAATCTGTTTGTTATTATAACTTTGTTACATTCTTTGAAGTCTCAAGGACTTTACATGTTCATAAAATGACTCTCTAGTCATTGACTTAGTAAAAGGATCTGCAAGCATAGCACGAGTCAGGATATACTCAAGAACAATTTTTTTCTTAGCAACAATATCCCTTATATAATTATACTTTATAGCTATATGCTCGCTCTTTTTTTGGGAATGGTAAATATATATATACGAAATGCGAAAAAAGTACAGAAGCTATGCTTCTACAAAGCGATAAACATGGGTCTGTATTTTGAGGAACAACCTCTCAATACTAGACTCAAAGTTCTCAAATCGGCTCCGATTACGGGCCTGCCATACAAGAAATATCATAACAGAAATAGCCAAGTCACGCGCCTTCCTCACCCATCCCTTCCCACGCATCTCACGTCGAAAAGCTCTGAAGAAGCGAGGCATCGTGTATATTTGTGGTCATATGTGTAGCCAACTCCGCACCATATCCCATAATCGCCTAGTGAAAGAGCAGTGGAAGAAGATGTGAGCATTAGATTCCTATGCAAAATAACACAATGGACACTCCTTCCTCGGCTCATACGACTTGCGGTCTGCTGTGCGCAGTCTCCCATGTGCCGCTAGCCAATATGTGAAGCGGTGCTTTGGCATAATGTCTGGCCTCCACACCGCCGCCGCCCAAGGAACCACAGCACCATGCAGCTCAAAAAATCTATAAGTCATGCATGCTTCTACCCGCTTTCTACAAGACGGAGGTATGTCTGTCCGCCCAACCCCAGGTGCCCCATGATGCTATGCGGCCCGCACCACGGGGTGTCACTAGCCTCCCATGGATGCTCGCCTAACCTCCCAGTGTTGTGCTGCACTGAACGTCCACACCACAACTCGTCATCAGCAGGCTGCTGGAGGTTGCTTGTCTGCCCAGTACCACATGCCCCATGGTGCACTGGCGGCCTGCACCACAGGGCGCCGCTAGCCTCCCATGGAGGTTCACCTGCACACCCAATGCTAAGTTTGCCCAGCAGCGCACAATCTGCCATGCGTGGTGCGCTGCCTGCTTGAGCCCTACCTGTGCCATTTGCACCGCCAAGGGTTCTGCCTGGTCTGTCATGCAGCGCACAATCGTCCATGCACGGTGCACTGCTTGCTCGAGCCACGCCTGTGCCATGTGCACCGCCAAGGGTTCTGCCTCATCTGTCCTACAGTGCACACTCTGTCGTGCGTGGTGCGTTGTCAGCTCGAGCCACGCCTGTGCCACACACACCGTCAAGTGCCCTACATTGTCTGCCCAACGACACACAATCTGCCATGTGCGGTGCATTGCCTGCTCCAGCCACTCCTGTGCCATGTGCACCGCTAAGGGTTCTACTTGGTCTGTCTTGCGGTGCACACTTTGCCGTGCATGGTGCGCTGCCATCTTGAGCCGAGCCTATGCCACGTGTACCGTCAAGTGCCCTAGTTTGTCCATCCAGCAACACACAAACTGCCATGCGCGGTGCACTGCCTACTCGAGCCACGCCTGTGCCATGTGCACTGCCAAGGGTTCTGCCTGATATTGTCTGCGGGGCATAAACTGTCATGCACAGTGCGTTGTTTGCTTGAGCCGCACCTGCGCCTTGCACACCACCCTGCTCGCCGCTCGCCTGGTGCCAGTCTGCAACCCTATGGTGCTCTGCCAGGCCACACCAAGGGCCACTTGTCCTGTTGCTCGCTCACCGCCGTCACAAGAACCCGGTGGTCTACCCAAGAGTACCACACGGGTCACGATGGATCGACCTCCGAATACCAATTGTCCAGCAGCTCCCTAGCCTCTTGCACACCCCCCGCTCGTTGTAGAATGACGTCCCTGAGCTGCCCCATTTTCTTCATCAACGGCGAGTTAGAGGGCCACCCTTGCCAATGCCAAATCTCCACACTCTTAAGATATTGATAAATCCATCTTACCCAAAGGGAGCCTGCATCGCGCCGTAGATTCCCTAAGGCACAACATAGTAAAGCGGAGTTCCATGCACATAAGTCCCATAGACCATAGCCACCTTCCTCCTTTGGAAGGCATAGAGTAGCCCAAGACACAACGGGTTGCTTGGTTGACCAAATGAAGGAGAGACAAATGCCATATACCTTATCTATCACACTGCTCGGAATTGAAAGTATGGAGAGCTAATAGCACTCCACTCCTTGGAGCACGGATCACACTAGCTCAAGCCACCCCATATAAGATAAAGTGTGCTTGGGCCATCCAACTATCTTGCGCTTCACCGCATCAAGTAGCGGTGCATAACTAGAAATTTGAAGCTTCTCCACCACCAAAGGCACTCCAAGATACTGGAAGGGAAATGTGCCCTCTTGAAAGCCCGTAATATGGAGGAGGTCTTCCTTAACTCGATCATCCACCCCGGCCATATATATGTTGGACTTCAAAAGGTTCGCCCAAAGGTCCGCCATGTCACCAAAGTCTGACAAGCAATGAGAGATCTTCAGGAGGGAGGTAGTGCTTGCCCAGGCAAACAATAATAGGAAATCCGCATATGCCAAATGAGTGCCCCCACCTCCCCACACATGGGGTGGTAGTGAAAACTGGGCCATCGTTCCATCACCTTCAAATTTCATGAGAATACCTCAAGACATAATCCAAATAGCAAGGGAGATAATGGATCACCTTTCTGTAGTCCTCTCCGCCCACTAAAATGTCCATGCATCGCACCATTAATGCTAACGGAGTAGGAGACGATAGAGACACATGCAAATATCCATCTGTAAAATTGCTAGGGAAAACCAAAAAAAGATGCCATAAGGAAATCCCAATTAACCGTATAAAAGGCCTTTTGAAGATCCACCTTGAGCATGCACTGTGGGGATATCCTCTTCCGTGCATATTTTCAGAGAAGTTCTTGAGTCAAATGTATGTTCTCCCCAATTGAGCACCCTTTGACAAAAGTCGCTTGAGCCGGATCCAATAAATCATCCATCACTTCCAATAGTCGCTCCGCCATGATCTTCGAAATAACCTTGTAGAAGACGGTACAACAAGAGATGGGTCGATAGTCATTTACCATCTGTGCATGATCGCCCTTAGGAACCAATGCTATAAGGGTGTGATTCCATTGCTTAAGAAGTTGTCCGATGCAAAAAAAATTCCTGCACGACTACAATCGAATCATCCTTTACTGTATCCCACATCGAGGTGAAGAATTTGGAGCTATATCCATCCGGCCCCGGCGCTTTATCCCCTCCAATGTCATATAAAGCAGCCCACACCTCATCGCTAGTCACTGGAGTCTCCAAAGCTGCTGCTTGCGCCTCAGTAAGGCGCTGTCCAGATAGGGTAGCGCTATCCAGCGCCTTGCAGCCCTCATCGGTGCCCAAAAGGTTGCGGAAATGGTCCACAAACACCTCCTCAACCTCCTCCATGTTGTCCGTCATATCCCCGAAAGGTTTTTCCAAGCTAAGTATGTCATTTCTCTTATTATTTCGCTTCACCAAGTCGTGAAAGAACCGTGTGCATCGATCGCTGCCACGGATGTACACCCCATGAGTCTGCTGTTGGTAGAATAGTCTCTCCGCATCAACGAGCAATGTGGCATGACGTCGCAAGCCCGCATAGACAGTAGCTCTGTCCAACTCCTACAACACTTCGTCTATCATGTGTGGTGCACTGTCTGCTCGAGCTATGCATGTGCCATGCGCACCGTCAAGGGTGCCACCTGGTCTGTCCTGCGGGCACACACTGTCATGTCTGGGGCACCATCCGCTCGAGCCACGCCTGTGCCATGAGTGTCATCAAGGGTCATTCCTGCAGCATCCTACGACACCTGATCTAGCATGCGCGGTGCATTGGCCGCTCGAGCCACACTTGTGCCATGAGCACTGCCAAGTGTTCTGCCTTGTCTGTCCAACTACACATAGTCTGCCATGCATGGTGCCCTGTATGCTCGAGCCATGCATGTTCCATGCACTCCGTCTAGGGCACCACCTGGTTTGTCCTACGACATACACATTGCCATGCCTGGTGCGCCATCCACTCGAGTCGTGCCTGTGCCACAAACACCACCGAGGGTTTTGCCTGGTCTATCTGGCAGCTCACAATCTGCCATGCACAGTGCACTATCTGCTCGAGCCATGCCTATGCCATGTGCACCGCCCGACCTGCTGACCCCGCCAAGCAACACATTCTGTTCAGCCTCCAATTCCTCTTTCCTTCGCCTTGCCTGTTCAGAGATGTGACTGAAATGTTCCCGATCAAGGGCCCTCAACTGACTCTTAAGCCTTGTGAGCTTAGCCTTAAGGTCAAATTGAGAATATCTCACAACCGACTCACTCCACGATGCCGCTACTAAGTCATGGAACTCCGCATGAAGCATCCACATGTTGTAGAATTTGAACGACCGCTTGGGACCGTTCCTTCACTCTAAAATTTTGACGATACAACACGAGTGGTACGATAGGCATCCCGGGGTTGTGAACTCCACAAAGCTATCAAATTCATCAATTAACCAAAGCACGATCAAATTTGGAGGATGTGATACCATCAGTCCAAGTCAAACGACACCCAAGAGAGTGGAGGTCCTCCAACCCGCACACTTGTATGCATGATTCGAAGTCCTAGATTTCATAGTTGGTCACTGAAAGTCTGCCTTCTTTATCTTCAATAGATAATATGGAGTCAAAATCACCCAAAAGAATCCATGACTCAATGATATCCTCCCCAAGCCGTAAGAGAGATTCCCATAGTGGCCGCCGCCCGACAATAGAATGAAGTCCATATACGAACGTAGCCAAGAAAGTCCTTTTGGTGACAAGACAACCAATCCGACAATGCACATGTTGCTCCACCACCTCAAGAACAGTCAACATGGCCCATTGTGTGTCCCATAAGATCAAGATGCGACCACGATTAGAATTCCCAAATTTATGCACAAAACCCATACTATTGTACCGCCGACTAAGTATAGAAGCAAGAGCTATATGCTTGGTCTTCTTGTGATATTTGATATCCTTCGAAAAATCCATTGCAGCTTGACTGTCACAGTAGACAGTAATCGGACTCCCACTATCCTTTGTAATCTTCCGATACTTCAAGAACCTTCTTAACCAGACAACCTCTTGCACAACCGTTGAATATGCCACATATTCATCTTCCATAGTAGACAAGGCTACACAAGCATGTTTCTTACTGTTCCATGAGATGTGATGCATGCGAGCATGATCTCAAATCTCCGACGAGGAACGCCAAGGATTCGATGCGTGTGCTTGCGCTCAACACCCGCAAGTGCACGATTGTCATCAAGTTATAATTTAAGTATCGATCCCACAGAGACTGAGATTCGAATATCATTCATCCAGTGGATGTCGTTGTTCGGAGTTAATCTTCTGAGAGTAAGGTTTGCGAGGTCGATGGTAGTCCTAACTCAATTAAGATGTCACTTAGAGAAAGCGAAGGTAGGTTCAAAGTTCCCTTAAAGGATTCTAGGACTTCGGTTTCACTTGTGCATTGTGGAACATGCTATCAATTTAATGCTTTTAGGATCTCTAGTTATGATCTTGCAGGAGGATCATCATGTATTTTCCCAATGAACTTTTGCTTCTACCGGGAACTACCTATTCCTAACCAAGTTTCACTTTGAATTGTCAGAGCTCAGGGGGTTGATACTGTTGGGAGCCCCCTGTTATTAGGGTCCCTCAACCCTTCTAGAGTTGATGTCTCCTACTTTAGACCTTCTGCTAAGATAAGTTATTGAGGTACGAGGATGTCTTAGTAATCCCTATGAAGATATGGATCATATTTTATATCCTACTCTGTCATATTCTACTTCCTACAGTTATGAGAGAGAGTATGACCACAAGGTTCCTCTTTGGTTCTCCTAGATTTTTGATATAAAGATTTTCGACCCTTGTATCGACTATGTGCAGTAGAAATAGAATCAAGTCATAATTCTCATTGATCTAAACAACATAAATTACAAATAGATTCAAAGTAGATGAATAACTATTTGAACTAGCATGTCCACATGCACAAACTACTCCCTAATCGTAGAATCAAAGTATCTACTCCATAAATGAATCAGAATAAACACAAATCATCTTAAGGTGAATCATTACAATGCAAATAGAATGAAAAATAAAGGCAATACTTTCTATTTTATCTGATATTGTGTCTTGGTTGTTCTCCACGGTGTTAGAGCATTGATTTGGATCTTCAAGCTGCTTCCGTCCTCCACGTTGCGAGCCTCTGATGTTTCTTAGGGCACCTTCTTGTCGTCCTAGTTGTTGGGCCTCCTCCCTAGGGTTTGGGTGTGCCTTCCTATTTATAGAAGAGAAGTCGATTTTCCTTATATCCCCGTGAAATCCTAGTCTGCGTCAAATCGGGTTGATGCCACACGACCGTGTGGATTCCACATGGTCGACCGTGTGACTCGCTGGAAATCTTGCCCTGAATCTATCTTCGGGATTAGGCATGATTGTGTTAGATTAACACGACCGACTGTGTCTTCCTCTGAATCTTCATGTGAATGCCGTCTTTTGGTCCGGAGCATGCTTGCCTTCCTTTGGCTCCCATTATGTGTCATTTTATCTCCCAAAATGCCTTCCTACACATAAAATAGCAAGAGCAAATCTTCGAACTAGAAAATAAGAAATGAATGCAAAACAAGGAAGAATATATATAAAACATGTATAAAATGCAATGAAATGTGTGCTAAAACTACTCCTAAGCCCCTATATGTTTTGCACACATCAATTCCCCCAGACTTAGATCTTTGCTTGTCCTCAAGCAAACCTCAGTGCCATGAAATTTTAAAAGTATTGTTCCATACTTAGCATGCTAACTAAGATTATTAAGTGGTATTTTCAATCAAGGCAAATAGATATGTTCTAAAGATTCACTAGGTTAGCTTTTCGTGCGCGTTCTCAGAGAATTTCCTAGGGGAAACTCATTCTATGGTGAATCAAGTCGTCATCCTATATCTTTCTTAAGGTCTCCGGTTTTTAGGCACTTACCTACCCTAAGCAAGAGTCGTTCCCTAGAATTATCATAAAGTTTCAAAGGTGTGCTCGGTATTGAGAGAAATTGGTAGGTGTTTTCCCAATAACCTAACTTGGTCTCAAAGGGGCACCTATCCATTTCCACCCACGACAACTATTTTTTTCAACTCTCTTTTCTCTCTCTCTCTTTATCATCCTCCCTAGCATTTCGATTTTTTCGAATGGGTTTACACAATTTGAGCATCTCTAGTAACTAAAATATTAAATCTAGAGTCACCTATGAATTCTAAAGTACTAAACTACTGGGATGAATCATAACTACGTATGTAATAGATTTTTTCCTTTCAGAATATTCGATAAGTGTAGGTGAAAAATAAAATCTAATAAGTGAAAATCTAGAACATCCATCGAAGCATCCAAAAAATAAAATACCACAAGATAAAGGAAGTTAAGCTATCTATGGCATGGAACCAGGTCGTAAAAATTTTTGAAAATATCACTGAGGCAGCTTAAAGTGACTAACAACTAAGTGTTGGAAGGAACCTAAACACTATATGCATGACCAAATAAATGCAAATAAACTAAACCTAGATGTCAAAGAGAAACTAACACTGGTAGAAGAGCATATCAAAATTGGGGTCCTCCCCCTAGACTTGAACGAAACTATATCTCTAGTATGGCGGTCATGTGTCAACCTGGGAACTGGTGGACGTAGTGGAGGCTTTGTGCTCCTCCTCCCTAGCCCACTGTGATTGGGCATCACTCATGAACTACCAGACCTCCTGATGATAAATGATCTCCTCCTAGAAATAGTGCTAGTCCTGTTCGTAGAACTTCTTGACTCGCTGGAAATGATCTCGAAGGCCCTGAAACTCCGCCTGCGTGTAGGAGCTGTGCTCCTCCCATCGTTGCCCCTGTGTCTTCTGCTCGGTGTAAATATCGTTGAGGTGCAATCGTAACTTGGAGAAGTCATAAGACGATGTACCTACATCCTACTCATAGGTAGAAAAAGAAGGAGGTGTAGGTGTAGGCTCGTGATGTGGACTAGGGGGACTCCTGTACATGGGTGGATCTGTAGGGGAGTGATGGTCAGGAGGTGAGAGGGGTGCATGAGTGGAAGGCCCTTCATGTCGTGGGGATTCCACTATCAGATCCAACCGCCAATTGACACAGTTGGTGATGGTGGTAGGATCGGTGTGGGGGAGTCTAAGGGGTGGAAAATTATTCCTTACAAAACAAAGTGAATATCCTTCTCTAACTATCATCTTCATAGCCATGCACACCTATCCAATCCCTCACAATCGTGCTCCATCGAGTCACAAATGTGGTTCAACAACCCCCCAAAGATGATATCACACTTGGGTGCTTTCCCTATCTTTATCTGGTGCCTAATGAAGTGAGATCCCATATCAATAGAATTATTCCTCTCTAGCATACTCCATAAACACAAAATTTCACTCACCCTTACTACATCATCACTCTCCCATCTCCCGAAAATTGTACTTGCCATAACTCGATGGATGTATCGAAAAACTGGGTTTTGTAATCGGGATGCCTTGGCTCTAGAAGGGTCATAAGAGGTTTCTCTTGTTAACACTGACCAAAATAATCTTGAATTAAACTCATTAGGGGTTCTCCTCTCTCCCCCACTAGGTAGTCCAAAACAAAGATTCCATTGGTTGAGGGTCCACTCATGCTCAATGTTAAATAGCCTTAAAGTGATCTTACCCTCTTCACTATCTCTACCCGTTAAGATCTCCGCATCCACCGAGCTAAAAAACTCCAAGACTATCCTAGGGTAGGTTGGACATCTAACTCTCATTATCTCCCCCAACCTACCTTGACAAATAACCATTGAACATCTCCCATTAGACCTAGGGTTTCTAAAAGAGCAGTGTCTATATAATGGGTAATAGTTATTTTTCGAGTAGAAAGTATGTTAAGTCTTTCCCTATGAGTATCATCTCGAAATATAATGGCTAAGGGAGCGTTACCTACCTTGGGCTCCTGTCGAGCGCTTTTTCCCCTTGCCCTTGACCTTGAAGGGGCAACCTTTGTTGCCGCATGCTTTGTCCTTCTCATTGTGGCTTCTTGGAGATTGGAGAGGGTCCTTAGAGGTTGGAGAAGACGATTTCGAATGGGATAGGTTAGTAAATTTGAGTCACACAGTAGATTTAGGGCAAATCGCACGACTCTTACCCTTTTAAAGGGCGCGACATGACCGTGTGGAATCCACACCGTCGGGCGTGTCAGGCTTGACCTGAGCGATCAAAAAAGGTCCAAAATTTGACACGACTATGTTGAATTAACACGGTTGACCATGTGCAAATTTGGATTTTCCTAGAGTGTAACACGACCCGAGCCCTTCCACACACCTTGCCATGTGCCCTTCTGATCGTTGGGCACGACCATGTGAAATTCACATGGTCGCCTGTGCTTTCCTCTGGGGTTCTAAAAAGGAATCTTCTTTCTGCCTAGCAAGTTCTATTTGACCCTAAAACACTTATGCAAATTCTAATGGGAAAAAAAATTATAACCTAAAACTAATATACATGAATGTAAAAACTAAGAAAATAAAACTTGGGTTGCCTCCCAATAAGCGCTTGTTTAGGGTCTTTAGCTCAACCTCACTCCTATGCTTCAGCTTGGCTCTGCTGGCTCCGTGAACCTCCATTCATCCTTGTCAGCTTTTTTATAATCCCCTAGATATTTCTTTAATCGTTGATCATTTACCTTAAACTCTCCTGATTCCTTGCTCCATATATCCATAGTCCCATATGGATATACCTTGTTAATTCGAAATGGTCCTGTCCATCTTGACTTCAGTTTTCCCAGGAAAAGTTTCAACCTTGAGTTATATAGGATAACTAAATCTCCTTCCTTAAACTCTCTTCTCATGATATGCTAGTCATGCCACTTCTTCGTTTGCTCTTTATATGCCCTTGTATGTTTGTAAGCCTCATGTAAGATTTCCTCCAAATCACTTAACTGTAGCTTCCTTTTTGATGTGAGCGAAACATATAGGATTTGAGGGGTAATTTTCGCTCACATCTCATTACATTTTATGTTAGTTTCATGCATATGTTACTTTATTTTGTACGCATTTCCTATTTTCTAGTTCGGAGGTCTGCTCTTTGTACTTTTGGGTGCAGGTTAGCATTTTGGGAGAAAAAGGCGCACTTTCGGAGCAAAAGACAGACATTTTGTAGCTAGATGCAGAGTGTGACACGACCAGGGCATGTGGCTATACACGACCGTATCCAATGGGCGAGTTCAGCCAACTTAGGGCCGCACACGACCTGACCATATGGAAACACACGACCATGTGGCGGCCCGCCAGATTTGCACGACTAGGGTTTTTTCAGATTTTGCAGTGGTACGAGGAGATGTCTATATAAGGATGGCTCCGCCCAAACCCTAGGGAGGAGGCACGATGGCTAGGAAGGCACACTGAAGCCCTAAAAAGCATTGGGGACTCACAATGGGGAGGAGGAACACCGCCGGAGGTCCATGCCTTGCACTTCAACGCCGGAGAGAAGACCACGAAAGCATTGTAATCCTTTGTTCCTGCGTTTTATTCCTTATGTATTTGAACATAAACATGCTTTGTGATTCTTCCTTCATATACATGGAGTAGTACTTTCGATTCTAGGATTAGGGAGTAGCTTGTGTGCACATTACAATGTTAGTTCATGTTAAATTCTGCCTTTGAGTTTAATTTGATAATTGGTAGTTGTTTTTACTATATCTATGCGTGTTTGGTTTTCTACTTGCTGTGCTTAGGCGATAAGAGGGGTGACAACCCTCATATCTAAGATTTAGGAGATTTTATACAAGGAACCTAGGGGTAAACCTGATCCCCTATAACCGTGGGTAGAAGGGTGCGATGGAATCGAAAACGGTTCATCATAGGGATTGATTCGGCATCCTCGTACCATCTATCTCATCTTTTTAGGCGGAGATAGCTCCCGGTAGATGTGGTAGCTCATCGGGAGAGTGTATGATGTCCCTTCCACAAAACCATATCTAAACGTCTAGACAACGTCAATTGACAGCATTGTTTTGTGATACACAAGCGAAACTGAAGTCTTAGAATCACCTTTGAAGACCTCGGCACACTCCCTTCCTCCTCCGTGTGACACCGTATAGAGTAAAGTCCATCGACAACCCTCACCAATCGAAAACTCTTAGAGTTACGTTCGAATAATTACAACCACTAAACATATCGATATTCGAATCCCAGTCCCTGTGAGATCGATAATCTTTTATTACTTGACGACATCCATACACTTGTGGGCGTGGTGCGCGAGCGTGCGCTTCGAGTCCTCGATGGCCTTCATCGTGAGATTTGAGGTCGTAATCGCATGCATCAAGTTTTTGGTGTTGTTGCCGGGGACAGATCGATTCGATATCAAATCGAACAGTGGAGAATTGGATCAGACTTAGGATTAAATTTATTTTCTTTCTTTATTTTTATTTTTTTAGTTTGCCTTATTTACCTTAGTTCTAAACTGTCCATAATTAGATTTAGTTTTTAATTTTATTCTAGTAGTAGTTATTTTAATTTCCTTTTTGCACCTTAGATTTTATTGGCTAGATTGTTTTATTTTCTGCTTTTAGAATTAGTTAGGACTCCTAATTTTTTTGTGGCTTGGTTCGTCGTATGCTTAGACGCTTAGGATCGAAAGGCCTAATTCCGATTGACTTAGAAATCGAGCGTACCTTTCATCGCCGAAGAGCAGAGCAGCAAAGGATGGAGGATCAAGCTACATCCGAAGTGAACTTAGGTAGCTGACCTCTGCAAGACTACACAACTCCTAGCGATAGAGGATTTAGGTCGAGTATAGCTAGACCATCTATTTCGGCAAATAACTTTAAGCTGAAATTGGCACTTATACATATGGTCCAGCAGAGTCAATTCGGGGGAGCTGCGACTGAAGACCCGAACCGACACCTTGAGGCATTTTTAGAAATCTACTCGACAATGAAAATGAACGGAGTCCCTTCTGACATGATCTGCCTAAGCCTATTCTCGTTCTCACTACGGGATAAGGCTAAGGCATGACTTCACTCCTTACCTGCGGAGAGCATCACCACATGGGAGCAATGTGAGCAGCAGTTTTTGAACAAATACTTCCCACCAAGCAAAACTGCTCACATGCACCATCTTATCACGAGCTTCCACCAGAAGGAGGGGGAGTCCTTATTCAAAGCTTGGGATCGCTACAAGGGGCTACTCTACTAATGCCCCCACCACGGACTGGAGAGGTGGTTGGTGATCCACATCTTCTACAATGGGATCGCGTACACCACAAAGATGTCCCTGGATTCTGCTGCAGGAGGAGCACTGATGAACAAGACCATAGAGGAGGCAGAGGAGCTGATAGAAGAGGTGGCTCTGAACCACCATCAATGGGCTTCCGAACGTGGTCAACCTACGCCTGCAGCGGGACGATACACTGTCAACTCCATGGACCATCTGGCAGCAAGGATGGACGCGCTTAGTAGATGATTTGAATCATTGAATCCTTCCTCTGCATGCGCGGCCATTGACTTTGGAGAGGGAGCAGTAGCATATCGAGAGGACCACTATGGAGGGTAGGAAACCTCGGAAGAGCAGATTGAGCACTGTGATGCGATTGGGGACTACAACCTAAGGACTAATAACTCATACTCCAACACTTTTCATTCGAGATGGAGGAACCACCAAAGTTTTCCCTATAAGAATAACTTGAAAAGGTTCCAACAATCGGGAGAAAATAGGCAGCCACCGCACTCTAACACCAGTCTGGAGAATATGCTGGAGAACTTCATCCGAACGTAACGGGAGGCGAATACTAAATTTCAACGATGACATTCACAGACAGATACAATGATCGAAGGATTAGGGTCATCTGTAAGGGATCTTGCCACCAGGCAAAAGTCGCTAGAGATTCAAGTGGCTCTGATTGCAAATTAGATCTCCAGGATACCAGGGAAGCTACAAGGAAAAGCATAGGTCTATCTGGTAGAGCAGTGCAAGGCAGTAATGCTGCGAAGCGGGAGGGTTCTGAAAGAGATGCCAGGCGGGTCGGCTGCTAAGGGGGACCTGGAACTTGAAACACTAGAACCTCTGGGGGAAACCGAGAAGGAAAAAGCTAGAGAAACAAACTAGGAGCCAGCCACAAGGGTTCAACCACCCCTTACTGTACCATTCCCACAACGGTTGACGAATGCAAAGAAAGATGCTGAGTTTGGTAAATTTCTAGACATGCTGAAGTCGATCTCAGTAGAGGTACCGATACTCGAAGCACTGCACCAAATGTCCCAGTTTTCTAGATTCATGAAGGATATTCTAGCGCATCGAAGGAAGGTTGCAAAATCGAAAACAGTGGCCCTCACAGAGGAATCAAGCGCTTATCTCCGAAACGAGACTATGCAGAAACTGAAAGATCCAGGGAGCTTCTATATTCCATGTTATATTGGGACAACATTGATTAGCAGAGCCTTCTGTGACTTGGGAGCAAGTGTGAGTCTTATACCGTACACCTTGTGCAAAAAGCTAGGGTTAGGAAATTTAAAATTCACTACTATGATACTACAACTAGCTGACCAAACATACCGCTACCCATTGGGGATTTTAGAAGATGTTCCTGTTAAAGTGGGAAACTTCACATTGCCAATTGACTTTGTGGTCATGGAGATGGAAGAGGATCCAAAGATACCCGTTATCCTGGGGCGACCATTTTTAGCGACTACAAGAATGGTCATTAATGTAAAGAATCACAAGCTCACCCTAAAAGTGGGAGAGGATAAGATGGAATTTGAGCCTGCTGGAACGGGAAGTCAAGAACCCGTGTTAGGGAAGTATGTGATTCCAGCGAGAGCTAAGAAGGAAGTCGTGTACGAAGATCCCAAGATGGATGAATGGAGGTTCACTGAACCTCCAGATCCGAGTTGATAGTGGAGTGCGGTCGAGCTAAACGACCTAAACAAAGCGCTTCTTGGGAGACAACCCAAGTTTAGTTTTAGATTTCCCTTTGATTATATTGCATGCATTCATTTAATTTTAGTTTTGATTTCTATCTCATTTAGAGTTAGGACTAGAAAAGAACTTAGCTAGGCAAAAATAAAATCTATATTAACCTACACGGCAAAATGTATGAGAAAATTCGAACCCTAACGCAAAACGGGAAGAGAAATGGGGACACACGGCCTGACCGTGTGTTTTCCCATGGTCGTGCCCAACTGACCCGAGGCGCACACGGCCTGGCTATGTGTTTTCACACGGTCATATCGCACGAGGTTAAAAGGGGCGAGCCGTGTGTTTTCACCCCATTTGTGCTGTGTGCTTCAAATGCTCTTGCCCTAGCCGTGTGGTTTCGTCTTCCCCTCCATCTAGAAGAACTTTTAACCTCAAAGGAAGCCAAAAGAAGCAAGGATGAGGAGGACTAAGAAGGTAGCGCCTCGATCCGGTGCTTTGGAGTGACGATCAAGGAGAGCCGACACCCCTCAAGCTCTGGAGGAGGGTAACACCCTACCCACTCTTCTTTTTCGCAATAACGAACATAGAGATAGATATAATGTGCTTTCTACTCGTAAACTCACTGTTACTAGGTACTTAGATGAAGATTTGCTAGAGTCTTTAGGGTTGTTGGGTGATATTCAAGCCCTATTTGCAAAAATGGGGTGGAAAGAGATGATGGGAATAAGGCACCCAACCTACCCTAGAATAGTTCTAGAATTTTTAAGTTCCTTAGAGGTGGAAATTTTAACGGGAAGAGAGAGCGAAGAGGGTAGGATAACTTTTAAGCTTTTTAACTTTGAGCATGAGTGGACCCTTCACCAATGGAATTCATGCTTTGGCTTGTCGAGTGGGGGAGAGAGAAGAATCTCTATTGGGTTCAAATCTTGGGTATTTTGGACCGAGTTGACAGGAGAGCACACTTATGACTCTTCTAGGGCCAAGGCGTTGCTCCTCCAAAACCCCGTCTTTCGATACCTCCATCGCATCATGGAAAATACTATATTTGGTCGTGGGGGAGAGTTATGGTGTCGTTAGAGCTAGCGAGCTGCTTTGCCTATGGGACATGCTACAAGAAAGGAGTAGCATCGATGTAGGGTCCCACTTCATCAGACACTTAGTGAAGATGGGCAAAGCATCACGAGGAGAGATTAATGTGGGAGGCCTACTTACCCACATTTGTCATAGGATGAGGTACGATTACACTACATTAGAAAGTATAGAGGGGAGCCCTAGGATCGACCTAGGAGTGTGCATGGCCATGAAGATGATTGCGAGAGAAGGAGACTCCTTATGCTTTGTAAGGAAAAATCTGACGACCCTTAGGCTCCTCGACCCTGATCGTACCACCATCACTACACGTGCCAACTGGCACTTGGACCTGATAGTGGAGTCCCCTCCACATCGACGCCCATCTCTCCACCTTTATATCATTCTCCCTCCAGTCCACACATGCATAGGAGCCCACCTAATCCACGCCGACATGAGTCTGCACCTGCACCACCATATTTTTCCACCTTTGAGCAGGATGTAGGTACGTCGGCCTATGATTTCTCGGAGTTCCGATCGCGCCTCGATGACATATACACTGAGCAGTAGATGCAGAGGCAGCGATGGGAGGAGCAGAGCGCCGACACACAGGCGGAGTTCCAGGGCTTCTCGGAGCATTTCCAACGGGCTGAGGAGTTCTACGACGAGGCTCGCATATACTTCCAGGAGGAGGCTGCTCGTCTCCAAGATGAGGCTGCCTACTTCACGGAGATGCGGCAGCACATGCATGCCCAACAGGCACAGTGGCCTAGGGAGGAGGAGCACCGAGCATCCGCTGCATCCACCAGCTCCCAGATCGACCACATGTACATGTGACATCAGTGGCTCAACAGCAGGTTCTCCCAGGATCCAGAGATGCCGAGGCTCCCAGACTTTCTACCTCGTCCACCATACTAGAGGTATATTTTTATTTAAGTCTGGGGGGAGGACCTCAAAGTTTATTTTGTTTTGTCTCCTAGCAGTAGTTTCTTTTCTGGTGTTTTCATTCATTTATTCATGCATGGGTTGTTGAGTTTCTTTTAGTACTTAGTTTTTGTTATCTGTAAAGTTGCCTCAGTAGTATTTATAAAAAGTTGCTTACATGAGTTGTTCCCATAGGTAGCTTAACTTCATTTATCTCATGGTATTTTATTTTATTCGCTTTAATGAATGTTCTAGACTTACACTGGTTAGCTTTATTTCTTTACACTTACACATGTCGAACATTCTGAAAGGGATATTCTAGTACATACCTAGTTATGATTCATCTCAGTAGTCTAGTACTTTGGAATCCATAGGTGACTCTAGGTTTAACATTTTAGTTATTGGAGATGCTCGGATTGTGTAAGTCCATTTGGAAAAATCAAAATCCCAGTGAGAAGAAAAAAAAAGAAGAAGAGAGAAAGAGAAAAGGATGAAAAAGAAAACAAGAAAGAAAAAAAAAGAGAGAAGAGAGAGATAGAAGATTATGAGGGATAAAAAATAGTTGTCGTGGGTGGAAATGACTAGGTGCCCCTTTGAGACCGAGTTAGGTTACTGGAGAAACACCTATCAATTTCTCTCAATACCGAGCACGCCTTTGAGACTTTATGCTAGATCTAGGGAACGACCCTCGCTTTGGCCAGGTAAGTGCCTAAGAGCTGAAAACCTTTGGAAAGCTATGGGATGACGACTTAACTCACCATAGAATAGGCATCCCCTAAGAATGATTCACTTAGAAACGAGCACGAGGAGCTAACTTAGTGAATTTCTAGAACATATTTATTCTGCTTTGATTGTAAATACCACTTGATAAATTTAGTTGTCATGCTAAATATGGAACAATGTCTTTTTAAATTTCATGGTACTAAGGTTTGCTTGAGGACAAGCAAAGACTTAAGTCCGGGGAAGTGATGTGAGCGAAACATATAGGGTTTTAGGGGTAGTTTTCGCTCACATCTCATTACATTCTATGTTAGTTTCATGCATATGTTACTTTATTTTGTACGCATTTTCTATTTTCTGGTTCGGAGGTCTGCTCTTTGTACTTTTGGGTGTAGGTTAGCATTTCGGTAGAAAAAGGCACACTTTCGGAGCAAAAGATGGATATTTTGCAGCTAGATATGGAGTGGGACACGGCCAGGGCGTGTGGCTACACACGACCGTGTCCAATGGGCGAGTTCAGCCAACTTAGGGCCGCACACGGCCTGGCCATGTGGAAACACATGGTCATGTGGTGGCCCGCTAGATTTGCGTGACTAGGGTTTTTTCAGATTTTACAGCGGTCCGAGGTGATGTCTATATAAGGATGGCTCCGTCCAAACCCTAGGGAGGAGGCACGACAGCTAGGACGACACACCGAAGCCCTAAAAAGCTTTGAGGACTCGCAATGGGGAGGAGGAACGCCGCCGAAGGTCCACGCCTTGCACTTCAACATCGGAGAGAAGACCACGAAAGCATTGTAATCCTTTGTCCCTGTGTTTTATTCCTTATGTATTCGAACATAAACATGCTTTGTGATTCTTCCTTTATATACATGGAGTAGTACTTTTGATTCTAGGATTAGGGAGTAGCTTATGTGCATATTACAATGTTGGTTCATGTTAAATTCTACCTTTGAGTTTAATTTGACAATTGGTAGTTGTTTTTAATATATCTATGCGTGTTTGATTTTCTACCTGCTGTGCTTAGGCGATACGAGGGGTGACAACCCTCGTATCTAAGATTTAAGGGATTTTATACAAGGAACCTAGGGATAAACCTGATCCCCTGTAACCATGGGTAGAAGGGTGCGATGGAATCGGAAACGGTTCATCGTAGGGATTGATTCGATATCCTTGTACCGTCTATCCCGTCATTTTAAGCGGAGATAGCTCCCGGTAGATGCGACGGCTCATCGGGAGAGTGTATGATGTCCCTTCCACAAAACCATAGCTAAACGTCTAGACAACTCCAATTGACAACATTGTTTTGTGATACACAAGCGAAACCGAAGTCATAGAATCACCTTTGAAGACCTCGACACACTCCCTTCCTCCTCCGTGTGACACCGTATAGAGTAAAGTCTACCGACAACCCTCACAAATCGAAATCTCTTAGAGTTACGCCCGAACAATTACAACCATTGAACATATCGATATTCGAATCCCAGTCCCTGTGGGATCGATAATCTTTTATTACTTGACGATATCCGTGCACTTGAGGGCGTTGAGCGCGAGCGTGCGCTTCGAGTCCTCGACGACCTTCGTCGCGAGATTTGAGGTCGCGATCGCGTGCATCACTTTTCTCCTCTGTCGCATATAAGTCTAGATTCAACTTCCTGATTGCCCAATAAGCTTTGTGTTCTAATTCGATGGGAAGGTGGCATGGCTTCCAATAAACTAAGCGAAATGCGGTCATACTGATAAGAGTCTTGTAAGATGTGCAGTAGGCCCAAAGAGCATCATCCAATTTTTGTGACCAATCCCTCCTAGATGTCATGACTGTTTTCTCCAGAATGCTTTTAATCTCCTGATTTGAAATTTCCACCTGTCCACTCATTTGAGCATGGTAAGCTGTTGAGACCTTGTGGATTACCCCATATGTGTGCAACAATTTTTCAAATTGTTTCTCGATGAAGTGTGATCCTCCATCACTAATTACTGCATGGGGAACTCCAAATCTGAAAAATATAGTCTTTTTGAACATCTTAATAACCATTCTAGCATCGCAGTGGGTGACGCTACGACTTCTACCCACTTACAAATATAATCTACGGCTACCAAAATATACCTATTTGTGCCCGAAGTGGGAAATGGTCCCATAAAATCTATCCCTCATACGTCAAAGAGTTCTACCTCTAAGATGGTACTCGACAACATTTCATGTCTCCTACCTATATTACCTGTTCCCTGGCACCGATCATAGGAGACGACATAGTTATGTGTGTCTTTAAACAAGGTAGGCTAGAAGAAACCCACTTGGAGCACTTTTGTGACCGTTTTTGAGACTCCGACATGTCCCCCATACGCGGAGGAATGCCAATGAAACATAATGCTACCAATTTCCTCCTCCGGTACACATCTTCGATACACGCTATCCACACATCTTCTAAACAGAAAAGGATTGTCCCACAGATATTGCTTTACATCTACAAAGAACCTTTTCCTCTATTGAGTTGTATATTTTGATGGAATTAACTTACCTACCAAAAAGTTCACCAGATCTGCGTACCAAGGGGCGACAACCTTATTAACAACCATGAGTATATCATCCTATAAGGTGTCATTTATTTGGGCACTATCTTCCCCCTCTAACTGCTTGTCCAGGGTCATACACGATAAATGGTCTGCAATGACATTCTCTGAGCCTTTCTTGTCCCTAATTTCTATATCAAATTCTTGCAACAGCAGGATCCAGTGAATGAGGCAAAGTTTAGCCTCCTTCTTACTAAGTATGTAGCGAACTGCTGCATGGTCCATATAAACTATGACCTTAGACCCTACGAGGTATGATCTGAACTTGTCCAAAGAAAACACTAATGCTAGTAGCTCTTTTTCGATCGTGGTGTAATTAATCTTTGTCACGTCCAGTGTCTTGCTGGCATAGTGGATCACGTGCAATTTCTTATCCTTTCGCTGCCCTAATACTGCTCCTACTGCATAATTAATGACATCGCACATAACCTTGAATGGTAAGCTCCAATTAGGGGGTTGTATAATTGGAGCAGTCACTAGAGCCTTTTCTATTTCTTCGAATGCCTCAAAACATTGCTGGTCAAAAATAAAATCGGCATCTTTAGCCAGTAGGTTTATCAGGGGTTTTGTTATTTGAGAAAAATTATTTATGAATCTCCAATAAAAACCTGCGTGAACAAGGAAACTCGGGATTCCTTTAACATCCCTAGGTGCTGGCAACCTCCCAATCACTTTGACCTTGGCCCTATCTACTTCAATACCATTCTATGATATCTTATGACCTAGTACTATTCATTCGATAACCATGAAGTGACATTTTTCTCAATTCAAAACCAAGTTATTTTCCTCACACCTTTGCAAGACCTTCGATAGGTTCTTCAGACAGGTATCGAAACTTATTCCATAAATAGAAAAATTGTCCATAAATACCTCCATGGTTTCCTCAATCAGGTTTGAAAAGATGGCTGTTATACATCACTGGAAGGTGGTCGGAGCGTTGCATAGCCCAAAAGGCATTCTTCTATATGCAAAAGTCCCATAAGGGTAGGCGAAAGTAGTCTTCTCCTGATCATTAGGGTGAATAGGGATTTGGAAGAGCCCTGAGTACCCATCAAGGTAACAGAAATAAGAGTGCTTAGCCAAACATTCTAGCATCTGATCAATAAAAGGAAGTGGGAAGTGATCCTTCCTTGTCGCTTTATTTAACTTACGGTAATCTATGCACATTCTCCATCCGGTTACCGTTCGAGTAGGGATCAACTCATTTTCTTCGTTCTTAACTACCGTAGTTCCACCCTTATTTCGAACTACGTGTACCGGACTAACTCATTCACTGTCTGAAATAGGGTAAATTATTCCTGCGTCCAATAGCTTGATCACTTCTTTCTTCACAACCTCCTATAAGTTAGGGTTAAGTCGCCTTTGACGCTCCACAGTTGATTTATACCCGTCCTCGAGTACTATCTTATGCATGCAGAGGGAGGGGTTTATTCCCTTAATGCCATCAATGGTATAACCCAATACCTTTCTATACATCTTCAGTACCTTCAGTATCTTTCCTGTCTCAGCTTCTCTTAAACTGGCATTTAAGATTACTGGATAAGTCAGTGCTGGTCCCAAAAATTCATATCTAAGGTTTGGTGGGAGGGTTTTCATCTCAGGGCTAGGGTGTTTCTTTATTAACATTAGCTCCGTGTCCTCTCCTTTTTCGGGCCCTAAGAAATGTGAAACTTCCTCCCCACAATAGTTTTGCTCTTCGCTTTCGTCTTGTACCAGGCAGGCTACCCCTAACTCATCTACCTCCTTTTTGGGAAAAGACTCTTGAAACTCCTATTCACTATCTGACCACATTTGAAGAGTCCATACCACTGTTTCTATAATGCGACAAACTTCGTCCATGCTCTTCTTCATCAATACCCCTCCTGCGCTCGTGTCCAGGAGTTCTTTAGCTGAGCTGGAAATTCCACCATAAAAAGTGTGCATAAGCAACCAGTCCTATAATCTGTGGTGTGGACATTGAAGTATCAACCCCTGGAATCTCCTCCATTCCTCGACCAAGACCTCTCCATGGTTCTGCTCGAAGGAAAGGATTTTATCCCTTAAGTAGGCTATTTTCTGGGCAGGAAATATCTGTTGGTGCAGCAGGCACCTAAGTCGAACCTGAGTTTTGATTATAGCAAACGATACAAAGTTAAGCTCATTTTGTTATCTCACGAGCTAAATCAAGTGTGCAGAAAGTGCTAAAGCTAGAGCTGAAAGTCAACGACACCCAGAGAGAATCGTGGTGGTCGAGCGACACCAGGAGGACTTCGGAGGAAGCCGAAGAACTCAAGTGAAGATTGGAAGCAAAGCTTCAAAGGTAAAAGATAAGGTAAGCTCGTGTGAGTGAGTGTAAGTAAGGTCGTGTCCTCCGTACGAGGACGTCCTTAGGCGTCGATCCGACCAAGACTTCCCATGGAAGGTCTAAGTTGTGATCGGATGGTAAATGACCATCGAGCTTACTTATACTAACTACATTTTCGAGCTAACTCTTCATTGCAGCTGGAAACCTTGCCATCAGTCGACTGATGGCTTGTATCAGTCGACTTATGCCTCCAGCAGTCGACTGATATGGTTGATAAGTCGACTGCTGGTCAAGGATTAGCCTTAAGAAGAGTCCACTACAACAAAAATGCTAAAAGACAACACCACAAAGACAACGGTTTTAGGAGAAACCGTTGTCTTTTTGTTAAAAGACAACGGTTTCTCCTAAAACCGTTGTCTTTGAGCGCCCATATAACACAAAATATAACGATTTTACAGTATTCGTTGTCGTTGAGCATATTTTTTTTTTAAATCAACAACACATTTTCCAACGATTTTCCAGAACTGTTGTCTTTAAGGTTTTTTTTATCTTAACAACAGTTGGGACAACTGTGCAATCAACCGTTGTCAATGAGAATTTTTTTGTTGTCGTTGTGATAATATTACAACGGTTTTAAACCGTTGTCAATGAAATTTTAAAATTTTATAATACTATTTTTTTAATTATTTTTACTATTTTTTAAAAATTAATGGAAATAATACAACGGTGATTTTTTTTAATACTATTAATACTATTTTTTTTATTATAATACAATGGTGAAATTATTTTTTTAATTATTAATACTATTTTTTTAAATTTATTGGAAATAAGTTTTTTTTTTTAAAAAAATATAAATATATACGTTTACAACAATATATTTAAAAAAATATATATATTTTTTAAACAATATATTACAACAATTTTTTTTTAAAAGTTTATATATATTTAAAAATTTGTTAGGTTAAATAATGCTTCCCTAAACTTCTCTTCCTACTTCCCAAAAACCTCCGCCGTTCCTACTTCCCAAAAAACCTTCGCCATTCATTCTAGGTTGCGCGCTCATCCATCCCTTCTTCTTCTACGCCGCCTTCTCACGGTTGCTCGCCCTCTATTCGTTCTCTTCCTTTTCCGTCGGTCATCCGCCACCGCTTGCCTCGTCGGTGAGCTGTTGCCCTTTCTTTCTCATCGTCACAACCCTCACCGCCAGTGGTCGTTGCTCCATTGTCGTCCTCTTCGCACGAGCAAAGGATTCGATGCTGGTGGTGTCGCCGATTCGATTTCCATTATCGGTAATCCCTTCCTAGCTCTTTGTTGTGAGGGTAGATTCACCACTGTCGATTTTTCCTCCATCCGTCGCATCATCGGACCAGCCTTCGCAGTGAGCTTGGTTTCACCATCAGCCGCATTGTGGCGGTCGGACAGAGTCTTCAATACAGTGCCACCGTCACTAATTGTTGATGGTGTCTTGATTCGATTACGTTGGAGAAGTGGGTAAGCCATATGCAACAGCGAAAGCGAGTGAGTGCCTCGAGAAGCCTGCTTTGCATGAGATAATGGTCATGGTGTTTCTCTTATGCAGATCTTTGATTTCTATTCAAATTGAGAAGAAAATTCTTTTAGCAAAACTGGTTTGCTAAAACTCTTTGCATTTACTCGTTGCATTTCAATTTTATTATATTAACTTTTGTCTCTTTGTAGAATTTGATGCAGTAGGATGTCTTCATGCCACCATAGTAATTCCTTAATGTGTGCAATATGTCTAGACTTGAAAGTTTTGTTTGAATTTCACCTACATGTTGAATTTTCCGAAGTTCCCTTTAGTAATAGACTTACATGATCTATCATTTTAGCAATTTGTTTCAATTGAAACTCTAGTGCGGGTAAAAGTTGCTAACAAGTTATTAGCACTTCATAACACTTTTTTCTGTTCTTATAATTTTACCATTGAGGATTTAAAACTTAAATCTAAGGCTACTTATCTTGAGAAATACTTTAAAAGAACTTTTGTCAATTATTTGGAAGGTTTCTGCAGGAGCCTTTTCTTACATTTGGGATTATAGGAGTATATTTGTTGAAATATTCAGCACACTCATAGTCATAACCATTAACTGAAAATTTGGCAGTTGTATTTGATCAAATTCTTA
Source organism: Wurfbainia villosa (assembly GCA_025175895.1). NCBI lineage: Eukaryota > Viridiplantae > Streptophyta > Magnoliopsida > Zingiberales > Zingiberaceae > Wurfbainia > Wurfbainia villosa. The sequence goes on from CM046003.1 coordinate 43,811,146, forward strand.
CCATGATTTTAATCAGTGTTAATTTAGTGACACCTTTTTGTCATGTAAAGTTGGACATTTTTAAAATCGACCAATATGTTCTATATCCAGAGGAGCTTAATTGATTAGAGTATAAGCTTTAATAGGTACAAGGTAATCAAAGAAATTTAGGGAATGTAATTAATATAATTTAATTGATTTGAATATTAGTAGTGATATAGTCTTACATAGAGCTCATTGGAGGAATAAAATATCTGTAGCTGACTTCAAATACTTGGGACAAATATGACTTGATGTGTTTGCTGACTTTAGCTGAAGCCAAATTGAGTATGCTTCTCAAAACACTGCTTGATATAAGAAGCCAATGCTAAGCAAACATTTGGAAAGAGTTGACATGCTACACCTTATCCGATCAGTATACTTGTATAAAAACTTAAAAAACCTAAATTAACTTTGCAAATTTTCTTTTGTCTATTAAATGGATTTTCTTTGCAATACTCTAAGTTATTCCACCTTTATAATGCAGGTTACTGAAGCTCTTTCAAATGCTGGTCTTGAATCTTCGAATATGATAGTTGGTATTGATTTTACAAAGAGCAATGAGTGGACAGGTTTGTTTGTATTCTTAAATAACCATTCTTGTTGGTTTGATACATTGTTTAGAAATGCCACTAATTTTGTGAGGAAGTAAGTTTCCAAATAATTATCTCTCCTAAAAAAATTGGTTGCAAACAAGGAATTATATAGCCTGAATCAATTACTTGGAATTTAGTAGCTTGAAGAAATTTCACACTCTGCATCTTATATTAAATATTGCACTTTTTATTCTTGTAATGTTGTGTGAACAATTAATCTGTTTTTATGATGCTATTGCTAATCCAATCTTTGGGTGGCTATCTGAGTTGCAAGGTCTGTATTTCTTGGTTGTGCAAGCATACTAAGAAGTATATAAGATATGGTCATATTTAAATCCTCATGAACTTTAGCATGAATTAGCAAGCAAACTTAATGAAGCACAACCATCTTTCGAATCCTGAATTACAAGAACAAATCTGGTCTATATTCAGAAAGTGAGTATTATACTTGTTTTTTCCTATTTTGCTTAGTTACGTATAATAATTTATTATGTCTATATTTTTGTATGTTCGTTTCATAGTCATAGTGGGAAATGTTTTTGTGCATTCTGGCAGATATGAAAGTTATATTGATGTTGAAATCTAGCAAAGATCCGTTAAATATTTTGTACTTTGTAGGAAATGAGAAGCTTTGTGAAAATCTCTGCATAACTGCTATAATTTTTTTCATCACAGGTTCCTTTTCAACCGGATAGAGTTAAATGCGGTTATTTTGTTTTACGATATATGAGAGAGATAATTGAAGGCGCCGCATCCTTTGACAAGTCTTCCCTACGATCAATAGTAATATTAGATATATTTTCAAATTTTCTTATTGATACCATAGTGTTTAATTACATTTTCATTCATTTATTCACATGCAGTTCGCAAAATCTGTGATAGCGGCAAAGGAAATTGATGAAGTACGTTCGGAGTGGGCTGAATGCATACAAGATCACATATCAGATGATTAGGAGAGATTTAAGTGTACTTAACTCTTTTGGTTACATGTGGTAATCTATATGTGTTTTGCATATTATGCATAATACTTTTGGTGCATATGATGTGTAGTTGTTTTGCCACAGTACTTTTTAATATATATAGGTAAGAGTGATCATTTAAAATGTGATGTGACCTTGTACTTTACATTGCTACAAGTGCGCGTGTATATATGTGTTTTCTATAATTCTTTTTGATGTTGTATGATTTATATTAAAAACACAACACTATAAATCTACAATGGTTTATTGTGTTCTAGAGTAACCGTTGAGAAATGACAACGGTGAAAAACCGTTGTCTATGAGAAAAAAAAATCCGTGGTAAATCGGTGGTCGGTCAAAGACAACGGTGAAAGACCATTGTAGATTTAAGGAAAAGACAACGGTGAAAAACCGTTGTCTATTAGCAAAAACATCCGTGGTAAATCGACCCGTTGTGAAAAGTGGTTCGGTCAAAGACAACGGGTAAAAACCATTGTCTTATCCTTGAAACGACAATGGTTTTTCACCGTTGTCTTTGCCCGAACCACTTTTCACAACGGGTCGATTTACCACAGATTTTTTTGCTAATAGAAAACGGTTTTTCACCGTTGTCTATTCGATTTTTTGTTGTAGTGGTCAAAGCTTATCACCATTTCTCAAGGGCTAGGTGGCATCACCTCATGAAACCTCATCTCAACGATTAGGGTTTCACAAGGCTATAAAAGTAGGGGTTCTCCACCCCTTTTCCATCATTCCAAGAGCCTCCAAGTGCATCCGATACACTGCGACATTCCGACGATCTTCCAACGATGAAGTGCTACAGAAACGATGACTCAAGCTCCAATCTTCATCCTTTCAAAGTCGTCAGTAACCTTTTAATTTATAACTCAGTTTCAAATTGTATTTCTTTTCGATTTTTTATCATAACAAGGAGAGGGGGAGTGTCCCTCTACCTTGATCTCTTTTTGTAATCGCTTGTCTCCTACCTCCGACGAGGAGGAGACTATTTTAGTGCTTTTACCCTCCGTGCGTGGTCTCAGACCACTAGGGCCTTGGAGTAGCAGCCGTAAGTTGTGAACCAAGTAAACCCATTGTGTCATTTTACTTTCCCTCTGCGTGCTTTGATTTTTGAATCATCGAAAATGAACGAATTATCTTATCGCTATTCACCCCCCTCTAGCGATCCGCTATCGATCCAACAATTGGTATCAGAGCCGAGGGCACTAAGATTTAGTGAAACCACCAATCTAGCCTTTTTACAGATTTGTTTTGAATTTTATGAGTCTTTTTTCATTCATTTAAATTTTCTCCCACACTACTAACCCAAGATGCAAGTCTTGGTACATTTTGTTGTTTTTGTCATTGCTAGATTCTTTCTCTTCACTTGTTTTTTTTCTCAATGGCCCATCTCGAGGGTTTTAGCACCGTCCGACTTCCGTTTTACAATGGAGATGACTTCCGTTATTGGAAGAGTCGGATGGAGTGCTTCCTTAAGACCCAGATCGAGATGTGGATCATAATCCAAACAGGATTCACACTTCCGACTAATGAAGTGGGTGAATCCTTGGATTATTACCAATGGACCAATGCTAAAAAAGACAAGTCGAAGCCGATGCCAAGGCAACTCAAATCCTCCAATGTGGTTTGTCCAAGGAGGAGCTCAATCGCATCGGCCCCTTTATCAGTGCGAAGGACTTGTGGACCAAGTTAGTGGAACTACACGAAGGAATCTACGAAGCTAAGGTATGCATACGGGACCTTCTTTTCAATAAATTATATAATTTAAAAATTCAGGAACATTAGACAATGACTCAACTACACACCCATGTACAAGACATCGTCAACAATTTGCATGCCATCGGACAAAAGGTTGAAAACCGCGACCTCATAAAATATGTTTTGAATTTATTTCCTAGGACTACCTTGTGGGCATACATGGTCGATGCCTACAAGGTTTCTAAGGACTTATAAAAAATTAAGTTAGATGAATTATTTTCAGAATTTGAACTCCACGAACAGTCTAATTCGGTACTCGAGAAAGGTAAAGCCTTTTTGCAGGTCCAAAGAAGAAGCCCGCAAGTAAGCCACCCCCGAAGGAAGAAGAAGACGAGTACGAGTCGGAGGTCGATCCGGAGATGGAGATTGAACTAGTCAATCTAGTTCGAAGGATGATTAAGAGCCGAAGATGACCCGTCACTCAACCCAAGGAAGGTAAATCTAAAGCTAGTTCTAACATTAGGTGTTATGAATGCAACAGGTTCAGACACATCAAGTCAGAATGTCCGAAGCTCAAGAACAAAGCACCGAAGTTCAAGAAGGTGCTCAACGCTACGTGGGAATAGGCATCGGAGGAAGAAGATGATGACCTCGTCTTCATGGCTAAACCAACCGAATCGGAGCCGGAGTCCGAACCTGAGCAAGAATCTGAACCCGAGGACAAGTCGGACTATGAATCACTATTCAAGACAAGCCACGGATACGCATCCGGTTCAAGAGATACACTCAAGGTAAGTCGGTCCCTCATTAGTACTTTATACAATGCAATTAAGTTTCTAACTAGGAAGTTAGATAAGTCGGAGTCCAAGGTCGAGACCCTGTTCGAGGAGGTTAAACTCCTTAAACACGAGGTCTCCCTAACTTCTTCGACTAGTCAAGTTCAAGAGGAGGACTCAACTCGAGTTGAAAAGCTCGAAGTTGAGAACTCACTTTTGAAAAGTCAAGTCGAAGATCTTAGGAACACGTTGGAAAGGTTCACTTTGGGATCCAAGGGACTTGACCTCCTACTTGGATCGCAAAGGGCCGTGTACAACAAGGCAGGCTTGGTTTTAGCTCAAATACAACTAACAAGTCATATATGTCGATTGTAAGTCGACATAAAAAACTTGTCCAAGCTTGGGTCTCTAAGACCACTTTGATTTCTCAATTAGGATCTAACCAATACTGGGATCCCAAGGACCAAATCCACTATGTGGAAAGACCAAACCGATTCAATGGTCCAGGGGGAGCCAGTAAAAAATTTATTTGTGCTATTACTTAGAAATTGCATGCTTAGGTTTTCTTTTCCTTTTTCTTTTTAGAATGGTTAGATAGGGACTATAACTCGTCAATACTTGATAACATAGTACCAAGACGCGAAGAGATGATAATACGCTAAGAAAGCAAAGTCTTGGGTACTCGAGCTAGATAAGGCATATCTAGTTCGGTTCACTTGACCGAGTGGAACTAGCTGAAGCTACCTCATCGTATCCTAGACTAGTTAGACTAGGAAGTGGTCTTAGGTGAGTCAAGTTACTATTTTCTCGAAATTGGCTTTGTCTAAGGAAGTGGTCATTTTTTCGATCAAAGAAGGCCTCTGTGCCTCGTCACGACCCAGAAGCCAAGATCTTGAAAAGGTGACTCGATGAGCTTAGGGTCAAATCCGAATCTAACGCAAGGTTGACCAGTTTCAAATCATTAAATTTAAATCAAGTAAAATTGGAGGCATCTCACAAGAACACATAAGGATAACGTGTTTGATCATGTAGAAATGGGTGAGATGATCTAGGACTAATAATTTACACCAAATCTTAAAATTCCAATATCCGATCCAACTACCTTGTGTGTAGGATCAATGGATGTTGGACAGTGATCCCGACACATGACCGTGGATCAACTTAAGTTTTCGAAGCTTCGATTCAAACGACAAGAATCGGTAGCTTTTGGAAACAACGACAAGCTCAAAATCATCGGATCAGGTGATATTGAGCTCAACTCAAACTGTCATTCAAAATGTTTTACTAGTTGAAAATTTCGAATATAATTTACTTAGCGTAAGTTAGTTGTGTGATAATAACTATAAGGTCATATTTCTAGAAAATGAATGCATAATTAAAACAAATAAAAATTCTCAAACAATTCTTAAAGGAACTAGGAATAGCAATATCTATACTATTAATCTACCTAACTCCTCAACCAAGTGTCTTATGACACAGCAAGAAGAATCTTGGTTGTGGCACCGACAACTTGGTCACTCACACCAAAGACTCATTCACAAGATGAGTCAGAGTGACTTAGTCAGAGGTTTGCCCAACCTTAACAACTTAGACAATAAAATTTGTAATTCTTGTCAACAAGGTAAACAATCTAGGACACAACATCAACTAACTAATCAAGAACTAACCAAAATTGTTCTTGAGCTCCTACATATGGATCTATTTGATTCACATGGAGCTAAGTCACTTAATGGTAGTCAATTTTGTCTAGTCATAATTGATGACTATTCTAGGTTTACCTGGGTTAGGTTTCTTAAACACAAAAGTGATATCTTAGATCAACTCATCTACTTGTTTAAATTAATCAAAAACTAAAAGAACCTTAAAATTAAAAGACTTAGAAGCGACCATGGTGGTGAATTCAAAAATCATAGGTTCACAGATTTTTGTAACCTAAATGGATACCACCATGAATTCTCATGTCCTAGAACCCCACAACAAAACGGCCTAGTCAAACGTAAAAATAGAACCCTACAAGAAGCCACTAGGACCATATTGAACGAATACAATCTACCCGATAGGTTTTGGGTAGAAGTCGTTAGTACGACTTATTATGTCCAAAATAGAATTCTTATGGTAAAGAGGTACCTTAAGACCTCATACGAAATCTACCATGACAAAGTACCTAACATTAAATACTTTAGAGTATTTGGATGTAAGGTACATATCCTAAACACCAAGGAAAGTTCACATCCAAAACCTCTACCGGTATCTTCCTAGGATACTCAACTACAAGTACAGCCTATAGGATATATAACAATGACAACCTTAAAATTGAAGAGACCATTGACGTAGTATTCGATGAAGGACACAAACCTACAAAACCCGTAGCAACACTAACTAGCGAACCGATTCATACCAGACTCGACTCCGACCTTGAGATCGAGTCTAGTATTAATCCTAACCCAAGTCCAACGAGTCATCCTATCGACCAAGTGATAGGTTACCCTAACCCAAGTCAAATTAGGATTCAAACGAATCATCCTATCAACCAAGTGATAGGTGATCCTAGCCTAGGAGTTCGAACTAGAGCTTCATACCAAAATCTTAGCCAAATCTCCTTGATTTCTAAAATCGAACCCAAAACCATTGAACAAGCCCTTCTTGATCCCGATTGGATTATTGCAATGCAAGAAGAGCTAGCTCAATTCACTAGGAACGAAGTTTGGGAATTAGTACCACCGCCTAAAGATAAAACAATCATTGGAACAAGGTGGGTCTTTTGAAACAAGCTTGATAATAAAGGTGAAGTAGTTAGAAATAAAGCGAGATTAGTCGCTAAAGGGTTTAGTTAAGTCGAAGGATTAGATTATGATGGGACCTATGCCCCAGTAGCTAGACTAGAATCCATCCGAATGTTGTTAGCATATGCTGCACATCGAGGATTTAAATTATTTCAAATGGATGTCAAGTCAGCATTCTTGAATGGATATATTAAGGAAGAGGTTTATGTTAACCAACCCCCAGATTCGAAAGTCTAGATAAACTCGACCATGTCCTTAAACTAAAGAAATCTCTTTATGGACTCAAACAAGCTCCTCAAGCTTGGTACGAGAGGCTTTCAATTTATCTTAAGTCAAAAGGGTTTAACTAAGGCCTAGTCAATCCGACCCTTTTCGTAAAAATCGTAGGTAAGAAAATCTTTATAGCCCAAATTTATGTAGACGATACCATTTTTGGAACAACCAATTTGATCCTACTAAACGAGTTCATTTTACTTATGGAAAGTGAATTTGAAATGAATTTAGTAGGTGAATTAAGTTTCTTTCTAGGACTACAAATTAAACAAACTAAAGATGGAATATATTTACATCAACAAAAATATACTAGGGAATTAATTAAATGTTTTGGAATGCAAGACGCTAAAACCATCAATACACCCATGACAAATAATGTCAATATAGGAGAGAACTTAGAAAGAAAGCCCATCGACCTAAAATACTATAGGAGTGCGATAGGGAGTCTTCTATACTTAACTGCGAGTCGACCCGACATTTTATTCGCAGTAAGTATGTGCACAAGGTTTCAAACCTGTGCCAAGGAGTCTCACCTATGAAGGTAGGAAACTTCGCTTCCCACTTCAACTCGGTCGCTTGTTCATGGCGATCCCATCGATGTCCCCAGATTAAAAAAATTTAATCCTAGACAAAGGGATCACCCAAGCAACCGTTTCATCGTCCTGCTATTCGATTAGAGTAGTCACTTGAACAAACTCGTTATTCAAGCAACCAACCTCTATTCTACGATTAGCCACGGAATAGACGATGTACGGATCACCGACTTTTGTGTTTATATTCGGGGTCCAAAAAAATTTAGCCACATAAATTTAGCCACAATATAATATCTGAGGTCCGATTCGATTATGTAGTTAGCAATGAATCGAATCACCTCTAAGTCGGTCCTGCTCAATACACACAAAGTGCACTAGTGTGATTCTATGGTCAAGACAAACCAATACCAAATCACGCTACAACCATACCAATGGTTTGTCCAAAGCCATCTCGGTTGTGAGCATTTACTTATACTTTACAAGGAGCTGATAACATGATCTCCCGTGTGACACCACACACCATGTTATCTATAATGTAATGTATTAGACAATATGCATAACCATAAATATGCAAACAATGATCATGTGATTCTTATTTCAAAAATAAAGATGTTAATACAAAAGATAGACTTTTCAGTATACATCCCAACAACCTAACCCTAGTCAAGCCTATGCTTAGATATCTAAAGGGCACACTAAGTTAGATCTACCAAGTTCGAACTAATCGGCTACTCCGACTCAGACTATGCTGGTAGTAAACTCGATAGAAAGAGCACGAGTAGTTGTTGTCAACTTCTCGACTCAAGTTTAGTGAGTTGGTGTAGTAGGAAGCAACACTGTGTTGCCTTATCTACCACCGAAGCCGAATATGTCATAATGGGTGAGTGTGTGGCTCAGCTTCTTTGAATGAAGCATACTCTCCAAGACTTTAACTTAAACTTCAACAATATTAAAACTCACATAGATAATATTAGCTCAATCAACTTAACCAAAAATCCTATATGCCACTCTAGGACTAAACATATAGAGGTCAAACACCACTTTATTCGAGAACATGTAGCTAACGGAACCATATAACCCGAATATGTGGAATCCAAGTCAAACCTAGCCGATCTTTTTACTAAACCCCTACCCGAAGCCGAATTTAGTCTATTAAGATGAAAATTGGGCATGTGTGTAATAGAGTAGGATTTACAAATCTTAAATTCTTATAACTCTATTATTTACTTTTCTTGTTAATGGAATTAGCTTAGGGCTTACCCTAGATATCATATACCTATAGATTTAAGGAGCTAACACATCTCACAACACATAGGATCAATGTGTTTGTGTACTTAGCCACGTAGATAGGCATGAGATGTTAGGACCTTACTCCTGGTTCAAGATGTAGAGCTAGTGCATCGCCATGAACCACGGAGTATAGTCATCTATATTAACCGACTCTGATAAGGACTTATTGATCATTTCATATCAATCAAGTAAAAAAGAATTGAACATACAAATAGATGAGCTTATTTTTAATATATTATTTTCAAAATTATGTGGAACATGCTTGGTCTTGGAACTAAAACTTAAAACTATAATTTAAAAAACTATGTTTCTCAAGACCCCCCACTCTTTCCGATTTATGGAAAAAGGGGGAGAAAAGGCCAAAGTTAAGGAATCAATTTTGATAACTTAACTTAGTAACATAATCTATATTCTTATGGCCAAAAATTAATGTTTACTAATCTATATTCTCATGGCCAAAAGTTAATGTTTACTTAACTTAATTTTTGCAAACTTAATTCTATTAGTTGAAAAAGGGGGAGAAAGGCCAAGTTAAGAAATCTTTTTATCTTAAACTTATTTTTAATACTAAGGCCAACTTTAAGTAATTTTTAATTACTTAAACTCTTCCTAAGTAGCAAACATCGAGGGGGAGGGTTATGACCTTCTTTCAAAAACTCACCCTCGGTCAAGAGGGAGGTTTCCTCAAGGGGGAGTACTTGAAAGAGAGTCTCTATTACTCCTACTTAATTTTCAAATTAAATTCTTCATTTCAATTCCATGATAATGCATATTATTTTCTTAACTTTGTATGGGTTTGCCATAGATAAAAAAGGGGGAGATTGTTGGTGCAGTAGGCACCTAAGTCGAACCTGAGTTTTGATTATAGCAAACGATACAAAGTTAAGCTCATTTTGTTATCTCACGAGCTAAATCAAGTGTGAAAAAAGTGCTAAAGCTAGAGCTAAAGGTTAGAGACATCCGGAGGGAACTGTGGTGGTCGGGTGACATCGGGAGGACTTCGGAGGAAGCCGAAGAACTCAGGTGAAGACCGGAAGCAAAGCTTCAAAGGTAAAGGCTGAGGTAAGCTCATGTGAGTGAGTGTAAGTAAGGTCATGTCCTCCGTACGGGGACATCCTTAGGCATCGATCCGACCAAGACTTTCCATGGAAGGTCTAAGTCGAGATCGGATGGTAAATGACCATTGAGCTTACTTATACTAACTGCATTTTCGAGCTAACTCTTCATTGTAGCTGGAAACCCTGCCATTAGTAGATTGATGGCTTGTATCAGTCGACTGATGTCTCCAGCAGTCGACTTATAGGGTTGATAAGTCGACTGCTGGTCAAGGATCAACCTCGAGGAGAGTCAAAGTTTATCACCATTTCTCAAGGGCTAGGTGACATCACCTCATGAAACCTCATCTCAATGATTAGGGTTTCACAAGGCTATAAAAGTAGGGGTTCTCCACCCCTTTTCCATCATTCTAAGAGCCTCCAAGTGCTTCCAATATGTTGTGACATTCTGACGATCTTCCGACGATGAAGTGCTACAGAAACGACGACTCGAGCTCCAATCTTCATCCTTTCAAAGTCGTCGATAACCTTTTAATTTATAACTCAATTTCAAATTGTATTTCTTTTCGAGTTTTTATCATAACAAGGAGAGGGGGAGTGTCCCTCTACCTTGATCTCTTTTTGTAATCGCTTGTCTCCTACCTCAGACGAGGAGGAGACTATTTTAGAGTTTTTTTCCCTTCGTGCGTGGTCTCGGACCACTAGGGCCTTGGAGTAGCAGCCGTAGGTTGTGAACCAAGTAAATCCATTGTGTCATTTTACTTTCCCGCTGTGTGCTTTGATTTTTGAATCATCGAAAATGAATGAATTGTCTTATCACTATTCACCCCCCCTCTAGTGATCCGGTATTGATCCAATAATATTTACTCATAAACACACGTTCCAACTACTCCCACGTGGTTATACTCCTTTTTGGTAAGGTACATATCCATCGTCTGGCCTCCCCTTTCAAAGAAAATAGGGAAGTAATGAGCCTAATCGCATCTATTGGTACCCCCTTCATACTGCACGTGCCATAGTACACTAGGAACTCCTCAAGGTGCTGATAAGGTTCCTCGATCAAAGTTCCTCCAAACTGCTTCTTTTCGATGAGGGTAATTAATGTAGGGTTTATCTCCCAGCTTGAAGCTTTGATTTGTGGAATGGCTATGCTGGAGTTCCACACCTTGCGACTAGGTGTCGCATAATCTTTCAATGGTAGAGCGTGTTGTACTAACATGACAGAGCTACTTACTAAAAATGAGATCAATTATCCTAAAAAAAACTAAACTAATGCTAAATGAAATATGCCTAATTAGTCTAAACTGAATATAGTTAATGAAAACCAAGAATAAATAAATTGAAACGAAGTAAAACTGTTGGTACAATCGGCCCAGGTCACGATTGACCAGGACTCTAGCTTGGCTCGAGAGATGTTTTGATGTTCGTCAAAAACATATGACAATGTGATTGTCATGGGAAAGTCCAAGTCTTGGGTACTTGGCATGGAAAGTCCAAGTGGGACACTAGGCATTTGGGAAAGTCCAAGCATGGGTCTTGGCATGGAAAGTCCAACATGGGTTGGCAAGGGAAAGTCCAAGCATAGGTCTTGGCAATGGAAAGTCCAACATGGGTTGGCAAGGGAAAGTCCAAGATTGAGTCTTGGCATTTGAGAAGTCCAAGGGGTTGAAATTGGTGGCGTAAAGTCCAAGCGGTGTCTTGACGGCGTAAGTCCAATGGGCCTTGGTGGTGTAGACACCATTAGCATGACATAGATGATGGAAGCACTTGAAGGCTAGCGCGATGGATGATCAAGTCATGGATGACTTGGAGGGATCTGAGAGGCGTGAGGCTGATGGAGGTGGCTAGAAGGCTTAGGTCTAGGCTAAGGGTGGTCTAGCAAGTATGGGGGAACTATACTTGGGCTAAAACATCATGTTTGAGGTGTGCCAGTCGACTGGTGCCATATGGCAGTCGACTGGTGAGAGTCAACTAGGGTTTGACTGCGGGAAGTGGCCTAGCAGTAGACTGTCATAGGTGGGCAGTCGACTTATTGGTCGAGCAGTCGACTGATCTTGTAATCAGTCGATTGGTGCTTGAGTTTTGGAGCACAGAATGGAGTCTCACTCGACCGCTGCGGTCAACAGTCGAGTGAAGGCTTGATCAGTCGACTGATGGTGGATCCGTTGGACTTTTCCAACGTGGATCTAGTCGTTGTCTCACGACAACAGTGGCAATAGTCGACTGATGGTCCTGAGCAGTCGATTGATCGATGTTTTCTAGCACAGGTTGAAGCTTTAAATGGAGCTCGTGATGGAAGAAAAACCAAGGGTTTCTTGAGGGCATTTGGGGCGATTTGCGGCTGCAAATCAGGGTCTCCAAGATGATTTCAAGCAACCAAGCGATCAAGCAATCCAAAGGCAATTGTAAAGTAGTTTTCTTTACTTGCATTGTATTTCATAAGTGTAATTGCTTGTATCTATTTCTTATTATTGTAAGAATCTTTGTACGAGGTTTATCCGTCTCGGACTTGTGTCTAGAAGGAGTATTTGTGATTAGTGAGTGTGTGTGTATCACTAGAGCTCTTTAGAGCTCGATCCGTGGAGTAGGAACCGTTCGGTTCCGAACCACATTATATCTTTGTGTTCGTGTTTGTTTTAATTCGTTATTACTTTTATTATTATTATTCCATTGCACATAACAAGTTTTGTAGAGACGAACACGAATGAGTTCCATCACGTATATCACGACGCTATTCACCCCCTCTAGCATTACAATGGTCACCCTACAAGTGGTATCAGAGTGAGGCTGCTCTTCAAGGTTTAATAACCAAGGGAGCATGCTAGAGGGTGAAGATGGAGTTTCAAGAGAATTTGGGCCGAGACATTAACACACCACCATCTTATGAGGAGTATGGATTTGAAGGCTTCAACTCATGGAAAATAGGAATTGAGAATTTCCTAATGATGGTGGATATCAAGCTTTGGTCCGCCTTGATAGAAGGTTGTGAATTTCCAAAAGGCAAAAAGGGTGGAATCCTCAAGGTTGAAAAATGGACAAAGGAACAACTCAAAGAGTTCAAGACAAATATTAAGGTAATCAAAATGATAAGTGATTTAATTCCTAATAATGTCTTGTCCAAGTTAGGTGAGTACAAGGATGCCAAGGAGCTTTAGAGCGAGTTGGCAAAGTACCATGAAGGACCATCACCAGCTTCAAGTGAAGAATAATCACAAGAGGCCGAAGAGTGCTCATCGACTCAATCGAAAGATGTCGATGAAGGGAGCGCATCATCCTCACATGGAAGTGAGGACTTGGAGGTTGAGATACCATCAACATCCAAGGAGGAAGAGGAAGTAGAATTGGAGGAGACCTCCACCTCTAGGATCGAGGGGGAGGAGATTAGATCACCGGAGCAATATCAAGAAGAAGCTTCAACATCTGGTCAAGATGAAGAAGCTCAAAATCCAATTCCGGCACCTTCCACCACACCCTAGGTAACTCAAGCAATGTAGTTTTAAATAAAAATCACATAGTTTACTTTGAGTATAGGGAAGTAACATATTACAAGAGTAAATGTCCTAAAAGAGTCAAGAAGATTCCACCCAAGCTAAAGGTCAAGGAGACCGGTCCCCCAACTATGAAAAGCAAGGAGCAAGTCATTTGCTTCAAATGCCTGTTGGTGCAATCGGCCCAGGTCACGATTGACCAGGACTCGAGTTTGGCTCGAGAGATATTTTGATGTTAGATAAAAACATATGACAATGTAATTGTCATGGGAAAGTCTAAGTCTTGGGTACTTGGCATTGAAAGTCCAAGTGGGACACTTGACATTTGGGTAAGTCCAAGCATGGGTCTTGGCAAATGGAAAGTCCAACATGGGTTGGCAAGGAAAGTCCAAGCATGGGTCTTGGCAATGGAAAGTCCAACATGGGTTGGCAAGGGAAAGTCCAAGCTTGAGTCTTGGTACTTGAGAAGTCCAAGGGGATGATATTGGCGGCGTAAAGTCCAAGGGTGAAGTCTTGGTAGAATAAGTCCAATGGTTGGCAGCGTAAAGTCCAAGAGGAGTCTTGACGGCATAAGTCCAATGTGCCTTGGCGGTGTAGACACCGTTAGCATGACATAGCCGATGGAAGAACTTGAAGGCTAGCGTAATGGATGAACAAGTCATGGATGACTTGGAGGGATCCAAGAGGTGTGAGGCTGATGGAGGTGGCTTGAAGGCTTAGGTCTAGGCTAAGGGTGGTCTAGCAAGTATGGGGGAACCATACTTGGGCTAAAACCTAATGTTTGAGGTGTCATATGGCAGATCGTGAGAGTCAACTAGGGTTTGATTGCTGGGAAGTAGCCCGATGAGTCGCCGAGAGATGGGCGATCGTGATTAGACGATCGGCCGATCTTGTGATCAGTCGACTGGTGCTTGGATTTTAGAGCACAGATTGGAGTCTCACTCGACCGCTGCGGTCAACAATCGAGTGATGGCTTGATCAGTCGACTGATGGTCATAATCAGTCGACTGATGGTGGATCCGTTGGACTTTTCCAGCGTGGATCTAGCCGTTGTCTCATGACAACAGTGGCATCAGTCGACTGATGGTCCCGAGCAGTTGATTGATCAAATTTTTCCAGCACAGGTTGAAGCTATAAAAGGAGCTCGTGATGGAGGAAAAAACATTAGTTTTCTTGGACGTTTTGAAGTGATTTGCTGCTGCAAATCAGGGCTTTCAAGCGCTAGTCCAAGGCAATCAATAAGCAAGCTTCCAAAGATTTTTTGTAAAGTGTTCTTTACTTCTCTTGTTGTATTTCATATTGTATTTGCTTGTTGTATTTAGTTTATTGTTGTAAATTATTATAAGAGGTTTCTCTACCTCCGACTTGTGTCGAGAAGGAGTATTTGGTATTAGTGATTGCATTGGCGTCGCTAGAGCTCGTTAGAGCTCGATTCGTGAAATAGGAATTGTTCGGTTTCGAACCACATTAAACATCTTGTGTTTGTGATTGTGTTTCATGTTATTGCTTTTATTATTATTATTCCGCTACGCTAACACGATTTATAGACGCGATCACGATCAAATTCCATCATCGGTACTAGCACGCGCTATTCACCCCCCTCTAACATCCAATCGATCCCCTACAAGTGGTATCAGAGCGAGGATGCTCTTCAAGGTTTAACAACTAAGGGAGCATGCTAGAGGGTGAAGATGGAAGTCCAAGGACAACTAGGATGGGACATCAACACACCGGTGCCCTATACCCTATATGGACGAGAAGGCTTCAATTCTTGGAAGAGAAGAATTGAAGATTTTATTATGATGAGAGATTTTGAGGAGTGGTCCATTTTGATGGATGGATTTAACTATCCAATAGGACCAAAGGGAGGGTTCCTTAAGAAGAAGAGATGGACCAATGAGCAAGTCCGAGCCTCCGAGAAAAATGATAAGGTGATAAAATTTTTAATTGATTTATTGCCTAACAATATCTTGTGTATGTTAGGTAATTATGTAGATGCCAAGGAGCTATAGAGCCAAGTAGCAAAGCTCCATGAAAATTTATCATCGGTTCAAGAAGAAGAAGAAGAAGAAAAGGAGTGCTCACGCTCTCAAGCTCAAAAAGAAACAAGTGTATCGTCATCCAAAGAGCTTGAGGATTTGGAGGTTGATAGGGAATCAACATCCGGATCGAAAGAGGTGGAAGAAGTGGAAGAAGCATCCACCTCTAGGATTGATGGGGAAGAGAGAACTTCCACACCGGAGCAACTTCAAGAGGAGCCATCCATCTCCGGGAGAGATGAAGAAGCTCAAGAACCCACTCCGATCACCATCACCCTAGGTAACTCAAGCATTTTGGTTTAAAATAAAATTCATATAATTTACTTTGAGTGTAGGGAAGCTGAGCATTACAAGAGAAAATGCCCAAAGAGAGTAAGAAAAGCTCCACCGGCACCAAAAGTTAAGGATGCCAATCCCCCAACAACCAAAAGCAAGGAGCAAGTGATTTGCTTCAAATGTCGGCAACCGGGACACTACCGGAGTCAATGCCTAAAGGGGGAAAAGAAGGGGCAAAGGGGAGCATCACAAGTAGGGGGAGCCACTAAGGCAAACCCTAAGGTATATAATTTTAATAATGCTCTTTCTAATTCAAATAATGTCAAAAAGCATGCTAGAAATAATTTTAGCAATCTTGCTATTTATCAAAAAGAGCATGCTAGAAATAGAGAATTTTGCCTAGGAGCTAAGAATGTCCACCTTAGAAATAAGGAGAAATTTGGGACTAATGTCCCTAGAAAAGTTTTACCTAGAGATTCTATTAGGAAAATAGGAGAACACCTAGGTCTTAATCCTAAATAGACTAGGCATATGCCTATGAAGTCCCATGCCCAAAGACCAAATAAAAATTCTAAAATTGGGCACTTAGAATTAGAGAACCAAGCCTTGAGGTCAAGGCTTGAAAAACTTGAAAAGACCCTCAAAAAGATGCAAAATCAATTTCAAGGGTCTAATGATCAAAGTCAAAGGTCCAAAAGTCAAAGTCAACACTTAGGACCTAAAAGACAAAAGTCAACCAAGGGCAAGAAGGGTTTGGGTCACAAACCTAAGCCTAAGGTGACTTATAATAGTGTTCCATTTGATTATGGAACACAAACTAGGTCTAGGAAGACCAAGGTTACTAGGGAAGTTATCCCTAAGAGTAATCATGGTAAGTGCCTAGTGGCTAGGGTTTCGAAGAAACCTAGGGTGGCCACTAAGAAGGTTATTAGGGAGGCAATCCCTATGGTTAACCTAGGCAAGACCACAATGACCAAGGCTACCAAGCCTAGGAAGGTCATTAGGAAGGTATCTTGGGAGGTTATCCCTAAGAAATACCTAATTAACCCTAGGAGCTCAAATAGTTTTTGAGTTCCTAAGAGCGTGATTGATTCACGCTAGATGGGTTTAGGGTGTGCTAACCTTGATTGGATGAATAGTTAACTCAACCATGGTAAAGGTGGCACTTTAGGTGATTTTCAAGGTTATGAATACCTTGGAAATAGATTTGATGTTAAATCCTAAAAGATTTTAGGATATGCCAATATTATTTAACAAGGTTGAAAAATCAATTAAATTGGCACAATTTAGGTTTAGAGGTGTGTGTGTGTCATTTTGGGTTTGTGGCACACATGGGATATTAGTAGTAATATTGTAAAATAAACCTAATTATATCAAATGACAACTAATATTGAAATTTAGATATTATTATACCTATACTTTTTATATGTCATGCTTTGATTGCCATATAACATGCCATGACATCATGTTTATTTTTATCATTTATATGTCACGATCATGCGTAGGATTAAGGATTAAATGTCATGTGTTTTTAGATTTAATCAAATTCCATGACATCATGATCATTGGTCATGTTTTATTTTGCTATCATTATGCCATGATCATTCATGCATTTAAGTTAATGAAAATTGAGTTAAGGACAATTGGCATGACTTGAAGTCCCATTTATAAGGGAATCAAGTAGAGTTGCCTTAGAAAAATACATGAAACCCTAGAGTAGGGAGAACAAAACCCACATCTCACATTACATTGACATGTATGTGTATTTATACACCCTAGATACATGTGAGATGTTAGGATATGAGTTAAGTTCAAGGTGCATAGTTTTTGCATCTAGATGAACTAAAACTCATCTAATTTCAATGGTGGATCATTGGGAAAGCATGTGTACTAGTCATGTACATAGAGCCCAAGGAATATGATCCAAAATAAGGTTTTAAAAACATTTTAAAATCATTTTGAAAAACCTTGGTGAAGTCTATCTTTTGATAGCAATCACCATTGATGAAGTTAATACAAAGTGAGCCAAAACTTAGAAGTTTTTCTTCACTTTTGAATTTTGTATCAATTTCAGTATTTTATGGGTAAAATATTTTTCTATTATTTTTCACCCATTGTATTAACTATAAGTAATATACGTATGAATTTTCACAATTTTTCGATATACGTAGAATTACTTATGATTTTTTGAAATTCGACTGATAATCAAATTGAATTAAGATCGATCGCTCGGGTGGCAATGATCGATGTGAGTGGCAATGATCGTAACTGACGGAGTCGATTGCCAATGTTGATTTCGAAAAAACAAGATTTGTTTAACCCGTGTTCAGCTATGGTAAAGGTCCCTAACCACTCCTAACCCTAGGATATGCTTTGGGAAGCTTTATAAAGGGTTAAAATCCATTGGATATGGATTAGGAGAGGTGTTAGGTCGATGTATCGAATTTAAGGTGTGGAAAGTTCAAGTTTAAACTTTGAACCTTAGTTTTGATGGTTTAGAGTTCCTATTGGCTTAGTGGCTTCCCAAGGATATTGTTAGTGCAATGGTCAAGGGGGAGCAAGCCTTTAGGGGGAGGTATCCATCATGGGATGATGGATGTGTTTTTCTCTTCTTGAGGGAGAGAAGTTATGGGGAGAATGTCATCAATTGGGAAAATTGATGGGTTTTTGATACCCAATTTGGAAATTGGGAGAGTGACTAGGATTGCCTCTCTTGAGTGACATGGAACTTATCACTAGGAAGATGGTAGACATCCTAGGTATTTTTGGACCAAGGGGGAGATTGTAAGATCTCATTGGGACATGAGACATTGACCTCCTTGGAGAGATAACCTTTTTGATGTATGTCCAAAAGGGGGAGAAAGTGAGATTACGAATTTGGGAAATTGGTAAAGGAATTTGAGTTAGTGTTTTAACTCAATGTTTTGTTTGGTTTTTGTCAAACATCAAAAACATTGTCCAAAAGGGGGAGATTATTGGTGCAATCGACCCAGGTCACGATTGACCAGGACTCGAGTTTGGCTCGAGAGATGTTTTGATGTTAGACAAAAACATATGACAATGTAATTGTCATGGGAAAGTCTAAGTCTTGGGTACTTGGCATGGAAAGTCCAAGTGGGACACTTGGCATTTGGGAGAGTCCAAGCATGAGTCTTGGCAAATGGAAAGTCCAACATGGGTTGACAAGGAAAGTCCAAGCATGTGTCTTGGCAAGGAAAGTCCAAGCATAGATCTTGGAAATGGAAAGTCCAACATGGGTTGGCAAGGGAAAGTCCAAGCTTGAGTCTTGGCACTTGAGAAGTCCAAGGGGATGATATTGGCGGCGTAAAGTCCAAGGGTGAAGTCTTGGCAGCATAAGTCCAATGGTTGGCAGCATAAAGTCCAAGCGGAGTCTTGGCGGTGTAAGTCCAATGTGCCTTGGCGGTGTAGACACCATTAGCATGACATAGCCGATGGAAGCACCTGAAGGCTAGCGCAATGGATGAACAAGTCATGGATGACTTGGAGGGATCTGAGAGGCATGAGGCTGATAGAGGTGGCTAGAAGGCTTAGGTCTAGGCTAAGGGTGGTCTAGCAAGTATGGGGGAACCATACTTGGGATAAAACCTAATGTTTAAGGTGTGCAAGTCGACTGGTGAGAGTCAACTAGGGTTTGATCATGCGAAGTGGTAGTAGTCGAGCCGAGATGGGCAATGATCGAGATTAAAGCGATCCGATCTTGTGATCAGTCGACTGGTGCTCGGGTTTTGGAGCACAGATTAGAGTCTCACTCGACCGCTGCGGTCAGCAATCGAGTGATGGCTTGATCAGTTGATTGATGGTCATAATCAGTCTACTGATGGTGGATCCGTTGGACTTTTCCAGCGTGGATCTAGCCGTTGTCTCACGAGAACAGTGGCATCAGTCAACTGATGGTCCCGAGAAGTCGACTGATCAACTTTTTCCAGCACAGGTTGAAGCTATAAAAGGAGCTCGTGATGGAGGAAAAAGCATCGATTTTCTTGGATGTTTTGAAGCGATTTGCTGCTATAAATCAGGGCTTTCAAGTGCTAGTCCAAGGCAATCAACAAGCAAGCTTCCAAAGAGTTTTTGTAAAGTATTCTTTACTTCTCTTGTTGTATTTCATATTGTATTTGCTTGTTGTATTTAGTTTATTGTTGTAAACTATTGTAAGAGGTTTCTCTGCCTCCGACTTGTGTCAAGAAGGAGTATTTGTGATTAGTGATTGCATTGGCTTCGCTAGAGCTCATTAGAGCTCGATCCGTGGAGTAGGAACCGTTCGGTTCTGAACCACGTTAAACATCTTGTGTTTGTGATTGTGTTTCGTGTTATTACTTTTATTATTATTATTCCGCTGCGCTAAAATGATTTGTAGACGCGATCATGATCAAATTCCATCATCGGTACTAGCACGCGCTATTCACCCCCCTTTAATGTCTAATCGATCCCCTACAATACTGGCAACCGGGACACTATCGGAATCAATGCCCAAAGGGGGAGAAGAAGACTCAAAGGGGAGCTTCACAGGTAGGGGGAGTCGCTAAGGCTAACCCTAAGTTATACTTAAATAATTCTACAGTAGGGATTTATTATGCAAAATAGCATATGCGCAACGGAAAAATAGGATCCCTTCCAAGTGATCCTTGCGAAAGAAAACCTCGTACAAAAATAAATTTCTCAAAACCTATCTTATAGGAGAATGTTACCTTTGTTGCATGCCCTTTTAAATCCCGCTTCTCCTTGTGTTTGTTGGATCTTTTAGCATGTTCAAATGTTCGTGCCTCTATATGTATCCACACTAGCAAGCTCTTGTCTCACAAAAGAAACTAGAAGAGCTCTCCTTTACTTCTTGCTAGAGAAGTCCCTAAAGGAGTGGAAGGTAGGGAAAAAGAGAAAGGAAGAAGAAGACCACTCTTCTTGCTACACTCACAAAAGCCACACAACCAAAGCCTCTCACCACCAAGCTCTCTCCAAGCCTCAAGCTTCCCTCTCCTTGGCCGGCCACCCCTTGGAGTGTTTTATAGGATTGGAAAAACCTTTCACCTCCTATCACATTCAATGCAATCAATTGCATTGAAAAACAATCAAACAAGGAGTTTTACACTCCTTGTTTGGCCGGCCACATGTGGAGGAAATCCAAAGGTCAAAACCCTTTGTCTCCTTCCACCTCATCAAGCTTATGTGGCATGCTTATGTGGCATTCATGAATGTTGAATTAATCTTATTAATTCAATAAGCTTATGTTATCATATTGAATTAATCTCATTAAATCAATAAGGTAACATATTGAATTAATCTTATTAAATCAATTTATCTTAGGATATCATGATAACATATTTATTTAATCTTATTAAATTAATAAGCTTAGCATATTGAATTAATCTCATTAAATCAATAAGCTAAAATTCTCTTTAAGCTTAAAGTGCAAAAGACCATTTTGTACTTAAGCTTATTCCCAAATTATTCTAGTCAAACTAGAATGCACTAATTCTTCTAATCATCATGCTCTTTGTGTGTGACCCTATAGGCTCTCATAACGTTGGCAGTGGATCTAAACTCTTTTAGATACACAAGCAATGAGCGACATCTAGCAATACATCATTGCTACCCAAGTTACGAAATAAGTCAAGATCCGACCAACCTTTCCGTGACTACTATAATGTATGACCGTGTCCTTCTATTCTTGATATCAGATTGACCAATGAGGCATAGACCATGTCATCCTCGATCAATCTATGTGTTTCTTGATCCTTGAGTAAACTAACTCAAACAAATGAGCTCAATATCTCATATTAACTCATTCGAGCATGACCATGCGTTTTAGTAGTTCTACTTAATCAAGGGGCCCACAGATATCACTCCCGTCATATGGGAGGGATAGATCCCATCTACATCACTCACATCCCTCCGCATAATTTGTTATATACCCAGTAATTGCCTTTATGGTCCACCCTGTTACGGGTGACGTTTGACGATACCAAAGTACATAACTCCTTATGTAGGGAACCGTAGTGACTTCAGGTTTGAGGACTATTCATACCAATAGTCACATGAGAAAGTTTATGACACTCATATGATGATCCATGAAACTTTCTCATGGCGGGTCAGTTCAGTATATATTCTCTAATATATACCCATGTGTCAACTTGATATCATATATCCATGACTTGTGAGATCAAGTCATCAACTAACCTACATGCTAGTCTTTATGTATTAATATTGCCCTTGCATATTAATACTTGACTAGGAACATTTAGGAAAGTGTTCTCTACAGCCTCTCATAATCAATTCTGCCAATTGATGTGCTGTAGATAAGAACCTACTTTTCTAGGGCATTATTATATTTAATTTAGCTGGCACAAGCAAGACGTAAATATAATAACCAATCCTTTGCCTTTATAGAATATGATACAAAATGTTCCCTATTCAACCATCACATGATTGGTTCTAGGGCTATAACTAACAATCTCCCACTAGCACTAGTACCAATCACTATAATATCTGATACCTAGTGACCTAGTGTGACCATCATGCTTCCTCTGTGCCAAAGCCTTGGTCAATGGATCTGCGATGTTAGTTTCTGTCGGTACTCTGCATATCCTCACATCTCCTCTATCGATGATCTCTCGAATGAGATGGAAGTGCCGCAGTATGTGTTTGATCCGCTGATGTGATCGAGATTCCTTAGCCTGTGCAATAGCCCCATAGTTGTCACAATAGAGGTCTATTTGATCTGCAATGCTAGGAACTACCCCAAGTTCACTGATGAACTTGCGGAGCCAAACAACCTCCTTTGCTGCATCAGACGCAGCAATATACTCGACTTCTATTGTAGAATCAGCAACTGTGTCCTGCTTCGAACTTTTCTAGCTCACAGCTCCACCATTCAGGCAAAACACGTACCCCGATTGCGATCTATAGTCATCCTTGTCTGTTTGGAAGCTTGCATCACTGTAACCCTTTACAGTTAGCTCCTCATTGGCTCCAAATATCAGGAAATATTCTTTCGTTCTTTGTAAGTATTTAAGAATATTTTTGACTGCTATCCAGTGACTTTCACTTGGATCCGACTGGATCTGACTGGTATCTACTCGTCATGCTCAAAGCATACGAGACGTCAGGACGAGTACAAAGCATGGCGTACATGATAGACACTATAGCAGATGCATAAGGGATCTTATCCATGCGATCTCTCTCCTCCTTAGAAGAGGGACATTGAGTCTTCGAAAGACTCACACCATGTGATAAAGGCAGAAATCCTTTCTTGGAATTTTGCATAGCAAAACGATCTAGCACTTTATCAATGTATGTACTATGACTTAGGCCAAGTAATCTTTTAGATCTATCTCTATAGATCTTGATGCCTAGAATATAGGCAGCTTCACCTAAGTCTTTCATCGAGAAACAATTCCCTAACCACATCTTCACAGACTGGAGTGAGGGAATATCATTTTCGATGAGAAGTATGTCATCTACATACAAGATAAGAAATACAACTGTGCTCCCACTATTTCTCTTGTAGACACAAGGTTCATCTTCATTCTTGATGAAACCAAACTCCTTGATTGCATCATCGAATTGAAGATTCCAGCTTCGAGAGGCTTGCTTTAGTCCATAAATGGACCTTTGCAGTTTGCATACCTTTCCAGGATGCTTTGGATCTTCAAAACCCTCAGGCTGTGTCATGTACACATCCTCGAGTAGCTTTCCATTCAGAAAAGCGATTTTGACATCCATCTGCCAGATCTCATAATCGTGGTAGGCTGCAATAGCAAGTATGATCCGAATGGATTTAAGCATCGCAACTGGTGAAAAGGTTTCATCATAGTCAATACCATGAATTTGTTTGAATCCTTTAGCCACCAATCTACCTTTATAGGTATGCTTATTACCATCCATGTCAGTCTTTACTTTAAAGACCCACTTACACCCAATGGGTTTTACCCCTTCAGGTGGATCAACCAAAGTCCATACTTGGTTAGTGTACATGGATTTCATTTCGGATCTCATGGCCTCTAGCCATTTCTCGGAATCTGGGCTCATCATAGCTTCTTGATAGGATGTAGGCTCGTCAAGATCGACAAGAAATACATCACCGTTGTCAGTCAAGAGAAAAGAATATCTCTTGGGTTGATGACGGATCCTATCAGATCTATGAAGAGGTTGGTCTACTTGAACAGGTGTTTGCTCCACAACTCTTTGGGCAACAATTTCCTCATCCACAACACTTTGTGGTGCCTGTTCATTTTCCATCGAAGCCTTAGTGTTATCTTCATCTTGAATTTCTTCAAGATGAATTTTACTCCCACTAGTTTTTCTAGAAATAAATTCTGTTTCTAGAAAGACAGCATTTCTGGCAACAAACACCTTGCCAAGTGTGGGATTGTAAAAGTAATATCCCTTAGTTTCCTTGGGATATCCTACAAAATAACACTTATCTGATTTGGGTCCTAGTTTATCTGAGACTTGACGTCTAACATAAGCTTCACAACCCCAAATCTTTATAAAATACATTTTGGGACTCTTCCCAGTCCATAACATATATGGTGTCTTTTCTACGGCTTTTGATGGGACGCGATTAAGTGTGAAAGCGGCTGTCTCTAGAGCTAAACACCAAAAGGAAGTAGGTAGATCAGTCTGGCTCATCATTGATCGTACCATATCTAATAGAGTATGATTTCTCCTCTCAGATACACCATTCCATTGTGGTGTTCCAGGTGGAGTGAGTTGGGATATTATCCCACACTCAGCCAGGTGATCACGAAACTCTTGACTAAGGTATTCACCACCTCGATCTGATCGAAGTAGCTTAATACGCTTACCAAGTTGGTTTTGTACTTCATTCTTGAATTCTTTGAACTTTTCAAAGGATTCTGACTTATGTCTCATCAAATATAAGTAGCCAAATCTACTCATATCATCAGTGAAAGTAATAAAGTACTTATAGCCTCCTCTGGTTTCGACATTGAAAGGGCCACATACATCAGTATGTATGAGTCCTAAAAAGTCCGTCGCTCTCTCGCCATGTCCACTAAATGGAGTTTTAGTCATCTTTCTTAAAAGACAAGATTCGCATACCTTATATGATTCAAAATCAAATGAGTCCAACAATCCATCTTTATGGAGTTGGAATATGCGTTTTTCATTTATGTGACCTAGGCGACAGTGCCAGAGATATGTTTGGTTCAATTTATTCGATTTGAACCATTTGGTATTTACGTTATAAATTGGGTTTTCTAAATCTAAAACATAAAGACCATTCATAAGTGGTGCATTACAATAGAACATTTCATTCAAATAAATGGAACAACATTTGTCCTTTATTATAAAAGAAAAGTTTTTCTTGTCTAAACAAGATACATAAATTATGTTCTTCGTTAATGCAGGTACATAAAAGCACTCCTCTAGTTCTAAGATAAGCCCAGTGGGCAAAGACAAAGAATATGTTCCTACAGCTACATCAGCAACTTTTGCGCCATTGCCTACTCGTAGGTCCACTTCGCCCTTTGCCATTAGTCTACTATTTCTCAATCCCTGCACATTAGTACAAATGTGAGATGCACATTCGATATCTAATACCCATGTAGAAGAAATAGATAGATTAACTTCTATAACGTGTATACCTGAGGCAGAAGTCTCACTTCTTTTCTTATTTACTTCCTCAAGGTAGACTTTGCAGTTCCGCTTCTAGTGTCCAGTCTCACCGCAATGGAAACAGTCCCCTTCCTTAGGTACTTTACCTTTACCCTTTGAAGTGGATGAATTGACCTTGCCTTTGGCTTGGGTCTTACCCTTGCCTTTGCGCTTACCTTTGCCCTTCTTGACCTTTAGTACGTTACTAACTTTCTTCTTGAGATTCAGTTCAGCAGTTCTTAACATGCTGAGAATCTCAGGCAAAGGCTTATCAATTTCATTCATGTTATAATTCATGACAAATTGATTATATGCTTCCGACAATGATTGCAGGATAACATCGGTTGCCAATTCTTGGCTCAGTGGAAAACCTAGTCTTTCAAGGTTCTCAACGTACCCTATCATTTTAAGTACGTGAGTTCCTACAGGTGTTCCTTCTTGCATCTTGCATGCAAAAAGAGCCTTAGACACTTCAAAACGCTCGTGCCTAGCTTGTCCTTGATATAGTTGTTTCAAATGCTCAACCATACCATAGGCATCCATGTTCTCATGTTGCTTCAGCTCGAGTTCATGGTGGCAAGCATAAGACATGACACATCTGCGTCATCTTGATGCTTCTTATAAGCATCCTTTTCAAAGACGAGTGGCGCGAGGAGGGTGTTTGAGGATAGACTGCTCTAGGACATCTGATTTATGTTCTTGCTTGAGGATAATCCTCAAGTTCCTATACCAGTCTAGAAAGTTAGCTCCATTGAGCTTGTCTTTCTCAAGGACAGATCGCAAGTTGAGGGGGTGTGTCGTGTTAGATGACATGGTGATCTACAACATCAAAATGCAAAATTAAGTATCATACCTAAGTCATTTAATTAGGCCTTTAATTAAATGAGGCTCCCACTAAATTCTCATAGCTTTGATATGAGCTAATCATTGATGTAGGCAAACACATTTTGCTTACATCATTAGCTTCTATTTAGCTATAAATTTATATGGGATAAAGATCCACATCATACTTCATCTTGAGTTAGCTTTGGCTAATCGCCCAAGACGTAGTATGATTAGGTAGGCAATCTTTTGCCAATTACATCTGATGTAACTCTTTAATAGCTTTGGTTAAGTTTAGATTAGTTTAGTGCTTATTCCTAAACCAGCTTCCAGGCCGTGGCAAGGCACAGAGGCCTTCTTTGATATCGGAGCAACGACCACTTTCTAAGACAAATCTGATGTTCGGAAATCACACAAAACTAATTTTAAAACTTATGTTCAAAGCTAATATATGCCTCTACTTTCTTAATTAATTAAGAAAAACTTAATCAAGTCTTAACCAAGTTTGATAGCGGGACATCACGATTGTCCACTCGCACTCTTCTAAGATAAAATGCATTGCTTTGCTTTGGCAAACCCAACAACAAATGATCGAGGAAGTAGTGAGTACCAAACTTTGGTAGGCATATCGTTTTTGACTTATTAAGAAATAAACTTAAACATGCATCACATACATATTAGCATACATCACATATAAGCTAAATTAACATGCATCACATACATATTAAACTGAGTGTGTCATGGTTAAAGCCCTTATTCTACAATCTTCTCAAGCCAATGAAAAGATTGATTGGTCAACCTAGGGATAACATCTTCTCCCAAGTGCTTCCTTTTGGTTGTCTTGTGTTGTTGACTTCCTCCTTGTAACGTCATCTTCCAATGGACCCTCCATCTTTATTTTGTATATTACAAAAGGAGAAATACTCGAGTTACATTCGAGTCTAAAACTAATTTTACAACAAGAATTTTAGGAGAAAAGCATGACACGATGGCCGTATTAAGAATTACAACACACACATTCACAAACCTTTTGGGACTAGGCCATAACCATGCACCATGTCAATTTTAACTTTTAAAAGACATCGGATATTTTATTATGTTTGAAAAATTGCTAATGCAATTATCAACTCATAATAAAATTTATCCTACTTCTATATCATATATAAAATAGAGAAAACCTATTTTTATACGATCTTTCGCAAGTGGCTCTGATACCACTGTAGGGATTTATTATGCAAAATAGCATATGCGCAACGGAAAAATAGGATCCCTTCCAAGTGATCCTTGCGAAAGAAAACCTCATACAAAAATAAAGTTCTCAAAACCTATCTTATAGGAGAATGTTATCTTTGTTGTGTGCCCTTTTAAATCCCGCTTCTCCTTGTGTCTGTTGGATCTTTTAGCACGTTCAAATGTCCGTGCCTCTATATGTATCCACACGAGCAAGCTCTTGTCTCACAAAAGAAACTAGAAAAGCTCTCCTTTACTTCTTGCTAGAGAAGTCCCTAAAGTAGAGGAAGGTAGGGAAAAAGAGAAAGGAAGAAGAAGACCACTCTTCTTGCTACACTCATAAAAGCCACACAACCAAAGCCTCTCACCACCAAGCTCTCTCCAAGCCTCAAGCTTCCCTCTCCTTGGCCGGCCACCCCTTGGAGTGTTTTATAGGATTGGAAAAACCTTTCACCTCCTATCACATTCAATGCAATCAATTGCATTGAAAAACAATCAAACAAGGAGTTTTACACTCCTTGTTTGGCCAGCCACATGTGGAGGAAATCCAAAGGTCAAAACCCTTTGTCTCCTTCCACCTCATCAAGCTTAAGTGGCATGCTTAAGTGGCATGCTTATGTGACATTCATGCATGTTGAATTAATCTTATTAATTCAATAAGCTTATGTTATCATATTGAATTAATCTCATTAAATCAATAAGGTAACATATTGAATTAATCTTATTAAATCAATTTAGCTTAGGATATCATGATAACATATTTATTTAATCTTATTAAATTAATAAGCTTAGCATATTGAATTAATCTCATTAAATCAATAAGCTAAAATTCTCTTTAAGCTTAAAGTGCAAAAAACCATTTTGTACTTAAGCTTATTCCCAAATTATTCTAGTCAAACTAGAATGCACTAATTCTTCTAATCATCATGCTCTTTGTGTGTGACCTTATAGGCTCTCATAACATTGGCAGTGGATCTAAACTCTTTTAGATACACAAGCAATGAGCGACATCTAGCAATACATCATTGCTACCCAAGTTACGAAATAAGTCAAGATTCGACAAACCTTTCCGTGACTACTATAATGTATGATCGTGTCCTTCTATCCTTGATATCAGATTGACCAATGAGGCATAGACCGTGTCATCCTCGATCAATCTATGTGTTTCTTGATCCCTGAGTAAACTAACTCAAACAAATGAGCTCAATATCTCATATTGACTCATTCGAGCATGGCCATGCGTTTTAGTAGTTCTACTTAATCAAGGGGCCCATAGATATCACTCCCGTCATATGGGAGGGATAGATCCCATCTACATCACTCACATCCCTCCGCATAATTTGTTATATACCCAGTAATCGCCTTTATGGTCCACCCTGTTACGGGTGACGTTTGACGATACCAAAGTACATAACTCCTTATGTAGGGAACCGTAGTGACTTCAGGTTTGAGGACTATTCATACCAATAGTCACATGAGAAAGTTTATGACACTCATATGACGATCCATGAAACTTTCTCATGGCGGGTCAGTTCAGTATATATTCTCTAATATATACCCATGTGTCAACTTGATATCATATATCCATGACTTGTGAGATCAAGTCATCAATTGACCTACATGCTAGTCTTTATGTATTAATATTGCCCTTGCATATTAATACTTGACTAGGAACATTTAGGAAAGTGTTCTCTATAGCCTCTCATAATCAATTCTGCCAATTGATGTGCTGTAGATAAGAACCTACTTTTCTAGGGCATTATTATATTTAATTTAGCTGGCACAAGCAAGACGTAAATATAATAACCAATCCTTTGCCTTTATAGAATATGATACAAAATATTCCCTATTCAACCATCACATGATTGGTTCTAGGGCTATAACTAACAATCTCCCACTAGCACTAGTACCAATCACTATAATATCTGATACCTAGTGACCTAGTGTGACCATCATGCTTCCTTTGTGCCGAAGCCTTGGTCAATGGATCTGCGATGTTAGCTTCTGTCGGTACTCTGCATATCCTCAGCTACTTCTAATTTAAATATTAAAAAGCATGCTAGGAATTTTAATTCTCTTGCAATTTATGAAAAGCATGCTAATAGGAACAAGTACTTTTGTTTAGGAGCTAAGAATTTTCATTTTGAAAATAAGGAGAAATTTGGGACTAATGTCCCTAAAAACAATTCATCTAAGAACAAATCTAGGTCAAATAACACTAGACCAATTTTACCTAGGGAGACAATTAGAAAGGTGCAAGAGCACCTAGGTTTCAATGCTAAATGGACTAGACATATGCCTAGAAATTACAAAAATGATCAAAGAAATAATGGGCCCACACAATTAAAGAAATTAGAATTAGATAACCAAGCCTTGAGGTCAAGGATTGAGAAATTTGAAAAGACCCTAAATAAGATACAAAATCAATATCAAGGGTCTAATGGTCAAAGTCAAGGGTCCGAATCTCAAAGTCAACACCTAGGACCTAAAAGACTAAAGTCAACCAAGGGCAAGAAAGGTTTGAGTCACAAACCTAAGCCTAAGGTGACTTATCATAGTGTTCCATTTGATTATGGAACACAATCTAGGTCTAGGAAGACCAAGGTTACTAGGGAAGTTATTCCTAAGAATAACCATGGTAAGTGCCTAGTGGCTAGGGTTTCTAGGAAACCTAGGGGGGCCACTAAGAAGGTTACTAGGGAGGCAATCCCTAGAGTTAACCATGACAAGACCAAAATGACCAAGGTTACCAAGCCTAGGAGGGTCATTAGGAAGGTATCAAGGGAGGTTATCCCTAAGGAATACCTAATTAACCCTAGGAGCTCAAATAGGTTTTGGGTTCCTAAGAGCGTGATTGATTCACGCTAGATGGGTTTAGGGTGTGCCAACCTTCATTGGATGGGTAGTTAACCTAACCATGGTAAAGGTGACACTTTAGGTTATTTTCAAGATTATGGATACCTTGGAAATAGATTTGAATTATGATCCTAAAAGATTTTAGGATGTACCAATACTATTTGAGAAGTTTGATATATTGATCAAATTGACACAATTTAGGTCTAGAGGTTTGTGTGCCATTTTGGTTTTTTGGCACACATGGGAGATTAATAGTAATATGACAAAATAAACCTAATTATATCAAATGGCAACTAATATTGAAATTTAGGTATTATATATCTTTATATTTTATATGCCAGATTAGGGAGAACAAAACTCACATCTCACATTACATTGACATGTATGTGTATTTATACACCCAAGATACATGTGAGATGCTAAGATATGAGTTAAGTTCAAGATGCATAGTTTTTGCATCTAGATGAACTAAAACTCATCTTAATTCAAAGGTGGATCATTGGAAAAGCATGTGTACAAGTCATGTACATAGAGCCCAAGGAATATGATCCAAAATAAGGTTTTGAAAATATTTTAAAATCATTTTGAAAAACCTTGGTGAAGTCTATCTTTTGATAGCAATCACCATTGATGAAGTTGATACAAAGTGAGTCAAAACTTAGAAGTTTTTCTTCACTTTTGAATTTTGTATCAATTTCACTATTTTATGAGTAAAATAATTTTCAAATATTTTTCACCCATTGTATTGACTATAAGTAATATACGTATGAAGTTTCATGATTTTTCGATATACATAGAATTACTTATGATTTTCTGAAATTCATTTCTGATAATTGAAATTCTGATATTTCAGTTATCAGTCGACTGCCCTGGGTGACAGTCGACTGATGTGAGTCTCAGTCGACTAGTAACTGACGTAGTCGACTGACAATGCTGATTTCGAGAAAACAAGGTTTGTTTAGCCCGTGTTCAGCCGCGGTTAAGGTACCTAACCACTCCTAACCCTAGGACATGCTTTGGGAAGCATTATAAAGGGTGAAAATCCATTGGATATAGATTAGGAGAGGTGTTAGGAGAATGTATCAAATTTAAGGTGTGGAAAGTTTAAGTTTGAACTTTGAACTTTATTTTTGATGGTTTAGAGTTCCTATTTGCTTAGGGACTTCCCAAGGACATTGTTGGTGCAATGGTCAAGGGGGAGTAAGTCTTTAGGGGGAGGTATCCATCATGGGATGATGGATGTGTTTTTTCTCTTCTTGAAGGAGAGAATGTCATCAATTGGGAAAATTGATGGGTTTTTGATACCCAATTTGGAAATTGGGAGAGTGAATAGGATTGCCTCTCTTGAGTGATATGAAACTTATCACTAGGAAGATGGTAGGCATCCTAGGTATTTTTGGACCAAGGGGGAGATTGTAAGATCTCATTGGGACATGAGACATTGACCTCCTTGGAGAGATAACCTTTTTGATGTATGTCAAAAAGGGGGAGAAGGTAAAATTACCAATTTGGGATAATTGGTAAGGGATTTGAGTAAGTGTTCTAACTCATTGGTTGGTTTGGTTTTTGTCAAACATCAAAAAGGGGGAGATTGTTGGTGCAATCGACCCAGGTAACGATTGACCAGGACTCGAGCTTGGCTCGAGAGATGTTTTGATGTTCGAAAAAAACATATGACAATGTGATTGTCATGGGAAAGTCCAAGTCTTGGGTACTTGGCATGGAAAGTCCAAGTGGGACACTTGACATTTGGGAAAGTCCAAGCATGGGTCTTGGCATGGAAAGTCCAACATGGGTTGGCAAGGGAAAGTCCAAGCATGGGTCTTGGCAATGGAAAGTCCAATATGGGTTGGCAAGGGAAAGTCCAAGCTTGAGTCTTGGCATTTGAGAAGTCCAAGGGGTTGATATTGGCAGCGTAAAGTCCAAGCAGAGTCTTGGCGATGTAAGTCCAATGTGCCTTGGCGGTGTAGACACCGTCAGCATGACATAGCCTATGGAAGCACCTGAAGGCTAGCGCGATGGATGAACAAGTCATGGATGACTTGGAGGGATCAAAGAGGTGTGAGGCTGATGGAGGTGGATAGAAGGCTTAGGTCTAGGCTAAGGGTGGTCTAGCAAGTATGGGGGAACCATACTTGGGCTAAAACCTCATGTTTGAGGTATGTCAGTCGACTGGTGAGAGTCAACTAGGGTTTGATTGCGGGAAGTGGCCTAGCAATCGACTGCCATAGGTGGGAAGTCGACTGATTGGTCGAGCAGTCGAATGATCTTGTGATCAGTCAACTGGTGCTCAGGTTTTGGAGCACAGAATGGAGTCTCACTCGACCGCTGCGGTCAACAGTCGAGTGAAGGCTTGATCAGTCGACTGATGGTCATAATCAGTCGACTGATGGTGGATCCATTGGACTTTTCTAGTGTGGATCTAGCCGTTGTCTCACGACAACAGTGGAAACAATCGACTGATGGTCACGAGTAGTCAACTGATCGGCATTTTCCAGCACAGATTGAAGCTTTAAATGCAACTCGTGATGGAGGAAAAACCAAGGGTTTCTTGAGGGCATTTGGGGCGATTTGCTGCTGCAAATCAATTCTCCAAGTTGATTTCAAGCAACCAAGCGATCAAGCAATCCAAAGGCAATTGTAAAGTAGTTTTCTTTACTTGCATTGTATTTCATTAGTGTAATTGTTTGTATCTATTTCTTATTGTTGTAAGAATCTTTGTACGAGATTTCTTCGCCTCCGACTTGTGTCGAGAAGGAGTATTTATGATTAGTGAGTGTGTGTGCATCACTAGAGCTCTTTAGAGCTCGATCCGTGGAGTAGGAACTGTTCGGTTCCGAACCACGTTATATCTTTGTGTTCGTGTTTGTTTTAATTTGTTATTGCTTTTATTATTATTATTTTGCTGCGCATAGCGAGTTTTGTAGAGATGAACGCGAACGAGTTCCATCACATATAACACGATGCTATTCACCCTCCTCTAGCGTTACAACGATCACCCTACAAAAACTAGTAAGCAAATCTAATCTAGGCCCGATCCAAACTATACACTTTTGATCCGATATTAAATCTATAGTCCCCGAAAATGGTGCCAAAAACTTGATGCACACAAGCACAACCTCAAATCGCTGATGAGGATTGCCAAGGATTTGATGCGCGTGCTCGTGCTCAATGCTCGTAAGTGCACGGTTGTCGTTAAGTTATAATTTAAGTATCGATCCCATAGAGTCTGAGATTTGAATATCGTTCGTTCAGTGGATGTCGTTGTTCGAAGTTAATCTCCTGAGAGTAAGGTTTGCGAGGTCGATGGTAGTCCTAACTCAATTACGGTGTCACTTGAAGAAAATGAAGGTAGGTTCAAAGTTCCCTTAAAGGATTCTAGGACTTCGGTTTCACTTGTGCATTGAACATGCTATCAATTTAATGCTTTTAGGATCTCTAATTATGATCTTACAGGCGGATCATCATGTATTTGCTCGATGAACTTTTGCTTCTACTGGGAACTACCAATTTCTAACCAAGTTTCCGTTTCGAATCATCAGAGCTCAGGGGGTTGATACCATTGGGAGGCCCTGTTAGGGAGATCTCTTGCCATGATTAGGTTTTGATGTGTGTGGCAAAGGGTTTAAGTTAGTTTGTTATTTTGATTTGATATGTGCGTTGAAGTCGTGCAGGACTTAGTAATTCGCACATGGAGCCGTGGCGAGTTTTACATCTCATGACTCGGTCCTTGAGTCGGTGAAGGATAGCTTTGCGGAAGCCGTGCGCTTGGAGCATCCGAGGGACCGTCGGACGAGGAGCTTGGAGTGAAGCCAGAGGAAGTAGACTTCGAGGCAAGAGACGTGAAGGAGCATTGCAGAGTCGTGCGCCTGATGCTGTCGAGGGACGTGGCCGCGAACGAAGAGAACTTTGAAGGCGAGGGACTCCGAGGGATGAGAGTGAGCAAATGTAACCCGGGAAGGGGTAGCTCTTAGGTGAAACTTGGCCATTTGGCCAAGTGTCGGATGAGTTTTCACGACACCAGTCGACTGCCATGTCATGGCAGTCGACTGTTCTGAGTCGATGGTTTGATCAACTGGTCTAATGTGGCTGGTTCAAGTTGATCAGTCGACTGCCGGCAACGGTCAGTCGACTGATGGCTTGATCAGTCGACTGCTCATGGGGAGCAGTCGACTGATGACACTGTGCACGGGCACAGAATGGAGTCGATCTCGTGGAGCACTCGACTGATTGACATCAGTCGACTGATGGGTGCCATCAGTCGACTGATGGGTGCCATCAGTCGACTGATGCCAATACCGTTGGATGGAATCCAATGTGGAAAGCGTCCGTTATTGGGCAACGGCTACAAGACCAGTCGACTGATCGAGGGAATCAGTCGACTGCTCTTGTGTCAATGGGAAGAAACCCTCTTCCTCTATAAAAAAAAAGGGGATGGAGCTTTGGAAGCCTAATGATTATGCTCTAATCTTCTCCCAAAGTGCTCTAAGTGTTTTTCCACTCTTCTTACTTGCTTTATTTCCATTCTATTGTAAGAAGAGAAATTGTAAAGAGGTTACCTCCACCTAGCTTGGTGCAAAGGAGAGATCTAGTGAATTTGGAGGAGTGATTCACCTTGGACGAATCGGACCGTGGATTAGAGGCGTAGCCGTGAACCACGTTACATCTCCGTGTTTGCATTGTTTGTATTTCTCTTTGGTTAATTTTCTTATCTTTATTAGTATTCCGCTTGCGCTAATCTTTTGTAGATGAGTAAATTCCGACATCCAACGAAAGAGAGCTATTCACCCCCTCTAGCCGGCCGTTTCGATCCCCAACGAGTGGTATCAGAGCCAAGTCACTTGTCGAGGACTAACCGCCGCAACAAGCACTTCATCAAAAGATGGCCGGCTCGAACATTCATCCGCCAAAGTTCGAAGGGGAATTCGCTTGGTGGAAGAAGCGAATGGAGGTATTCTTCGAGACCAATTTTGATATTATGCTTATAATGGAAAATGGTTTCGAGTTGCCTAGGGATGAAAGGGGTGAACCAATCGAAAAATCACGATGAACTAAGAAGCAAAGAGAGGAGCACCTTTCAAACTCAAAGGCAAAACATCATCTTCTCAATGTGCTCCCACAACAAGAGATCAACCGGATCGGAGAATGTGCTAGCGCCAAAGAGATGTGGGAGAAGCTTGTAGAACTCCATGAAGGCATATCCGAGGCCAAGCTAGCAAGGAGAGATGTCTTCCGCTCCCAACTCAACAACATTAAACTATAAAAGGGAGAAAAGGTACTTTCCTTACATTCTCGTTTCAAGGAAATTATAACCGATTTGTCAAGTGTAGGTGAGAAGCTATCAAACTGGGATATGGTTATGAAGGCTATAGATGCCTTTCCGCGGTCCTCAAAGTGGAGCTCCATGGTGGACTCCTTCTATATTTTGAAGAATTTAGAAGTGAGCACCTTGGAGGAGTTCTTCTCAACAATGGAGCTTCATGAAACAAGACTTGAAGGAATAGTTGAAGAGCCTAGAATCCAACTTCAAGAGGAGTAGCATTGATGGCCAACAAGGGGAAGAAGAAGATGGAGATCCCCTCCTCCGATGATGATGAAGCATCCTCCTCCTCATCCATGGATAGCACGGAAGAGGCTTATATGGTAAGGAGGGTAAGACGTGCTTTAAAAGGTTTTAGATTTAACAAATCAAATGATACGAATAGAAGACCAAGGGGGAAAATCATTTGTTACAATTGCCAAGGAGAGGGACACATAAGGGATAATTGTCCCCTCCTAAACAAGAGCAAGGAAGAGAGGAAAAAGAAAGAAGAAAAGAAGAAGAAAAAGGGGAGAAAAAAGAAGGAAGAAGAGAAGAAAGCTAAAGAAAAGGGAAAGGCCAAGGCGTTCAAAGCAAAGACATGGGATGATCTTCCTTCCTCATCTTCATCCGAAGAAGAGGAACAAGTCTACTCCAACCTTGCATTGATGGCCTTCGACGATTTGGATTGCTCCTCCACCGAAAATGAAGAATCAAGCTCAAGTGGAGAGAGCTCAAATGAAGGGGGAGCCTCCTCTACCTCCTCATCCGAAGAAGAAGAGGACATGGAAACTATGGTAACTAACCTTTCACCCCATAAGATAGTTTCCATGATTTCTAGTCTTACTAAGGATTTATTTAGAGCAAAGAAGAAAAACAAATGCATGCTAGATCAAATTAAGGACTTAGAAGAGAAATTAGAAAAAGCCTGCTTAAATGAAAATGAAAATGTTTCTTCTTGTCATGATGATGCATGCTCACATGAATATATGCCATTTAATGTTAGTGATGCATGCATGAATGAAAATAGGGCTTTAAGGGAAAAGGTAGATTATTTAACCAAAGCCCTAGAAAAATTCACTATTGGCTCAAACACATTGAATATGATAATTGGGAGCCAAAGGGCAAGTTTTAATAAGAAAGGCCTAGGTTATAAAGAAAAGAAAATGAAAAGGCCTATAAATGCCTAATTGCTAGGGGACAAGATAAAAAGAAGGTAATAGCTAGGAAATGGATCCCCAAGGAGTATCTTGTGAACCCCATAGGAAAGAACCTATTTTGGATTTCAAAATCCATCCTTAAGGGTTAGGAAAACCCTAGGATAGTCAACCAAATGGAATTCACCTATATCTTATTTTTGGTTGACTTAGGATAGCGGGACAACATTTTTGAAATAGTGTTAGGTGATGATAATGCACCTATAAATAGATAATAATGCTTAAATCATGATAATTAATGAAATTGCTATGAATATTTGCAATCATGATTTATGATTTTGAAATTTGGCACATCATCATGAGAAATAGGGTTTAAATCATGCCTTAGGTGATATTTTGCTTATTATCATGATATAATACCTAATGCATGATAACAATTCAATGAATACATGTGTTTCATGATCATAATATGAATTTAAGTCATATATGTCTTTATGATCATGTTGAGTGTTAGGATGATACATAACCTTGATAGAATTGTATGAATATAATGGTTAAGTATATACAAATACCCTCTAGGATGCATCTCACACTCACCATAGGCTACTTTGATTGAAAACTTAGCATGGGTGAGATGTTAGGATGATACAAATGTCCACTAATGCCTATGACATTTAGATGGTCATTTAAAGTATCAAAATAGCAATAATAGACCAATCATGGGGAAGGCTTATGTTTAATTCATAGACATATTGCCCAAAGATCATGGTTGGATATTTCATATGTTTTCAAAATAATTTCTTAATCTAAAATCTATGTATTCATGTTTTGAAACAATTGGAACCAAAACTAGGTGCTAAACTTGATACTCACATGATCAAAAACCTAGTGGTTTTTAAACCTTTTGGATTTTTGGCAAATACATGAAAATATAAAGATTTTTCATGAAGACCTATTTTTCACTGATAAAGAATCTTACAAGAAATATGTTCCCCAAAATTTCATGATTTTTCGAATTTTCTGGAATTTTTAATGTATTTCTGAAATTCGGTTCGAAAATCAGAAAGTTCTGAAATTCGCGTGCCCGGTCATTTATTAATCGAACTAGTCATTGGTGGCACTAAAATCAGACTAGTTAAGGCCGAATTCAGGTTTTAGACTAATTTTTGGTATTTTCCTTCTATTATACTTGATGCCATGAGTTTATAACTTAGTGTTAATCTTTTTGATGGTGTCAAAGGGGGAGAAATGATTATGTTTAAGTAAATTATGATAGGGGGAGAGAGAGTTTCATGGATTAAGGGGGAGTTGCATGTTGCTATATCATGTTTATGTTTACATGCCTTCTTTCCTTAGAAATTTTTATCAAATGTTCTTATCTAACTTAAACGAATTGCCACACATCAAAAAGGGGGAGATTGTTAGGGCAATCTTTTGCCATGATTAGGTTTTAATGTGTGTGGCAAAGGATTTAAGTTAGTTTGTTATATTGATTTGATATGTGCGTTGAAGTCGTGCAGGACTTAGTAATTCGCACATGGAGCCGTGGCGAGTTTCACATCTCATGACTCGGTCCTTGAGTAGGTGAAGGATAGCTTTGCGGAATTCGTGCGCTTGGAGCATCCGAGGGACTGCCGGACGAGGAGCTTGGAGTGAAGCCAGAGGAAGTAGACTTCGAGGCAAGAGACGCGAAGGAGCATTGTAGAGCCGTGCGCCTGATGCTGCCGAGGGACGTGGCCACGAACGAAGAAAACTTCGAAGGTGAGGGACTCCGAGGGATGAGAGTGATCGAATATAACCCGGGAAGGGGTAGCTCTTAGGTGAAACTTGGCCATTTGACAAAGTGTCGGATGAGTTTTCCCGACACCAGTCGACTGCCATGTCATGGCAGTCGACTGCTCAGAGTCGATGGTTCGATCGACTGGTCTAATGTGGCTGGATCAAGTTGATCACCGATCGCGCAACGGCCGGGCCGATCGATAGTTTGATCTCGGTCGATCGCTCATGGGGAGCGATCGATGACATCGCGCACGGCAGCACGGAGTCGAGTCGATCTTGCGGAGCACTCGACTGATTGACATCAGTCGACTGATGGGTGCCATCAGTCGACTGATGCCAATACCGTTGGATGGAATCCAACGTGGAAAGCGGTCGTTATTGGGCAACGGCTACAGGACCAGTCGACTGATCGAGGGAATTAGTCGACTGCTCCTGTGTCAACGGGAAGAAACCCTCTTCCTCTATAAAAAGGAAGGGGATGGAGCTTTGGGAGCCTAATGATTATGCTCTAATCTTCTCCCAAAGTGCTCTAAGTGTTTTTCCACTCTTCTTACTTGCTTTATTTCCATTCTATTGTAAGAAGAGAAATTGTAAAGAGGTTACCTCCACCTAGCTTGGTGCAAAGGAGAGATCTAGTGAATTTGGAGGAGTGATTCACCTTGGATGAATCGGACCGTGGATTAGCGGCGTAGCCGTGAACCACGTTACATCTCCGTGTTTGTATTGTTTGTATTTCTCTTTGGTTAATTTTCTTGTCTTTATTAGTATTTTTCTTGCGCTAATCTTTTGTAGACGAGTAAATTCCGACATCCAACGAAAGAGGGCTATTCACCCCCCTCTAGCTGGTCGTTTCGATCCCCAACAACCCCCTATCACTAGGGTCCCTCAATCCTTCTAGAGTTGATGTCTCCTACTTTAGGCCTTCTACTAAGATAGGTTATTGAGGTACGAGGATGTCCTAGTAATCCCTATGAAGATATGGATCATATTTCATATCCTACTCTATCATATTCTACTTCCTATGGTTATGGGAGAGAGGATGGCCGCAAGGTTCTTCCTTGGTTATCCTAGATTTTTGATACAAAGTTTTTCCACCCTTGTATTGGCTATGCGCAGTAGAAATAGAATCAAGTCATAATTCTCATTGATTTAAACAAAATAAATTGTAAATAGATTCAAAGGAGATGAATAACTATTTGAACTAGCATGTCCACATATACAAGCTACTCCCTAATCCTAGAATCGAAGTATCTACTCCATAAATTAATGAGAATATAGAATGAAAAATAAAGACAATACTTTCTATTCTATCTTATGTTGTGTCTTGGTTGTTCTCCATGGTCTCGGAGCATTGATTTGGATCTTCAAGCCACTTTCTTCCTCAATGTTGCGAGCCTCCAGTGCTTCTTAGGGTACCTTCTTGTTGTCCTAGCTGTTGAGCCTCCTCCCTAGGATTTGGGTGTGCCTTCTTATTTATAGAAGAGAAGTTGGTTTTCCTTAAATCCCCGTGAAACCCTAGTCTGCGTCAAATCGGGCTAATGCCACACGGCCATGTGGAATCCACATGGCCAACCGTGTGGCTTGCTAGAAATCCTGCCCTTAATTTGACTTCGGGGTTAGGAACGACCGTGTTAGATTAACACGGCCGACCATATTTTCCTCTGAATCGTCATGTGAATGTCGTCTTTTGGTTTGGAGCATGCTTGCCTTTCTTTGGCTCCCATTATGTGCCATTTTATCTCCCAAAATGCCTTCCTGCACATAAAATACCAAGAGTAGATCTCTGAACTAAAAAAATAAGAAATGAATGCAAAACAAGGAAGAATATGTATAAAATAGGTATAAAATACAATGATATGTGTGCTAAAACTGCTCCTAAAATCCAAAAGGTTTGGACACATCAAGATGGTGCCACCATTCAATAAGAAGACATAACTTGATATAGATTTTCTATCATCTAGGTCTCCAACCCAATCTGCATCTGAATACCCCTTCAGGTTCATATCTGATCCTTGAAAATGAGACAATAATCTATTGTCACTTTCAAATATCTAAATATCCTTTTCACCGCCTTCTAGTGTCTCCGTCCTAGGTTTGACTGGAACCGACTGACTAAACCAACATCATAGCTAATATCCGAATGTGTACAACATAGTGTACATTAAACTACCAATAGCACTAGCATATGGTTTTTTCTAAATATCAACTATTTCTATAGGAGTCTTGGGACACATACTTTTCCTCAGAACAATACCTTTCGCTATAGGTGTCTATTCAATTTTACAATCAGACATGCTGAAATATGATAATATCTTACTTATATAAAACTCTTGAGACAGACCTAAGAGTCTTTTAGATCAATCTCTCACGATCTTTACTCCTAAAATGTATTCATCTTCTCTCATATCTATTATGTCAAACTGTGATGAAAACCACTCTTTGACTTCTATCACAAACCCTATGTCATTTTCTGCTATCAGCATATCATCAATATATAATAGTAAAATGACATACTTTCTTTTTTTTCTTTTCATAAAAACACAATGATCCTCATTGATCATTTTGAAACTATAAGAAACTATAAGATTAAACGACTTCGTTAAATCTTATGTTCCATTGTTTTGACATTTGCTTTAGTCTATATATAGATTTTTTAAGCCTACATACTTTACCCTCTTGGCTTTCAGCAACGAAACCTTCTGGCTAATCCATATAAATTTCCTCGTCAAGCTCACCATTAAGGAAAGTGGTTTTAACATCCATTTGATGTAACTCCAAGCCATAATGCGGTACAAAAGACAAAATGACTCTGATTGATATAAAATTTCACTACGGGAGAAAACGTCTCTTCATAGTCAATACCCTCCAATTGGGTATATTCTTTTTCAACCAAGTGATCTTTGTATTGATTAATCGATCCATTAACTTTCCTCTTAATTTTGAGAATCCAGTTATTCCCAATAGCCCTTCGGCCAGGAGGAAGATCGATTAAATCCAAAACATGATTCTTCATCATCGACTCCATCTCTTCTTCCATTGCTAATTTTCACTTTTCTTTAATACTACATCCCAATGCTTCCTTAATAGATTGAGGTTCATCATCATCAACTGGGAGTATCATCATTGTCTCTTTCTCAATATCAAATCTCTTCTTATGTTTGATCTTATGAACACTTCTTTGTAGGTTGGGTTATTGAGAAGTCAACTTATGATTTGAAAAATTACTCCCACTTGATTGACTAGACTCGGGCATCTCTTGTGACACCTCTTTGTTGATAATATCTCATCCTCCTCAAATAGAGGAACTATTTTATCAACATCACCTCTAGCTAGGAACTCTATTTCGAGAAAAGTTGCATCTCTTGACTCTATTTCGGAGATGATTCGATCTTGTTTCTCACTAATGAAAACACAACCTTTGGAGGTATCAAAATATCTTATAAAGATACATTTCTTACCTCTAGTTTCTAGTTTTCCATACTTGTGAGAACTATCTTGAAGGTAGGCAGCTGACCCCCAGGGTCTCAGATTATTTAAATTTGGTTTCCTATCTATCCAGCATTCATATGGAGTAGACGTAACTGATTTAGAAGGCACTTTGTTAAGTATATAGGTTGTTGCTAATAATGAATCTCCTCAATAAGAGACTAGCAAATTAGCTTGAGACATCATAGACCTAACCATCTCAAGAAGAGTCTTATTTCTTCTTTCAGCAATCCCATTTTGTTGTGGAGTGTCTCGAATTGTTAGCTGTCTAATAATCCCATTATCATTA
Source organism: Wurfbainia villosa (assembly GCA_025175895.1). Taxonomy (NCBI): domain Eukaryota; kingdom Viridiplantae; phylum Streptophyta; class Magnoliopsida; order Zingiberales; family Zingiberaceae; genus Wurfbainia; species Wurfbainia villosa. The sequence goes on from CM046003.1 coordinate 43,853,499, forward strand.
CAAATTATCTTGAACACATGAGACAAATATTCACCTCCACGGTATGTGCGTAAGGTCTTAACCTTATATTCTATTTGATTCTCAATTTCATTTATATAACGAGTGAAGTAATTCAATGTTTCAGATTTATGAGAAATCAAATAACATGATCAAAATGAGTGAAATCATCAATGAATGTAATGAAATAGGAAGGTCCATGTCTGACCTTCACATTCATCGAACCACAAATATCCGAGTGAACTAATTGCAATGGTGAATCAACTCTAATAGTCTTTCCAAATGGTTTCCTAGTTGCTTTTCCAGTAAGACAATGCTCATATATAGACAAGTTAATCTTAGCTTGAGAGCCTAGAAAACACTCTCTAGCTAATCGATTCATACATTCTTGTCCTCTATGTCCTAATCTAGCATGCCAAACCTTATCAGTTATATCTGCATCACTCGTAAGAGCAATGTTTAAAAAACAACTATTATTTCTATTGATGTCTGGTTCCACATCAAGAACCATTAAACCATTAGTCAAAAAACAATATCCTATTAACACAGAGTCAATCTTAAATTCTACACAACGACCGTAAAAATTTATACAATAATCCAAATCAAGAAGATATGTCATGGAAACTAAATTGTTTGTGCAGTAGGCACCTAAGTTGAACTTGAGTTTTGATTATAGGAAACGATACAAAGTTAAACTCATTTTGTTATCTCACGAGCTAAATCAAGTGTGCAGAAAAGTGCTAAAGCTAGAGCTGAAGGTCAGCGATACCCGAAGTGAGTCGTGGTGGTCGAGCGACACCGGGATGACTTCGGAGGGAGCCGAAGAAATCAGGTGGAAGACCGAAAGCAAAAGTTATAAGGTAAATGTTGAGGTAAGCTCATGTGAGTGAGTGCAAGGAAGGTTGTGTCCTCTGTACGGGGACATTCTTAGGCGACGATCCGACCAAGACCTCCTATGGAAGGTCTAAGTCGAGATCGGATGGTATATGACCATTTAATTTACTTATATTAACTATATTTTCGAGCTAACTCTTTGTTGCAGCTGGAAAACCTACCATCAGTCGACTGAGGGCTTGTATTAGTCGACTGATCCATCTAACAGTCAATTGGTAAGGGTAGCAGTCGACTGTTGGTCAAGGATCAGCTTCGAGGAGAGTCAAAGCTTATCTCCATTTTTGAAGGGATAGGAGGCTTGCTCTCATTGGTTGAAGATCTGAATGTCTAAGGTTTTCAAGGCTATAAAAGTAGGGGTTCTTCACCCCATTTCTATCATCAAAAGCTCTCCAAAAAGCCTCTGCTACAATACTCTTCTACGACGACCTTACGACGACGAAGTGCTACCGCATCTCCGACGACAAGCGCCTAACTTCCATTACTTCAATAGTCATTGGTATTTCCTTTATTGTTGTCTTTAAATCTGTATTTATTGTGTTTTAATCGTAACAAGGAGAGGGGGAGTGTCCCTCTACCTTAAGCTTTTTCGTATCGATTGTATTCGCTTACTCCTACCTCTAATGAGGAGGAGTGTTTTGCCCTCCGTACGTGGTCTAGTACCATTAGAGCCTTGGATTAGTAGCCGAAGGCTGTGAACCAAGTAAAAACAAATGAGTAATATTTTATTTCCGCTGCATTTACTCTTACTCGCATTTTATAAACGAACGAAAAGTGTTTTCCGCTATTCACCCCCCTCTAGTGCTCAAATCGATCCAACAATTGGTATCATAGCCGGGGGTGCTAAGATTTGGTGAAACCGCCAATCTAGTTTTTTTTTACATATTTATTTCAAATTTTTTACAAGTTGTTTCATTCATTTAAATTCTCTTCCGCACTACTAATCCAAGACGCAAGTCTTAGTACATTTCTCTTGTTTTTGTCGTTGCTAGATTTCTTCTTTTTTTCTTGCTCTTTTTGTGTCAATGGCCCATCTCAAGGGTTTTAGCACCGTCCGACATCCGTTTTACAACAGAGATGACTTCCGTTATTGGAAGGGTCGGATGGAGTGCTTCCTTAAGACCCAAATCGAGATGTGGATCATAATCCAAACTGGATTCACACTTCCGACTAACGAAGTGGGTGAATCTTTAGATTATGACCAATGGACCAATGCTACAAAAAGACAAGTTGAAGTCGATGCCAAGGCGACTCAAATCCTCCAATGCGGTTTGTCCAAGGAGGAGCTTAATCGCGTCGGCCCCTTCATCAGTGCAAAGGACTTGTGGACCAAATTAGTTGAACTGCACGAAGGAAGCGACGAAGCAAAGGTATGCAAATGGGACCTTCTTTTTAATAAATTATATAATTTAAAAATGCAAGAACATGAGACCGTGACTCAACTACATGCCCGGGTACAAGACATCATCAACAATTTGCACGCCATCGGACAAAAGGTCGAAAACCGCGACCTAATAAGGTATGTGTTGAATTCATTTCCTAGGACTACTTTGTGGGCATCCGTGGTTGATGCCTACAAGGTCTCTAAGGACTTATCAAAAATTAGGTTAGATAAATTATTTTTAGAATTCGAACTTCACGAACAGTCTAATTCGGTACCTGAGAAAGGTATAGCTCTTATTGCAGGTCAAAAGAAGAAGCCCGCAAGTAAGCCACCCCCGAAGGAAGAAGAAGATGAGTACGAGTTGGAGGTTGATCCAGAGATGGAGACCGAACTAGTCAACCTAGTTTGGAGGATGATTAAGAGCCGAAAATGACCCATCACTGAACCCAAGGAAGGTAAATCTAAAGCTAGTTCTAACATTGGGTGTTATGAATGCAACAGGTTCGGACATGTCAAGTCAGAATGTCCGAAGCTCAAAAACAAAGCACCGAAGTTCAAGAAGGCGCTCAATGCTACGTGGGAAAGAGGCATCAGAAAAAGAAGACGATGACCTCGTCTTCATGGCTAAACCAACCGAATCAGAGCCGGAGTTTGAATCTGAGCAAGAACCTAAACCCGAGGATGAGTCGGACTACGAATCTCTATTCAAGACAAGCCATGGATACACATCCGGTTCAAGAGATACTCTCAAGGTAAGTCGGTCCCTCATTAGTACTTTATACAATGCAATTAAGTTTCTAACTAGGAAGTTAGCTAAGTCCGAGTCCAAGGTCGAGACCTTGTTCGAGGAGGTTAAACTCCTTAAACACGAGGTCTCCCTAACCTCTTCGACTAGTCAAGTTCAAGAGGAGGACTCAACTCGAGTTGAAAAGCTCAAAGTTGAGAACTCACTTTTGAAAAGTCAAGTCGAAGATCTTAGGAACACGTTGGAAAGGTTCACTTTGGGATCCAAGGGACTTGACCTCTTACTTGGATCACAAAGGGTCGTGTACAACAAGGCCAGACTTGGGTTTAGCTCAAATACAACTAACAAGTCATATATGTCAATCGTAAGTCGAAATAGAATACATGTCCAAGCATGGGTCCTAAGACCACTTTGATTTCTCAATTAGGATCTAACCAGTACTGGGTTCCCAAGGACCAAATCCACTATGTGGAAAGACCGTACCGATTAATGGTCCTGAGGGAGCTAGTACAAAACTTGTTCGTGCTTTTACTTAGAAATTGCATGCTTAGTCTTTTTCCTTTTCTTTTTAGAATGGTTAGATAGGGATTATAACTCGTCAATACTTGATAACAAAGTACCAGGATGTGGCGAGATGATAGTACACTAGGAAAGCGAAGTTTTGGGTACTCGAGCTAGATAAGGCGTATCTAGTTCGGTTCACTTGACCGAGTGGAACTAGCTGAAGCTACCTCGTCGTATCCTAGACTAGTTAGACCAGGAAGTGATCTTAAGTGAGTCAAGTTACTATTTTCTCGAAATTGGCTTTGTCTAAGGAAGTGGTCATTTTTCCGATCAAAGAAGGCCCCTGTGCCTCGCCATGACCTGGAAGCCAAGATCTTGAAGAGGTGACTTGATGAGCTTAGGGTCAAATTCGAATCTAACGCAAGGTTGACTAGTTTCGATTCATTTAAATTAATCAAGTAAAATTGAAGTCATCTCACAAGGACACATAAGGATAACATGTTTGATCATGTAGAAATGGGTGAGATGATTTAGGTCTAATAATTTACAACCAATTTTTTTTAAAAAAAAATTCCAATATCTGATCCAACTACCTTGCGTGTAGGATCAATAGATGTCGGATAGTGGTTGCTCTTGACACATGACCGGGGATCAACTTAAATTTTCAAAGCTTCGATTCAAACGATAAGGATCGGTAGCCTTTGGAAACAATGACAAGCTCAAAATCATCGGATCAGGTGATATTGAGCTCAACCCAACTTTATCATTCAAAATGTTCTACTAGTTGAAAATTTTGAATATAATTTACTTAGCGTAAGTCAGTTGTGTGATAATAACTATAAGGTCATATTTCTAGAAAATTAATGCGTAATTAAAACAAATGAAACTTCTAAAACAATCCTTAAAGGAACTAGGAATAGCAACATCTATACTATTAATCTACCTAACTCCTCAACCAAGTGTCTTATGACACACCAAGAGGAATCTTGGTTGTGGCACTGACGACTCGGTCACTCGCACCCAAGACTCATCCATAAGATGAGTCAGAGTGGCTTAGTCAGAGGTTTTCCCAACCTTAACAACTTAGACAATAAAATTTGTAATGCTTGTCAACAAGGTAAACAATCTAAGACACAACATCAACTAACTAATCAAGAACGAACCAAAAGTGTTCTTGAGCTCCTACATATGGATCTATTCGATTCACATGGAGCTAAGTCACTTAATGGTAGTCAATTCTACTTAGTCATGATTGACGTCTATTCTAGGTTTACCTGGGTTAGGTTCATCAGATATAAAAGTGATACCCTAGATCAACTCATCAACTTGTTTAAACTAATCGAAAATCAAAAGAACCTTAAAATTAAAAGACTTAGGAGCAATCATGGTGGTGAATTCAAAAACCACATGTTTACAAATTTCTGTAACCTAAACGGATATCACCATGAGTTCTCATGTCCTAGAACTCCACAACAAAACGGCCTAGTCGAACGTAAAAATAGAACCCTACAAGAAGCCGCTAGGACAATGCTAAACGAATATAACCTCCCTAACAGGTTTTGGGCAGAAGCCGTTAGTACGACTTGCTATGTCCAAAATAGGATCCTTTTGGTAAAGAGGCACCTTAAGACCTCGTATGAAATCTATCACAATAAAGTACCTAACATCAAGTACTTTAGGGTATTTGGATGTAAGGTACATATCCTAAATACTAAGGATTACCTAGGAAAGTTCACCTCCAAAACCTCTACCAGAATCTTCTTAGGATACTCGACTACAAGTAGAGCCTATAGGGTATACAACCATGACACCCTTAGAGTTGAGGAGACTATTAATGTAGTGTTCGATGAAGGACACGAACCTACAAAACCCGTAGCAACACCAACTAGCGAACTGACTCATACCAGACTCGACTCCGACCCTGAGATCGAGTCTAGTATTAATCCTAATCTAAGTCCAACGAGTCATCCAGTCGACCAAGTGATAGGTCACCCTAACCCAAGTCAAATTAGGATTCAAATGAATCATCCTATTGACCAAGTGATAGGTGATCCTAGCTTAGGGGTTCGAACTAGATCATCTTATAGAAACCTTAGTAAAATCTTCTTGATTTTGAAAATCGAACCCAAAATCATTGAACAAGCTCTTCTTGATCCCGATTGGATTATTGCAATGCAAGAAGAGCTATCTCAATTCACTAGGAATGAGGTTTGGGAATTAGTACCACCGCCTAAAGATAAATCAGTTATTGGAACAAGGTGGGTCTTCTGAAACAAACTTGATGACAAAGGTGAAGTAGTTAGAACTTAAAGCAAGGTTAGTCTCCAAAGGTTTTAGTCAAGTCGAAGGATTAGATTACGATGAAACCTATACCCCTGTAGCTAGACTAGAATCCATCCGAATGTTGTTAGCCTACGCTGCACATTGAGGATTTAAGTTATTTCAAATGGATGTCAAATCAGCATTTCTGAATGGACTTATTAAGGAAGAGGTGTATGTTAGTCAACCCTCAGGATTTGAAAGCTCAGATAAACCCGACCATGTTCTTAAACTAAAGAAAGCTCTTTATGGACTTAAGCAAGCTCCTAGAGCTTGGTACGAGAGACTTTCAATTTATCTTAAGTCAAAAGGGTTTAACTAAGGCCTAATCAATCCGACTCTTTTCATAAAATTCGTAGGTAAGGAAATCTTTATAGCCCAAATCTACGTAGACGATATCATTTTCGGAACAACCAATTCGATCCTATTAAATGAATTCATTTCACTTATGGAAAGTGAATTTGAAATGAATTTAGTAGGTGAATTGAGTTTCTTTCTAGGACTACAAATTAAACAAACTAAGGATGGAATCTATTTACATCAACAAAAATGTACTAGAGAATTAATTAAACGCTTTGGAATGCAAGATGCCAATGTAGGGGATCGATTGGACGCTAGGGGGGGGGGGTGAATAGAGTGTTGTCGTACATTGATGGAATTCGATCGCGTTTACTTGCTACAATTCTTGTTAGTACGTAGCGGAACAAATAATAAAGAAAATACAACAAGAACACAAGCACAACACGAGATATAACGTGGTTCGGAATCACACGGTTCCTACTCCACGGATCGAGCATTAAAGAGCTCTAGTGATGCACACGCAATCACTAATCAATAATAACTCCTCGACACAAGTCGGAGGCGGAGAAACCTCGTACAATGATTACACTAAGTAATACAAAAGATGCAAGCTAATACAAATAAGAATTACAATGCAAGTAAAGAAAAACACTTTACGAAAGCACTTTGGTCACTTGATCTTTGATCGCCTTGGACTAGCCTTGAAGGACTGGAAAGCACCAACTCTCCCCTTCAATTTGCCCAAGAAAATCGATACCTTTTTCTTCCATCATGAGCTCCATTTATAGCTTCAACCTGTCCTGGAAAAAGTTGATTAGTCGACTGCTCGGGACCATCAGTCGACTGATGCCACTGTTGTCGTGAGACAATAGCTAGATCCACATTAGATAAGTCCAACAGATCACTCGACTAGTCGAGTCTCGACTCCATTCTGTGCCCGATTTCACGAGCACCAGTCGACTGGTCACACGATCAGTCGACTGCTCGAGCCAGTAGTCGACTGCCCACCTCTGGCAGTTGACTGTTAGGCCACTTCCCGCAGTCAAACCCTAGTTGACTCACGCCATTCGACTGCCACATGGTACCAGTCGACTGGCACACCTCAAACATGAGGTTTTCGCCCAAGTATGGTTCCCCCATACTTACTAGACCACCCTTAGCCTAGACCTAAACCTTCTAGCCATCTCCATCAGCCTCACGCCTCTCGGATCCCTCCAAGTCATCCATGACTTGTTCATCCATCGCGCTAGCCTCCAGGTGTTTCCCTCAGCTATGTCATGCTAACGATGTCTACACGGCCAAGGCACATTGGACTTACGCCGCCAAGACTCCGCTTGGACTTTATGCCGCCAACCATTGGACTTATGCTGCCAAGACTCCCACTTGGACTTTACGCCGCCAATATCAAACCCCTTGGACTTCTCAAATGTCAAGACTCAAGCTTGGACTTTCCCTTGCCAACCCATGTTGGACTTTCCATGCCAAGACCCATGCTTGGACTTTCCCAAATGCCAAGTGTCCCACTTGGACTTTCCATGCCAAGTACCCATGACTTGGACTTTCCATCCATGCCAAGTACCCATGACATGGACTTTCCATATTCACATGGTCAACCCTAGTCAACCATCAAAGTCTCCCTCGAGTCAAACTCGAGTCCAGTTAAACATAACCCGGGTTGATTGTATAAACAATCTCCCCAAAACATCAACAGACATTAATGTCAAATATCAATGTCAACTTACTTTGTCAAACATCAAAACATCACTCGAGTCAAACTCGAGTCTGGTCAATCGTGACCTGGGCCAATTGCACCAACAATCTCCCCCTTTTTGATGTTTGACAAAACAAACCTTGAGTTAGGCCCATAACTCAAATTCCCTTATCAATTTCATAAATTGGTAATTTTGCTCTCCCCCTTTTTGACATAGATCAAAAAGGTTATCCCCAAGGAGGTCAATATCTCATGTCCCAATGAGATCTTACAATCTCCCCCTTGGTCTAAGAATACCTAGGATGCCTACCATCTTCCTAGTGATAAGTCCCATATCACTCAAGAGAGGTAATCCTATATGCTCTCCCAATTTCCAAATTGGGTCTCTCAAAATCCCATTTTCCTCCTCATGAGGAAAAATACCATTCATCATCCCATGATGAATTCCTCCCCCTAAAGGCTTGCTCCACCTTGACCATTGCACCAACAATGTCCTTGGGAAGTCCCTAAGCCAATAGGAACTCTAAACCATCAAAAATAAGGTTAAAAGTTCAAACATGAACTCTCCCCACCTTAAATTTGATACAATATCCTAACACCTCTCCTAATCCATATCGAATGAATTTTCAGCCTTTATAATGCTTCCCAAAGCATATCCTAGGGTTAGGCGTGGTTAGGGACCTTAACCGCAGCTGAACAAGGGCTAAACAAACCTTGTTTTTCCTAAATCAGCATTGGCAGTCGACTCCATCAGATACCAATCGACTGCCACTCATCCGATCGCCATACAGGCTGATCGATAATCAAATTTCAATTTGATCTTATCAGAATCGAATTTCAAAAAATCATAAGTAATTCTACGTATATCGAAAAATCACGAAATTTGATATGTATAATACTTATCACACTTACAATGGGTGAAAAATGATAGAAAAATATTTTACCCATAAAATATCGAAATTTATAGAAAATCCAAAAGTGAATAAAAACTTCAAAGTTTTAGCTCACTTTGTATCAATCTCATCAATGGTGATTGCTATCAAAAGATAGGCTTCACCAAGGTTTTCTAAAATGATTTCAAAATGTTTTTTAAAACCTTATTTTGGATCATATTCCTTGGGCTCTATGTACATGACTTGTACACAAGTTTTCCCAAAGATCCAGTTGTTGGTTAAAGATGAGTTTTTGTTCATCTAGATGCAAAAACTATGCACCTTGAACTTAACTCATATCCTAGCATCTCACATATATCTAGGGTGTATAAATACACATACATGTCAATTGGATGTGAGATGTGAGTTTTGGTTCATTCAATCTAGGGTTTCATGCATTTTCTAAGGCAACACTACTTGATTCCCTTATAAATGGGACTCAAAGTCATGCCATTGTCCTTAAATCAATTTTCAATACATTAAATGCATGAAATGATCATGGCATAATGATAGCAAAATAAAGCATGACCAATGATCATGATGTCATGACATATGATATAAAACTAAACATACATGACATTAACCTAAAACCTAAGCATAATCATGACATATAAAATGATTAAAAGTAAACATGATGTCATGTCATGGCATATGGAAAATCAAAGCATGGCAAATAAAAAGTGTAGGTATAATAATACCTAAATTTTAATAATAATTGCCATTTGTTGGGATTAAGTTCATTTTGCCATATTAACCTAAATTCTCCCAAATGTGCCAAAAACCCAAAATGACACATTAAGACCTCTAAACCTAAATTGTGCCAATTTAATTGATTTTTCATAATTCCAAACATGCATTGACACATCCTAAAATCTTTTAGGATATTGACTCAAATCTATTTCCAAGGTAACCATAACCTTGAAAATAACCTAAAGTGTCACCTTTGCCATGGTTGAGTTAACTACCCATCCAATCAAGGTTGGCACACCCTAACCCCATCTAGCGTGAATCAATCACTCTCTTAGGAACCCAAAACCTATTTGAGCTCCTAGGGTTTACTAGGTATTCCTTAGGGATAACCTCCCTAGATACCTTCCTAATGACCCTCCTAGGCTTGGTAGCCTTGGTCATTTGGGTCTTACCTAGGTTGACTCTAGGGGTAACTCCCCTTGCAACATTCTTAGTGGTCACCCTAGATTTCCTAGAAACCCTAGCCACTAGGCACAAACCTTGGTCAACTCTAGGGATGACTTCCCTATTGACCTTGGTCTTCCTAGACCTAGATTGTGTTCCATAGTCAAATGGAACACTATGATAAGCCACCTTAGGCTTAGGTTTGTGACCCTTGGATGAATCTAGTTTCCTAGGTCTTGATTTTTGACCATTTGACCCTAGGCTTTGACTTCTATACCCTTGAAATTGATTTTGTATTTTTGCAAGGGTCTTCTCCATCTTTTCAAGCCTTGACCTCAAGACTTGATTTTCCTTTTCTAATTGCCCAATTTTTGAATTTTTAGTTAATCCTTGGGCATGGGTCTTCCTAGGCATATGCCTAGTCTATTTGGGATTAAGACTTAGGTGGTCTCCTATTTTCCTAATGGATTCCCTAGGAAGGATGTTTCTAGGGACATTAGTCCAAAATTTCTCCTTCTTTGAGAGGTAGACATTTTTGACTCCAAAACAAAAATATTTGTTATTTCTAGCATGCTTTTCATGGTAAATTGCAAGGGAATTGAAATTTCTAGCATGCTTTTGTCTATTAACTAAAGAAGGAGCATTATTAACATGATATACCTTAGGGTTTGCCTTAGTGGCTCCCCCTACTTGTGATGCTCCATTTTGCCTCTTCTTTTCTCCCTTCGGGCATTGATTCCGGTAGTGTCCCGGTTGTCGGCATTTGAAGCAAATTACTTGCTCCTTGCTTTTAGTCATTGGGGGACCGACATCCTTTGACTTTTGTTGACTTTTAGGCACCAGAGGAGCTTTCTTTACTCTCTTCGGGCACTTGCTCTTGTAGTGCCCGACTTCCCTACACTTAAAACATATGATATGATTTTTATTACAAATTGATATGTTTGAGTTACCTAGGTCAATAGAGGTCGGAATTGGATTTTGAGCTTCTTCATCTTGACCGGATGTTGAAGCTTCTTCTTGATGTTGCTCCGGTGATCTAATCTCCTCCCCCTCAATCCTAGAGGTGGAGGTCTCCTCCAATTCTACTTCCTCTTCCTACTTGGATGTTGATGGTCTCTCAACCTCCAAGTCCTCACTTCCTTGTGAGGATGATGCATTTTCCTCTTCGGTCCCTTCCTCTTGGACCGGTGATGGACTTTCATGGAGCTTGGCCACTTGGCTCCATAGCTCATTTGCATCTACATAATTACCTAACATACACAAGATATTGTTAGGTATTAAATCAATTAAAAACTTCATTACCTTCTCATTTTTCTTGAAGACTTGGACTTGCTCTTCGGTCCATCTCTTCTTCTTGAGGAACCCTTCCTTTGGTCCTATTGGATATCTATATCCCTCTATCAAAATGGACCATTCTTCGAAGTCCCTCATCATCAGAAAGTTCTCAATTCTCGCCTTCCATTGTCTAAAACCTTCTTGTCCATAGAAGGTGTAAGGGATAGGTGTGTTGATATCCCATCCTAGTTGCTCTTGAACTTCCATCTTCACCCTCTAGCGTGCTCCCTTTGTTATTAAACTTAGAAGAGCGACCTCGCTCTGATACCACTTGTAGGGGATCAATTGGACGCTAGAGGGGGGGGGGTGAATAGCGTGTTGTCGTACGTTGATGGAATTCGATCGCATTTGCTTGCTACAATTCTTGTTAGTACGCAGCGGAACAAACAATAAAGAAAATACAACAAGAACACAAGCACAACATGAGATATAACGTGGTTCGGAACCACACGGTTCCTACTCCACGGATCGAGCTCTAAAGAGCTCTAGTGATGCACACGCAATCACTAATCAATAATAACACCTTCTCGATACAAGTCGGAGGCGAAGAAATCTCGTACAATGATTACACTAAGTAATACAAAAGATGCAAGCTAATACAAATAAGAATTACAATGCAAGTAAAGAAAAACACTTTACGAAAGCACTTTGGTCGCTTGATCTTTGATCGCCTTGGACTAGCCTTGAAGGACTGGAAAGCACCAACTCTCCCCTTCAATTTGCCCAAGAAAATCGCTACCTTTTTCTTCCATCATGAGCTCCATTTATAGCTTCAACCTGTGCTGGAAAAAGTCGATCAGTCGATTGCTCGGGACCATCAGTCGACTAATGCCACTGTTGTCATGAGACAACGGCTAGATCCACATTGGATAAGTCCAACGGATCCATCATCAGTCGATTGATGATACCCATCAGTCGACTAATGGAGTCTTCACTCTACCAGTCAAGTCTCGACTCCATTCTGTGCCCGATTTCACGAGCACCAGTCGACTAATCACATGATCGGGCCGATCGCTGAGCCGCAGTCGATCGCCCACCTCCGCAATGATCGCAGGCCACTTCCCACACAAATCTAGTTGACTCACGCCACCGATCGCCACATGGTACTGACCGCACACCTCAAACATGAGGTTTTCGCCCAAGTATGGTTCCCCCATACTTGCTAGACCACCCTTAGCCTAGACCTAAGCCTTCTAGCCACCTCCATTAGCCTCACGCCTCTCGGATCCCTCCAAGTCATCCATGACTTGTTCATCCATCGCGCTAGCCTCCAGGTGCTTCCCTCGACTATGTCATGCTAATGGTGTCTACACCGCCAAGACACATTGGACTTATGCCATCAAGACTCCGCTTGGACTTTATGCTGCCAACCATTGGACTTATGCTGCCAAGACTCCCACTTGGACTTTACGTCGCCAATATCAAATCCCTTGGACTTCTCAAATTTCAAGACTCAAGCTTGGACTTTCCCTTGCCAACCCATGTTGGACTTTCCATGCCAAGACCCATGCTTGGACTTTTCCAAATGCCAAGTGTCCCACTTGGACTTTCCATGCCAAGTACCCATGACTTGGACTTTCCATCCATGCCAAGTACCCATGACTTGGACTTTCCATAATCACATGGTCAACCCTAGTCAACCATCAAAGTCTCCCTCGAGTCAAACTCGAGTCCAGTTAAACATAACCCCCAAAACATGACTTGATTGTATAAACAATCTCCCCAAAACATCAATAGACATTAATGTCAAATATCAATGTCAACTTACTTTGTCAAACATCAAAACATCACTCGAGTTAAACTCGAGTCTGGTCAATCGTGACCTGGGTCGATTGCACCAATAACCAAAACCATGAATAGACCCATGCCAACTAATGTCAATATAGGAGAGGACTTAGAAGGAAAGCCCATCGACCTAAAATACTATAGGAGTGCGATAGGGAGTCTTCTATACTTAACCGCGAGTCGACCCGATATTTTATTCGCGGTAAGTATGTGCGCAAGGTTTCAAACCTATGCCAAGGAGTCTCACCTAACCCTAGTCAAGCGTATCCTTAGGTATTTAAAGGGCACGCTAAGCGTAGGTATTTGGTACCCTAGATCTACCGAGTTTGAACTAATCGGCTATTCCGACTCTGACTATGCCGACAGTAAACTCGATAGAAAGAGCACGAGTGGTTGTTGTCAACTTCTCGGCTCAAGTCTAGTGAGTTGGTGAAGTAGGAAGCAACACTGTGTTGCCTTATCTACCACCGAAGTCGAATACGTCACGATGGGTGAGTGTGTGCTCAACTTCTTTGGATGAAGCACACTCTCCAAGACTTTAACTTAAACTTCAACAATATTAAAACTCACATAGATAATGTTAGCTCCATCAACCTAACCAAAAATCCTATTTTTCATTCTAGGACCAAACATATAGAAGTTAAATACCACTTTATTCAAGAACATGTAGCTAACATAACCATTAAACTCGAATATGTGGAATCCAAGTCAAACCTAGCTGATCTTTTCACTACCCGAAGCCGAATTTAGTCTACTAAGATGAAAATTAGGTATGTGCATAATAGAGTAGGACCTACATTCTTTTTATATACTCTAGTATTTACTTTTCTTTTTATGTTAATGGAACTAGCTTAGGGCTCACCCTAGATATCATGCACCTATAGATTTAAGGAGCCAATACATCTCCCAACACATAGAACTAATGTGTTTGTGTACTTAGCCATGTAGATGGGCATGAGATGTTAGGACCTTATTCCTGGTTCCAAATGTAGAGTTAGTGCATCACCATGAACCACAGAGTATAATCATATATATATTAACCGACTTTGACTAGGACTTATTGATCTTTCATATCAATCAAGTCAAATAAGAGTTGAACATTCAAATAGATGAGCTTATTTTTAGTATATTATTTTCAAAATAATATGGAACATGCTTGGACTTGGAACTTAAACTTAATACTTATATTTTTCAAAACCCACTCTTTCCTATTTATGGCAAAAGGGGGAGAAAAGGCCAAAGTTAAGGGATAACTTTTTTATAACTTAACTTAGTAACTTAATTCTATATTCTTATGGCCAAAAGTTAATGTTTTACTTAACGTAATGTTGGAAAATATATTAGTTGAGAAAGGGGGAGAAAGGCCAAAAGTTAAGGAATCTTCTTAACTTAAACTTATTTTTAATACTAAGGCCAACTTTAAGTAATTGTTAATTACTTAAACTCTTCCTAAGTAGCAAACATCAAGGGGGAGGGTTAAGACCTTCTTTCAAGACTCACCCTCGGTCAAAGGGGAGGTTTCCTCAAGGGGGAGTACTTGAAAGAAAATCTCTATTACTCCTACTTAATTTTTAATTCTTCATGCATATTATTTCCTTAACTTTGTATGGGTTTGCCATAGATCAAAAAGGGAGAGATTGTTGGTGCAGTAGGCACCTAAGTCGAACCTGAGTTTTGATTATAGCAAATGATACAAAGTTAAGCTCATTTTGTTATCTCACAAGCTAAATCAAGTATGCAGAAAAGTGCTAAAGCTAGAGCTGAAGGTCAGTGACACCCGGAGGGAGTCGTGGTGGTCGGGCGACACCGAGATGACTTTGGAGGGAGCCAAAGGAATCGAGTGGAAGATCGAAAGCAGAAGCTACAAGGTAAATGTTGAGGTAAGCTCGTGTGAGTGAGTGCAAGGAAGGTCGTGTCCTCTGTATGGGGACGTTCTTAGGCGACGATCCGACCAAGACCTCCCATGGAAGGTCTAAGTCGAGATCAGATGGTATATGGCCATTTAATTTACTTATATTAACTGTATTTTCGAGCTAACTCTTCGTTGTAGCTGAAAAACCTACCATCAGTTGACTGAGGGCTTGTATCAGTCGACTGATCCATCTAGCAGTCAACTAGTAAGGTAGCAATCGACTATTGGTCAAGGATCAGCTTCGAGGAGAGTCAAAGCTAATTTCCATTTTTGAAGGGATAAAAGGTTTGCTCTCATTGGTTGAAGATCTGAACGTCTAGGGTTTCCAAGGCTATACAAGTAGGGGTTCTCCACCCCATTTCTATCACCAAAATCTCTCCAAAAAGCCTCCGCTACGATACTCTTCTACAATGACCTTACGACGACGAAGTGCTACCGCATCTCCGACGACAAGCGCCTAACTTCCATTACTTTAATAGTCGATGGTATTTTCTTTATTGTTGTCTTTAAATCTGTATTTATCATGTTTTAATCGTAACAAGGAGAGGGGGAGTGCCCCTCTACCTTAAGCCTTTTCGTGTCGATTGTATTCGCTTACTCCTACCTCTAACGAGGAGGAGTGTTTTTAGTGTTTTTCCATCTGTACGCGGTCTAGGACCGTTAGGGCCTTGGATTAGTAGTCGAAGGTTGTGAACCAAGTAAAAAAAAGAGTAATATTTTCTTTCCGCTGCATTTACTCTTACTCGCATTTTATAAACGAACGAAAAGTGTTTTGCGCTATTCACCCCCCTCTAGTGCTCAAATCGATCCAACATAAATTTCGTAAAATCTCAGGAGCATTTAGGATATCATATAGAAACAAGGTTTGTCCACCACGAAGGTTGAGTTTGTGTGTGTCAACTCCTTTTACTTCAACCCTTGCATTAATTCCTATATATATATCCATTTGTTGTCAGCTGGTACTCGACGGTACTCTACGAATGTAATTCGCCCCCAAGATACATGGTTGGTTGTTTCTGAATTAATAATCCATAAAGGATAAGAATTAGCCAACAATACAGAGCTGACAACATAATTCTCAAGAAAATAATACAGACTTGGATTAACCTTTTTTGGCTTGGTACATTCCCTAGTGAAGTGACTCTTCTTGCCACAATTAAAGCAAGTCAGCTTGCTTTTAGGTTTCCTTCCAGTCTTCTTTTTCTTTTTCTTGTTTGGGTTATACCCATAAACAACATCTTCCTTTGCCTTTCCCTTTCCTTTCTTAAACCATCTCTTTTCCTTGGATCCAGATGATCCAGCACAATCAACAGCTACATAAGCTTATCCAGAAATCCTTGTGGATTCGACTCTCTCTGCCTCCAATTCAACATGGCATGAGATATTAGTGAAAGTCTTGATACTTTCACTGTGAGTCAGATTTTGCTTCATGGTTTCTCAAGAATCAAGAAGGGAATGTATAACTGCTTGAACCTGTTGTTCATCGGTCAACTCATGACCTATAATTTTAAGCTCCCAAATCATGTTTGACATCTCTCTCAGATGCTTGACCATGGAAATATTTGAACGCTTCTTAAAGCTATCAAACTTAATTGTCAGCTGTCAAAGCTTGCTCAAACTAACTCCACTGTATCTTTCTCTAAGTGTTACCCAGACTACATGAGCCAATGGATATTGTTGGTGCAGGGGCACCAGATAATCGAACCTATATTTTGATTATGGCAAAGAAACAAAGTTAAGCTTATATCGTTATCTCACGAGCTGAATGAAGTGTGCAGGAATGTTAAGCTAAAGTTGAAGGTCCAGCGACACCTGGAGGTTCTCGTGTTGAGAAACCATGGTGGTCGGGTGACACCGGGAGGACTTCGGAGGGAGCCGAAGAAATCAAGTGGAGACCAGAAGCAAAAGCTACAAAGGTAAAGCTTGAGGTAAGCTCGTGTGAGTAAGTGTAAGTAAGGTTGAGTCCTCAGTACGGGAACATCCTTAGTCGACGATCAGACTAACACATCCCATGGAAGGTCTATGTCGAGATCGGACGGTTGGTAGTCATCAAAAACACTTATTTCAACGTCATTTTTTAGCTAACTCTTGATGCAGCTAAAAATCCTAGGCATCAGTTCAATCGGCCAATTCAACTGCTGTTCAGATTCCAGCTTCGAGGAAAGTCAAGATAAGCTCCACTTATCTTGGGGAGATGAGACTCTTTGACCATGAGCTAGAACTGAACGTTGGGGGGCTTCAAAGTTTATAAAAGGAGTGTTCTTCACCATTTTTATTATTCCAAGTGCTCTCAAGTGCTCCCGCAAAGCCGCGACTCTCCAACAACTCTACGATGATGAAGCGCCGCCGAAACGCTGACGACACGAGCTCAACCTTTAACTCCTTAGTCGTCGGTAACATCTTAAGTTGTCAATTCATATTGCTTGTATTTAAGTTTGTATTTCCGAGCTTTTATCGTAACGAGGAGAGAGGGGTTTATCTCTCTACCTCAAGTTTTCTCGTATCTTTGTAATCGTCAACTCCTACCTCCAATGGAGGAGTGTTTTAGTGAATTGCCCTCCGCACGTGATCTAGGACCGTTAGGGCCTTGAATTAGCAACCAGTAAGCTGTGAACCAAGTAAAAATAAAACTGTCTTATTTTTTTTCTGCTGCTACTCGTGTTTTATATCGAACGAAAAGAAAAGATTGTTTTGCGCTATTCACCCCCTCCCCCCCCCCTCTAGCGCTCATTTTGATCCAACAGATATAGCTCATACTAAAAAACCAAGTCATCTATCATTGAACTAATCAATATGCCCTTAGCAGTGGAGTCCTTTTTCTTCCATACCTTATAGGTATCAAGATCCAGTCCATGTTGTACAATTGTACCATCAATAGGTTCCACCATGACCTAATGAACAACCTCAAAAACTTCTTGTTTCTCAAGAATATATTGTATCTTGATGTGTTAGATTTTGTAGTTTTTCCTATTCAATTTCTCACCTTTGTTGAGTTCAGCTATAATATTTTTAGTTGTCATAATTTACCATAAATAAACACATTATTTAGTAATTCAGTGTAAATTCAATGTATGTTGTTTGTGATTGACTCAATGTAAATCTGAATTGGTTTACAAAATCAAGTGGCAACAAAGTTTCCACTCATCATTTGTATTTTCCAATCTGACCATCATTGATCAATCATAAAACATACATTCCATATAATGAACTAATCATTATCACATGAACTAATCATGATTCAAAAGAAAATGAACTAATCACTTCTTATTCAAAGTTTGTTAAAATATAACATACTTTAAAAAACACTGTTAGCATATAACAATTTTTATTCATAACCTAAACAACTCTACTGGATAAGATGGGTTATTACTACTCTCACTAGGATAAACACTAGCGCAGTGGTAATAATTTCAAGTCCTATCTTCCAAGGCTCCACTAGGGTAGATTCAGGTTGATCGACTCGAGTCTTCAGAAAAGACCATTGATCCTCTTTATGTGTCCAATGACCCCTTCTGCAGGATTATAAACTATCCCCTGGATAGCTTCCCTCAGTTTATTTTCACAACACATCACGACGGGTCATCATAGTGATCATTCATGCCATCTAAAATTGAAGTTAATCAAGTCAGTACAAAACTGGCTTAATACAATTAATAAAGGTATAGATCTTACACAAATAATTAAGAAAACAAATCTTCCTGATTTTAGGAGTTTTCGATCAATGGGTCTAATTAACCAATTGACTCCACTGACAATCTTTAGACTTCGGAAGTCAAATTCCGAGTTTATTTGGGCATCCTCAATTAATCCTAAATCAATCTTAGCCAAAAAACCAAATTTGTCTAGCACCCTAGTTTGAGTTATTTATGTCGAGTTCAAGTTGTTATAACAACTGCTTGACACTTTGGTTATAAGTCAAATTGACCATCATCAACTTTGCTAATGGCTTGCTGAGCACTATGCTTCAAGCACCCCAGACTTTGGTCGAGCATCCCTTGTGCTAGCCGAGCACCATATGTGCTAGCCGAGCACCATATGTGCTAGCCGAGCACCATATGTGCTAGTCGAGCATCATATGCTCTGGCCGAGAACCATAAGGCATGTACAAGCACTGTGTTATGGGCGAGCACCATGTGTTCTGACCGAGCACTTGTGTCAGTCGAGCACCATAAGCCAAGCCCGAGCACCATATGCCAAATCCGAGCACCTCAAACTCTAGTCGACCACCCCTTGTGCTAGCCGAGCACAAATGACAAATCCGAGCACCTCAGAATCTGGCCGAGCATCCCGTGTGCTAACCGAGCACCATATGTACTAGTCGATCACCATATGCTCTGGCCGAGCACCATAAGCCAAATCCGAGCACCTCAGACTTTAGTCGAGCACCCCTTGTCCCGCCGAACATTCATAGTAATGTGCGCTTTCATTCCTCAGTGTCAAGCACCTTAAGTGCTCGTCCAAGAGAATCCAAGAGAATCCTTTTCCGAGTTCCATTCGGCAGTTTGGTTTTCCACTCGGTAACCACTCGATAGTCAGTTTCCCACTCGGAAAACATCGGAGAAAAGGTGAACACTTCATGCTCCTCTGTCTTGAGCACTCAAAATGCTCGGGCGACACTTTTCTACCATTCAACATAAATCTTATTAAGATTTCTTTTATTGTTCATATTCTTCCTCGCGAAGAATCCGTGAACAATGATTCAAGCATAACTTTAATGTAATCTTACATCTCTTTGATACCATTTTTGGTAAGATTACAAGCATGCATGAATATACGAAAACTGAAAACCACTTAGATTTCTCACTTGCTCCAAATTCTTCATTCTAGACAAGATCTCTTGTTCTTTGCTCGTTGTCTAAAGGACGATCACGATATCAAAATCGAAAAGTCCTTCTTGGCCCACAAACTTCATCCCAGACGAGCCTTGGACGTTCTACAAGATACACACAACATCTTTGTGTACACCACACCCCTCTTCCCTCTCAATTTGGATGAACTTATATAGAGAGTTCATGTCTTTTCATTACCTACACTAAGTGCATGAGACATTTTATTCTCATAATGCACAAAGAACTAAGTGCATGAGACTCTTCATTCTCATAATGCACTAAGTGTGTGCGGTTACTGCACTTAGCAATAACTCACAAAGGATTCAATCATGACATGGAGATCATTGTTGGAGTTGATACTCCAAGATATGTTTTGGTGTTTGACAAACGTTTAAGTTCAGAGCGAGAGTTACCAGGGCAGTTTGAAGAGTTGCCAAGGCAGTTTGAAGAGTTGCATTCGTTCTAGGGCGGTTTGGTATCATGCCAGAGTAGTATGCCAAGAGTTGCATTCGTTCCAGGGTGGTTTGGTATCATGCTAGAGAAGTATGTCTGATTACAGGGTAGTTTGATGTTGCTACAAAATTTCTAGGGTTGTTATGTTTAGCCCAGGGTAGTTTGGTAGCGTGCCAGAGTAGTTTGGCTGGCTCATACTTGGCTCTAGGGCAATTTGACACTGCTCTAGAGCTTCTAGAGTAGTTTGGTTCCAGGGCAGTTTGACACTGTTCTAGAGCTTCCAGGGCAGTTTGACACTGCTCTAGAGCTTCTAGGGTGGTTTTGTTTTCTTTACAGAGCAGTAGGTGTAATCTGTCGAACAATCCATGTATTGACAGGATGCCTTTTAGTATGTGGTAAACTAAGGGGAAAAGGAGTACCCTGAAAAGACCAAGATGTTTAATTCCTTGGCGACTAGAGAAATCAAAGGGTGGAACCTTGGTGAAAAGTCCAAGATGGATAATTCTTTGGTAGACGAGATAAATCCAAGGGTGAATCTTGGTGTGAGAAATCCAAGTGCCTTGGTGAAGGAAAATTCCTTGCGGGAGTGGCAAGGTGAAAAGTCCAAGAAGGGTAATTCCTTGACATGTGAAAACTCCTTGCAGGAGTGGCAAGGTGAAAAGTCCAAAAAGGGTAATTCCTTGGCATGTGAAAATTCCTTACGGGAGTGGCAAGGTGAAAATGTTGGTGCAATCGGCCCAGGTCACGATTGACCAGGACTCGAGTTTGACTCGAGTGATGTTTTGATGTTCGACAAAAATATATGACAATGTAATTGTCATGGGAAAGTCCAAGTCTTGTGTACTTGGCATGGAAAGTCCAAGTGGGACACTTGGCATTTGGCAAAGTCCAAGCATGGGTCTTGGCAAGGTAAAGTCCAAGTCATGGGTACTTGGCATGGAAAGTCCAAGTGGGACACTTGGCATTTGAGAAGTCCAAGGGTTTGATATTGGCTGCGTAAAGTCCAAGCGGGAGTCTTGGCAGCATAAGTCCAATGGTTGGCGGCGTAAAGTCCAAGCGGAGTCTTGGCGGCGTAAGTCCAATGTGCCTTGGCGGTGTAGACACCGTTAGCATGACATAGCCGACGGATGCACCTGGAGGCTAGCGCGATGGATGAACAAGTCATGGATGACTTGGAGGGATCCGAGAGGCGTGAGTCTGATGGAGGTGGCTAGAAGGCTTAGGTCTAGGCTAAGGGTGGTCTAACAAGTATGGGGGCACCATACTTGGGTTAAAACCTCATTTTTTAGGTTGGCAGTCGACTGGCATTATGGCCGGTTCGATTGCCGTGAGTCGACTTGAGTTCGACTTCCAGTTTAGAGCTGGAAATGCTCTGGCAGTCGACTGGTGCCGATGGCAGTCAACTACCAAGGGTCGATCGCGCCGGTCAATGTCGAGCAGAATGCTCGTAGCCGATCGGGAAGTCGACGACGGGCGCGATCGGCCCGCCAGATCCGTTGGAGTTTTTCCAGTGTGGATCGAGCCGTTGTCTCATGACAACAGTGGCATCAGTCGACTGGTGACTTATGGCAGTCGACTGATGGGCAGAAATCCAGGTCGCGCGCAAGGATAAAAGGAGCTCGATGGGAGGTTTTTCAAGCAGCGATTTCTTGGACGTTTTTGAGGCGATTTGCTGCTGCAAATCAGGGTCTTCAACCACGGTTCAAGCGATCAACAAGCAAGCAATCAAAAGGCATTTGTAAAGTAGTTTTCTTTACTTGCATTATATTTCATTGTTGTAATTGCTTGTATCTATTTCTTATTGTTGTAAGAATAGTTTGTAAGAGGTTTCTCCACCTCCGACTTGTGTTGAGAAGGAGTATTTGTGGTTAGTGATTGCATTGGCATCGCTAGAGCTCTTTAGAGCTCGATCCGTGGAGTAGGAACCGGTTCGGTTATAAACCACGTTATATCCTTCCGTTTGTGTGTTTGTGTTTTCGTTATTGCTTTATTATCTTTGTTTCTGCTGCGCTAACGAAAATTGTAGACAAGCACGCAAATGTTTTCCATCTACGCAAGAGTAAATGCTATTCACCCCCCTCTAGCGGCGTCAAATTCCCTACAATTGGTATCAGAGCCCGGGGCTCTTCTACGGACTAACCGCCGGGAGCTAAGACAAAGAGGCTAGAGGGTGAAGATGGAAGAACCATTGGGATGGGACATCAACACCCTAATTCCCTATTCCTTCTATGGATGAGAAGGTTTCAATTCTTGGAAGGCGAGAATTGAAGATTTTTTGATGATGAGAGACCTTGAGGAGTGGTCCGCGTTGATGGAAGGATTTGAATATCCTAAGGGACCAAAGGGAGGGTTTCTCAAGAAGAAGAAGTGGAGTGAAGAGCAACTCCAACAATTCGATAAAAACAAGAAGGTAATCAAATTCATTTTTGATTTAATTCCTAATGACCTTTTGTGTAGTCTAGGTGACTATGTGGATGCCAAGGAGCTATGGAGCGATTTGGCCAAGATCCATGAAAGTCTATCATCGGTCCAAGAAGAAGGACCATCACCCTCTCAAGCTCAAGCAAGCACATCCCCATCTAAAGAGCTTGAGGAGTCGGAAGTTGATAGGGAGTCGACTTCCGGATTGGAGAAAGAAGAGGTGGAAGAGGTGGAAGAAGCATCCACCTCAAGGATTGAGGGGGAGGAGAGAACTTCCACACCGGAGCCGGAACAAATTCAAGAAGAAGTCTCAACCTCCGGGAGGAATGAAGAATCCACTCCAATCACCACATCCACCATAGGTAACTCAAACATATCAATTTGTAATAAAAATCATATCATATGTTTTGAGTGTAGAGAAGCCGGGCACTACAAGAGCAAGTGCCCAAAGAAGATCAGAAAAGCTCCTCCGGCACCAAAACCTCAAGAAAGATCAAAAGATGCCGGTGCCACCACTAGAAGAAGCAAAGAGCACGTCATTTGCTTCAAGTGTCAACAACCGGGGCATTTTAGGAATTCATGCCCTAGGGGGAGCAAGAAAGTCAAAGAGGGAGCTATACATGTAGGGGGAGCCTCCAAGGCAAACCCTAAGGTATATTTCAATAATGCACCTTCTAGATTTAATAGTCAAAAGCATGCTAGGAATTTTAATTCCCTTGCAATTCATAAAGAGCATGCTAGAAGTAAGGAATTTTGCTTAGGTGCTAAAAATGTTTACCTTAGGAGTAAGGAGAAATTTGGGACTAATGTCCCTAAAAATATTTTACCTAAGGAATCAATTAGGAAAATAGGAGAACATCTAGATCTAAATCCTAAATGGACTAGGCATATGCCTAGAAAGTCTCATGCCCATGGTTTAAATCAAAATTCTAAAATTGGGCAATTAGAATTAGAGAATCAAGTATTGAGGTCAAGGCTTGAAAAACTTGAGAAGACCCTTAAAATTATACAAAATCATTTTAAAGGGTCAAATGATCAAAAGTCTAGATCCAAATCTCAAAGACAACACTTAGGACCTAAGAGTCAAAAGTCAACCAAGGGCAAGCAAGGTTTGGGTCACAAACCTAAGCCTAAGGTGACTTATCATAGTGTTCCATTTGATTATGGAACACAAACTAGGTCTAGGAAGACCAAGGTCAATAGGGAAGTCATCCCTAAGGTTGACCAAAGGTTGTGCCTAGTGGCTAGGGTTTCTAGGAAACCTAGGGTGGCCACTAAGAAGGTTGCAAGGGGATTTACCCCTAGAGTCAACCTAGGTAAGACCCAAATGACCAAGGCTAACAAGCCTAGGAGGGTCATTAGGAAGGTATCTAGGGAGGTTATCCCTAAGGAATACCTAATTAACCCTAGGAGCTCAAATCGGTTTTGGGTTCCTAAGAGCGTGATTGATTCACGCTAGATGGGTTTAGGGTGTGTCAACCTTGATTGGATGGGTAGTTAACTCAACCATGGTAAAGGTGGCACTTTAGAATATTTTCAAGGTTATGGTTACCTTGGAAATAGATTTGAATCAATATCCTAAAAGATTTTAGGATGTGCCAATGCACTTTTGAAATTAAGAAAAATCAATTAAATTGGCACAAGTTGGGTTTAGAGATTAGTGTGCCATTTTGGTTTTTTTGGCACACTAGGGAGATTAGGTTAATATGGAAAAATATGATTAATCCCAACAAATGACAATTAATATTAAAATTTAGGTATTATTATACCTATATATTTTATATGTCATGCTTTGTTTGTCATATAACATGCCATGACATCATGCTTACTTTTAATCATTTTATATGTCATGTTCATGTTTTAGGATTAAGGTTTTAAATGTCATGTGTTTTTAGATTTCATCTTATGCCATGACATCATGATTATGAGCATATGCTTATTTATATCATCATTAATGCCATAATCATTCATGCATTTAAGAAAAATTTCGATTGAAATTGATTTAAGGACTATGACATGACTTGGAGTCCCATTCATAAGGGAATCAAGTAGGGTTGCCTTAGAAGATGAATGAAACCCTAGTTTTAAATGAACCAAAACCCACATCTCACATCCAATTGACATGTATGTGTATTTATACACCCTAGATACATGTGAGATGCTAGGATATGAGTTAAGTTCAAGGTGCATAGTTTTTGCATCTAGATGAACTAAAACTCATCTAATTTCAAATGTGGATCATTGGGAGAGCATGTGTACAAGTCATGTACATAGAGCCCAAGGAATATGATCCAAAATAAGGTTTTGAAAATATTTTAAAATCATTTTGAAAAACCTTGGTGAAGTCTATCTTTTGATAGCAATCACCATTGATAGAGTTGATACAAAATAGGGCCAAAACATTGAAAATTTCAATGGTTTTGAGTTTGTATCAAACTCACTATTTTATGGGTAAAATAATTTTCAAATATTTTTCACCCATTGTATTGACTATAAGTAATATACGTATCAAATTTTATGATTTTTCAAATTACGTAGAATTACTTATGCTTTTCCAAATCTCGATTCTGATAGCTGAAATTCAGAAATTTCAGCTATCAGTCGACTGCCCTTGGTGGCAGTCGACTGATATGGGTGGCAGTCGACTGATTACTGTCAGGAGTCGACTGCCAGGTCTGATTTCGGGAAAACAAGGTTGTTTATCCCGTGTTCAACCATTGTAAAGGTCCCTAATCTCTCCTAACCCTAGGATATGCTTTGGGAAGCATTATAAAGGGTGAAAATCCATTGGATATGGATTAGGAGATGTGTTAGGTCAAAGTATCAAATTTAGGGTGAGTGAAAGTTCTATGTTGAACTTAGAACCTTAATTTTGATGGTTTAGAGTTTCTATTGGCTTAGGGGCTTCCCAAGGACATTGTTGGTGCAATGGTCAAGGGGGAGCAAGCCTTTAGAGGGAGTCATCCATCTTGGGATGATGGATGTATTTTTCTCCTTGAAGAGGAGAAGTTATTGGGAGAGTATCATCAATTGGGAAAATTGATGGGTTTTTGATACCCAATTTGGAAATTGGGGGAGAGAGTATAGGATTGCCTCTCTTGAGTGATATGTGACTTATCACTAGGAAGATGGTAGACATCCTAGGTATTTTTGGGTCAAGGGGGAGATTGTAAGATCTCATTGGGACATAAGACATTGACCTCCTTGGAGAGAAGACCTTTTTGATGTATGTCAAAAAGGGGGAGAAGATTAAATTACCAATTTGGAAAATTGGTAAGGGGTTTGAGTTAGTGTTCTAACTCAATGATTTGTTTGGTTTTTATCAAACATCAAAAAGGGGAAGATTGTTGGTGCAATCGGCCCAGGTCACAATTGACCAGGACTCGAGTTTGACTCGAGTGATGTTTTGATGTTCGACAAAAATATATGACAATGTAATTGTCATGGGAAAGTCCAAGTCTTGTGTACTTGGCATGGAAAGTCCAAGTGGGGGACACTTGACATTTGGCAAAGTCCAAGCATGAGTCTTGGCAAGGTAAAGTCCAAGTCATGGGTACTTGGCATGGAAAGTCCAAGTGGGACACTTGGCATTTGAGAAGTCCAAGGGTTTGATATTGGCTGCGTAAAGTCCAAGCGGGAGTCTTGGCAGCATAAGTCCAATGGTTGGCGACGTAAAGTCCAAGCAGAGTCTTGGCGGCGTAAGTCCAATGTGCCTTGGCGGTGTAGACACCGTTAGCATGACATAGCCAATGGAAGCACCTGGAGGCTAGCGCGATGGATGAACAAGTCATGGATGACTTGGAGGGATCCGAGAGGTGTGAGGCTGATGGAGGTGGCTAGAAGGCTTAGGTCTAGGCTAAGGGTGGTCTAGCAAGTATGGGGGCACCATACTTGGGTTAAAACCTCATTTTTGAGGTTGGCAGTCGACTGACATTATGGCCGGTTCGACTACCGTGAGTCGACTTGAGTTCGACTGCCAGTTTAGAGCTGGAAATGCTCTGGCAGTCGACTACTCATTGGAGCAGTCGACTGGTGCCGACGACAGTCGACTGCCAAGGGTCGACAGTCGACTGCCAGTCCAATGTCGAGCACAGAACGCTCCGTAGCCGACTGGGCAGTCGACTACGGGCGCTGGCAGTCGACTGCCAAGAGATCCGTTGGAGTTTTTCCAGCGTGGATCGAGCCGTTGTCTCATGACAATAGTGGCATCAGTCGACTGGTGACTTATGGCAGTCGACTGATGGGCAGAAATCTAGGTCGCGCACAAGGATAAAAGGAGCTCGACGGGAGGTTTTTCAAGCAGCGATTTCTTGGACGTTTTAGAAGCGATTTGCTGCTGCAAATCAGGGTCTTCAACCACGGTTCAAGCGATCAACAAGCAAGCAATCAAAAGGAATTTGTAAAGTAGTTTTCTTTACTTGCATTATATTTCATTGTTGTAATTGCTTGTATCTATTTCTTATTGTTGTAAGAATAGTTTGTAAGAGGTTTCTTCACCTCCGACTTGTGTCGAGAAGGAGTATTTGTGGTTAGTGATTGCATTGGCATCGCTAGAGCTCTTTAGAGCTCGATCCGTGGAGTAGGAACCTGTTCGGTTCCGAACCACGTTATATCCTTGCATTTGTGTGTTTGTGTTTTCATTATTGCTTTATTATCTTTGTTTCCACTGCGCTAACGAAAATTGTAGACAAGCACGCGAATGTTTTCCATCTACGCAAGAGTAAACGTTATTCATCCCCCCTCTAGTGGCGTCAAATTCCCTACAGAAAAATCCAAGAAGGATGATTCCTTGGCAGGAAATTCTTTATGGGTGTGGCAAGGTGAAAAGACCAAGAATGGATGATGGTCGGAGTCTTGGCAAGTAAAGAGTCTATGGGTAGAGTCTTTACTAGGCGTGTTTCAGTCTTAGAGTTGACTGAAACATTGGGTCTAAGGACAACAATGAGTTGACACCTCAACTTTTGCACTTATCCTACTTATTAAGTCTGAACACCTCAACTGTTCTCGTACTATTTGTCGTTGGCTTAGGGTATATAGTCATCGGCCATTAGCTCAGAAGTCTATCTCCCAGAAGAGTCGAGAACTAGGACAAGTGGATGGTACACTTGTACAAGGAAGGTCCTCCCTATGGTACAGTCGATGCAAAACCTTGACTGTCAGGTTTCTCGGCCAGCTGGACTTACGGAAAGCTATCGAACATGGAAAAAGTTTCTCGTCATCAGCTAACTTGACCTTGTAGGATCGAGTGAACTGAGAGAGGGGGTGAATCTCGGTATTTTATATTTTTAAATTAATTTTCTATTATTTATACTAATCAAAGTACGCAGCGAAATATAAAGACAATTATCAACATATGCAATTTACTTGGTTCACAACCTGGACTGGGTTGCTACTCCAAGGCCCATAGCTCTACCATGAGCTACATCGATGTGAAATTCACTAAATATCCTCCGACTCGAGTGCTCTCGACTTTGGAGGATTTCGCTTTTACAAATGATAGAGTTAGGTGACAAACTACCCACTCGTAGAATTAAGTATTCAAGCGAAATAATAAAGTAAAGAAATTATAAGACTTTATACCGACACTTAATAATAGTAGAGGTAGTCACAGAGTGTCGGAGGAACGTCTTGTCGTGGAGTCAAAGTGTAGTGGACAAGCAAGTATTTTGGCAGCACTTCGACGTTGATTGAATTTCGATGAATTCATATGATCGAGCATAAATTTTATAAACTCTTTCCTGTCGACTGGAATGCCTTCCAGTCGACTCCACATCAGCCCGTCGATATGGAAGTCGTGGTCTTCCAGTCGACTGAATCCCCTTCAGTCGACTCCACGTCATTCAGCTTCACATCAAGAAATTCCTCTCATCAGTCGACTCAACATCTTTAGTTGACTCATGCCCTTTCCATCTGCGTCGCACGATCTCCGATTGATCACAAGCTGATCTTGCCAAATAGGTATCCAGTCGACTGATACATCTTCAGTTGACTGGACTTCAGTCGACTTGAATCCATTCAATCGATTGGTCCTTGTAAAACAGGATTAGCACAAAAATAGATAATGTGAATTATGATAGGAGTAGTAATACTGCTCGAACTCGAGTACTAAGTCTCACACGGACTTTTCGTCGAATCGACGCCTAGCTTTGTCCCCCTACCGAGGACTCGACCTCACCTCTTCACTCGAGGCTTACCTACCGACTACCTATCGGACTTACCATTTTTGACATCCGATCTGACCCACCAGGGCTTCCACCAGCTGTCCGGTCTGCCTGACCCAGTTGGACTTTTTGCCGCTTGTCTGGTCTCCTGACCCAATCGGTCTTCATGCCAAATGTCCAGTCCACGCGACCCATCTGGACTTCATGCCTGGTGTCTGATCCTCCTGATCTGTCAAGATTCATGCCTAGTATCTGGTCAACTCGACCTACTAGGACTTTCTGTTAAGCCTGCACACTTAACACTTATAT
The DNA here is from genome assembly GCA_025175895.1 of Wurfbainia villosa. Lineage (NCBI taxonomy): Eukaryota > Viridiplantae > Streptophyta > Magnoliopsida > Zingiberales > Zingiberaceae > Wurfbainia > Wurfbainia villosa. The sequence goes on from CM046003.1 coordinate 43,882,621, forward strand.
TAGACTACAAGTGAATCCTAACTTTTAACTGAGGTTCATACATCAAAACTTTGGAGTGATGCTCACTACATCAACAATCTCCCCCTTTTTGATGTATGACAACACATCAGTTAAAGTTAGGAGAATTAAATACCAATCTCCATATATTGAAATGTATAAGAAATAAACTAACAGCTTTTGTCATGCATAAATTTAACCATGTATGAAATGCATAGGTCCTTATCAAATTTTTGAATCCTCTAAAGTTTATATCTCTTTTTAAGTTTATAATTTATATCACTTCTCTCCCCCTTTGGCATACATCAAAATAAGAGTTAATTTAATGATATTGGAGAGTTATTATATACTTTATCAAGAATCATTTGAAAAAAATAAAATTTTTAAGATTTTCAAAACTCCCCGTGACTAACTCAATATATTCAGGAATATTTAACAATTTACAAGAATCCTCAGAAACTCCCCTTGAACAATTCAGAAATTTTCAAAAAAAAAAAATATTTTCAAAACTCCCCCTGACTAACTTAATATCTTCGGGAATATTTAAATGTTTAAATATTTGCAAAAGTTTTCAGAAACTTTCCTTAAATAATTCACAAGTTTCAAAAGTTTTTAAAAAAAATTTCAAAATTTTTAAGACCTCCCCCTGAATGATTACAAAAATGATAGGGACTGAGTCCAAGCATGAGTTCTAAAATAAATTAAAATTATATTTCGAAGATACACATCTAAAAATTATCCTTAAAGCAAATGTCGAACTCTTTATTAGCTCAAATGATATAGAATAAATCATTAAGCTTTATTTTAGAGTTAGTCACCGAAGTGATCAATTTGTTCGTCTAAACCCCATGTTGGTTCATGTCGATGCACTGAATCTACATCTGGAACCAGGAGTGCAGTCCTAATATCTCACGCCCATCTACGTGACTCAATACACAAACAGGTGATCCTAGGTGTTTGTGAGATGCAAAGGCTACTTAGTTCTATAGGATCATGAATTCTAGATTGACCTAATCTAGATTCATTCATTTTTTAAATATAATATTATATTTCAAAATAATTCGAAATGATAAGCATAATAATCCTATTCTACCAAGCATAAACCACACAAGATTATATATATATAGACAATTATTAAGATTCATTATTATTACAATCCTAATCAGCGGATGGGGGATGAGAATGACCCATGCCCCAAGACCTAAGAAGATCCATCATCTATCGATGATCCTCTCTCTGCTCTCGCATAATCTGCATCATCTCAAGATGCTGCCGCTGCATCGTATCCTCCAACCTAGATAGTCTCTCTGCTACCGTCGGAGCTGTTGGAATCCCAAGAAATAGTGATAGGCTATCAAATCCTGGGGCTTCCTGATGCTTGGTATCGGAGTGGTGGTCGGGGTCCATATCTGGCTTAGGCTCCTGCTCCGGATCAGGTTGGGGCTGAGGCTGAGGTCCATCTCTCTTCCATACAAGGATATTATTGTCATCTAAACCTACTTTTTCTAAACCAAACTGCCTAGAACCTATCATGTCATACTCAGTAAGTTGTTTGATGTTACTTGTGGTAACATCAAATCCTAATGCGGCTAAGAGAGATGTAATGATATGGCAGTAAGGCAAATGTGCCTTCCTGCTAGTGACTGACCTAGAATGATAAATGATAGAATGAAATATCTGTAGGCTAATATCTAAATCTAACCTATGACCAAGTGCATAAAGTAAAAATGAATGAAAGGGGCACATCATAGCGATGTCCCTAGTAGTGAGGGGCAAAATGCAGTTCACTATAACTCGGTACAGGGCATAGTCCTATACTCGGAGTCTAGTAGAACTAAAGATACTCATAGAAGGAGTTCTTTCCTCACCAAAATGATGCATGTGAATCCTATCTAATGTAATATGAGAGTAGGGGTCACCGTACGGTAACTCCGTGGATGGAAAATATGCAATAGGGCATGTCGAATGCAATAGTCCTAAATGCACTCTCAACATGTCAGGGGTAAAAACAAAGTCCTCACCCTGTACCCTAGTCGAGTATGAAAGCTCATCAATCTTAGTAAAGTTATTAAAAAACTGCGCACATATGTCTATGTTAATGGGGTTTTTACAATACACTAGTTTTTCTAATCCATAGTGTGTGATGATGTCCATACTTAGTAAGCATGCATTACTAAAGTATGATCTACTAATGTATCTAGTGGGCATAGGAATGTAAGTAATGCTCTCAAACCTAATCCTATGTCTCTTAGTGGGAAACCTAATATCCATGCATGGAGTCGACGACTCAACCTCAACAGCTCTTCTTTTACCCCTAATTAAATTTCAAAATATTCAATATTTATTGAACATAATAAAAACTAAGATTTTAGAGTTATTACCTTGGCATTTCAGATGATATTAAGAGAATATGATGACCTAAGCCCTCTGGAAGTCCAGAATTAGGGTTTTGGAGGTGGATTGGTGGCTATTATGAATAAATTTGGCGTGTCTTGGCGTTGATCTTATAGACATGATTCAGTCGACTGAAAACATTCCAGTCGCCTTAATTTTAGTCGACTGAAGATGTTTCAATCGACTGTAATAAATGTTACCATTTACTTCGCTGCTAAACTTTATCTACCGGTTCATTCCAGTCGACTGAATTTAATTCAGTTGACTAAAGTTGCATTTTACCTTCCCGATACTTAGAGGCAACTGAGTTTCTTTCAGTCGACTCTTTTTGAGTCGACTGAAAACATTTCAGTCGACTGAATCCGAGTATTTTTGAATTTTATTGTAATTTAATTTGATTTACTTATTTTTATTAAGTTAAACATAAATTCTTATAAGTTTAATTTAGTTATATTGTTTTTTAAAAGATTAAATTTGTTTTAATATTGCTAAATTAGGTTTGTTTAGATCATGTTACTTTCTTGAGTTTAAATAACTCTGTTTAATTAAGTTGAGTAGACTTAAGTTACGATTAATTAAGGTATGTTATTAAAATTTATTAATCTTGGTTTAAGTATATTAGGTTTAGAGTAGTTACATAAAACTAATTAAGCTTAATTAAGATCTAAATCATCTCACCTAAGCTAGGTTTTCAAAACACTTTTTTCTATGAGTATTGTGAGATGGGAATTTCTTTTATATTAATTAAATTTAATGGGAAATTTCAAAGTGTTTAAACTTGTGTTAGATTTAAGCTTGATTTGAGCTAGTCAAGTAAGTTTTTCCAGTATTGACTTCCAGGTCGTGGCGAGGCACATGACCTTCTTGATTATTGGAGCAACGACCACTTCCTAGATAAAGTCAATAAAGGAATCAAGTACTTGATTCACTTTAGATTAAGCCTTAGTCTAACTAGTTAAAGACTTAGTGAGTTAGCTTCGGTTAGTTCCACTCGACTTAGTGCACCAGGTCGTGGCGAGGCACGTGGCCTTCTTGATTATCGGAGCAACGACCACTTCCTAGACATGCACTTCGAAGAGCTTCCCCAACTTACTATCAGTTCACTTGTCTTAGTACTAGGTTGTTCAAGTTTAAACTACTTTGTTTCCTATCTAGTCCATTCTACATTAAGTAAAGTAAGCTAAGACATTCAAGTGTTTAACTAAAACATGCAAGTGTTTAAGTAGGCAAGGAAACAAGTAAAGTGTTAGCTCCCCCTAAATGGTAGCTAGTTTGAGTTTAGTTCACTAAGTGAACTTGACTCTTGGGAACCCAAAATTAATTTGGTCCAACTTGGTTGACTAAGATAGACTTAGGAACCCATGCTTGGACACGATTCTTAGCATTTCGGCTAAGTAATGACATGTAAGAGTTATAGGTGGACATAGCCTTATACCCGAGTCTGGATCTATTGTAAACAGCTCGCTGAGATCCAAGCATCATGTTGAGATACTTGGAACCCGAAGTGAACTTTTCCAATGATCCAGTTAGTTCTTCTACTTGCCTTTTTAGGACTGAGTTCTCTTCCTCAAGCTTTGCAACTTGAGTTGAGTCTCTATCCTTAAGTTGGCAAGTCGAAGTCTTCGAGTTGACTTGCTCCTTAAGTACTTGGACTTCCTTAAGTAGCGAGTCAACCCGATTCTCGGACTTAGCTAATTTTCTACCTAAACATGCAATGATGCTATATAACTTATCTTCAAATGGAGAAGTTACCTCATTAGAACCTTCGGAAACGGATACGGATCCGTGGCTTCTCTCGGACTCAGAATCGGACTTATATTCGAAACTTGACTCGGCTCCGGATCTTGATTCGGCCATAAATGCGACGAAGCTTCTTTTCGTCTCTTCCGCGTCCGACTCCTCCGATGACAACTCATCCCATATTGCCTTAAGAGCCTTCTTCTTCTTTTCCTTTTTTGGTTTTTCTTCCTTTTTTATGTTTGTGCACTCCGACTTGTAATGTCCTTTTCCGTTGCATTCGTAGCAAGTCACTTCCGATCGAGGTCTCGGCTTGTTGTCGGCCACCTTTCTAGCGTCTTTCTTTGTAAACCTCTTCTTTTGGTTGAACCTTTTTCTTACCATATTTACAATCTCCTCTTCTCTGTTTGTTTCCGACTCCGACTCGTCTTCAGACTCAATTTTCACTTTTCTCTCCTTTTTAGTTGAACCTGCCATCAAAGCTATACCATTCTCAGTTTGACCCGAGTTAGCTTGTTCGTGTAGTTCAAGTTCACAAAATAGTTCATCTAACCTAATTGTGGAGAGATCCCTAGATACCTTATAGGCATCGACAATCGATGTCCATAAGGCATTTCTCATAAATGCCTTAAGGGTATACCTAATTAAGTCCCAATTCTCTATTTGGTATCCTATTAAATGTAATCCATTTAATATATCTTTAATCCTAGTATGGAGTTGACTAGCATTTCGTTTTCATTCATTTTACAATTAAACAATTTATTTAAAAGTATGCCCCTTTTGGCTATCCTAGTGTCATTTGTACTCTCATACAATTCAATTAACTTCTCCCATAATTATTTAGAATTTTTAGATGGACCTACCCTATTTAGCTCTTCTTTAGTAAGTCCACATTGCAAGGTGTTAAGTGCCTTGTAATAGACTTGAGCTCTCTTCCTAATATCCGAGGTTCATTTCTCCGGTTCTAACAACTTCCCCGAGTCGTCTACCAGAGCTATAAATCATTTCCTAATTGAAAACCAGACCTCTAGGTCAGTCTTCAGATAGCATTCCATTTACCTTTTCCAGTAGAAAAAGTCCTCTTCGTTAAAGAGAGGAGGGCGAACGGTACTGTATCCCTCTAAGTGTGACATTATTAATAGAATATTTTCTAAAGACAAAAATTAAATTAAATAAAATAAATCTAATATGCAGAAAATAATCCTAATATGTAGAAAATGAATTTAATGAAATTTAATATACTGAAAATTAATTTAATGTGCAAAAAATTAATTTAATAAAATTTAATATGCTAGAAATGAATTTAATATGTAGAAAACTATTTTAATATGCAGAAATTAATTTTAAATGCAGATTTTTTTTAAATACAGAAAATTATTTTTAAATACAAAAAATTATTCTTAAATGTAGAAAATTATTTTTAAATGCAGAAAATTATTTTTAAATGCAAAAAATGTTTTTAAAATACAAAAAATTATTTTAAATGCAGAAAATGTTTTTTAAATACAAAAAATTATTTTAAATATAGAAAATGTTTTTTAAATATAGAAAATTATTTTAAATTCAGAAACTAATTTTTAAATACAGTTATTCTAAGTAAGAAAAATTAATTAAATTATTCTAAGCAAGGAAACAAAATTAATTAAATTATTCTAAGCAAGAAAAGAATTAATTAAATTATTCTAAGCTAGGAAAAAATAATTAAATTATTCTAATGCTCAAAGATGGTGGTTGCACCAATTCGGAGCACCTTCGCTCTGATAACAATTGTAGGATCGAGTGAATCGAGAGAGGGGGTGAATCTCGGTATTTTATATTTTTAAATTAATTTTCTATTATTTATACTAATCAAAGTACGCAGCGTAATATAAAGACAATTATAAACACATGCAATTTACTTGGTTCACAACCCAGACTGGGTTGCTACTCCAAGGCCCGTAGCTCTACCACGAGCTACCTCAATGGCCAATTCACTAAATACCCTCCGACTCGAGTGCTCTCGACTTCGGAGGGTTTCGCTTTTACAAATGATAGAGTTAGGTGACAAACCACCCACTCAGAGAATTAAGTATACAAGAGAAACAATAAAGTAAAGAGATTACAAGACTTTATATTGACACTTAATAATCGTAGAGGTAGTCACAGAGTGTCGGAGGAACGTCTTGTCGTGGAGTCAAAGTGTAGTGGACAAGCAAGTATTTTGGCAGCACTTCGACGTTGATTGAATTTTGATGAATTGATCTGATCGAGCACAACTTTTATAAACTCTTTCCAGTCAACTGGAATGCCTTCTAGTCGACTCCACATCAGCCCGTCGATATGGAAGTCATGGTCTTCCAGTCGACTGAATCCCCTTCAGTCAACTCCACGTCACTCGGCTCCGCATCGGGAAATTCCTCTCATCAGCCGACTCAACATCTTTAGTCGACTCAAGCTCTTTCCATCTGTGTCACACGATCTCCGATCAATCACAAGCTAATCCTGCCAAATAGGTATCCAGTCAACTGATACATCTTCAGTCAACTGGACTTCAGTCGACTTGAATCCATTCAGTCGACTAGTCCCTGCAAAACAGGATTAGCACAAAATAGATAATGTGAATTATGATAGCAGTAGTAATACTACTCGAACTCGAGTACTAAGTCCCACATGGACTTTTCATCGGATCGACGCCTAGCTTTATCCCCCTACCGAGGACTCGGCCTCACCTCTTCACTCGAGGCTTACCTGTCGACTACCTGTCGGACTTACCATTCTTGACATCCGATCTGACCCACCAAGGCTTCCACTAGCTGTTCGGTCTGCCTGACCCAGCTGGACTTTTTGTCGATTGTCTGGTCTCCTGACCCAACCGGTCTTCATGCCAAATGTCCGGTCCATGCGACCCATCTGGACTTCATGCCTGGTGTCCGGTCCTTCTGATCTGTCAAGATTCATGCCTAGTATCTGGTCAACTCGATCTACTAGGACTTCCTGTTAAGCCTATACACTTAACACTTATATTAGACTACAAGTGAATCCTAACTTTTAACTGAGGTTCATACATCAAAACTTTGGAGTGATTCTCACTGCATCAACAGACCTCATCGTCAGCCATTAACTCTAAAGTTCACTGCCCAAAAGAGTTGAGAACTAGAGCAAGTGTATTGTACACTTGTACAGTGAAGGCTCTTCCTACTGAGCAGTCAAGGCGGGAACTCGACTGGCAGAGTACTGGGGCAGCGAAACTTGGAGAAAGCTTTACTTGTCCAAGGAAGTGTATTTCTCAAGTGTAGCCAGGGCGGCACCTCGACTAATCGTGCGCAGAAGCGAGCTGCACTTGATTGGCGCTTCGACTGATGTGTGATGAGTTAGTGTTTCTGTTAACGTTTATCTGTTCCGACTTGCTTGGTTTGATCTGATCACGCAAGAACTTATTCAGGGAAGGATGACCAAATCTTATAAATAGGGAAGTCATCCACAGGGATTGAATTTGATCCAGAATACAAGTCATTCTTATCTGCATAGATCTACAGGTTTGACTGGCGATACATGCGGGTTCTAGATAAGCTCAGCAGGTTTATAAAAAGATGATTTTTGAACGAATTTGGACACACATGTATGAAAAACAATGATCTGAACCAAGCTTACTGCAACTGAACATTGAAGGCTTTGATCTGATCCCAGTTTCCCTACTTCCTCAAACCTTAACAGTTTCTTTTCTCTCTTCCGCAACCTGAACATCTGCTCATCATCATCTATACTGTCAGGAGCTTGAGGAGAAATTATGTAAAGTTCTTTTTATTTAGATTCATATACTTAATTCATATATTTAGAATCTGTAAATTGTAAGTGATTTAAGAGGTTTCTCCACCTTTGAAGCATTCTTCGAAAAGGAGAAAATATAGTGGTAGGCCTTGGACTAGCAGCTCGAGGAGAGAGATGTGAACCAAGTAAAAATCGATTGTGTTACTTGTGCTTGTTTTCTTTTCGTTCTATTCGTTTTGGTTGTGTTGTTCTTTTTAGTATATCTGCTGCTTAAATTTAGATTGTTTTTCAAATCGCTATTCATAGTGTAGTCACCGGTCCTAACAATCATCCTTTGAATGCCCTCCAGGATCATATTGAAAGGTAGAATGAATTCCTTTGGGCTTCTATGAACTCTCTCTCAAGATTGGATTTGCCATTTCCAACTAAAACTTCTAGCTCTATTTTCAAGATATCTTTCACAGTGCAGATATATACATTTCAAAAGGTTAGATCATTGTCTATTAATCCTTACCTCAATCCTAGTGAGCTTGCACCAAAGGTTTCCAAGCTAAGAAGACAGTAAGGGATTTCAATCGTCAATCGATCGTACATCTACATATGAATTAACAAAGAAAATAAATGATCTGGCATAGGATTTTATAAAAAAATCTATAACGATCACGCGATAATGTACAATACAAAAGCAGTAGAAACATAAATAAAGTAATAAATCCACGTCTAATTTTGAAGAATATTAGTTCGATGAAAAAAGTGAGTAATTGTCAAGTTCAAAATAAACCAAACATCTCTTCTACGATGATCATATCCATATATATAATAGATCCAAATCCACTAACCGCCCATTAATACTAACGACAATAGACTAAAGGATTATACACATGTGATTTCACATCAGATAATATAAAACCACAATTAAGATCATAGAATTAGATTATTTTATCGAGCTCATTCGCAATAGAAAACTCGAGGTTGTTATGGAAATATGTAAGTCCACCATATTGAGAAATTAAATTTAACAATTTCCTACTTGAACTATGTGATCTAGTATATAAGAGCATCCACAACCCATTCCATTATAACATCCTCCACCTCACTAAAAATCATGGGGTCCACTGTCACATATTCATTATAACAACATATCTTTTTCATCCACATCTCTTTAACATTAACACTGGGTCCCACGATCCACTCAATTATCTTAAAATTATATCATATTAAATAAATATATTTTAAAATATTAAAAATATTATTTTTAATAATAATTTTACTTTTAAAAAATAATTAACCATTTTATTTAATTTTTTATTTTAATTTTTAATAAATATAATTAAAAAAATATGTGAGGTGGGCCAGCAGGGGTTGGCCCACCTCACGTCCTCTTGAACGTGTTCAAATCTTTGAATGCATTCAAGAGGAATTCAAGGGGAGGGGTGTTATAACACCCCTCCACAATGGTGTTTAACACCAAGGGGTGTTATAACACCCCTTTATTAACAACATTACAAATGCCCTAACACAATCGAAATTCCTTAATTGACATCAACAATGTCAAAACTTTATAGATTAAATATCCTTATAGAACAATATGCTCCATCAACTTCATTGATATAGGACTAAAGAGGTCATAGTTATTACATATATAATATATAACAAGTTCATTAGTAATCACAATACCAATGTCATCAATGACATAGATCTGATGTGCATGTGTAACATGAAAAATATATAAAATGTGATATGTACATATCTATTTACAACTAATCCTCCTTATGATCCAAAATAGGATCCCAATTATATTTACAAGATCCATATGATAAACTATAGTAGCAAATCATGATTACAATCTTATGATTCAAAATAAATTTCTACATCACATTTATAAATATCATACGTAAACTATATTAGTAACTCTTATATTCACCATATGCTGATGAAACACCTTGGGCAATATTCTTTTGATGAGCAAGTTCACCAATATAGAGTCTATCTGAATATGTTCTTTCACAATTTGACCACTCTAAACTCTTTCTTAACCATCAAAAATTTGATATTGATGTACTCTAACTTCGACGAGCTACGTTTGTTTTTAGCATAAAGTTCTATGGCTTTATTATCACAATAAATCTTTAATAACCTATCAACGCTATCAATGATCTGCAATACTGTGATAAAGTTTTACAAATAAATTTTATAATTGGATGCTTCATAGCAAGCTATAAATTCTATCTCCATTGTTGAGGTGGCTATAAGTGTCTATTTGATGTTTTTCCAAGAAACAACCCCTCTTATCAATATGAAGACATAACCTGAGGTGGAGCTCTTGCTATCCAAGTATTCAACAAAATCGGAAGTTTGAATATCCAATCAATTCCAGCTAACAGGATCTTCGATATGTGAGCATATGTTCTTTTATTCTTTGAAGATACTGCATAATTCTTTTTATGCCTTTCCAATGCACTGGTTTAGGGTTACTTAGATATTTGTCTAACATTCCAATTATATACACAATATCCGCGTTCATACCTGAACATACATAAGACTCTCCAATGTTGAAGCATAAGGGAGTTTCACCATTTTTTAATTTTTAATTTATGTTGTGGATATTACTACAAGCTAAATTTGTCACCTCTAGACATACGTGTATTTTTAGGTGTAGAATTTTATATTCTTTGCCGGAATGAACACTTTTTCAATATAGGCCTTTTCTGAAAGTCCAAGAATATCCCTTGAATGATCATAATCAATTTATATGCCTAATACATAGGATGCTTCACCAAGATCCTTCATTTTAAATTTTTCTTATAGAAATAATTTGGTTTCATACAATAGATCTTTATTATTGCTTGTAAGTAAAATATTATCCACATATAGAACAAGTATAATAAACTTGCTTCCAATGAACTTGACATATATATATTGATCAACTGGATTCTCCTTAAAATCAAATGAAGTGACCACTCGATCAAATTTCTTATACCACTGACGGGATGTCTGTTTTAAGTCATAAATGGACTTATTTACTTTATATACTAGGTACTTTGAAACTTTAAATTTAAAGTTCTCTGGTTGTACTATGTATATATGATGTGGCTCAAATTTTTCTTCCTCGATCTAAGGCTGACGAGGATGGGTTCTCTTCGATCGGAACAGTAAATCTCCGATCTTTTCCTGCCAAAGTTAACACAGGTCAGATGACCATCGGTGTCCTAGCTAATGACCCTCTGATGCCTAAGTTAGAGCTGTAAAAGGAAGATAAGCAAGTAACCGAAGTAGAAGATGAAGTAACAGAAAGAAGAAAGTGTAAAAAATGATGTTAGCATTCGATCACCCTTGATACTCCTCGTTTGGTGTGCTATTCAACCCCCCCTCTCTCACACCAAACGATCCCCAACAAGTGGTGTCAGAGTGAGATAGCTCTTCAAAGACTAACCGTCAAAAGAGCAAGCGCTAGAGGAGTAGAAGAATAAAGTTGTCCAACGACGAACTGGGCTCTGACATCAACATTCCACCCTTCTTCGATCGTGAGAATTTTGGGTATTGAAAAGGTAGGATGAAATATTTTATAATGTGTGAAATAGAAAATTGGATTGTTTTGATGAAAGGGTTTGAAACACTCGTGGACAAGAAGGGTAGAACACTCAAGAAGAAGAAATGGACGGAGAAACAACTTCAAGAATTTGAAAGAAACATAAGGTAACAAAAATGATGATAAATTTAATACCTAATGATATTTTATACAAAATAGGAGAATTTAGGGATGCTAAAGAGTTATGGAGCAAGTTGATTGAGCTCCATGAGAATCCCTCACCAACACGAGTGGAGGAGGAGTCTAAGGAAAAATGATCATCGGCTCAAGAGCATGTAGATGCGGAGGTTGAAAGATGTTCAACTTCCGAAGAAGAAGAGGTAGAAGAGTTTGAGGACGTTAATATTGGAGATCGGTTGGCATTGCTAGAGGGGGTAAATAGCGATTTCACTTGTCGCTTCGAATTCGTTCGCGTTCGTCTACAAAATGTTAGTGTGCACAACGGAATACAAATAGAAATAAACACAACATGAGACAAATACAATATATACAATACACGACGATATAACGTGGTTCGGAATCTAGGGTTCCTACTCTACTGGTCGAGCTCAAGTGAGCTCTAGTGATACACACCACCACTAATAAACCTCTCTTTCTTGAAAAACACTCTAGAGGTGGAGAAACCTCTTACAATAATTCTTACAATAATAAGAATAAGATACAAGCAATTACACTAAACAAATGAATACAAGTAAAGAAAACACTTTACAAATGTGAGCTTTTGAATGCTTGATCTTTGGTTGTTTTGGAATGCTCTTGAAGGTCTAGAATGTAGTAGCAATCCCCCTTCAAATCTCCCTAAGAATCATGGGAAAAATCCTCCATTAGTTTCTCCTTTAATAACCTGCAAATGACTGATTTTGCGCCTAGCAGTCGACTGTCAAAAGGGACCAGTCAACTACTTAATGTTTCATTGTCTCACAACGGCTCAATCCACGCTGGAAAAACTCCAACGGATACCCTATCAGTCGATTGATGCTCAGTAGTCGACTGACTAGTCAACTATGCAATAATCTATGCTCGTGTCCACTATCATCAGTCAACTGCTTCTCCTAACAGTCGACTGCCAAACCCTAGCAGTCGACTGTTAGGGCCACAACCGAGCAGTCGAGCACTAGTCGACTCCCATATTAGTCGACTGGGTCATAACCCCAGTCGACTGCTCCGAGTTGAATGGACTCCGAGTGCTTACTCAATCATCCAGTCGATTGACCAAAGTTAACAATCAACTGGTAAACCTCAACAATGAGGTTTAACCCAAGTATGATCTCGTCATACTTGATAGAGCACCCTTAGCCTAGACCTAAGCCTTCTAGCCACCTCCATCAGCCTCATGCCTATCAGATTCCTCTAAGTCCTCCAAGACTTGTTCATCCATACGCTAGCCTTTAGCCATCGACTATTATCATGCTAACCGAGTATACTTTGCCAAGGTATATTTGGATTTACACCGCCAAGATAAACACTTGGACTTTACGCCATCAAACATTGGACTTATGCCGCCAAGACTACAACTTAGACTTTACATCGCCAATATCAAACCCTTGTACTTCTCAATTTCTAAGATCCATTTGGACATATGCCATCAAGACTCCATGCTTGGACTTTACGCTGCCAAACATTGGAATTATCCTGCCAAGACCCATGCTTGGACTTTACGCCACCAATATCATACTCTTTAACTTCCCTTGGCAACTCCATGTTGGACTTTCCAATTGCCAAGACCCATGCTTGGACTTTCCAATTGCCAAGTACCCATGACTTGGACTTTACCATTGCCAAGTACCCATGACTTGGACTTTCCTTGCCAAGTAAACATGACTTGTTCTTTTCGTGCCAAGTACTCAAGACTTAGACTTCTCAAATGTCAAGACCATCCTTGGACTTTCCATGACAATCACATTGTCAATCGTTTTGTCAAAACATCAAAACACTACTCGAGTCAAACTCGAGTCTGGTCAATTGTGACTTGGGTCGATTGCACTAAAAATCTCCCCCTTTTTATGTGTTGACAAAACCTTTGAGTTAGGCTACCTAATGTTGGGAGTATGGGGAATACAATCAAAGTCCCACATTGGTAAGACATGGAAAAGATCATGTGCTTATAAGATAAAGAGATATCTCCATTGGTATGAGGACTTTTGGATAAAGTCCAAAAATAAAACCATGAGGGCTTAGGCCCAAAGTGGACAATATCATGTCATTGTGGAGATATATGGATCTTATAGGCACTAGCAATTAGTATCAGAGCCATGGTCCATGTCAATCCATGAACCTCGAACGAAGGAAGTGGAGCTCCCATGTCTGGATCAAGAGAACTAGACACTAGGCAAGAAGTCCAGTTGGGTCAGAAGGGATGGACAACTGACAGAAAGTTCAACTGGGTCAGGAGGACTAGACAGTTGACAGGAAGTCCTAGTGGGTTAAAGATCGGACATCAAGCAGAGAAAGTCCTTCGAGGAGGGATAGGCTTGAGGGGGGCTCAATGTGGTCCTTCGTTTGAGTGGGGGGATTGTTAGGAGTATGGGGAATATAATCAAAGTCCCACATTGGTAAGACATGGAAAATATCATGTGCTTATAAGATAAAAAGATATTTCCATTGGTATGAAGCTTTTTGGGTAAAGCCCAAAAATAAAATCATGAGGGCTTAGGCTCAAAGTGTACAATATCATGTCATTGTGGAGATATGTGGATCTTATAGGCACTAACACTGAACTCAAGCCATCAATTCTCCCTCTTTTTGACATACATCAAAAAGTCTCCAAGGGTATCAATGTCTCATATACCAATGAGATCATACATTCTCCCCTTTGGTCAAAAAATATTTAGGATACCTTCACTTTTCCTAGTGATAAATCACATATCACTAAATGAGAGGCAATACTCACTATTCTCCAACTCTCCCCCTATGAGGAAAAACACATCCATCATTCTTTGATGGATAACCTCCCCCTAAAGGCTTGCTCCCCCTTGACCATTGCACCAACAATGTCTTTGGAGAGTTCCTAAGTCAATAGGAACACTAAACAATCGAAATTAAGGGTAAAGATTCAACATTGAACTTTCGCCTCCCTTAAAATTAGATTTTCATCATAAACAACTCTCTTAATTCATTTTCAATGGATTTTTACCCTTCCAATGCTTTCCATAGCATATCCTAGGGTTAGGAGATGTTGGGGGTAGCTAGGGATGGCTGAAAATGGGCTAAACAAACCTTGTTTATCCGAAATCATCCCAGCAGTCGATTGCTCTCAGCAATCAGTCGACTCCCCTCAGCATCAGTCAACTACCCCTGAGGAGGCAATCGACTGATATCTGCAAATGTAGAAATCAGGTTATCAGAAATGAAATTGAAAATTACACAAGTAATTATATGTATTTTGAAAAAACTTGAAAATTCATATGTACATTACTTACATGGAATGTGATGGGTGAAAAATAGTTTTGTATTAAAATACCCATTAAATTATGAGATTGATACAAAGTTCAAAACCAATGATAACTTCAATATTTTGAGTCTACTTTGTATCAACTTCATTAATGGTGATTGCTATCAAAAGATAGGCTTCATCAAGGTTTTTCAAAATGATGTTGAAATGATTTTAAAACCTATTTTGAACCATGGTCTATGGGCTCAATGCACATGACTTGTACATAAGCTTTCCTCATGATTCATACCTATGATTGAGATGGGTTTGAGTTCATCTAGATGCAATATCTATGCACCTTGAACCTAACTCACGTTCCTAACATCTCACATGTATCTGAAGGGTTTTGCTTATCGAGTCCGTGAGGGGAAACTTCACTTCCCACTTCACCTCGGTTACTTGATCATGGCGATCCCTTCTATGTCCCCGGATTAAAAAATTTAATCCTAGACAAAAGGGATTGCCAAAGCAACCAAGTCATTGTCGTGTTATTCGTTTAGAGAGGTCACTTGAACAAACTAGTTGTTCAAGCGACCATCCTCTATTCTATGAGTAGCCGCGGAATAGATGATGTCTGGATCGCCGGTTTTCGTATTTATGCTCGAGATCCAAGTATTATTTATCCATTTACAGATTTATAACATGCTTATAATTGAAAAACAAAAACAAGCAATAAACAAAAGAGAAAAGAGAATAGATATACCTCTTGATCTTCTAATGTATGACCTTCCTCCTTTTGGACGTCGTGTGGGCGACGATCTACCAAAAGTCGAAGCTCCTAGATCACAAATCTTCCTTCCTTGCTCTTCCAAAGCAAGAGGAAGAATAGAAACAAGGTTTTTCTCCTCCCTAAAACCAACCAACAAGGAGCATACAAACTCCTTGCCGCCAGCCAACTAGAAGGAGGAGAAGATGATGGAAAACTACCAAGACACCAAGGGAAGCCCTATATCTTGTTTCCACCACCCAAGGAGAAGGAGAGGAGGGCCTTTGGTTGCCAGCCAATGGCTGGAAAAGGCTGTAGAGGCACCGACAGCTTGAGGAAGGAGAACAAGGCAAGGAATTCTTTCCTTATTATGTGTCGCCCAAGCCAAACCCTAACTCTCTTGCCGCCAACCTCCAAAGCCCTAACCTCTCTCTAATTTTTCTTAACTCCATGCCAACCCCTTGTCCTCCTTTTATAGAGTTAGGGATAAGCCATGATTTAATCTCCTCCATTGGTTCTAGGGATTTAATCTCAACTGTCGGATCTAGAGATTTAATCTCAACCGTCGGATCTTAGATATTTAATCTCTACGTATGGATCTTAGAGTTTTGTTTCTATCCATTGGATCTAAGCTTCATGAGGTGTTAATAGGCTACATTAGGGACCATGAGGAGGAGTTGGATCTTGGCCACCCATGGATCAAGCCCACATAAAGTCCGATCCACTAATGATGATCCAATCCACTAAAGGATTATCATTGATCTACCTCACCAACCCCCATATGATAATATGGGCTCCATATATTATTTGTACATTTTCTCCTCGTGTTTAAGATCTCGAATATCCGTCGATTAATTGATTTACTGACCATTAATTAATCGACATCTAACTCCTTGAGTAGTACCACTCAACCTTTTCATCATGCTGGACCAAGTCCACCTGCAGGGTTTACATGATGAACCTTATGAGCTCCTCAAGGGGACATCATCATCCTAATATATAGGACACGATTTTCTCCTATAATCAACGGCACACCATGTTGGTGTAGGGGCACCTAAGTCGAACCTGTATTTTGATTATGGCAAAAGACGCAAAGTCAAGGATATATCATTATCTCACGAGTTGAATCGAGTGTGCAGAAAAGTGCTAAAGCTGAAGCTGAAGGCTAGCGACACCCAGAGGAAGCCGCGGTGGTCGGGCGACACTCGAGTGACTTCGGAGGGAGCCGAAGGAATCGAGTGGAAGGCCAAAAGCGAAAGCGACGCAGTAAGTATCGAGGTAAGCTCGTGTGTGTGAGCGTAAGTGAAGTCGTATCCTCCTTACGGGGATGGTCTTAAGCATAGATCCGACCAAAGACATCCCATCGATGGTCTAGGTCGAGATCGGACGGTCGACGACTGTCAAAATTATATTTTTGTTGAGCTAACTTTGACTTGCAGCAAGCATCAGTCGACTGCCAGCTTGGAGGACTCATTGCCACAATCGCCGATCGTTCTCATCGTCGACTCGATCGATGCTACCATCAGTCGACTGATGATGGCCACCAGTCGACTGATGGTCAATGATCAGCTTCGAGGAGTCAAGGCTTATCACCCCATTTCAGGGAGGTTTTGTGTCCATTTGTGATTGGTTGAAGACCCATTCGATGAGGGGCTCAAAGGCTATAAAAGGAGGGCTTGTCCTAGGGTTTTTCATCAATTAAAAAACTTCCAAGTGCTTCCGGTACGCTACGAGTCTCCGACATTCCTACGACGAAGCTCTGCAGACACGACGACTAGGGTTTCATCTTTCCATCTACGAGTCGTCGGTATAATCTAAGTTTAATTCAATTCTGTACTTCTTTTTATTTTGGTTTTATCGTAACGAGAAGAGGGGGAGTGTCCCTCTATCTCGAGTCTCTTTCATGGTTTTTGTATCCGATTAACTCCTACCTCCAACGAGGAGGAGTTCATTAGTGATTTGCCCTCCGTGCGTGATCAAGGATCACTAGGGCCTTGGAGTAGTAGCCGAAGGCTACGAACCAAGTAAAAAATCTACTTGTCTCTTTTATTTTTTATTTATCTTTCCGCTGCATATAAGTGTTTTGAAATGAATTCGTACGAAAAAGTTTTATCGCTATTCACCCCCCCCCCCTCTAGCGATCCGCTTCGATCCAACACACCATATAAATAATATCATCTCCCAACTTACCGAGCCTATCGATTTAATCTATAAATCTCGCCCATTGGTAAATCAAAGAGATGAGTACTAAGTATATGTGCCCATTATTATATCGCGATTAAGAGTATGTATAATATAATATCTGAGGTCCGATTCGATTATGTAGTCAGCAATAAATCGAATCACCTCTAAGTCGGTCCTGCTCAATATATACAAAGTGCACTAGTGTGATTCTATGGTCAAGACAAACCAATACCAAATCACACTACAACCATTCCAATGGTTTGTCCAAAGTCATCTCGGTTGTGAGCCTTTACTTATACTTTTCAAGGGGCCGATAACATGATCTCCCGTGTGACACCACACACCATGTTATCTACAATGTAAAGTATTAGACAATATTGCATAACCATAAAAACATGCAAACAATGATCATGTGATTCTTATTTCAAAATAAAGATGTTCATACAAAAGATAGACTTTTCAGTATACATCCTAACAGTATCTAGGGTGTATCAATACACACACATATCAGTTTAATGTGAGATATGGGTTTTTATTCTTCCTATTCTAAGCTCTCATGTATTTTTCTAGGCAACTCTATTTGATTCCCTTACACATGGGACTTCAAATCATGTCATTGTCCTTAAATCAATTTTTTAATTAATCCTAAATGCATGAATGATGATTATGACATATAAGATAGCATAAATAAAGCATGTGTCAATAATCATGATGTCATGGCGTAAACATGACCTAAGCATATACATGGCACAAAAATTAACCCTAAGCATTTTCATGATATTTTAAATAATTAAATGAAATATGATGTCATGACATGGCAAGGCAACACAAAGCATGATAAGTATAAAATACAAAGGTATATAATACCTAAGTGTTAAGCCCAAATTGTCATTTTCTAAATTTAAGACAATTTTGCCTTGAGCACAATTCTCCCAAGTGTGGCAAAAACTCAAAATGGCACACTATTACTTTAAAACCTAACTTGTGCTAATTTGATCAATTTTTCAAACTTCTCAAATTTAATTGGCACATCCTAAAATCTTTTAGGAAAAGAAATTCTAACCTCATTTTCAATGTATCACATTACTTTAAAAATGCCCTAAAGTGTCAACTTTGCTATGGTTAGGTTAACTATCCATCCATTCAAGGTTGACACAACCTAACCCATCTAGCATGAAGGAATCATGCTCCTAGGAACCGGATACCTATTAGAGCTCCTTTGGTTTACTAAGTACTCACTAGGATTATCCTCCCTTAGTACCTTCCTAATGACCCTCTTAGGCTTTGAAGCCTTGATCATTTGGGTCTTGTCAAGGTTGTTGGGGAATTGATCGTCGCTAGAGGGGGGGGGTGAATAGTGTTTCATAAGTCGATGATGGATGTTGATCGTTCTTGCTACAAAACTTATTATACGCAGCGAAAATATAAATAATAAAGCAATAACAAAAACATAAGCACACAAACACGATGATATAATGTGGTTCAGAACCTTAGGATTCCTATTCCACGGATTGGGCTTGAATGAGCCCTAGTGATGCAAACAACACCACTAAGCAATAATACTCCTTCTCGACAACAAGTCGGAGGCGAAGAAACCTCTTACAATGATTACAATAGTAATATAAAAGAAATACAAGAAATTAAAAATGAAATACACAAAAACACGTAAAGAAAACTTTAAAATGTGCTTTTGGATGCTTACTTGTTGATTGCTTGAACCGATCTTGAAGACCCTAATTTGCACCAGCAAATCGCTTCAAAATCGCCCAAAAAATCAATGTGGAAATTCCTCCCATCAAGCTCCTTTTAAACCTCCTCGCGACCTAGATTTTCGCCTGACAATCGACTGTCATAAGTCCCCAATCGACTGCTAACAGTGTTGTTGTGAGACAATAGACTTAATCCACATCAGCACTCGAGCCAACAGTTACACTGATAGTCAACTGTAATAACTCAGCAATCGACTCCCAGGGACATAGCCGATTGACCAGTCAGCTAACGAGCATTCTGTGCCCGTAACCTCGACCATCAATCGAATGCCCATCCATGGAAGTCGACTGATCAAGCCAACAATTGACTGCCCAATGTTGGCAGTTGACTGCCAGACTATTTCCTGCAGTCAAACACCAATCGACTCTGAGCAGTTTGACTGGCCATAATGTCAGTCGACTGCTACAAGTCGACTTGGCTGTCAAGTGTCAAAACACTTGACCAATCAACTGGTCCA
Organism: Wurfbainia villosa; assembly: GCA_025175895.1. Lineage (NCBI taxonomy): Eukaryota > Viridiplantae > Streptophyta > Magnoliopsida > Zingiberales > Zingiberaceae > Wurfbainia > Wurfbainia villosa. The sequence continues at coordinate 43,902,632 of CM046003.1, forward strand.
AAGCCCCAGTCGACTAATAACCTCAAACATGAGGTTTAACACCAAGTATAATGCCCTCATACTTGCTAGACCACCCTTAGCCTAGACCTAAGTCTTCTAGCCACCTCCGTCAGCCTCATGTCTATCGGATCCCTCCAAGTCATCCATGACTTGTTCATCCATACGCTAGCCTTCAGGTGCTTCCATCAGCTATTGTCATTCTAAGTTGGTCTATGCCGTCAAGGCACATTGGGCTAAAGCTACCAAGACTACCGCTTGGACTTTACGCCTCCAACTATTGGACTTATGCTGCCAAGACTCTACCCTTGGACTTTATGCCACCAATATCACCCCTTGGAATTTCCTTGCCAACCCATGTTGAACTTTCTATCTGCCAAGACTCAAGCTTGGACTTTCCCTTGCCAAGACCCATGCTTGGACTTTCCTTGCCAACCCATATTGTACTTTCCATTTGCCAAGACTCAAGCTTGGACTTTCCATGCCAAGTACACAAGACTTGGACTTCTCCATCATATGGTCAACCCCATGTCAACCATATAGTCAAACAATGGTCAAACCATCGTCAAACATCAAAATACCACTCGAGTCAAACTTGAGTCTAGTTAATCATAACATGGATCGATTCCACCAACAATCTCCCCAAAACATTGTCAAACATCAAAACACTACTCGAGTCAGGTCAATCATGACTTGAGCCGATTGCACTAACAATCTCTCCCTTTTTGATGTTTGACAAAAACCACAAAACCATTGAGTTATGCTACCTAACTCAAATCTCTTTACCAATTGTCCCAAATTGGTAATTTCATAAATCCTTCCCCTTTTGACATACATCAAAAAGGTTCTCCTCAAGGAGGTCAATGTCTCATATCTTACAATCTCCCCCTTAGTCCAAAAACATCTAGGATGCCTTCACTCTTCCTAGTAATAAGTCTTATATCACTTAAGATAGGCTTCCTATAAACTCCAAATTTTCAAATTGGGCATCTCACATTCCCATTTCTCCCCCTCATGAGGAAGAACACATCCATCATCCCATGATGGATACCTCCTCCTAAAGGCTTGCTCCCCCTTGACCATTGCACCAACAATGTCCTTGGAGAGTCCCTAAGCCTATAGGAACACTAAACTATCAAAATTAAGGGCAAGAGTTCAAACATGAACTCTCACACACCTTAAAATTGATACACACCCTAAACAACTCTCCTAATTCATATCCAATGGATTTTCACCCTTTTCAATGCTTTCCAAAGCATATCCTAGGGTTAGGAGCAGTTAGGGTAGCCTAACATAGCTGAAATCAGGCTAAACAAACCTTGTTTACTAGAAATCAACAATGACTTACAATACCAATGATCGATTGTCATTGATTCCAAATGACCGCTATATGGCAATGATGATTTCTCCAAATGCAACAATCATAAATCAGAAATCCAATTTTGAAAATATATAAGTAAATATACATATTTTGAAAAATCTTGAAACTTCATACGTATACTACTTATACCAAATACAATGGGCAAAAAATATTTGAAAATTAAATTACCCATAAAATTAGGAGATTGACACAAAGTTCAAAACCATTGAAAAGTTCAATGTTTTGGCCCTACTTTGTATCAACTCCATCAATGGTGATTGCTATCAAAAGATAGACTACACCAAGGTTTTCTAAAATGATTTTAAAATGTTTTTGAAAACTTATATTGGATCATGATCAATGGGATCAATGCACATGACTTGCACATTAGCTTTCCCCATGATCCACACATGATATAAGATGAGTTTGAGTTCATATAGATGCAAAAACTATGCACCTTGAACTTAACTCATTTCCTAGCATCTCACATATGTCTAAGTTGTATGAAAACACATACAAGTCAATTTGATGTGAGATGTGAGTTTTGTTCATCCTAAACTAGGGTTTCATGCATTTTCTAAGGCAACACTACTTGATTCCCTTATATATGGGACTTCAAGTCATGTCAATTGTCCTTAAATCAATTTTAATTAATGCATGAATGATCATGACATAAATGATAACATAAATAAGCATGGCCAATGATCATGATGTTATGGCATATGATTAAATCTAAATATACATGACAAAAACCTAAGCATGATCATGACATATAAATGATAAAGATAAATATGATATCATGACATGGTATATGACAAATAAAGCATGACAAATAAAATGTAAGGCATAAGAATACCTAAATTTTAATATTGATTGTCATTTGTTATTATTAATTTCATTTTGACATATAATCACTTATTCCCAAAGTGTGCCAAAAACCAAAATGACACACTATGACCTCTAAACCTAGTTTGTGTCAATTTGACTGATTTTTCATAATTCTCAAAATATATTGACACATCCTAAAGACTTTTAGGATTATGATCAAAACTTATTTTCAAGGTACCCATGACCTTGAAAATGACCTAAAGTGTCACCTTTACCATGGTTAGGTTAACTACCTATCCAGTTAATTTGGCACAACCTAACCCATCTAGCATGAGTCGATCACACTCCTAGGAACCCAAAACCTATTTGAACTCCTTGGGTTAACTAAGTATTCCTTAGGGATAACCTCCCAAGATACCCTCCTAATGATACTTCTAGGCTTGGTAGCCTTGGTCATTTGGGTCTTACCTAGGTTAACTCTAAGGGTGACTCCCCTTGTAACCTTCTTAGTGGCTTCCCTAGGTTTCTTCGAAACCCTAGCCACTAGGCACTTGCCTTGGTTAACCTTAGGGATGGCCTCCCTAGTAACCTTGGCCTTCCTAGACCTAGGTTGTATTCTATAATCAAATAGAACACTATGATAAGTCTCCTTGGGCTTAGGTTTGTGACCCAAACCTTTCTTGCCCTTGGATGGTTCTTGTTTCCTAGGCCTTTGACTTTGACTCCTAGACCCTAGATTTTGACAATTTGACCCTTGCATTTGATTTTGCATCTTTCTAAAGGTCTTCTCCATTTTCTCAAGTTTTGACCTCAAAACTTGATTTTCTAGCTCTAATTGCCCAATTTTTGAATTTTAATCTGATCTTTGGGCATTGTTTCATTTCCTAGGCATATGCCTACCCTTCTTAGGGTTAATGCCTAAATGGTCTTCTATTTTTCTAATACTTTCCTTAGGTAAAATTATTTTAGGGACATTAGTCTCAAATTTCTCCTTATTCCTAAAATGGACATGTTTAGCTCCTAAGCAATAAAGCCTATTTCTGGCATGCTCTTTATGATGAATTGCCAGTGAATTAAAAGCATGCTTTTTCCTATTATTTAAAGAAGGTGCATTATTGAATTTTACCTTAGGATTTGCCTTAGAGGCTCCCCCTACTTGTGTAGCTCCTTCTTACCCCTTCTTCTTCCCCTTAGGGCATTTGACTCCTATAATGCCCTCTTTGGTGGCACTTGAAGCACACCACATGCTCCTTGCTCTTAATGGTTGGGGCTTCGGTCTCCTTGACCTTTGGCACTGGTGGAGCCTTCTTAACCTTCTTAGGGCACTTACTCTTGTAGTGACCATATTCCCTACACTCAAAACACATAATATGTTTTTTATTTTGAAATAATGTGCTTGAGTTACCTAGGGTGGTGGTGGAAGCCTCTTGAGCTTGCTCATCTTCTTCATCTCTCCTGGATGTTGAGGCTACTTCTTGATTTTTCTCTTGTTCTGGAGTATATGGCCTAATCTCCTCCCCCTCAATCCTAGAGGTGGAGGCTTCTTCTACTTCTTCCATCTCCTCTTCCTTCTCGGATGTTGAACACTCCTCAACCTCCGAATCCTCACTCTCTTGTGTGGATGAGCTTGCTTCTTCAGCCTCTTCCTCAAATTGAGCTGAAGATGATTCTTCATGGAGCTTGGCCAATTCGCTCCAAAATTCCTTTACATCCTTGTATTCACCTAACTTGGACACAATATCATTAGGAATTGAATCAATCAAGAATTTTATTACCTTATTACTTCTCTCGAATTCTTGATGTTGTTCCTCGGTCCACTTTTTCATTTTGAGGAATCCTCCCTTAGGCCCTCTTGGAAACTTGAATCCTTCCATCAAGGTGGCCCATTCTTCAAAGTCCCTCATCACGATGAAGTTTTGAATCCTTGCCTTCCATTGATTGAAGCCTTCTCATCCATAGAGTGCATACGAGATCGACGTGTTGATATCCCATCGCAATGTTTCTTGGAAATCCATCTTCTTCTTCACCCTCTAGCGGTGCTCCCTTGGCGGTTAGTCCAAATGAAGAGCGGCCTCGCTCTAATACCACTTGCTGGGGAATTGATTGTCCCTTGAGGGGGGGTGAATAGCATTTCGTAGGCCGATGATGGGGGTCGATCGTGCTTGCTACAAAACTTGTTATACACAGTGGAAATACAAATAATAAAGAAATAACAAAAACATAAACACACAAACACGATGATGTAACGTGGTTCAGAACCTTAGGGTTCCTACTCCACGGATTGGGCTTGAATAAGCCCTAGCGATGCAAACAACACCACTAAGCAATAATACTCCTTCTCGACAATAAGTCGGAGGCGGAGAAACCTCTTACAATGATTACAATAGTAATATAAAAGAAATACAAGCAATTACAAATGAAATACACAAAAACACGTAAAGAAAACTTTACAAATGTGCTTTTGGATGCTTGCTTATTGATCGCTTGAACCGAGCTTAAAGACCTTGATTTGCACTAGCAAATCACCTAAGAAATCGCTGTGGAAATCTCTCCCGTCGAGCTCCTTTTATGCCTCCTCGCGACCAGGATTTCCGCCTGGCCGTCGACTACCATAAGTCCCCAGTCGACTGCCAATAGTGCCATTGTGAGACAACGAACTTAATCCATGTCAGCATTCAAGCCAACAGTTACACTGGTAGTCGACTGCCATAACCCAACAATCGACTGCCAGGGTCGTAGCCGACTGACCAATCGGCTACAGAGCATTCTATGCTCTTAACCCCGACCATCGATCGGTACTTTGCCGATCCATGGCGGGCCGATCGATTGGCTCATCGATCGGCCTAATGCGATCGACTACCAGGCTATTTCTTGCAGTCGAACACCAATTGACTCTGAGCAGTTCGACTGGCCAAAATCTCAGTCGATTGCTACAAGTCGACTCAGCTGCCAAGTGTCAAAACACTCGACCAATTGACTGGTCCAAAGCCCCAGTCGACTGATAACCTCAAACATGAGATTTAACTCCAAGTATGATGCCCTCATACTTGCTAGACCACCCTTAGCCTAGACCTAAGCCTTCTAGCCACCTCCTTCAGCCTTACACCTATCGGATCCCTCCAAGTCATCCATGACTTGTTCATCCATACGCTAGCCTTCAGGTGCTTCCATCGGCTATTGTCATGCTAATTTGGTCTATGCCACCAAGACACATTGGGCTTACATTTCCAAGACAACCGCTTGGACTTTACAACATCAACCATTGGACTTATGCTGCCAAGACTCCACCCTTGGACTTTATGCCACCAATATCACCCCTTGGACTTTCCTTGCCAATCCATGTTGGAATTTCCATCTGCCAAGACTCAAGCTTGGACTTTCCCTTGCCAAGACCCATGCTTGGACTTTCCTTGTCAACCCATGTTGGACTTTCCATTTGCCAAGACTCAAGCTTGGACTTTCCATGCCAAGTACACAAGACTTGGACTTCTCCATCATATGGTCAACCCCATGTCAACCATATAGTCAAACAATGGTCAAACCTTCGTCAAACATCAAAATACCACTCGAGTCAAACTCGAGTCTGGTTAATATAACCTGGGTCGATTGCTCCAACAATCTCCCCAAAACATTGTCAAACATCAAAACATTACTCGAGTCAAACTCGAGTCTGGTCAATCATGACCTAGGCCGATTACACCAACAAAGGTCAACCCTAGGAGTAACTCCCCTTGTAACCTTCTTAGTGACCTTCCTAGGTTTCTTGAAAACCTTTGCCACTAGACATCTACCATGGTCAACTCTAGGGATTACCTCCCTTGTGATTGTGGTTTTCTTAGACCTAGACTTGGTTTCATAATCAAATGGAACACTATGGTAGGTTGGCATGACTACCTTGGACATAGACTTGTGACCCAAGTTTTTCTTGTCTTTAGGCAATTCTTGTCTCCTAACACCTAAGTTTTGACCATTTGACCCAATAATCATGTTTTCCATCTTCCTTAGTGTTTTCTCCATTTTCTCAAGCTTTAACCTCAAAGCTTGGTTCTCTAACTCTAATTGCCCAATTTTTGAATTTTCATTTATTCTTTGGGCATTGTTATTCCTTTTAGGCATATGCCTACCCTTCTTAGGGTTAATGCCTAAATGATTCTCTACCTTTCTAATAGCTTCCTTAGGTAGAATTGTTCTTGGGTTATTGGTTCTAGATTTATCCTTAACCCTAACATCGCAAGTTTAGCACCTAAGCAATAAAATCTATTTCTAGCATGCTTTTCATGATTATGCACAATTGCAATAAAATTCCAAGCATGCTTCCCATCATTACGTAAAGTAAGAGTATAATTTAAATTTACCTTAAGGTTTACTTTAGAAGCTCCCCCTACATGTGATGCCCCTCCTTTGCCCTTGATTTGCTTCCTCCCCCTAGGGCATTGAGTCCTACAGTGTCCTCATTGTTGGCATTTGAAGCACACCACGTGCTCCTTGCTCTTCCTAGTGGGGACTCCGGTCTCCTTGGTCTTTGGCACCACTTGTGTCATCTTCTTGACACGCTTTGGACACTTACTCTTGTAATATCCATTTTCCCTACACTCAAAGCATGTAATATGATTTTTATTTTTAGCCAATGCACTTGAGTTACCTAAGTTGGTATTTTGAGCTTGCTCTTCTTCTCTCCCAGAGGTAGATGGTTCTTCTTGCTCTTCCTCCAGCGTGGAAGGTCTCTCCTCCCCCTCAACCCTAGAGGTGGAGGCTTCTCCAACCTCTTCGACTTCTTCTCCGGATGTTGAGCATCCCTCAACTTTCGGTTCTTCACTCTTGAAAGAATGATGGGTTTTCTTCTTCTTCGGGCTCCTCTAATTGAGTCGATGATGGATCTTCTTGAAGCTTGATCAACTTGCTCCATAATTCTTTAGTATCCTTACAATCTCCTACCTTATGCAAGATATTACTAGGCATAAAATTGGTCAAAATTAATATTACCTTTTTATTAATTTCGTATTTCTTGTTTTACTCCTCGGTCCACTTCCTCTTCTTGAGGACTCTTTCTTTATTGTCCTTGGGAGGATCAAAACTATCTACAACACTACACCAATAATCTATATATTTCATTAAAAAATATTCTATTTTACCTTTCTAAATCAAGAAATCTTTGCCGTCAAAGAAAAATGGAACTGTGGTGTCATCCCCCACTCTTTCTTGAAACTCCATCTTCTTCACCTCTAGAAATGCTTCCTTGGTTGTTAAGCCTTGAAGAGCAACCCGCTCTGATATCACTTGTTGGAATCGAAGCGACTTGTTCTTCTGAGAGCCCCGGGCTATGATACCACTTGTTGGAGATTGATTGGCGTCTCTAGAGGGGGTTTGAATAGCGATTTCACTTGTCTCTTCGAATTTGTTCGCATTCGTCTACAAAATATGAGTGTGCATAGCGGAATACAAATAGAAATAAACGCAACATGAGACAAACACAACACATGAAATACACAGCGATATAACATGGTTCGAAACCTAGGGTTCCTACTCTACGAGTAGAGCTCAAGTGATCTTTAGTGATGCACACCACCACTAATAAACCTCTCCTTCTTGGAAAACACTCTGGAGGTGGAGAAAACCTCTTACAAAAATTCTTACAACAATAAGAACAAGATACAAGAAATTACACTAAACAAATGAATACAAGTAAATAAAACACATTATAAATGTGAGCTTTTGAATGCTTGATCTTCGGTTCCTTTGAAATGTCCTTGAAGGTCTGGAATGCAGTAGCAATTCCCTTTCAAATATCCCTAAGAATCATAGGTAAAATCTTCCATTAGTTGCTCCTTTTATAACCTGCAAATGACTAATTTTGTAAGGAATCTCAGCGCACTCAGAAACATTTTACAAGTACTATGCAGTGAAAAAATAAGATCCCTCCAGAGATCCATGCGAAAAATCATACTCGTTTAATCGATTTTATCCTATGAGAATCATAGTTACCTTCGATGTGTGCCTTTCGCAATCCTGTTAGCAATGCTTGCGTTCAAGTTGTCCGGATCTCAGTGCGGTCTGAATGTCCGCGCCTCCATAGTATCCACACGAACCATGAGATGGAGAGGAACCAAACTATGGTGCTAGCCACAAGGTTGGTTCGGCCAAGAAGGTAGAAGAAGATGAAGAGCAAGATCACACTTAAGCCATAAACCAACACACACGAAAAACCCAAAAAGTCTCATCCAAAAAAATCCTCTTTTATATTCAACCATTGAATATGAAGGGATTGTGGATCTTGATTTCCATGGAATTAATAACCCATTAATTACATCTTAATGATCATGCAACCCCTTTCTTAATGGTGAGTCTCACTCAATCCGAATTTGACTTAAGTCTAACTCGAGTCAGATTCATTGGGTATACCTTGAGTCCTACTCAATCCGAATTTAACTTGAGTCTAACTCGAGTCAGATTCATTGGGTATACCTTGAGTCCTACTCAATCTAAATTTGACTTGAGTCTAACTCAAGTCAGATTCATTGGGTATATCTTGAGTCCCACTCATTGAGTCTAATCTATATTAGACTCAACCCGATGGCCCAATGGCTCATCACATGAGTCATCTTCAACTCACATATCCTAAGTGTGTGACCCAATAGGTTCTCGTAACATTGGCAATATTTCTAAATCCCTTTTAGAGACATAAGAAATGAGCGGCATCTAGCAATACATCATTGCTACCCAAGTGATGAGAATGTCGAGATCTGACATAACCTTTCCATGACTACTATCGTGTATGATTCAGTCCTTCTATCCTTGATATCTAGAATGATCAATAAGGTATAGATTGTGGCATCCTCTTATCAATCATGAGTTTCTTGATCTCCAAGTAGACTACACAACCAAATAAGCTCAATATCTCATATTGACTTATTCGAGCATGACCATGAATTTTAGCAGTCTTACTCTATCAAGGGGCCCATAGATATTATTTTCGATATATGGAAGTGATAGATCCCATCTACATCACTCACATCCCTCCACATAACATATTGCATACCTAGTGATCGCCTTTATAGTCACCCTATTACGGGTGACGTTTGACGAAGCTAAAGTATATAACTCATTATATAGGGAATCGTAGTGACTTCAGATCTAAGGATTATTCATATCAATAGTCACATGAGAATATTTATGATACTCATATAACGATCCATGAAACATTCTTATGGCAGGTGAATTCAGTACATAGTCTCTAATATGTACCCATGTGTCAACTTGATATCACATATCTATGACTTGTGAGATTAAGTCATCAATTGACCTACATGCTAGTCTTTGCGCATTAATATTGCCCTTGCATATTAATACTCGACTAGGAATAGTTAAGAGTAGTATTATATATATATATATATATATATCTACAGATTCTCACTATCAATTCAACCAATTGATATGTTGTAAACCTGAACCTACTATTCAAGGACACTATTATATTATTCATATAGCATATATAAGAAATAATATAATATGAAAACCTTGCATGTTATTAATGAAATATGATACATATGATCCCTAATTATTCATCTCATGATTAACACTAAGGGATGACACTAACAAATTTTGCGCCTAGTAGTCGAGTTTCAAAAGGCACCAGTTGACTGTTCAAGGTGTCATTGTCTCACAACGGCTCAATCCATGCTAGAAAAACTTCAACGGATACCCTATCATTCGATTGCTCATACCATTAGTTGATTGCTACTCAGTAGTCGACTGGTCAATCGACTATGCAATAATCTATGCTTGTGCCCACTACCATCAGTCGATTGCTTCTCCTAGAAGTCGACTACCGTGGACCAGTCGATTGCCAAACCCTAGTAGTCGGCTACTAGGGCCACAACCAAGTAGTTGAGCACCAGTTAACTCCCGTATCAGCCGACTAGGTCATAACCCCAGTCGACTGCTCCGAGTTAACTAGACTCCGAGTGCTTACTCACTCAACCAGTCGACTAAACAAAGTCAATAGTCGACTGGTAAACCTCAACAATGAGGTTTAACCCAAGTATGATCCCCTCATACTTGATAGGTCACCCTTAGTCTATACCTAAGCCTTCTAGCCACCTCCATCAGCCTCATGCCTAACGGATCCCTCCAAGTCCTCCAAGACTTGTTCATCCATATGCTAGCCTTCAGGTGCTTCCATCGGCTATTGTCATGCTAACCGAGTCTACTTTGCCAATGTACATTTGGACTTATGATGCCAAGAAAAATGCTTGGACTTTACGCTACCAAACATTGAACTTATGCTACCAAGACTCATGCTTGGACTTTACGCGGCCAATATCACGCTCTTGGACTTCCCTTGCCAACTTCATATTGGACTTTCCAATTGCCAAGACCCATGCTTGGACTTTCCAATTGTCAAATACCCATGAATTGGACTTTACCATTGCCAAGTACTCATGACTTGGACTTTCCTTGCCAAGCACACATGACTTGGACTTTTCATGCCAAGACCATTCTTGGACTTTCCATGACAATCACATTGTCAAAACATCAAAACACTACTCGAGTCAAACTCGAGTCTAGTCAATCATGACCTGAGTTGATTACACCAACAGTTTCCACCTCTAGGATTTAAGGGGAGGAAAGACAACCAACACCGGAGCTAGAGCAAGATGAACCCTCTACATCTGGACGAAATGAAGAACAAGTTCAAGTTTCCCCTATAGATAACTCAAGCATAGTCATTAAGAATAAAAATCATATTGTATGCTTTGAATGTAGGGAAATAGGTCATTACAAGAGCAAATGCTAAAAAAGAGTCAAGAATACATCTCACGTAGCACCTAGGGTGAAGGAAAAGTTAAAGGAGGTTGGGGCAATGATACGGAAAGGCAAGAAGCACATAGTGTGCTTCCGGTGCCAACAAAAGGGTCACTACTGAAGTCAATGTCCGAGGGGGAGTCACCCTAGTAAGGACAAAGGAGGAGCTTTACATGTAGGGGAGCTAAAGCAAACCTTAAGTATATTTTAATAATGCTCTTACTTTATGTCATGATAAAAAAGCATGCTAGGAATGGTTTGAATGCACTTGCAATTATCCATGATCAAAAGCATCCTAAAAATAACTATTTTTGTTTAGAAGAAAAATCTCATGAGTTTAGGCCTAAGGATAACTCTAGAGTTATTACTTCTAAAATTACCTCACCTAAGGATAAGAACAACCTAGGTAATAATCCTAAGAAATCTAGATATATGCCTAGGAAGAGAAAATGTCCAAAGATATAATGGAAAATCAAAATTGGATAAATTAGAGGTAGAAAATCAAGCTTTAATGTCTAAGCTTGATAAATTAGAGAAGACCCTTATAAGAATGGAAAACATGTTTAATGAGTGAAATGGACAAAAATCAAGCATTAGGAGGCAAGAACCATCTAGGGATAAGAAAGGCTTGGGTTACAAGCCTAAGTCCAAGGTAGATAAGCCTATCTACCATAGTGTTCCATATAGTTATGGAACCAATCCTAAGTCTAGGAATGTCAAGGTCACAAGGGAGGTCATCCCTAGAGTTGACCGTGATAGGATTAGAGTGACTAAAGCTTCGAAGAAGTCTAGAAAAGTAACTAAAAAAGTTACAAGGGAAGATATCCCTAGGGTTAACCTTAGTGAGACCAAAATGACTAAGACTTCCAAGCCTAGGTCATTAGGAAGGTACTAAGGGAGGATATCCCTAGTGAGTATCTTGTAAATCCAAGAAGCTTCAATAGATTTTGGATTCCTATGAGCATGATCCCTTCATTCTAGATGAGTTTAGAGTGTGTCAACCTTAAATGGATAGGTAGTTAACCTAACCATGGTAGAGTTGACACTTTAAGACATTTCAAGGTAATGTGATACCTTGAAAATGAGTTTAAAAATGGATCCTAAAAGATTTTAGGATGTATCAATGGATTTCATAGAAGATGAAAAATTGATTATAATTGTCACAAATACGTTTAGAGCCAAAAGTGTGTCATTTTGGGTTTTGGCACACTTGGAAGATTTAGTCATTATGGCAAATTGATATAATTCTAGAAAATGACAATTTGGTTTAGACTTAGGTATTATATATCTTTGTATGTTATATAGTTGGCATGCCTTGTTTATCATATGTCATGTCATGACATCATATTTCTGTAGGAACATCGGTGAGCGCTAGAGAAGGGTGAATGGCCCATTCATTCGCTTGGCAGAAATCGATCGTGCTTGTCTCTATAAAATGATTAGTGAGTAGCAGAAAATAAAAGCACAAACTAAAACAAAAGACAAACAACACAATCACACAAACACGGCAATATAACGTGGTTCGGAACCTTAGGATTCTTACTCTATGGGTTGGGCTCGAATGAGCCCTAGAAATGCAAACACCACCACTAACCAAAACACTCCTTGACAACAAGTCAGAGGTAGAGAAACCTCGTACAACGATTACAATAGTAATGCAAAGAAACAACAAGCAAATATAATAAGAGAAGCAAAGAACACTTTACAAAAAACCCTTTTCGATGCTTGCTTGTTGATCGCCTTGGACTAGCCTTGAAGGACTGGAAAGCACCAACTATTCCCCTTCAAATCACCCAAGAAAACCACTGCTAAATCCTTCCTTTCGAGTTGATTTTATAACCTGCATCCGACTGATTTTGTGCTAGGCAGTTGACTTCCATAAGGCCCCAGTCGACTGCCAATAGTGTCATTGTCTCACAACGAACTTGATCCACGTTAGCATTCAATCCAACGGATACATTGGATGTCGACTGTCATTACCCATCAGTCGACTGCCAACCTCGTAGCTGACTGATTAGTCGACTACCGAGCTTTCTGAGCTCGTGACCACTACCAGCAGTAGACTGCCCTCCACGACAGTCGACTGCTCAAGCCAATAGTTGACTGCCCAATTCTTGCAGTCTACTACCTAGGCCTTTTGTCGCAGTCAAACCCTAGTCGACTCATGGAAGTCAACTAGTCATAATCCCAGTCGACTACTACAAGTTGACTCGGCTGTCAAGTGTCAAAACACTTATCCTGTCGACTAGTTCATAACCTCAGTTGACTGACAAACCACAACATGGGGATTAACCCTAAGTATGATGCCCTCATACTTGCTAGATCACCCTTAGCCTATACCTAAGCCTTCTAGCCACCATCATCAGCCTCACGCCTATCGGATCCCTCCAAGTCATCCATGAATTGTTCATCCATACGCTAGCCTTCAGGTGCTTCCATCAGCTATTGTCATGCTAAGTTGGTCTACATTGCCAAGGCACATTGGTCTTATGCTTGGACTTTACACTGCCAACCATTGGACTTATGCTGCCAAGACTCCACCCTTGGACTTTACGCCGCCAATATCAACCCTTGGACTTCCCTTGCCAACCCATGTTGGACTTTCAATTGGCAAGACTCAAGCTTGAACTTTTCCTTGCCAAGATCCATGCTTGGACTTTCCATGTCAACCCATGTTGGACTTTCCAATTGCCAAGACTCAAGCATTGACTTTCCAATTGCCAAGACTCAAGCTTGGACTTTCCATACCATGTACACAAGACTTGGACTTTCCATTGCCAAGTGTCCCACTTGGACTTCTCCATTATGGTCAACCCCAAGTCAACCATCTAGTCAACCCATTGTCAAACAATGGTCAACTCCATTGTCAAACATCAAAATACTACTCGAGTCCAACTCGAGTCTGGTCAATCATGACCTGGGCTGATTGCACCAATAATCTTCCCTTTTTTGATGTTTGACAAAAACCAATATCTTTGAGTTAGAAAACTAACTCAATTCAATCCTCCCAATTTTCTAAATTGGGAGTTCCCAAATTCTCCCCCTTTTTGACATACATCAAAAAGACTCTCCTCAAGGGTATCAATATCTCATATCCCAATGAGATTTTACAATCTCCCCCTTGGTCCAAAAATATCTAGGATACCTTCACTCTTCCTAGTGATAAATTCCATATCACTAAAGAGAGGCAATCCTCACTTCTCTAAAAACTCAAAATTCTCCAAATTCTCCCCCTTATAAGGAAGAACACATCCATCATCCCATGATGGATAACCTCCCCCTAAAGGCTTGCTCCCCCTTGACCATTGCACCAACAATGTCCTTGGAGAGTCCCTAAGCTAATAGGAACACTAAACAATCAAAATTAAGGTTAAAAGTTAAACTTTGAACTTCGCACACCTTAAACTTGATACACACCCAACAACTCTCCTAATTCATATTCAATGGATTTTCACCCTTTCCAATGCTTTCCAAAGCATATCATAGGGTTAGGAGTAGTTAGGGTAGCCTAACATAGCTGAAAATAGGCTAAACATACCTTGTTTATCCGAATCAAGATTGTCACGACTGACTACCAATGATCGATTTGATTGCAATGATCGCCATCCATGGTAATCGATTTCTACAAATGCAGAAATCTAATTTTCAGAAACGAAATTGAAAAAATCATAAGTAATTATACATAATACAAAAAATCATGAAATTTCATATGTATAATACTTATGCCAAACATTATGGGTGAAAAATATTTAGAAAATAAAATACCCAAAAATTAGTGAGATTGATACAAAGTTCATAAATAAGAAAAACTTCATTATTTTGAGCCTACTTTGTATCAACTTCATCAATGGTGACTTCTATCAAAAGATAGACTACACTAAGGTTTTTTAAAATGATTTTGAAATATTTTTAAAACCCTATATTGAACCATGGTCTATGGGCTTAAAGCACATGACTTGTACATAAGCTTTCCTCATGATTCATCCATGGTATAAGATGAGTTTGAGTTCATCTAGATGCAAAAACTATGCACCTTAAACTTAACTCATTTCCTAGCATCTCACATGTATCTAGAGTGTATCAATACACACACATGTCAATGTGATGTGAGATGTGGGTTTTGTTCATCCTAATCTAAGGCCTCATGTATTTTTCTAAGGCAACTCTATTTGATTCCCTTATACATGGGACTTCAAATCATGTCATAGTCCTTAAATCAATTCAATTAATGCATGGATGATCATGGCATAACTGGTAGCATAAATAGAAATATTTGCCAATAATCATGATGTCATGACATATGATTAAATCTAAATACAATGACATAAAAGATAAACCCTAAGCATGATCATGACATTTTATATGATAAAGATGAAATATGATGTCATGACATGATATATGGCAATCAAAGCATGACAAATAAAATATAAGGAATAAGAATACCTAAATTTTAATATTAGTTGCCATTTGTTAGGATTATGTTCATTTTTCCATGATATCACCTATCTCCCAAGTGTGACAAAACCCAAAATGGCACACCATGACCTCTAAACCTAGTTTGTGCCAACTTGATAAATTTTTCATATTTCTCAAAATATATTGGCACATCCTAAAAACCTTTAGGATTAAATTCAAACCACATTTTCAAAGTATTCCATTACCTTGGAAATAACCTAATGTGCCAACTTTGCTATGGTTGGGTTAACTACCCATCCAATCAA
The DNA here is from genome assembly GCA_025175895.1 of Wurfbainia villosa. Lineage (NCBI taxonomy): Eukaryota > Viridiplantae > Streptophyta > Magnoliopsida > Zingiberales > Zingiberaceae > Wurfbainia > Wurfbainia villosa. Next base: position 43,918,340 of record CM046003.1, read on the forward strand.
GGTTCACACATCCTAACCCATTTAGCATGAATCGATCATGCTCATAGGAACCCAATACCTATTGGAGCTCCTTGGGTTTACTAGGTATTCCTTAGGGATGACTTCCCTAGATACCCTCCTAATGATCCTTCTAGGCTTAGAAGTCTTGGTCATTGTGGTCTTGCCTAGGTTAACTCTAGGGGTGACTCCCCTTGTAACCTTTTTAGTGGCTTCCCTAGGTTTCTTCGAAACCTTAGCCACTAGGCATTTGCCATGGTCAACCATAGGGATGACTTCCCTAGTAACCTTGGCTCTCCTAGACCTAGGTTGTATTCACAAATCAAATGGAACATTATGGTAGGTCTCCTTGGGCTTAGGTTTGTGACCCAAACCTTTCTTGCCTTTGGGTGGACCTTGCTTCCTAAATCCTAGGTTTTGACTCCTTGATCCTAAATTTTTACTATTTGACCCTTGCATTTGATTTTGCATCTTTCTATGGGTCTTTTCCAATTTTTCAAGTTTTGACCTCAAAACTTGATTTTTTTTATTCTAATTGCCCAATTTTTGATTTTTGATTGAGTCTTTGAGCAAATTCTTCTAGGCATGTGCCTACCCTTCTTAGGGTTAATGCCTAAATGGTCCTCCACCTTCCTAATAGTTTCCCTAGGTAGGATTGTTTTAAATTTCTCCTTATTTCTAAAATTGACATGTTTAGCCCCTAAGCAATAAAACCTATTTTTAGTATGCTCTTTATGAACAATAGCGAGATTACTCCTAGCATGATTATTTTTACTATGAAAACTAGTAGGTGCATAATTAACATATACCTTAGGATTTTCTTTAGAAGATCCCCCTACATGTGTAGCTCCTCCTTGGCCCTTCTTCCTCCCCCTAGGGCATTGACTCATATAATGTCCTTTTTGTTGACATTTGAAGCAAATGACATGCTCCTTGCTCTTTTATCTTTGGGCACTAGTTTCCTTGGTCTTTGGCACGACTTGTCCCGTCTTCTTGACCTTTTTCGGACATTTGCTCTTGTAGTGCCCATATTCCCTACACTCAAAATAAATTATATGATTTTTATTTTTAACTAAATTTCTTGAGTTACCTAGGTCAATGGTGGTGGAATTTTGGACTCCTTCATCTTCTCGACCGGAGGTAGATGGTTCCTCTTGAGTTTGCTCCGGTGTAGAAATTCTCTCCTCCCCCTCAATCCTAGAGGTGGAGGCTTCTCCTACTTCTTCCACCTCTTCCTCCTCCTCGGATGTCGAACACTCCTCGACCTCCGATCCGGATGTTGACTCCTTCTCAACTTTCGAATCCTCACTTTTTTATGAGGATGAGCTTGCTTCTTCGGCCTCTTCCTCCAATTAAGTCGATGATGGTTCTTGTTCCTTGGGCTCCTCTATTTCTTGAGCCATTGAGGGTTCTTCATAGAGCTTAGCTAGCTTGCTCCAAAGCTCATTTTCATCCTTACAATCTCCTAATCTACACAAAATATCATTAGGGATTACACTAAGTAATATACCCATTATCTTGTTGTTTATGTTGTAGTATCGGAGTTGTTCTTTGCTTCACTTCTTCTTCTTAAGCCTTTTTCCTTCTTAGTCCTTTGGAGCGTCGAACCCTACCATCACACTAATTCAATTATCATAATCGCACATAAGAAAATATTTCATCCTTACCGCCCATAGCTCAAAATCCTTTGCTCTATAGAGTTCGTATGGCGGTGGCACATTGATGTCATCCCCCAATCTTTCTTCAACCATCATTTTCCTTCCTCTAGCATGCTCACTCAGATGTGAAGCCGGTGAAGAGCTCCCAGCTTTGATACCAATTGTAGGAATGTCAGTGAGCGTTAAAGGGGTGTGAATGGCACTCATTCGCTTGGCGGAAATCGATCGTGCTTGTCTCTGTAAAATGATTAGTGCACAACGTAAAATAAAAGCACAAACTAAAACAAAAACTAACAACACAATCACACGAACACGACAATATAACGTGGTTCAGAACCTTAGAGTTCCTACTCTATGGGTTGGGCTCGAATGAGTCCTAGCAATGCAAACACTATGACTAAACCAAAACACTCCTTCTCGACAACAAGTCGGAGGCGGAGAAACCTTGTACAACAATTAGAACAGTAATACAAAGAAACAACAAGAAAATACAGAGTAAATACAACAAGAGAAGTAAAGAACACTTTACAAAAAACTCTTTTGGACGCTTGCTTGTTGATCGCCTTAGACTAGCCTTGAAGGACTGGAAAGCACCAACTATTCCCCTTTAAATCACCCAAGAAAATCGCTGTTAAATCCTCCCTTTTGAGTTGCTTTTATAACCCACATCGGGCTGATTTCGCACCTGACAGTCGACTACAATAAGGCCCCAATCGACTGCCAACAATATCATTGTCTCATAACGGACTTAATCTACGTCGGCATTCAAGCCAACGGATACATTGGCAATCGACTACCATTACCCATTAGACCAATGTTCGAGCTCGCGACTAATACCAGAATGATCGCCTCCATGGTTGTTGATCGCTCAAGCCACCGATTGACCACCCATTTTGTGATCGCTTAGACTTTTTGCCGCAGTCGAACCCTATTCGACTCATGGGAGTCGACTAGTCATAATCCCAGTCGACTGCTACAAGTCGACTCGATTGCCAAGTGTCAAAACACTTGACCTGTCGACTGATTCATAACCTCAGTCGAATGACAAACCTCAACATGAGATTTAACCCCAAGTATGACGCCCTTATACTTGCTAGACCACCCTTAGCCTAGACTTAAGTCTTCTAGCCACCTCCATCAGCCTCACACCTATCAGATCCCTCCAAGTCATCCATGACTTGTTCATCCATACGCTAGCCTTCAAGTGCTTTCATCGGCTATTGTCATGCTAAGCTGGTCTACACCACCAAGGCGCATTGGACTTACGCTGCCAAGATACACGCTTGGACTTTATTCTGTCAACCATTGGACTTATGCTACCAAGACTCCACCCTTGGACTTTACACCACCAATATCAACCCTTGGACTTCCCTTTCCAACCCATGTTGGACTTTCAATTGCCAAGACTCAAGCTTGGACTTTCCCTTGCCAAGATCCATGCTTGGACTTTCCATGCCAACCCATGTTGGACTTTCCAATTGCCAAGACTCAAGCTTGGACTTTCCATGCCAAGTACACAAGACTTGGACTTTCCATTGCCAAGTCTCCCACTTGGACTTCTCCATTATGGTCAACCCCAAGTCAACCATCTAGTCAACCCATTGTCAAACAACGGTCAATTCCTTTGTCAAACATTAATGTCAAACATCAAAATACTAGTTGTGTCCAACTCGAGTCTGGTCAATCATGACCTAGGTCGTTGCACCAACAATTTCATATGATTATCTTAAAATGTCATGATAATATTTAAATTGATTAATGTCATGTTAATACTTAGATTAATTCTATATTATGTCATGACATCATGAATCATGAGTAAATGCTTTTAAATTATGCAATCATATATGTCATGATCATAATTCATGCATTAGGATTATTAAAATTGAATTTAAGAACAAATGATATTATTTGATGTCCTAGATAAAGAAATCAAATGGATATACCTAGATATAATGCAAGCACCCTTAGATTTAGGGAGGAACAAAATTCACATCTCGCAAAACCCATAGGATGACATGTGTGTGTATTGATACACCCTAGACATATGTGAGATGTTAGAAAAATGAGTTAGATTCATGTGCTTATATAGTACATTTATGTGAACTCAAACTCATAATATAACATGAAGAAATCATAAGGAAAGTTAATGTACAAGTCATGTACACTTAGCCCATAAACCATTATTGAAATTAAGGTTTTGAAAATCATTTTCTTAAGAAGAACTAGAAAGGTGTATAGTAATATTGATGATGACAATTACCTACTTGTTTTGGAGTAGCGAGAAGGTAAGATGATAGGTTGACTAATCATGTGGCTTAGTCAACCTAATTCAAGCCATAAATGAGCTTAATTAGTCTCTAAGTCATATTTTGATAAAATCCTCATGTTTAGGCTCAATTGCTATCCTTATTTAGGTTGTAATGGTGACTTAAGGCAAATTTAACAATGCATTCTACTTAGACCTTTTCTAAATGAGCTTCTTTTTGGCCTTTTAGGGTTTTTAAGTCACCCTATAGCTATAAATAAAGGCGGTGGCGGCCACACATGTAATCTTTGATTTTTGTTTTCAATCTGTAACATGGTGAGGCTCTCACTTGTTGGTTATGTTAGGAATGATGCACCCGCTAGAGGGGGGTGAATAGCGTCGGCGTTGCTTGATGAAATTCGTTCGCGATCGTGCTTGCTACAAATATATTAGTACGTAGCAAAAATATAAAATATACAATACAAACACACAAACACGATCAAGACACAAGGATATAACGTGGTTCGAAACCGAATAGTTCCTACTCCACAGATTGGGCTCTAAAAGCCCTAGCAATGCAAACACGCACTACTAATCACAAATAATCCTTCTCGGAACAATCCGGAGGTGGAGAAACCTCGTACAATAGCTCTTACAATAGTAAGAAACAAATACAAGCAAGATACAATAATAAATTGCAATACAAGTAAAGAAAACAACTTTACAAGAGCTTTTGGATTGCTTGCTTTGTGGTTGCTTGAAATGCACTTGGATACCCTGATTTGCAGCAGCAAATCACCCCAAAACTCCTCAAGAACCGGTGGTGAATCCTCCCTCCACGAGCTCCCTTTATAGTTGCTCCTTGGGCTAGATTTTGCCTATCAGTCAACTGCTCGGGACCATCAGTCGACTGGTGCCACTGTTGTCGTGAGACAATGACTAGATCCACGCTGGAAAAATCCAACAGATATACCATCAGTTGACTGATCAAACCCATCAATCGACTGATGGCTCAATCAGTCAAGTGGTTGTGTCGATCATTCGACTGAAGAACACACTGTGCTCGACATTCCGACCATCAGTCGACTAATCTCCAAATCAGTCAACTGCCCAATGCTGGTAGTCGACAGTTAGGTCAATTCCAGCAGTCAAACTCCCATTGACTCACACCAGTCAACTGACCCATTGTCCCAGTCGACTGATACACCTCAAACATGAGGTTTTAACCCAAGTATGGTGCCCCCATACTTGCTAGACCACCCATAGCCTAGACCTAAGCCTTCTAGCCACCTCCGTCAGCCTCGCGTCTATCGGATCCCTCCAAGTCATCCATGACTTGTTCATCCATACGCTAGCCTTCAGGTGCTTCCATCGGCTATTGTCATGCTAACGGTGTCTACACCGCCAAGGCACATTGGACTTATGCTGTCAAGACTCCCGCTTGGACTTTACGCTGCCAACCATTGGACTTATGCTGCCAAGACTCCCGCTTGAACTTTACGCTGCCAATATTCCCCTTGGACTTTCCAAATGCCAAGACTCAAGCTTGGACTTTCCCTTGCCAACCCATGTTGGACTTTCCATGCCAAGACCCATGCTTGGACTTTCCTTTTCCACCCCATGTTGAACTTTCCCTTGCCAAGACCCATGCTTAGACTTTCCTTTGCCACCCCATGTTGGACTTTCCCTTGCTAAGACCCATGCTTGGACTTTTCCCATGACAATGGTGAAACCATCATCAAACACCAAATACTAATCTGGGTCGATTGCATTAGAAATCTCCCCAACACATGTCAGACATCAATGTCAAACATCAAAACACTTACTCGAGTCAAACTCGAGTCCGATCAATCGTGACTTGGGCCGATTGTGTTGGGTTTCCGGCACCACGGCGAGTGTGTATTCGAACATGTTTCATAAACATGTGCACAACATAAGAAATAAAAAGCAATAAATCTAATTTATTACAACACACACACACCACGCATGCATAGTACAACATGTGTAGACATAATCACAATTTCAAATTTTGCAATCAAAGAAAATTACTCTACGTATACCTGACGTATCACGTGTAGCGGGAAAGTCATCAACCGGAGTGACTCTCGCTAGAATTGCCTCTATCCGTATCCACACCGAGTATCTTTGGGATGGATTCACAAAGCCATGAGGCTCGTCTTCGTAGGTGTCACTAGCCTCGTGTCGAAGACGATGTGATCGAGAGAAGATCACAATCTGAATCAAAATTCGGATTCAAAAATGAGTCCCCAGAACTCGCATCTCCGGAGAGGTATTCATCAACCATTTGATGAATCCTTCGTCTTCCACCTATTAGGATTACCGGAGATTGAATCCCCGGCTAGGTAGCCGCTGTTGGAGCTCCAAACGCCGTCCAAATGATACTCCGACACGAAGGAAATAAGCTGTCCAGAAAACTGGACAGCTTTGGTGGAGAACTTGCGCCGGCCAAATAAGGAAAGCTAGGTGCTCACCTTGTCGCCGGAGCAAGGAAGATCACCGGAGCTCCTCCGGCAGCAGCTAGATGCCGACAAGTGGGGAGGACGGCAGCTGCTGGACACCAACTAGTGGAGCTTGGGCGGTGATGGGCGGCGGCAAGAAGTTGGGCGCCGGCAAGAAGAGGAGAAGAGGAGGAGAGGAAAAGATTTTCCAAAAATACCAAAACCCCTTAGGGCTCTCCAACCTCTAACCGCACTTTTATAGAGCGCATGTTTCTTAACCATCTCCTGACAGTTATTGGTTCATAACCAAAACCCGTTAACCCACTCCAATAACTTATGTTAAAATAAACCAAACTGTGTTGGTCTATTTTAAGTTAAAACGAACCGAACAAACTTTGGTTCATTCATTTAAAACAAACCAAACCCCTTTGGTTTATTCTTCACCATTGGATTAGAACCAAACCAATTTGGTTCATCCATCATGTCTTCATAAGACACGGCTCATCCACGCTTCCATTGCGACTGAAACGATTTCATGCTCGATCCTTGTTTGGTCGAACCAAACCTAGTTTCTCTCGGTATGAGAATCTCATTCTCAAGCTCGTTTTAAATCCTTCGGATTATGCTCATTGTGCGTGTGACCAAATAGGTTCTCGATTTATGTTGGCCATCTATAATTAACCATTAATTATAGAACGATCATGAGTGACACCTAGTAGTACATCATGATCCCCAATTAACCGAAAAGATCAACGGTTGATCCAGAACTATTTCTTAAACCCTTCAGCAGCTACAATGATTCGTACCCCATTCCTTTCACTCATCTTATACCCATTTGGTTCAGGACATGGTCTATAGTGTCAGTCCCCACTAGGTTGACTCCGTCACACCTAGCCCAAGTATCATTTCCTTGTCCTACGGATTCTAGTTACTGCACATGTATCCAAGAGTAACTTACTCTAAACATGTAATGCTTTGGCCAAAGACTTTAGTAACAATCCGACGAGAGGCCATGGGTATACATCTCCTCGCAAGGAGTGGTGAATCCTTTATAGGTTATTCAAACACCTTTGATCACTTTGACTTATGCCCAATCATCCTGGGTCCACATCTCCTCAGAGATGCTTGCTTAAGATGTCAAAGCATAAGTCTTCACGACCAAGATGACTTGAATACCGCAAGTCAAAGGAACATCGTACTTAAGCTGCAGTAAGAACTTCATTGACATATCTATATATGCAGAGAACCATATGAAGTTTTATAGCTGGTCACTCCAACGAACTAGTTACCATAACTATCATCCATGATTAACTCCGGAAATCACAATGTCTCCAGCCAGTGAGAATCAGCTGCTTGGATACACCAAGGAGTATACCTCGTGCTAGTCTCGATAGAATTGATGGTGTCCAAATCCATCAATTCATCGACTAGGGATAATTCTAATACATCACAATTACACATGTAGAGATACTCACTAGTTGTGATCCAATCACAAATTCTCTCATGCTGTGAATCGTATCTTGGACATTCAGTAAATGAATTTAAGATCTAATCAAATACATAAAAACATATATACTCAAATAGTGAATCTTCATTTATCATATAAATGGTTCAAACAAAAGACGATTGCCTTAGGACACCTCTCATATATTACTAACAAACTCCCACTTGGCCTAATGCCAATCGCTACAGTATCCAATACCATAAGCTCTAACATGACCCTCAAACTTATTTTGAGGTAATGCCTTAGTTAAAGGATCCTCTAAGTTCATTTCAGTGGGAATCTTCTCAATTTGTATTTCCTTCCTACTTATAATCTCTCTGATCAAATGATAGCGGCGAAGCATATGTTTGGATCGTTGATGAGACCTTGGCTTTTTCGCCTGTGCAATTGCTCCATTGTTGTCGTAGTAAACCGGTATTGCTTCAACAATGGCTGGAACCACACCAAGTTCATAAATGAACTTCTTGATCCAAATTGCTTCCTTTGCTGCTTCCGAAGCTGTAATGTATTCTGCCTCAGTGGTAGAATCCACTACGGTATCTTGTTTGGAACTTTTATAACTCACTGTGCCCCCATTCAAGGTGAACACGTACCCAGACTGAGACCTGGAATCATCCTTGTCTGTCTGGAAGCTGACATCAGTATACCCGCGTATCACCATGTCCCCTTCTCCATATATTAGGAACACATCCTTAGTTCTTCTCAAGTACTTAAGGATCATCTTAACATCCGCTCAATGATCCATTCCTAGATCAGATTGGTATCTTCTCATGACACTTAGATCATACGATACATCGGGCCTCGTACATAACATAACATACATGATAGATCCTATTACGGATGCATAGGAAATCTTACTCATGCAAATCCTCTCGTCTTCTGTGCGCGGACACATAGACTTTGAAAGGTGTATCTCATGCATGACTGGTAGGAAACCTTTCTTGGATTCCAACATGCTAAACCTCTTTAGCACTCGGTCTATATATGTAGACTACGAAAGACCAAACAACCGTTTTGATCTATCTCTATAGATCTTAATCCCGAGGATGTAGGTTGCTTCTCCTAGGTCTTTCATGGAGAATGTCTTAGACAACCAAATCTTAACCGACTGTAAGACAGAAACATCATTTCCTATAAGTAATATGTCAACATACAATACTAGGAATACAACTACACTCCCACTAACCTTCTTGTACACATAAGGTTCGTCAAGATTTTGTGAGAAATCAAACTTTTTGATTGTCTCATCAAAACGGATATTCCAGCTCCTAGATGCTTGCTTCAGTCCATATATGGATCGTTGCAATTTGCATACCTTAGTTTTATCAACCGATGTGAAACCCTCAGGCTATATCATATACACATCCTCGAGTAAGTTTTCATTAAGGAAAGTTATTTTCACATTCATCTGTCATATCTCATAATCATAATGAGGCACTATGGCCAGGAGCATCCGAATGGATTTAAGCATAGCAACAGGTGAATAGGTTTCGTCATAATCAACACCTTGCTTTTGACGATACCCTTTCACCACCAATCTAGCCTTATAGGTAATCACATTACCATCCATGTCGGTTTTCTTCTTGAAAACCCACTTGCACCCTATAGGCTTTATGCCTTCAGGTGGGTCAACCAAGTTCCAAACTTGCTTTTCATATATGGAATCCATTTTTGACTTCATGGCGTCAAGCCACTTATCCCTTTCTGAACTTTTCAGAACTTCTTCATAACTGGTAGGCTCCTCATCATCAATGAGTAACACGTCGTTCAATTCACTTACAAGAAATCCATATCTCTCAGGAATATTACGTGTTCTACCAGATCTACGAAGATGTGGTGTCTCAATAGGTCAAGCCGATGGTTCATCACTATGAGTTATTAGCTGTAGTGCTTCACCAGGTATCTCATCAATGTCTATTTGAGTCTCTCGAGCCTCCTCAAGCTCGACGACACTTCCACTGTTTTCTTGCAAGAGAAACTCTTTCTCTAGAAACACAGCATGCCTTGAAACAAATACCTTTTGTTCCACAAGATGATAGAATTAGTAACCCCTTGTTTCCTTAGGGTATCCAATAAATAGACATTTATCCGACTTAGCATCCAATTTGTCTGATGCAGTTCGCTTCACAAAAGCAGGACAACCCCATATCTTCGAGTAAGATATATGAAGTTTCTTACTATTCCATATCTCATATGGAGTAGTAGAGACTACCTTTGTTGACATTCTGTTTAACAATTAAACAGCTGTCTGAAGTGCATAGCCCCAAAAGGACTTGGGAAGATTCGCATGATTCATCATTGACCTGACCATGTCCAACAAGGTCCAGTTACGCCTCTCAGATACACCATTATGCTATGGTGTATATGGTGGAGTCCATTGAGACAATATACCATTGTCTCTTAGATAATCTAGAAACTCTTGACTTAAGTATTCACCACTTCGATCCGATCGAAGTATTTTAATACTCTTGTCATGTTGTTTCTCTACTTCAATTCTGAATTCTTTGAACCTTTCAAAGGCTTTAGACTTGTGTTTCATCAGGAACACATACCCAAACCGTGAGTGATCATCGGTGAAAGTAATGAAGTAGTTATAGCCTCTTAAAGCTTGAGTTGACATGGGTCCACATACATCAGTATGTATTAGACCTAGCAACTCTTCCACCCGTTCACCTTTTCCAGTAAAAAGTAACTTAGTCATCTTGCCTTTTAAGCATGATTCGCATGTATCGTATGAATCCAATTCAAACGATTCCAGAATTCCACATCGGTGTAATTCGGGCATGCGTTTCTTGCTTGCATGGCCAAGACGACAATGCCACATATAGGAGTCTAATTGATTATCCTTTCGAGCACGCTTGTTGCTCGCTTCGATATTGAAAATGTCACTAGATACGTTCAATGTATAAATACCATTGCTCAAAGTTCAGTCCCATAAAGTACGCCATTCAAAGTTATATTACAATAATTTTTACTAAACGTTAAATGGTAACCATTTCTATTTAAGCAGGAAATAGAAACAATGTTCTTTATTAGAGAAGGAACATAATAGAAATTGTCCAGTTCTAAGACTAGTCCACTAGGGAGCTTCAGCAAATAAGTTCTGATGGCGACCGCAGCAACCTTTGCTCCATTGCCAACTCACAAATTTGACTCCCCTCTGATGAGTCTTCTTATATTCCTTAGCCCATGTATTTCATTACATATATGTGAGCCACACCCAGTATCCAATACCCAAGTGTTTGAGGAAATAGAATGACAATCAATAACGAAGATATTTGAAGAAGATGGGGCATCTGATGCCTTATTCTTCTTCACAGACTCAAGATAAATCTTGCAGTTTCTTCACCAATGACCCTCCTTGCCATAATGATGGCAAGTTCCCTTTTGAGCTGGTTCTACCTTTTTAGCCTTTTTCTTCTTCCCCTTCTATTGTTCCTTTGACTTCCTCTTAGAACCTTTCTTTGAGAAACCAACTAACAACACCATCCCCTGCTCATGCTTCTCAGAAGGCTCCACAGTCTTCAGCATGTTGAGCAGTACCACAAATGAATCTTCTTGAATCTCAGAGGTGAAGAGGAGCTTGGAGACTTCGAACATTTCGAATCTCACTTGCTCATCAAACAACTCATAAAGATGAAGGACTATGGTATGAGCATTCATATGCTCATGCAGCTTCTGCAGCTCGGGCACCATCGCGGCTAGCATGATGCAACTCACTAGTTCAGAATCACTCACATGTTTCTGATAGGCCAACAATTGGTCCAGAGTTGCATCATCACTAGGACGGGCGGGAAGAGGCTCTTCGAGGATATACGCAAGCTTTTCTGCCTTGAGAACAATTCTCAAGTTTCTAAGCTAGTCCAAGAAGTTCAGTCCAGTCAATTTATTCAAATTCAAAATAGAGCACAAATTCAAAGACATTATGATCAAGCGATTAATCTAGAAATACAAATCGAGCATATATGAGAAAGATGATTTTAAATGCATCAACATACATTTATAAGTCCCATTCATTTTTTGAATTTCAAAAACCCCAAAATCACTTTGGGAGATCATAGGTCCATCTCCTAATGGGTTGATATCTAACATAAATATGAACAACCTTGGAGAGAGTCCAATAAGTCATTCATAACTACGATGGTAGGTATCAAATATACCAATTGCATATCACTTATATGCAACTATCACAATGTGCTATCAACTAATTGAATGTTCACACATACATCGGGTTGTTAACTCATTAACAAGTATGCATCATATGCATAACACCCAACTTCACCTCCCTTCACATCGACCTTGGAGAGAGTCCAACAAGCCAATGCTCTAGGTTAAAGCCAACCCATTAATCGAGAAATAGTTTTAATATGGTTAGAGTGCATTCAACCAATTAGCCCAGCTTGGAGAGAGTCCAACAACCAAAGCTAACGATTGACCTCTGACTCTTACCATATTAGTATTAAACTATTTAATGGTTTGAACATGTTCAGGTTCAAGCCGGGCTTGGAGAGAGTCCAACAACCCAAACAAGAAACAGAACTCTGATTCTAACCATATTAATGGAAGGTGTAGGCTTTGATATTGAGTAAGTGTTTTTATGTCTCATCCTCTTTGCATGCAAATAACTATTATCTACATGACATGGAATATATGACATACATCTACATGTCACGACACGCATGACATAATGATATGCATCTAATGTAATTACATGACATACAATTATGACATGTACAAAATTTCCTTATATGTCATAACTATTTATGGAAATAAAATATGTTTAAGATTTGATTCTCTAAATCAAATCATGATTAAATTAGGAAACAAATTTCCAAATCTAATCACATATTTTATTTATGGAAAGTGTTAATTAAGGAAAGCCAAATTTAATTTAGGAAATAAATTTCCTAAATTATCAAAACTATTTATGGAAATAAAATATATTTTAGATTTGATTTCCAAATCAAATCATGATTAAATTAGGAAATAAATTTCCAAATCTAATCAAATATTTTATTTATGGACAGTGTTAATTTCCATAAATACTTCTAGACTTTCCAAAAGTAGAAGATTTCCATAAATACTTCTAGACTTTCCAAAATTAGAAAATTTTCAAGCGGCGTAAAGTCCAAGCGGAGTCTTGGCGGCGTAAGTCCAATGTGCCTTGGCGGTGTAGACACCGTTAGCATGACATAGCCGATGGAAGCATCTGAAGGCTAGCGCAATGGATGAACAAGTCATGGATGACTTAGAGGCATCCGAGAGGCGTGAGGCTGATGGAGATGGCTAGAAGGCTTAGGTCTAGGCTAAGGGTGGTCTAGCAAGTATGGGGGAACCATACTTGGGCTAAAACCTCATGTTTGAGGTGTGCCAGTCGACTGGTGTCATATGGAAGTCGATTGGTGAGAGTCAACTAGGGTTTGACTGTGGGAAATGCCCTAGTAGTCAACTACCATAGGTGGGCAGTCGACTGATTGGTCTAGCAGTTGACTGATCTTGTGATCAGTCGATTGGTGCTCAGGTTTTGGAACACAGAATGGAGTCTCACTCGACCGCTGCGGTCAGCAGTCGAGTGATGGCTTGATCTGGCGACTGATGGTCATAATCAGTCGACTGATGATGGATCCGTTGGATTTTTCCAGCGTGGATCTAGCCGTTGTCTCATGACAATAGTGGCATCAGTCGACTGATGGTCCCGAGCAGTCGACTGATCGACTTTTTCCAACACAGGTTGAAGCTTTAAATGGAGCTCATGATGGAGGAAAAAGTAAGCATTTCTTGAGGGCATTTGGGGCGATTTGCTGCTGCAAATCAAGGTCTCCAAGTTGATTTCAAGCAACCAAGTGATCAAGCATTCAAAGAGCAATTGTAAAGTAGTTTTCTTTACTTGCATTGTATTTCATTATTGTAATTGCTTGTATCCTTTTCTTATTGTTGTAAGAATTGTTTGTAAGAGGTTTCTCCACCTCCGACTTGTGTCGAGAAGGAGTGTTTGCTATTAGTGAGTGCGTGTGCATCACTAGAGCTCTTTAGAGCTCGATCCGTGGAGTAGGAACCGTTTGGTTCCGAACCACGTTAAACAATTGTGTTTGCATGTTTGATTGTTCTATTTCATTATCACATTATCATTATTCTGCTGCGTGCTAACGAGTTTTGTAGACGAACACGCGAACGATTTCCATCACGCATTGCACAACGCTATTCACCCCCCTCTTGCGTTCCAATGGTCACCCTACATCTTCGACACGAGACTAGTGACTCCAACGAAGACGAGGCTCATGGCTTTGTGAAGCCATCCCGATGATACTCGGCGTGGATATGGATAGAGGCGATTCTAGTGAGAGTCGCTCCGGTTGATGTCTTTCCCGCTACACGTGATACATAGGTATACGTGTAAGATATCTCCAAACAAACCATTAAGTGAAAGGCCTCATTCCAATGGAGATATCTTTTTCTCTTATAAGCACATGATCTTTTCCATGTCTTACCAATGTGGGACTTTGATTGTATTCCCCATACTCCCAACAATCCCCCCCTCAAACGAAGGACCACATTGGGACCCCCCTCAAGCCTATCCCTCCCCGAAGGATTTTCTCTGCTTGATGTCCGATCTTCAACCCATCAAGACTTCCTGCCAGTTGTTCGGTCCTCCCGACCCAACTAGACTTCCTGCCTGATGTCTGGTTCTCTTGATCCGGACATGGGAGCTCAACTTCCTTCGTTCGAGGTTCATGGCTTGACATAGACCATGGCTCTGATACCAATTGTTAGTGTGTATAAGCTCCACATATCTCCACAATGGCATGATATTGTCCACTTTGGGTCTAAGCCCTCATGGTTTTATTTTTGGGCTTTACCCAAAAGGCCTCATTCCAATGGAGATATCTTTTTCTCTTATAAGCACATGATCTTTTCCATGTCTTACCAATGTGGGACTTTGATTGTATTCCCCATACGCCCAACAGCCAAGACTTCACCCTTAGACTTTACGCCGCCAATATCAACCCCTTGGACTTCTCAAGTTTCAAGACTCAAGCTTGGACTTTTCCTTGCCAACCCATGTTGGACTTTTCATGCCAAGACTCATGCTTAGACTTTTCCTTGCCAAGACCCATGCTTGGACTTTCCTTGCCAACCCATGTTGGACTTTCCATTTGCCAAGACCCATGCTTGGACTTTCCCAAATGCCAAGTGTCCCACTTGGACTTTCCATGTCAAGTACCCAAGACTTGGACTTTCCCAAATGCCAAGTGTCCCACTTGTACTTTCCATGCCAAGTACCAAAGACTTGGACTTTTCCATGACAATCACATTGTCATGTGTTTTTGTCGAACATTAAAACATCTCTCGAGTCAAGCTTGAGTCCTGGACAATCGTGACCTGGGCCGATTGCATCAACAATCTCCCCCTTTTTGATGTTTGACAAAAACCAAACAAACCATTAAGTTAGAACACTAACTCAACTTCCCTTACCAATTTCCCAAATTAGTAATTTTACCTTCTCCCCCTTTTTGACATACATCAAAAAGGTTATCTCTCCAAGGAGGTCAATGTCTCATGTCCCAATGAGATCTTACAATCTCCCCCTTGGTCCAAAAATACCTATTATGTCTACCATCTTCCTAGTGATAAGTCCCATATCACTCAAGAGAGGCAATCCTATTCACTCTCCCAATTTCCAAATTAGGTATAAAAAATCCATCAATTTTCCCAATTGATGACATTCTCCCCATAACTTCTCCCCTTCAAGAAGAGAAAAATACATCCATCATCCCATGATGGATATCTCCCCCTAAAGGCTTGCTCCCCCTTGACCATTGCACCAACAATGTCCTTAGGAAGTCCCTAAGCCAATAGAAACTCTAAACCATCAAAAATAAGGTTCAAAGTTCAAACTTGAACTTTCCACACCTTAAATTCGATACATCGACCTAACACCTCTCCTAATCCATATCCAATAGATTTTCACCCTTTATAATGCTTCCCAAAGCATATCCTAAGGTTAGGAGTGGTTAGGAACCTTTACCGCAACTTAACCCGAGCTAAACAAACTTGTTTTTCCCGAAATCAGGCTATCAGTCGACTCTCTCAGCTACCAGTCGACTGACACCCTCATCAATTGACTGCCACCCAGGGCAGTCGACTGATAACTGAAATTTCTGAATTTCAGTTATTAGAAACGGATTTTGAAAAATCATAAATAATTATACATAATTCAAAAAATTATGAAATTTCAAATGTATAATACTTATGACACCTACAATGGGTGAAAAATATTGAAAAATTATTTTACTCATAAAATAATGAAATTGATACAAAATTCAAAAGTGAAGAAAAACCTCTAAGTTTTAGCTCACTTTGTATCAATCTCATCAATGGTGATTGCTATCAAAAGATAGACTTCACCAAAGTTTTTCAAAATGATTTTAAAACCTTATTTTGGATCATATTCCTTGGGCTCAATGTACATGACTTGTACACAAGCTTTCCCAATGATCCACCTTTGAATTAATATGAGTTTTACTTCATCTAGATGCAAAAACTATGCACCTTGTGTTAGTGAAAGCTCTAGAGCCAATCATGTGATGATTGTTGTATGGACTTTATTATATCATATTCCTATTTATAAAGGCATGGTTATTATATTTACTTGTATTGGTGCCAAATAACTAAATATAATAATGTCCTTGAGTAGTAGGTTCTTATCTATATCAATCGATTGGTTGAATCGATAATGAGATGATATAGAGAACACTACTCTTAATCATTCCTAGTCAAGTATTAACATTCAGGGACAATGTTAATGCATAGAGACTAGCATGTAGGTCAACATGATGACTTAATCTCACAAGTCATGGATATGAGATATCAAGTTGACACATGGGTATGCATTGAAGAATGTATACTGAATGACCCGCCATGAGAAAGTATCATGGATTGTTATATGAGTGTAATATACTTTCTCATGTGGCTATTAGTATAACTATTAGTCCTTAGACCTGAAGTCCCCATGGTTCCCTACATAAGGAGTTGCATACTTTGGCTTCGTCAAACGTCACCCGTAAATGGGTGGACTATAAAGGCGATTACTGGATATGTAACAAATTATGCGGAGGGATGTGAGTGATGTAAATGGCATCTATCCCTCCTATATGACGGGGGTGACATCGATATTCTTGATAGAGTGAGACCACGAAGTGCATGGTCATGCCCAAATGAGTCAATATGAGATATTGAGCTCATTTGATTAGAGTGAGTCTACTTGGAGTTCAAGATATAGATTGTACCGAGGATGACACGGTATATGCCTTAATTGGTCAATCTAGATGTCAAGGATAGAGGGACATTGTCACATAATATGAGAGTCACAATTAGTAGTCACAAAGGTGATGTTGGAGCTCAACATTCTTGTAACTTGGGTAGCAATGATGTGTTGCTAGATACCGCTCATTGCTTATGTTCCTAAATCGGTTTAGGGACATTGCCAACGTTACAAGAACCTATAGGGTCACACACTAAGGGCAATTAGATGGAGATTAGGTTCATATGATGAACCATGAGGATTAGGTTCATGGGATGAACCAAATTGGATTAAGAGTAATCCTAATTAGACTAATTGAGTTGGACTCAATTTGATTCAAGTGTTGAATGAGTCTAATTTAGATTTGATTCATCAAATCAATTTAAATTAATGAATAGAGATTCATTAAATTAAATTGACTTGAATCAAATGGTTGGATTTGATCAACCATGGGAGATAAGAGGTCAAGATTGACTTGACTTGAGAGGGAAGATGAAAGGTCAAGTTTGACTTGACCAAATGTCATGTAATGATGATGACTTAGCATGGCCGGCCAATGATGATGCTCCACATCATCATTGACTTAACATGTGGTGCCACCTCATGAGGGAGACCAAGAGCCATTGTCTCTTGGATGAGTTACATGCATGCATGTAACCCCGCTAAGAAAAGTGGTCGGCCACTATTCTCATTAGATGAGAATTATTTGTGTGAGTTACACAACTTCATCTTCTTCCTTGGATCACCCTCTCAAGCTCTCCCAACCTCCTTTGCCAAAATTCATAAAGGGTGCTAGCACACTCTAAGGTATTTTTCTCCACCTATTGCTTGTGTGGATACCAATAGAGGGGTGTGCACTTGACACTCTCCAGTTCCGGCGAACCTTTTGGACGAGCGGGATTTGCGAAGGGCGTCACATCGAGGGTAACTTCTTATCATGTAGATCTAGAGTAGATCTAAAGGTATTAAACACATACATGTTATTTTTATATTTTATACTTCGCACGGATCCGTGGTCGGGGCTTCCGAGGTTTCCGCAATGCAAAAAGCGGTTTTTGCAGCTCGAAAAGTCCAACAGTGGTATCAGAGCCACGTGCGAAGCATGTATGTGTTTCATTTTTGTAGTTTTTATATTAGATATAAAAATTACAATTTTTTATGTTTCTGTAAATTTCCTATTTTTATAGAATTTTTGGGTATTTTTCTCAAAGAGTCGAAGCAACGAGTGTTGGGACACTTGTAGGCTTCAACCATCGAGAAAAACTCTCCGAAAAGGCGAGTTCTCGGTTTAGGTTTTTGGGACTGCGACTTAAGTCGCTGTAAGATCGTAGTAGGGACACTCGCAAAGTTTATTTTGCGAGTAGGTGCGCTGCCCCTATCGCCAAAAGGGGCCTTGTCCCGCGATCGCGCCCGGAAATCGCTTAGCGGGACCGTTACGGAGAGGTGACTCATAAAATTGAAAAACAAAATAGGAAAAATTATAGAAATTTTTTGTAAAAATACATAATTTAGAATTATGTATAATTCTATGATTGTAATGGCCCAATGACCCCAATTTGATTGGATTATGATGTGTTGTAATTCATAATACGGCATGCATGCCGTTTTTGTGGTTGTGCGTGTTGTATAGTGTATGCGACCTGCGTGTCGTACCTCTTCTTTTGAAATTCTAGTTGTAAATAGTTTTAGACTCGAATGGAACTTGAGTTTCATATTTGTAATGTACAAAATGGAGCGTTGGAAAGTCTACTTGTAGACGAAGTTACGAGAAGGGTGCCGACGACACATGGCGGTCAAAGGAAGCGCTTGGAGAAGCCGCTAGCCTTAGGTTGACCATCCGATCTTCTCATTGGCTTGAGAAGATCGTAGTAGGGCCATGATCACATCACAGTTAATTATATATATATATATATATGTTGATATATATATATATATATATATATATATGATTTTGCTTGTATGTATGTGATGCATGCTAGTAGAATAATGCTTGTATGTATATGATGCATGCTAGGATATTTTTCTTGTATGTATATGATGCATGATAGAATAATGCTTGTATGTATGTGATGCATGCTAATATAGGATAATAAAGGCCTTAATGCGTATATGATACACATTATGATTAGATTAGATCTTAATCGAATCAACTCGTAAATGTCTACCAGGTCCTTGATACCCATCACTACCTCGATCATTTGTAGTTATTGAATCTGCCAAAGCAGAGCAACGCATATTATCTTGGTAGGGTGCGGAGGGGCAATCTTGGTCCCGCCTATCATAGCTTGGGTTAGAGTAAGCTCAATTAGATTGAGTAAAACCAGTTAACTCAATTGGATCGAGTAGAACTATAGGCATATTCCAATCGTTGGAAAGATAGGATAAGATCGCATTTACACTAAATCTTTGGCGATTTAGCCAAAGCTAACTCAAGGTCTTTTGTAAATGTGGGTCTTAATCCTATAAACAAGAGTTGCATAGAGATGTAATCGGTAATAAGTCTTGGGAAATTTAGCCAAAGCTAACTCAAGGCTTAATATGATGTGGATCTTGTCCCGTAAGAATTATAGCTAGTTTGTATGAATCTAGTAATGTGGTTTGACCACATCCATAACTCGATTCTACAAAATTTCTATAATTCAGTGGGAGCATCATTTGATTAAAGGCCTAATTAAATAATAAAAGGAATATGATATTAATTCTCTGCATTGTATATTGTAGATTACTATGTCGACAAACATAAACACTCTCTCTCTGTGTTCTGTCCTTGAGAAGGACAAGCTCAATGGAGCAAATTTCTTGGACTGGTACAGGAACCTGAGAATTGTTCTCACCCAAGAAAGGAAGTTGTACGTCCTGGACCAGCCCATTCCGGAGGCACCTCCTGCCACTGCCTCGCAAGCTGACAAAGATGCTTACAAGAAGCATCAAGATGATGCATTAGATGTGTCATGTCTAATCCTCGCGACCATGAACTCTGAGCTTCAGAAGCAACACGAGTTCATGAATGCTTATGATATGGTTGGACATCTTCGTCAACTATATCAAGGACAAGCAAGGCACGAGAGATATGAAGTCTCTAAGGCATTGTTTGAGTCCAAAATGCAAGATGGGACTCCCGTAGGTCCATATGTACTCAAGATGATTGAGTGCGTAGAAAACCTACAAAGGCTAGGATTCCCACTTGGCCAAGAGCTGGCCACTGACCTGATCTTGCAATCTTTGCCACAAGCCTACAATCAATTTGTCATGAATTATAACATGAATGAAATTGATAAGCCACTTTCTGAGATGCTCAGCATGTTGAGAACTACTGAGCTTAACCTTAAGAAGGGAAAATCTGACACCATTTTGATGGTGCAAAAGAAGAAAGGCAAGGGCAAGCCTAAAGGTAAGGGAAAGTCCCAAGCCAAGGGCAAAGGCAAGGAACTGAAACCCAAAGGAGGGGTGGCCAAGGAAGGGGCTTGCTTCCACTGCAAGGAAGTTGGACACTGAAAGCGTAACTGCAAAGCTTACCTGGAAGATCTTAAGAAGAAGAGAAGTGAGACTTCTACTTCAGGTATAAATATTATAGAAGTCAATCTATCTATTTCTTCATCATGGGTATTAGATACCGGATGTGCATCTCACATTTGTACTAATGTGCAGGCACTGAGAAATAGCAGGGCATTGATAAAGGGCGAGGTGGACCTACGAGTAGGCAATGGAGCAAGAGTTGTTGTTGTTGCTGTAGGAACTTATGATCTATCTCTGCCCTCTGGGCTTGTACTAGAATTAGATGAATGTTGTTATGTGCCTGCCTTAACTAAGAACATAATTTCGGTTTCTTGTTTGGACAAGAAAGGATTTACATTTATAATAAAGAACAAATGTTGTTCAGTTTATTTAAATGATATGTTCTATTGTAGTGCACTTCTAATGAACGGACTCTACTTTCTAGACTTAGAAAGCCCTATCTAAAACATAAGTATCAAAAGGTTCAAGTCAAATGAGTTGAACCAAACCTATCTCTGGCATTGTCGCTTAGGTCACATAAATGTGAGTCGCTTATCTCAGCTCCATAAGGATGGGCTGCTAGACTCATTTGATTTTGAATCATATGAGACATGCGAGTCTTGCCTTTTAGGCAAGATGACCAAGACTCCCTTTAGTGGACACAACAAAAGAGCAACAGACTTGTTAGGACTTATACATAGTGATGTATGTGGCCCTTTCAATGTTGCAGCTAGAGGTGGTTACAGGTACTTCATTACATTTACTGATGACTTCAGTAGATATGGTTATGTGTATCTCATGACACATAAATCAGAATCCTTTGAAAAATTCAAAGAATTCAAGAATGAAGTACAAAACCATCTTGGCAAGAGTATTAAGATACTTCGATCAGATCAAGGTGGTGAATACCTTAGCCATGAGTTTCGTGACTATCTAGCTGAGTGTGGGATTCTATCCCAACTCACTCCTCTTGGAATACCACAGTGGAATGGTGTATCCGAAAGGAATAATCGTACCCTATTAGATATGGTACGATCTATGATGAGTCGCACAGATCTTCCTATATCCTTTTGGAGATATGCTCTAGACACAGCAGCCTTTACCCTTAACCGTGTACCATCTAAGGTTGTGATAAAGACACCATATACGATATGGACAGGGAGAAATCCCAAGATGTCTTTCATGAGGATTTGGGGTTGTGAGGCTTACGTTCGACGTCAAGTCTCTGACAAACTGGGACCCAAATCTGATAGGTTCTATTTTGTTGGATATCCCAAGGATATAAAGGGATATTACTTCTATATTCCCAGTCAGCACAAAGTGCTTGTGGCAAAGACTGGGGTTTTTCTAGAAAGGGATTTTGTTTCTAGAAAAATTAGTGGGAGTACGTTCGATCTTGAAGAAATTCAAGATAAGGACCATAGCACTGAGGCCTTGATGGAGGTTGAACAGGAACCACAAAGTGTTGTGGGTGATGAGGTTGTTGCACAAAGGGTTGTGGAACAACCACCTGTTCAGGAAGACCTACCTCTTCGCAGGTCTGATAGAGTA
This sequence comes from Wurfbainia villosa, assembly GCA_025175895.1. Classification (NCBI taxonomy): domain Eukaryota; kingdom Viridiplantae; phylum Streptophyta; class Magnoliopsida; order Zingiberales; family Zingiberaceae; genus Wurfbainia; species Wurfbainia villosa. The sequence goes on from CM046003.1 coordinate 43,940,550, forward strand.
CGTCGTCAGCCTGAGAGATACTCATTTCTCTTGTCTGACCATGATGACGTTGTGCTCATTAAGAATGAGTCTACCTCCTATCAGGAAGCTGTGATGAGCCCAGATTCTGAGAAATGGCTAGAGGCCATGAGATCCGAGATGGAATCCATGTACACCAACCAAGTATGGACTTTGGTTGATCCACCTGAAGGGGTCAAACCCATTGGGTGTAAGTGGGTCTTTAAAAGAAAGACTGACATGGATGGACTTATGCATACCTATAAGGGCCGATTGGTGGCTAAAGGTTTCAAGCAAATTCATGGTATTAACTATGATGAAACCTTTTCTCCAGTGGCGATGTTTAAGTCCATTCGGATCTTGCTTGCTATTGCAGCGTACCACGATTATGAGATCTGGCAGATGGATGTTAAAACTGCATTTCTGAATGGAAACTTACTCGAGGATGTGCACATGACACAACCTGAGGGTTTTGAAGATCCACAACATACTGGGAAAGTATGCAAGCTGCAAAGGTCCATTTATGGGCTAAAGCAAGCTTCTCGTAACTGGAATCTTCGATTCGATGATGCGATCAAACAGTTGAATTTCATCAAGAATGAAGATGAAACCTGTTTCTACAAGAGGGTTAATGGGTACACAGTTATCTTCCTTGTATTGTATGTGGATGACATACTACTCATTGGGAATGACATCCCTTCGCTACTGTCTGTGAAGACTTGGCTGGGGACGTGCTTCTCAATGAAGGACTTAAGTGAAGCAGCCTGTATTCTAGGCATCATGATCTATAGAGATAGATCTAAGAGATTGCTTAGCCTAAGTCAAAGTACATACATTGACACGGTATTACTACGATTTGCCATGCAGAATTCCAAGAAGGGACTTCTATCGATGTCACATGGTGTGAGTCTTTCGAAGACTCAAAGTCCCTCTTCTAGAGAGGAGAGAGACCAAATGGATAAGATCCCTTACGCATCTGCTATAGGATCTATCATGTACGCCATGCTGTGTACTCGTCCTGATGTCTCGTATGCTTTGAGCATGACGAGTAGATACCAGTCAGATCCAGGTGAGCGTCACTGGATAGCAGTCAAGAATATTCTTAAGTACTTGAGAAGGACTAAAAAATATTTCTTGATATTTAGAGGCGATGAGGAGCTAGCTATAAAGGGTTACAGCGATGCCATCTTCCAAACTGACCAGGATGATAATAGATCGCAGTCAGGGTTCGTGTTTTGCTTGAATGGTGGCGCTGTGAGCTGGAAGAGTTCCAAGCAGGACACAGTTGCTGATTCTACAATAGAGGCCGAACATACTACGGTGCTTCCATCTCATTCGAGAGATTATCGATAGAGGAGATGTGAAGATTTGCAGAGTACCCACAGAGGCTAACATCACAGATCCCTTGACCAAGGCTTTAGCACAGAAAAAGCATGATGGTCACACTAAGTCATTGGGTATTAGATACTACGGTGATTGACACTAGTGCTAGTGGGAGATTGTTAGTGAAAGCCCTAGAGTCAATCATGTGATGATTGTTGTATGGACTTTATTGTATCATATTCCTATTTATAAAGGCATGGTTATTGTATTTACTTGTATTGGTGCCAAATAACTAAATATAATAATGTCCTTGAGTAGTAGGTTATTATCTATATCAATCGATTGGTTGAATCGATAATGAGATGACATTCAGGGACAATGTTAATGCATAGAGACTAGCATGTAGGTCAACATGATGACTTGATCTCACAAGTCATGGATATGAGATATCAAGTTGACAAATGGGTATGCATTGGAGAATGTATACTGAATGACCCGCCATGAGAAAGTATCATGGATCATTATATGAGTGTCATATACTTTCTCATGTGGCTATTAGTATGACTATTAGTCCTTAGACCTGAAGTCACCATGGTTCCCTACATAAGGAGTTGCATACTTTGGCTTCGTCAAACGTCACCCGTAAATGGGTGGACTATAAAGGCGATTACTGGGTATGTAACAAATTATGCGGAGGGATGTGAGTGATGTAGATGAGATCTATCCCTCCTATATGACGGGGGTGACATCGATATTCTTGAGAGAGTGAGACCACGAAGTGCATGGCCATGCCCAAATGAGTCAATATGAGATATTGAGCTCATTTGATTAGAGTGAGTCTACTTGGAGTTCAAGATATAGATTGTACCGAGGATGACACGGTCTATGCCTCAATTGGTCAATCTAGATGTCAAGGATAGAGGGACATTGTCACATATTGTGAGAGTCACAATTAGTAGTCACAAAGGTGATGTTGGAGCTCAACATTCTTGTAACTTGGGTAGCAATGATGTGTTTCTAGATACCGCTCATTGCTTATGTTCCTAAATCGGTTTAGGGACATTGCCAACGTTACAAGAACCTATAGGGTCACACACTAAGGGTAATTAGATGGAGATTAGGTTCATATGATGAACCATGAGGATTAGGTTCATGGGTGAACCAAATTGGATTAAGAGTAATCCTAATTAGAATAATTGAGTTGGACTCAATTTAATTCAAGTGTTGAATGAGTCTAATTTAGATTTGATTCATCAAATCAATTTAAATTAATGAATAGAGATTCATTAAATTAAATTGACTTGAATCAAATGGTTGGATTTGATCAACCATGGGAGATAAGAGGTCAAGTTTGACTTGACTTGAGAGGGAAGATGAAAGGTCAAGTTTGACTTGACCAAATGCCAAGTCATGATGATGACTTGGCATGGCCGGCCAATGATGATGCTCCACATCATCATTGACTTAACATGTGGTGCCACCTCATGAGGGAGACCAAGAGCCATTGGCTCTTGGAGGAGTTACATGCATGCATGTAACCCCCCTAAGAAAAGTGGCCGACCACTATTCTCATTAGATGAGAATTATTTGTGTGAGTTACACAACTTCATCTTCTTCCTTGGATCACCCTCTCAAGCTCTCCCAACCTCCTTGGCCGAAATTCCTAAAGGGTGCTAGCACACTCTAAGGTATTTTTCTCCACCTATTGCTTGTGTGGATACCGATAGAGGAGTGTGCACTTGACACTCTCGAGTTCCGGCGAACCTTTTGGATGAGCGAGATTTGCGAAGGGCGTCGCATCGAGGGTAACTTCTTATCATGTAGATCTAGAGTAGATCTAAAGGTATTAAACACATACATGTTAGTTTTATATTCTATACTTCGCACGGATCCGTGGTCGGGGCTTTCGAGGTTTTCACAATGCAAAAAGTAGTTTTTGCGGCTCGGAAAACCCAACACCTTGAACTCAACTCATATCCTAGCATCTCAAATGCATCTAGGGTGTATAAATACACATACATGTCAATGTGATGTGAGATGTGAATTTTGTTCTCCCTAATCTAGGGTTTCATGTATTTTTCTAAGGCAACTCTACTTGATTCCCTTATAAATGGGACTCCAAGTCATGTCATTGTCCTTAAATCAATTTTAATCAAATGCATGAATGATTATGGCATTAATGATGATATAAATACACATATGCTCATAATCATGATGTCATGGCATAAAATAAAATCTAAAAACACATGACATTTTATTCCTTAATCCTACACATGAACATGACATATAAATGATAAAAATAAACATGATGTCATGACATGTTATATGACAAACAAAGCATGACATATAAAATGTATAGGTATAAAATACCTAAATTTTAGTGTTAATTGCCATTTGTTGGGATTAATTATATTTTTCCATAAAACCTAAATTCTCCCGAGTGTGCCAAAAATCTAAAATAGCACACTAAGACCTCTAAACCTAAATTGTGCCAATTTGATAATTTTATCAACCTTCTCAAGATATATTTGCACATCCTAAAATCTTTTAGGATTAAGATCAAAACACATTCTCAAGGTAACCATAACCTTGAAAATCACCTAAAGTGCCACCTTTACCATGGTTGAGTTAACTACCCTTCCAATCAAGGTTGGCACACCCAAACCCCATCTAGCGTGAGTCAATCACGCTTCTAGGAACCCAAAATCTATTTGAGCTCATTGGGTTAATTAAGTATTCCTTAGGGATGACCTCCCTAGATACCCTCCTAATGACCCTCCTAGGCTTGTTAGACTTAGTCATTGTGGAACCTAGGTTGACTCTTGGGGTAACTCCCCTTACAACCTTCTTAGTGGCCACCCTAGGTTTCCTTGAAACCCTAGCCACTAGGCACACACCATGGTCAACTCTAGGGATGACTTCCCTATTGACCTTGGTCTTCCTAGACCTAATTTGTGTTCCATAATCAAATGGAACACTATGATAAGCCACCTTAGGCTTTGGTTTGTGACCCAAACCTTACTTTCCCTTGGTTGACTTTTGTCTTTTAGGTCCTAGATGTTGACTTTGAGATCTTGACCCTTGACTTTGACCATTAGACCCTTGAAATTGATTTTGCATCTTCTTGAGAGTCTTTTCTAATTTCTCAAGCCTTGACCTCAAGGCTTAGTTTTCTAATTCTAATTGCCCAATTTTAGAATTTTGATTTTGTCTTTGGGCATGGGACTCCTAGGCATATGCCTAGTCCATTTAGAGTTGAAACCTAGGTGCTCTTGCACCTTTCTAATTGTCTCTCAAGGTAAAATTGGTCTAGTGTTATTTGACCTAAGTTTGTCCTTAGATGAATTGTTTTTAAGGGCATTAGTCCCAAATTTCTCTTTATTTTCAAAATGAAAATTCTTAGCTCCTAAACACAAGTACTTGTTCCTATTAGCATGCTTTTCATAAATTGCAAGAGAATTAAAATTCCTAGCATGCTTTTGTTTATTATTTAAAAAAGGAGCATTATTAAATTTTACCTTAGGGTTTGCCTTAGAGGCTCCCCCTACTTGTGAACCTCCCCTTTGAGTCTTCTTCTCCCCCTTTGGGCATTGATTCCGGTAGTGTCCCGGTTGCCGGCATTTGAAGCAAATGACTTGCTTCTTGCTTTTGATAGTTGGGGGACTGGTCTCCTTGACCTTTGGCATGGGTGGACTCTTTTTGACTCTTTTAGGACATTTACTCTTGTAATGTCCTACTTCCCTACACTCAAAGAAAACTATGTGATTTTTATTTAAAACTACATTGCTTGAGTTACCTAGGTTGGTGGTAGGTGCCGGAATCGGATTTTGAGCTTCTTCATCTTGACCGGATGTCGAACCTTCTTCTTGATGTTTCGGTGTGGAAATTCTTTCCTCTCCCTCAATTCTAGAGGTGGAGGTCTCCTCCAATTCTATCTTCTCTCCCTCCTCTAATGTTGATGGTCTCTCAACCTCCAAGTCCTCACTCTCTTGTGAGAATGATGTTCTTGCCTCTTCGGTCCCTTCCTCTTGGACCGGTGATGGACTTTCATGGAGCTTGGTCACTTGGCTCCATAGTTCCTTGGCATCTACATAATTACCTAACATGCACAAGATATTGTTAGGTATTAAATAAATTAAAGACTTCAATACCTTATCATTTTTCTCGAAAGCTTGGACTTGCTCTTCGGTCCATCTCTTTTTCTTGAGGAACCCTCCCTTTGGTCCTATTGGATAGCTATATCCCTCCATTAAAATGGACCATTCTTCGAAGTCCCTCATCATTAGGAAGTCTTCGATCCTTGCCTTCCATTGTCTAAACCCTTCTTGTCCATAGAAGGTATAAGGGATAGGTGTGTTGATATACCATCCTAGTTGCTCTTCGACTTCCATCTTCACCCACTAGCGTGCTCCCTTAGTTGTTAAACTTCAAGATCGGCCTTGCTCTGATACCACTTGTAGGGTGACCGTTGGAACGCTAGAGGGGGGTGAATAGCATCGTGCTATGCGTGATAGAAATCGTTCGCGTGTTCATCTACAAAACTCGTTAGCGCGCAACGGAATAATGATAATGCAATAATGAAATAGAACAATCAAACATGCAAACACAATTGTTTAACGTGGTTCGAAACCGAACGATTCCTACTCCACGGATCGAGCTCTAAAGAGCTCTAGTGATGCACACGCACTCACTAATCGCAAATACTCCTTCTCGACACAAGTTGGAGGTGGAGAAACCTCTTACAAACTATTCTTACAACAATAAGAAAAGGATACAAGCAATTACAATAATGAAATACAATGCAAGTAAAGAAAACTACTTTACAATTGCTCTTTGAATGCTTGATCACTTGGTTGCTTGAAATCAACTTAGAGACCCTGATTTGCAGCAGCAAATCGCCCCAAATGCCCTCAAGAAATGCTTACTTTTTCCACCATCACGAGCTCCATTTAAAGCTTCAACCTGTGCTGGAAAAAGTCGATCAGTCGACTGCTCGGGACCATCAGTCAACTGATGCCACTGTTGTTGTGAGGCAACGGCTAGATCCACGCTGGAAAAATCCAACGGATCCATCATCAGTCGACTGATTATGACCATCAGTCGACTGATCAAGCCATCACTCGATTGCTGACCATAGCGGTCGAGTGAGACTCCATTCTGTGCTCCAAAACCCGAGCACCAGTCGACTGATCACAAGATCAGTCGACTTCTAGACCAATCAGTCGACTGCCCACCTATGGCAGTCGACTGCTAGGGCATTTTCCGCAGTCGAACCCTAGTTCACTCTCACCAGTCGACTTTCATATGACACCAGTCGACTGGCACACCTCAAACATGAGGTTTTAGCCCAAGTATGGTTCCCCCATACTTGCTAGACCACCCTTAGCCTAGACCTAAGCCTTCTAGCCATCTCCATCAGCCTCACACCTCTCAGATCCCTCCAAGTCATCCAGGACTTGTTCATCCATTGCGCTAGCCTTTAGATGCTTCCATCGGCTATGTCATGCTAACAGTGTCTACACCGCCAAGGCACATTGGACTTACGCCGCCAAGACTCTGCTTGGACTTTACGCCGCCAACCATTGGACTTATGCTGCCAAAACTTCACCCTTGGACTTTACGCCACCAATATCAACCCCTTGGACTTCTCAAGTGCCAAGACTCAAGCTTGGACTTTTCCTTGCCAACCCATGTTGGACTTTCCATGCCAAGACCCATGCTTGGACTTTTCCTTGCCAAGACCCATGCTTGGACTTTCCTTGCCAACCCATGTTGGACTTTCCATTTGCCAAGACCCATACTTGGACTTTTCCAAATGCCAAGTGTCCCACTTGGACTTTCCATGCCAAGTACCCAAGACTTGGACTTTTCCATGACAATCACATTGTCATGTGTTTTTGTCGAACATCAAAACATCTCTCGAGTCAAGCTCGAGTCCTGGTCAATCGTGACCTGGGCCGATTGCACCAATAGAAGACGATGTGATCGAGAGAAGATCACAATCTGAATCAAAATTCGGATTCAAAAATGAGTCCCCAAAACTCGCTTCTCCGGAGAGGTATTCTTCAACCGTTTGACGAATCCTTCGTCCTCCACCAATTAGAATTATCGGAGATCGAATCCCCGGCTAGGTAGACACTTTCGGAGCTCCAAATGACATGCAAACGATGCTCTGACACGAAGGAAACAAGCTGTCCTGAAAACTGGACAGCTTTGGTGGAGAACTTGCACCGGCCAAATAAGGAAAGCTAGGTGCTCACCTTTTCGCCGGAGCCAAGGAAGATCACCGGAGCTCCTCCAGTAGCAGCTAGATGCCGACAAGTGGGGAGGACAGCAGCTGTTGGATGACAAATAGTGGAGCTTGGGCGGTGATGGGCGGCGGCAAGAAGTTGGGCGCCGGCAAGAAGAGAAGAAGAGGAGAGGAAAAGATTTTCCAAAAATACCAAAACCCCTTAGGGCTCTCCAACCTCTAACCGTGCTTTTATAGAGCGCATGTTTCTTAACCATCAAGAAACCATCTCCTAGCAGTTATTGGTTCATAATCAAAATCCGTTAACCCGCTCCAATAACTTAAGTTAAAATAAACCAAACCGTGTTGGTCTATTTTAAGTTAAAACGAATCGAACCAACTTTGGTTCATTCGTTTAAAACAAACCAAACCCCTTTGGTTTATTCTTCACCATTGGATTAGAATCAAACCAATTTGGTTCATCCATCATGTCTTCATAAGACACGGCCCATCCATGCTTCCATTGCGACTAAAATGATTTCATGATCGATCCTTGTTTGGTCCAACCAAACCTAGTTTCTCTCGATCTGAGAATCTCATTCTCAAGCTCATTTTAAATCCTCCAAATTACGCTCGTTGTGCGTGTGACCAAACAACTTCTCGGTTTATGTTGGCCATTTATAATTAACCATTAATTATAGAACGATCATGAGTAACACCTAGTAGTACATCATGATCCCCAATTAACCGAAAAGATCAACAGTTGATCCAGAACTATTTCTTAAATCCTTCAGCAGCTACAATGAATTGTGTCACATTCCTTTCACTCATCTTATACCCACTTAGTTCAGGACATGGTCTATAGTGTCAGTCCCCACTAGGTTGACTCCGTCAACCTAGCCCAAGTATCATTTTCTCATCCTACGGATTCTAGTTACTGCACATGTATCCAAGAGTACCTTACTCTAAACATGTAATGCTTTGGCCAAAGACTTTAGTATCAATCCGACGAGAGTCCATGGGTATACATCTCCTTGCAAGGAGTGGTGAATCCTTTATAGGCTATTCAAACACCTTCAATCACTTTGACTTATGCCCAATCATCCCGGGTCCACATCTCCTCAGAGATGCTTGCTTAAGATGTCAAAGCATAAGTCTTCATGCCCAAGATGACTTGAATACCGTATGTCAAAGGAACATCACACTTATGCTGCAGCAAGAACTTCATTGACATATCTATATATACAGAGAACCATATGAAGTTTTACAGCTGATCACTCCAATGAACTAGTTACCATAACTAGCATCCACGATTAACTCCGGACATCACAACGTCTCCAGCCAGTGAGAATTAGCTGCTTGGATACACAAAGGAGTATACCTCATGCTAGTCTCGATAGAATTGATGGTGTCTAAATCCATCAATTCATAATTCCAATACATCATAATTACATATGTAGAGATACTCACTAGTTGTGATCCAATCATAAATTCTCTCATGCTGTGAATCGTATCGTGGACATTCAGTAAATGAGTTTAAGATCTAATCAAATACATGAAAATATATATACTCAAATAGTGAATCTTCATTTATCATATAAATGGTTCAAACATAAGGCAATTGCCTTAGGACACCTCTCATATATTACTAACAGATTGCACCAACAATCTCCCCTTTTTTGATGTTTGATAAAAACACCTTTGAGTTAGGCCCCAACTCAAATTCCCTTACCAATTTTCTCAAATTGGTAACTCTAACATTCTCCCCCTTTTTGACATACATCAAAAAGGTTCACCCCAAGGAGGTTAATGTCTCATGTTCCAATGAGATCTTACAATCTCCCCCTTGGTCCAAAAATACCTAGGATGCCTACCATCTTCCTAGTGATAAGTCTCATATCACTTAAGAGAGGCAATCCTATACACTCTCCCAATTTCCAAATTGGGCATGTCAAAATCCCATTTTTCCCCCTCATGAGGAAAAATAACATCCATCATCCTATGATGGATACCTCCCCCTAAAGGCTTGCTCTCGCTTAACCATTGCACCAATAATGTCTTTAGAGAGTCCCTAAGCCAATAGGAACACTAAACAATGACCTTGGGAAGTCCCTAAGCCAATAGGAAGTCTAAACCATCAAAAATAAGGTTAAAAGTTCGACATTGAACTTTTCCATACCTTAAATTTGATACATCATCCTAACAACTCTCCTAATCCATATCCAATTGATTTTCACCCTTTATAATGCTTCCCAAAGTATATCCTAGGGTTATGAGTAGTTAGGGAACCTTACCATAGTTGAAAATGGGCTAAACATATCATATTTTCCCGAAATCAGCATTGGCAGTCGACTTTATCAGGCATCGATTGGATCGTGCCTATCATCGTCGACAAAGGCGGTTGATCGATAATCAAAATCTGATTTTCAATTATCAGAATCAAAATTTAGAAATTCATAAATAATTATATGTAATTCAAAAAATCATGAAACTTCATACATATAATACTTATGACCAATACAATGGGTGAAAAATGTGTGAAAAATATTTTACCCATAAAATATCGAAATTGACACAAAGTTCAAAAGTGAAGAAAAACTTTAATGTTTTAGCTCACTTTGTATCAACTTCATCAAAGGTGATTACTATCAAAAGATAGATTTCACAAAGGTTTTCTAAAATGATTTTAAAATGTTTTCAAAACCTTATATTGGATCATATTCTTTGGGCTTAATATACATGACTTGAACATAAGCTTTCCCAATGATCCATCACATGATTTTAGATGAGTTTGAGTTCATCTAGATGCAAAAACTATGCACCTTGAACTTAACTCATATCCTAGCATCTCACATGTATCTAGGGTGTATCAATACACATACATGCCAATATAAATGTGAGATGTGGGTTTTGTTCATCCTAATCTAAGGTCTCATGCATTTTCTAAGGCAACACTACTTGATTCCCTTATAAATGGGACTTCAAGTCATGCCATAGTCCTTAAATCAATTTTAATTATTTTAAAAGCATGAATGATCATGGCATAAATGATAACATAAATAAACATGGCCAATGATCATAATGTCATGACATATGATATAACTTAAGCATACATGACATTAAGACATAACCTAAACATGATCATGACATATTAAATGATAACATGATGTCATGACATGGTATATGGCAAACAAAACATGGAAAATAAAATGTATAGGTATAATGATACCTAAATTTTAATATTAGTTGTCATTTGTTATAATTAATCTCATTTTGCCATATTATCAATTATTCCCAAAGTGTGCCAAAAACCCAAAATGGCACACTAAGACCTCTAAACCTAAATTGTGTCAATTTGATTGATTTTTCATAATTCCAAAAATATATTAGCACATCCTAAAATCTTATAGGATTTAAATTCAAATCTATTTCCAAGGTATCCATAACCTTGAAAATATCCTAAAGTGCCACCTCTACCATGGTTAGGTTAACTACCTATCCATTTAAAGTTGGCACACCTAAACCCATCTAGCGTGAATCGATCACGCTCTTAGGAACCCAAAATGTATTTGAGCTCCTTGGGTTAATTAGGTATTCCTTAGGGATAACCTCCCTAGATACCTTCCTAATGACCCTCCTAGGCTTAGAAGCCTGAGTCATCTTGGTCTTGCCTAGGTTAACTCTAGGGGTGACTCCCCTTGTAACCTTCTTAGTGGCCTCCCTAGGTTTCCTTGAAACCCTAGCCACTAGGCACATACCTTGGTTACCCTTAGGGATGACTTCCCAGTAACCTTGGCCTTCCTAGACCTAGTTTTAGTTCCATAATCAAATGGAACATTGTGATAGGTCTTTTTGGGCTTAGGCTTGCCCTTGGATGGTTCTTGTTTCCTAGGTCTTTGACTTTGACTTCTAGACCCTAGGCTTTGACCATTTGACCCTTTAATTGAATTTTGTATATTCCTAAGGGTCTTCTCTAATTTTTCAAGTCTTGACCTCAAGACTTGGTTTTCAAACTCTAATTGCCCAATTTTTTATTTTTGATTTGGTCTTTGGGCAATGTTCTTCCTAGGCATGTGTCTAGTCCATTTATGATTCAAACCTAGGTGGTCTTCAATTTTTCTAATAGATTCCCTAGGTAAGGTTTTTCTAGGGACATTAGTCCCAAATTTCTCTTTATTGTTAAAATAGACACTTTTTGCACCTAGACAATACTCACTATTTCTAATAGCATGCTCCTTATGAACAATAGCAAGATTGTTTAAATTATTTCTAGCATGTTTTTTGACATTAAAACTAGAAGATGCATACTTAAAGGTTACCTTAGGGTTTGCCTTAGCTCCTTTTACTTGTGATGCTTCTTCCCTTCTCCTAGGGAATTGGCTCTCATAGTGTCTCGATTGTCGGTATTTGAAGCACACCACATGCTCCTTGCTCTTCTGAGTATTAGTGTCAGCCCTTAGTGTCAATCATGAGATGTAGTGTCAATCATGAGATGATTGATTAGGGATCATGTGTATCATATTTAATTAATAAAAGGCAAAGATTGTTTATTATATTTACTTTATGCATGTGCTAGCTAAAATAAATATAATAATGTCCTTGAATAGTAGGTTTTAATCTACAGTATATCAATTGGTAGAATTGATTATGAGAAGCTGTAGAGAACACTATTCTTAATATTCCTAGTCAAGTATTAATATACAAGGGCAATATTAATACATCGAGACTAGCATGTAGGTCAATGAATGACTTGATCTCACAAGTCATGGATATGTGATATCATATTGACACATAGGTATATATATTGGAGAATATATATACTAAATTGACCATCCATAAGAAAGTATCATGCATCGTTATATGAGTGTCATATACTTTCTCATGTGACTATTGGTATGAATAGTCCTTAGACCTAAAGTCACTACAGTTCCCTACATAAGGAGTTATATACTTTGGTATCGTCTAACGTCACACCGTAATAGGGTGACTATAACGGCGATCATTGAGTTTGTAACAAATTATACAGAGGGATGTGAGTGATGTAGATGGGATCTATCCCTCCTATATGACAGGAGTGATTTCTTTGACCTCTTGATAGAGTAGAACCATGAAATGCATGGTCATTCTCAAATGAGCCAATATGAGATATTGAGCACATTTGTTTGAGTGAGTCTACTTGGGGATCAAGAAACATAAAGATCGATAAGGTGATGACACGGTCAATGCCTCATTGATCGATCTAAGATATCAGAGATAGAAGGACACCGTCATACATGATAATAGTCATGGAAAGGTTGTCGGATCTCGACGATCTTGTAACTTGGGTAGCAATGATGTATTGCTAGATGCTGCTCATTGCTTATGTATCTAAAAGGGGTTTTAGATACATTGCCAACGTTACAAGAGCCTATAGGGTCACACACAAATGACATTCTGTTTTGGAGATGCTTTCTTTTAGTTGGACTAAAAGGACAATTGAGCATATGGCCAAGATTTGAGTTAGACTCAAGCTGGATAAACTTGAGTTAGACTCAAGTTGAACCATGGAAGATGATTCATCATCATGCATGATTTATTTGATTAATCATGCATAGGAATACCAAAGGGCTTGGTATTCATGATGAGAACTAAAGAAGGAATACCAAGGGTCTTGGTATTAAGAGAGTTCTTAATGGGGAGATAATGGCATTGATGGCTAATGTTTTAAATGGCATTTTTGGTGTTTCACGTGGAGAACAATTGGTGTGGTTTTTGTTTTGGGCGTGCAAGCCAAAAGGGCCATGAGAGAAAGAGTTCTCTTATCTCCTCCTTCCTCTCCTTCTTCTTCCAAAAGAGTTCTTGGCATTTTGCTAGGTGTTGCTAGCACAACGTGACTCCAAAGCTAGTGTAGGTGTCAGTGTGGATACAATAGATATATGGTTACCCTTACCATATTGAGATCCGACAGCGTTTGGAAAAGCGGGATTGCGAAGGGCACGCACCGAAGGTATAATCCTCCTCTAGATAAGATCAAGACTAAATTAAAGAAAATGATTTATATAGTTTTTCATGGATCTCTGGTGGGATCCGATACAATTATTATTTCCGCTGCAGTTGTGCGAAGTATTCGCCCGCGATGTTGTGAAGATCAGATCTGGAGTAATTTTTCTCAACAGTGGTATCAGAGCCACTTGCAAAACATATATTTCGTTATAATGATTTATATGTGATATAAATCTAGATCTTCATGTTTTATATGAGATATGAAATGTATGAATTATGGATACATGAATTTTAGGCTTGAAATGTTGATAAAGGGGCAAAAAAAATGGGGTTGAACAGGACGACACACGGCTGTGTTGAAAAACATGGCCTGGTCGTGTTCAAACTCATGGCTATGTTGAAGAACATGACCTGAATGTGGGCGACTCTGCAAGAGCAACCCACGGTCGTGTGGAAAGACACGGCCTGCCCGTGTGAGCCTCTGATCACCCCAGCATGGTCGTGCCAATTGGCACGGCCCGACCGTGTAGGACACGGGATGCTCCGGAAGCAAGGGACTTGGGTTCATAGTGGGACCGCCGTGGCGTTGCGACTTATCGGTGAAGCGGCTTTAAAATTCATGTATGTATAATTAATTTTATAAAATCACATCATTATGAATGATATGATGCATGGTGCATGGTTATGGCCTAGGACCCAATATGATTGTGGTTGTATGTGTTGTGTGTGCATGTTGTAATTCATAATGCGGCTTGCATGTCGTTCCTTCATCTCTATTTTCCTATTGTAAAATAGATTTAGACTCGAATGTAACTCGAGTGTTCTTATTTCGTAATGTACAAAATGAAGAAATGGAAAGTCCACAGAAGGGTGAAGTTACAAGAAGGATGTCGACAACACAGGATGACCGAAGGAAGCACTTGGAGAAGATGTCATCCCTAGGTTATCCATTCACTCTTCTCATTGGCTTGAGAAGATCGTAGAATCGGGTCATAACCATGTCACGTTTAAAATTATATGTTGATATATATTATGCTTGCTTGTGATGTTGTGTATGAGATGCATGTGTAGTTAGTTGTCACAAAATTAGGTCACTTATTATATGCCTACCAAAGTTTAATACTTACTATTACCTTGTTCAATCATAGTGCATTTGCCAAAGCAAAGTGACTCGATTTACCTTGGTAAAGTACGACAGGACAATTGTGATGTCCGCCTATTAAACTTTGGGTTTGACTTAACTAAGCTCTCTCAATTAGATTGATGAACTTAGAGGCTAGCTCATACGAGATATCTACCTACATTATACAAATCTTGGGCGATTAGCCAAAGCTAACTCAAGATGAGTAGTAATTTAGAAGGATATCTCATTCGATGGGCATTATGAACAAATGTTGTTCATAAAGATATACAAGAGTTACATTAGATGTAATTGGTACGAGTTACCTACCTAATTTATACGAGTCTTGGGTGATTAGCCAAAGCTAACTCAAGATGTGGTATAATATGGATCTTGTACCACTTTGTGACCAGTGGGAGAATCATTTAGTTAAAGGCCTAATTAAATGATTGAAATATGATACATGTCTGCATTTCTGTTGTAGATCACTATGTCTTCAAATACGTCAAATACCCTATCTCTGCGATCGGTCCTTGATAAGGACAAGCTCAATGGAGCAAACTTTATTGATTGGTATAGGAATTTGAGAATAGTTCTCAAACAGGAGCGGAAACTCTATGTCCTAGAGCAACCCATTCCTGAACCACCCACCAACAATGTCACTCGTGCTGATAAGGATGCTTACAAGAAGCATCAAGATGATGCATTAGATGCATCATGCCTTATGCTTGCAACCATGAACTCTGAGCTTTAGAAGCAACATGAGAACATGGATGCCTTTGCTATGGTTGCACACCTGAAGCAACTATATTAAGGGCAAGTGAGGCACGAGAGATCCGAGGTATCTAAGGCATTGTTTCAATGCAAGATGCAAGAAGGAACACCCATAGGAACTCACATACTCAAGATGATTGGGTATGTGGAGAACCTTGAGAGATTGGGATTTTCTTTAGGCCAAGAGTTGCCCACTGACCTTATTCTGCACTCCTTGCCTAGAGACTTTAGTCAATTTGTCATGAATTATTACATAAGTGAAATTAACAAACTGTTGCCTGAGCTCTTAAGCATGTTGAGAACTGCTGAGAGCAATCTTAAAAAGATACAACCTACTACTAGTGATGTACTTATGGTTAAAAGGGGCAAAGGTAAGAAGAAGTCTAAAGGAAAGACCCAAGAAAAGGGCAAGAAAGCATTGAAGCCCAAAGGTGGGGTGGCCAAGGAAGGGACTTGCTTCCACTGTAAGGAAGCTGGACATTGGAAGAGGAACTGTAAAAAGTATCTTGAGGAAGTCAAGAAGAAGCAAAGTGAGACTTCTGCTTCAGGTATACATGTTATAGAAGTCAATCTATCTATTTCTTCTTCATGGGTATTGGATACCGGTTGTACTTCTCACATTTGCACTAATGTGCAGGGCCTGAGAAGAAGTAGATCATTGACGCAAGGGGAAGTGGACCTGCGTGTGGGCAATGGCGCAAGAGTTGTTGTTATAGCTGTAGGAACATATTTCTTATTGTTGTCGAGTGGTTTGATTTTAGAACTTGATGAGTGTTATTTTGTACCTGCAATAACTAAGAACATTATGTCTATTTCTTGTTTAGACAAGAGAGGTTTTTCATTTAGTATAAAGGACAAACGTTGTTCTATTGATTTAAATGAAATGTTCTATTGCAGTGCACATTTTATGAATGGACTTTATGTTCTAGATTTAGAAAACCCAGTCTATAACATAAATACCAAACGATTCAAATCTAATGATTTGAATCAGACATATCTTTGGCATTGTCACTTGGGTCACATAAATGAGAGTCGCATATCCCAGCTCCATAGAGATGGATTACTGGACTCATTTGATTTTGAATCATATGAGACATGCGAATCTTGTCTTTTAGGCAAGATGACCAAGACTCCATTTAGTGGACAAGGCAAACGAGCGATAGATTTGTTAGGCCTCATACATAGTGATGTTTGTGGTCCTTTCAAAGTCACAGCCAGAGGTGATTATCAATACTTCATTACATTTACTGATGATTTCAGTAGATATGGATATGTGTACCTTATGAGGCACAAATCAGAGTCCTTTGAAAAGTTGAAAGAATTAAAGAATGAAGTACATAACCAACTTGGAAAGAGTATTAAGATGCTTCGATCAGATCGAGGTGGGGAATACCTTGGCCAAGAGTTTCATGACTATCTAGTTGAGTGTGGGATACGATCTCAACTCACTCCACCCGGAACACCACAGTTGAATGGTGTATCCGAGAGGAGAAATCATACTCTGTTAGATATGGTACGATCAACGATGAGTCATACGGATCTTCCTCCTTCCTTTTGGGGATATGTTCTAGAGACAGCTGCTTTCACACTTAACCGTGTTCCATCTAAGGCAGTCATAAAGACACCATATGTGATATTGACTGGGAAGAGTCCCAAGATATCTTTTATGAGGATTTGGGAATGTGAAGCTTACGTGAGACGTCAAGTTTCAGATAAATTAGACCCCAAATCATATAAGTGTTATTTTGTAGGATATCCTAAGGAAACGAAAGGATATTACTTTTACAACCCCATGCTAGCCAAAGTGTTTGTCGCTAGAAATGGTGTCTTTCTAGAAAGGGAATTTATTTCTAGAAAGGGAATTTATTTCTAGAAAGGCTAGTGGGAGTAAAATTGATCTTGAAGAAATTCAAGATACACAAAATAGCATTGATGCCTTAATGCAACAAGAACAAGCATCACAAGGAGTTGTGGTACAACCTGTTCAGGTAGACCAAGCTCTGTGCAGGTCTGATAGGATACGTCGTCAACCTGAGAGATATTCTTTTCTCTTGGATGACAATGATAGTGTCATGCTAGATGAGCCAACATCCTATTAGGAAGCTGTAATGAGCCCAGATTCTGAGAAATGGCTTAAGGCCATGAGATCTGAAATGGAATCCATGTACACTAACCAAATATGGGCTTTGGTTGATCCACCTGAAGGGGTCAAACCCATTGGGAGTAAGTGGGTCTTTAGGAGAAAGACTTACATGGATGGCAATGTGCATACCTATAAGGGGCGATTGGTAGCAAAAGGATTCAAGCAGATTCATGGTATTGACTATGATGAAACCTTTTCTCCAGTTGCGATGCTCAAATCCATTCGAATCATGCTTTCTATTGCTGCTTACTATGACTATGAAATCTGGCAGATGGATGTCAAAACTGTATTTCTTAATGGAAATCTACTCGAGGATGTGTATAGACACAGCCTGAGGGTTTTGTCAATCCAAAGGATGCTGGAAAGGTTTGTAAGTTGCATAGGTCCATTTATGGTTTAAAGTAAGCTTCTAGAAGCTGGAATCGTCGATTCGATGATGCAATCAAAATGTTTGATTTCATTAAGAACGAAGATGAACCTTGTGTCTACAAGAAGGCTAGTGGAAGCACAGTTGTTTTCCTCATTTTGTATGTAGATGACATACTACTCATTGGAAATGATATTCCTATGCTGAAGTCTGTGAAGACTTGGCTTGGAAATTATTTCTCAATGAAGGACTTAGGTGAAGCAGCCTATGTTCTTGGCATCAAGATCTATAGGGATAGATCTAGGAGATTGCTTGGCCTGAGTCAGAGTACATATATTGACAAGGTGCTTAAGCATTTTGCCATGCAGAGTTCCAAGAAGGGATTTCTGCCAATGTCACATGGTGTAAGTCTTTCGAAGACTCAATGTCCCTCTTCTGCGAAAGAGAAACAACGCATGGATCAGATCCCTTATGCATCTGTTATAGGATCTATCATGTACGCCATGATTTGTACTCGCCCCGATGTCTCGTATTCTTTGAGCATGACGAGTATGTACCAGTTGGATCCCAGTGAGTGTCACTGGATAGCAGTCAAGAATATTCTTAAGTACTTGAGAAGGATGAAAGAATATTTCTTGATCTTTGGAGGTGATGAGGAGCTAGTTGTAAAGGGTTACAGTGATGCAAGCTTCCAAACCGGTAGAGATGATTCACGATAACAATCAGGGTATGTATTTTGTCTGAATGGTGGTGCTGTGAGCTGGAAGAGTTCGAAGCAGGACACAGTTGCAGATTCTACAATAGAAGCCGAGTACATTGCTGCTTCTGATGCAGCAAAGGAGGCAGTTTGGATCAGAAAGTTTGTTTCTAAGCTTGGTGTAGTTCTAGCATTTTGAGCCCTATAGAGCTTTATTGTGACAACAATGGGGCTATAGCACAGGCTAAGGAACCTCGTTCTCACCAGCGTTCTAAACATATGTTGTGGCGGTATCACCTCATTCGAGAGATCATCGATAGAGGAGATGTGCTGATATGCAGAGTAGATATTGATGCTAACATTGTGGATCCCCTGACTAAGTCTTTGGCACAGAGAAAGCATGATGGTCATACTAGGTCACTGGGTCTTAGAGATTACAGTGATTGACACTAGTGCTAGTGAAAGATTGTTAGAGTCAGCCCTTAGTATCAATCATGAGATGTAGTGTAAATCATGAGATGATTGATTAGGGATCATGTGTATCATATTTCATTACTAAAAGGCAAAGATTGTTTATTTTATTTGCTTTATGCATGTGCCAGCTAAAATAAATATAATAATATCATTGAATAGTAGGTTCTAATCTACAGTATATCAATTGGTAGAATTGATAATGAGAAGCTGTAGAGAACACTATTCTTAATATTCCTAATTAAGTATTAATATACAATGGCAATATTAATACATTGAGACTAGCATGTAGGTCAATGGATGACTTGATCTCACAAGTCATGGATATGTGATATCATATTGACACATGGGTATATATATTGGAGAATATATATACTGAATTTACCTGCCATAAGAAAGTATCATGCATCGTTATATGAGTGTCATATACTTTCTCATGTGACTATTGGTATGAATAGTCCTTAGACCTGAAGTCACTACGGTTCCCTACATAAGGAGTTATGTACTTTGGTATCGTCTAATGTCACACCGTAACAGGGTGACTATAATGGCGATCACTGGGTATGTAATGAATTATGCAGAGGGATGTGAGTGATATAGATGGGATCTATCCCTCCTATATGACAGGAATGATATCTTTGGCCTCTTGATAGAGTAGGACCACGAAATGCATGGTCATGCTCAAATGAGTCAATATGAGATATTGAGCTCATTTGTTTGAGTGAGTCTACTTGGGGATCAAGAAACATAAAGATCGATAAGGAGATGACACGGTCTATGTCTCATTGATCGATCTAAGATATCAGAGATAGAAGGACAACGTCATACATGTAATAGTCACGAAAAGGTTGTCGGATCTCGACGATCTTGTAACTTGGGTAGCAATGATGTATTGCTAGATGTCGCTCATTGCTTATGTATCTAAAAGGGATTTTAGATACATTGCCAACGTTATAAGAGCCTATAGGGTCACACACAAATGACATTCTATTTTGGAGATGATTTCTTTTAGTTGGACTAAAAGGACAATTGAGCATATGGCCAAGATTTGAGTTAGACTCAAGCTAGTTAAACTTGAGTTAGACTCAAGTTGAACCATGGAAGATGACTCATCATCATGCATGATTAATTTGATTAATCATGCATAGAAATACCAAAGGGCTTGGTATTCATGATGAGAACTAAAGAAGGAATACCAAGGGTCTTGGTATTAAGAGAGTTCTTAATGGGGAGATAATGGCATTGATGGCTAATGGTTTAAATGGCCTTTTTGGTGTTTCAAGTGGAGAACAATTGGTGTGGTTTTTTGTTTTGGACGTGCAAGCTAAAAGGGCCAAGAGAGAAAGAGTTCTCTAATCTCCTCCTTCCTCTCCTTCTTCTTCCAAAAGAGTTCTTGGCGTTTTGCTAGGTGTTGCTAGCACAACGTGACTCCAAAGCTAGTGTGGGTGTTAGTGTGGATACCATAGATATACGGTTACCCTTACTGTATTGAGATCCGACAGTATTTGGAAAAGCGGGATTGTGAAAGGCACACACCGAAGGTATAATCCTCCTCTAGATAAGATCTAGACTAGATTAAAGAAAACGATTTATATAATTTTCCATGGATCTCTGGTGGGATCCGGTACAATTATTATTTCCGCTGTGGTTGTGCGAAGTATTCTCCCACGATGTTGTGAACATCAGATCCGGAGTAATTTTTCCCAACACTTAGTGGGGACACCGACATCCTTGCCTTTTTCATTGACTTTTGGTGTCGGAGGAGCTTTCTTTACTCTTTTCGAACACTTACTCTTGTAGTTCCCGGATTCCCTACACTCAAAGCATATTATATGATTTTTAATATTAACCAAAATGCTTGAGTTACTTAGGGTGGTGGTCGGTGCCGGAGTTGGTTCTTCTTCATATCCTCGACCGGAGGTAGATGGCTCTTCTTCTTGCTCCGGTACGGAAGGTGATCTCTCCTCCCCCTTAATCCTAGAGGTGGAGACTTCTTTCACTTCTTCCACCTCTTCCTCCTCTTTCAATCCGGATGTTGATTCCCTATCAACCTCCGAATCCTCAAGCTCTTGAGATGAAGATGTGCTTGCTTCTTCTTGAGATTGAGAGGATGAGCACTCCTCTTCTTCTTCTTGTTCTTGAACCGGTTGAGGGTTTTCGTGATATTTTGCCAATTCGCTCTAAAGCTCCTTGGCATCCATGTAATCCCCTAGGCTACACAAGATGTCATTAGAAATCAAATCAAAAATAAATTTGACTACCTTCTTATTTTTCTTGAAGGTTTGGACTTGCTCTTCGGTCCATATCTTTTTCTTGAGGTATCCACCCTTTGGTCCTCTTGGATAGCTAAATCCCTCCATCAAAATGGACCATTCTTCAAAATCCTTCATCATCAAAAAATCTTCAATTTTTGTCTTCCATTGCCTAAACCCTTCTTGTCCATAGAAGGCATATGGAATTGGGGTGTTGATGTCCCAACCCAATTGTTCTTCAAATTCCATCTTCCCTCTAGCTTGCTCCCTCGGATGTGAAGCCGGTGAAGAGCGACACGTTCTGATACCAATTGTTAGGAACGATGCGCCCGCAAGAGGGGGTGAATAGCATCGGCGTTGCTTGATGAAATTGGTTCGCAATCGTGCTTGCTACAAATATATTAGTATGCAGTGGAAATAGAAAATATACAATACAAACACACAAACACGATCAAGACACAAGGATATAATGTGGTTCGGAATCGAATGGTTCCTACTCCACAGATTGGGCTCTAAATGCCCTAACAATGCAAACACACACTATTAATCATAAATACTCCTTCTTGGAACAATCCGGAGGTGGAGAAACCTCGTACAATAGCTCTTACAACAGTAAGAAATAAATACAAGCAAGATACAATAATAAATTACAATACAAGTAAAGAAAACAACTTTACAAGAACTTTTGGATTGCTTGCTTTGTAGTTGCTTGAAATGCACTTGGAGACCCTGATTTGTAGCAGCAAATTGCCCCAAAACTCTGTTATGGCAATCTCTTGCCATGATAAGGTTTTGATGTGTGTGGCAAAGGGTTTAAGTTAGGTTGTATTGTTATTTGATATGTGCGTTGGAGTCTTGCAGGACTTAGTAATTCACACATGGAGCCTTGGCGGGTTCACCCTCACAACCTCGTGCCTGAGTCAGAGAAGGAGCATTGTAGAGCCGTGCGCTTGATGATGCCGAGGGACCGCCGGATGAGATGACTTGAAGTGAAGCCAAGGAAGCAGACTTCGGAGGCAAGAGATGCGAAGGAGCATTGCAGAGTTGTGCGCCTGATGCTGCCGAGGGACGTGGCCGCGAACGAAGAGAGCTTCGGCGAGGGACTTCGAGTGAGATGAGAGAATGAGTGAAATGTAAGTAGCTCATTAGGTGAACTTGGCCGAATGGCTGAGTGTCGGAGACTTGACCGCAAGGGTTAAGGTTTACCCGACCGCCGGAAGCTCAAACTTATGTTAAGTTTGAGTTTCACGCACACCGATCGCCATGTAATGGCGATCGCTTCTAGTCGAATGTAGTTCGACCGGTATTCAACCGTCGAATTCAGGCCGATGACTTCCATATGTGGGCGCTGATTGGTCAATAGGGTTCGGGCAGAATCGCTCGTAGCCGTGGCGATCGACTACGAGGCGGCCGATCGACGATGAGGTCCATCGATCGCTAAGTGTTCCGTTGGACTACAACGCCGGATCCGATGTGTTCGGGAGGTGTTGGAGGGCGAGGCGGCAAGATTGCCAAAGGGCGCGATGTGGCGGCCAATGGGAAGAAAATCTTCCTCTCTATAAAAAGAGAGGGAGTGGGGCTTTGGGAGGCTAATGCTTAAGCTCTAAACTTCTCCCAAAGTGCCATACACGATTCCCTACTCTTCTACTTGTTCTAATCTCTACTCTATTGTAGAAGAGTGATCCTTGTGTAAAAGAGGTTACCTCCACCTAGCTTTGTGCAAAGGAGAGATCTAGTGGATTTGGAGGAGTGATTCACCTTGGACGAATCGGACCGTGGATTAGCGGCGTAGCCGTGAACCACATTACATCTCGTGTTTGTATTCCTTGTCTATCTTTTGTGTTGTCTTTATTTGTATTTGCATATTCCGCTTGCGCTAATCTCTTTGTAGATGAGCAAATATCGATATCCAACGTTCGAGGGCTATTCACCCCCCTCTAGCCGGCCAATCGATTCCCAACAAGTGGTATCAGAGCCAAGGAAAGCTTGTCGAGGACTAACCGCCACAACAAGCAACATTCAAAATGGGCGGCTTAAACATCCACCCACCGAAGTTCGACGACGAATTCTCTTGGTGGAAAAAGAGAATGGAGGTATTTTTCGAAACGGATTTTGATATTATGATTACAATGGAATCCGGTTTCGTTTTGCCTAGGGATGAAGAAGGGAAGCCAATAGAGAAATCTAGGTGGACCAAAAAGCAAAGGGAAGAGCACCTTGCAAATTCAAAAGCCAAGCACCATCTCTTCAATGTGCTCCCCCAACAAGAGATCAACCGAATTGGGGAATGCTCAAGTGCCAAGGAGATGTAGGAGAGATTGGTTGAACTTCATGAAGGCACTTTGGAAGCCAAACTTGCAAGGAGAGACCTCCTCCGCTCCCAACTATCAAATATCAAATTGGAAAAGGGAGAAAAGGTAACATCATTACATTCTAGGTTTAAAGAAATATTAATTGGGCTAACAAGTGTAGGAGAGAAGCTATCCAATCGGGATATGATAATGAAAGCCATAGATGCCTTTCCCCAATCATCCAAGTGGAGTTCAATGGTGGACTCATTTTATATTTCAAAGAATCTAGAGGTAAGTACTCTAGATGAATTCTTCTCCACTATGGAATTGCATGAATCTAGGCTTGAAGGTATACAAGAAGAGCCTAGAATCCAACCTTCAAGGGGAGTAGCATTGTTGGCAAACAAGGGGAAGAAGAAGATAGAGATCCCCTCTTCCTCCGATGATGAAGCCTCTTCCTCCTCCTCCATGGATAGCACCGAAGAAGCATATATGGTAAGGAGGGTAAGGCGTGCTTTAAAAGGTTTTTATTTTAACAAATCAAATGATAGGAATAGAAGATCA
Source organism: Wurfbainia villosa (assembly GCA_025175895.1). Taxonomy (NCBI): domain Eukaryota; kingdom Viridiplantae; phylum Streptophyta; class Magnoliopsida; order Zingiberales; family Zingiberaceae; genus Wurfbainia; species Wurfbainia villosa. The sequence continues at coordinate 43,964,760 of CM046003.1, forward strand.
AGGGGGAAAATCATTTGCTACAATTGACAAGGAGAGGGACACATAAGGGACAATTGCCCCCTCCTAAACAAGAGCAAAGAAGAAAAGAAAAAGAAAGAAGAAAAGAAGAAGAAAAAGGGGAGCAAGAAAAAGAAGGAAGAGGAGAAGAAGACAAAAGAAAAGGGGAAGACCAAAGCTCTAAAGGCAAGGACTTGGGATGACCCATCCTCATCCTCCTCATCATCATCGGATGAGGAGAATGCCTTTGTCACCAATTTGGCCTTGATGGCCTTTGATGACTTGGATTACTCCTCCACCGAAAATGAAGAATCAAGCTCAAGTGGAGAGAGCTCAAGTGAAGGGGGAGCCTCCTCTACCTCCTCATCCAAAGAAGAAGAAGAGGACATGGAAACTATGGTAACAAATCTAACTCCCAAGAAAATAGTTTCCATGGTCTCTAGCTTAACTAGGGATTTATTTAGAGCTAAGAAGAAGAATAAGAGCATGCTAGATCAAATTAAGGACTTAGAAAATAAACTAGAAAAATCATGCTTAAATCAAAATGAAAATATTTCTTCTTGCCATGATGATGCATGCTCACATGAATATGTGCCATTTAATGTTAGTGATGCATGTATGGATGAAAATAGGGTTCTAAGGGAAAAGGTAGATTACTTGACAAAAGCCCTAGAAAAATTCACTATAGGCTCCAACACCTTGAACATGATTATAGGGAGCCAAAGAGCTAGCTTCAATAAGAAAGGCCTAGGATACAAAGAAAAGAAAAATGAAAAGGCCTATAAATGCCTAATTGCTAGGGGACAAGATAAGAAGAAGGTAATAGCCAGAAAATGGATCCCCAAGGAGTTTTTAGTGAACCCTATAGGCAAGAATTTGTATTGGGTTTCAAAATCCATCCTTAAGGGTTAGAAAACCCCTAGGGTAGTCAACCATATGCAATTGACCTATATCATATTTTGGTTGACTTAGGATGGCGGGACAACTTTTTTAAATAGTGTTAGGTGATGATAACGTTCCTATAAATAGTTAATAATGCTTAAACCATGATAATCAATGTAATTGCTATGTATATGTGCAATCATGATTTATGATTTTGAAAATTTGGCACATCATCATGAGAAATAGGGCTAAATCATGCTTTAGAAAATATTTGCTTAGTATCATGATATAATACCTAATGCATGATTAAAAATTGATGAATACATGTATTTCATGATCATAATGTAGAATTCATTCATATATGTCATTATGATCATGAGGTTTGTTAGGTTGATACTTAACCTTGATAGAATTGTATGAAATAATGGTTAAGTAGATACAAATACCCCCTAGGATGCATCTCACACTCACCATAGGCTACTTTGATTGAAAACTTAGCATGGGTGAGATGTTAGGATGATACAAATGTCCACTAATGCCTATGGCATTTAGATGGTCATTTAAAGTATCAAAATAACAATAATAGACCAATCATGGGGAAGGCTTATGTTTAATTCATAGACCCAAAGATCATGGTTGGATATTTCATATGTTTTCAAAACAATTTCTTACTTTAAAATCCATGTATTCATGTTTTGAAACAATCCTAAGCAATACTAAGTGTTAAAATGGATACTAACATGCTCAAAAACTAGTGGTTTTTAAAGCTTTTGGATTTTTGGAAAATCTCGGAAAATATAATGATTTTTCTTGAAAACCTATTTTTCATTGATAGATATACTTAAAAGAAATATGTTCCTCAAATTTCATGATTTTTCGAATTTTCTGGAATTTATAATGCATTTCTGAATTTCACCCAGAAAATCAGATTTTCGGAATACTTTGTGCCAGTCGACTGCCATACTGATAGCAGTCGACTGCCCACCTGAAATACAGTCCAATATTTTCTGATTTCAATTTTAATCATGTTTTTGGGTATTTTCCTTCTATTAAACTTGATGCCATGGGTTTATAACTTAGTGTTAATCTTTCTGATGGTGTCAAAGGGGGAGAAGTAATTATGTTTAAGTAAATTATGATAGGGGGAGAAATATGTATGGGGAGTTTCATGGATTAAGGGGGAGTTGCATGTTGCTATATCATGTTTATGTTTACATGCTTTCTTACCTTAAAATTTCTATCAAATGTTTTTACCTAACTTAAACGGATTGCCACACATCAAAAAGGGGGAGATTGTTATGGCAATCTCTTGCCATGATAAGGTTTTGATGTGTGTGGCAAAGGGTTTAAGTTAGGTTGGTATTGTTATTTGATATGTGCGTTGGAGTCTTGCAGGACTTAGTAATTCGCACATGGAGCCTTGGCGGGTTCACCCTCACAAACTCGTGCCTGAGTCGGAGAAGGAGCATTGCAGAGCCGTGCGCTTGATGCTGCCGAGGGACCGTCGGAAGAGATGACTTGAAGTGAAGCCAAGGAAGCAGACTTCGGAGGCAAGAGATGCAAAGGAGCATTGCAGAGTCGTGCACCTGATGCTGCCGAGGGACGTGGCCGCGAACAAAGAGAGCTTCGGCGAGGGACTTCAAGTGAGATGAGAGAATGAGTGAAATGTAAGTAGCTCATTAGGTGAACTTGGTCGAATGGCTGAGTGTCAGAGACTTGACCGCAAGGGTTAAGGTTTACCTGACCGCCGGAAGCTCAAACTTATGTTAAGTTTGAGTTTCACACTGCACTCCGATCGCCATGTAATGGCAATGATCGCTCGAAGTCGAATGTAGTTCGACCGTATTCGATCGGGCCGACCAGGTGCAATGACCGATCGCCATATGTGGGCAAATGACCGTCAATAGGGTTCGGCCAGATCGCTCGTAGCCGATCGGCCGATTACGAGAATGATCGATGAGGTCCATCCGATCGCCTAAGTGTTGCTGACTACAACGGTCGGATCCGACGTGTTCGGAGGTCGTTGGTGTGGCGGTGCAATGATCGCCAAAGGGCGGCGTCCAATGGGAAGAAAATCTTCCTCTCTATAAAAAGAGAGGGAGTGGGGCTTTGGGAGGCTAATGCTTGAGCTCTAAACTTCTCCCAAAGTGCCATACACGATTCCCTACTCTTCTACTTGTTCTAATCTCTACTGTATTGTAGAAGAGTGATCCTTGTGTAAAAGAGGTTACCTCCACCTAGCTTTGTGCAAAGGAGAGATCTAGTGGATTTGGAGGAGTGATTCACCTTGGACGAATCGGACCGTGGATTAGCGGCGTAGCCGTGAACCACGTTACATCTCGTGTTTGTATTGCTTGTCTATCTTTTGTGTTGTCTTTATTTGTATTTTCATATTCCGCTTGCGCTAATCTCTTTGTAGACGAGCAAATACCGATATCCAACGTTCGAGGGCTATTCACCCCCCTCTTGCCGGCCAATCGATTCCCAACAAACTCCTCAAGAACCGATGGTGAATCCTCCCTCCATGAGCTCCCTTTATAGCTGCTCCTTGGGCTAGATTTCGTCTATCAGTCGACTGCTCGGGACCATCAGTCGATTGGTGCCACTGTTGTCGTGAGACAACGGCTAGATCCACGCTGAAAAATCCAACGGATACACTATCAGTCGACTGATCAAACCCATCAGTCGATTGATGGCTCAATCAGTCGAGTGGTCGCGCCGATCATTCGACTGAATAACACATTGTGCTCGACATCCCGACCATCAGTCGATTGATCTCCATATCAGTCGATTGCTATGGCCATTAGTCGACTACCCAATGCTGGCAGTCGACTGCTAGGCCAATTCTCCTATTGACTCATACCAATTGACTGACCCATGGTCCTAGTCAACTGATACACCTCAAATATGAGGTTTTAACCCAAGTATGGTGCCCCCATACTTGCTAGACCACTCGTAGCCTAGACCTAAGCCTTCTAACCACCTTCGTCAGCCTCATGCCTATCAGATCCCTCCAAGTCATCTATGACTTATTTATCCATACGCTAGCCTTCAGGTGCTTCCATCGGCTATTGTCATGCTAATGGTGTCTACACCGCCAAGGCACATTGGACTTATGCTGCCAAGACTCCCGCTTGGACTTTACGCTGCCAACCATTGGACTTATACTGCCAAGACTCCCTCTTGGACTTTACGTCGCCAATATTCCCCTTGGACTTTCCAAATGCCAAGACTCAAACTTGAACTTTCCCTTGCCAACCCATGTTGGACTTTCCATGCCAAGACCCATGCTTGGACTTTCCTTTGCCAACCCATGTTGAACTTTCCCTTGCCAAGACCCATGCTTGGACTTTTCCCATAACAATGGTCAAACCATCATCAAACATCAAATACTAACCTGGGTCGATTACAACAGCAATCTCCCCAACACATATCAAACATCAATGTCAGACATCCATGTCAAATATCAAAACACTTACTCGAGTCAAACTCGAGTCTGGTCAATCGTGACCTGGGTCGATTGCACCAATAGGTTCTTCATTGAACTAGAACTTATCAAGGCATTCCCTTATGGCATTCAAAGACTTATCAACCTCAATACCAATATTGTATCGTCTTTCATCTTCTATACCAAGGTTCGTGCTTTCTTAAGCATCGGGTCGAGGTTCTTTCCATCCATCTTATTTATTTATAATTTCCTTGTTTCTTTCTTGAATTTGTTGTGGGTTATTGAGACTATATTCTCATCGGGTTGGCATTAGCAAGTAAGGGATATTGCTTAATGCTCTGAGTACTACTAGTTGGTCCCATCTCATATTTGAGAATTATATTTTTGTTATGTTACTTTCTTGTATTTTGGACTTGAGTTCACTTAGTGAACTATGTTGTTGAACTTCCATTTCGATTTTTGTAAACCTTTTTGGGTTAATCATGGTTATATCTTTTATATGTGGTAAGTTATATCGGTATGCACTATGTTGAGTTTCATACTCAAATCTGAGTTAGTTTTCCTTTTTCGTTATGTGTGTGTGTGTGTGTGTGTGTGTGTGTGTGTGTGTGTGTGTGTGTGTGTGTGTGTGTTGTGCTTGGTAACAACTATGGGGCTTACTATCAAGTTGTATCTTATATTGTCACATGGAAGTACCATCCAATTGATGGACAAGTATACCTCCAGGGCGTAACATCATCAACTCATCGACTAGGGAAGATTTCAATACGTATATAATTACACATGATGAAATACTCACTAATTGTGATCCAATCACAATTTCTCTCATGCTATGCATTATATTGTGGACTTCAGTAAATGGATTTAAGATCAAACCATATATATAACGAATGTATATCCAAATAATGAATTTTATTAATTAAACATCTAAGACAACCTCAAAGGCGATTGCCTTTGAACATCTCTCAAATATAACATACTCCCACTTGATCTATAGCTAATCGCCTTGGTATCAAATACCAAAGGCTTTTACATGCCTCTTGAACTTTTCTTAGGGAAGAGACCTAAATCAAAGAATCTACAAGATTCCTTTAAGTGGGAATTTTCTTAATTTGTACATCTCTTCTGCCTATGATCTCTCAAATCAGATGATAATGATGAAGTGTTGATAACTACCATTTTGTCGTGTTATTTTGGCCCTTAATATCACTGTTTTTATCCTCTCGAGTGATTATTTATTGATTATTATCATGTTTTATGAGTTGGATTTATTTTTGGACCTTATTGTAAATTCTCCTTAATTTTGAACTTATATGCAAATTTTACATCTTAATTGTAGGAGATCGAGATGAGCCACTGGACTAGACTCAAATTGGATCAAATATGGCTTCATCTAGGGCTAGAAGGATATTTTAAACTCGACCAATCTGGACCTTTTATCATGATCGAGGGCAATTTAATCAAGAGATCAGATCTGAGTGATATGGACCGTCCGATGAAAGTGACTTGATTCTGAGCCATCTACCTAGATCTGGAGAGATCTAGTCCGTACATATTGATTTGTACATTTGAGCCCTTCATCCAGATTCAATCAATCGTGATTATCTTTTCAAATGGATCAGATCTATTCATTCAAAGTCGGAGAATTCTCAACCTTTGGATCACTAACTAGTTCATGGATTAATCAGATTCAATTAACCTAGGTTTAATGGGCGGCAGGGATTAGGTGATCATTCAATCGGACGACTACTAAAATGAAGCATATAAATCCAACATTTTCCCATCGCTCTTCTTCATCGCGCGACAAACAGCCTCCTCTATCGCGACGCCGGTGCCATCTCCATTTTCCTCGTCGGTCGCCGGAGAGGAAAGGGGATTCCCTCCTTCTTCAGTGACTGGTGCTAGATCTCCTCCATTTTCCCCTTTCACACGCAAGCATCCGATGCCACCGGCGGCAACCATCGCCAGCCATCTCCTTCTCCACCGACTGCAGCTCCGCCAGCCTTTACAAATCTTTGTCGCCGCCGATCACTGAAGTGGGGATTCCCCTCCGGTTTCATTTCATTTCCAACCACTCCATCCATTTCACTCCGACCAGCAACTTCCAACCGCCGACAACTCCAAACCCAGCTTCGGCAGCCACCTTCCACAGCTCCAATTCCTGCAATTTACAGCATTATTGTTTCTTAATTTAGTTTGGATTGAGTGTTTGAAATCAATTTTACCTTCCATGTCTAATTTGCACATAGTTAGTTTAATTTGGTTCGTGCTTATGAAGTGTTCAGTGAAATGTCTCTTTGGGTAATTAGATCGCAGTTGATTAATTTAGATTTAGTTTCATATTTTACTTTAATTTTTCTCTTTTAATCATGTTCATGCAGTAGATTTCATTGATGCATTGTTTAATTCATTAGGTTATTAGTTAAATCTTTTCTTCCCTTGAGCCTTAGCAGTCGTCGTCACCTTCCTTCCATCCATTTTCCTCCACATATTTGAGGAGGAACCGATTCATCAAGAGAATTCGGCGACATCCTCCATCTCCACAGCTCATCCACCTTCTCCTTCGGATTCGAGGAGGAGTCCGCCCCGACGACACTTCTTCGAGCTCAACCGAATTTGTGAGAGTTCGGAGTATCCATCAAACTACTGGATTGAGGAGTTTGCACCATCTCATATCCACTGTCATTTGCGGAGTCTCGATCGAGCTTCGTCAGACTTAGCCGGAGGACCTTGTTCATTCACCGGCCCTATCTTGGGTTGATCAGATTAGTTCCTCTTTCAATTTTTATTGATTTAATTTCGTGCATTGCCTTTTCGTTTAGTAGGATCAATCTTTTAAAACCCAAACCCCCAATCTTCAATAGAAAACCCAAAGCAATAATTAGAAATTCTAAGTTTACTATTCTGTCGATTACACTCATTGGGAAATGATCCGGGCCATCCACTATGCTATATTAGTATAGTTAGGGGGTTCGGTAATTAATTTGAAACGGTATCACAATGATAAAATACCGTGCATATCAAATTTTGGCGCCATTGCGGGGGAGTGTAATGATGCTTGGTAGACTTAAGATTGTTTGTCCATTTTTCTAAAAAAAAAATTCAAAAATCAAAATTTTTATTTAGCGCTGCATTATTTTATTTCTTGTATATCCATGTATTTGGTCATATCTATTTCTTATCATCCTGTGTCTTTTGATATTGTTTGTTAGTATTACAGGAAAGAACAGGAAATTTCTTTAAACATGGATCCTTATTATCAGTGATTTGGAGACTTCAATCAGACTTATTATTCAGACCAAAGTGAGCAACAGAGTGTATTTCCTATTGAGCCTTAGAGTTACCCACGACAATATCAAGACGTATATGATCCAGCTCTTAGATCTTATAGTTATGATTGGGGAGATCTTTCAACGCAATATTATCAGCCCCAGCGAATTTCAGAGCAGTATGAGTACTTTCAACCTCAGCAACAGAATAGGTATGAATCATTTTTAAATACCTATAATTATGGCTGGATGGATCATTCAGGGTTCAAGTATGGAAGCACACAATAGAACATTCCTCAACCGCAATTCAACAATTCAGGGTGGACTGATCATCAGAGCTTTGATAATGGAAATGAGCAACAACAACATGATCAACCTTTTCCAGCATATCAGAGTCCAATATATCAAAACTACAATGAAGAAATCATTGCTCCCAGTCAAGAAAATACACTAGAAAAGTTCTTGCAGCTAGCAATATTGCAGCAGCAAATGAGGAATAGTCATCAACATCAACAAGAAAAGCTACAAAATTTACAAATCTAGCTAGATCAAATTGCATCATCCATTAGTCAGATACAAGCACAGGATTCCTTTTAGCCTTCGTCAAAGACCATTTCTATTGATATTGACATGCGTAGGGAGATGGATTGTGGAGTGAGTGATGGGCATGTCTATGATTCAGCCGCTCCATAGGACTCCTATGAATCTTTATGCTGTGATGTTATTGTAGATACTGATGGATGTGAATTTGTAGATGAAGTTGCTGCTATAGCAGATGAAGTGGATGATGATACTAGTGGCTTGGATTTATTTTGTGATACTATTTATGCCACTGATACTAAGATATCTGCAGTGGAAGCAAGGTTAGAAAAATTAGTTGAGGATGATGTTAGTGAGTTGTCAGCTACTCCTATTTGTAGTTTTATTGCAGAGGAGACAGTGCCTACAGATTTTTTATGTTTAGCTGTGCAACCACTCGATAAGCTTGACGAAGGAGTGATGGATAGCTGGGTTTTTCCCCCAGACTGGACACTCCTATTTGAGTTGAAGACTCCAAGAATTTTGCTGATGAATTCCCTAACAACATATGCAATAATCCAACCCCTGTTGGGATGTATACTGAAAAGTCTATCTTTTGTATGAACATCTTTATTTTGAAATAAGAATCACATGATCATTGTTTGCATATTTATGGTTATGTATATTGTCTCATACATTACATTGTAGATAACATGGTGTGTAGTGTCACACGGTAGATCAAGTTATCAGCTCCTTGTAAAGTATAAGTAAAGGCTCACAACCGAGATGGCTTTGGACAAACCATTGGTATGGTTGTAGTGTGATTTGGTATTGGTTTGTCATGATCATAGAATTACACTAGTACACTTTGTGTGTATTGAGCAGGACCGACTTAGAGGTGATTCGATTTATTGCTAACTACATAATCGAATCGGACCTCAGATATTATGTTGTACATGCTCTTAATCCCGATATAATAACGGACACATATACTTAGTATTCATTTCTTTGATTTACCAATGGGCTAGATTTATAGAGTAAATCAATATGCTCGGTAAGTTGGGAAATGATATTATTTATATGGTGTGTCGTTGATTATAGGAGGAAACCGTGTCCTATACATTAGGATGATGATGTCCCCTTGAGGAGCTCATTAGGTTCATTATGTAAACCCTACAGGTGGACTTGGTCCGGCATGATGATAAGGTTGAGTGGTACTACTCATAGAGTTAGATGTTGATTAATTAATTGTCAGTAAATTAATTAATCGATGGACATTCAAGATCTTAAACACGGGGAGATAAATGTACAAATAATATATGGAGCCCATATTAACTTATGGGGGTTGGTGAGGTAGATCAATGATAATCCTCTAGTGGAATGGATTATCATTAATGGACCAGACTTTATATGGGCTTGATCCATTGGGTGGCCAAGATCCAACTCCTCCTCATGGTCCCTATTGTAGCCTATTAAAATCTCATGGAGCCTAGATCCAATGATAAAAAATAAAACTCTAGATCCGATGGTGGAGATTAAATCTCTAGATCCGACAGTTGAGATTAAATCTTTAGATTCGACGGTTGAGATTAAATCCCTAAAACCGACGGTGGAGATTAAAAGGAGACTTAAGTCTAACTCTATAAATAAGGGCTTAAGGCTTGAGCGTGGAACTCAATTAGAGAGATTAGGGTTTTTGTTTCTTTGGTTTGGGCGGCAAGAAACAAAAGGGAGGCTAGGGTTTTGGAGAAGGTTTGGGCGGCCACACTTTTGGAAGATTTTCCTAGGGTTTTGGCCGGCGCCCTTTCTCTCCTTTTCTCTATTTGGATGGCGTCCCACTCTTCCTCTCTTCTCCTTGGCCGGTGAAAACAAAGGCTAGGGTCTCTTTCCTTGGAGTTTTGGTCCGGCATCCACAATCCTTATTCTCCTTTTGTCCGGCGGCAAGCATCAAGCTTGGAGCTTGGTGGTCAGTTAAAGGAAGGAGAAGAGTTTTGTTTTATTCTTCCTTTAGTTCGGAGCGAGCAAAGAAAGGAAGATTGGTGATCTAGGAGGCTTCGACTTTTGGAAGATTGTCGCCCACACGACGTCCAAAAGGAGGAAGGACATACAATAGAAGATCGAGAGGTATAATATTTGTTTATATTCTTTTGTATTATGTCTATAATTATTTTTCAATTATATGCATGTTGTATGTTTTTATATGTGGCTAAATTAACTTGGACCCCGAATACAAACACAAAAACCGGCGATCCATACATCGTCTATTCCACGGCTATTCGGAGAATAGAGGTAGGTTGCTTAAACAATAAGTTTGTTCAAGTGACCACTCTAATCGAATAGCATGACGATGAAATGGTAGCTTGGGTAATCCCTCCTTGTCAAGGATAAATTTTTTTTATCCGAGGATGTAGAAGGGATCGCCATGAACAAGCGACCGAGTTGAAGTGGGAAGCAAAGTTTCCCACCTTCAAGTGGTATCAGAGCCACAGTTTCCGGTTTTGTGTGTTTAGGATTCTGTTACTTTTATGCACTTTTCATATATTATATGTGCCGGATAATAGTAGGATGTGCATAGATTAACTTTTTGGTTGCAGGCATAGGATCCCACTATTATGGCCATATGTGTGTATGTGATTGTATGTGTGTAATTGTATATTTTGTCGAATCCTCGGGGTTGACGAGGCTAGTATTTAATTTTTATAATTAGATATGACATTGTTTAGCCACTCTTTTTATTTTAGTTTACTTTTGATATAGATTTAATGTACACTCCTTCGTGGAGTATAAGATCGATGGATGTAAATTAAAAAAGTTTTTCTCGGCTTGGATCTCCGGATGGCTCATACATGGCGTAGGGAGGAGCGGACGAGATGGCGATACGACGGGAGGCATATTGAAGACAAAAGACATAATAGTTAGAAAATATTTTTTTTCATATTTATTGCTTATTGTTTGATATGCATGTCGTAGGCTAGAAAATTCCTCAATTTTAAATTACTAAGTGGGAGAGGGATATTTTATAAAAATTCTCATGGCCTCTATTACGATTTGACAAGTGATGCAAACAAACTTGCGCGTTGGCTCTGAGTGCCTTCCTCCATATCAGATGAGTTTGTTTGCATATCACAAGGTTGAATATGGTTATAGGAAATTATTAAGGAGCGTGTGTACTTCCCCATCGGAAGGCACATAACCCGAGATAATTACCTTGGTATCGAGTAATGGCGATCACTTAGATGCAAATAGGAGTATCCTCCTCATCGGAGTCACTGCTCTTATTTGTAGGGCCGAAGAGGAACCAACTATTAATTTTATTTGTCAAAAAGTTAGGTTGACAAGATAGTAAAATTAATGGGTAAAACCTCCTCTTACAAATGTAGAATTCGTATACGTCCACACTATCGTGGCATACGATATTCTCGGTGTTTTGAGGTGTTGGTTGATTTTAAAATTTTATTGTTTAAGGAATCAATAATTTTTTGAAATCTAATGTTTTGATCTATGTGATTCTTAGGTTTTTTTTCAAAATATCTTTCAACCCACTTGCTGTGATACTGAAAGAAAATAAGCCGAAAGGCAACATAAACTCCCAATTATGTTGATTGGAAGAGGAATCTTGACATTGTCTTGACTACTGAGGAGTATAAATATGTACTCTTCGAAGAGTGTCCTCCTAAGCCTGCGGATGATTCTGGAAAAAAGGAGAAGGAGAGTTATAAGAAGTGGATTAAGGCCGATGAGATGGCGCAGTGTTACATTTTGGCATCTATGTCAATGTACTGCAACATCAGCATCAAGCCATGCCCACTGCTTATGACATGATGCTCAATCTCAAAGAGCTTTTCGGACACCAAAATCGGGCTGCAAGGCAGGAAGCCATGAGTAACTTGATGACGACCACAATGATCGAGGGAACGCCCGTGAGGGATCATGTTCTCAAGATGATGGCTCATTTGAATAAGCTGGAAGTCCTCGAAGCTGAGATCGATGGGGAAACTCAGGTCGATATCATCCTCCAGTCTCTACCGAGGAGTTTTGAGCAGTTCCGCCTGAACTACAACATGAACAAGAGGTTGTATTCATTGGCGGAGCTTCTGACAGAACTCCAGGCGGTAGAGGGGCTATTTGTCAGAGTGCTCAGGCGCAGGCCATGGTTGCCCAAAAGGTTTCTACTTCTAAGCCGAAAGGCAAGAAGAAGAAGAAACAAGCTGGGGAAAAGTCGACAGGAGGAACTCAAGGAGGAGTGAAGAAGCCGAAAGGCAAGTGCTTCACTTGCAAGCAGACTGGACACTGGAAGAAGGACTGCCCCAATCGGAAGTAAAACAAAGGTATATCTTTTGGTCTAGTCGTTGAAACATGTTTAGCGATGTTATCTACCGGCACCTGGTGTGTAGATACGAGAGCCATTGATCATGTATGCAATACTTTACAGGGGTTTCAGGAAACCAGATGACTGGCTGAGGGGGAGATTACCGTATACTTAGGCGATGCCACGAAGGTGGCGGCTGTTGCAGTGAGAGATGTTTATTTGTCTTTTGAGAGGAATAAAGTGTTGGTTCTTAAAAATTGCCTTTATGTACCTTTATTTAAAAAGAATTTGATTTCGGTTTCTAAATTATTTATAGATGGATATTCTATTTCTTTTAATGACAGAGTTGTTATAAAAAGGAATAGGAAGATTATCTGTTCTGGTGCATTGATAGGAAATTTATATACACTTGAACCAAAAGCTCCCACGATGCAAATAGAAGTGAATAACTCATCTTCTAATTCCAATAAGAGAAAAGAACCTTCAAAGATGAACCAAACATACCTTTGGCATCTAAGACTTGGTCATATTAACCTAAGCAGAATTCAAAGGTTGATAGCTGATGGACCTCTGGGTTCATTAGTGATGGAAGATTTCCCAACCTGCGAATCTTGCTTAGAGGGTAAAATGACCAAGAGGCCTTTTAAGGCCAAGGGGTATAGAGCCAAAGATGTGTTGGAATTGGTTCATTCTGATTTGTGTTATCATATGTCTATCCAGGATAGAGGTGGTTTTGAGTATTTCGTCTCTTTCATAGACAATTATTCAAGATATGAATACATTTACTTAATGCGCTGCAAGTCTGAATGTTTTGACAAGTTCAAAGAATTCAAGGCTAATGTGGAGAAACGTCAAGGTAAAAGTATCAAGACACTACGATCTGATCGTGGTGGTGAGTACCTCTTGGGAGAGTTTAGGAATTACTTATCAAAGGCTGGGATTCAATCCCAATTGTCTGCACCTGGCACACCCTAGCAGAATGGTGTAGCAGAGCGAAGGAATATGACTCTTATGGAGATGGTTAGATCGATGATGAGTTATTCTGAGTTACCAAATTCATTCTGGGGATATGCTCTAGATACGGTAGTGTATATTCTAAACTTGGTACCGTCTAAATCAGTGCCTTCTACACCCACAGAATTATAGACTGGGTGAAAGCCTAGTCTAAGACATATTCGGATTTGGGGGTCTCCAGCACATGTGCTGAAGACAGATGTTGGTAAGTTGGAACCTCGTACAGAAGTGTGCATGTTCGTTGGCTATCCTAGAGGAACGAAAGGTGGTTTGTTTTATAGTCCTAGAGATCAGAGGGTGATCGTTAGCACAAACGCCAGATTTCTAGAGGAAGACTATGTGATGAACCACAAGCCCATGAGTAAGATTGTTCTAGAGGAATTGAAAGGGGAAGTCACTACTTCAATACCACCGGTACAAAAGGATATACCACAAGTCATTGCACTGCGTGTCACAGAGGATACACAAGTGATACCTCATCGTAGCGGGAGGGTTGTTAGACAGCCTGATAGATTCATGTTCTTGGGAGAATCTTCTGATTTGGTCCCTAGCGAACATGAACCTGATCCCTGGACATATGACGAGGCAATCCAAGATAAAGATGCAGTATCTTGACAAAGTGCGATGAATGCTGAGATTGAATCTATGGATTCAAATCAGGTCTGGGAATTGGTAGAACCACCCAATGGTGTAAAACCCATTGGATGCAAGTGGATCTACAAAAGAAAGAGAGGAATAGATGGGAAGGTTGAGACCTTCAAAGCGAGGCTTGTTGCGAACGGGTATACTCAGAAAGTGGGCATCGATTATGAGGAGACCTTTTCACTGGTAGTCATGCTTAAGTCTATCCGGATTCTCTTATGCATTGCTGCTCATATGGATTATGAGGTATGGCAGATGGATGTCAAGACAGTTTTCCTTAATGGAAGTCTTGAAGAAAACATCTATATGAAGCAACCAAAGAGATTCATTACAAAGGGAAAAGAGCATCTTGTGTGTAATCTTAATCGGTCCATTTATGGATTGAAGCAAGCTTCGAGGTCTTGGAACATCCGCTTTGATGAGGTAATCCAGTCTTATGGATTTATTCAAAGCCCGGATGAGTCTTGTGTATACAAGAGATGTGATGGAAACGTAGTGGTATTTCTTGTACTATACGTAGATGACATTTTGTTAATTGGCAATAATGTCTAGGTGTTATCGGACGTAAGGGTATGGTTGTCCAAACAATTTGATATGAAGGACTTGGGAGAAGTGGGACACATCCTTGGGATCAAGGTTATAAGGGATCGCAGGGAAAGGATATTGTGCTTATCTCAAGCTTCATACATAGACACCATTATGGATCGTTTTAGCATGCAGAACTCAAAGAAGAGTTTTCTACCTTTCAGGCATGGAGTTCCTTTATCTAAGGAGACGTGTCCTAGAACATCTGAGGAGATAGAGGAGATGAAGGCAGTTCCTTATGCTTCGGTAATAGGAAGCCTCATGTATGCGATGCTATGTACGAGACCAGATATCTGCTTTGTCATGGGCATGGTCAGCAGATATCAGAGTAATCCAGGATAGGGACATTGGACTGCGGTAAAGCATATATTGAAGTACCTGAGAATGACTAGGGATTATATGCTAGTTTACCAGGCAGACCAATTACTCCCTGTGGGTTACACAGATTCCGACTTCCAATCAGATAGGGATAACAGTAAGTCTACCTCAGGTTTTGTGTTTACTTTGGGAGGTGGAGCCATTGTATGGAGGAGTGTCAAGCAGAAATGCGTGGCGGACTCCACCATGGAAGCTGAATATGTGGCAGCCTCTGAGGCGACCAAAGAAGTTGTATGGCTTAGGAACTTCTTGATGGACTTGGATGTGATTTCTGGTTTGCCCAGAACTATCACAATTTATTGTGATAGTAGTGGTGCAGTTGCAAACTCGAAGGAACCACGAGCCCATAAGGTAAGTAAACACATAGAGCGCAAGTACCACCTAATACGAGAGATCGTAAAGATGGTAGAAGATGTTGTCGCCTAGATTACATCAGAGGATGACCTGGTAGATCCTTTCACTAATGCCCTTCAAGCGAGAGCTTATGATAGGCATGTGGAGGAAATGGGAATCCGATGTATGGCAGTAAGAGGACATCATAGTCTTTTATTATAAGTGGGAGATTGTTGGGATGTATGCTGAAAAGTCTATCTTTTGTATGAACATCTTTATTTTGAAATAAGAATCACATGATCATTGTTTGCTTATTTATAGTTATGCATATTGTCTCATACATTACATTATAGATAACATGGTGTGTAGTATCACACGGTAGATCATGTTATCAGCTACTTATAAAGTATCAGTAAAGGCTCACAATCGAGATGGCTTTGAACAAACCATTGGTATGGTTGTAGTGTGATTTGGTATTGGTTTGTCTTGACCATAGAATTGTTGGTGCAATCGGCCCAGGTTGACTCGAGTTTGACTCAAGCAGTACTTTGATAGTATTTTGATGATAGACAAAACTCATGACATGGGATTGTCATGGGAAAGTCCAACATGGGGTTGGCATGGAAAATACAAGCATGGAGCTTGGTGTGGGAAAGTCCAAAGCATTGCGGTGTAGCGGTGTAGTGAAATGCAATTGAGTGTGCGCTTAGTGCATATGGACTTGGTAAGTTCACTAGGCTTGGGGTCCTTGAGTCGGTGAAGGATGGTATTGCGAAGCCGTGCGCTTAGTGCATCCGAGGGACCGTCGGACGGGAAGCGAATGGAGTGAGCCCAAAGGAAGCATACTTCTAGGGCATGAGCCGCGAAGGATGGCGTTGCGTGTGCTTAGCGCATCAGGGGCGTAGGCCGAGGAAGAGACCTTCGGTGGGAACTCCATGAGGATAAGGTGGACTTAGCCAAGTGGCTAAGGGAGTGTCGAGGCTCAAACTTGATGTTTGAGGTTTACCGATCGGATGCTCAAACAACTTGGTGTTTGAGATTTTGCGACAACAATCGGTAGCATAGGTGCGGTCGGTGATCAAAATCGACTAGGGTTCAAGGTGTTAGAATCACGAGTTTTGTGCTTGGCGATCATTGCCATGGATTAGCGATTGGTGATGTCGGCGATCGGTGCCAAGAGATGGCGATCGGTGATGGGAATATCGTGAGCCTGAGCGCCGTAGCCGAGGAAGCGATCGACTACTAGGTCACGATCATTGCCATGGACTAGTAGTCGACTGGTAGGTGATCCGTTGGAACTTATCCAACGTGGATCTAGCCGTTGTGAGACAACGGCTACAGGGGCAGTCGACTGGGGCCTTTTGGCAGTCGACTGCCGCATGCGAAAATAGCTTGATGCAGGTTATAAATGGAGCTCAAGTGGGAGGATTTCAAAAAGACTTTTGTGAAGCTATTGGAGGGGAATTGTTGTTGCATTCCAGACCTTCAAGAGTCATCCAAAGCAAGCATTGTAAAGTGTTCTTTACGTGTATTTCATATTTGTCTTTGAATTGCTTGTATTTCTTATTACTTAGTGTAATTGCTTGTGAGAGGTTTCTCCACCTCTGACGTGTTGTCGAGAAGTGGTTTAGTTAGTGTCGTGCACATAACTAGAGCTCGCCCGTGGAGTAGTAACCATTCGGTTTCGAACCACGTATATTGTCGTGTCTTGTGTGTGATTGTTGTTTGTTGTTATTTCTATTTTTATTCCGCTGCATATATTAACGACTATTGTAGACAAGCACGCAAGAACGATCGTATTCCACCGTATGACAAAAGAGGGCTATTCACCCCCCCCTCTAGGCGGCCTACACACTTCGACCCTACAAGTGGTATCAGAGCCAAGGTCGCTTGTCGAGGACTAACCGCCTACACAAGCACTATAAGATGGCCGGCTACAACATCCATCCACCGAAATTCGACGGAGATTTTGCTTGGTGGAAGAAATGGATGGAGGTATATTTCGAAACCGATTTCGATTTCATGTTAATCTTTGAAAATGGTTTTGAAGTGCCTAGGGACAAAGAAAACAAGCCACTAGAATAATCAAAATGAACCAAGGACAAAATGAAGGATTTCAAGACAAATCTCTGAAGGGTTTTGCTTATCGAGTCCGTGAGGGGAAACTTCGCTTCCCACTTCACCTCGGTAGCTTGTCCATGGCGATCCCTTCGATGTCCCTGGATTAAAAAAATTTAATCCTAGACAAAAGGGATTGCCCAAACCACCAAGTCATCGTCGTGCTATTCGTTTAGAGAGGTCACTTGAACAAGCTAGTTGTTCAAGCGACCATCCTCTATTCTACGAGTAGCCGCGGAATAGACGATGTCCAGATCGCCGGTTTTTGTATTTATGCTCGGGATCCAAGTATTATTTAGCCATTTACAGATTTATAACATGCTTATAATTGAAAAACAAAAACAAGCAACAAACAAAAGAAGAAAGTAGAATAGGTATACCTCTCGATCTTCTAATGTATGACCTTCCTCCTTTTGGACGTCGTGTGGGCGACGATCCACCAAAAGTCGAAGCTCCTAGATCGCAAATCTTCCTTCCTTGCTCTTCCAAAGCAAGAGAAAGAATAGAAACAAGGTTTTTCTCCTCACTAGAAACAACCAACAAGGAACCAAAACTTTCCTTGCCGCCGGCCAACTAGATGAAGGAGAAGATGGTGGAAAACAACCAAGAGACCAAGGGAAGCCCTATATCTTGTTTCCACCACCTAAGGAGAGGGAGAAGGGAGCTTTTGGGTACCAGCCAAGGGCTGGGAAGGGCCTAGAAACCTGCTGGACGTTGGCCACAAGACAAGGAAGAAGAAAGGAAACCTTGCCTTATTTGGTGCCGCCCTAGCCTCCAAACCCTAACCCTAATCCTAATCCTATCTCAACTAGGATTCCCCTCTCTTGCCGCCCAAGACTTGCTCTCATCAATTGTGGTTCACGCCAACCCCTTGACACCCTTTTATAGAGTTAGGGATAAGTCATGAATTAATCTCCTCTATTGGTTCTAGGGATTTAATCTCAACCGTCGGATCTAGAGATTTAATCTCAACCGTCGGATCTTAGAGATTTAATCTCTACCAATGGATCTTAGACTTTTGTTTCTATCCATTGGATCTAAGCATCATGAGATGTTAATAGGCTACATTAGGGACCATGAGGAGGAGTTGGGTCTTGGCCACCCATGGATCAAGCCCACATAAAGTCCGATCCACTAATGATGATCCAATCCACTAAAGGTTCATCATTGATCTACCTCACTAACCCCCATATGATAATATGGGCTCCATATATTATTTGTACATTTTCTCCCCGTGTTTAAGATCTCGAATGTTCATCGATTAATTAATTTATTGACCATTAATTAATCAACATCTAACTCCTTGAGTAGTACCACTGAACCTTTTCATCATGCCGGACCAAGTCCACCTGCAGGGTTTACATGATGAATCTTATGAGCTCCTCAAGGGAACATCATCATCCTAATATATAGGACACAGTTTCCTCCTATAATCAACGACACACCATATAAATAATTTCATCTCCCAACTTACCGAGTCTATCGATTTAATCTATAAATCTCGCTCATTGGTAAATCAAAGAGATGAGTGCTAAGTATATGTGCCCGTTATTATATCGGGATTAAGAGCATGTACTAAATAATATATGAGGTCCGATTCGATTATGTAGTCAGCAATAAATCGAATCACCTCTAAGTCGGTCCTGCTCAATACACACAAAGTGCACTAGTGTGATTCTATGGTCAAGACAAACCAATACCAAACCACACTACAACCATTCCAATGGTTTATCCAAAGTCATCTCGGTTGTGAGCCTTTACTTATACTTTTCAAGGGGCCAATAACATGATCTCTTGTGTGAGACCACACACCATGTTATCTACAATGTAAAGTATTAGACAATATTGCACAACCATAAAAATATGCAAACAATGATCATGTGATTCTTATTCCAAAATAAAGATGTTCATACAAAAGATAGACTTTTCAGTATACATCCCTACAATCTCGAGGTAATTAAATTACTTAGTGATTTGATCCCTAACCATATTTGGTCTAGGCTAGGAAATTTTAGGGATGCAAAGGATTTGTTGAATAAGGTGGTTGAATTCCACAAGAATCCCGAATCGACACAAGTGGAGGAGAATACCGTGGAAGAATTGCCATCCACATTTGAAGATGTTGATGACTTGGTGGAGACCTCCACCTCTAGCATTGAGGTAGAGGAAAGAGTTCCTATTCCGGAGCAAAGTCAAAACGAAGCATCTACCTCTGGAAGAAAGTGACCAAGAGGCCTCCACCACCTCCCTAGGTAACTCAAGTGTTGTTATTTTAGATAAAAATCACATAATATGCTTTTAGTGTAGGGAGAAAGGGCATTACAAGAGTAAATGTCCTAAATTGGCTAAGGAAAAGGCATCGGCACCAAAAGTCAACCATAAGTCAAAGGATGCCAGAGTTCCCACAACTAGAAGCAAAGAGTACATTGTGTGCTTCAAATGCAACCAACGGGGACACTACCGAAGCCAATGCCCTAGGGGGAGGAAGAAAGGGCAAGAAGGTGTGACTCATGTAGGGGGAGCTTCTAAGGCTAACCCTAAGGTAAATTCATTTAATGCACCTTCAATTCCTAAAGTAAAAAATCATGCTAAGAATTATTTTAGCTCTCTTGCAATCATTAATGAAAAGCATTCTAGTAGGAATAAATATGTGTGTTTAGGTGCTAAGCATGTTAGTTTCTCTAAGGACAAACCTAGGACTCAAAATGCTAGACCTATTTTACCTAAAGAGTCCATTAGGAGAGTTGAAAACCATCTAGGCATTAACTCTAAGAAAGGTAGACACATGCCTAAGAGGAAGAACATTTCCCAAAAATCTAATGAAAATTCAAAATTGGGAAAATTAGAGCTAGAGAACCAAACCTTGAGGTCAAAGCTTGAGAGAATGGAGAAAACCCTTAGAATCATAGAAAATTTAATTCTAGGGTCAAATGCCCAAAATTCAAGACCTAGGGTTCAAAACGGTCTAAGGGCAAGGAAGGTTTGGGTCACAAACCTAAGCCTAAGAAGACTTATCATAATGTTCCATTTGATTATGGGACTATTTCTAGGTCTAGGAAATCCAAGGCTAATAGGGAAGTCATCCCTAAGTCTAGCCATGGTATGTGTTTAGTGGCTAAGGACTTAAGGAAAACCAAGAAAGCCATTAAGAAGGTCAATGGAGGAGTCACCTCTAGAGTTGACTTAGGAAAGACCCAATTGACTAATATGTCAAAACCTAAAAGGGTCATTAGAAAGATATCTAGGGAAGTTATCCCTAAAGAATACCTTGTTAACCCAAGGATCTTCAATAGGTATTGGGTTCCTAGAAGCGTTATCGATTCACGCTAGATGGGTTAGGGTGTGTCAACTCTAAGTGGATAGGTAGTTAAC
The DNA here is from genome assembly GCA_025175895.1 of Wurfbainia villosa. Lineage (NCBI taxonomy): Eukaryota > Viridiplantae > Streptophyta > Magnoliopsida > Zingiberales > Zingiberaceae > Wurfbainia > Wurfbainia villosa. Next base: position 43,985,626 of record CM046003.1, read on the forward strand.
CTAACCATAGTAGAGTTGACACATTAAGATGTGCCAATATGCTTTGAGAAGTTAAAAAATGATTAAATTGGCACAATTAGGTCATAGAGATCATGGTGTGTCATTTTGGGTTTTTGGCACACTAGGGAAATGAATGACATTAAGGCAAAATTGAATTAACTCATAGAAATGACAATTTGGGTTTAACACTTAGGTAGTTTATACCTTAGTATACTTTACTTGCCATGATTTGTGTGCCTTGCCATGTCATGACATCATTTTCATTTTTATCTCTAAAAATGTCATGATCATGTTTAGACTTATTTTTATATGTCATGTATGCTAGTTATATCATTTACACGCCATGACATCATGATTTTGGCATACGCTTTTATCTATATCATATTTATGCCACAATCATCATCATGCATATAATTAAAAATGGATTTAAGGACTATGGCATGATTTGATGGTAATCAAATAATATTGCCTAGAAATATGCATGAGACCATTAAAGAACAAAAACCCACATCTCACTAGAATTTTAGACTTGAATGTGTTTTACACATCTAGATATAAGTGAGATGTTTAAGGAAAAGAAATTAAAGATTTTGAAAACATTTTGAAAACTTTTTGAAAAACCTTGGTGAAGTCTATCTTTTGATAGCTATCACCATTGAATGGGATGATACAAAGAGGGCTCAATATTGAAGCTTTTCTTAACTTTTGGACTTTGTATCAATCTCCTAATTTAGTGGGTAAAATAATTTTCAAATATTTTTCACCCATAGTGTTTATGATAAGTATTATACGTATGAATTTTCAAGATTTTTAAAACTACGTATATTTACTTATGGATTTCAAAATTTCATTTAAAATCTTTGAAAATTGCAAATGATTATCGATTAGGCCGCCATAGAGGCGATCGACGTGATGAGAATGCTGTTGATTTGAATTCGGTCGATAAACCTTGATGGTTAGGCCTATGTTCAGCTATGTTTTGGTCCCCTAACCATTCCTAACCCTAGGACATGCTTGGGAGAGCATTAGAAAGGGTAGAAATTCATTGGATATGGATTAGGAGAAGTGTTTAGGGAAAGTATCAATTTTAAGGTGGATGAGAGTTCATTGTTGAACTTTGCCTTAATTTTGATTGGTTAAAATGTTCCTATTGGCTTAGGGACTCTCCAAGAACATTGTTGGTGCAATGGTCAAGGGGGAGCAAACCTCTAGGAGGAGGTATCCATCATGGGAAGATGGATGTGTATTTCCTCATGGGAGGAAAATTGGGTTGCCTTTCTTAAGTGATATGGGATCACTAGAAAGATTGAGGGCATGCCAAGGGGAAGATTGTAAGATCTCATTGAGATATGAGACATTGAAACCCTTGAGGACCTTTTTGATGTAATGTCAAAAAGGGGGAGAAATTACTAAGTTACCAATTAGGGCTCGTTGGAATTCTCATTGGGATATGAGAATTGCCAATATAGGAGAATTGGTAGACTTAAGATGGTAGTTTTGTGAATCATCAAAAAGGAGGAGATTGTTGGTGCAATCGGCCCAGGTTGACTCGAGTTTGACTCGAGCAATACTTTGATAGTATTTTGATGATAGACAAAACTCATGACATGGGATTGTCATGGGAAAGTCCAACATGGGGTTGGCATGGAAAATCCAAGCATGAAGCTTGGTGTGGGAAAGTCCAAAGCATTGCGAAGTCGTGCGCTTGGTGCATATGAGAAGTCTTGAGGACTTGGTAAGTTCACTAGGCTCGGAGTCCTTGAGTCGGTGAAGGATGGCATTGCGAAGTCGTGCGCTTGGTGCATCCGAGGGACCACCGGACGGGGAGCGAATGGAGTGAGCCCAAAGGAAGCATACTTCTAGGGCATGAGACACGAAGGATGGCATTGCGAAGCCGTGCGCTTGGCGGATCCGAGGGACGTAGGCCGAGAGAAGAGAGCTTCGGTGAGGAACTCCATGAGGGATAAGGTAGACTTGGCAAAGTGGCTAAGACTGAGTGTCGGAGGCTCAAACTTGATGTTTGAGGGTTTACCCGACGGTCGAATGCTCAAACAACCTGGTGTTTGAGATTTTGCCCGACAGCAGTCGACTGGCATAGGTGCCAGTCGACTAATCCAAGTCGACTAGGGTTCGACTGGTGTTAGACTGCAGGTTTTGTGCTTGGCGATCGGCTAGAGGATGGCGATCGATGGGAATGTCGTGAGCCGCAGAGCGCTCCGTAGCCGTAGGCGATCAGTGACCTAGTCGACTTCCATGAACTGGCAGTCGACTGGTAGGTGATCCGTTGGAACTTATCCAACGTAGATCTGGCCGTTGTGAGACAACGGCTACACGGGCAGTCGACTCGGGCCTTTTGGCAGTCGACTGCCGCGCGCGAAAACAGCTTGATACAGGTTATAAATGGAGCTCAAGTGGGAGGATTTCGAAAAGACTTTTGTGAAGCTATTGGAGGGGAATTGTTGCTGCATTCCAGTCATTCAAGAGTCATCCAAAGCAAGCTACAAGCAAAGGGTTCAAAGCAAGCATTGTAAAGTGTTCTTTATGTGTATTTCGTATTTGTCTTTGTATTGCTTGTATTTCTCAATACTTAGTGTAATTGCTTGTGAGAGGTTTCTCCACCTCCGACGTGTTGTCGAGGAGTGGTTTAGTTAGTGTTGTGTGCATAACTAGAGCTCGGAGAGCTCGCCCGTGGAGTAGGAACCATTCGGTTCCGAACCATGTATATTGTCGTGTCTTGTGTGTGATTGTTGTTTGTTGTTATTTCTATTGTTATTCCGCTGCGTATATTAACGACTATTGTAGACAAGCATGCAAGAACGATCGTATTCCACCGTACGACGAAAGAGGGCTATTCACCCCCCTCTAGCCGGCCTATACACTTCGACCCTACAAGAATTACACTAGTACACTTTGTGTGTATTGAGCAGGACCGACTTAGAGGTGATTCGATTTATTGCTGACTACATAATCGAATCGTACCTCAGATATTATATTGTACATGCTCTTAATCCCGATATAATAACGGGCACATATACTTAGTATTCATTTCTTTGATTTACCAATGGGCGAGATTTATAGAGTAAATCAATAGGCTCGGTAAGTTGAGAAATAATATTATTTATATGGTGTGTCGTTGATTATAGGAGGAAACCGTGTCCTATACATTAGGATGTTGATGTCCCATTGAGGAGCTCATTAGGTTCTTCATGTAAACCCTGCAGGTGGACTTGGTCCGGCATGATGATAAGGTTGAGTGGTACTACGCATGGAGTTAGATGTTGATTAATTAATTATCAGTAAATTAATTAATCGACGGACATTCAAGATCTTAAACACGGGGAGATAAATATACAAATAATATATGGAACTCATATTAACTTATGGGGGTTGGTGAGGTAGATCAATGATAATTCTCTAGTGGAATGGATTATCATTAATGGATCGGACTTTATGTGGGCTTGATCCATTGGGTAGCCAAAATCCAATTCCTCCTCATGGTCCCTATTGTAGCCTATTAAAACCTCATGGAGCCTAGATCCAATGATGGAAAATAAAACTCTAGATCCGACGGTGGAGATTAAATCTCTAGATCCGACGGTTGAGATTAAATCTCTAGATCCGACGGTTGAGATTAAATACCTAGAACTGACGGTGGAGATTAAAAGGAGACTTATGCCTAACTCTATAAATAAGGGCTTAAGGCTTGGGCATGGAACTTAATTAAAGAGAATAGGGTTTTTGTTTCTTTGGCTTAGGCGGCAAGAAACAAAAGGGAGTCTAGGGTTATGAAGGAGGCTTGGGTGGCGACACTTTTAGAAGTTTTTCCTAGGGTTTTGGCCGGTGCCCTTTCTCTTCTTTTTCTCTCTTTGGCCGGCGTCCCACTCTTCCTCTATTCTCCTTGGCCGGTGAAAACAAAGGCTAGGGTCTCTTCCCTTGGAGTTTTTGGCCGGCGTCCAAAATCCTTATTCTCCTTTTCGCCGGCGGCAAGCATCAAGCTTAGAGCTTGGTGGTCGGTTAAAGGAAGGAGAAGAGTTTTGTTTTATTCTTCCTTTTGTTCGGAGCGAACAAAGAAAGGAAGATTGGTGATCTAGGAGGCTTCGACTTTTGGAAGATCGTCGCCCACACGACGTCCAAAAGGAGGAAGGACATACAATAGAAGATCGAGAGGTATAATGTTTGTTTATATTCTTTTGTATTATGTCTATAATTGTTTTTCAATTATATTCATGTTGTATGTTTTTATATATGACTAAATTAACTTGGACCCCGAATACAAACATAAAACCGGCGATCCGTACATCGTCTATTCCGTGGCTATTCGGAGAATAGAGGTATGTTGCTTGAATAACAAGTTTGTTCAAGTAATCACTCTAATTGAATAACACGACGATGAAACGGTAGCTTGGGTAATCCCTCCTTGTCAAGGATAAATTTTTTTTATCCTAGGACGTAGAAGGGATCTTAATGAACAAGCGACCGAATTCAAGTGGGAAGCGAAGTTTCCCACCTTCAAGCCCCAAGGATGGACACTTTTCCTGAATTGCCTCCGACCACCATAGATTACATATGATGAGGCGATGATATTGGAGGGAGCAGCACAGTATTATCATGATCACTTCATGAAAGCGCTCACCCTCATTCTGTCCATCCCAATTCCGGCGTGGATGTTAGAGCTGAATCTTCTTCAACCACTGGGCTTGATGTTTTCTTTCTTGGAGCATAGGGAAGTGCAATACATGTTGAAAAAAAAAAGTTGAAAAAAAAAGTTCGAAAAAAAAAGATGAAAAAAAAAGTTGAAAAAAAAATAAATTGGGTGCCTGTGAAATAAAAAAAAATATTGTGGAAATTTTGACATGTGGTGTCAATCATTTGTATTTATGTGTGATAGTATTTTTGTTAACAACATCCCTTGTTGCTGTTATTGAGAGATTTATTATATATCATGAGTAGATTTATATTGAAGAATATGATAAGGGTTGTTTACATGTTTATTGGGTTGGAAGAAAAACTTTTAGGGCAATATTTTCTTGTACTTATCTATGTAGCATTCCAGTATTTCCATATCTTCTTCTTGCATTTCTTTAGCTATTTCATTTCTTATCTTTCTTTTCTTTCACAGATCTTGCCATTTTTCTTGTATTCTTGTTTCCCTTATATTCTTTATAAGCCTTCAGTGATTGTGCATTCTTATGTGTATATAGTGGTAAAGGTAGAAGAAAAGCAAGCATATGGTAGTTCATAAACCATGAGTAGCTTGAGTGAACTCTACTATTACATGCTTAAGAGAGCGAGAGAAACCACCACTTATCTTGTGAGGCTTAATCATTCTTAGTCTATTTATGATGGATTGAAGTCACTATATTTGTTAACCTGTGTAAGATTTGAGTCCATGATTGCTCGAGTCTTTGAGAGTTGACTATCCTAGGTAACTTTCTTTCACAATTTTCTATGTATGCTTGGAAATTTCTAAGGAAATACACTTTCAGTTTACTTTTAATTTTATTTACTTGCTCGGGACGTGCAAGAATAAGTGTGGGGGAATTGATAACTACCATTTTCTCGTGCTATTTTGGTCCTTAATATAACTGTTTTTATCCTCTCGAGTGATTATTTATCGATTATTATCATGTTTTATGAGTTGAATTTATTTTTAGATCTTATTGTAAATTCTCCTTAATTTTGGACTTATATGCAAATTTTACATCTTAATTGTAGGAGATCGAGATGAGCCACTAGACTAGACTCAAATTGGATCAAATATGGCTTCATCTAGGGCTAGAAAGATATTTTAAGCTGGATCAATCTGGACATTTTATCATGATCGAGGGCAATTTAATCAAGAGATCAGATCTGAGCGATATGGACCGTCCGATGAAAGTGACTTGATTCTGAGACATCTACCTAGATATGGAGAGATCCGGTCCGTACATATTGATCTGTACATCTAACCCCTTCATCCAGATTCGACCGATCGTGATTATCCTTTCAAATGGAACAGATCTATTCATTCAAAGTCGAAGAATTCTCAGCCATTGGATCACTGCCTAGTTCATGGATTAATCAGATTCGATTAACCTAGGTTTAATGGATGGCTGGGATTAAGTGATCATTCAATCGGACGGCTGCTAAAATGAAGCATATAAATCCAACATTTTCCCATCGCTCTTCTTCATCGCGCAACAAACAGCCTCCTCTATCGCGACGCCGGCGCCATCTCCATCTTCCTCGCCGGTCGCCGGAGAGGAAAGGGGATTCCCTCCTTCTCCGGTGACCGGTGCTAGGTCTCCTCCATTTTCCCCTTTCACGCGCAAGCAGCCGACGCCACTGGCGGCAACCATCGCCAGCCATCTCCTTCTCCACCGACTGTAGCTCCGCCAGCCTTTACCAAGCTTTGTCGCCGCCGATCACCGGAGTGGGGATTCCCCTCCGGTTTCATTTCATTTCCAACCACTCCATCCATTTCACTCCGGCCAGCAACTTCCAACCGCCGACAGCTCCAAACCTAGCTTCGGCAGCCACCTTCCACAGCTCCAATTCCTGCAATTTCCAGCATTATTGTTTCTTAATTTAGTTTGGATTGAGTGTTTGTAATCAATTTTACCTTCCAAGTCTAATTTGTACGCAGTTAGTTTAATTTGGTTCATGCTTACGAAGTGTTCGATGAAATGTCTCTTTGGTGATTAGATCGTAGTTGATTAGTTTAGATTTAGTTTCATATTTTACTTTAATTGTTCTCTTTTAATCATGTTCATGCAGTAGATTTCGTTGATGAATTGTTTAATTCATTAGGTTGTTAGTTAAATCTTTTCTTCCCTTGAGCTTTAGCAGCTGTCGTCACCTTCTTTTCATCCATTTTCCTCCATGGATTTGAGGAGGAACTGATTCATCAAGAGAATTCGACGACGTCCTCCATCTCCACAGCTCATCCACCTTCTCCTTCGGATTCGAGGAGGAGTCCGTCCCGACGACACTTCTTCGAGCTCAACCAGATCCGTGAGAGTTCGGAGTATCTATCAAACTACTGGATTAAGGAGTTTGCACCATCTCATATCCACTATCATTTGTGGAGTCTCGATCGAGCTTCGTCGGACTTAGCCGGAGGATCTTGTTCATTCACCGGGCCTATCTTGGGTTGATCAGATTAGTTCCTCTTTCAATTTTTATTGATTTAATTTCGTGCATTGTCTTTCAGTTCAGTAGGATTAGTCTTTAAAAATCCAAACCCCCAATCTTCAATAGAAAACCCAAAGCAATAATTAGAAATCCTAAGTTTACTATTCTATCGATTACACTCGTTGGGAAACGATCTGGACCATCCACTATGCTATATTAGTGTAGTTAGGGGGTCCGGTAATTAATTTAAAACGGTACCACAATGACAAAATATCGTGCATATCAAGTGCATGTTTAGACCGCTGATGAGACCTTGATTCCTTAGCCTGTGCAATGGCTCCATTGTTGTCACAGTACATTGACAATGCTTCAACAATGCTCGAAACTTCTTGATCCAAACTGCTTCCTTTGATTCCTCAGATGCTGCAATGTATTCTGCCTCAATGGTTCAAACAATAACGATCTCTTGTTTGGAATTTTCCAACTCACCGCGCTTCCATTCATGGTTAATATGTAACCAGACTGGGATTTTGAATCATCCTTATCCGTCTGAAAGTTGGCATTAGTATCACCTCCTTCATATACCAAGAACAAATCCTTAGTCTTCTTAAGTAATTAAGGATTGCCTTGATAGTCACCCAATGATTCATACCTGGTGATTAGTTTTGATATTAATGCGACAGTGATTTTAAACTTTAGTCGCATGATCTATACTTGGCTTTTGGGGTGGCTATCAAATATTGTTTTGAAAACTATTAGTTTTGATAGTCCCTAAGAGCTTGTGACTTATCTTCTTATGGTATAATTGAAATTAAGGTTTTGAAAATCATTGATATGGGATGCAGTGTCGGTCTACTTCGCCAGGCATGGCGCTTCCCTAGCCGAGTTTCTCTAGTGGCGATTTGTCCATTGAGCTCAGCCTCATCGATGTCTCGGTCGATGTCTTCCATTTTGACCTTCAATCACTCCACGACTTTGTCCAATTCTTTGATGCGAGATCGAGGCCTGGCGAAGTATATCGAAGTTTCATCCCATATCCTATTGAGGAACTATCCAAAGTTGATGGAGAGATTCATGGAGATGGAGGTGAAACAACGAATTCTTGGAAAGGGGAGATTACTAAAATTTTAGAAGTCCACTGATCAGGCAGTGGACTAGAAGTCCACAGGTTCCTGCCCCAGCAATTATTGGAGCTGCCAAGCTAAGCTCTGGATACTCAATTTCACAAGTAAAGGAGGTATTATTTTGCTAAGTAGGTCCAATCATCGAGCTTGGCAAAGGGTGAGGAGTAGTGAGTAATTGCTCCAGATACTCGATCAAGTGGCAGACCAACTTATCATAGTTGCTCTAAGCCTGTATAGAAATAATTTATGAGGAATCGATAGATGAGGATGAAAAAAAAATAAGTACTTTTAATAGATAAATTTACCAACGCTAAGTCGTAGTGCATACACTTTAGAATAGTCGAGCGCCTTGAGTGTGCCATGAGATGGAGTTCCTCGGGAGAAGGGGATTGAAGTAATGAAAGGAAAGGCACTCGAGGCGGGATAAGTAAGGGTGTCTGGGTGGGGGCTCCTTCGACGAAGGATGAACCAGGCGACTTAAAGGAAAAGTGAGATGTTTAGGATAGGTACGAAGGGAAGCACGGTTAATAGAGGGACTGAGGAGGTTAGGAAGGGAGGCTCTAGAGCATATGATAGGGGCATGATAGGAGAGGGCGCTTGAGCAAAGGAAGCTATTGAAGTGGTTAAAAGGCTGGGGAAGGAGAGAAATGGACCTTAAGGGAGAGTCCCGGATTTCTAAGACACCTAGTTGGGGGGGAGGGGGGGGGGAGTATGCTCTCTGGAGTCCCGAAGGGGGATCCATTAAGCGGGGGCATGAAAAGAGTTGTTGAGAAGGATCAGGCAAAGGTGAGGTACCAAATATAGAAGCCTTACGAATCTCCAATAAGTCACTTGATCGCGATGTCTCCTGCTTGATATGGAAAGGAAAGGGTGGCCCTCATCGTTGTGGCAAGGTCATTAGACACATTGATCTCGGAGAATGGCAGCGGGGAGTGAGGAGATGAAGACCTCGCCCCTCTGGATCTCTTCTTTTTCAGAGACTCTATAAGAAGGTTTCTAACGAGTCCTTGCATTATGTTAATGGATGTGCAACGCTAAGAGAAAGAGGGGATACATAGCTGATAAAGAGGAGGCGATGACAAACGAGTGTTGGTAGTGGGCTTACATGTGATTATCGTAACCGTCCGATTGTGTCATATTGATTTGAGCCCGATTAAGTGATCTACTTAATGGTTTGTGGGTTTCGATTATTTGATATGGGATTTAATGTGTAGAACCCGTTATAGAATGGATCTGTTATTGGTGATGGGTCAATAACGAATCCGACCTATTTTCTTTATAAAGGGCATAGTCCCCGTAGGGGCTGGCAGACTGATAGACTCCTCGCATCCTATCGGCGAGAAGTTTACGGTGTCATCACTCCAGAAACCTACGAAAGATCGTCCTTTGTGTCTTTGCAAGAACTCAGGACTGGATCTCGCCGACTACGAGTGATGGCTATTCCACTACAATCAGATTTCGTTAATTATGCTATTGTTTTGTTTTCTAACTTTTGTAGCCAAAATAAATTCAATAAGACTAGATTTATTCCGCGAATCTTATTGTATATATCCGGTTTTTCGTATACATGCTTAGGATCGTGGATTTCTAACAATTAGTATCAGAGCTTTGGTCGTTTTATCGATTTCTTTGGCATTAGATTGTCATTTTTTGTCATTTTTCGTCGATTTTGCACAAGATGTGGTTATTTTGTCGCAAAACGATGATTATTTGATGAAAACCTAAGTAGGAAATCTAGTTTTAGGCGCTAGATCTTTGATTTTGCATTTTTCAACGAACAACACGAAGAACGGCGGTGTAACCACCGTCGTTCATGGTGAAACCATCATGTTTGACCTAGGGAAATCGCACTGAGTCATCGATCAGTCGACTGTTGCCTTGCATCAGTTGACTGATGGGTCTATCAGTCGACTAATGGATCTATCAATCGACTGATGACAATCATCAGTCAATTGTTGCATCTAAAATTGAGCTCGACTGCACATAACAGTCGACTGTCATAAATGACAGTCGACTGATGTGCTTAAAATTGAGCACAAAACCTTTCTTAATTGACTGAGCAGTCAATTGATGAACATCATTCGACTGTCATAAGTCATCAGTCGACTGGTGAGGTCGAGTTTGCGCACAGATGGTATTTTAGTCAATTGGAGCAATAGAGCAATCGACTGACTTAATCAGTCGACTGCTGTCAAGCACCAGTCGACTGGTGCTCATGAAATCATCCACAGAAGGTATTTTAGTTGATTGCGGTAGTCAACTGATGAATGTCAGTCGACTGTTGTGGAGTGTGGATGAGTTCAAGCACGTTTTGATGTAGGAAACTTCCGAAGGCCATAACTTTTCGCTCGGGATGAGTTTTTAGGCATTCTCAGTTGCGTTTCGAAGCTCGTTCAGAGCTCTACTTACTTGGGGGTTACCCCCTGTAATAGCTTGTTTCGGGCCTTAAAAACATCATTTAGTGCATTTTTGGAGGCTCCGAAGTTTTTAGTCCGATGTTATGGTCGTTTTCTACATCATAAGGCTACTAAAGTACAGTTGAGTTTACTAGATTTTCTAAAGTATCTATTTATACATATGATTTTATTCCAAACTAATAATTATCACCAAAGTCAGAACTATTAGTGAGGTTTAGGATATACTGTGTTGATAGATGTATGTTTATGCTAAATATAATTGGCCCAAAGGAAAGTTATGTTTATGTTAGACATATGTTAGGAATGGTTTACATATAAAGAACAATTTTTATTTATAAATTTTATTGATCATGCACAAAAGATGTCGGCCCAAAGGAAGACACTTTGTGTGGAAGATCAATAGCTTGATCAATTCTGTTGATCGTATGCACAAAATATCGACCCAAAGGAAGGTATTTTGTTTGATAGAGAAATAAGTTAATAAATTCTATTATAGATCATACCCACAAGGTGTCAGCCCAAAGGAAGGCATTTTGTGTGGTAGATCAAGGATTTGTAAACCATAGACTCAGACAGATATAGCTCATATAAGGGATAATTGAGTTATACATATCATGTGTCGGCCCAAAGGAAGGCACACGATGTGGCCAACGAAAATTATCATGAGCTATAATTAAGAGAGTACCTCTAATAAGTTACATTGCAGTCCAAAGACTAAGTGTAATGTTATACTTGGTATCTCATTTAGCCCATATAAATTTACACATGTGTATTATACATATTATTAATGATTATTATCTCTTTATGTTCTTGGCATTATATAATATTCTTGTATTTTTTTTCTTTCTTATACAGTGAACTCACTAACTACCCACATAGCAAATATTCCTACACTCACCGGTACTAACTTTAACCAGTGGAAAGAATATGTAATAGTGGTCTTGGGATGCATGGGCTTGACTATGCATTAAGATATGATCGTCCTGCCCCTCTGACTAGTTCTAGAAAGAGGAGAGGACTCAGTTTGAATGGTGAGAGCACTATAATCATATGAGTATAAGCATTATGAAGTTATCCATCCCAGAAGCTATTAGAGGCTCTATAATTGAACAAGTGGATGCCAAGGTTTTCTTGAGTCAATTAGCAGATCGATTCACTTCAAGTGAAAAGGTCAAAACAAGTACACTCTTGTCAAAGTTAATTACTATGAGATATAAAGGAAAGGGAAATGTCAGAGAGTAAATTATGGAGATGTCAAATATTGCCACAAGACTTAAAGCATTGAAGCTAGAAGTGTCTGAAAGCATGTTGGTACATTTTGTATTGTTGTCTCTACCTGCACAGTTCACACCCTTCAAAATAAGTTACAATACTCAGAATGAGCAGTGGACATTAAATGAGCTTATAGCTCAATGTGTGCAAGAAGAGGAGAGACTGAAGTGAGAGACATCAGAGAGGTCTAATCTGGCATCCAATACTCAAGGAACCAACAATAAAAGAAAGAGAAACAATCTCAAGGGGAAAGCAAAGCAAACTGTAAATATAGGCAAAAGGAACAAGAAAAAGTGACTACTTGTTATTTTTGTAAAAAGAATGGCCATGTCAAGAAAGAATGTCCTAAGTACATTAATTGGCATATTAAGAAAGGTAATTTGTTAAAGTTGTAAGTCAATTTCAACTTCCATACATATAGACACTTTGTAGATAGATGCTGGTACACCTACTCACATTAGTGTCTCTATGTAGGATTGCCTCCTCTACAGCTGACTACCTCTTGATGGTAAAAGACACATCATTACTGAAGGTAGGAAGCAAGCTGGAGTAGTAGCATTAAGTGTTTTTTGTTTTATATTTAGTTTAAGGAACTATGTCAATTTGGATTTGGAAAATAATGTATCATCTTTTAGACGAATATTTATTTCTATTTTCTATTTGAACAAATAAAGTTTTCCTTGTTCATTTAGAAATAAAATTTTCAATATTTTTTGAATTCAATAGTTCCTTAATTGATAAACTATAAAGTCTTCTAAACACTTATATGTCTATTAGCAATAAATAAATGTATATTGGAAGTACGAAGCTTGACTAACAAGAAATTCATTTGAAGGTTAAAATACTTATCTAAATAACTCCGAGAAGAATTCTTGATTTCCTTAACATTGCAGACCATGATGTTTGCATAGAGTATGTTAAAGGAAAATCAATTAACAAATTACTTTTATGAGTGTGAGATTATGGTTTAGTGCACCATGCATGATATTCATTATCAGAATGGTGTGATTGAGCAAAGGATCTAAATCCTATAGGTTATGGTGTATAGAAGATGATTTACACTTCTTTACCAAACACCTTATGGGATGAAACACTCACTCATGGTTTTAGTTACCTATTACTAAAGGCAGTAATCTAAATCCTATACATCTAGGATTGTTCAGTTGTTAAACATTATGAAACTGAACTTAAAGAATTATGAGCTGCCATTTAGTATTATATTTAATCCACCCCTTGAGATTCTTCTTCTGTATAGGAAATGCTAAATTTACTTAAAAAAAGTGGGAGCATTAAGCTCATGGACGTGTCATTTAAAGAGGAGAGCATTAGTGATCCTATTAAGGATACTATAGTTGTAACTAGTAGGGGTTTGATATCTTGTGTAGAAGTTGCACATCTAATAGGAATAGTATACTATGACATCCAACCACTTTAAACAAAATGCCACTAAGTAAATCTACTAGGGAAAGTAAATAATCTTGTTTGACATTGGGTTAAAAGATGATTCTTCATTTTTTCAAAAGGTCAAACAGTATTCTAACCCTAGAAAATGCATGAGCTGAAGTCTATGGTAATGAATGGCATATAGAAGCCAGTCGAATTTTTTGAGAACCAAACAAGATTAATAGGACAATGTCGAAAGCATGTCTTGTAACCAAGGGATTCACTCAGTAAGTGAATATAGATTACAAAAGAGACTTTCTCGTCTATGTCAGTGAAAGACTCTATAAGAGTAATCATGACACTGATAGCTCATTGCAATTTAAGCTACATTAAATGGACATTAAGACTATGTTCTTTATTGGGAACATTAAGGAATCAATGTATATAGTGCATCCATAGAACTTTGAATCTTATGATTCAAAACGCCTAGTATACAATCTAAATAAGTCCATTTATGATTTAAAATTTTGCATTTCATTATTAGTACCATAAATTTTGATAAGGAGGTTACCTCATTCAGGAGTGGAGGGAAACCTATCGATCAGTTAAAATATATATCAAGTTCAGTGGGAGTTATCCTTAAACTCAAATATAACGAGTCTCATATATGCACAGGAATGTACACATTTAATTTAGTGTACATTGTGGGAATGTTGGGCAAACAATTGAATAAAGCACTGTAAAAGGAAATATATAGTATCTTTTAATAAATTATTTAAATATTCACATAGCGAAGATCTCATTACCTGGTAGTGATTAGATATTAAGACTTCGTATTTTGATGGATGTCTGGACGATGAGAGGTTTACATTAGGAAATATCTTCATGTTGTACGGAAGAGCTATCATTTGGAAAGTGTCAAACTGACACTGATAGCTACCTCAATAATGAAGAATGAATTAGTAAACTGTTATAGAACATCCAATATGGTTGTAGTTTTTTTTATCACAGGGTAAAGATCATTTGGGGCCTTGATGGCTATTTGGGATCAATTGTGATAATAAAGCTGTGAAACTTTAGGCCAAGAACAACTATGGCATGTCGACTTCATTGTATATCGACATAAAGTGTCAAACGGTTAAAAAAAAGAGTTCAGAGTGGTCAAAGCTATGATAGATCATATTAAGATAGACTTTATATCCATTATCAGTGTGGGTTAAAAATGGGGGTTCTTCATATGGATAAAGCACCCATCAAGTGAGAGTTTATATTACTTTATTATCTAGGATGCTCTATAATCAAGACACATGTATATTTTTATTTCTGATGTGTACACTAAGATAAGAAAATATAATACATGTGTAATTTATGTTTGACATTCTGTATAAAGACATCACGATTTACTAATGCGGTTAGCATATGGTGATTGTAAATATGATGTAAAACTCTACTTTGAGTCATGAGTCTAGATCATGGTTTGCTGATGCGGTTTAACATATGGTGCTTGAAGAGATGATCATGACCCTATCCTGGGTCATAAGGAGGATCATTTGGGAATTGGCATGTGCATATCACATTTCATGCAATTCTCATACTATATATCCACATCTGATCTATGTCATTGATGACATTGGTGTTGTGATTACTGATGGGTCTTGCTATCGATTACATATATGGAGTAGCAACGATCACTATAGTCCTATACCAATGAAGTTGATGGGCCAGATTGATTTAGTTCAATATGGCATAATGAGCTCAACTAAAGAATTTCGAACATATGTTACATTCAGAATCTCATGTTGATACACGCGAACGCAATCTCAAATCTCACGACGGAGACCGTCGAGGACTCAAAGTGCACACTCGCGCTCAATGCCCACAAGTGCACAGGTGTCGTCATGTAATAATATAGATTATCGATCCCATAGGGACTGAGATTCGAGTACCTATCTATTCGGTGGACGTTATTGTTCGAAAATCGATTCTAATGGTTGCGGTTCAGAGGGTTGTCGGTAGTCCTAACTCTAGTACGGTGTCATACGGAGGAAGAGAAGGGATGCTACAAGTCTTTAGATGGATTTTAGGATTTCGTTTTTGTTTGTGTCGTAGAACACGTTGTAAATTGGGTTATGTCTAGGTTCCTAGCTACGGTTTTGTGGAAAGGACATCATACACTCCCCCGATGAGCCTTCGCATCTATCGGAAGCTACCTCTGTCATTACCAGGTCAACCCCTGGCCTTAGGATGGGATAGTCAGTACGAGGATGCTGAATCGATCCCTGCGATGAGTCAAAAACGGGGCATGTTTTCTACTCTATCGCATCCTTCTACCCACGGTTACGGGAGATGAGGCCAACCCCTAGGTTCCTCCTTAATGTTGGGGATCGAAACGGCCGGCTAGAGGGGGGTGAATAGCCCTCGTTCATTGGATGTCGTATTTTGCTCATCTACAAAATGTTAGCGCAAGCGGAATATGCAAATACAAACAGATAAAGACAAAGCAAATAGAAAAAACAATACAACCAATGCAAACACCGAGATGTAATGTGGTTCACGGCTACGCCGCTAATCCATGGTCCGATTCGTCCACGGTGAATCACTCCATAATCTATCCACTAGATCTCTCCTTTGAACAAAGCTAGGTGGAGGTAACCTCTTTACACAAAAACACTCCTCTTACAAATATAATGGAAATAAGCTCAAGTAAGAGGATGGAAAGCTTTAGGGAACTTTGGGAGAGTATTAGAGCATAAGCATTAGCCTCCCAAAGCCCCATCCCCTTCCTTTTTATAGAGGAAGAGGGTTTCTTTCCGTTGACACAGGATCAGTCGACTGATGCCCTCGATCGATCGGTGATCTCTCATTACCAATAACGGCCGCTTTCCGCGTTGGATTCCATCCAGCGGTATTGCATCGATCGGTGATATTACCATCGATCGGTGGTGCTCGATCGATCGAGTCCTCAACGAGGTCAACTCCATTCGCCCGTGCGGTGCCATCGATCATTGCCATCCTTGGCGGTCGGTGCTCGATCGATCATTGTCGATCCATGGCGATCGGCCGCTTAAACAAATGCCCATGAGTCGGACACCCGGTCGAACCCAATCGACTCGAAGCGATCATTGCCATTCCATGGCGGTCGGTGTGTCGAAAATCTCATCCGACACTTAGCCAAATGGCCAAGTTTCACCTACGAGCTACTACCCCTTCCCGGGTTACATTCGCTCACTCTCATCCCTCGGAGTCCCTCGCCTTCGAAGTTCTCTTCGTTCTCGGCCACGTCCCTCGGCAGCATCAGGCGCATGGCTCTGTAATGCTCCTTCGCGTCTCTTGCCTCGAAGTTTACTTCCTCCGGCTTCACTCCAAGCTTCTCGTCCGGCGGTCCCTCGGATGCTCCAAGCGTACGACTTCCGCAAAGCAATCCTTCACCGACTCAAGGACCAAGTCATGAGATGTGAAACTCGTCACGGCTCTATGTGCGAATTACTAAGTCCTGCACGACTTCAACGCACATATCAAATCAACATAACAAACTAACTTAAACCCTTTGCCACACACATCAAAACCTAATCATGGCAAGAGATTGCCCTAACAATCTCCCCCTTTTTGATGTGTGGCAATCCGTTTAAGTTAGGAAAAAACATTTGATAAAAATTCTAAGGTAAAAGCATGTAAACATAAACATTGATATAGCAACATGAAACTCTTCCTTAATCCATGTAACTCTCTCTACAAATTCTTCCCCTATCATAATTAACTTAAACATAATATTTTCTCCCCCTTTGACACCATCAAAAAGATTAACACTAAGTTATAAACTCATGGCATCAAGTCTAATAGAAAGAAAATACCAAACATTAGTCTAAAACTTGAATTCGGCCTTTACTGTTCTGATTTTCAGGCCATCAATCGACTGGTTCAGACTACCAGTCGACTGGCACGCGAATTTCAGAACTTTCTGATTTTCGGACCGAATTTCAGAAATGTATTAAAAATAATAAAAAAATCAAAAAATCATGAAATTTGGGGAACATATTTTTTGTAAGTATATCTATCAATGAAAAATAGTTTTTCATGAAAAATCATTATATTTTCTGATATTTGCCAAAAATCCAAAAGCTTTAAAACTCACTAGGTTTTTGATCATTCTAGTATCAAGTTTAACACCTAGTCTTGATTCCAATTGTTTCAAAACATGAATACATAGATTTTAGATTAAGAAATTGTTTTGAAAACATATGAAATATCCAACCATGATCTTTGGGCAATATGTCTATGAATTAAACATAAGTCTTCCCCATGATTGGTCTATTATTGCTATTTTGATACTTTAAATGACCATCTAAATGCCATAGACATTAGTGGACATTTGTATCATCCTAACATCTCACTCATGCTAAGTTTTCAATCATGGTAGCCTATAGTGAGTGTGAGATGTATCCTAAAGGGTATTTGTATACACTTAACCATTTATATTCATGCAATTCTATCAAGGTTAAGTATCACCCTAACAATCCACATGATCATAATGGCATATATGAATGAATTCTACATTATGATCATGAAATACATGTATTCATCAAATTATAATCATGCATTAGGTATTATATCATGATCATAAGCAAAATATCACCTAAGGCATGATTTAAACCCTATTTCTCATGATGATGTGCCAAATTTCAAAATCATAAATCATGATTGCAAACATACATAGCAATTACATTAATCATCATGATTTAAGCATTATTAACTATTTATAGGCACGTTATCATCACCTAACACTATTTAAAAATGTTGTCCCGCCATCCTAAGTCAACCAAAATATGATCTAGGTCAATTGCATATGGTTGACTACCCTAGGGGTTTTCTAACCCTTAAGGATGGATTTTGGAACCCAAAATAGGTTCTTTCCTATGGGGTTCACTAAATACTCCTTGGGGATCCATTTTCTAGCTATTACCTTCTTCTTATCTTGTCCCCTAGAAATTAGGCATTTATAGGCCTTTTCATTTTTCTTTTCTTTATATCCAAGGCCTTTTTTTATTAAAGCTAGCTCTTTGGCTCCCTATGATCATGTTCAAGGTGTTTGAGCCAATAGTGAATTTTTCTACGGTTTTTGTCAAATAATCTACCTTTTCCCCTAAAGCCCTATTTTCATCCATACATGCATCACTAACATTAAATGGCATATATTCATGTGAGCATGCATCATCATTACAAGAAGAAATATTTTCATTTTCATTTAAGCATGCTTTTTCTAGTTTATTTTCTAAGTCCTTAATTTGATCTAGCATGCTTTTGTTCTTCTTCTTAGCTCTAAATAAGTCCTTAGTGAGGCTAGAAATCATAGACATAATTTGCTTAGGGGGTAGATTTGTTACCTCACTTACCAAATCCTCTTCTTCGGATGAGGAGGATGTAGAGGCTCCCCCTTCACTTGAGTTCTCTCCACTTGAGCTTG
This sequence comes from Wurfbainia villosa, assembly GCA_025175895.1. Taxonomy (NCBI): domain Eukaryota; kingdom Viridiplantae; phylum Streptophyta; class Magnoliopsida; order Zingiberales; family Zingiberaceae; genus Wurfbainia; species Wurfbainia villosa. The sequence continues at coordinate 44,004,396 of CM046003.1, forward strand.
ATTCTTCATTTTTGGTGGAGGAGCAATCCAAGTCATCGAAAGCCATCAATGCAAGGTTGGAGTAGACTTGTTCCTCTTCTTCGGATGAGGATGAGGAAGAAATATCATCCCATGTCTTGGCTTTGAAAGCTTTGGCCTTCCCCTTTTCCTTTGCCTTCTTTTCCTCTTTCTTCTTGCTCCCCTTTTTCTTCTTCTTTTCTTCTTTCTTCTTCCTCTCTTCTTTGCTCTTGTTTAGGAGAGGACAATTGTCCCTTATGTGTCCCTCTCCTTGGCAATTGTAGCATATGACCTTCCCCCTTGGTCTTCTATTCCTATCATTAGACTTATTAAATCTAAAACCTTTTAATGCATGTCTTACCCTCCTTACCATATAGGCTTCTTCGGTGCTATCCATGGAGGAGGAGGAAGAGGCTTCATCATCGGAGGAGGAGGGGATCTCTATCTTCTTCTTTCCCTTGTTTGCTATTAGTGCCACTCCCCTTGAAGGTTGAAACTTTGGCTCTTCTTGTATTCCTTCAAGCCTCGTTTCGTGGAGCTCCATTGTTGAGAAAAACTCCTCCAAGGTACTTACTTCCAAGTTCTTGGAGATGTAAAACGAATCCACCATGGAGCTCCATCTTGAGGACCGGAGAAAGGCATCTATGGCCTTCATTACCATATCCCGGTTGGAGAGCTTTTCACCTACACTTGTCAAACCGGTTAGAATTTCCTTAAATCTAGAGTGTAGGGATTTTACCTTCTCTCCCTTTTCGAGTTTGATATTGAACAATTGGGAGCGAAGGACATCTCTCCTTGCTAGCTTTGCCTCAGATGTGCCTTCATGGATCTCTATTAATTTGTCCCACATTTCCTTGGCGCTAGCACACTCTCCTATCCGGTTGACTTCTTGTTGGGGGAGGACATTGTATAGATGATGCTTGGCCTTTGAATTTGCCAAGTATTCTTCTCTTTGCCTCTTGCTCCACCTTGATTTTTCCAATGGCTCCCCATCTTCGTTCCTAGGCAACTCGAAATCGTTTTCCATTATTAAAAGGATTTCAAAGTAGGTTTCGAAGAATACCTCCATTCGCTTCTTCCACCAAGAGAATTCGCCGTCGAACTTCGGTGGGTGGATGTTGGAGCCGGCCATTTTGAATGTTGCTTGTTGTGGCGGTTAGTCCTCGACAAGCTTTCCTTGGTTATGATACCACTTGTTGGGGATCGAAACGGCCGGCTAGAGGGGGGTGAATAGCCCTCGTTCGTTGGATGTCGTATTTTGTTCATCTACAAAATGTTAGCACAAGCGGAATATCCAAATACAAAAAGATAAAGACAAAGCAAATAGAAATAACAATACAACCAATGCAAACACCGAGATGTAACGTGGTTCACGGCTACGCCACTAATCCACGGTCCGATTCGTCCACGGTGAATCACTCCGTAATCTATCCACTAGATCTCTCCTTTGCACAAAGCTAGGTGGAGGTAACCTCTTTACACAAAAACACTCCTCTTACAAATATAATGGAAATAAGCTCAAGTAAGAGAATGGAAAGCTTTAGGGAACTTTGGGAGAGTATTAGAGCATAAGCATTAGCCTCCAAAAGCCCCATCCCCTTCCCCTTCCTTTTTATAGAGGAAGAGGGTTTCTTTCCATTGACATAGGATCAGTCGACTGATGCCCTCGATCAGTCAATTGATCCCGTAGCCGTTGCCCAATAACGGCCGCTTTCCACGTTGGATTCCATCCAGCGGTGTGCTATCGATCGGTGATATTACCATCGATCGGGGTGCTCGATCGATCGAGTCCTCAAGCGAGTCAACTCCATTACGTGCCGTGTTATGCAGTGCCGATCGGTCGTATGCGTCCCTTGCGATCGATGATGACAGCGATCGCTGCCCGATCCATGGCGATCGGCCATCGCTGGGTCAAATGCCCATGAGTCGAGACACGGTCGAACCCAATCGACTTCGGATCGATCATTGCCATTCCATGGCGATCGGATCGTGCTCGAAATCTCATCCGACACTTAACCAAATGGACAAGTTTCACCTACGAGCTACTACCCCTTCCCGGGTTACATTCGCTCACTCTCATCCCTCGGAGTCCCTCGCCTTCGAAGTTCTCTTCGTTCTCGGCCACGTCCCTCAGCAGCATCAGGCGCACGGCTCTGCAATGCTCCTTCGCGTCTCTTGTCTCGAAGTCTACTTCCTCCAGCTTCACTCCAAGCTTCTCGTTCGACGGTCCCTCGGATGCTCCAAGCGCACGGCTTCCACAAAGCAATCCTTCACTGACTCAAGGACCGAGTCATGAGATGTGAAACTCGCCACGGCTCCATGTGCGAATTACTAAGTCCTGCACGACTTCAACGCACATATCAAATCAACATAACAAACTAACTTAAACCCTTTGCCACACACATCAAAACCTAATCATGGCAAGATATTGCTCTAACACTTAATTCCCTTAAATCTTTTATACGAGGGTTGTTACCCCTCGTATCGGCTAAGCAGAGTGACTAGAAAATCAAAATAATAGCTATAGATCTAACAAAACACCAATTTGCAAATATATATTCAAGAATGAAAAGATATTTGAACCAACATATTCTAACTCAACACAAACTACTCCCTAGTCCTAGAATCAGAGAATCTACTCCATGAATGCGAGGAAAGAAACACAATGCATTGTCAAATTCAAATATACAGGATAAAGCATGGTAAGAATATAAATTACAATGCGTTGAGGCTCTTCTCTCGGGCATTAAGGTGCAGAACTTGAATCTCGAGCAGCTTCCTTCCTCCCCGTTGCGAGTTTCCAAAGATTTTTAGGGCTTCGAAGTGTTGTCCCAACCGTCATGCCTCTCCCCTAGGGTTTGGGTGTGGCTTTCCTTATATAGATATTAGGTCGGCTCTTCAAGAAATTCGGAAAAAGACCTAATCGTGCCAAAATGTTGGGCCGCCACACGGCCGTGTGTAGCCCTGTGGTGGCCAAACTCGAGCCTCGGACACGACCGTGCGTAGTCACATGCCCTGGCCATGTTCCCTACTACATCTAGCTGCCAAATGCTCATTTTCGCTCCGAAAGTGCATCATTTTCCCCATGAAATGTTATCCTACATACAAAAGTATAAAGAGCAGATCTCTGAACCAGAAAATAGGAAATGCATGCAAAACAAAGTAAAATATGCATGAAACAAATATAAAATGAAATGAGATGTGAGCGAAAACTACTCCTAAAATTCTATATGTTTTGCTCACATCAATTCCCTCAAACTTAGATCTTTGCTTGTCCTCAAGCAAACCTCAGTGCTATGAAATTTTAAAAAGGTATTGTTCCATACTTAGCATGTTAACTAGATTTATCAAGTGGTATTTTCAATCAAAGCAAAATAGATGTGTTCTAAAAATTCACTAAGTTAGCTCCTCGTGCATGTGCCAAGCGAATCTTCTTAGGGGATACTCATTCCATGGTAAGTTAAGTCGTCATCTTATAGCTTTTATAAGGTCTCCGACTCTTAGGCACTTACCTTTCCAAAGCGAGGGTCATTCCCTAGATCTAGCACAAAGTCTCAAAGGCGTGATCGATATTGAGAGAAATTGGTAGGTATTTCCTCAGTAACCTAACTCGGTCTCAAAGGTGCACCTAACCATTTCCATCCATGACAACTATTTTTTTATCCCTCATAATCTTTTTCTTTCATTTTTTTTTTCTTACTCTCTTTTTCTTTATTTTTGTCTTTTCTTATTCCATTTTGTTTTCTTTCTTTTTTTCTCTCTCTCTCTTGGGATTTTGATTTTTTCGAATGGGCTTCCATAATCCGAGCATTTCCAGTAACTAAAATATTAAATCTAGAGTCACCTATGGATTCCAAAGTACTAGACTACTGAGATGAATCATAACTAGGTACGTACTAGATTTTTCCTTTCAGAATGTTCGTCATGTGTAGGTGTAAAAATAAAAGCTAACCAGTGTAAGTCTAGAAGATTCATTAGAGCAAATAAAATAAAATACCACAAGGTAAATGAAGTTAAGCTACACATGGAAACAACTCATGAAGAAACTTTTTAAAAATACTACTGAGACAACTTTTATAGATAGCAAAAATTAAGTGCTAAAAGAAACTAAGCAACCTATGCATGAACAAATGAATGCTAACAATAATGCAAATATCAGGAAAGAAACTACTCCTAGAAACAAAATAAATCAAAACTTGGCCCCCCCCCCCCCCCGACTTAAGCGAAGCATACCTCTAGTATGGTGGATGAGGTGGAAAGTCTGGCATATGGTATTGAGCCGCTGATGCCACATGTACATGTGGTCGATCTAAGAGTTGGTGGATGCAGCGGATGCTCGGTGCTTCTCCTCCCGGGCCCACTGTGCCTGCTGAGCGTGCATGTGTTGTCGCATCTCCTGACGGTGGGTGGCCTCATCCTGACGACTGACAGTCTCCTCCTGGAAGTAGATGTGGGCCTCATCATAGAACTCCTCAACCCACTGGAAGTTCTCCCGGAAGCCCTGAAACTCTACCTGCATGTAGGCGTCCTACTCCTCCCATCGCTGCCTCTACGTCTGTTGCTCGGTATATATGTCATCGAGGCACGATCGAAACTCTAAAAAATCATAGGCAAATGTACCTGCATCCTACTCAAAAGTACAAAAAGGTGGCGGTGCAGGTGCAGGCTCATGTCGACGTGGACTAGGTGGGTTCCTATATGTGTGTGGACTGGAGGAAGAGTGATGTACAGGGAGAGAGATAGGTACCGAAGTGGATGGTCCCTCGTATGGTGGGGAAGATGGTTCCATATGGCTAGGGCAAAGGAAATCAAAGCACACGACATGTTAGGGGTGAAAACACACGGCTTGGCCCTCTTAAACCCCACGCGCTACGGCCGTGTGAAAACACACGGCCAGGTCGTGTGCGCCGCTGAGGGTCGGGGGCACGACCGTGTGAAAACACACGACCAGGTCATGTGTCCCCCGTTTCCTTCTCACAGTGCATAACAGTCCAAATTCTCCTTACTCGCTCAGCCGTGTAGGTTCAAAGTGATTTTACTTTTACCTAGTAGGTTCTTTCTGGTCCTAATTCGTGTTCGAATGCTAAACGAAATGGGAATCAAAGTTCAAATTAACCAAATAAATGCAATACAATAAAAAGAACACATAAAAACTAAACTTGGGTTGCCTCCTAAGAAGAACTTTGTTTAAGGTCTTTCAGCTCGACCACACTCCATTATTTTTAACTTGGCTTCGGAGGCTCTGTAAACCTCCATTCATCCATCTCGGTGTTGACATCATGTGGGCTCAGCTTTATCTTGCCGATTGTGTAGTCGTCCAAGAAGGGAGCTCTACACTCTGACAGATTGAAGAGGATGATCTCCCCATCTACCTCCAAGGAGATCTTGTGTGCCTTTATGTCTATGCATGCCCCCATAGTCACCAGAAAGGGTCTTCCCAAGATGATGGGATTATGAGAATTTGGTCCTATGTTGAGTATGATAAAATCTGTGTGTATCACGAAATTCTTAATGACCACAGGTACATTGCTAGCATGCCGACGAGTTCCTTAACTGAGTCGTCTCCCATACAAATACCAAGGTTCGCTGGTTGGATCCCATTCAGTCTCATCTTCAGAGAGAGTGTGTAGGGCATTACACTGACTGATGACCCTTAGTCGCACAGTGCTTCATCGAAGCTTTCCCCATAAATCGAGCATGGTATAACAAATTCTCCAGGGTCCTCAAGCTGCGGTGGAATCTTATCTTCAATTTCAGCTTGGTCAGGTAGGGTGGAAATCATGGTTGCACGCCCCTTGGCGAATCTGTTTCTCTATGCTACTCTCTAACTGCACACTCCCTCTTCCTTGAGTTGACTCGACTCGGGTAATGATGGAGAACTATCCATAGGTTGCGATATGGTTTGGGTGATCTGGGCCACTTGTGTTTCTAACATCCTCGTGTGACTTGCAAGATCGTCAACAGTGGCCTTCAAATCCTTAAGTGACTTGATGTGAGCAAAACATATAGGGTTTTAGGAGTAGTTTTCACTCACATCTCATTACATTTTATGTTAGTTTTATGTATATGTCACTCTATTTTGCATGCATTTCCCATTTTCTGGTTCGGAGGTCTGCTCTTTGTACTTTTATGTGCATGATAGCATTTCATGGGAAAACAGTGCATTTTTAGAGTAAAAATGGAGAAATTTGTGGAGCACGGACCTTAGGGAACATGCATTGGCCATGTCCCAAGACTTGGGCATGTTTCCGAAGCAAAACGGATCAAAACAGAGGCTCTAGAAAAACACACGGCCAGGCCGTGTGAAAACACACGACCGTGCATTTTTTTCAGCTCAATTTCCAACCGAGATTTCACCTGTTTTCCAGCCTTGCACATGTAGGGATGTATACTGAAAAGTCTATCTTTTGTATGAATATCTTTATTTTGAAATAAGAATCACATGATCATTGTTTGCATATTTTTATGCATATTGTCTAATACGTTACATTGTAGATAACATGGTGTGTGGTGTCACATGGGAGATCATGTTATCGGCTCCTTGTAAAGTATGAGTAAAGACTCACAACTGAGATGGCTTTGGACAAACCATCGGAATGGTTGTAGAGTGATTTGGTATTGGTTTGTCTTGACCATAGAATCACACTAGTGCACTTTGTGTGTATTGAGCAGGACCAACTTAGAGGTGATTCGATTTATTGCTGACTACATAATCGAATCAGACCTCAGATATTATTTTATACATGCTCTTAATCCCGATATAATAAACAGGCACATATACTTAGTAGTCATCTCTTTGATTTACCAATGGGCGAGATTTATAGATTAAATTGATAGGCTCGGTAAGTTGGGAGATGATATTATTTATATGGTGTGTCGTTGATTATAGGAGGAAACCGTGTCCTATATATTAGGATGATGATGTCCCCTTGAGGAGCTCATAAGGTTCATCATGTAAACCCTGCAGGTGGACTTGGTCCGGCATGATGAAAAGGTTGAGTGGTACTACTCAAGGAGTTAGATGTTGATTAATTAATGGTCAGTAAATTAATTAATCGATGGACATTCGAGATCTTAAACACGGGGAGAAAATGTACAAATAATATATGGAGCCCATATTATCATATGGGGGTTGGTGAGGTAGATCAATGATGATCCTTTAGTGGATTGGATCATCATTAGTGGATCGGACTTTATGTGGGCTTGATCCATGGGTGGCCAAGATCCAACTCCTCCTCATGGTCCCGAATGTAGCCTATTAACACCTCATGAAGCTTAGATCCAATGGATAGAAACAAAACTCTAGATCCAAAAGTAGAGATTAAATCTCTAGATCCGACGATTGAGATTAAATCTCTTGATTCGACGGTTGAGATTAAATCCCTAGAACCAATGGTAGAGATTAATCCAAGGCATAAACCCAACTCTATAAATAAGGCTTATTGGCTTGGGCGGCAAGATAATGATGAAGGGATTAGGGTTTGTCCCTTGGGCAGCAACCAATCCTAATTAGATTAGGATTGGGAGTGGGGGCTAGGGTTAGGGTTTTGGGATTAGAGTGGGCGGCAACAAGAAGATGAAGTTTTTCCTTCTTCCTAAGGTTGGCTGGCCCCTATTCTTCTTCCCTCTACCTTGGCTTGTGCTCATCCTAATCTTCTTCCCCACATCCATGGCCGGCCATAAGGAGAGCTAGGATTAGGGTTTGGAGGCTTAGGGTTTAGGAGGCTTGGGTGGCACCAAATAAGGAAGTAGTTTGGTTTCTTCTACCTCTCCTTTAGTGGCCGGCTCCCACAGCCCTTTCCCATCCCTTGGCTGGCATCCAAAGACCCCTTCTCCTTCTCCTTAGGTGGTGGAAACAAGATATAGGGCTTTCCCTTGGTGTCTTGGCCGGTTTCCACCATTATCTCCTTCTCCTTGTTGGCCGGCGGCAAGCATTCTCCTTGTTGCTTGTTGGTTGGCTATAGAAAGGAGAAGAGCTTTGTTTCTATTATTTCTCTTGCTTTGGAAGAGCAAGGAAGGAAGATTTGCGATCTAGGAGCTTCGACTCTTGGTTGTTTGGGCAATCCTTTTTGTCTAGGATTAAATTTTTTTTAATCCGGGGACATCGAGGGGATCACCATGAACAAACGACCAAGGTGAAGTGGGAAGCGAAGTTTCCCCTCACGGACTCGATAAGCTAAAACCATTAAATTAGTGGGAGAGCTTCCGGGCAAAAACCTTCAATTGGTATCAGAGCTAAGGTTTTTGGTTTTGTGTATTTAGGATTCGGTTAATTTTTATGCACTTTTCAATATATTATATGTGTCGGATAATAGTAGGATATGCATAGTTTAACTCTTTGGTTGTAGGCATAAGATCCTACTATTATGGCCATATGTGTGTATGTGATTGTATGTGTGTAAATATTTATTTTGTTGAATCCTCGGGGTTGACGAGGCTAGTATTTGATTTTTTTTAAAATTAGATACGACATTGTTTAGCCACTCTTTATTTTAGTTTACTTTCGATCTAAATTTCATGTACACTCCCTCGTGGAGTATAGGATCGATGGATGTAAATTAAAATAGGTTTTAGTCTTGACTCGGATCTCCGGATGGCTTGTACATGGCGTAGGAGAAGCGGATGAGATGGCGATGCGACGGGAGACATATTGAAGACAAAAGGCATAATAGTTGGAAAATAATTTATTTTTCATATTTATTACTTTTTGTTTGATATACATGTCGTAGGCTAGGAAAATTCCTAAATTTCAAATTACTAAGTGGGAGAGGGAAATTTTTATAAATTCCCACGACCTCCATTACGATTTGACATGTGATGCAAGCAAACTTGCGCATCGGCTCTGAGTGCCTTCCTCCCCATCAGATGAGTTTGTTTGCGGATCACAAGGTCGAATATGGTTATAGGAAATTATTAAGGAGCATGTGTACTTGCCCATCGTAAGGCACATAACCCGAGATAAGTACCTTGGTACCGAGTAATGGTGAACACTTAGATACAAATATAAGTATCCTCCCCATCGGAGTCACTGCTTTTATTTGTAGGACCAAAGAGGAACCAACTATTAATTTTACTTGTCAAAAAGTTAGGTTGATAAGATAGTAAAATTAATGGGTAAAACCCCCTCTTACAAATGTAGAATTCGTATACGTCCATACTATCGTGGCATACGATATTCTCGGTGTTTTGAGGTGTTGGTTGATTTTGAAATTTTATTGTTTGAGGAATCAATAATTTTTTAAAATCTACAGTAATGATCTATGTGATTCTTAGGATTTTCAAAAATAACTTTCAGTCCACTTACTATGATACTAAAGGAAATAAACTTACTGTACCCAAATAATATTGATTGGAAAAGAATCTAGATATTGTCTTAACTGCTGAGGAGTACAAATATGTACTCTTCGAAGAGGGTCCTCCTAAGCCTGCGAATGAGCTGGAAGTCCTTGGAGCTGAGATCGATGGGGAAACCCAGGTTGATATCATTCTCCAATCGACAGAAAGGCTTGCTCAGGCTCAGGTCATGGTTGCTCAGAAGGTTTCTACTTCTAAGACGAAAGGTAAGAAGAAGAAGAAATAAGATGGAGCAAAGGTGGTGGGAGGATCTCAGGGCAAGTACTTCGCTTGCAAGAAGGATGGACATTGGAAGAAGGACTGTCCTATTCCAAAGGAAGAACAAAGGTATATCCTTTGGTCTAGTCGTTGAAACATGGTTAGCGGTATTATCTACCGGCACCTGGTGTATAGATACGGGAGCCACTGATCATGTCTGCAATACTTTGCAAGGGTTCAAGGAAACTCAACGACTAGCTAAAGGGAAGATTACCGTTTACTTGGGCAATGCCATGAAGGTGGCAGCTATTGCAGTGGGAGAAGTTTTATTTATCTCTTGAGAAAAATAAAACTTAGGTTCTGGAAAATTCCCTTTATGTACCTTTATTTAGAAAGAACTTAGTTTCAGTTTCTAAATTATTTATGGATGGATATTCTATTTCTTTTAATGACAGAGATGTTATAAAAAGGAATAGGAAGAATATCTATTCAGGTACATTTATAGGAAATTTGTACACACCTGAACCAAAACCTCCCACGATGCAAATTAAAGTTAATAACTCATCTTCTAATTCCAATAAGAGAAAAGAACCTTCGAAGATGAACCAAACATATCTTTGGCATCTTAGACTTGGTCACATTAACCTATGCAGAATTCAAAGGTTGATAGCTGATGGACCTTTGGGTTCATTAGTGGTGGAGGATCTCCCAACCTGTGAATCTTGCTTGGAGGGTAAGATGACCAAGAGGTCTTTTAAGGCCAAGGGGTATAAAGCCAAAGATGTGTTAGAATTGGTTCATTCTGATTTGTGTGGTCCTATGTCTATCTAGGCTAGAGGTGGTTTTGAGTATTTCGTCTCTTTTATAGACGATTCTCAAGATATGGATACATTTACCTGATGCGCCGCAAGTCTGAATGCTTTGACAAGTTCAAAGAATTCAAGGCTGATGTGGAGAAACGTCAAGGTAAAAGTATCAAGACACTACGATCTGATCGTGGTGGCGAGTACCTCTTGAGAGAGTTTAGGGATTACCTATCAGAGGTTGGGATTCAATCCCAATTGTCTGCACCTGGCACCCCCCAACAGAATGGTGTAGCAGAGCGAAGGAATATGACTCTTATGGAGATGGTTAGATCGATGATGAATTATTCTGAGTTGCAAGATTCGTTCTAGGGATATGCTCTAGATACGGCGGTGTACATTCTGAACTCGGTTCCATCTAAATCAGTGCCTTCTACTCCCATAGAATTGTGGACTGGACGAAAGCCTAGTCTAAGACATATTCGGATATGGGGGAGTCCAGCACATGTGTTGAAGGCAGATGCTGATAAGTTGGAACCTCGTACAGAAGTACGCATGTTCGTTGGCTATCCCAGGGGAGCGAAGGGTGGATTGTTTTATAGTCCTAGAGATCAGAGGGTGATCGTTAGCACGAATGCCAGATTTCTAGAGGAAGACTATGTGATGAGCCACAAGCCCAAGAGTAAAATTGTTCTGGAGGAGTTAAAAGGGGAAGTCACTTCTTTAGTACCACCGGTACAAGAGGATATACAGGTGATACCTCATCGTAGTGGGAGAGTTGTGAGACAGCCTGATAGATTCATGTTCTTGGGAGAATCTTCTGATTTGGTCCCTAGCGAACATGAACCTAATCCCTGGACATATGACGAGGCAATCCAAGATAAAGATGCAGTATCTTGGCAAAGTACAATGAATGCTGAGATTGAATCTATGGATTCAAATCAGGTCTGGGAGCTAGTAGAACCACCCGATGGTGTAAAAACCATTGGATGCAAGTGGATCTACAAAAGAAAGAGAGGAATAGATGGGAAGGTTGAGTCCTTCAAAGCAAGGCTTGTTGCGAAGGGATATACTCAGAAAGAGGGTATCGATTATGAGGAGACTTTTTCGCCGGTAGCCATGCTTAAGTCTATCTGGATTCTCTTATGAATAGCAGCTCATATGGATTATGAGGTGTGGCAGATGGATGTCAAGACAGCTTTCCTTAATGGAAGTCTTAAGGAAAACATCTATATGAAGCAACCAAAGGGATTCATTGCTAAGGGCAAAGATCATCTTGTATGTAAGCTTAATCGGTCCATTTATGGATTGAAGCAAGCTTCGAGGTCTTGGAACATCCGCTTTGATGAGGTAATCCAATCTTATGGATTTATTCAAAGTCCGGATGAGTCTTGTGTATACAAGAGATGTGACGAAAACGTAGTGGTATTTCTTGTACTTTACGTAGATGACATTTTGTTGATTTGCAACAATATTAAGGTGTTATCGGACGTAAGGGTATGGTTGTCCAAACAGTTTGATATGAAGGACTAGGGACAAGTGGGATACATCCTTGGGATCAAGGTTATTGTGCTTATCCCAAGCTTCATACATAGACACGATAATGGATGGTTTTAGCATGCAAAACTCCAAGAAGGGTTTTCTACCTTTCAGGCATGGAGTTCTTTTATCTAAGGAGATGTGTCCTAGATCATCTGAGGAGATAGAGAAAATGATGGCGGTTTCTTATGCTTCGGCAGTAGGAAGCCTCATGTATGCGATGTTATGTACGAGACCCGATATCTACTTTGTTGTGGGCATGATCAGCAGATATTAGAGTAATCCAGGACAGGGACATTGTACTGCGGTAAATCATATATAGAAGTGCCTGAGAAGGACTAGGGAATATATGTTAGTTTATCGGGCAGACCAATTACTCCCTGTGGGTTACATGGATTGCGACTTCCAATCAGACAAGGATAACAGTAAGTCTACCTCAGGTTTTGTATTTACTTTGGGAGGTGGAGCCATTGTATGGAGGAGTGTCCAGCAGAAATGCGTGGTGGACTCCACCATGGAAGCTGAGTATATGGCAGCCTCTGAGGTGGCCAAGGAAGCTGTGTGGCTCAGGAACTTCCTGATGGACTTTGATGTGATTCCTGGTTTGCCCAGAACTATCACAATTTATTGTGATAATAGTGGTGCAGTTGCAAACTCGAAGGAACCACGAGCCCATAAGGCTAGTAAACACATAGAGCGTAAGTACCACCTGATACGAGAGATCGTAAAGGAGGTAGAAGTTGCTGTCGCCCAGATTGCATCAGAAGATGACCTGGTACACCCTTTCACTAAGGCCCTTCTAGCGAGAGCTTTGATAGGCATGTGGAGGGAAGGGGAATCAGATGTATGGCAGTATGAGGACAACATAGTCTTTTAGTATAAGTGGGAGATTGTAGGGATGTATACAGAAAAGTCTATCTTTTGTATGAACATCTTTATTTTGAAATAAGAACCACATGATCATTGTTTGCATATTTTTATGCATATTGTCTAATACATTACATTGTAGATAACATAGTGTGTGGTGTCACACGGGAGATCATGTTATCGGCTCCTTGTAAAGTATAAGTAAAGGCTCACAACTGAGATGACTTTGGACAAACCATCAGAATGGTTGTAGAGTGATTTGGTATTGGTTTGTCTTGACCATAGAATCACACTAGTGCACTTTGTGTGTATTGAGCAGGACCGACTTAGAGGTGATTCGATTTATTGCTGACTACATAATCGAATCGGACCTCGGATATTATTTTATACATGCTCTAATCCCGATATAATAAACGAGCACATATACTTAGTAATCATCTCTTTGATTTACCAATGAGCGAGATTTATAGATTAAATTGATAGGCTCGGTAAGTTGGGAGATGATATTATTTATATGGTGTGCCGTTGATTATAGGAGGAAATTGTGTCCTATATATTAGGATAATGATGTCCCCTTGAGGAGCTCATAAGATTCATCATGTAAACCCTGCAGGTGGACTTGGTCCGACATGATGAAAAGGTTGAGTGGTACTACTCAAGGAGTTAGATGTTGATTAATTAATCGTCAGTAAATTAATTAATCGACGGATATTCGAGATCTTAAACACGGGGATAAAATGTACAAATAATATATGGAGCCCATATTATCATATGGGGGTTGGTGAGGTAGATCAATGATGATCCTTTAGTGGATTGGATCATCATTAGTGGATCGGACTTTATGTGGGCTTGATCCATGGGTGGCCAAGATCCAACTCCTCCTCATGGTCCCTAATGTAGCCTATTAACACCTCATGAAGCTTAGATCCAATGGATAGAAACAAAACTCTAGATCCAAAGGTAGAGATTAAATCTCTAGATCCGACGGTTGAGATTAAATCTCTAGATCCGATGGTTGAGATTAAATCCCTAAAACCAATGGTAGAGATTAATCCAAGGCATAAAACCAACTCTATAAATAAGGCTTATTGGCTTGGGTGGTAAGATAATGATGAGGGGATTAGGGTTTGTCCCTTGGGCGGCAACCAATCCTAATTAGATTAGGATTGGGAGTGGGGGCTAGGGTTAGGGTTTTGGGATTAGAGTGGGCGGCAACAAGGAGATGAAGTTTTTCCTTCTTCTTCCTAAGGTTGGTCGGCCCCTATTCTTCTTCCCTCTACCTTGGCTTGTTCTCATCCTAATCTTCTTCCCCACATCCATGGTCGGCCATAAGGAGAGCTAGGATTAGGGTTTGGAGGCTTAGGGTTTAGGAGGCTTGGGTGGCACCAAATAAGGAAGTAGTTTGGTTTCTTCTTCCTCTCCTTTGGTGGCCGGCGCCCACAGCCCTTTCCCATCCCTTGGCCGGCATCCAAATACCCCTTCTCCTTCTCCTTAGGTGGTGGAAACAAGATATAGGGCTTTCCCTTGGTGTCTTGGCCGGTTTCCACCATTATCTCCTTCTCCTTGTTGGCCGGCGGCAAGCATTCTCCTTGTTGCTTGTTGGTTGGCTATAGAAAGGAGAAGAGCTTTGTTTCTATTCTTCCTCTTGATTTGGAAGAGCAAGGAAGGAAGATTTGTGATCTAGGAGCTTCGACTTTTGGTAGAGCATTGCCCACACGATGTCCGAAAGGAGGAAGGACATACATTAGAAGATCGAGAGGTATATCGATTCTCTAATTTTTATATGTTACATGTTTGTATTTGTTTTTCAATTATGAGAATGATATAAATCTGTATATGGCTAAATAATACTTGGATCCCAAGCATAAACACAAAAACCGGCGATCCGGACATCGTCTATTCCACGGCTACTCGTAGAGTAGAGGATGGTCGCTTGAACAACGAGTTTGTTCAAGTGACCTCTCTAAACGAATAGCACGACGATGACTTGGTTGTTTGGGCAATCCATTTTGTCTAGGATTAAATTTTTTTTAATCCGGGGACATTGAGGGGATCGCCATGAACAAACGACCAAGGTGAAGTGGGAAGCGAAGTTTCCCCTCACGGACTCGATAAGCTAAAACCATTAAATTAGTGGGAGAGCTTCCAAGAAAAAACCTTCAGCACACGACCAGGCCTTGTGAAATTCACACGGTCATGTGGCGGCACCGTGAATTCAAAGAAATAGGGTTTTTCAAGCATTTATGGAATGCCGGAGCCGTCTCTATATATAGGAAACTCATCCAAGAGGCGAGGAATGACGAGGGAGCCGCCCTAGGGCTCCCAAACCCTTGGGAGGCACGACGGCTAGGATAGCACGCCGAAGCCCTAAAAAGCTTCGGTAACTCACAGCGGGGAGGAGGAACGCCGCCAGAGGTCCACAACTTGCAATATAACGTCGGAGAGAAGATCACAAAGCATCGTATATCTCTATTTATGCGCTTTACTTCTATTGTATTCAAACTTAAACATGTTTTGTGATTCTTCCTTCATATTTATGGAGTAGTACTTTCGATTATAGGATTAGGGAGTAGCTTGTATATATAAACAATGTTGGTTCATATTAAATTCTGGCCAAAAGTTTGATTTGACAATTGGTAGTTGCTCTCTATTATATTTACGTGTGTTTGGCTTTCTTTCTGCTATGTAAAATACATAAAAAAAATTCTCTATGGAATTTTACAAATATTTAGGGAGTTATTTGGATTGGTTTTGATTAAAGGGTTAATTGAAGAAATTAACTTAGTATCAAAACTTAGGTGATGGCTTAAATAAAAGGATCCGAACCCGATTTCCTTCTCCTTAAGCCCGACCCCCATCCGCCCAACCCATTTCTATTCCTTCCGCGATTTCTTCTTCTCCACCATTTCTCTCGATTCGAGCAGTTCCCCATCATGGCCTTACTTTACCACGCTCGATCGCAGCCCTCCGTCGCCAGCTGAGCTCGACTCGTTGGTCACCATCCCCGCCGAAGCTCTCCGTTGTCGCCCTCCAGTCGACGTGCAACCCTGTCTTCCCGCTCATCGATCGCCGCGAGCCCTCTAGCCAATGCACAGCCACCTTTTGATCGCCGAAGCCTAGCTTGCTGTCGCCGTCGGCCCTGCTCACCGCGATGACGATCTGCCATCGCCGACGCTCGAGATCATCTCATCGTCGCCTCTCCTCTTCCGTCATTTCATCATCGACACAGGTGCTGTGATCTATTTTGTTTGGGTTAAATTGTTGATTTCCCTTAGAGCTAGCTGTGGATTCTTTTTTTTAGCTCGGATCGATGGTTTGAGTAGTGGTTGGGAGCTTGGATTTCTCCGATGAACAGAGGACGAGGGAAGGTGCTGCTGGTGAAGATTTAGTCGGTAAGTGTTGTTTATCCCTTTTGTTTCATCTGTAAATTGATGTGTGATTTGTGGTATGAGATGATCTTGTCCAATGAGTTTGATATAGGGTGTGAATGTTGATTTATGTGTTGGTTGTGGGTGGAAGAAGGAGGCAGACCGGATTCGTTTGATGTTTGTTCTTAGAGTGATTGTCTTCGGCCGATGGTCTTCAAGGGGTAGCGGATCGTTGTAGGAAGAAAGGGCAAAAATAGATCCGGTGAACTGAACTTTATAGGTGATAGGATTGGCTGGAGAAATTAAATTCGAGTATAACTCTATTTTACTCTTTATCTTATTCTGTTTGTGGCGCTCCAGAGCTGTGTTGTGGAGTGAAGAGTAGAGGAGATGGTATGAGATGTATCCTGCTCGATGGGTTTGAATTGGGTTATGATGGATTGGATTGGGATAATCGAGTTTTAACTCGTAGATGAGAGAAGGATACAAATATTGAACGAATTAGTGTTTAGTTCATATAATTATCGGAGACTTGTACTTAACCATAATTTGTTATTATTGTGCAGGTTTGGGATACGAAGTAGGTCCACGACCGTGAGGATTATTCAAGCTTCGTATCAGGTGGGTAATATCTACCCTGGTCAGGTAGTTTGATCTGAATCTGGTGCATGAATTTGGACTTATGATATTACTTTGATCTTAGATCCACTCTTATTTAATCATATGCTTGTACTGCCTTCACCTTTGAGATATATTGTTGTTACTTCATTGATTATCTAGCACGGATATGAACTATAAACCCTATTATGTGTTAGCTGATGGATGTTCAGTATGTACATATGGTTAGGGTTATCTTGTGACCTCAGATTTGGTTACTGTGTTACATCACTAGGATTAGGTGATGGATCAGATTATGGAGTCGATTGTTGTATCGTATACATATTAGTTGTGCATCTATAGTGGATCTAGTCGTCTGTGCATAGATAAGTGTGTGGTTGTCAGTATGTGGCTATGGACTGGAGGTCCTAGCATGATTGTATATTCATTATGGATCGTGTATCTGTGTATGGTTATATGGATTGTCGATAGTATATCGCTATGGACTGGAGGTCTTAGCGTGGTTGACTATCAGTTGTGTAAGACTCTTTGTTTGATAGAGAGAGTGTCTTGTGGATTAATAGTCCTTGCATAGTTGACTTTTGATTGACCAGGTCTCCCCGTGGGATAGGCAGTGTTACGAGGATATGTATGTGGAGCTATGCATCATTACATTGCATGCATGCTGTCGACTGAGGTCTCCCTTGTGGTTGAGATGGGTCGTCAGTCATCTTGTCTCCCCGACCACTCGGGGTAGTGGTAGTAGGGTTAAGGGCAGAGCATTGGATGTGCCACGCTCGACCACTATAGACGATGGTAGCTGGAGATGAGCACTTGGCCACTGTGCAGAGTGGTAGTTAGCACACTCGCCCACTATAGACGGTGGTTGCGTGATGTGCAGTTGTCCTGTGTGCGGCACTTGTCTACTCATGGGTAGGGACGGCGTGGCTAGCAGTAGGGACCCCTAGGAGTAGTTAGCTCTTTACGCTTATATGCCACTCAATCATACTACCCAACTCAGCCACTCGAGAGTAGTGGTAGTTAGAGTCGGGATAGTTGTCATGTCGTGCCACCCTGGCAACTCTGGGTTCATGGTTGGATGGCTCTGCAGATAGTGACCATGCATATGCATTGCTGATATATATGTATGCATGTATTTGATATATGTTTTACATATGCCTGTGAGATGATGCATTTGATTGAGCTATGATTGTTGCATATGCTTGTACATCATGATACATGTCATTTGTGTAGGGTCGATGTTGGCCGGCTAAAGGGGGTGAATAGTCCTCTTTCGTAGACGATGGAATTCGTTCGTTCTTCTTGCGTCGCTTTTCTACAATTGTCATTAGCGTAGCGGAATAACAATAATAATGAAACTAACAACAATACACAATCACACAACACAAGATATACGTGGTTCGGAACCGAATGGTTCCTACTCCACGGGCGAGCTCATTGAGCTCTAGTTATGCGCACGACACTAACTAAACTCCTTCTCGACTACACGTCGGAGGTGGAGAAAACTCGTACAAGCTATTACAACAAGTAATATGAAATACAAGAAGAAATACAAAGACAATACAAAAGATAACTTTTATACAATTGCTTTGATCGCTTTCTTGTTGCTTGCTTTTGCTTACTCTTGAAGGTCTAGAATGCAACAGCAATTCCCCTCCAAAGTCACCTCAAAAGCCTTGGCGAAATCCCCCATCTTGAGCTCCATTTATAACCTGCATCAAGTTGATTTCGCGCATCGATCATTGATCGTGACAATCGATCGGCCCAGTCTGTCGTTGTCTCACAACGACCAGATCCACGTTGGTCAAGTTCCAACAGATCACACATCAGTCGACTGATGGCACCCATCAGTCGATTGGTACCCATCAGTCGAGTGTTGGCGAGCTCGACTAGCTTTTGTGGCCGTGCATAGTGCTATCAGTTGGTTGCTTCCTTTAGCGATCGATGTTATCAAAGTCATTGCCCTCCCATGGCGGCAATGCGATCGAACCAGACTGCTCATCGAACACTGGTCGAACCCATACAACCTAGAGCAGTCGACTGGCACCTATGCCAGTCGACTGACGTCGGGTAAAACCTCAAACATCAAGTTGTTTGAGCATCTAACAACCAGTCTTAGCCACTTGGCCAAGTCCACCTCATCCCTCATGGAGTTCCCCACCGAAGCTCTCTTCCCTCGGCCTACGTCCCTCGGATGCGCCAAGCACACGGTTTTGCAATGTCATCCTTCGCATCTCATGCCCTCGAAGTATGCTTCCCTTGGGCCTCACTCCATTCACTCCCCGTCCGGCGGTCCCTCAGATGCACCAAGCGCACGATTTCGCAATGTCATCCTTCACCGACTCAAGGACCTTTAGCCTAGTGAACTTGCCAAGTTCTCAAGACTTTCCAAATGCACCAAGCGCATAGCTTTGCAATGCTTTGGATTTCCCATTCTAAGCACCAAGCGCACGACTTCGCAATGCTTTGGACTTCCCATGCCAAGGCTTCCCCCTTGGACTTCCACACCAAGCCCCATGCTTGGATTTTCCATGCCAACCAAATGTTGGACTTTCCTATGACAATCCCATGTCATAAATTTTGTCTATCATCAAAATACTACTCAAGTCAAACTCGAGTCAACCTGGGCCGATTGCACCAACAATTTGCATATTATATACTACTGTATGTTGAGCATGATATATGTGTTGGTCCAGACAGTTGTATGCATTTGATTAGCGTCATGTCATAGTGTGGTATGGACCGGGATGTTATTACATGTGATTATATATTGTTCATATGTCTGAGTGTTGGTCAGGTACGAGATTGACTGTGTACGTTATATGGGTTATGTTATTGTATATCTATTCAGGATGATATAGCTTATGGTGTTGCAGATCGTCAGGTACATTGGTACATTACTTCATATTCAGTTGATCAGTTTAGTATATACATTGAGTATGACTATACTGTAGTTACTTGTTATTAGATTTGGATAGAACTGTATGTCTATTGGACTCATGTTGTATACCTATAGATCTTCACATGTATACTTGTAGATCTCTATATCCCTATATGTTGTTCATGCACTTTCTATATATTACCCGTGAATTTATACTCACCACCACGGACCCTAGGTTTCCTATCGCCCAGGTAACAGGTAGAAGATTCCTTGGACGTTCGGAGCTCCGCCAGCTGATCCTATCTCACATCGGACAGATGGATATTTATTCTGTATTGTTGTATTCTTGTGGATTGTCATTTTGGGATTTTACCCTATATTGTTTCCATATTTACGATATACGGATGTGTTGTATGTATTTGGTCTTTAATGTGATTTCTGTTATGATTCTTGTTGTGTCAAAGTCACTCTGGAGTGCACAGTTGGGTCTTTGTATTTTGTTTATCTGTCAGTATGTTTCCGCTGTGTTTAGTATATTCATGTTTGCTTATTATATTGTTGTTGTGGGCCTACGGGCCTTGTATTAACCAGATATGTTGCCACATACAGGGGAGATGTCATCCGTTTACTTTTCGACACGACATACTCTCAGGGCATGACAATTTTATTGGTATCAAAGCCCTAGGTTGATAATTCCACTTTCGGATTTTATTTCGTTCGAACATTGAGTTTTTCTTTACTCGATTTTGGTTTTGTGAGTTCTGGGATCTGGCTGTTGTGGACATCTCCGAGCTGCAAGGTTTTAGGTATGCTAGTTATTATCATATATCCTTCTGTTGGCTATGCATTTAGTTGCTTATAACAGGGATGCCTTGTAGTGTGTTAGTCACTATTCGTAATCATGGTTTGAGTTGACCAGGGAAACGACTGGATGAGTCTTGTACCTGCTTTCAAAAAGGTAAATTACCTTTGAGAGCCGACTGATACCGAGTCGGAAAGTAGGGGTTAGGTAGTCACATCTCTTGTGGAGATCAAAGATTACATTCCTAAGAATTTTTACTAATTATGCTTGTCAGATTATTACCTGAGGGGTAATGGACTAAGCGAGTATACTATTGCTGATGTCGATAGTAGAGAACTAGTTTATAGTGTATCATAGGGGAATTTTGATCCCAGAGTTGTTCGTTCTAGGTTGTATAACTTTGAGAGTACTTTTGAGTACTTAACTCATGTTGTACGAAGATAGTGGAGTTGGTTGCATATGAAGGGAGTCGCTTCGGAGGCTTATTGGCTCCCATGTCCCCGGATTAAAATTTTCACTAATGAAAGAATTAATCCGGATGGGATGAGCTTCCTTAGCACAACCATTTCGTCGTCGTGCTAACAACTTGAGTTGTCGCTTGAACAAACTAGTTGTTCAAGCAACACAACTCTTCTAGTTGGTTAGCCGCGGAAGAGACGACGAACGGATCACCGGTTTTTGTGTTTGTCTTCGGGGTCCATGATTATACAATATATTTACTAATTTACACATGCATAATCAAAACATAAAAGAACAAGCTCATATCTGTAAATAAAGTTAAAATAACTTTATACCTCACGATCTTCTACCGTATGTCCTATCCTTCTCGTGGACGACGTGTGGACGAAGATCCTCCACGAGTAGAAGCCTTCTAGATCGCTTTCTTCTCTACCTTGTCCGCTGCGAACAAAGAGAAGAACTTACAAATACCTATCCTTTCTAGAGCCGGCCACCAAATTAGGGAATTTGGTGCAACCGCCGGCCAAGGATCAAATGGATGATGCGCCGGCCACCAAATGAAGGAGAACCGCTGGCCACCTTGGAGAATAGGGAGGAGGATGAGAACCGGCCACCAATGGGAGGAGATCTGCCGGCCAAGGAAGAAGGGAGAGGCCTCTAGGATGGGTGCCGACCAAGGAATGATGAAAGGAGATGGGCGCCGGTAATCAACAAGAAGGAAGAAGGTTGCCGCCCACTTTGCTCCAAACCCTAGCCGCCCAAAAACCCTAGCCGCCCAAAACCCTAACTCCAATTCGAAAATCAATTTTTGCCGCCCAAGCCTAAGCCCCCTATTTATAGAATTGGGCTTAAGCCTCCTTTAATTTCCACCGTCGGATCTAGGGATTTAATCTCCACCGTCTGATCTAGGGTTTTATCCCAACCGTCGGATCTAGGGTTTTCATCACAACCGTCGGATCTAGGATTTCATCCCAACCGTCGAATCTAGGGTTTCATCCCAACCGTCGGATCTAGGGTTTTATCCCAACCGTCGGATCTAGGGATTTAATCCTAACCGTCGATTCTAGGGTTTCATCCTAACCATCGGATCTTAGGGATTTAATCCCAACCGTTGGTTCTAGGGTTTCATCCTAACCATCGGATCTTAGGAATTTAATCCCAACCGTTGGTTCTAGGTTTTGTTTTACATTCTTGGATCTAGACTTCACAAGGATTATATTAGGCTATGATAGGGACCATAAGGAGGAGTTGGGTCTTGGCCACCCGATGGATCGGAACCACACAAACTTGATCCATCAATGATGTTCCATTCCACTAGAGGATCATCATTGAACTACCTCACCAACCCCCATAAATTAATATGGGCTCCATATATTATTCGTACATTAATCTCCCCGTGTTTAAGATATCAAATGTCCGTCAATTAATTGATTTACTGACCATCAATTAATTAACATCTAATTCCTCGAGTAGTACCACTCAACCTTATCATCACGTTGACTAAGTCAACCAGCTGGGTTTACATGATGAACTTTATGAGCTCCTCAAGGGGACATCATCAACCTAATATATAGGACACGGTTTCCTCCTATAATCAACGGCACGCCATGTAAATAATATTATTTCCCAACTTACCGGACATATTGATTTAATCCATCTAAATCTCACCCTCTGGTAAATCAAAGAAATAAACACTAAGTACATGTGCCCGTTATTATATCGGGATTAAGAGCATGTACAACATAATATCCGAGGTCCGATTCAATTATGTAGTCTGCAACAAATTGAATCACCTCTATGTCAGTCCTGCTCAATACACCTAAGTGTACCAGTGTAACTCTATGTTCAAGAAAAAACAATACCAAGCTACACTACAACCATGCCAATGGTTTGTCCAAAACCATCTTGGTTGTGAGCCTCTACTTATATTTTACAAGGGACTGATAACATGATCTTCTGTGCCACACCAAGCACCATGTTATCTACAATGTAAAATATTAGACAATATGCACACATATAATAAATATATAAAGTGAAAACAATGATCATGTGATTCTTATTTCAAAATAAAATGTTCATACAAAAAGAGCTAAGCTTTCAGTATACATTCCAACAATCTCCCACTTATACTAAAAGACTATACTATCATTACTCTGCCATACATCTGATTCCCATGTCCTCCACATGTCTATCAAACGCTTTTGCTGGAAGGGCCTTAGTGAATGGATCCGCCAGGTTATCCTCTGATGCAATCTTGGCGACAACAACTTCTCCTCGCTTTACGATCTCTCGTATGAGGTGGTACTTGCGCTCTATGTGTTTACTTGCCTTATGGGCTCGTGGTTCCTTCGAGTTTGCAACTGCACCACTGTTATCATAATAAATTGTGATAGTTCTGGGCAAATCAGGAATCACATCTAAGTCCATCAAGAAGTTCCTGAGCCATACAGCTTCCTTGGCTGCCTCAGAGGCTGCCACATACTCAGCTTCCATGGTAGAGTCCGCCACGCATTTCTGCTTGACACTCCTCCATACTATGGCTCCACCTCCAAAAGTAAACACAAACCCCGAGGTAGACTTACTCTTGTCCCTATCTGATTGGAAATCCGAATCCGTGTAACCCACAGGGACTAATTGATCTGCCCGGTAAACCAACATATAATTCCTAGTCCTTCTCAGGTACTTCAATATATGCTTTTACCGCAGTCCAATGTCCCTGTCCAGGATTACTCTGATATCTGCTAACCATGCCCATGGCAAAGCAGATATCCGGTCTCGTACATAGCATGGCATACATGAGGCTTCCTACTGCCGAAGCATAAGGAACCGCCTTCATGTCCTCTATCTCCTTTGATGTTTTGGGACACATCTCTTTAGATAAAGGGACTCCATGCCTAAAAGGTAGAAAACCTTTCTTGGAGTTCTGCATGCTAAAACGAGCAAGGATAGTGTCAATGTATGAAGCTTGAGATAAGCACAACATCCTTTTCTTGCGATCCCTTATAACTTTGATCCCAAGGATGTGTCCCACTTCTCCCAAGTCCTTCATGTCAAACTATTTGGACAACCATACCCTTACGTCTGATAACACTTTGATATTGTTTCCAACTAACAAAATGTCATCTACGTATAGTACAAAAACACCACTACGTTTCTGTCACATCTCTTGTATACACAAGACTCATCCGAACTTTGAATAAATCCATATGATTGGATTACCTCATCAAAGCGGATGTTCCAAGATCTAGAAGCTTGTTTCAATCCATAAATGGACCGATTAAGCTTACATACAAGATGCTCTTTGCCTTTAGCAATGAATCCCTCTGGTTGCCGCATATAGATGTTCTCCTCAAGACTTCCGTTAAGGAAAGCTGTCTTGACATCCATCTGCCAAATCTCATAATCCATATGAGCAGCTATAGATAAGAGAATCCGGATAGACTTAAGCATAGCTACCGACGAAAAGGTCTCCTCATAATCAATGCCCTCTTTCTGAGTATTCCCTTTTGCAACAAGCCTAGCTTTGAAGGTCTCAACCTTCCCGTCTACTCCTCTCTTTCTCTTGTAGATCCACTTGCATCCAATGGTTTTTACACCATCGGGTGGCTCTACTAGCTCCCAGACCTGATTAGAATCCATAGATTCTATCTCTGAATTCATCGCTCTTTGCCAAGATACCGTATCTCTATCTTGGATTGCCTCGTCATATGTCCAGGGATCAGGTTCATGTTCACCAGGGACTAAGTCCGAAGACTCTCCCAAAAACATGAATCTATCGGGTTGTCTAACAACCCTCCCACTACGACGAGGTGCCTCCTGTGTATGCTCTGTGACACGCGGTGCAGTGACTTGTGGTGTCTCTTCTTGTACCGGTGGTACTGAAGTCAGGACTTCCCCTGTCAACTCCTCAAGAACAATCCTACTCGTAGGCTTGTGGTTCATCACATAGTCCTCCTCTAGAAATCTGACATTCGTACTCACGATCACCTTCTGATCTCTAGGACTATAGAATAAACCACCCTTCGTTCCCTTAGGGTAGCCAACAAACAAGTGTACTTCTGTACGAGATTCCAACTTACCAGCATCTCCCTTCAGCACATGTGCTGGACTACCCCAAATCCGAATATGTCTTAGACTAGGCTTTCGCCCAGTCCACAACTCTGTGGGAGTAGAGGGTACTGACTTAGATGGAACCAAGTTCAGAATGTGTACTGTTGTTTCCAGAGCAAATCCCCAGAACGAATCAAGTAACTCAGAATAACTCATCATCGATCTGACCATCTCCATAAGAGTCCTATTCCTTCGCTCCGCCACACCATTCTGCTGGGGTGTGCCAGGTGCGGACAATTGGGATTGAATCCCAGCCTCTGATAAGTAACTCCTAAACTCTCCCAAAAGGTACTCGCCACCATGATCAGATCGTAATGTCTTGATACTTTTACCTTGACGGTTCTCCACATCAGCCTTGAATTCTTTGAACCTGTCAAAGCATTCAGACTTGCGGCACATCAAGTAAATGTATTCATATCTTGAATAATCATCTATAAAAGAGACGAAATATTCAAAACCACCCCTTGCCTGGATAGACATAAGACCGCACAAATCAGAATGAACCAATTCTAACACATCTTTGGCTCTATACCCCTTGGCCTTGAAGGGCCTCTTGGTCATTTTACCTTTCAAGCAAGATTCGCAGGTTGGGAGATCCTCCACCACTAATGAACCCAAAGGTCCATCAGCTATCAACCTTTGAATTCTACTTAGGTTAATATGACCAAGCCTTAGATGCCAAAGATATGTTTGGTTCATCTGCGAAGGTTCTTTTCTCTTATTAGATTTAGAAGATGAGTTATTTACTTCTATATGCATCGTGGGAGTTTTCGGTTCAAGAGTATATAAATTGCCAACCAATGTACCAGAATAGATAATCTCCCTATTCCTTTTTATAACCACTTTGTCATTAAAAGAAACAGAATATCCATCCATAAATAATTTAGAAACTGAAATTAAATTCTTTCTAAAAGTAGGTACATAAAGACAATTTCTCAAAACCAAAACTTTATTCCTATCAAAAGATAAATAAACGTCTCCCACAGCAATAGCCGCCACCTTTGAAGCATTGCCCATGAAGACGGTAATCTCTCCCTCAGCTAGTCGTCGGGTTTCCTGGAACCCCTGCAAAGTATTGTAGACATGATCAGTGGCTCCTGTATCTACACACCAGGCACTGGTAGATAACACCGCTAAACATGTTTCAACAACTAAACAAGAAGATATACCTTTGTTCTTTCGGCGAGGACAGTCCGCCTTCCAATGTCCAGTCTGCTTGCAAGTGAAGCACTTGCCTTTCGGCTTCTTCACTCCTGCTTGAGGTCCCACTGCCACTTTCTTCGCTCCACCTTGCTTCTTCTTCTTCTTACCTTTCGGTTTAGAGGAAGAAACCTTCTGAGTGACCATGGCTTGAGCACTTTGACGAAAAAGCCCCTCTGCCGCCTGGAGTTCTGTCAGAAGCTCCGCCAACGAATACAACCTCTTGTTCATGTTGTAGTTGAGGCGGAACTGCTCAAAACTCCTAGGCAGAGACTGGAGAATGATATCGACCTGGGTTTCCCCATCGATCTCAGCTCTGAGGGCTTCCATCTCATTAAGATAAGCCATCATCTTGAGAACATGATCCCTAACGGGTGTTCCCTCGATCATGGTGGTCGTCATCAAGTTTCTCATCGCCTCCTGCCTAGCCGCCCTACTCTGATGTCCGAAAAGTTCCTTGAGATTGAACATCATGTCATAAGCTGTGGCTATGGCCTGATGCTGATGTTGCAGCACATTTGACATAGATGCCAAAATGTAACACCGCGTCATCTCATCTGCCTTAACCCATTTCTTATAACATTCTTTCTCCTTTTCATCAGAGTCATCGAAGGGCTTAGGAGGACATACCTCAAAGAGTACAAATTTGTACTCCTCCGCAGTTAAGACAATATCCAAGTTGCTTTTCCAATCAATGTAGTTTGGTCCAGTAAGCTTATTTTCTTTTAAAATAACAGCAAGTGGGTTGAAAGCCATTTGAAAATCCTAAAAATCACAATGATCAAAATATTAGATTTCAAATATTATTGATTCCTCAAAAATAATAAAATTCCGAAATCAACCAACACCTCAAAACACCGAGAATATCGCATGCCACGATAGTGTGGACGTATACGAATTCTGCATTTGTAAGAGGAGGTTTTACCCATTAATTTTATTATCTTGTCAACCTTGCTTTTTGACAAATAAAATTAATAGTTGGTTCCTCTTTAGCCCTACAAATAAAAGCAGTGATTCCGATGGGGAGGATACTTTTTATTTGCATCTAAGTGTGCACCATTACACGATACTAAGGGAATTATTTCGGATTATGTGCCTTACCGATGGGGAAGTACACATGCTCCTAAATAATTTCCTATAACCATTATTTGACCTAGTGATCCGCAAACAAACCCATCCGATGGGAAGGAAGGCACTCAAAGCCAACGCGCAAGTTTGTTGCATCACACGTCAAATTGTAATGGAGGCCGCGGGAATTAATTAAAATGTCCCTCTCCCACTTAGTAAATTGAAAATGAGGAATTTTAAAATCATACACAACATGCATATAAAACAAATAAGCAATAAATATGGAAAAACAAAATTTTTCCAACTATTATGGCATTGTCCTCCAATATGCATCCCGTCGTGTCGCCACCTCGTCCGCTCCATCTTTTCCCGTGCGCAAGTCACCAAAGAGTTCCGAGCCGAGATAAAACATTTTAATTTACATCCATCGATCCTATACTCCACGAAGGAGTGTACAAATAATCTAGATCAAAAGTAAACTAAAATGAGCGGCTAAACAATGTCGTATTTAATTACAAAAATTAAATACTAATCTAGCCTCGTCAACCCCGAGGATTCAAATAATAAATTTTTACACACATCCATTCACATACACACACATGGCCATAATAGTTGAATCTTATGCCTGCAACCAAAGAGTTAAACTACGCAAATCCTACTATTATCCGGCACATATAATATATGAAAAATGCATAAAAAATTAACCGAATCCTAAACACACAAAACCGGAAACCGTGGCTCTAATACCAATTGAAGGGAGTCGCTTCGGAGGCTCATTGGCTCCCATGTCCCCGGATTAAAATTTTCACTAATGAAAGAATTAATCCGGATGGGATGAGCTTCCTTAGCACAACCATTTCGTCGTCGTGCTAACAACTTGAGTGGTCGCTTGAACAAACTAGTTGTTCAAGCAACACAACTCTTCTAGTTGGTTAGCCGCGGAAGAGACGACGAACAGATCACCGGTTTTTGTGTTTGTCTTCGGGGTCCATGATTATACAATATATTTACTAATTTACACATGCATAATCAAAACATAAAAGAACAAGCTCAGATCTGTAAATAAAGTTAAAATAACTTTATACCTCACGATCTTCTACCGTATGTCCTATCCTTCTCGTGGACGACGTGTGGACGAAGATCCTCCACGAGTAGAAGCCTTCTAGATCGCTTTCTTCTCTACCTTGTCCGCTGCGAACAAAGAGAAAAACTTACAAATACCTATCCTTTCTAGAGCCGGCCACCAAATTAGGGAATTTGGTGCAACCGCCGGCCAAGGATCAAATGGATGATGCGCCAGCCACCAAATGAAGGAGAACCGCTGGCCACCTTGGAGAATAGGGAGGAGGATGAGAACCGGCCACCAATGGGAGGAGAACTGCCAGCCAAGGAAGAAGGGAGAGGCCTCTAGGATGGGCGCCGGCCAAGGAATGATGAAAGGAGATGGGCGCCGGCAAACAACAAGAAGGAAGAAGGTTGCCACCCACTTTGCTCCAAACCCTAGCCGCCCAAAAACCCTAGCCGCCCAAAACCCTAACTCCAATTCGAAAATCAATTTTTGCCGCCCAAGCCTAAGCCCCCTATTTATAGAATTGGGCTTAAGCCTCCTTTAATCTCCACCGTTGGATCTAGGGATTTAATCTCCACTGTTGGATCTAGGGTTTTATCCCAACCGTCGGATCTAGGGTTTCATCCCAACCGTCGGATCTAGGATTTCATCCCAACCGTCGGATCTAGGGTTTCATCCCAACCGTCGGATCTAGGGTTTTATCCCAACCGTCGGATCTAGGGATTTAATCCTAACCGTCGATTCTAGGGTTTCATCCTAACCATCGGATCTTAGGGATTTAATCCCAACCATTGGTTCTAGGGTTTCATCCTAACCATCGGATCTTAGGGATTTAATCCCAACCGTTGGTTCTAGGGTTTCATCCTAACCATCGGATCTTAGGAATTTAATCCCAACCGTTGGTTCTAGGTTTTGTTTTACATTCTTGGATCTAGACTTCACAAGGATTATATTAGGCTACGATAGGGACCATAAGGAGGAGTTGGGTCTTGGCCACCCGATGGATCGGAACCACACTAACTTGATCCATCAATGATGTTCCATTCCACTAGAGGATCATCATTGAACTACCTCACCAACCCCCATAAATTAATATGGGCTCCATATATTATTCGTACATTAATCTCCCCATGTTTAAGATATCGAATGTCCGTCAATTAATTGATTTACTGACCATCAATTAATTAACATCTAATTCCTCGAGTAGTACCACTCAACCTTATCATCACGTTGACTAAGTCAACCAGCTGGGTTTACATGATGAACTTTATGAGCTCCTCAAGGGGACATCATCAACCTAATATATAGGACACGGTTTCCTCCTATAATCAATGGCACACCATGTAAATAATATTATTTCCCAACTTACCGGGCATATTGATTTAATCCATCTAAATCTCACCCTCTGGTAAATCAAAGAAATAAACACTAAGTACATGTGCTCGTTATTATATCGGGATTAAGAGCATGTACAACATAATATCCGAGGTCCGATTCAATTATGTAGTCAGCAACAAATTGAATCACCTCTATGTCGGTCCTGCTCAATACACCTAAGTGTACCAGTGTAACTCTATGTTCAAGAAAAAATAATACCAAGCTACACTACAACCATGCCAATGGTTTGTCCAAAACCATCTTGGTTGTGAGCCTCTACTTATATTTTATAAGGGACTGATAACATGATCTTCTGTGCCACACCAAGCATCATGTTATCTACAATGTAAAATACTAGACAATATGCACACATATAATAAATATATAAAGTGCAAACAATGATCATGTGATTCTTATTTCAAAATAAAATGTTCATACAAAAAGAGCTAGGCTTTCAGTATACATTTCAACGGCATACCATTATCGGGATCAAGCCATACGTGGTGGAAGAGATAGGATATTACCTTCGGGAAATCACACATCACTTGGCCACGGTGTAGTGATGTTGTAAGAGAGTATTTCCCCACATCATCTTCTTTGACTCATTGTCAAGGAATTCTTTAGCTGCAAGTAGGGTGATCATTTGGTAACAAAGGTGCCATGTAGATTCGTTAGACTTGTGAAGGTTACGATCACCTAATAGCTCAAGGATGTGATTGGATTGGTTTTGGCCACTCACGGTTTATTGGCTGACATCTTAATCAGGATGTTTGGACCTCCTATCAAATCCTACCTGAAGCCATTAGACCGGGTCATGTGTATAGAAATGACTCTGTAGCAAGTGTTTTAAAAGTTGGAGATTTGATAAGTATATATTGCAAGTCAAATTATTGGAATCAGAAGTCTCCGAATGTTTAACAACAGGAGCAAGATTAGAGTCATGAGTCACGAGCGACTATTGGAGAGTTTTTAGCTCATAGAAGACCGACTGCAGATTATCAGCATCTTCACCTGTTTATCATCAAAATAAGAAGAAAGACTCCGAAGAGATTATGTGCGTACAGTATGGGTCGCAATGATACACCGAGTCAGATTATTCGATGGATCATTTTATCTGCTTCTACTATAAGCAGCCAGTATCTATGAGGAGAGTGTTGGGAATATTTTAACGGCTAGAGGGGGTGAATAGCGTCAATGGAATTCTTTTGCGTTTGTTTCTACAATTTCGTTAGCGCAGCGGAAATAGAAAAGTAATAACGATAACAAAATGCACAACACGCTAACACAACGATATAACGTAGTTCGGAACCACACGGTTCCTACTCCATGGATCGAGCTCTACGAGCTCTAGTGATGCACATGCAACCACTAATAAACACTCCTTCTCGGAACAATCCGGAGGCGGAGAAACCTCGTACAATAATAATTACAACAATAATCAATTAGATACAAGCAAATACAATATGAAATACAAATGCAAGTAAAGGAAAAACACTTTACAAGAGCTTTGGATTGCTTGATCTTTGATTGCCTTGAACTAACTTTGAAGGACTGGAAAGCACCAACTTCCCCCTTTAATTTTGCCCAAGAAAATCGCTATCTTTTCCTCCATCACGAGCTCCTTATATAGCTTCAACCTGTGCTGGAAAAGGTCGATCAGTCGACTGATCGGGACCATCAGTCGACTGATCACACTGTTGCTGTGAGACAACGGTGTAATCCACGTTGGAAAAATCCAACGGCTAGGACATCAGTCGACTGATCATGACCATCAGTCGACTGATGAGCCATCACTCGACTGCTCGTCTCAGCAGTCGAGTGAGACTCCATTCTGTGGCCGAAAATCCGAGCATCACCGATCGATCACATAATCGATCCGATCGTTGCTCATCCCATCACCGATCGCCTAATAGTGGCAATGATCGCTAGTTCGGTGCGTATTGCTACCTGAGTGACTTGGTCGGTCAGCGCCACATGGCGTCGTCGTGCACCTCAACATGAGGTTTTAACCCAAGTATGGTTCCCCCCATGGCTAGACCACCAGCCTAGAACCTAAGCCTTACAGCCACCTCCATGACCTCCGTCTCTCGGATCCCTCCAAGTCATCCATGACTTGTTCATCCATCGCGCTAGCCTTCAGGTGCTTCCATTGGCTATGTCATGCTAACGGTGTCTACACCGCCAAGGCACATTGGTCTTACACCGCCAAGACTCCGCTTGGACTTTACGCCGCCAATCATTGGACTTATGCTGCCAAGACTCCTGCTTGGACTTTACGCCGCCAATATCAAACCCTTGGACTTCTCAAATGCCAAGACTCAAGCTTGGACTTTCCCTTACCAACCCATGTTGGACTTTTCATGCCAAGACCCTTGCTTGGACTTTCCATGCCAAGTACCCATGACTTGGACTTTCCCATGACAATTACATTGTCATATGTTTTTGTCGAAACATCAAAACATCACTCAAGTCAAACTCGAGTCCTGGTCAATCGTGACCTGGGCCGATTGCACCAATAATCTCCCTCTTTTTGATGTTTGACAAAAACCAAACAAATTATTGAGTTAGAACACTAACTCAAATCCCTTACCAATTATCCCAAATTGGTAAATACTCTCCAAATGTTCTCCCCAAATATTCTCCCCCTTTTTGACTAACATCAAAAAGGTTATCTCTCCAAGGAGGTCAATGTCTCATTGTCCCAATGAGATCTTACAATCTCCCCCTTGATCCAAAAATACCTAGGATGCCTACCATCTTCCTAGTGATAATTCACATATCACTCAAGAGAGGCAATCCCATTTACTCTCCCAATTTCCAAATTGGGTCTCTCAAAAGTCCCATCAATTTCCCAATTGATGTCATATTCTCCCAATAACTTCTCCTCTTCAAGGAGAAAAAAAAACACATCCATCATCCCAAGATGGATACCTCCCCCTAAAGGCTTGCTCCCCCTTGACCATTGCACCAACAATGTCCTTGGGAAGTCCCTAAGCCAATAGGAACTCTAATCCATCAAAATTAAGGTTAGAAATTCAATATTGAACTTTCCAACACTTTAAAATTGATACAAACCCTAAACACTTCTCCTAATCCATATCCAATGGATTTTCACCCTTTATAATGCTACCCAAAGCATATCCTAGGGTTAGGAGTGATTAGGGACCATAACCGTAGCTGAAATCGGGTTAAACAACCTTGTTTACCCCTAAATCAGGCTACCAGTCGAGTGATTCAGAAATCATCATTGGCACCTCAACGATCGCCATGCCGCAATGGCGATCAAGCGATAACAAATTTCCGAATTTCAATTATCAGAGTTGAATTTCAGAAAATCATAAATAATTATACGTATATCGAAAAATCACGAAATTTGGTACGTATAATACTTATGACCAATACAATAAGTGAAAAATTTTGGAAAAATATTTTTACCATCGAAATAGGAGATTGATACAAAATTCAAAAGTGACTAAAAACTTTAAAGTTTAAGCTCACTTTGTATCAATCTTATCAATGGTGATTGCTATCAAAAGATAGACTTCACCAAGGTTTTCTAAATTGAATTTAAAGTGTTTTTGAAAACCTATTTTGAACCATAATTTATTGGCTAAATATACATAACTTGTATATTAGCTTTCCTTATGATTCTTGGTGATAATTAAAATAAGTTTGAGCTCATCTAGATGCACTACCCATGCATCTTGAACCTAACTTATTATCCTAGCATCTCACATGTATCTAGAGTGTATAAATACACATACATATCAATGTGATGTGAGATGTGGGGTTTGATTCACTTTATCTAGGGTTTCATGCATTTCCTAGGCAACCCTACTTGATTCCCTTATAAGTGAGACTTCAAGTCATGCCATTTTCCTTAAATCAATGTTCAATCAAATTAATGCATGAAATGATCATGGCATAGTGATGGCAAAATAAAAAACATAACCAATAATCATGATGTCATGACATATGATGAACTTTAAGAACACATGACATCTAAAATAATCCTAAATAATGACATGACATGGTATATGATAGGATGCAATTTCATGTCATGATATATCAACTTTCATAATCAATACAATAATACAAGTACTCATCCAAACACACAAGATTTTCAGAAACAAAATTTTCATTTAACTTAAAAACTTTTAGTCTTTTACATTCAAAATGGAGATTGGCTATGCTCAATCTCACTACAAAAACTGACAACCACAGAAAATCTAATATCCTCAATATCTAATCGTCTGCAGGAGGTGGCGGTGGAGGAGGCTGCTGACTCAAAGTCCAGGCCTGCATCATCTCTAACATATCGAGCTGACACTGCTCGATGCGGCTCTGAGACTCCTCCATCCGATCAAGATGTGCGCCGAAGGATGCCTGGCCTGCCAATATCTCTGACAGCCTGGAGTCAATCGACTGCTGATAGTCCTGAAATCTGGACTCCAGCTGGCCACGACGATCTGATGGACCCGCCGCTGATGCATCTACCGACATCTGATCATCCTCATCAGTGGCGTCTGCATCCTCGTAGTCCTCTATCGCCTCTCTGGGTACCGGAGGAGGCTCTCTGCGTGCCCTGGGTGGTGGTCGAGGCGCCAACTCCATCTGTCCAGCCCCCATTCGTAGCTTTGCTAACGAGAAGTTACGAACTGATATACAGTCGTACACCTCAGATAGCGCTCTCAGAGAACCCCTATGGATGTTAATGCTTACTGAATCTAGCCATGCTGTGATAATATGACCATATGGCATATGCACTTTCCCTTGGACAGGGGAAGTGAAATGCACAATGCAGTGAAACATGTTTAATGCAAAGTTAATGTCTAACCTATGACGCATGACATATAGAAGAAAGAGATGGGGAGGCCGAATCTTGGCCAGACCCCGAGTGACGATAGGAAGAAAACACCCAACAATGACCTTGTAAAGTACATTGTCGGTCACGGTAACTCGATGATAGGGAATAAATTACAGGCTGGTGGACGAGGATAACCAAAGATATGCTCATGCATGGACTCCATAGAGATATGGTCAAAGGGCTCGGGTAAAGGAAAATCCATGGTAGGGAAAAAGATAAAGGTGTCATCTGAGGGCTTACACTCGAGAAACTCCTGCAGTATCGCAAGAGTGAACTCTAACTCGCGTTTTGCAATGCGAGTAGTGTAGGTAGGGCCGTCATCCACCTTTTTTTAGGTTTTGATAAAATTCCTTAAGAAGGTCATCGTTAATAGGATGGGTGCATAAGACAATTTTCATGAGATTATAGTATGCAATTAATTCCATGACATCACTACAATGGCGATTGAAAAAATCCCTATCGATGTACCTAACCAACATAGGTTGGTACAATCGAGATTCACCCTCGGGTGGATCATTCCTACGGGCTCTCCTATTATGAATGCAATGTAATGATATGACATGCAAGGACATAATACATGATTAGATAAAAACTAAATTATAATGGAAAGGCAAATTAGGGCTTGGGTAAGAAGAGTGTTACTTAGGCACCATTTGGAGGTGTGGCCGGAGGAAATGCTCTGATATTACTGAGGAGTCGCCAGAAGGTTCGCCGGAAAACTCAGACGCCGGAACCCTAATCGGAGACAAAGAAAACAAACCCTAAAACGCGTGAACTAGGGCTTGAAACAAGTGAAAAACGTAAGAAGAGAGGCTTATCTATCAAACCTAACACTTTGGGCGGCTGGCACGGCCGAAAGGATCGGTCGAAGAAAAGGATGGTGATCGGAGAAGGAGAAGAGAACGAAGGCGCATCGCGTGAAGACGCCGAACCCTAGTGGTTCGGCGTTATATCGATGCGATCGGCGTGATGCACCATCGATGTGATCGCGGTTTATTACCGGGTTTAACGAGCCGGCAGTCGACTGATCCGGCTCGACAATCGACTGATGAACCTTACGCGTGCGTGCTATAGTATCATCGATCGGTGATGTTGCTCATCGATCGGCCCGATGTGCGCATCACTCTCGGCTCGTCGAGCACTTTCGGTGATGACCCTCGGCCTCGGTGAGCAGTACCATCGGTCGATTGATGTATCCCATCGATCGGTGATGTTGATCGAGTCATGAATCTAGCACTTTCTGATGACATCGTATCGTGCTCTTGTGTTATCGATCGTAATATCGATCGTGATATCGATTTCGATTCTGAAATTCTGAAAATCTCGATTTCTTCATCTAATTAATCCATTTTATCATGTTTATTCTTGTATATCGAACATATTGATGTTACACTTACATTCATGTATTCGTTAATGTATTTTAATGTTTTATTTCATTTTTGCAAACATTAACATTCAATGATTTCCAAATCCTAACATCTCACCCTTTCTAAGTGTTGAAATACACAATCAAAGGTAAAAGACTTGTTTTGTGAGATGCAATCCATCCTAGACATTCCTTCCATGCAAACATATGGTAAAACATATGAAGCATGGTGAGTACAAGACATCAAGTTGTGTGACACTTGAGTATCACTCTTGATGTTACTTTTACATGAACTTTTAAAGTGTGCCAACAATCAAAGTTACACACTATGACCTCTAAATCTAGATTGTGCCAATTTTATTGATTTTCATGTTTTTTAAAAACTATATTGGCACATCCTAAAATCCTTTAGGATTAAAGCTCAAATGTTTTTCCAAGGCACCCATAACCTTGAAAACAACCTAAAGTGCCATCTTTACCATGGTTGAGTTAACTACTCATCCAATCATGGTTGGCACATTCTAATCCATTTAACGTCAATCACGCTCTTTGGAACCCAAAATCTATTTGAGCTCATTGAATTAACTAGGTATTCCTTAGGGATAACCTCCCTAGATACCTTCCTAATGACCTTTCTAGGCTTATTAGCCTTGGTCATTTTGGTCTTGCCTAGGTTAACCTTAGGGATTGCCTCCCTAACAACCTTCTTAGTGGCCACCCTAGATTTCTTCGAAACCTTGGCCACTAGGCACAGACCTTGGTCAACTCTAGGGATGATTTCCCCATTGACCTTGGTCTTCCTAGGCCTAGTTGGTGTTCCATAGTCAAATGGAACACTATGATAAGTCACCTTGGACTTAGGTTTGTGACCCAAACCATTCTTGCCCTTGGTTGACTTTTGACTCTTAGGTCCTAGATGTTGACTTTGACTTCTTGACCTAGGAGTTTGACCATTAGACCCTTTAAATTGATTTTGCATAGTGTTGAGGATCTTCTCAAGTTTTTCAAGCCTTGACCTCAAGGCTTGGTTTTCTAATTCTAATTGCCCAATTTTAGAATTTTGATTTAAATCTTGGGCATTGGACTTTCTTGGCATATGCCTAGTCCATTTTGGATTAAAACCTAGATGTTCTTGTATTTTCTTAATAGATTCCCTAGGTATGGTTTTTCTAGGGACATTAGTCCCAAATTTCTCCTTATTACTAAAATGGACACTTTTAGCTCCTAAGAAAAAACATTTATTCCTATTAGCATGCTTTTCATAAATTGCAGGAGAATTTAAATTCCTAGCATGCTTTTTAACATTTAAATTAGAAGATGCACTACTAAAATGTACCTTAGGGTTAGCCTTAGCTCCCCCTACTTGTGATGCTTCTTCTTGGGTCTTTTTCCTCCCCCTAGAGCATTGGCTTCTAAAATGCCCCTTTTGATGGCACTTGAAGCATATAATATGCTCCTTGCTCTTTTGACTTGGGGAATCGGCATCCTTTGACTTTTGTTGACTTTTGGGCGCCGGAGAGGCTTTCCTAACCTTCTTTGGGCATTTGCTCTTGTAATGCCCATACTCCCTACACTCAAATCACATTATATGATTTTTATTTGAAATTAAAGTGTTTGAGTTACCTAGGGTGGTGGTAGGTGCTGGAGTTGAATTTTGAGCTTCCTCATCTTGATCGGATGTTGAAGGCTCTTCTTGAGGTTGCTTCGGTGTAGAGGATGGTCTCTCCTCCTCAATCCTAGAAGTAGATGCTTCTTCCACCTCTTCTACTTCTTCTTTCTCCGATTCGGAAGTTGACTCCATCTCAACTTCCGATTCCTCACTTTCACTTGAGGATGAACTCTCCTCATGGAGTCTTGCCAATTTTCTCCATAGCTCCTTGGCATACTTGTAATCCCCTAGCTTGCACAAAACATCATTAGGAATTAAATCTTCCAAAAGTTTCATTACCTTAACTTCGGTCTTAAGCTTTTGGCGTTGCTCTTGGGTCCACTTTTTTAATTTTAGGATATTCCCCTTCTTATCCCTAGGGGGTTCAAGGCCTTCAACAAGGATGAACCAATCCTCTATGTTCATCATCAAGAATGTTTCCATTCTTGCTCTCCACACCGGAAAATCTTCTGGATCATATGGAGGTGGAGTATTGATATCCCATCCAAGTTTGTCTTGGAATTCCATCTTCTACCCTCTAGCGTCTTGCTCCCGGTTGTTAATCCGTTGAAGAGCCACCGAGCTCTGATACCACTTGTTGGGAATATTGTAACGGCTAGAGGGGGTGAATAGCATCAATGGAATTCTTTCGCGTTTGTTTCTACAATTTCGTTAGCGCAACGGAAATAGAAAAGTAATAACGATAACAAAATGCACAACACGCTAACACAACGATATAACGTGGTTCGGAACCACACGGTTCCTACTCCATGGATCGAGCTCTACGAGCTCTAGTGATGCACATGCAACCACTAATAAACACTCCTTCTCGGAACAATCCGGAGGCGGAGAAACCTCGTACAATAATGATTACAACAATAATCAATTAGATACAAGCAAATACAATATGAAATACAAATGCAAG
Source organism: Wurfbainia villosa (assembly GCA_025175895.1). Lineage (NCBI taxonomy): Eukaryota > Viridiplantae > Streptophyta > Magnoliopsida > Zingiberales > Zingiberaceae > Wurfbainia > Wurfbainia villosa. The sequence continues at coordinate 44,042,912 of CM046003.1, forward strand.
TAAAGGAAAAACACTTTACAAGAGCTTTGGATTGCTTGATCTTTGATTGCCTTGAACTAGCTTTGAAGGACTGGAAAGCACCAACTTCGCCCTTCAATTTCGCCCAAGAAAATTGCTATCTTTTCCTCCATCACAAGCTCCTTATATAGCTTCAACCTGTGCTGGAAAAGGTTGATCAGTCGAGTGATCGGGACCATCAGTCGACTGATCACACTGTTGCTGTGAGACAACGATGTAATCCACGCTGGAAAAATCCAACGGCTAGGACATCAGTCGACTGATCATGACCATCAGTCGACTGATGAGCCATCACTCGACTGCTCGTCTCAGCAGTCGAGTGAGACTCCATTCTGTGGCCGAAAATCCGAGCATCAGTCGACTGATCACATAATCAGTCGACTGCTCATCACGATCGGCCTTGCGGCCGATCTAGGCCACTTCCCGCAGTCAAACCCTAGTTGACTTGGTCCAGTCGACTGCCACATGGCATCAGTCAATTGACACACCTCAATTATGAGGTTTTAACCCAAGTATGGTTCCCCCATACTTGCTAGACCACCCTTAACCTAGACCTAAGCCTTCTAGCCACCTCCATCAGCCTCACGTCTCTCGGATCCCTCCAAGTCATCCATGACTTGTTCATCCATCGCGCTAGCCTTCAGGTGCTTCCATCGGCTATGTCATGCTAACGGTGTCTACACCGCCAAGGCACATTGGTCTTACGCCGCCAAGACTCCGCTTGGACTTTACGCCGCCAATCATTGGACTTATGCTGCCAAGACTCCCGCTTGGACTTTACGCCGCCAATATCAAACCCTTGGACTTCTCAAATGCCAAGACTCAAGCTTGGACTTTCCCTTGCCAACCCATGTTGGACTTTTCATGCCAAGACCCATGCTTGGACTTTCCATGCCAAGTACCCATGACTTGGACTTTCCCATGACAATTACATTGTCATATGTTTTTGTCGAAACATCAAAACATCACTCAAGTCAAACTCAAGTCCTGGTCAATCGTGACCTGGGCCGATTGCACCAACAGAGAGTATGTACTTTGAAGACTCAGTTGAAGACTATGGATGATGCTTTCGAGAGGATGATCCACAACCTTGAAAGCCAAGATCATCGCAGAAGATTGGGTTATCACGTCAGCAGCGATCTACTACCTCAAACCTTTGATACTTCCAGCCGAGAGAAGCAAGTTACTCAGTAGTATCAGTAGAAGACATCTCAGAAGATTCAGACATCCAGACGACAACAACTGTTACCTTCCCAGGCGTGGTTATGATTTATACAGAGGAGAGAGAGTATACGACGATGGTCGTATCTATGCTGTATTCTTCAGACACAGTTATACTATTTGTAGAGTTGGAACATGCTACGATGTTGGCAGTTCTTCAGTATTTTATAGCTGGATGTGTACTCTTTGCCAGTACAACAGTGTTTGTCATCTCCATTGCAGTCATTTTGGGTATTGCATCTCAGTTCAGCGGTTGATTTCAGTTTCTCCATGGCAAACTTTTACAGTTACTTGAGCTCAGTCGTCAAGAATAGATGTTGGGCGAGTTTACAATAGGGGACCGTTGGAACGCTAGAGGGGGGGTGAATAGCATCGTGCTATGCGTCGATAGAATTCGTTCGCATTCGTCTCTACAAAACTCGTTATGCGCAGCGGAATAATAATAATAATAGCAATAACGAAATAAGACAATCACACAAACACAATTGTTTAACGTGGTTCGGAACCTCAAGGTTCCTACTCCACGGATCGAGCTCTAAAGAGTTCTAGTGATGCACATGCAACCACTAATCAATAACTCATTCTTGACACAAGTCGGAGGCGGAGAAACCCCTTACAAAAGTTTACAATAATAAACTAAATACAACAAGTAAATACAATATAAAATACAACAATAGATGCAAAGAATACTTTACACAGAGCTCTTTTGAATGCTTGCTTGCTAGGTTGATTGAGTAGCACTTGGAGACCCTGAATTGCAGCAGCAACTCGCCCCAAATCAACTAAAAGAACCTTTCTTTTTCCTTCATCATGAGCTCCATTTAAAGCTTCAACCTGTGCTGGAAAACGCCGATCAGTCGACTGTTGCCACTGTTGTCATGAGACAATGGCTAGATCCACGGTGGAAAAATCCAACAGATCCACCATCAGTCGACTGATCATGACCATCAGTCGACTGTTGAATCCATCACTCGACCATCGATCGCGCGAATGAGTGAGACTCCATTTTCAGCAAACATCGAGCATCGGTCGGACCGATCACATGATCGATCATCGCTCGATCAATCGATCGCTTGCCCACCTATGGCCAACTTTTCGCAGTCAAACCTTAGTTGATTCTCTCAAAAATGAGGTTTTAGCCCAAGTATGGTTCCCCCATACTTGCTAGACCACCCTTACCTAGACCTAAGCCTTCTAGCCACCTCCATCAGCCTCATGCCTCTTGGATCCCTCCATCCATGACTTGTTCATCCATCGTGCTAGCCTTTAGGTGCTTCCATCAGCTATGTCATGCTAACGGTGTTTACACCACCAAGGCACATTGGACTTACGCCGCCAAGACTCCGCTTGGACTTTACGCCGCCAACTATTGGACTTATGCTGCCAAGACTCCCGCGTGGACTTTACGCCACCAATATCAATCCCCTTGGACTTCTCAAATGCCAAGACTCAAACTTGAACTTTCCCTTGCCAACCCATGATGAACTTTCCATGCCAAGACCCATGATTGGACTTTTCCTTGCCAAGACCCATGCTTGGACTTTCCTTGCCAACCCATGTTGGACTTTCCATTTGCCAAGACCCATGCTTGGACTTTCCCAAATGCCAAGTGTCCCACTTGGACTTTCCATGCCAAGTACCCAAGACTTGGACTTTCCCTTGACAATCACATTGTCATGTGTTTTTGTCGAACATCAAAACATCTCTCGAGTCAAGCTCGAGTCCTGGTCAATCGTGACCTGGGCCGATTGCACCAACATTTACATGATTACTCGAGAAGAAGTATAGAAGACCGAAGAAGTGGTCATTCGGGGTGTTACTTTTAGGTTACCCTAGTTGCTGGTGTATCGAGAGATACAGGTAGTTTACAGGTGTCTTTATCTTGAACGTTCTTAGATAGGATTAGAAGGGTTCCTATCGACTTGTGGGTTGGTGATTTTTCTCTACCGTCAGGTGAGATATAGATCAACAACCAAGAAGTCAAGGGATACCCTTAGCCTTTGCTAGGCATACCTCTACTATAGACATATCCTTATGGATAGTTAAAATTTTGGAATGTTGGTATAACATGTCTCTCGAATGTGCATATAATCCGAGAGTAATCGGATGTAGTTTTGGATGAACTTCCGAGTTTGCCACTGCATGGACAAGTGGAATATGCGATTGGGGGTGATTTCGAAAATAGTTCCGATATTGAAGACCTCATACCAGGAGATGATTTTATTGGTATCAGTGTTGCTAAACACTGTGGGATCGGAAGAACATAAGTTGCGATTATAGAAGGTGTTGGATGGAATATTTATCCATCCCGGTATTTCTCTTGAGAGGATCCGGAACTCTTTGTTACAAGAGAGATAGACCTTTGAGGTTATGCATCGATTATCGATGATTGAGATGTAGTAGTTGTTGAGAATGAGTATCCTTCGTTGTGGATAGATGATCTATTTAGATTAGTTAAAGGACACCTGTGTATACTCTAGGATTGATTTATGATTGGTGTGTTGATATTGTAGTGACTTGGTGTCATACAATTATCATTATTGGTATGATGATTGATATATCATCAACTTAGAGTAAACAGAATGCAGGTGTGTAGAAGACGATATTTCATACTTGGTATGAATTTTATGAGTTGTTGATAATGTTGTTAGGCTTATCAACGATTTAGTCATTCATGGATTTGAGGAATCAAGTACTCTTGGAGTATTTAAGATCGATTGTCATCATATTTGTGGAGGATATATTTATGGATATATCCATAATCTTAAGGGAAGTTGTGGTATTCCTAGATTGATTTGGTATTTACCATAGATGTTGATAAGATGTTACTAGCATTATCATACCGCTGATTTGTTGGACCAAGAAGGTGATGGAAATCACATGGTCGGAAGCTTGGGAAGCTAGGTTTCAAGACCTAGATGGTGGTTGACTTTTGCGTCAGTGTTAGTTAATCTGTCCGATGTGGATGGAAGGGTATTGTACGTAGATGCATCATTTCAGGGATTAGGAGAGATCCCGATGCAGTTGGATGAGACGTATATTATGTGTACGCTAGTTGAGAAACTAGCGAGATTGGTCATTATAGTCTTCCAGTTACTTCTAGTTCTGTGTGACAGAGTAGATTTTGGACATTAGATTGATTTCTCTTGTGAGAAAGGAATTATCCATCTCCGAAGAGAATAGTGGGTTACAGAGTTGTATTTCGATTTAGGGAGAGTTGTTCAGAAGACTCTTCATTCGAGATTGGTGATTATTCGGAATGGATCCGAAAATAGTGAGTGATGGAACTTTCTTGGTGGTAGAACGACATGTGGAACATGGTTGAGTTCGTAGTTCGATATTGGGTGGGCCAACAAGTAAAGGTGGAATATTGGTGACCAGTAGGGTTACGTACCGTGATGGAAGTGGTAGTCTAGTACGATGGACAATGTTGGGAGATTATCTAGGATTCGGAAAGGACTTGATAGGATTTGGGTAATCAATGATCGATTTGCTAGGTCCGCTCATTTTCTTTCGAGTCATAAGATGGATTTCGTTGGATCGTTGGATGGAATTATATCCATGGAGTATCCTTGAGTATCATTTCTGATAGTGATTCATGATTTATCTTACGATTTTGTCAAGGTCTTCAACATGTCATGGTCATAGAGCTCCACTCTGGTACAACTATTTACCTTTTAATAGGTCGGTTGAGAGTGTATATATGAGCTAGAATATAATATTCGAGCTCAGTACCCCATTTTGTCACTTGAAGTGTGTGACTTTTCTTCGAATACTTGAGATGATTATGGTGACATCTCGTACTCATATATGAGTCAGAAATTTGGGGACCAAATTTTTATTAGTGGGGGAGAATATAAAATACGAAAAAAAAAACCTCTATGGAATTTTACAGATATTTTAGAGAGTAATTTGGATTGGTTTTGATTAAAGGGTTAATTGAAGAAATTAACTTAGTATCAAAACTTAGGTGATGGCTTAAATAAAAGGATCCGAACCCGATTTCCTTCTCCTTAAGCCCAACCTGCATCTGCCGACCCATTTCTATTCCTTTCGCGATTTCTTCTTCTCCACCATTTCTCCCGATTCGAGTAGTTCCCCATCACGACCTTACTTCACCGCGCTCGATCGCAGCCCTCCGCCGCCAGCTGAGCTCGACTCGTTGGTCACCAGCCCCACCGGAGCTCTCTGTTGTCGCCCTCCAGCTGGCATGCATCCCTATCTTCTCGCTCGTCGACCGCCACGAGCCCTCTAGCAGATGTGTAGTCGCCTTTTCATCACCAAAGCATAGCTTGCTATCGTCGTCGGCCCTGCTCACCGCGACAACGATCTACCATCGCCGATGCTCGAGCTCAGCTCGTCGTCGCCTCTCCTCTTCTGTCGTTTCATCATCGACACAAGTGTTGCAATCTGTTTAGTTTGGGTTAAATTGTTGATTTCCCTTAGAGCTAGCTGTGGATTCTTTGTTTTAGCTCGGATCGGTGGTTTGAGTAGTGGTTAGGAGCTTGGATTTCTTCGGTGAATAGAGGACGAGGGAAGGTGCTGTCGGTGAAGATTTGGCCGGTAAGTGTTGTTTATCCCTTTTGTTTCATCTATAAATTGATGTGTGATTTGTGGTATGAGATGATCTTGTCCAATGAGTTTGATATAGGGTGTGAATGTTGATTTATGTGTCGGATGTGGGTGGAAGAAGGAGGCAGATCGGATTCGTTTGATGTCTGTTCTTAGAGTGATTGTCATCGACCGATGGTCTTCAAGGGGTAGCGGATCATTGTAGGAAGAAAGGGCAGCAACATATCCGGTGAACTGAACTTTATAGGTGATAGGATTGGCTGGAGAAATTCAATTCGAGTATAACTCTATTTTACTCTTTATCTTGTTCTGTTTGTGGCGCTCCAGAGTTGTGTCGTGGAGTGAAGGGCAGAGGAGGAGGTATGAGATGTATCCTGCTCGATGGGTTTGAATTGGGTTATGATGGATTGGATTGGGATAATCGAGTTTTAACTCGTAGACGAGTGAAGGATAAGAATATAGAATGAATTAGTGTTTAGTTCGTATAATTATCGGAGACTTGTACTTAACCATAATTTGTTATTATTGTTAGGGTAATCTCTTGTCATGATAAGGTTTTGATGTGTGTGGCAAAGGGTTTAAGTTAGGTTGGTATTGTTATTTGATATGTGTGTTGGAGTCTTGCAGGACTTAGTAATTCGCACATGGAGCCTTGGCGGGTTCACCCTCACAACCTCGATCCTTGAGTCGGTGAAGGATGACTTTGCGGAAGCCATACGCTTGGAGCATCTGAGGGACCGCCGGACGAGATGACTTGAAGTGAAGCCAAGGAAGCAGACTTCAGAGGCAAGAGATGCGAAGGAGCATTGCAGAGTCGTGCGCTTGATGCTGCCGAGGGACGTGGCCGCGAACGAAGAGAGCTTCGGCGAGGGACTTCGAGTGAGATGAGAGAATGAGTGAAATGTAAGTAGCTCATTAGGTGAACTTGGCCGAATGGCTGAGTGTCGGAGACTTGACCGCAAGGGTTAAGGTTTACCCGACCGCCGGAAGCTCAAACTTATGTTAAGTTTGAGTTTCACACGGCACCAGTCGACTGCCATGTAATGGCAGTCGACTGCTCTGAGTCGAGTGTGTTCGACTGGTATCCGACTGATGGGTTTATGCCCAGCAGTCGACTGCCATGGAATGGCAGTCGACTGCCAGAGGATGTCGCGGGCACAGAACCGCTCGTAGCCGACTGGGCAGTCGACTACGAAGGCAGCAGTCGACTGGTGAGGACCATCAGTCGACTGCCAAGTGTTCCGTTGGACTACAACGGTCGGGATCCGACGTGTTCGGAGGCCGTTGGAGTGGCGGCAGTCGACTGCCAAAGGGCAGCAGTCGACTGGTGGCGGCCAACGGGAAGAAAATCTTCCTCTCTATAAAAAGAGAGGGAGTGGGACTTTGGGAGGTTAATGCTTGAGCTCTAAACTTCTCCCAAAGTGCCATACACGATTCCTTACTCTTCTACTTGTTCTAATCTCTATTCTATTGTAGAAGAGTGATCCTTGTGTAAAAGAGGTTACCTCCACCTAGCTTTGTGCAAAGGAGAGATCTAGTGGATAGATTGCGGAGTGATTCACCGTGGACAAATCGGACCGTGGATTAGCGGCGTAGCCATGAACCACGTTACATCTTGTGTTTGTATTTCTTGTCTATCTTTTGTGTTGTCTTTATTTGTATTTGTATATTCCGCTTGCGCTAACGCTTTGTAGACGAGAGAATTCCGACATCCATCATAAGAGGGCTATTCACCCCCCCTCTAGCCGGCCAATCGATCCCCAACAAGTGGTATCAGAGCAAGGTTGCTTGTCACCGGACTAACCGCCGCAATAAGCTCTACATCAAAAATGGCCGGCTCAAACATCCACCCACCGAAGTTCGACGGCGAATTCTCTTGGTGGAAAAAGAGAATGGAGGTATTCTTCGAAACCGACTTTGAAATGTTGTTAATTATGGAAAACGGTTTTGAGTTGCCTAGGAACGAAGATGGGGAGCCATTGGAGAAATCGAGATGGAGCAAAAGACAGAGAGAGGAGTATTTGGCAAATTCAAAGGCCAAGCACCATCTCTATAATGTACTCCCCCAACAAGAAGTCAATAGGATAGGAAAATGTTCTAGTGCTAAGGAGATGTGGGAGAAGCTAGTTGAACTTCATGAAGGCACTTCGGAAGCCAAGCTAGCAAGAAGAGATCTCCTCTGCTCCCAACTATCAAATATTAAGCTTGAAAAGGGAGAAAAGGTAACTTCCCTACATTCTAGATTTAAAGAAATATTAATTGGGCTAACAAGTGTAGGAGAAAAGCTCTCCAACCGAGATATGGTAATAAAGGCCATAGATGCCTTTCCCCGGTCCTCAAGATGGAGCTCCATGGTGGATTCATTTTACATCTCCAAGAACTTGGAAGTAAGTACCTTGGAGGAGTTTTTCTCAACAATGGAGCTCCACGAAACGAGGCTTGAAGGAATACAAGAAGAGCCAAAAATCCAACCTTCAAGAGGAGTAGCTTTGATAGCGAACAAGGGGAAGAAGAAGATGGAAATCTCCTCCTCCGATGATGATGAAGCATCCTCATCCTCCTCCATGGATAGCACCGAAGAAGCATATATGGTAAGGAGGGTAAGACGTGCTTTAAAGGGTTTTCATTTTAATAAATCTAATGATAGGAATAGAAGACCAAGGGGGAAGGTCATATGCTACAATTGCCAAGGAGAGGGGCACATAAGGGACAATTGTCCTCTCCTAAACAAGAGCAAAGAAGAGAAGAAAAAGAAAGAAGAAAAGAAGAAGAAAAAGGGGAGCGAAAAGAAAGAGGAGAAGAAGGCAAAAGAAAAGGGGAAGGCCAAAGCATTCAAGGCCAAGACATGGGATGATTCTTCTTCTTCTTCCTCATCCGATGAAGAAGAGCATGTCTACTCCAACCTAGCACTAATGTCTCTTCATGACTCGGATTGCTCCTCCTCCTTCACCGAAAATGAAGAATCAAGCTCAAGTGGGGAAAGCTCAAATGAAGCGGGAGCTTCTACATCCTCATCATCCGAAGAAGAAAAGGACATGGAAACTATGGTAACCAACCTCTCACCTAATAAAATTGTTTCTATGATTTCTAGTTTAACTAAGGATTTATTTAGAGCAAAGAAGAAAAACAAATGCATGCTTGAACAAATTAAGGAATTAGAACAAAAATTAGAAAAAGCATGCTTAAATGAAAATGAAAATATTTCTTCTTGCCATGATGAAGTATGCTCACATGATCTTTATGTGCCATTAGATGTTAGTGATGCATGCATAGAAGAAAATAGGGCCCTAAGGGAAAAGGTAGACTATTTAACCAAAGCCCTAGAAAAATTCACAATTGGCTCCAACACATTAAATATGATTATTGGGAGCCAAAGAGCTAGCTTCAACAAAAAGGGCCTAGGTTATAAAGAAAAGAAAAATGAAAAGGCCTACAAATGCCTAATTGCTAGGGGACAAGATAAGAAGAAAGTAATTGCTAGGAAATGGATCCCCAAGGAGTATCTTGTGAACTCAATAGGAAAGAACTTATTTTGGGTTCCAAAATCCATCCTTAAGGGTTAGAAAACCCCTAGGGTAGTCAACCATATGGAATTGACCTATATCATATTTTGGTTGACTTAGGATGGCGGGACAACATTTTTAGAATAGTGTTGGGTGATGATAACGTGCCCATAAATAGATAATAATGCTTGAATCATGATGATTAATGTAATTGCTATTTATGTTTGCAATCATGATTTATGATTTTGAAATTTGGCACATCATCATGAGAAATAGGGTTTAAATCATGCTTTAGGTGATACTTTGTTTATTATCATGACATAATACCTAATGCATGATTATTAATTGATTAATACTTTAGGTTGATGATCATAATGTAGAATTAATTGATACTTAACCTTGATAGAATTTCATAATGGTTAAGTATATACAAATACCCTCTAGGATGCATCTCACACTCACCATAGGCTACCATGATTGAAAACTTAGCATGGGTGAGATGTTAGGATGATACAAATGTCCACTAATGCTTATGGCATTTAGATGGTCATTTAAAGTATCAAAATAGCAATAATAGACCAATCATGGGGAAGGCTTATGTTTAATTCATAGACATATTGTTCAAAGATCATGGTTGGATATTTCACATGTTTTCAAAACAATTTCTTACTTTAAAATCCATGTATTCATGTTTTGAAACAATCCTAAGCAATACTAGGTGTTAAAATGGTACTAACATGCTCAAAAACTAGTGGTTTTTAAAGCTTTTTGATTTTTGGCAAATCTCGAAAAATATAATGATTTTTCTTGAAAAACTATTTTTCATTGATAGATATACTTAAAAGAAATATGTTCCTCAAATTTCATGATTTTTTAAATTTTTTGGAATTTATAATGCATTTCTGAATTTCACCTAAAATCGAATTTGAATCCTTTGTGCCACGATCACATACTTATAGCGATCGCCACCTGAAATATAGTCCAATATTTTCTGATTTCAATTTTAATCATGTTTTTGGTATTTTCCTTCTATTAAACTTGATGTAATGGGTTTATAACTTAGTGTTAATCTTTTTGATGGTGTCAAAGGGGGAGAAGTAATTATGTTTAAGTAAATTATGATAGGAGGAGAAAATTTGAAAATTTGTATGGGGAGTTTCATGGATTAAGGGGGAGTTGCATGTTGCTATATCATGTTTATGTTTACATGCTTTCTTACCTTATAAATTTCTATCAAATGTTTTCTTTACCTAACTTAAACGGATTGCCACACATCAAAAAGGGGGAGATTGTTAGGGCAATCTCTTGCCATGATAAGGTTTTGATGTGTGTGGCAAAGGGTTTAAGTTAAGTTAGTATTGTTATTTGATATGTGTGTTGGAGTCTTGCAGGACTTAGTAATTCGCACATGGAGCCTTGGCGGGTTCACCCTCACAACCTCGGTCCTTGAGTCGGTGAAGGATGACTTTGCGAAAGCCGTGCACTTGGAGCATCCGAGGGACCACCGGACGAGATGACTTGAAGTGAAGCCAAGGAAGCAGACTTCGGAGGCAAGAGACGCGAAGGAGCATTGCAGAGCCGTGCGCCTGATGCTGCCGAGGGACGTGGCCGCGAACGAAGAGAGCTTCGGCGAGGGACTTCGAGTGAGATGAGAGAATGAGTGAAATGTAAGTAGCTCATTAGGTGAACTTGGCCGAATGGCTGAGTGTCGGAAACTTGACCGCAAGGGTTAAGGTTTATCCGACCGTCGGAAGCTCAAACTTATGTTAAGTTTGAGTTTCACACGGCACCAGTCGACTGCCATGTAATGGCAATCGACTGCTCTGAGTCGAGTGTGTTCGACTAGTATCCGACTGATGGGTTTATACCCATCAGTCGACTGCGAGAGGATGTCGTGGGCACGAACCGGCCAGCCGATCGGGGCCGATTACAAAGGCAAAGAATGATCCGGTGAGGACCATCAGTCGACTGCCAAGTGTTCCGTTAGACTACAACGGTCAGGATCTGACGTGTTCGGAGGCCGTTGGAGTGGCGGCAGTCGACTGCCAAAGGGCAGCAGTCGACTGGTGGCGGCTAACGGGAAGAAAATCTTCCTCTCTATAAAAAGAGAGGGAGTGGGACTTTGGGAGGTTAATGCTTGAGCTCTAAACTTCTCCCAAAGTGCCATACACGATTCCCTACTCTTCTACTTTTTCTAATCTCTATTCTATTGTTGAAGAGTGATCCTTGTGTAAAAGAGGTTACCTCCACCTAGCTTTGTGCAAAGGAGAGATCTAGTGGATAGATTGCGGAGTGATTCACCGTGGACGAATCGGACCGTGGATTAGCGGCGTAGCCGTGAACCACGTTACATCTTGTGTTTGTATTGCTTGTCTATCTTTTGTGTTGTCTTTATTTGTATTTGTATATTCCGCTTGCGCTAACGCTTTGTAGACGAGAGAATTCCGACATCCATCATAAGAGGGCTATTCACCCCCCCTCTAGCCGGCCAATCGATCCCCAACAATTATTGTACAGGTTTGGGATACGAAGCAGGTCCACAACCGTGAGGATTATTCAAGCTTCGTATTAGGTGGGTAATATCTACCCTGGTCAGGTAGTTTGATCTGAATCTGGTGCATGAATTTGGACTTATGTTATTACTTTGATCTTAGATCCACTCTTATTTAATCATATTCTTGTACTGCCTTGACCTTTGAGATATATTGTTGTTACTTCATTGATTATCTAGCACGGATATGAACTATAAACCCTATTATGTGTTAGCTAATGGATGTTCAGTATGTACATGTGGTTAGGGTTATCTTGTGACCTCAGATTTGGTTACTGTGTTACATCACTAGGATTAGGTGAAGGATCAGATTATGGAGTCGATTATTGTATCGTACACTTATTAGTTGTGCATCTATGGTGGATCTAGTCATCTGTGCATAGATAAGTGTGTAGTTGTCAGTATGTGGCTATGGACTGGAGGTCCTAACGTGATTGTATATCTATTATGAATCGTGTATCTGTGTATGGTTATATGGATTGTCGATAATATATCACTACGGACTGGAGGTCTTAGCGTGGTTGACTGTCAGTTGTGTATGACTCTCTGTTTGATAGAGAATGTGTCTTGTGGATTAGTAGTCCTTGCATAGTTGACTTTTGGTTGACCAAGACTCCCCGTGGGATAGGGAGTGTTGCGAGGAAACGTATGTGGAGCTATGCATCATTACATTGCATGCATGCTGTCGACTGGGGTCTCCCTTGTGGTTGAGATGAGTCATCAGTCATCCTGCCTCCCCGGCCACTCAGGGTAGTGGTAGCAAGGTTGAGGGCAGAGCATTGGATGTGTCGCGCTCGGCCACTATAGACAGTGGTAGCTGGAGATGTGCACTTGGCCACTGTGCAGAGTGGTAGTTAGCGCACTCGCCCACTATAGACGGTGGTTGCGTGATGTGTAGTTATCCTGTGTGCGGTGCTTGTCTACTCATGGGTAGGGACGGCATGGCTAGCAGCAGGGACCCCTATGAGTAGTTAGCTCTTTACGCTTATATGCTACTCAGTCATACTACCCAACTCGCCCACTCGAGAGTAGTGGTAGCTGGAGTTAGGATAGTTGTCATGTCATGCAACCCTGGCCACTCTGGGGTCGTGGTTGGACGGGTCCGTAGACAGTGACAATGCATATGCATTGCTGATATATATGTATGCATATATTTGATATATGTTTTACATATGCCTGTGAGATGTTGCATTTGATTGAGCTATGATTGTTTCATATGCTTGTACATCATGATACATGTCATTTGCATATTATATACTGCTATGTGTTGAGCATGATATATGTGTTGGTCCGGACAATTGTATGCATTTGATTAGCATCATGTCATAGTGTGGTATGGACCGGGATGTTATTACATGTGATTATATACTGTTCATATTTCTGAGTGTTGGTCTGGTATGAGATTGACTTTGTTCGTTATATGGGTTATGTTATTGTATATCTGTTCAGGATGATATAGCTTATGGTGTTGCAGACCGTCAGGTACGTTGGTACATTACTTCATGTTCAGTTGATCAGTTTAGTATATACATTGAGTATGACTATACTGTGGTTACTTGTTATTAGATTTGGATAGGACTGTATGTCTATTGGACTCATGTTGTACTTGTAGATCTTCACATGTATACTTGTAGATCTCTATATCCCTATATGTTATTCATGCACTTTCTATATATTACCCCTGATTTTATACTCACCACCACGGACCCTGGGTTTCCTATCACCCAGGTAACAGGTAGAAGATTCCTTGGACGTTCGGAGCTCCACCAGCTAATCTCATCTCACACCGAACGGATGGATATTTATTCCGTATTATTGTATTCTTGTGGATTGTCATTTTGGGATTTTACCCTGTATTGTTTCCGTATTTATGATACATGGATGTGTTGTATGTATTTGGTCTTTGATGTGATTTCTGTTATGATTCTTGTTGTGTCAAAGTCACTTCGAAGTGCACAGTTGGGTCTTTGTATTTTGTTTATCTGTCAATATATTTCCGCTGTGTTTAGTATATTCATGTTTGCTTATTATGTTATTGTTGTGGGCCTACGGGCCTTGTATTAACCAGATATGTTGCCACGTACAGAGGAGATGTCGTCCGTTTTCTTTTCGGCATGGCATACTCTCGGGGCGTGACACGTTGTGCTTAGGCGATACGAGGTGGTGACAACCCTTGAAATCTAAATTTAGGAGGTTTTATCCAAGGAACCTAGGGGTAAACCTGACCTTCCGTAACTGCGGGGAGAAGGGAGTGGTGGAATCGGAAATGGTCCACTGCAAGGATTGATTTGGCATCCTCGTACCCTCTATCCCATCCTTTTGGGCAAAGGTAGCTCCCGGTGAATGCAGCAGCTCTGCGAGAGAGTGTATAATGTCCCTTCCCCAAAACCGTAGGTAGACGTTTAGACGACGCCAATTGACAACATTGTTCTATGATACACAAGCGAAACTGTAGTCCTAGAATCGCCTTTTAAGACCTCAGCACACTCTTTTCCTTCTCCGTGTGACACCGTACAAAGTAGGGTCCACCGATAGTCCTCACCAACCGACTCTCTCAAAGATTTCGTCCGAACAATCACAACCACTTAGTGTATTGGTATTTGAATCCCAGTCCCTGTGGGATCGATAAATCTTTATTACTTGATGACATCCATGCACTTGTGGGCGTTGAGCGCGAGCGCGCACTTTGAGTCCACGACGATATCCGTCGTGAGATTTGAGTCGCGCCCGTGCGCATCAAGTTTTTGGCGCCGTTGCCGGGGACTGTCGATTCGATATCAAATCGAACGGTGGAAAATTGGATCGGACCTAGGATAGATTTACTTTTCTTTTTTTGTTTTATTTCATTTCATTTTATTTCATTTTATTTTAGTTCAGTTTTGTTTATTCAATTTCTCTTTCCTTATTTATAATTTCCTGTGTATAACGATGCATGCTTTTACTCATGATTATGATCAATTAAATGCTGTAAGTTTTGGTAACATTTATTGTGAACATTGCGGTGAAACATGGCATACCATTAACGATTGTCCGGATATATTCGAACCTTCACAATTTGAACAAGAAGATGTCACCTACAATTACAACCAGTGGCCACAAGATGATTCCTATTCATATAGTTATGTCCCTGGGTACTTAAACCCTCAATATTGTCCACCTAAATCCCGACTTGAGCAGATGATGGAAGATTTCATTCGAACAGAACAAGCGGCGAACGATGAATTCCGACGGCGGCATTCGCAGATAGAGACCCAATATCGTTTCTAGAATGAGAACGAGAGCTATGAGTCACCATGCAAATTTTATCCAGAACCAAGCCTGCACTTAGAAGCCACGCTAGATAATTTTACTAGGGAATGCAAAGAGCATAGCCAACAATTTGCAGAGATGATGGAATGGGATCTAGCTAGAATAGGAATCAAACGACTAGAAGGTGGCTTTAATGACTGGATCACACCTAATAGGGTGGAGACTAACTTTGAGAGAATCTATGAGGAGGGCGTAGATGACATAGGAAGTGAAGAAGGACAATCAATTCAATCATCACTGGAAGGAGAACTTGAGGATTATATAATTGATACTTTAATCGAGGAGTGCATTGCTTCAATCAAAACACCTCCTAACCTCAAGGGTCTTGAAGAGCTTGCCTTAACCCTCACCAAAACTTTAGTTACCAATAACAAAGGCCACCTAGTGATTTGTAATGATAAAATTTCATTTGACATGATAGAATCTACTAATAAATCTTTCGGTGAGAATATTTGTGGTGAGTTACATTATTTACAGCATATGGATGAAACAGAATATCATGACCAAACTCTTGATGATTCTTTAAAGATAAGCATATTCACTCTCAAATCAAGGAAGGCAGCCAATAAATATCTTACCCCTCCACGAGCAAGATTTAAGAGATATGGTGATAAGGGATCACAAGGGAAGAGGCATAAAGTGAGCAAGTATCTTGCTCCGCCATGAGCAAGATTCAAATGCCTCAAATAAAACGTAGGAATAAGGTCGAGCTAAAAAACCTTAAACAAAGCGCTTCTTGGGAGGCAACCCAAGTTTAGGCTTTAGATTTCTCTTTGATTGTATTGCATGCATTTAGTTAATTCAAACTTTGATTTATGGTATTTAGCATTTGTAGGTAAGGAAAGAACTTGCTAGGTAAAAACGAAAGTCATTTTAAGTTTATGCGATGAAGTGAGTGAGAGAAATCATACCATGGTGAGCCACAAGAAGAGAAACAAAGGGTGCACGGCTAGGCCGTGTGTTTTCACACGGTCGTGCCCTAACTTCCAGAGTTGCACACAGTCAAGCCGTGTGTTTTCACACGGTCGTGCCCTGACTTCCAGAGGCACACATGGTCAGGTCATGTGATTTCACACGGCCGTGTCACGCCCCCTTGTCCACGTGAAAAGCCTACACCTGCACCGTTTTCTTTTTCTACTTTTGAGCAGGATGCAGGTACTTCTGCCTATAATTTCTTGAGTTTTGATCGTGCCTCGATGACATATACACCGAGCAGCAGATGCAGAGGCAGCGATGGGATGATCATAGCTCCTATATGCAGGCGGAGTTTACAGGCTTACAGGAGCACTTCCAGTGGACCGAGGACTTCTACGACGAAGCCCGTATTTACTTTCAGGAGGAGGATGCCCGACGCCAGGAGGAGGCCACCTACCGTAAGGAGATGCGATAAAATATGCATACCCAACAGGCATAGTGGGCCCTGAAGGAGGAGCACAGAGCAGCCGTTGAATCCACCAGCTCTCAGATCGACAACATGCACATGTGGCAGCAGCGGCTTAGCACCAGGTTTTCCCAGAGCCTGACATGCCGAGACTACCAGACTTCCCGCCTTGACCATAATATTAGAGGTATTGTTTCATATAAGTCTGGGGGGCTCCAAATTTTATTTTGTTTCTAGAAGTAGTTTCTTTCTTGGTATTTGCATTATTGTTAGTATTCATTTGTTCATGCATAAGTTGTTGAGTTTCTTTCAGCACTTAGTTTTTGTTGTTTGTAAAGCTACCTCAGTAGTATTTTTGAAAGTTGCTTGCATGAGTTGTTCAATAGGTAGCTTAACTCCATTTATCTTGTGGTATTTTATTTTATTCTCTCTATTGAATGTTCTAGACTTACACTGGTTAGCTTTATTTTTGCACTTACACATGTCGAACATTCTGGAAGGGAGAATCTAGTACATACCTAGTTATGATTCACTTCAGTAGTCTAGTACTTTGGAATCCATAGGTGACTCTAGGTTTAGCATTTTAGTTACTGGAGATGCTCGGATTGTGTAAGCCCATTTGGAAAATCAAAATCCCAATGAGCCGAAAAATAAAAGAGAGAAAAGAAAAAAAAAAGAAAAAAAAAGAAAAAGAGAAAAAAGAGAGAGAGAGAGGAGAGAAAAGATTATGAGGGATAAAAAACAGTTATCGTGGGTGGAAATGGCTAGGTGCCCCTTTGAGACCGAGTTAGGTTACTGGGGAAACACCTACCAATTTCTCTCAATGCCAAGCATGCCTTTGAGACTTTATGCTAGATCTAGGGAACGACCCTCGCTTCGGGCAGGTAAGTGCCTAAGAGTCGGATGGGGTGGTGACTTAACTCACCATGGAATGGGCATCCCCTAAGAATGGTTCGCTTAGCACGAGCACGAGGAGCTAACCTAGTGAATTTCCAGAACATATTTATTTTGCTTTGATTGTAAATATCACTTGATAAATTTAGTTAACATGCTAAGTATGAAACAATATCCTTTTAAAAAAAATCATGGCACTAGGGTTTGCTTGAGGACAAACAAAGATTTAAGTCTGGGGGAAGTGATGTGAGCAAAACATATAGGGTTTTAGGAGTAGTTTTCACTCACATCTCATTACATTTTATGTTAGTTTCATGCATATGTCACTCTATTTTGCAATCATTTCCCATTTTCTGGTTCGAAGGTCTGCTCTTTGTACTTTTATGTGCAGGATAGCATTTCATGGGAAAACGGTGCATTTTTGGAGCAAAAATAGAGTAATTTGTAGAGCACGGACCTTAAGGAACATGCACTGGCCATGTCCCAAGACTTGGGCATGTTTCCGAAGCGAAACGGATCAAAATGGATGCTCTAGAAAAACACACGACTGTGCTTTTTTTTCCCAGCTCAATTTCCAGCCGAGATTTCACCTGTTTTCCAGTCTTGCACATGGCCGTGTGGCGGAGTCGCGAATTCAAAGAAATAGGGTTTTTCAAGCATTTATGGAATGCCAGAGTCGTCTCTATATATAGGAAACTCATCCAAGAGGCGAGGGATGATGAGGGAGCTACCTTAGGGCTCCCAAACCCTAGGGAGACACGACGGCTAGGACGACACACCGAAGCCCTAAAAAGCTTCGGTAACTCACAGCGGGGAGGAGGAACGCCTCCGGAGGTCCACCACTTGCAATACAATGCCGGAGAGAAGATCACAAAGCATCGTATATCTCTATTTCTGTGCTTTACTTCTATTGTATTCAAACTTAAACATGTTTTGTGATTCTTCCTTCGTATTTATGGAGTAGTACTTTCGATTCTAGGATTAGAGAGTAGCTTGTGTACATAAACAATATTGGTTCATATTAAATTCTGGCCAAAAGTTTGATTTGACAATTGATAGTTTCTCTCTATTATATTTACATGTGTTTGACTTTCTTTTCACTATGCTTAGGCGATATGAGGTGGTGACAGCCCTCGAAATCTAAATTTAGGAGGTTTGATCCAAGGAACCTAGGGGTAAACCTGACCTCCCGTAACTGCGGGGAGAAGGGAGTGGTGGAATCGGAAACGGTCCACCGCAAGGATTGATTTGGCATCCTCGTACCCTCTATCCCATCCTTTTGGGCGGAGGTAGCTCCTGGTGAATGCGGCAGCTCTGCGGGAGAGTGTATGATGTCTTTTCCCCAAAATCATAGGTAGACGTTTAGATGATGCCAATTGACAACATTGTTCTATGATACACAAGCGAAACTGAAGTCCTAGAATCGCCTTTTAAGAACCCGGCCCACTCTTTTCCTCCTCCATGTGACACCATACAGAGTAGGGTCCACCGATAGTCCTCACCAACCGACTCTCTCAGAGATTTCATCTGAACAATCACAACCACTTAGTGTATTGGTATTCGAATCTCAGTCCCTGTGGGATCGATAAATCTTTATTACTTGATGACATCTGTGCACTTGCGGGCCTTGAGCGCGAGCGTGCACTTTGAGTCCACGATGATATCCGTCGTGAGATTTGAGGTCGCACCCATGCACATCATGACTCTTCTATCTTCTGATGTTAGCGTCAGAATTCTTCATTGGCCTTTGTTTGGGTAGCAATGAAGTCTTCCATCATCAATTCTAGCCTAGACTTCTGTGGTTGTTGCTGCCCATTGCCCTGTTGTTGCCCATACCCTACTGATGATTAGAAGTTCCCTGAGTTATTTCGATAGGAAAAATTCAGGTGATTCTTCCATCTAGGATTGTAAGTACCGGAGTATGAGTTGTTGGGCCTTTGATTATAGTCCCCAACCACATCGACATACTCAATATGCTCTTCTAAGCCACCCGACCCTCCATAGTGGTCCTCCCAATATGCTGCTGCTCCCTCTCCAAAGTCATTGGCCACACATGCAGAAACAGGATTTAAAGAGTCGAACCGTCTGCCAAGCACGTCCATCATCACTATTAGGTGGTCCACGAAGTTGACAGCATATCGTCCCGCTGCAGGAGCTGGGTGACTACGTTTGGAAGCCCATTTATGGTGGTTCTAGGCCACCTCTTCTATCAGCTCCTCTGCTTCCTCGATAGTCTTGTTCATTAGCGCTCCTCCTGCATCAGAATCGAGAGACATCTTTGTGGCGTACGTGTGGCGTACGTTAGCCCATTATAGAAGATGTGGATCACTAGCCACCTTTCTAGTCCATGGTGGGGGCATTGGTAGAGTAACCCCTTGTAGCGATCTCAGGCTTCAAATAGGGACTCCCCTTCCTTCTGATGGAAGCTCGTGATTAGATGGCGCATGTGAGCATTCTTTCTTGGTGGGAAGTACTTGTTCAAAAATTGCTGCTCACACTGCTCCCATGTAGTAATTCTTCCCGATGGTAGGGAGTGAAGCCATGTCTTAGCCTTATCCCACAATGAGAAAGGGAATAGGCTTAGGTGGATCGCATCGGCAGGGACCCCATTTATCTTCATTGTCGAGTCAATTTCTAAAAATGTCTCCAAGTGTTGGTTCGGGTCTTCAGTCACAGCTCCCCCGAATTGACTCTGCTGGACCATATGTATAAGTGTTGATTTCAGCTCAAAGTTGTTTGTCAAAATGGATGGTCCAGCTATACTCGGCCTAAATCCTCTAGCACTAGGGGTTGTGTAATCCCACAAAGGTCGGCTACCTATGTTCACCACAGGTGCAGCTTGGTCCTCCATCCTCTTTAGTTCAACTCTCCGCCGATGGTAGGTTCGTTCGATTTCTAGATCGATCGGAATCAAGCCTTCCGATCCTAGGTGTCTAAGCATATGAAGAACTGAGCCACAAAATTAGGAGTATTACCTAATGCTCAGAAATAAACTAATCTAGCTAACTAAATCAAATGAAGAAGAGCTAAAAAGAAAACATCGAACTACTGCTAAAATAAAAACTAATTCTAGATTTGGAAAATCTAAAATGAAGTAAATACAGAAAATTAAATAAAAAATAACATAAATAAAATTAAAGCAAGTAAATAAATCTAACCTAAGTCCGATCCAATTATCCACTTCTTGATTCGATATCAAATCAATCAGTCCCCGACAACGGTGCCAAAAACTTGATGCACGCGAACGCAACCTCAAATCTCGCGATGGAGACCATCGAGGACTCAAAGCGCATGCTTGTGCTCAACGCCTGCAAGTGCACGGGTATCGTCAAGTAATAATATATATTATAGATCCCACATGGACTAAGATTTGAGTACCTATCTATTCGGTGGGCGTTATTGTTCAGAAATCAATTCTAATGGTTGCGGTTCAGAGGGTTGTCAGCAGTCCTAACTCTAGTACGGTGTCACATGGAGGAAGAGAAGGGATGCTACAAGTCTTTAGATGGATTCTAGGATTTTGGTTTCGTTTGTGTGTCGCAGAACACTTTGTAAATTGGGTTATGTCTAGGTTCCTAGCTAAGGTTTTATGGAAAGGAACATCATACACTTCCCCGATGAGCCTTCGCATCTATTAGAAGTTAACTCTGCCATTACCAGGTCAACCCCTGGCCTAAGGATGGGATAGTCAGTATGAGGATGCAAAATCGATCCATGCGACGAGTCGAAAATGGGGTGTGTTTCCTACTCTATTGCATCCTTCTACCCACGGTTACAGGAGACGAGGTCAACCCCTAGGTTCCTCCTTAATTCACCTAAATCTTTGATATGAGGGTTGTCACCCCTCGTATCGGCTAAGCACAGTGACTAGAAAACCAAAACAATAGCTATAGATCTAACCAAACACCAATTTGAAAATATAGATTCAAGAATGAAAAGATATTTGAACCAACATGTTCTAACTCAACACTGTTAGTAATATATGAGAGATGTCCTAAGGCAATCGCCTTATGTTTGAACCATTTATATGATAAATTAAGATTCACTATTTGAGTATACATGTTTTCATGTATTTGATTAGATCTTAAACTTATTTACTGAATGTCCACTATGCGATTCACAGCATGAGAGAATTTATGATTGGATCACAACTAGTGAGTATCTCTACATGTGTCATTGTGATGTATCGAAATTATCCCTAGTCAATGAATTGATGAATTTGGACACCATCAATTCTGTCGAGACTAGCACGACGTATACTCCTTGGTGTATCCAAGCAGGTGATTCTCACTGGCTGGAGACATTGTGATGTCCGGAGTTAATCGTGGATGCTAGTTATGGTAACTAGTTCATTGGAGTGACCAGCCATAAGACTTCATATGGTTCTCTACATATATAGATATGTCAATGAAGTTCTTACTGCATCTTAAGTGCGATGTTCCTTTGACTTGCGCTATTCAAGTCATCTTGGTCATGAAGACTTATGCTTTGACATCTTAAGCAAGCATCTCTGAGGAGATGTGAACCCGGGATGATTAGGTATAAGTCGAAGTGATCGAAGGTGTTTGAATAGCCTATAAAGGATTCACCACTCCTTGCGAGGAGATGTATACCCATGGCCTCTCGTCGGATTGTTACTAAAGTCTTTGGCCAAAGCATTACATGTTTAGAGTAAGGTACTCTAGGGTACATGTGCAGTAACTAGAATCCGTAGGACGAGGAAATGATACTTGGGCTAGGTGTGACGTAGTCAACCTAGTGGGGACTGACACTATAGACCATGTTCTGAACCAAGTGGGTATAAGATGCATGAAGGGAATGGGGCACGATTCATTGTAGCTTCTGAAGGGTTTCAGAAATAGTTCTGGATCAACCGTTGATCTTTTCAGTTAATTGGGGATCTTGATGTACTACTAGGTGCCACTCATGATCGTTCTATAATTATGGTTAATTATAGACGGCCAACATAAACCGAGAACCTATTTGGTCACACGCATAATGAGCGTAATCTGAAGGATTTAAAACGAGCTTGAGAATGAGATTCTCACATCGAGAGAAACTATGTTTGGTTGGACCAAACAAGGAGCGAACATGAAATTGTTTCAGTCGCATTGGAAGCATGGATGGGTCGTGTCTTTTGAAGACATGATGAATGAACCAAATTAGTTTGGTTCTAATCCAATGGTGGAAAAATAAACCAAACGGGTTTGGTTTGTTTTAAATGAATGAACCAAAGTTGGTTCGGTTCGTTTTAACTTAAAATAGACCAACGCGGTTTGGCTTATTTTAACTTAAGTTATTAGAGCGGGTTTGGGTTTTGGTTATGAACCAATAACCGCTAGGAGATGGTTTATTAATGGTCAAGAAACATGTGCTCTATAAAAGCGCGATTAGAGGTTGGAGAGCCCTAAGGGTTTTTGGTATTTTTGGAAAATCTTTTCCTCTCCTCCTCTTCTCCTCTTCTTGTCGGCGCCCAACTTCTTACCTCCTCCCACCACTGCCCAAGCTCCACTAGTTGGCATCCAGCAGCTACCGTCCTCCCCACCTGTCAGCGTCTAGCTACTGTCGGAGGAGCTCCGGTGATCTTCCTTGGCTCCAATGATAAGGTGAGCACCAAAGCTTTCCTTATTTGGTCGGCACAAGTTCTCCACCAAAGCTGTCCAGTTTTCTGGACAATTTGTTTCCTTCTTGTAGGAGCATTGTTTGGACGACGTTTGGAGCTCCGACAATGGTAACCTTATCGGGGATTCGATCTCCAGTAATCCTCATAGGTGGAGGACGAAGGATTCGTCAAACGGTTGATGAACCTCTTTGGAGAAGCGAGTTTTGGGGACTCATTTTTGAATCTAAATTTTTGATTCAGATTGTGATATGCTCTCGATCACATCATCTTCGACACAAGGCTAGTGACTCGTACGAAGATGAGGCTCGTGGATTTGTGAAGCCATCCCGACGATACTCGACGTGGATATGGATAGAGGCAATTCTAGCGAGAGTCATTCCAGTTGATGCCTTTTCCACTGCACGTGATACGTCAGGTATACCTAGAATAAATTCCTTTTATTGTAAAATTTGAAACTACGATTATGTCTACACATGTACTATGCATGTGTGTGGTATGTGTATTGTAATAAATTAGATTTATATCCTTTTATTTCTTTCGTTGTGCACATGTTTACGAAACATGTTCGAACACACACTCGCACAGTGTCGGAAACCCAACAATGGTATCAGAGCCCAGGTTGTGTTTCAACATAATTATAAAATTATTTTATGATAGTCGTAATTGTATTTATGGAAATTTTCTACTTTTGTAAAGTTAGAAGTATTTATGGAAAATTTTCTAATTTTGGAAAGTCTAGCAGTATTTATGGAAATCTTCTACTTTTGGAAAGTTAGAAGTATTTATGGAAATTAACATTTTCCATAAATAAAATATTTGATTAGATTTGGAAATTTATTT
Source organism: Wurfbainia villosa (assembly GCA_025175895.1). Classification (NCBI taxonomy): domain Eukaryota; kingdom Viridiplantae; phylum Streptophyta; class Magnoliopsida; order Zingiberales; family Zingiberaceae; genus Wurfbainia; species Wurfbainia villosa. Next base: position 44,066,824 of record CM046003.1, read on the forward strand.
TCTAATTTAATCATGATTTGATTTGGGAATCAAATCTTAAATATATTTTATTTCCATAAATAGTTTTGACAATTTAGGAATTTTTTTTCCTAAATTAAAGTTGACTTTCCTTAATCAACACTTTCCATAAATAAAATATGTGATTAGATTTGGAAATTTATTTCCTAATTTAATCATGATTTGATTTGGAGAATCAAATCTCAAACATATTTTATTTCCATAAATAGTTATGACATACAAGGAAATTTTTGTACATGTCATAATTGTATGTCATGTAATTGCATTAGATGCATATTATTATATTATGTGTGTCGTGACATGTAGATATATGTCATATATGTGATGCCATATAGATAATAGTTATTTGCATGCAAAGAGGATGAGACATAAAACCCTTACTCAATATTAAAGCCTACATCTTCCATTAATATGGTTAGAACCAGAGTTCTATTTCCTATTTGGGTTGTTGGACTCTCTCGAAGCCTGGCTCGAACCTGAACATGTTCAAACCATGGAATAATTTAATACTAATATGGTAAGAGTCAGAGGTCAATCGTTAGCTTTGATTGTTGGACTCTCTCCAAGTCAAGCTAATTGGTTGAATGCGCTCTAACCATATTAAAACTATTTCTCGATTAATGGGTTGGCTTTAACCTAGAGCATTGACTTGTTGGACTCTCTCCAAGGTCGATGTGAAGGGAGGTGAAGTTGGGTGTTATGCATATGATGCATACTTGTTAATGAGTTAACAACCCGATGTATTTGTGAACATTCAATTAGTTGATAGCACATTGTGATAGTTGCTTATATGTGATTGCAATTGGTATATTTGATACCTACCATTGTAGCTATGAATGGCTTGTTGGACTCTCTCAAAGGTTGTTTATATCTATGTTGGATATTAGCCCATTCGGAGATGGACCTATGATCTCCCGAAGTGATTTTGGGGTTTTTGAAATTCGAAAAAATGAATGAGATTTTGTAAATGTATGTTGATGCATTTTAAAATCATTTTTTCATATATGCTTGATTTGTATTTCTAGTTTAATCACTTGATCATGATGTCTTTGAATTTGCCTCTATTTAGGATTCGAATAAATTAACTGGGCTGAACTTCTTGGACTGGCTTAGAAACTTGAGAATTATTCTCAAGGATTCAGTTACGTATTGCTATCGCTTGTGTGTAATACCAACCTCTTAGATCACAGTATTATAGCTCAAGACTAATTGTTCTTATCGAAACATGTGAGTGATTACGAACAAGTGAGTTGCATCATGCTGGCGATGGTACCATTCAGCAACATGAGCATATGGATGCTCATACCATAGTCCTTCATCTTTATGAGTTGTTTGATGAGCAAGTGAGATTCGAAAGGTTCGAAGTCTCCAAGCTCCTCTTCACCTCTGAGATGCAAGAAGGTTCATCTGTTATACTGCTCAATATGCTAAAGACTGTGGAGCCTTCTGTGAAGCATGAGCAGGGGACGATGTTGTTAGTTGATTCCTCGAAGAAAGGTTCTAAGAGAAAGTCAAAGGAACAATAGAAGGGGAAGAAGAAAAAGGCTAAAAAGGCAGAACCAGCTCAAAAGGGCACTTGCCATCATTATGGCAAGGAGGTCCATTGGCGAAGAAACTGCAAGATTTATCTTGAGTCCGTGAAGAAGAATAAGGCATCAGATGCCCCATTTTCTTCAGATATCTTCGTTATTGATTGTCATTCTATTTCCTCAGACACTTGGATATTGGATACTGGGTGTGGCTCACATATATGTAATGACATACATGGGCTAAGAAATAGAAGAAGACTCGTCAAGAGAGAGTCAAATTTACGTGTTGGGAATGTTGGATCGAAAGTGTCGCTAGAGGGGGGGGTGAATAGCGATACGGTGTCGTTAAAAAAAAACTTTTGCAATAAGTAAAAAGCAAGTAGAGAGTGCACAGCGGAAATATAAAGTAGACAAGATATTTTTACGTGGTTCACAATCTTTCGATTGCTAATCCACGGCCCTAGTGATCCTTGATCACGTACGGAGGGCAATTCACTAAAACCACTCCTCCTCGTTGGAAGTAGGAGCAACGATCACAAAAAGAAATCAAGGCAAAGGGACACTCCCCCTTTCCTTGTTACGATTAAAGCACAAAGACAATTTAAAGAAGTAGAACTTAAATAAATATACCGACAACTCTTATAAGTAGAAGATGTAGCTTTCGTTGTCGGCGGCACTTCGTCGTAGCAAATGTGAGTAGTAGTAGCGGCGCGCTGAGCGTGTTGAAGCTCTTGATTTCTTATCTTTTTGCTTGGCGTGAACATGTCTATTTATGGATATTGATCTATGAATTTAGACATAGGTAGTGTCAAGGTGAGGTTCTTATCCCCAAGTCTTGCTCATCCACATCCTTTTGCGCCAACTCAAGGATGAGGTGCTTCATCCAACCACCTTGTGCCACAACTCAAGGATGAGGTGCTCATCCAACCACCTTGTGCCACCTCAAGGAGGCCTTCACGCCAACTTGTTGGAGCCATCTAACTTGTGCCACATCATGGGAGCCAACCATCTTGTGCCAACTCTCCTCATTTTGGGCGCCCAAGCTTGATGGTGGTTTGCCAACCATCTTGTGCCAACTCACCTCATTTTGGGCGTCCAACTTGATGATGGTTTGGATGTCCACCTTGATGCCACATCACCTAATTTTGGGGTCCAAGCTTGGTGATGGTTTGGATGTCCACCTTGATGCCACATCACCCTTTGTACCAAAACACGAGTCAAGTCCAAATTCACCCCCTTGAAATTGAGCTCTTCTCGAAATTTGGAACTAGACCGGGATTGGTGTAGTAGGCATTTGGTCAAAGGGTTTTGGAATACAAGTTAGCTTAAAATATAAAGTACGATGGTTCTAACTAACCGATCTCGACCTAGACCTTCCATTGGAGGTATTGGGTCGGATCTACGCTGCGTCCTTGCTTGCCGGCTTTCCACGAGCTTACCTTGTAGCCTCGCTTAGGTCTTCACCCGAGTACCTCGGCTTCCTCCGAAATCCTCTGGCGTTGCCCGACCACCTCGGTTCCCACCGGGTGTCGCAGACCTTCCGCTCAACTTTAGCATTTCTGCACACTTAATTGAGCTCGTAAGATAACAAATATACTCTTAACTATTGAGCCTTTTGCCATAATCAAAATATCGGTTCGACTTTGGTGCCCCTTGCGCAACAATCTCCCCCTTTTTGATTCATGGCAAACCGACACAAAAGTTAAGGAAAAATTAAGCTAGCATAATGATTAAGCATGAATGAGCTAGCATAAAGATTAAATATGAATGAGCTAGCATAATGATTAAATATGAATGAGAAATATTATTGTTTCAAGTTCTCCCCTTTGAGGTAACCTCCCCCTTGACCGAAGGTGAGTTCTTGAAAAATAATTTTTACTCCCCCTTAATAGTTGCTTAAGTAATAGGAATTACTTAATATAAAAGGTAATAATTTTGTTTACCCCTTTAATTTTGGTTAATTTTGGTTACTTTTGTGACTTTCTCCCCCTTTTGCCTTAACTCAAAAAGTTTGTAAATATATTTTAGGGTTTGTAAGTCCAAGCAAGTTCCCAATATATATATATATATATATATATATATATATATATATATATATATATATATATATATATTTTTAAATAATAATAAGCTTGAAAATATGTTCATCTAAAATGTACAACTCCGGTTGGACTTGATTGATATAGAATGATCAATAAGTCTTGAAGGAGTTGATTAATTTTAAATAATTATACTCCATGGTTCATATCGATGCACTGAATCTACATCTGGAACCAGGAGTAAGGTCCTAACATCTCACGCCCGTCTACGGGGCTAAGTACACAAACACATTAGTCCTATGTGTTGTGAGATGTGTTGGCTCCTTAAATCTATAGGTATATGATTTCTAAGGTAAGACTTAGGCTAATTTCATAAAAAGAAGCAAAAATAGAGTACATATATAGAAAAATTTAAATCCTACTCTATTACGCACATACCTAACTTTCGTCTTAATAAACTAAATTCGGCTTCGGGTAGTGGTTTGGTGAAGATGTCCGCTAGGTTTGATTTGGACTCAACATACTCTAGTTGTATAGTTCCATTAGTTACATGTTCCCTAATGAAGTGGTGTTTAACTTCTATATGTTTTGTCCTAGAATGACATATTGGATTTTTAGTTAAGTTAATTGAACTGATGTTATCTATGTAGGTTTTAATGTTGTTAAAGATTAAGCTAAAGTCTTGGAGAGTGTGCTTCATCCACAGGGGTGAGAGACACACTCACCCATCGCATAGCGTATTCGGCTTCGGTGGTAGATAAGGCAACGCAATGTCGCTTCCTCTTGCACCAACTCACTAGACTCGAGCGAGGATTTGACAACAACCACTCGTGCTCTTTCTATCGAGTTTACTACGGCATAGTCGAGTCGGATAGCCGATTAGATTAAACTCGGTAGATCTAGGGTACCAAATACCTACGTTTAGCGTGCCCTTTAGATATCTAAGGATACGCTTGACTAGGGTTAGGTGAGACTCCTTGCACAGGTTTGTAACCTTGCGCACATACTTACGAATAAAATGTCGGGTCATTCATGTTAAGTATAGGAGACTTCCTATTGCGCTCTATAGTATTTTAGGTCAACGGGTTTTCCTTCTACATCTTCGTTTATATTAACATTAGTTGCTATAGGTGTATTAATTATTTTAGCATCTTGCATTCCAAATCGATTTATTAAGTCCTTAGTATATTTTTTTTGATGTAAATATATTCCATCTTTAGTTTGTTTAATTTGTAAACCTAAGAAGAAACTTAACTCTCCTACTAAATTCATTTCAAATTCACTTTCCATAAGTGAGATGAATTCGCTTAGCAGATCGAGTTGGTAGTTCCAAAAATTATATCATCTACATAGATTTGGGCTATAAAGATTTCTTTTCCTACGGTTTTCTGAATAAGGTTGGGTCGACTAAACCTTGGTTGAATCCTTTGGACTTAAGATAGATCGAAAGCCTTTCGTACCAAGCTCTTGGGGCTTGTTTGAGTCCATATAGGGCTTTCTTAAGTCTAAGGACATGGTCGTTTATCTAGATTTTCGAATCCGGGAGGTTGGTAGCGTAAACTTCTTCCTTAATGTATCCATTCAAAAATGCTGACTTGACATCCATTTGAAACAATTTAAAACCTCGATGTGCAGATATGCTAACAACATTCGGATGGACTCTAGTCTTGCTACGGGCGTAGGTCTCATCGTAATCTAAACCTTCGACTTGACTAAACCCTTTGCGACTAACCTAGCTTTATTTCTAACTACTTCACCTTTATCATCAAGTTTATTTGAAATACCCACCTTGTTCCAATAATTGATTTTTCTTTAGGTGGTGGTACTAATTCCCTTCATTTCTAGTGAATTGAGCTAGCTCTTCTTGCATAGCAATAATCCAAATCGGGATCAAGAAGTGCTTGTTCAATAGTTTTGGGTTCGATTTTGGAAATTAACGAGATTTGACTAATGTTTGTATGAAGCTCTAGTTCGAACCCTAAATTTGGATCACCTATAACTTGATTGATAGGATGACTTGGGTTAGGGTCATCTATCACTTGGTCGATAGGATGACTTGGGTTAGGACGAGATTCAAGTTTAAGATCAGAGTCGGGTTTGCTATAAGTTGATTTGCTAGTTGGTTTTGTTAAGGATTGAGCGGGTTCGTGTCCTTAAATCGAAAACTATATTAATGGTTTCTTCGACTCTAAGAGTGTCGTGATTGTATACCCTATAAGCTCTCTTGGTGGTTGAGTATCCTAGAAAGGTTCCAGATGGAGGTTTTGGATTTGAATTTCCTAGGTAATCCTTAGTGTTTAAGATATGTACCTTGCATCCAAATACCTAAAGTATTTGATGTTGGTATTTTATCGTGATAAATCTCGTACGAGGACTTTTGGTGCCTCTTTACCATAAGGATCCTATTTTGGACATAGCAAGTCGTACTAACGGCCTCTGCCCAAAATCTATCGGGTAGGTTATACTCGTTTAACATTGTCCTAGCGGCTTCTTGTAGGGTTCTATTTTTCCGTTCGACTAACCCATTTTGTTGTGGGGTTCTAGGACATGAAAACTCATGGTGGTATCCGCTTTAGGTTCACAATCTGTAAACTGTGGTTTTCGAATTCACCACCATGATCGCTTCTTTAAACTTAAGGTTCTTTTGATTTTCGATTAACCTACAAAGATTGATTAGTTGGTCTAGGGTATCATTTTTATGTTTGATAAACCTAACCCAAGTAAATCTAGAATAGTCGTCAATTATGACTAAGCAAAATTGACTACCATTGAGTGACTTAGCTCCATGTGAATCAAATAGATCCATGTGTAGGAGCTCAAGAACACTTTTGTTCGTTCTTGATTAGTTAATTGATGTTGTGTCCTAGATTGTTTACCTTGTTGACAAGCATTACATATTTTATTATCCAAGTTGTTTAGTTTAGGCAAACCTATAACCAAGCCACTCTGACTCATCTTGTGGGCCGAGTCTTGGAGTGCGCAGTGTCCGAGTCTTCTGTCATAACCAAGATTCCTCTTGCTGTGTCATAAGACACTTGGTTGAGGAGTTGGGTAAATTTATTGTGTAGATGTTGCTATTCCTAGTTCCTTTAAGTATTATTTTAGATGTTGCATTTATCTTGATTACGCATTCATTTTCTAGAAATATGACCTTATAATTGTTATCACACAATTGGCTTACACTAAGTAAATTATATTGAAAGTTTTCTACTAATAAGACATTTTGAATTGTAAAGTTAGAGTTGAGCTCAATATCACCTGATCCGATGATTTTGAGCTTGCCGTTATTTCCGAAGGCTACCGATCCTTGTCGTTTGAATCGTAACTTCGAAAATTTGAGTTGATCCCCGGTCATGTGTCGGGAGCAACCACTGTCCAACATCCATTGATCCTACATATAAGGTAGTTGGATCGGATATTGGAATTACTAAAGGGTTGTTTGTAAGTTTTTAAACCTAAATCATCTCACCAATATCTACATGATCAAAACATGTTATTCCTATGTGTTATTGTGAGATGACTTTCAATTTTACTTGATTAATTTTAATGAATTTAAATTAACCAACATTAGGTTAGATTCGGATTTAGTCTAAGCTCATCAAGTAATCTTTTCAAGAGATTAGCTTCCAGGTCGTGGCGAGGCACAGAGGCCTTCTTTGATCGGAACAACGACCACTTCCTTAGACAAAGCTAATTTCAAGAAATTGATAACTCGACTTACTTGAGACTACATCTTGGTCTAACTAGTTATTTTTGAAAAGAGGCTCCCGAGGCTCAATCTTTTAAATAGGATTTTAGTTGATTATGAGTCCTATCTAACCATTCTAAAAATAAAGGAAAAACTAAGCATGCAATTTCTAAGACTTAACAAAAATACATTTTGTATTAGCTCCCCCTGGACCATTGAATAGAGTGGGTCTATTCACATAGTGAATTTGGTCCTTGGGAACCCAATACATGTTAGATCCTAAAGTTGAAATCAAAGTGATCTTAGGGACCCATGCTTGGACATTTTTCTTATGTTGGTTTACTATAGACATATATGACTTATTGGTTGTATTTGAGTTAAACCCGAGTCCGGCCTTGTTGTACACGGCCCTTTGTGATCCAAGTAAGAGGTCAAGTCCCTTGGATCCCAAAGTGAACCTTTCCAACGTGTTCCTAAGGTCTTCGACTTGTGTTTTCAAAGCGAGTTCTCAACTTCAAGCTTTTCAACTTGAGTTGAGTCCTCCTCTTGAATCTGAGTAGTCGAAGAGGTTAGGAGACCTCATGTTTGAGGAGGTTAACCTCCTCAATTAGGTCTCGACCTTGGACTCGGACTTAGCTAGTTTCTTATTTAAAAATTTAATTGCACCATACAAAGTATTAAGTAACGACCGACTTACCCTTAATGATTCTTTTGAACCGGATCACGGATCCGCGTGGCTTGTCTTGAATGGAAGCTCATCATCGGATTCGGACTCGGACTCTTCTTGGTTTGAGTCGTGCTCGGTCGGCTTGGCCATTAGAGCTTGGATATCGCGTCTTCTTCCTCCGACAACTCCTCCCAAGTAGCGTTTAGTGCTTTCTTGGTCTTTGATGCGTTATTCTTTAGCTTTGGGCACTCGGACTTGATGTGACCGAACTCCACTCATAGCATCTAAAATTAGAAGTATTTGAATTAGGTTTAGGCTTACCTTGAGTTGTTGGTCGTTTTTCGTCTCTTGATCATCTTAGAACTAGATTGACTAGTTCGGATTCTATTCGGAGTCTACTTCCGATTCGGACTCGTCTTCTTCCTTCGGGGTGGCTTGCTTGCGGGCTTCTTCTTTTTGGAACTCCTGAACTAACGCAATACTCTTCTCGGCCCGACCACGTTAGTTTGCTCATGTAATTCAAGTTCAAAACAATTGTCTAACCTAATTTTAGAAAGGTCCTTGGAGACCTTGTAGGCATCGACCATGGATGCCCACAAGGTGGTCCTAGGAAGCGAGTTAAGAGAATACGATAAGGTCGCGATTCTCGACCTTTTGTCCGATGGCATGGAGTTGGTTGGCGATGTCTTGGATATCTGAGCATGTAGTTGAGTTGCGGTCTCGTTTTCCTGCATTTTCAAGTTATACAATTTATTTAAAAGTAAATCTCTTTTACATACCTTCGTGTCGTCGGTGCCTTCGTGTAGTTCCACTAGCTTGGTCCATAAGTCCTTTGCACTAATGAAGGGGCCGACGCGGTTGAGCTCTTCCTTGGACACCCCACATTGCAAGATTTGAGTTGCCTTGGCATCGGCTTCTACTTGTTTTTTCATGGAATTTGACCCTTGATCGTAACCCAAAGATTCACCATCTTCATTATTAGGAAGTGTGAAACCGGTTTGGATTGATCCACATCTCGATTGGGTTTTAAGAAAGCATTCCGACCCTTCCAATAACGAAAGTCATTACGTGTAAAAGCGGGGGTCGGGCGGTGCTAAACCCTTCGAGATGGGCCATTTAAAACAAGAAGAAGAGCGACGAAAAAGAATCTTGCAAAACACACACGAAAGAATATTCCAAGACCTTTCGTCTTGGATTAGTAAGTAAAAAAAATATATATAAAATGTAACTTGCAAAAAGAAATAAACAATCAAATGCGAATGTCGTTGAAGTTCCGGAGGACAACCTTACTCGGGATCTAACCCGAAGGACAACCTTATCCGGATCCTAAAGCCTCTAATGCAATTCTATATGTAGGAGAAGATAAGCAAGTGAAATAATTATACGAAAACAGAAATAAATAAATAAAAAATCTGTGAAAAAAAAAAACAAAGCTAGATTGGTGGTTTCACCGAATCTTAGCGCCCCCGGCTCTGATACCAATTGTTGGATCGAAAGTGTCGCTAGAGGGGGGGGTGAATAGCGATACGGTGTCGTTAAAAAAAAACTTTTGCAATAAGTAAAAAGCAAGTAGAGAGTGTACAGCGGAAATATAAAGTAGACAAGATATTTTTACGTGGTTCACAATCTTTCGATTGCTAATCCACGGCCCTAGTGATCCTTGATCACGTACGGAGGGCAATTCACTAAAACCACTCCTCCTCGTTGGAAGTAGGAAACGATCACAAAAGAAATCAAGGCAAAGGACACTCCCCTTTCCTTGTTACGATTAAAGCACAAAGACAATTTAAAGAAGTAGAACTTAAATAAATATACCGACAACTCTTATAAGTAGAAGATGTAGCTTTGTCGGGCGCACTTCATCGTAGCAAATGTGAGTAGTAGTAGCGGCGTTACAACGGCGTGTTGAGAGCTCTTGATTTCTTATCATTTTTGCTTGGCGTGAACATGTCTATTTATGGATATTGATCTATGAATTTAGACATAGGTAGTGTCCAAGGTGAGGTTCTTATCCCCCAAGTCTTGCTCATCCACATCCTTTGCGCCAACTCAAGGATGAGGTGCTTCATCCAACCACCTTGTGCCACAACTCAAGGATGAGGTGCTCATCCAACCACCTTGTGCCACCTCAAGGAGGCCTTCACGCCAACTTGTTGGAGCCATCCAACTTGTGCCACATCATGGGAGCCAACCATCTTGTGCCAACTCTCCTCATTTTGGGCATCCAAGCTTGATGGTGGTTTGCCAACCATCTTGTGCCAACTCACCTCATTTTGGGCGTCCAACTTGATGATGGTTTGGATGTCCACCTTGATGCCACATCACCTAATTTTGGGGTCCAAGCTTGGTGATGGTTTGGATGTCCACCTTGATGCCACATCACCCTTTGTACCAAAACACGAGTCAAGTCCAAATTCACCCCTTGAAATTCGAGCTCTTCTCGAGGTCGAACTAGACCATGATCGTAGTAGACGAGTCAAAGGGTTTTGACCGCAGATAGTTAGCTTAAAATATAAAGTACGATGGTTCTAACCAACTGATCTCGACCTAGACCTTCCATTGGAGGTATTGGGTCGGATCTACGCTTAACGTCCTTGCTTCGCTTTCACACGAGCTTACCTTGTAGCCTCGCTTCCGGTCTTCACCCGAGTACCTCGGCTTCCTCCGAAATCCCTCTGGCGTTGCCCGACCACCTCGGTTCCCACCGGGTGTCGCAGACCTTCCGCTCAACTTTAGCATTTCTGCACACTTAATTGAGCTCGTAAGATAACAAATATACTCTTAACTATTGAGCCTTTTGCCATAATCAAAATATCGGTTCGACTTTGGTGCCCACTGCACCAACAGGGAATGGAGCAAAGGTTGTTGCACTCGCCATCGGAACATATTTATTAAAACTCCCTACAAGACTTGTCTTAGAACTGGACAATTGCTTTTATGTTCCTTCGTTGATAAAGAACATCATTTCTATTTCTTGTTTGAATAGAAATGGGTACCATTTAACTTTTAGTAACAATTGTTGTTACATAACTTTGAATGGCATTCTTTATGGGACTGGAACTTTAAGCAATGGTATTTATACGTTGGACGTATCTAGTGACATTCTCAATATTGAAGTGAGCAACAAGTGTGCTCGAAAAGATAATCAATTAGCCTCCTACATGTGGCATTGTCGTCTTGGCCATGTAAGCAAGAAATGCATGTTCGAATTACAGGGATGTGGAATTCTGGAATCGTTTGAATTGGATTCATACGATACATGCGAATCATGCTTAAAAGGCAAGATGACTAAGTTACCTTTTATAGGAAAAGGTGAAAGAGTGGGAGAGTTGCTAGGTTTAATACATACTGATGTATGTGGACCTATGTCAACTCAATTTCTAGGAGGCTATAACTACTTCATTACCTTCACCGATGATCACTCACGGTTTGGGTATGTGTTCTTGATGAAACACAAGTCTGAAGCCTTTGAAAGGTTCAAAGAATTCAGAAATGAAGTAGAGAAACAACATGACAAGAGTATTAAAATACTTCGATAGGATCGAGGTGGTGAATACTTAAGTCAAGAGTTTCTAGATTATCTAAGAGTCAATGGTATATTGTCTCAATGGACTCCGCCATATACACCGCAACATAATGGTGTATCTAAGAGGCGTAACCGGACCTTGTTGGACATGATCAGGTCAATGATGAATCATGTGAATCTTCCCAAGTCCTTTTGGGGCTATGCACTTTGGACAGCTATTTACTTGCTAAACAGAATGCCAACCAAGGTAGTCTCCACTACTCCATATGAGATATAGAATAGTAAGAAATCTCATGTATCTTACTTGAAGATATGGGGTTGTCCTACTTATGTGAAGCGGACTATATCAGACAAATTGGATGCTAAGTCTAATAAATGTCTATTTATTAGATACCCTAAGGAAACAAGGGGTTACCAATTCTATCATCCTGTGGAACAAAAGGTATTTGTTTCAAGGCATGCTGTATTTCTAGAGAAAGAGTTTCTCTTGCAAAAAACTAGTGGGAGTGTCATTGAGCTTGAAGAGGCTCGAGAGACTCAAATAGGCATTGATGAGATACTTGGTGAAGCACCACAACCGATAACTCATAGTGATGAGCCATCGGCTGGACCTATTGTGACACCACATCTTCGTAGATCTGGTAGAACACGCAATATTTTTGAGAGATATGGATTTCTCGTAAGTAAATCGAACGATGTGTTACTCATTGATGATGAAGAGTCTACCAGTTATGAAGAAGTTTTGAAAAGTTCAGGAAGGGATAAGTGGCTTAACGCCATGAAGTCGGAAATGGATTCTATAGATGAAAATCAAGTTTGGAACTTGGTTGACCCACCTGAAGGCATAAAGCCTAAAGGGTGCAAGTGGATTTTCAAGAAGAAAACCGACATGGATGGTAATGTGATTACCTATAAGGCTATATTGGTGGCGAAAGGGTATCGTCAAAAGCAAGGTGTTGATTATGACGAAACCTATTCGCCTGTTGCTATGCTTAAATCTATTCGGATGCTTCTGGCCATAGTGGCTCATTACAATTATGAGATATGGTAGATAGATGTGAAAACAGCTTTCCTTAATGGAAATCTACTCAAAGACGTGTATATGATACAACCTAAGGGTTTCACATCAATTGATAAAACCAAGGTATGCAAACTGCGATGGTCCAATATATGGACTGAAGCAAGCATCCAGGAGCTGGAATATCCGTTTTGATGAGACAATCAAAAAGTATAATTTCTCACAAAATTCGGACGAACCTTGTGTGTACAAGAAGGTTAGTGGGAGTGCAGTCGTGTTCCTAGTATTGTATGTTGATGACATATTACTTATAGGAAACGATGTTTCTATCTTACAATCAGTTAAAATTTGGTTGTCCAAGACGTTCTCCATGAAAGACTTAGGAGAAGTAACCTACATCCTCGGGATCAAGATCTATAGAGATAGATCGAATTGGTTGCTTGGTCTTTCACAGTCTACATATATAGACCGAGTGCTAAAAGATTTAGCATGTCAGAATCCGAGAAAGGCTTTCTACTCATCAGGCATGGGATACACCTTTTGAAGTCTATGTGTCCGCGCATAGAAGACGAGAGGATTTACATGAATAAGATTCCCTATGCATCCGCAATAGGATCTATCATGTATGTTATATTATGTACGAGGCCCGATGTATTGTAAGCTATGAGTGTCACGAGCAGATACCAACCTGATCCAGGAATGGATCATTGGGTGGATGTTAAGACAATCCTTAAGTACTTGAGAAGAACTAAGGATGTGTTCCTAATATATGGAGGAGACATGGTGATACGCAGGTATACGGATGTCAGCTTCCAGACAGACAAGGATGATTCCAGGCCTCAGTCTGGGTACGTGCTCACCTTGAATGGAGGCGCAATAAGTTGAAAAGGTTCCAAGTAAGACACTATAGCGGATTCTGCCACTGAGGCAGAATACATTGCAGCTTTGGAAGAAGCAAAGGAAGCGGTTTGGATCAAGAAGTTCATCTCTGAACTTGATCTAGTCTCATCAATGATCCAAACATGTGCTTCACCGCTATCATTTGATCAGAGAGATCATAAGTAGAAAGGAAATACAAATCGAGAAGATTCCCACTGAAAGGAACTTAGCGGATCCTTTAACTAAGGCATTACCTCAAAGTAAGTTTAAGGGTCATGTTAGAGCTTATGGTATTGGATACCATAGCAATTGGCATTAGGCCAAGTGGGAGTTTGTTAGTAATATATGAGAGATGTTCTACGGCAATCACCTTATGTTTGAATCATTTATATGATAAATAAAGATTCACTATTTGAGTATACATGTTTTCATGTATTTGATTATATCTTAAACTCATTTACTGAATGTCCACGATGCGATTCACAACATGAGAGAATTTGTGATTCGATCACAACTAGCGAGTATCTCTACATGTGTCATTGTGATGTATCGGAATTATCCCTAGTCGATGAATTGATGGATTTGGATAACATCAATTCTGTCAAAACTAGCACGAGGTATACTCTTTGGTGTATCCAAGCAGCTGATTCTCACTGGCTGAAGACATTGTGATGTCCGGAGTTAATCGTGGATGCTAGTTATGGTAACTAGTTCATTGGAGTGACCAGCCGTAAGACTTCATATGGTTCTCTACATATATAGATATGTCAATGAAGTTCTTACTGCAGCTTAAGTGAGATATTCCTTTGACTTGCGCTATTCAAGTCATCTTGGTCATGAAGACTTATGTTTTGACATCATAAGCAAGCATCTCTGAGGAGATGTGGACCTGGGATGATTGGGTATAAGTCAAAGTGATCGAAGGTGTTTGAATAGCCTATAAAGGATTCACCACTCCATGCGAGGAGATGTATACCCATGGCCTCTCGTCGGATTGTTACTAAAGTCTTTAGCCAAAGTATTATATGTTTAGAGTAAGGTACTCTTGGATACATGTGCAGTAACTTGAATCCGTAGGACGAGGAAATGATACTTGGGCTAGGTGTGACGTAGTCAACCTAGTGGGGACTGACACTATAGACCATGTTCTAAACCAAGTGGGTATAAGATGCATGAAGGGAATGGGGCACAATTCATTGTAGCTGCTGAAGGGTTTCAGAAATAGTTTTGGATCAACCGTTGATCTTTTCGGCTAATTGGGAATCATGATATACTACTAGGTGACACTCATGATCTTTCATAATTAATGGTTAATTATAGACGACCAACATAAATCGAGAACCTATTTGATCACACGCACAACGAGCGTAATCCGAAGGATTTAAAACGAGCTTGATAATGAGATTCTCACATCGAGAGAAATTAAGTTTGGTTGGACCAAACGAGGAGCGAACATGAAATCATTTCAGTCGCATTGGAAGCGTGGATGGGTAGTGTCTTTTGAAGATATGATGAATGAACCAAATTGATTTGGTTCTAATCCAATGGTGGAAAAATAAACCAAAGGGGTTTGGTTTCTTTTAAACGAATGAACCAAAGTTGGTTCGGTTCGTTTTAACTTAAAATAGACCAACGCGGTTTGATTTATTTTAACTTAAGTTATTGGAGCGGGTTAAAGGATTTTGGTTATGAACCAATAACCACTAGGAGATGATTTCTTAATGGTCAAGAAACATGCGCCCTATAAAAGTGCGATTAGAGGTTGGAGAGGCCTAAGGATTTTTGGTATTTTTGGAAAAAAATTTCCTCTCCTCCTCTTCTCCTCTTCTTGCCGGCGCCCAACTTCATGCCGCCGCCCATTGATCGAACGATTTTTAGTGTCGCAATACCGTTCCCAAATTATTTACCGAACCCCCTAACTACACTAATGCAGTATAGGACTGACTCGGGTCATCTCCCAACGAACCTAATGGCTGAACGTTTGTTTTTAAACAGAGGTAAACACTGGGGGTTTTTACAATTTTCAAAACAATTATTCAAAGCTAACCTAATGCAAGAACGATTCAACCTTGCACCGCACTGTCACTATACGATGCAATGGTCAAACAATTCTGGTAAACAAACCAACATGGAAATTAAATCTGCAGGAAGTAAATCTAACTAATGCACAAAAGTAAGTAATCACGCACCGCACTGTCACTATACGGTACAATGATCACGAAACAAATGTGAACAACTTAACCATGTACCGCACTGTCACTATACGACACAGTAGTCAAACAGTCACTAAAAATTGCAATAAATGAAATACAATAAATGAAAGCAATTGACTGTGCATCGACTGTCACTATACGATAACCGACGAATGTAAATGAAATCTAAGCTAATGATGAAAGCACTCCAACCAAACACCGATGTCACACTATATCGTTGCTTGGATTGTATAATTTTAATTGATGGGGTTAGTATATCAGCAACAAGAAATTAAACTAAACTACAAATGCACAACGAACAAAATTAACCAACTAAACAACAATCAAACCTATAGAAATAGCATTGCAAGTAAACAAACAAACATAGCAAAACAAATATCCAATTAAATGGATCAATGCAAAGGCGATAATAACCCGAACAACCCTCTCCGACGGTGAATGCGAGCCGCTAACCAAGCAGCTAGAAGGACTGACATACGATCAATGCGATCATCGCCCGCAACTGGATTCACCGGACAAAGAAGGGAATCTTCACCGGTGATGGTGATGGAACTGTCCAACTGGCACAGCTAGTGGATGACTCGGCGAATGGAACGGCCTATTCCACCACGAATGGAGTGGATTCACGGAAAAGGGAATCACCGGAATCTCGCCGCTTCGCCCGGATCACCGCCGCAACCAGATTCAGATTCTGCCGAGGGTCGGATGGGATTACCGCCGGATCTCGTAAGGGAGGTCGCCGAATGGGACGGGATCGCCGCCGCCGACGTGGGGAAGAAGACTCGCCGCGCGTGGAAATGGGAAAAAATGCCTCGGCTCGAGTTGCACGCTCGTCGCGAATGGAAGGACTTCCTTCGCGCTGCCGCCGGCCGCTCAGGTAATCCCGGGCCGCCGGCAAGAACGGACCGACGCCGCCGCCACGAGGAAGAAGATGCCCGCGCCGGTGAAGTTCTCACGCGATCCGCCTTCTACACGCCGCCGGCCTTCAGGTAATCCCGGCCACGGCCGTGACGGCGGAAGAAGCGCCGGCCGCCGGCCGCGAGGAAGAAGACCACGCCACAAGAACGAGATCTGTCGAGCTCCTTCGCCGATTCCGATTCGATGAGGTAAGGTTTAATTAAATGAAATTTGTGAACCGTCCGATCATTTCGCCTACTCAATCTCAGCTCTAGATCTAGGGCTTGATTAATCGATTAAATAGGCTTCATTTGGTCGCTCAATCCAACTACCAAATCACTCGATTTGAAATGGACTGATCTAATCCGTCAAGGTATAATCACAATCCAACATCCGATGAAAACGCCAAGACGCAGATCTTAATGTACGGGCCGGATCGCTCCAGATCCAGATGGATGGCTCAGAATCAATCACTTTCCTCGGACGGTCCATAATGCTCAGATCTGAACTCTTGATTTAATTTGTCTTCTGATCTGGATGAAGGGCTCAGATTAAATAATCTTGAAATGTCCATTATGACCCCAGATGAAGCCATATTTGATCCAACTTGAGTCTAGTCCAGTGGCTCATCTCGATCTCCTACAAACAAAGATAAAATTTACATATAAGTCCAAAAATTAGGAGAATTTACAATAAGGTCCAAAAATATATCCAACTCATAAAACATGTAAATAATCAATAATAAATCACTCGAGAGGATAAAAACAGTGATATTAAGGACCAAAATAATACAACAAAATGGCAGTTATCAATTCCCCCACACTTATTTTTGCGCGTCCCGTGCAATAATGAAAATAAAGAAACACTAACTCCCTAACTCATTCCCCTAGCAATACCTAGATCAATAATTCAGAGACAGAAAAAATAAGTTACTTAGGATCACCAAATTCATCAAGATCTAGGGTATTCAAAAGATCCGACTACTACAACAATCAACATGTATGATGATTTACAGTCAAATCAAATAGACTAAGCCTGATACAAAACCTCCCAAAATGGATAAATGCACTGATGCTCACATAATAACGTAGGAGTGGGGCGCCCTCAAAACAACATGCAATTTTGTACTACCTTATGCTTGCTTATCATCTACTTCTCTACTGCTATCAATACATCTCATACATGAATCAAAAGGATTTATCAGGAATCAGAATGAGATCAAAAGTAGACAACAGATAAAGTATGCAAAGAGTAGTACAAGACAAAGGTACAAATGAATAGGAAACAAGAGAAGAATTGGAGAAATAAACCTGATGAGTTGTTCTGTGACAATGCTCAGTAATCAGCAATATGGGAAGAGGCTAAGACAATTGGAAACTTTAGAATTAGATTCAGGATCAAATGGCTCTATCCAACACATTGCAATTCAATTTGCCTGCATTACAATTGCACTTTTTTTTCTTCTTCTTTTTTTTTTTTTTTCAAAAGAAATATCAATGGCGCCATTTTTTTTTTCTTTTTTTTTTTTTTTTGTATGCAGAAACTCAAGTACTAATCACAGACAAATATATCTCAGAACCAATGACCTCTGAAAACTATATCTTCCATATCATGTTTCCAACACAAATAATATAGCTCCTCCCCCACACTTAAAATTTTGTCCGTCTCGGACAATACAACCCATCAAACTATTCCTCCAATATGGAAAATAATAGATATACAAAAGATAATCCACAGAGATACAAAGACAATGGATAGCAAATGAAAAGATATGATAAGTAAGACATAGAAGATGGAAGTATCAAGTGGATTAGACAATCAAACCAAGTCAGAAAAGAGTCAAGAATGAAATCCTTCATCATATTCATGCAAGTAAATGTTACTGCAGTTTTGAAAAGATTCAAAGCAAGTTCTAGAGTAACAAGAATCACATGTGTTATCACACAAAAGTGGGTAGATGATAAGAATGGCTTATAACCTCACTAGGTGAATCAAAATCAAGCTTAGACTATCAATAAAAAGTTCACCATCATAACAAGTGACTGCATGCAAGTGAAGTCTCCTATCATACGCAAAAATCCATAATTTGATGATCAAACTTAACTAACTTTTACCATATCTGAAATGATACTAAGGCATGCATAGAGAATATTATTTGACTCAACAATGCATAAATGACTAGGTAAACAGCAAACAAACACACAACCCATACAATTTATTCAACATGAAAGGAAGAAAATAAATGCAAGAAATAAAAGAACACACTCCCTTTCATGTCGGAGAAGAAGCATCATCATGTCCGCCCCACCGTATTCTCCAAAGATATACTTGATCTCTTTGCTCGACACTTCATGAGTCTCATTGCAAAAGTGAGACCCTTGATCGCTAATGATCGCCTCGGAACTCCAAATGCAAAATATGTGAGACCTAACAAAATCCACAACAACTAGAGAATCATCACCCCGTGGGGATGACCTCCACCCATTTAGAAAAATAATCATATGCCAAAAGAATATATGGAAATCCAAAAGATACAGGAAAAGGACCCATAAAATCAATACCTCAAATATCGAAAATCTCACAAAATAACAAAAGTTTTTGAGGCATTTCATTTCTACGTCCTATGTTCCCTGTTCGTTGACATCGCTCACAAGACTTGTAGAATTCAGAGACATCATGAAATAAGGTGGGCCAATACAAATCAAACTATAAAACTTTCCTAGCTTCTGGGGTCCAAAATACCCCCACAAGCCGTAGAATAACAAAAAGTAAATACATATGGAATGAAACTCATAATCAAGTGCACATCATCTAATAATCTGATCATTACAAAATTTTCAATGATAAAGATCATCCCATACATAATACTTGGCATCACTTTTCAATTTCTGGACTTGTGCATGAGTAAAATGTAAGGTACAACACGGCAACTAAATAAATAGCAAGATCTGCATACCATGGTGTCTTACCCTACAGGTGAAAAAGTTGCTCATCTGGAAAAGAATCTGCTATGGGGGTGGGCTCGATCTCTATCGCAATCCTGTCAAACTGAAATACCACCTCCTTCTGCAACAATTTGGTCAAGGGTAGGGCAATCTGACTGAAGTCTCTGATAAAATGTCTGTAGAAACCTGCATGACCTAGAAAAGCACAACTTCCCGCACAGAAGCGGGGTAAGATAAAGAATATATAGCATGAATTTTAGCAGGATCTACTTCAATATCATACACAGAGATAATATAATCAAAGATATCCCATACTCGACCATGAAATGACATTTCTTACAAACATCTGATGGAAGTGATTCTTGGGGCATCGCCTGAAGAGCGCTAGTCCCTACACAATCCATATCCCTGTCTACATAAAAAGAGGGCCCACAGATAGGTCCTAACAACAAATCATTATCAACATCAGAATCAATAAAATCACAACAAAATGTAGAAGGTGCAGAGATATCCAAATGAAAAATAGACTAAGAAATAAAATTCATGCAATCCAACTCATCAGTTATAACCATGCTAAGAATAGAATGATCCTCCATTAGGTATCTCATAGCGTCCAAAATACTGAACCGAACTACAGTATCTCCTACCTCAATAGAAAGAGTACAACTTCTCGTGAAACAAAACCTCGGCATACTTGGGAATCTGCTTCCCTAGCCTTTTCTTCAACAACCCCCTTCCTAGGCTGGGCCTCTGAGGGAAGAGAAAATCACGATAAAACTCAAGTAGATTATCGCCTGAAGACCTAGTCATCCACACAAACAAATAAAATGAGCAACAAATATAGATAATAAGAAAGACAATAATAACAAAAGAAAAAGAAAACAAACAAACAAACTACGGTTTAAAGACAAACAAACCCATTAGAATTCCCCAGCAACGGCGCCAAAATTTGATCGGACGATTTTTAGTGTCGCAATACCGTTCCTAAATTATTTACCGAACCCCCTAACTACACTAATGCAGTATAGGACTGACTCGGGTCATCTCCCAACGAACCTAATGGCTGAACGTTTGTTTTTAAACAGAGGTAAACACTGGGGGTTTTTACAATTTTCAAAACAATTATTCAAAGCTAACCTAATGCAAGAACGATTCAACCTTGCACCGCACTGTCACTATACGATGCAATGGTCAAACAATTCTGGTAAACAAACCAACATGGAAATTAAATCTGCAGGAAGTAAATCTAACTAATGCACAAAAGTAAGTAATTAATCACCGCATCACTATACTGCATAATGATCATGAAACAAATGTGAACAACTTAACCATGTATCGTGATCACTACTATACTATACACAAGAGTCAAACAAATACTAAAAATTGCAATAAATGAAATACAATAAGCGAAAGCAATTCGACCGGGCATCGTTGTCACTATATACGACAATCGACGAATGTAAATGAAATCTAAGCTAATGATGAAAGCACTCCAACCAAACACCGCGATCATTACTATACGATGCTTGGATTGACAATTTTAATTGATGGGGTTAGTATATCAAAGAACAAGAAATTAAACTAAACTACAAATGCACGAACAAAATTAACCAACTAAACAACAATCAAACCTATAGAAATAGCATTGCAAGTAAACAAACAAACATAGCAAAACAAATATCCAATTAAATGGATCAATGCAAATATAAGTAATCGATAACCCACGATGGCGATAATAACCCGAACAACCCTCTCCGACGGTGAATGCGGGCCAACCAGCAGAGAAGGACGGACATACGATCAATGCGATCATCGCCCGGAACTGGATTCACCGGACGATGAAGGGAATCTTCACCGGCGATGGTGATGGAATCTGCCCAACCGTAACTAGTGGATGACTCCGAAATGGAACGGCCTATTCCGGCCGCGAATGGAGTGGATTCGCGAAAAGGAAATCACCGGAATCTGCCGCGCCGCCGGATCACCGCCGCAACCAGCGCATTCAGACCGCCGTCGAGGGTCCGATGGGATTACCACCGGATCTCGGAAGGGAGGTCGCCAGAATGGGATGTCGGACTGTCGCCGCCGGACGTGGGGAAGAAGACTCTGTCGCGCATGGAAATGGGGAAAAAAAACGCCTCGGCTCGAGTTGCTACTGCTCGTCGCGACATGGAAGGACCTCCTTCTGCGCCCGGGCCGTCAGGTAATCCCGCCGCCGGGCCGCAACGGAATTGGATGCGATGCCGCGCCGCCACGAGGAAGAAGATGCTGCGCTGGTGAAGTTCTCAGCGGATTCGCCTACGCTGCCGCCGCCGGCCGCTCAGGCAATCCCGCGGCCGCACGGCCGCGCAAGAAGCCGCCGGCCGCGCGAACGATCTGCCGAGCCTTCGCCGATTCGATGAGGTAAGGTTTAATTAAATGAAATTTGTGAACCGTCCGATCATTTCGCCCACTCAATCTCAGTTCCCTTAGATCTAGGGCTTGATTAATCGATTAAATAGGCTTCATTTGGTCGCTCAATCCAACTACAAATCGGTCGATTTGAAATGGACAGAT
The DNA here is from genome assembly GCA_025175895.1 of Wurfbainia villosa. Lineage (NCBI taxonomy): Eukaryota > Viridiplantae > Streptophyta > Magnoliopsida > Zingiberales > Zingiberaceae > Wurfbainia > Wurfbainia villosa. Next base: position 44,088,799 of record CM046003.1, read on the forward strand.
CTAATCCGTCTCGAAGGTATAATCACAATCCAACCCCGATGAACGCCAAGACGTGTAGATCTTAATGTACGGGCCGGATCGCTTCCGCATCCAGATGGATGGCTCAGAATCAATCACTTTCCTCGGACGGTCCATAATGCTCAGATCTGAACTCTTGATTTAATTTGTCTTCTGATCTGGATGAAGGGCTCAGATTAAATAATCTTGAAATGTCCATTATGACCCCAGATGAAGCCATATTTGATCCAACTTGAGTCTAGTCCAGTGGCTCATCTCGATCTCCTACAAACAAAGATAAAATTTACATATAAGTCCAAAAATTAGGAGAATTTACAATAAGGTCCAAAAATATATCCAACTCATAAAACATATAAATAATCAATAATAAATCACTCGAGAGGATAAAAACAGTGATATTAAGGACCAAAATAATACAACAAAATGGCAGTTATCACCCACCTCCGCCCAAGCTCCACTAGTTGGCGTCTAGCAGCTGTCGTCCTCCCCACCTGCCGGCATCTAGATGCTGCCAATGGAGCTCCGGTGATCTTCCTTGGCTCCGGCGACAAGGTGAGTACCAAAGCTTTCCTTATTTGGCCGGCACAAGTTCTCCACCAAAGCTGTCCAGTTTTCTGGATAGTTTGTTTCCTTCTTATCGGAGCATCATTTGGATGACGTTTGGAGCTCCGACAAAGGTAACCTTGTCAGGGATTCGATCTCCAATAATCCTCATAGGTGGAGGACGAAGGATTCGTCAAATGGTTGACGAATACCTCTCTGGAGAAGTGAGTTTTGGGGACTCATTTCTGAATCCGAATTTTTTATTCGGATTGTGATCTACTCTCGATCACATTATCTTCGACACGAGGCTAGTGACTCGTATGAAGATGAGGCTCATGGCTTTGTGAAGTCATCCTGACGATACTCGGCGTGGATACGGATAGAGGCGATTCTAGCAAGAGTCGTTCTGGTTGATGTCTTTTCCGCTGCATGTGATACGTCAGATATACCTAGAATAAATTCCTTTTATTGTAAAATTTGAAACTACAATTATGTCTACACATGTTGTACTATGTATGCATGTAGTGTGTGTGTTGTAATAAATTAGATTTATTGCCTTTTATTTCTTTCGCTGTGCACATGTTTACGAAACATGTTCGAACACACACTCGCTGCGGTGCCGGAAACCCAACAAACACAAACTACTCCCTAGTCCTAGATTCAGAGAATCTACTCCATGAATGCGAGGAACGAAACACAAGGCATTGTCAAATTCAAATATACAGGATAAAACATGGTAAGAATATATATTACAATGCATTGAGGCTCTTCTCTCGGGCGTTGAGGTGCAAAACTTGAATCTCGAGTGGCTTCCTTCCTCCTTGTTGAGAGTTTCCGAAGCTTTTTAGGGCTTCGAAATGTTGTCCTAGCCGTCGTGCCTCTCCCCTAGGGTTTGGGCATGACTTTCCTTATATAGATATCAGGTCGACTCTTCAGGAAATTCAGAAAAAGACCAAATCATGCCAAAATGTTGGGCCGCCACACGGCCAGGTCGTGTGCGGCCCTGTGGTGGCCAAACTCGAGCCTCAGACATGGCCGTGTGTAGCCACACACCCTAGCCATGTTCCCTACTACATCCAGCTGTCAAATGCTCATTTTCGCTCCGAAAGTGCACCGTTTTCCCCATGAAATGCTATCCTGCACACAAAAGTACAAAGAGCAGATCTCCGAACCAGAAAACAGGAAATGCATACAAAACAAAGTAAAATATGCATGAACAAACATAAAATGAAATGAGATGTGAGCGAAAACTCCTCCTAAAACCCTATAGGTGCGTTTGGTTGAGGGTCATCTGTGATAACCTTGGTTATTCATCCAAGGTTATCAAAGAAAACCTTGTTTGGTTTAGAATTTGAACGATTACTAAGTCATGATGGATGTCTGAGATGTCATACCACGTCAGCAAAAGGGTTATGAATGGGGGAATTGGAAAACCTCCAAGAAGCTTGGTTTTTCTTGATTCCCTTGGTTATGGAATTTTTTTTCCAAAAATACCCTCTAATTTTTACCATTTTGAACAAAACTATCCTTATCAATTTATCAAATGGCCGCCACCATCATTGATCGTGCCGTCGGTCGCCGTCATCGATCGTCGCCGACCGTCACCGTCGCCGTCGGTTGACCACCATCATCGATCGCCGACCGACCGCCACCGTCGATCGCCGGCCGACTGCCGCCGTCGATTGTCGGCCAACCGCCGTGCCGGCCGGCGACTACCGCTGCGTCGGCGACCGATCGCCGCCAGCCGCCGGCCATCGGCTTGTCGGTCAACCGTTGTCTTCGATCGTCGCCGGTCGACTATCGTCATCGGTCGTCAATCGTCGACCGACCGCCGTCGTCGGTCGTCCATCGCCCATCGCCGACTGGTCGCCGTCGCCGGTCGTCGATCGGTCGCCATGTGCTTGGTTGGGGGTAATATTGTAAATGTCACAGTAAGTAATACATTAAAACCTTCAAACAAACAAGGTTTTGTCTCATTACCTAGGATTAAACCAAACAATATTAAGTTATGTTTTATTCCCCATAACCTTGGTTATATGATTACTTGATAATCACATGACTAAGGTAATCACAGATGACCCCAACCAAACGCACCCTATATGTTTTGCTCACATCATAGCCCAAGTAGGAGATTGTTGGTGGTGGGCTTACATGTGATTATCGTAACCGTCTGATTGTGTCGTATTGATTCGAACCCGATTAAGTGATCTACTTATTGGTTTATGGGTTTCGGTTATTTGATGTGGGGTTTAATGTGTAGAACCCGTTATAGAACAGATCTGTTATTGATGATGGGCCGATAACGGATCCGACCCATTTTCTATATAAAGGGCATGGTCCCCGTAGGGGCTAGCAGACTGATAGACTCTTCGCATCCTATCAGCAAGAAGTTTACGGTGTCGTCACTCCAAAACCCTATGGAAGATGATCCTTTGCGTCTTTGCAGGAACTCCGGACCGGATCTCGCCGACTACGAGCGATGGCTATTCCGCTGCAATCAGGTTCCATTAATTATGCTATCGTTTCGTTTTCTAACTTTTGTAGCCAAAAGAAATTTGATAAGACTAGATGATCTATTCCGTGAATCTTGTTGTATATATCTGATTTTTTGTATAAATGCTTAGGATCATAGATTTCTATCAATGAGGATATACGCGAAGGAGAATAAAAGGGTAAAAGTACTGTCCTAATAGGGTAAAAGAGGTGGAGGGTTCACAACCCTAAGGGAAGAGCGGTCCAAGTTCGAAGAAAATCGATCATGTAATGTTAGACCTTCATATTTATTCGTCTGACTATTTGAGGGGGATTGGCATATGATATGGTTAACTCAGCCTATGAAATCCAGGGAGTAAGTAAAGTAGGGGTAGGGCCTATTCGTGGAGCTATGTAATGAGTCGGGAGTAGAGTGACTCGGGAATGTTAGAAGACCGAAGTAAGACGAGTCGGGAGTGGAGCGACTTAAAGAGAGTAGAAAACTGAAGTAAGACGAGTTGGGAGTGGAGCGACTCGGGAAGGATATGGAGTCCAAGTAGTCCGAGTGGGGAGTGGAGAGACTCAGGAAGGATTTGGAGTCGAAGTAGCCCGATTGGGGAGTGGAGCGACTCGAGGAGGTTAGAAAACTGAAGTAAGACAAGCAGGGAGTGGAGCAACTCGGAAAAAATCTAGAATCGAAGTAGTCCGAGTGGGGAGTAGAGCATCTCGAGAAGGATCTGGAGTCGAATTAGTCTGAGTGGAGAGTGGAGCGACTCGAGGAGTGTAGAAAACTAAAGTAAGACGAGTCGGGAGTGGAGCGACTCGGGAAAGATCTGGAGTTGAAGTAGTCCGAGTGGGAAGTGAAGTGACTCGAGGAGGGTATAAAACTGGAGTAAAACAAGTTAGGAGTGAAGCGACTCGGGAAGGATTTGGAGTCGAAGTAGTCCAAGTGGGGAGTGGAGTGACTCAAGGAGGGTATAAAACTAAAGTAAGATGAGTCGGAAGAGGAGCGACACGAGAAAAATAGAAGGCAAACGTAAGCCAAGTTGAGAAGCGTAACGACTTGAGAGACGAGGATCACTTAGGAAATTCCCTCTTCAAGTGGAGTATGTCTGGTCCCCTAACACCCTTTTTTAATAATAACTCTGGTATATATGACTCGTCATGTGGAGATTTTCGACAGAGATTGTCCCCTAACAGCTTTACAGGCAACATTACAAGTAGATAACCTAGGTGTGCAATGAATATCGTAGATGCTATATAAAGACAGATTAAAGTAAAAGGATGCGGGGAACTCTTCAATCTTTTCTTTCTTCCTGACCAAAATTTATATTGTTTTTTCTTGATCGCCCTTATCTGACTTAAGTATCAGAGGGTCGTAAGCTGAGAATTCCGACGACGATTTTTTAACGCGTTTTGATTTTGACAGGGATATTATTGCTTATGTAAGAACCGTAATTCTTTCGAAGGTTCAACGGAATGCATAAAAAAAACCACCACATCATACAAAATTATAAATTAAATACTATCAATTTTAAAAAAAAAATCATATATGAATAGAATATTATAGTACCTCAATCATCGATGTTATTGCTAACGATGACGAGATACATCGGATCTATCTTTTTTTCAAACTAGGGCAAATAGTGCCCTCGTCTGAAAGTCATTTTTCAGATAGAACACTAATTATGGAATAGAAGTACGTAAATTAGCGGTTTAATCAAAGCTCAAAATGAAGAAGAATTAGCTATATAATTAATTAATAATTGACAGCGAGCATATTAAAACTTAATTTTGCAAGATGAAGAGAAAGATATCATACAACTTCTTCCAGATTGAAACCGTCAATCTAGTGGTCTCCATCGATCAGTTCTACGATTATTGTGAGGGAGATAAATCACGGAGGATCCTATGAGCCTTGACGTGGTGATCAAGACACGTAGATCATCTGAATTCAAAAAAGAAAAAAAAGAAAGAAGTTAGTATTCACATATTCCAATTGTAAGGAAATTGACATGTTTAGACTGGAACAATGGATATATATCAATAATGAAATAAATTAGGGTCAATCTTAGAGGACTACAAGTCTTTTAAGATATCTATCATCCTGTCACGTTAATTTTGAGTTGGACAATATATTTTTTGTGATTTATCTTTTTTGTATTGACTGTGAGACCTATTGATGGGGCACTAAGGGCAAACGAAATAAATAATTAATTACCATAATTTCCTACAACAGTCAAGTGAGAAGTCCGACGTTAATTCTTCGAGGACGCGCAATTTTATCACATCGCTTCACTGAAAATGGGAAACAACGGCAAATTAAAATCATAATCTAATTAACTTCGAAAAAAATGTGGAACCGCTATTCAATCTAGCTATATTTCTTAATAAGGAAAGCAATTCTGAATGTTTAGAAATGAGGACGATGGATAACACTTGATGAGTTTTTGTTAGTAACAGATGAACTATATTATCGATGTGGCAAGCGGCCAAACACTCTTCGTGCACGCTGATCTCTTACTTTTCTTCATGCATGTCTTCCATTCGATGATCTGTTTCACTTGGTGGGTATTTTATCTAGAGCTGTTAAACAAGTTGATCCATGATGAGACGGGTTAACTCATTGCAAATTCAATATTTAGCTGGGAGTAGTTGCCCGACCCATCATGTCACGCCCCGAGAGTATGCCAAGCTGAAAAGTAAACGGATGGTATCTCTTCTGTACGTGACAACATATCCTGTTAATACAAGGCCCTTGTGCCCACAATAACCATAACATATACAAATAAAAACATAACATAACAAAACACAGCAGAACTAACATAACTACAACACAAACCACACATCATGCATACCGGTATGACTAACATTAAATTAAACAAACGCCGTAACAAAACCAAAAAAGAAAGGTACAACATCAGCAGTGTCCAACACTACAAAACATCGCATAAAACCAAATACATATCGAGAAGTACAAGGAATACCCAAAAAGCCCGGACCCTAAGGGTTGAGATGAGATGATGTCAGCCAGTGGTGCTCCAAATCCATCACAAAGTCGGCTACCTGTTATTTGGGCGACAGAAAAACCCAGGGTCTATGGTGGTGAGTATAACTCAGCGGTAATATGAGAGAACATGTATATATATATATCAAATATCACATGTAATTCAATAATATAACTTACAGGTACAATAGGTATACATCAGCATAGTATATGAATACATGCTTATACTCCCTAAACAAAATGAACAGCGTAAAGTGCAGACATACCTAGAAGTCTACTACGCTACATATATCCAACCTGAGCATATATCCACAATATACAACATGAAGAGTAATATTAACTCTCACTATAATCATGATACAGGTCAAAGGTATCTAATGATTTGACAAACAAATATACATGTATTCGACACAACCGTATAACAGATGCGAGTAGCATGTATGAAGATGATGTACAACCAAATGCAGCAAGTATAGTACAATCAAATACAACATCACAATAAGCATATATATATATATATATATATATATATATATATATATGCAAAACGCCATAAGACACGGCAATGCAGCATGCATGTGTTGGATCGTTGGTGGTCGGCTAGAGGGGGTGAATAGCTCCAATTCGCATGTTCAGTGGAAGTCGATCGTTCTTGCGTGCTTGTCTACAATGATCGTTAATATGCACAGTGGAAATAATAGAAATACACAACGAATACAATACAACACACAAGACACAATCGATATACGTGGTTCGAAACTTTAGGGTTCCTACTCCACGGGTGAGCTCAACGAGCTCGTGTTATGTGCACGGTACTAACAACAACTCCTTCTCGACACAAGTCGGAGGTGGAGAAACCTCGCACAAGCAATTACATGGTAATACAAAAGTACAAGCAAATACAAAGACAATACGAAAGAAAACTTTACACAAATGGCTTTGATCACTTTTGCTTGTTGCTTGCTTTGGTTTGGCTCTTGAAGGTCTGGAATGCAACAGTAATTTCCCTCCAAAATCTCCCCAAAAGTCTTGTTGAAATCCTCCCCCAAGCTCCTCCTTTTATGTTTGCCTCAGGCTGATTTTGCACCGATTAGTCGACTGCTCGTGACCTCCAGTTGACTGCTACTGTAGTCGTTGTCTCACTACGACTTAATCCATGTTGGCAAAAACCCAACGGATAACCATCAGTCCACTAATCCTACCCAACAGTCGATTGGTAACCCCATCAGTCGAGTGCTCAGCGCGATCACTCGACTGGAAAATATTTTGTACCCGAATTCATCCCGATCAGTCAACTGATCTCCCTCATCAGTCGACCAATGGTGTCTGCAATCGATTGCCCTCCCTCGGCAGTCGACTGTTCGGCCAGAACCTGGTCAGTCGAACACCGATCGAGTCCAATCGACCTAGAGCAGTCGACTAGCACCTATGTCAGTCAATTGATGTCAGGTAAAACCATAACACTAAGTTGTTTGAGCATCCTACCGTCGAGTAAACCCGCAAACACCACGTTTGAGCATCCGACACTCAGTCTTAGCCACTTGGCCAAGTCCACCTCATCCTCTCATGGAGTTCCCCACCGAAGCTCTCTTCCCTCGGCCTATGTCCCTCGGATGCACCAAGTGCACGACTTCGCAATGTCATCCTTCGCGTCTCTTGCCCTCAAAGTATGCTTCCCTTAAGCCTCACTCCATTCGCTCCCCGTCCGGCGGTCCCTCGGATGCACCAAGCGCACGACTTCGCAATGTCATCCTTCACTGACTCAAGGACCCCGAGCCTAGTGAACTTGCCAAGTCCTCAAGACTTCCCACACCAAGCCTCATGCTTGGATTTTCACTGCCAAGGCTACACACTTGGACTTACGTAGCCAACCCATGTTGGACTTTCCCAACACCAAGCCCTATGCTTGGATTTTCCCAATACCAAGTCCTATGCTTGGATTTTTCACCACCAAAGCTACCCACTTGGATTTACGTGGCCAACCTATGTTGGACTTCCCATGACAATCCCATGTCATGCGTTTTGTCTAACATCAAAATATAGTTCGAGTCAAACTTGAGTCCTGGGTCGATTGCACCAACAATCTCCCCATTTTTTATGTTTGACAAAACCTCAAACTCAAGTCTACCAATTATCCCCAATTGGCAATTCTCATATCCCAATGAGAATTCCAACTATCCCAATTGGTAACTTCTCCCCCTTTTTGACATACATCAAAAAGGTCCTCTCCAAGGGTATGAATGTCTCATATCCCAATGAGATCTTACAATCTCTCCATTGGGGGAACAAACATGTCTACAATCTTTCTAGTGATAAGTCTCATATCACTTGAGAGAGGCAATCCCAAATTTTCCTCCCATGAGGAAAAATACACATCCATCTTCCCATGATGGATACCTCCCCCTAAAGGCTTGCTCCCCCTTGACCATTGCACCAACAATGTCCTTGGAGAGTCCCTAAGCCAATAGGAATGCTAAACAATCAAAATTAAGACAAAGTTCAACAATGAACTCTCACACACCTTAAAATTGATACTTACCCTAAACACTTCTCCTGATCCATATCCAATGAATTTTTACTCTTTCTAATGCTCTCCAAAGCATGTCCTAGGGTTATGAGTGGTTAGGGGACCAAAACATAGCTGAACATGGGCCTAACAACCAAGGTTTACCCGAAATCAGCATTATCAGTCGACTCTCTCAGATATCAGTTGACTCCTTCCCACATCAGTCGACTGTCATCTATGGCAATCGACTGATAACTGCAAAGTGCAGTTTTCAGTTTTTCAGAAATGAATTTCTGAAATTCGTAAGTAAATATACATAAGGTGAAAAATCATGAAACTTCATATGTATATTACTTATACCAATCATTATAGGTGAAAAATATTAGAAAATTATTTTACCCACAAAATAGCGAGATTGACACAAAGTTCAAAAATTAAAAAAAGCTTCAATATTGAGCCCTCTTTGTATCAACTCATTCAATGGTGATTGCTATCAAAAGATAGACTTCACCAAGATTTTTCAAAATGATTTTGAAATATTTTTTAAAACCTTTAATTTTATTTTCCTAAACATCTCACTTGTATCTAGATGTCTAAAACACATACAAGTCAAGTATTAGTAAGATGTGGAGTCTTTGTTATTTAGGGTTTCATGCATATCTCTATGCAACACTATTTGATTCCCTTATGCATGAGACTTCAAATCATGTCATAGTCCTTAAATCCATTTTATTTATGCATGAATGATGATTATGACATAATGATATAAGAATAAAGCATGTGTCATATAATCATGATGTCATGACATGTGAATGAGATCTAAGCATACATGACATAACCCTAAATATGATCATGACATTTTATATGATAAAAGTAAATATGATGTCATGACATGGCAAGGCAAATAAAGCATGACAATTATAAAATAATAAGGTATAGAATACCTAAGTGTTAAGCCAAAATTGTAATTTCTTAAAATTAAATTCATTTTGCCTTAATGTCATTTTTCCCCCTAGTGTGCCAAAAGTCCAAAATTGCACACCATTACTCCTAAGATCTAATTGTGCCAATTTAATCATTTTTCATCTTCTCAAACCACATTGTCACATCCTAATGTGTCAACTCTACCATGGCTAGGTTAACTACCCATCCACTTAGGGTTGACACACTCTAACCCATCTAGCATGAATCGATCGCGCTCCTAGGAATCCAAAACCTATTAGAGCTCCTTGGATTAACAAGGTATTCACTAGGGATAACTTCCCTAGATACCTTCCTAATGACCCTTTTTGATTTTGACAGCTTAGTCATTTGGACCTTTTCTAAGTCAAACCTAGGAGTAACTCCCCCTTTGACCTTTTTAGTGGCTACTTTAGTTTTTCTTGAGTCCTTAGCTACTAAACACTTACCATGGCTAATCTTAGGGATAACTTCCCTATTAGCCTTGATTTTTCTAGACCTAGAAATAGTTCCATAATTGAATCGAACATTGTGATAGGACTTAGGTTTGTGACCCAAACCTTTCTTGCCCTTTACCGGTTCTTGTCTCCTAGGTCTTAAATTTTGATCCTTTGACCCCTTAAATGAATTTGTAATTATTGCTAGGGTCTTTTCAAGTTTCTTAAGCCTTGACCTCAAGACTTGGTTTTCCACCTCTAATCTTCCCAATTTTGATTTCTCATTTTTCTTTTGGGAATGATTTTTCCTAGGCATATGTCTATGATTTTTGGGATTGATGTCTAAATTTTCTTCAATTCTCCTAATGGACTCCTTAGGTAGAATTTTTCTAGAATTATTGTTCCTAGGTTTGTCCTTAGGTAAAATTACATGCTTAGCACCTAAACAAAAATATTTATTCCTACTAGCATGCTTTTCATTAATAATAGCAAGTGAACTAAAGTAATTAGCATTCTTCTTGGTCCTAGAAATTGAAGGTACATTAAAATTTATCTTTGGGTTAGCTTTAGAAGCTCCCCCTACATGAAATGTCCCTTCTTGCCCTTTCTTCTTCCCCCTAGGGCATTGACTTCTATAATGTCCCCGTTGATTGCATTTGAAGCACACAATGTGCTCCTTGCTTTTAATTGTGGGGACACCGACATCTTTCAACTTTGGTACCGGTTGAGCCTTCTTCACCTTCTTGGGACACTTACTTTTATAGTTCCCTTGCTCCCTACACTCAAAGCATATTATGTGACTTTTATTTTTAATTATAATGCATGAGTTACCTAGGGAGGTGGAAGCTTCTTGATCTTCACTTCTCTCGGATGTTGAAGCTTCTTCTTGATCTTGTTCCGGGATGGAAGGCCTCTCCTCCCCCTCAATGCTAGAGGTGGAGGTCTCCACCAAGTCATCCACATCGTCAAAGGTTGATGGAAATTCTTCCTTATCATGGACCAATGTGGGCTCTTCAAGAAATTTTACCACCTTGTCCCATAGGCCCTTAGCATCCCTATAATTACCTAATCTAGACCAAAAATGATTAGGAATCAAATCACTTAGCAATTTGATTATCTTGAGATTTATCTTGAAATCTTTGATTTGTTCCTTGGTCCATCTTGACTTTTCTATTGGCTTATTGTCTTCATCCCTAGGCATTTCAAAACCATTTTCTAAGATTAGCATTAAATCAAACTCGATTTCGAAGTATACCTTCATCCTTTTCTTCCACCAAGAAAAGTCTCCATCGAATTTCGGTGGATGGATGTTGTAGCCGACCATCTTGTCATGCTTATGTCGATTGCACCAATAGTATGGTCATGTCTGCGCTCCCCTACTCGCTACCACGCCCCCAGTGTGGTCTAGGTGGCACGATATGACAACTGTGCTAACTCAACACCAACCACTACTCTAGAGTGGCCGAGTGGGCAGTATGAACGAGTAGCATATGAGCGTAAAGAGCTCGCTATACAATGGGGGTCCCTACTGCTGGCCACTCCAACTGACACTACCTATGAGTGGTCGAATGTCATGCACCCAGGATAACTGCACGCAACTTCAACTACCACCGTCTATCGTGGTAGAGTGCGGCACAACAAATGCTCTGCCCCTCACACTAGTTACTCCTCCATGAGTAACCTAGGAGGCAGGATGACTGACGACCCTCTCAACCACAAGGGAAACTATGTCGTCAGTATGCATGGAAATGATATGAATATACAGTCACGCATACAGACATCCACCACAGACTCTCTATTCTACAAAGAGGCATACCAATCTAATCAATGCACTCTCTATTCTGCAGAGAGTCATATTCAACTGATCATAACACTCTCTAACCTGTAGAGAGTTGTACTCAACTGATTGACGCACTCTCTATCCTGTAGAGAGTCGTACTCAACTGATCGATGCACTCTCTATCCTGTAGAGAGTCGTACTCAACTGATCATAAAAGATAGAACTATCGGTCTGTAGCGACACACTAATCACAATTTACCTGGCCATTTACACAACACATGATCGGTAGTAAACAAGCAACATAAGGGTATTGATATCAACCCTACGTTCAGGACATAACCTACTTACGGATGACCTTTTTACCCAATTTACAAATCAGGTCATCATCCGTATTCCACTATTTACACATAACTAAACATTTATGGGTTTACTTACATCACATCTGTAACTCCTAATCATGATGAGGGAAAATGTGATAACAGCAATAGAGCATATAAAGCCAACGGCAAAGTATCAAGCACAAGAAATAATAAGAGTGAAGTCAAGGTAATATGATCATATAATATGATCATACATCTAAATCTACATGCAACGACATCTACCTGACTAGGGTAGGAAATTATCCACCTTCTAAGAAGCTTAGAATAATATCTTCACTATCGCTGTCCTATCTCGTATCCATGTTCTGCACATATCAAACATTATGATTAAATGCAAACATACAATGAATGATCAAATCGAATCTTACATCGACTTCGTATCTCGATCACTAGATTGATCTAGTTATCCACTTAACCCAATCAATCCTCCACATTAATCCTTATCAACCATTAGACCACTTAACAACCTATTTAGGGATCTACACCCTAATTGAAACACCCACTACATTAGTCCCTTCTCACTCAGCCACAGCCGAGTAAACCTCGGAACCAACTATTCACAGCCATTACAACCCCTTCATAGCCAAGAGCAGCCTTATTAACAGCCGCACAACCGCAATTCCTTTCTCACAGCCGCACAGTCATTCACAACTCACTCACACAGCCACCAACAGCTCCTAAATAGCCAACAAAACCTATTCTATTCACCGAAACAACCCATAACCGACCAAAACTCTAACTCACCGTTGTGCACAGCCGGCGCAACCCTATTCACAGCCATTAAAACAATACTACATCTCTATTCGTAGCCCAGAACAGAGCTACTACTTCACAACCAGCCAAACTCCCTTTCACAACCCCCACAGCCAATTCAAATCAACTGAAACAATAACAGAAAATTGAACAACACCTAAATCAGCGCTGTAAATGCAGCTCACCTTCTCGTCTCACTCACTAATCGACCACCACACCAACAGAGCACCTGATCGAAGATCTCAGCTCCTAGCCTTGCTGCAAAAATAGAATCCACACACCTAATCTCGCTGGGAGCAACATACATCAAATTTTAGATGAAAAGAAAAAGGAATAAATCACTGCTTACCGAAACTAGAAAATCCCTCGACAACAACCTTCCCTTATCCCTTGTTCACCGGAGCAACCACCCTAATGATCACTGTCCAAACAAAATCCACACTCAACCACAAGGAGAACTACAACAGGGATTTCAATCCCATCCAAAATCGAAGAAGAACAGCACCTACTCACTCGACTCCGGCGGCGATCCTTGAACTCACAGGACGGAGGATCTGAATTGTCGTTGGTGCTATCGTGCAGCCAAGGTCCAACCCTAGTAATTGAGATCAAAGAGATCGGCAACTGTCGGCCTACAGTACGTGCTCGCAGTGGAGATTAGTAGTGATGGCCAAGGGTGGTGGTCGTCGGCCTTGTGCACAGGGGTGGCGACCGCTGATCCTATGCGTGCGTCGAGCGGGGGTGGCTGGAACGTGTGTTGCTCTGCCCAGGGGTCGCGAGCGATCATGGATGAGCACAAGGTGAGGAGGGCGGTGCGCAGCTTGGGCGGCGAGCACGAGAAGAAAAGAAGTGCTCGAGCAGAAGAATCGCCATCGGGGAGGAGAGGAAGAAGAAAGAAAGTCGAGATAGAGAAAAGGGAGCGGCGGGGAAGAGAAGGAATCGACGGATTTAAACTTAGGTTAATTACCTACTAATTCCTCAATAGCAGATAGTCTAAACAGGCTTTACAAAAATCTATCCGCTTTATCCCCTTGAAATGTCCATAAGACCTCCGTTTAAATCTAGAAAAATTTCTAAAAATTCCTAAAAATCCCATAAGATAATTTCTTAATTAACAAGGATATTTATTATTATCGTATTTTTCGATATCTTACATTCTCCCCCACTTAATAAAATTTGGTCCCCAAATTTCGTACTTAAATGTAAGAAGCAATACAAGAAATTTTCGGGATGACCACCTACCACAAGTGACTAGATGAGGGTATCGAGCTCGAATAGTATTTTCTAGCTCCCACGTACCCTCCTCATCGATATGATGCCTCCATCCAACCTTTACGAGTCGGATGGTTTTTTTTCCTCAACCGACATTCCTTACGACCCTGAATTCGCACTGGAATCCCCTCATAGGTCGCATAGACTGAAGTAGAATCGGAACCTCTTCTAGAACATGATCTGAACATGATACGTATTTCCTCAACATAGAACATGAAATGCGTTGTGAACACCCGTAAATGTCGGAGGTAAAGCCAACCGGTAAACTACACCCCCAATCCGCTCCAATATCACAGATGGACCAAAGCGTGGAGCAAATTTTCCTTTCAACCCAAATCTTTTAACTCCTTTGGTGGGTGAAACTCATAGGAATACATGATCCCCGACCGAGAATTTCAAAGGTCTTCGCCTTCGGTCTGCGTAACTCTTCTGTTGATCCTGTGCCTCGGATAACCATCGTCTGATGACTTGCACCAACTCTGTATCATGTTGAATATTCTGTGGCTCCAACATTGTCGTTCCCCAATCTCCTCCCACAACACGGGAGATTTGCAGGGTCTGCCGTATAAGGCTTCGAAAGGAGTCATCTGAATGGAGGAGTGATAACTGTTCTTATAGTCAAAATCCACTAAAGGAATGTGATCCTCCCAACTACCTCCATAATCCATGACACAAGATCTTAATAGATCCTCCAATGTCTGAATGATATACTCAGACTGTCCATCAGTCCGCGGATGAAACGCGATACTGAATCGAAGCTTTGTGCCCATAGCTTGTTGCAGACTCTGCCAAAATTGCGAGGTAAATCGCGGTCTCTATCAGATATGATACTCAAAGGTATGTCATGCAATCTGATAATCTCTCGACAGTACAACTCTGTCAGACGATCTAAGTGGTCCGTCCCACGTATAGGAAGGAAATGGACGGATTTGGTTAATCAATCCACGATCACCCAAATCGCATCATGTCCTTTACGGGTTCTAAGCAATCCCGTAATGAAATCCATCATGATATGCTCCCACTTCATTCCGGAATTGGAATTTCCTGAAGAAATCCAGTGGATTTCTAATGTTTAGCCTCCACCTACTGGCATAATAAACATCGAGAAACGAAGTCTGCAACATCTCTCTTCATACCGTTCTTACCCGTATAAACGTTTCAAATCTCGGTACGTCGAAGTACCACCAGGATGTATAGCAAATCTCAAATGATGTGCTTCATATAGCAACTTTTCCTTAACTGGATGCGTGTCCGGAACACACTATCCTTATCAGAGACGGAGAATTATCTTCTCAAAAGAGAAGTCCATCAACCATTCAAAATTCACTCCACCACACACTCTGTAAGTGTATGGGAGACTATAGCGACCAATCTCGCTCATTGCAACTGTTCGCATTCCAGCAACTCTATAGTAGCTACCCAGTAGCTAGTAAAAACTCCATGAGCACTCCTGCTCCATTCATCCACAAATTAAGATAATAACTACTAAAGTCACATCATGTATATGACAGCTTATCTCGTAGTTCCTCAATTGGCGTAAGCATGAGATACATCTCATTCAACATCATCGGAATCGCTCCATTCACTAAAGTGGTGCATCTGCGTACAATACCCTTCCATCCACATCGGAAGGATTAACTAACACTGATGCAAAAGTCAACCATCGACTGAGCCCTGAAAACTAGTTTTACAGGCTTCCAATCAAATAAATTCCATCACCTTAGTCAGTGATATACTAACGCTTAAAAGCATCCGATCCACATCTATGGTAATAACCAAATCCATACAAGGAAACCACCATCTACGGTGGCCGAGTGCGCAACTCCAACTACCACCATCAACAGTGGCCAAGTTACGCAAATCCAACAACAATAAACTGATCCAATCGTATCCAAAATACACGATTTCTTAAGTCCATAGATGACTAAATCGTTAAATAGTCCAACTACATAATCAAAACTCATAAAATTCATACCAAGTATGAAATTATCGTCTTTACACACCTACATCCTCTTTACTCTACACTAATGATATATTTATCATCACAACGACAATGATAATTGTATGACATCATGTCACTATAATATCAACACCAGTCGTAAACCAACCCTAGAGTATACACAGGTGTCCTTAGCTGATCTAAACAGATCATCCATCCACAACGAAGGATATTCACTTTCAACAACTATCGCATTCCATCATCGATAGTCGATCTATAATCTCAAAGGTTTATCTCTCTTTTAACAAAGAGTTCTGAATCTTCTCAAGGAGAAATACTGGGATAGATAAATATCCCCTCCAACATCTCCTATAATCACAACTTACGTTCTTCCAATTTCCATAGTGTTTAACAACACTGATACCAATAAAATTATCACTCGTATGAGGAATTTAATATCGATACTATCTCTGAAATCACTCCGATAGCCTACTCCACTTGCCTATACAGCGGCACGCCTAGGAGTTCATCCAAAACAACATCTGAATACTCTCGGAGTATACGTCCATCTGAGAGACATATCATACCATAATCTCAATAATTTAACCATCCGTAAGGTTATGTCTACCGTAAAGGTATATCTATCAAAGTCTAATGACATCCCTTGACTTCTTAATTGTTGGTCCACATCTCTTCTGATGGTAGATATACCACCGACCCACAAGTCGATGTATAAGAACCCTTCTAATCCGAACTAAGAATGTTCTAGACAAAGATACCTGTAAACTACAAGTATCTCCCAATATATATTAACCCAGAGGGTAAACTAAAGTAATACCCTAAACGATCAATTATCTGCCGATCCGATCCAAAGGCTCCACGCAGGTCTCGGCCTTTCCCCGAAGAGAACCAGATCAGATCCAATAGTCCGTGACATAGCGGTCACATTTCTGTGACAAATGAACCGGGGATTTTTTTCCTAGATCATCTGATCCCATCACTTAATCCTACGAGCTGCAACTGTAGAATATAGAATAGATACGACCATCATAGTATACTCTCTCCTCTGTACAAAGTCATTCCACGTCTGGTGGTAATCGTTGTTGTTGTCTGCATGAATCTTCTAAGATGTCTTATGCTGATACTGCTGAGTAAATCACTTTCCCTGAAGGGAAGTATCAAGGAACTCCAACCACGCCTAAGGTAGTAGGTCACTGTTGGTGAGATAACCTAATCTTCTATGATGATCTCTACTGTCGAGACTGTGCATCATCCTCACAGAATACCATCGATAGTCTTTAACTGAGTCTTCAAAATACACCTCCTCAACTGCACGCATATAATCCCTTCAAAGTCTTTATTCTGATTTCACTGATAACATTAGACAGTTCAGACGATCTGCGATTGGTCTTCTATAATCGAAAAAACTCTCCAATAGTAGCTCGTGGATTATAACTCCGATCTTGCTCCTTTTGACCAGCATTCGGAGGCTTCTCATTCCAACATCTGACTTGCAATTTCTGCTTATCGATCTTCATCTCCTAAACACTTGTCTGGAGTCATTTCTGAACTCCTTACTCAACCCAATGTCTTCCGGTAGGATCTGATAGAAGATCCAAACATCCTAATCCAAATGTAAGCCAGTAACTCTGAGTGGCTTAAGACATTCATTTACACTCTTAAGCTATTAGGTGAGTGTAAACTCTGCAAGTCTAATGACTCTGTATGGTATTCCCGTTATCAACGATCACCCTACTTGAAGCTCAAGAATTCTCTGACAATAAGTCAAAGGAATAACACAGGGTAAATACCTCTCACAACATCACTACACCGTGACCTAGTGACGTACTATTCCCCCAAAGATTATTTCCTTGCATCTTTCACCAAGTACCGGCTTAATCCCGATAATGGTATGCAACTAACTCTACTTCCTTTGTATAACACAAGTTAAGTACTCAAAAGTACCTTCAAAGTTACACAACCCAATACGCACAACTCAGGTATCAAAAATCCTATAAAATATTATATATTAACCTTCCATTATTTGCATCAACAATAGCCTACACCTTGTCCATTACCCAACAGGTAATGATCTGACTAACATCGTTAGTGAAAATCCCTAATGTTGATGCAATAAGCATCACTCCTTAGTTTTGATGTGTGAACTACAGTTAATAGTTAGGACTCACGTGTGATCTAATATAAATGTTAAGTGTGCAGGCTTAACAGGAAGTCCTAGTAGATCATATTGACCGGATACTAGGTATGAATCTTGACAGATCAGGAGGACCAAACACCAAGCATGAATTCCAGATGGGTCGTGTGGATCGGACATCTGGCATGAAGATCGATTGGGTCAGGAGACCGGACAATCGACAAAAAGTCCAGCTGGGTCAGGCAGACCGGATAGATGGTGGAAGCCCTGGTGGGTCAGATTGGATGTCAAGGATGGTAAATCCGACAGGTAGCCAGCAGATAAGCCTCGAGTGAAGAGGTGATGCCAAGTCCTCTGTAGGGGGACAAAGCTAGGCATCAATCCGACAAAAAATCCACATGGTACTTAGTAGTCGAGATCGAACAGTATTACTACTGCTATTACATTTCATATTATTTGTTTTGTGCTAATCCTGTTTTGCAGGAATCAGTCGACTGAATGGATTCAAGCCGACTGAAGTCCAGTCGACTGGATACCTATTTGGCAAGATCAGCTGGTGATCGATCAAAGATCATGCGATGCAAATGGAAAGGGCTTGAGTCGACTGAAGAGTTTGAGTCGACTGAAGAGAAAAATTTCTCGATGTGGAGCCGAATGACATGGAGTCAACTGAAGGGGATTCAGTTGACTGGAAGACCACGAATACCATATCGACGGACTGATGTGGAGTCGACTAGAAGGCATTCCAGTCGACTGGAAAGAGTTTATAAAAGTCGTGCTCGACCAGAACTCGAAATGAACATTCAATCAACGTCGAAGTACTGCCGAAATACTTGTTCGTCCACTAAATTTTTATTCCACAACAAGGCGACCTTCAGACACACTGCAACTACCTCTACAATCTCTTAGTGTCGGTATAAAGTCTTGTACTTTATTTCAATTTATTATTTCACTTTTGCACTTAATTTTAAGAAGTGTGGGTAGTGTGTTACCCTTCTTCATCATTTGTAAAAACTGAAACCCTCCAAAGTTGAGAGTTCTCGAGTCGAATGGTATTTAGTGAATTGCCCATTGAGGTAGCTCGCGGGAGAGCTACGGGCCTTGGAGTAGCAGCCCAGTCCGGGTTGTGAACCAAGTAAATTGTCTGTGTTGATAAGTGTCTTTATATTCCGCTACGTACTTTGATTAGAATAAATAATATAAAATTAGTTTAAAATTATAAAATACCAAGATTCACCCCCTCTCTCGGTTCACTCGATCCTACACCTAAGACTATAGTCTTTGATTCCACAAGAAATATGACAACTTGACCCCTATTTTTCAACTCGGTATCAGTTGGCTATCAAAGGTAAATCACCTTTTCGACACAGGTTCAAGACTCACATTCCCGTGGTCAACTCAAACCATGATTACGAAGAATAACCAACACACTACCTGTTATTCTCTGTTATAAACATTAAAATCATAGCCAATTAAACCGAGAGTATAAACTCCAAAAGCAACTCCGACTGATCGCCTCGGTGAACGACCCCTACTACAAATCTGTACATGTGTCATAACTCTGATTGTATACACCTATTGAACAAGTTTAGATAAGTATCTATTAGGCTATAAGTTATCAGGAATCTTTATCTCGTGCTGCTTGGAGCTCAGGTCATTGTCCATCTCATCTCAAAAAATCAATACCGAAACAAATCGACTCACGAGAATCCAAGACTCGACAAAAACAACATTGTATGGTATCGCAGAACCTAGGGCTCTGATACCAATAAAGTTGTCATGCCCCAAGAGTATGCCAAGCCGAAAAGCAAACAGAGGACATCTCCCCTGTACGTGACAACATATCCTATTAATACAAGCCCTTGGGCCCACAATAACCATAACATATACAAATAAAAATATAACAACATAACAAAACACAACATAACTAACACAACTACAATACAAAGCACACACCATGCATACCGGTATGACTAACACCAAATTAAACAAACGTCGTAACAAAACCAGAAAAGAAAGGTACAACATCAGCAGTGTCCAACACTACAAAACATCGCATAAAACTAAATACATATCGAGAAGTACAGGATGATGTCAACCAGCGATGCTCCAAGTCCATCACGAAGTCGGCTACCTATTACCTGGGCGACAGAAAAACCCAGGGTCTATGTTGGTGAGTATAACTCAGCGGTAATCTAAGAGAACATGTATATATATCAAATATCACATGTAATTCAACAATATAACTTACAGGTATGACAGGTATACATCAACATAGTATATGAATACATGCGTATACTCCCTAAACAAAATGAACAGCATAAAGTGCAGACATACCTAGAAGTCTGCTACGCTACATATATCCAACCTGAGCATATATCCACAATATACAACATGAAGAGTAATATTAACTCTCACTATAATCATGATACAGGTCAAAGGTATCTAATGATCTGACCAACAAGTATACAGGTATTCGACACAACCGTATAATAGATGCGAGTAGCATGTATGAAGATGATGTACAACCAAATACAGCAAGCATAGTACAATCAAATGCAATATCACAATAAGAATATATATATAGACTGCATATATATATATATATATATATATATATATATATATATATATATATACTAATCACAATCATCCATATATATATATATACATGCATATATGTATATATACGGCACTATGCAAAACGCCATAAGACATGGCAATGCAGCATGCATGGACATGCCTGCGCACCCCTACTCGCTACCACAACCCCAGTATGGCTTAGGTTGTACGACATGACAACTGTCCCAACTCAACACCAACCACTGCTCTAGAGTGCCTGAGTGGGCAGTATGAACGAGTAGCATATAAGCGTAAAGAGCTCGCTACACAACATGGGTCTCTGCTGCTGGCCACTCCGACTGACACTACCTATGAGTGGTAGAGTGTCACGCACTCAGGACAACTGCACGCAACTCCAACTACCACCGTCTATCGTGGTAGAGTGCAGCACAACAAATGCTCTGCCCCTCACACCAGTTACTCCTCCATGAGTAACCTGGGAGACAGGATGACTGACGACCCTCTCAACCACAAGGAAGACTATGTCGTCAGTATGCATGCAAATGATATGAATGCACAATCACGCATACAGACATCCACCACAGACTCTCTATTCTACAAAGAGTCATATCAATCTGATCAACACACTCTCTATCCTGCAGAGAGTCGTACTCAACTGATCATAACACTCTCTATCCTATAGAGAGTCGTACTCAACAGATCGACACACTCTCTATCTTGTAGAGAGTTGTACTCAACTGATCGATACACTCTCTATCCTGTAGAAAGACGTACTCAACTGATCATAAAAGCTAAAACCACCGGCCCGTAGCGACACACGAATCACAATTTACCTGACCATTTACATAAAACATGATCGGTAGTAAACAAGCAACATAACAGTATTGATATCAACCCTATGTTCAAGACATTACCTACTTACGGATGACCTTTTTACTCAATTTACAAATCAGGTCATCATCTGTATTCCACTATTTACACATAACTAAACATTTATGGGTTTACTTACATAACATCTGTAACTCCTAATCATGATGAGGGAAAATGTGATAACAACAACAGAGCATATAAAGCCAACGACAAAGTATCAAGCACAAGAAATAATAAAAGTGGAGTCAAGGTAATATTATCATATAATATGATTATACATTTAAATCTGCATGCAACGACATCTACCTGACCAAAGTAGAAAATTACCCACCTTCTAAGAAGCTCAGAATAATATCTTCACTATCGCGGTCCTGTCTCGTATCCACGTCCTGCACATATCAAATATTATGATTAAGTGCAAGCATACAACGAATGATCGAATCGAATCCTACATCAACTTCGTATCCTGATCACTAGATTGATCTAGTTATCCACTTAACCCAATCAATCCTCCACATTAATCCTTATCAACCATTAGACCACAACCTATTTAGGGATCTACACCCTAATTGAAACACCCACTCCATCAATCCCTTCGCACTCAGTCACGGCTGAGTAAACCTCGGAACCAACTATTCACAACCATTACAGCCCCTTCATAGCCAAGAGCAGCCTTATTAACAATCGCACAGCCGGCAATTCCTTGCTCACAGTCGCACAGTCGTTCACAGCTCACTCACACAGCCACCAACAACCCCTAAATAGCCAATACAACCTATTCTATTTATCAGAACAACACATAACCGACCAAAACTCTAACTCACCGTTGTGCACAACCGGCGCAACCCTATTCACAGCCATTAAAACAATACTACATCTCTATTCGTAGCCCAGAACAGAGCTACTACTTCACAACTGGCCAAACTCTCTTTCACAGCCCCCACAGCCAATTCAAATCAACAAAACAACACCTAAATCAACGCTGTAAATGCAGCTCACCTTCTCATCTCACTCACTAATCGGCCACCACACCAATAGAGCACCAAATCGAAGATCTCAGCTCCTAGCCCTGCTGCAAAAATAGAATCCGCACAGCTAATCTCGCTGGGAGCAACATACATCAAATTTCAGATGAAAAGAAAAAGGAATAAATCACTGCTTACCGACACTAGAAAATCCCCTGACAACAACCTTCCCTTACCTCTTGTTCACCAGAGCAACCGCCCTAACGATCACTGTCCAAACAGAATCCACACTCAACTACAAGGAGAACTACAGCAGGGATTTCGATCCCGTCCAAAATCGAAGAAGAGCAGCACC
Organism: Wurfbainia villosa; assembly: GCA_025175895.1. Lineage (NCBI taxonomy): Eukaryota > Viridiplantae > Streptophyta > Magnoliopsida > Zingiberales > Zingiberaceae > Wurfbainia > Wurfbainia villosa. The sequence continues at coordinate 44,111,794 of CM046003.1, forward strand.
TACTCACCCGACTCCGGAGGCGATCCTTGAACTCACGGGACGGAGGGTCTGAATCGGCATCGGCGCTGTCTATCAAGCAGCGGAGGTCCAACCCTAGTAATCGAGACCGAAGAGATCGGCAACTCTCGGCCTATAGTATGTGCTCGCAGCGAGATCACATGATGGCTAAGGGTGGTGGCTACACCAGGTGCGCAAGGGTGGCGCATCACGATCCTGCACGATCGAGTGGGGTGATCGAACGCAGGCCGCTCGCCAAGGGTCGCGAGCGATCGTGGATGGGCGCAAGGTGAGGAGGGCGGCTCACAACTTGGGCGGCGAGCACGAGAAGAAAAGAAGTGCTCGAGCAAAAGAATCGCCATCGGGGAGGAGAGGAAGAAGAAAGAAAGTCGGGATAGAGAAAAGGGAGCGTCGGGGAAGAGAAGGAATCGACGGATTTAAACTTATGTTAATTACCTATTAATTCCTCAATAGCAGATAGTCTAAACAGACTTTACAAAAGACTATCCGCTTTATCCCCATGAAATGTCCATAAAACATCCGTTTAAATCTAGAAAAATTTCTAAAAATCCCATAAGATAATTTCTTAATTAACAAGGATATTTATTATTATTGTATTTTCCGGTATCTTACACACCATTTCGGTGGATTGAGAAATCTCCAATCCAATCAAATTCAAAACGGATTACGGATTAGGTGGGTCAACCCGTCGACCACAAAAAATAAAAAAAAATAATTCTAAAATTACTGAGGTGTTGAGGGCTTTAGGCGACGATCAGCAAGACAGATGAGATATCATAATAAAATAGTAAACATTCGAAGCAACTAAAATTTTATAATTGAGATCCAATTATCGGGCGTAAAATTGGGTACCAATGTTTTTGATTCTCTAAAATATTCAAATTTTGATAATATACAAATTTAAATTTTGGCTCCTCTAAATAGAGATCCAATTGAGATTTTTTAGCTTTGTAATTATTTGACTTTGATGTTATTATTTCTTACCTTAATTAGAATTGTAGTGATAAAATAATATAAAATAATTAGAGTATATAATAAAAAAATATTAGAGTACTTATATCAAAAATTCGTTTGTTCTTTCCACTAACCTCTCCTACCCTTTATTGATATATATGTGTGATAGAAGAAGATTGTGATTGTAAAGAACTTGCTTTATTAGTTTTAGAATATTTGTCAAAAAAATATATACAATTTTGCTTTCACATATTTCATCTTCTTTTGGCATTTCACAATTCGTCGGCCAACCCAAGTCTGTCACAGGACTACCCGTCTAGACCCATAACCCATGCATGTTGATCCATTTAGACCCGTCATACTCTAGTTGCTAATATATACATAAAGTCCATGCGGGAAGGGCATAGTGATTAGCACATCCAGATATTGTATAATAGAATAACGGATCAATCCTCGATAAATGCGAGAGTGTCGTCCCTCCATGCATTAGTTATTAGTTTCAAGGGTCAAAGATTCACTGTGATTTTTTTTTTTTTATGATGGTATAGAGATAGATTGGTAGAGTCTGTTAAATTGACGAATTTCAATCTTTGTACCATAATATGTAAACAAAGAGAATTCAAAGAGGAAAATGAACTGTTCTTCATTATTACTTAAATCGCTTTCTTCATTGTAATGTGAAATAAAATCAACTGTGTTTGCATGGATATGAATAGGTATAGATTCTGTCTCCTCGTTTATTTAAAAAAATTTCTTACATGGCTTTCTGTTCACAAATTAATAACCATGCTCTTTTGTAATACAAATTGGTCAGGCTAGGATGAAGGTTAAGTAATTTCACTCGGAGTCTTCGTACTAGTTTAGTTGATAAGTAAAAAAAAATAATTTTCAAGAAGATTATGATCCTAAGCTATCGATTGATTTCTTCTTTATATTTACCATATAGATTTTTAATTTATCTCCTCTACTAGTAGGAGTAATTAGAGGGGGTCATTAATATGCTGATTTAATATTTTTTTAAATAACTTCACACGGAGTTCTCAGGATTAGCCTAGTTGATAAGTGCAAAAGGTTAATTTTTAAGTGGAGAGGGATCAATTCTCAAAGAGGTCATGACTTTAAACTATCAATCTATTTCTTCCCTTGCACTTACTATTTATATTCTTAATTTATCTCTTCCATCGATAAGGGTACCCGGAAAAAGACAGCTAATATGGTAATTTCATAATTTATTTTTTGGGTAAGTAACTTCACACAGGCATTTTCATACATAGAGATAGTAATTTGAAAGTGTTGTTTCTGACAAAAGTATATATGGATAAAGAAAGATTTGCACGTTTTTGTTTATAAAAATTACTTACCCACCAAGGCTTGAAATAAGGGAAGAGCGAATTTTTGTCATTGACATCCTCCCACTTGATATTTTTCCACCAATCCGCTTCGCCAAATATTTATTTTAATTTATTTTGACGAATTTCAGCTCTAAACGGCAGCTTTCTGAGTTCTGGGCATGAGATTACTGGCATCCTTTAAATGCCTCTAGCTCATCCAAGTCAGCGTACTTGCTCTGGTGTAAATCCAACAATTTGAGCAAACGTAAGTTGGATATTGTTCCCTTGGGTACTTCGGCAAGACCCTCAGTTTCTACCAGAAGCAAGTATTTAAGTTTGGCAAGGCTGCTCAACTCTGCTGGCAGCCCTTTGACTGGGGTGAAATTCAACTTTAGATGTCGGAGCTCAGATAACATGTTGATTTCACTAGGCAGCTCTGTGATGTTTGTACTCGAGAGATCCAAGAATGTCAAAACAGGCAAAGACTGGAAAAATGACCCAGGAATTAAGTCTACCTTAGGATTATATTGGAGCATGAACATGTAGAGTTTGGGAAAAGTGTGAGTCTGCCTTGGCAAAGAACTCAAATGATTATGCATAAATGATGCTCGCTCTACCACTTGTCATTGCTCATTCTCTAGTTCCAACTGATTCAATCCAGCGCCTGCTTTAACAATCCACCTGTGTTGATTGGATCCACAATCCGAGGCCATCCATAGAGCCATGTCTCGGATCACATCGTGCCCCTGTCGTGCGTTCCCTATCAACAAGCACGCAAATGTCAGAGTCTCGATATGGAAGTGCCCCCAGTGGAACGCTTTATTGATCGAGTCAAACCCATCAATCAGGCCAAGGCCTATCCAACATTGTATTAGTTCGATTTTGTCAATTTCGAAATCTTCAGGCCACAAAGAGCAGCACAATAGGCGGGCTCTCATGTTGTCATCTTCCAGGCTATCATAGCTAAGTTTAAAGGCAGCAAACATAGGATCTCCTTCTTTCATACCCGTCACTTCTGGCATCTGTGATTGCTTCAGCTGAGTGAGGGCATCACTCCATACTTCCCATGACTTCTTTGCGAACATGGCTCTGCCGACGGTGATGAGAGCAAGCGTCACACCGGCACGTTCTTTAGCAATTTCTTTTGCTAGTCGATTAATTCCTGGTTCTGAGTTGATTACATCTTCACCTGAATAATTCAGAAAGAGTTCCCATGCTTGATTAGGTGCCAAGCCTTCCACTTTTTCCTTCACGTTAGCCCCCATTCCAGTGCATACTTTCTCGCTGCGCGTCGTGAAAACTACAACCTTGCGCTTCTGCTTCTTGCCATGCTTAGCAGGTTCTTGTTCCATCCCCAACATGAAAAGTTCATAGGATTAATTCCTAAATATCATGAAGGAACAACAAGCAATTCTTTTCCTTTGGGAAGTTGCGGAGCTTATAAACACAATCTGTTGGATCGAGAAGCGTCGCTAGAGGGGGGTGAATAGCGAGCGTAAAATTTTCTTTCGTTTGTTCGATAAAAGCAAGTACAATAGAACAATAAATAACAAAAAATAAATAGACATTTTATTTTTACTTGGTTCATAACCCAGCGGTTGCTACTCTAAGGCTCCGCGATCCTTGACCGCGTACGAAGGGGCAATTCACTATAAAGTCTCCTTTTCGTTGGAGGTAGGAGACAACGATCACAAAAATGAAAGTACGAGAATGAGGCAATAAGCCTACCTCACCTCGTTACGATTAAAATAATGAATACAGTAAATAAAAGAAATACTTGCTGCCGACGAAGAAGTTCTAAACTTGACGTTGCGTCGACGTTACGACGTTTAGAGCTTTAACATTGCGGGAGCAATTTGAGAGCAAGATAATTGATCTTTGGGTTGGAGTCCTCACCTCCTTTTATAGAGTTTTGCCTTGGAATAAGTCTTGATGTAGATCCTCATCTTTTGGAACTGATCACGAGGTGGTATCTTATTTTATCGCAAAGTGGTCGCGTCAAACATTATACGTTTTGACCTAGCGCAAAAGGCTGATTCGTCGCCATCATTCGACTGCCCAATGACCAGCAGTCGACTGTCAGGCTGGCCACTTCCCTACAGTAAGAGGTTAGCACGAAAAATGATAAATATGACGGTTCCTTACCATCTGATCTCGACCTAGACCTTCCATTGGAAGTCTTAGTCGGATCGCCGTCTACGATCGTCCCTGTACAGAGGATACGACCTTACCATCTCTCTTCGTACTCGTGCTTATCTCCGGTCCTTTATGACCTGTCGTTTTGCTTCCGATCTTCCACTTAGGTTCTTCGACTCCCACGAAGTTCCTCCGGTGTCGCCTGACCACCATGGTTTCCCGACTCGGGATTCTCCGGGTATCGCTGACCTTCGGCTTAGCTTAACCATTTCCTGCACATTTAATTCAGCTCATGAGATAACAATATGACTTTAACTTTGGATCTTTGTCATAATCAAAACCTAGGTTCGATTATCTAGTATCCCTGCATCAACAATCTCCCCCTTTTTGATATATGGCAAACCAATACAAAGTTAAGGGAAAAATTAAAGCATAAAACAAGTAGAGTAAATGATGAATGTTATTTTCAAAAACTCCCCCTTAACCCTATGTGAGTTTTGAAAGTGATAATTTAATTTTCAAAATTAAATTTTGTGTTACTCCCCCTTAACTTTCACACTTCTCCCCCTTTTGCCATAAATAAAAAAAATGTTGAGGTTTTTTTATATAAAATAGGGGTTTAAAAATAACATTGTATATGCATGCATCTAGATAAATCATTTATGAGTCCAAACATGCATTTAACAGTAGTTAGATAAATTAGTTCGAGGTGTGTCCCTCTGCACCAATAATCTAAAGGTTTGTAATATAACCCTCAGGGTTAGTTTGCTCTCCCCCTTAGTCAAATATATGAAGTATAAGAGATGTAGGAGCTCTAAACTTTGGCCTAGAGAGTTGTAAATAGTCATTAAGTACAATAGTTGAGAAAATAAGTAGCATTTTGAAAAGGTTATATTTCAATTATCCTTAACATCTCACTGATTCTATGTGTCTCAGAATTTGTTCACCTTATATATTTTGTGAGATGATTTAAAATTGATTAAAGATAGTCAACCTTGGGTTAGATTCGGATTTAACCTTTAGATCATTAAGTAACTTTTCGAGAAAATGACTTCCAGGTCGTGGCGAGACACAGGGGCCTTCTTTGATCGGAACAACAACCACTTCCTTAAACAAAGTCAAATTCAAGAAAATATCACTTAAAGTCACTTAGGGTTACTTCTTAGTCTAACTAGTTTAGGATACGGTGAGGTAGATTCACCTAGTTCCACTCGGTCAAGTGCACCAAGCTAGATACACCTTATCTAGCTCGAATACATGAGACTTTGTTTCCCTAACGTACTATCATCTCGCCGCGTCCTGATACTATATTGTCAAGAGTTGACTAACTATTTTACATATCTAGCCGTTCTAAAAATTAAAATAAAATAACTAATCATGCAATGGTTTTGCTAAGGAAGCGGGTATACTATTTTAGTGTTAGCTCCCCCTGGACCATTGAACCAATATGGTCTATCCACAAAGTGGACTTGATCCTGGGGAATCCAATACTTATTAGTCCTTATATATGAGTTCAATAAACCTTTGAGACCCATGCTTGGACTCTTTGATGACTACGATTCACAATAGACATGTAAGATTTATTCGTAGTCATTGACTTAAATCTGAGTCTGGCTTTGTTGTACACGACTCTTTGGGTTCCAAGTAGATGATTAAGATTCTTAGATCCCAACGTGAACCTTTCCAACCTAGCCTCGACCTCTTGAACTCGGTCTTTCAAGAGAGAATTCTCCTCCTCAAGTTTTTCAACCTAGGTTGAGTTTCCCTCTTAAACTTGACTAGTTGAAGAGGTTAGAGTAGCCTCTTACTTGAGGGTTTCAACCTCCTCAAGTAACGACTCAACCCTAGACTCAGACTTAGTTAATTTCCTCATAAGCATTTTAATTGTAAGGTAAAGTGTACTAATTAAAGAGCAGCTAACCTTGACTTTCCCTTTTGGTCCGGCTTTGAGTTTCCTCTCAAAGTAGTCTTCGGGGTTGGAGTCGGAGTTGTAGTTGGACTCGGCTTCGGATTCTGACTCAGACTCTTCCGGTCTTGTCATGTAAGCTATGTCGATGCCTTCTTCTTTGTTGTCCTAAGTTGCATGGAAGGCTTTCCTTGCTCCCTTTTGCTTTGGCCGCCTCCTTGACTTGAATTGCTCTTTGTTCTCATTCTTCAATTGCCTTATTTCTTGTCGAACTATTCTCCGCACAATGTTGACTATTACGGCCTCCTCTTCGGATTCGGATTCGGATTCGTCCTCGGGTTCGGATCCATCTTCTTGCTCAGGAGGTGGCTTGCTCTTCTCCTTTCTTCTTCATCTTGCAAGTAAAGCAACACCTCTTTTGACCGAGACCGCATTAGTTTGTTTATATAACTCAAATTTCGAAAAGAATTCGTCTAACCTAATCTTAGATAAATCTTTAGATACCTTGTAGACATCAACCATGGATGCCCACAAGGTGGTCCTAGGAAAAGCATTAAGAGCGTACCTTATTATATCCTGATTATCTACCTTTTGTCCGATAGCATGTAGGTCGTTCAAGATGTCTTGGATCTGTGCATGGAGTTGTGAAGCGGTCTCGTGATTCTGCATCTTTAGATTATACAATTTATTTAAAAGTAAATCTCTTTTATATACCTTAGCATCGGACGTCCCTTCGTGTAGTTCAATTAATTTGTTCTAGAGGTCTTTGGCGCTAATGAATGGTCCAACTTGGTTGAGCTCCTCCTTGGACAAGCCGCATTGCAACATTTGGGTTGCTCTTGCATCGGTTTCGATTTGCCTCTTGGTTACATTGGTCCACTTGTTGAAATCCAAGGGATCCCCTTGATCATTGGTGGGTAGAGCAAAGCCGATTTGGATTATTATCTAAGTCTCGACTTGTGTTTTCAAGAAACACTTCATCCGACCTTTCCAATAATGGAAATCATTTCCATTAAAGAACGGAGGTTGGGTGGTACTATACCCCTCAATGTGAGCCATTAAATATCTTGTAAAACACGAATAAAAACCAAAAGGAATTTCAAGACTTGGTCTTGGATTAGTAATGCAGGAAATAATAAGAAATGAATAGAAATAAATAAGAATAATAAGAAACTAACAAAAACTAGAAACTTATGACCTTCGATGTTCCCGAAAGGGTACTAGATGTTAGTTTTTGGGGATTAAGATAGCTTGTTATGAGGGTAAACCCTCATAAGAACTGTAGATCTCTCAGAGAGCTTCGATTTGGTAGGTAGAACGCTTCGTGGGTCCACTTATGTGAAATGTTATGACCGTTTTACCGTCGGCTACTCCAAAAGAGAATACTTGCAAACACACAATCAAACGAAGAGTACCAAGACTTCGTCTTGGATCAGTAGTGCGGGAGAAAGAAAATCCAAAAAAACCGTAATAGAAAAATATAAAAAGAAAGTCAAAAAGTGCTAGATTGGTGGTTTCACCAAATCTTAGCGCCCCCGCTTTGATACCAATTGTTGGATTGAGAAGTGTCACTAGAGAGGGGGGGGTGAATAGCGAGCGTAAATTTTTCTTTCATTTGTTCGATAAAAGCAAGCACAGCGGAACAATAAATAACAAAAAATAAATAAACACTTTATTTTTACTTGGTTGACAACCCAGCGGTTGATACTCCAAGGCCCCGCGATCCTTGACTGCGTATAAAGGGGCAATCCACTATAAAGTCTCCTCCTTGTTGGAGGTAGGAGACAACGATCACAAAAACGAAAGCACGAGGATGTGTTAGATCGAGAAGTGTCGCTAGAGGGGGGTGAATAGCACAAAATAATATTTCTTTTCGTTCGATTAAAACACGAGTGCACAGCGGAAAGTAAATAAGAGAAAGCTTTGTTTTTACTTGGTTCATAGCTTTCAGTTGTTAATCCAAGGCCTTAACGGTTCTGGACTATGTACGAAGGGCAAATCACTAAAATACTCCTCCTCGTTGGAGGTAGGAGTAAGCGAGTACAAGAGAAAGCCAAGACTCGAGGTAGAGGGACACTCCCTCTCTCCTTGTTATGATAAAGAGCTCCGAGACAAAAAGAGTAATGCAATAATATGAAAGAGACGAGCTAAAATAAAATTAAACCGACGAAAAAGAAATGAAAACTTAAGCTTTGATCATCGGAGTTGTAGCACTTCGTCGTCATAGAGTCGTCGGAAAGTCGCGACGTTGCGGAGGCTTTTTAGAGAGCTTTTATGATTGAAATGGGGTGGAGAACCCCTGCTTTTATAGCCTTGGAAACCCTAAATGTTTAGATCTTCAACCAATGAGAGCAAGTTACCTAGCCCTTGAGAAATGGAGATAAGCTTTGACTCTCCTCGAAGCTGATCCTTGACCAACAGTCGACTGCTACCCTTACCAATCGACTAATAGAGCCATCAGTCAACTGATGGTAGGGTTTCCAACTGCAATGAAGAGTTAGCTCGAAAAATCAATTAATATAAGTAAATTTGATGGTCATTTACCGTATGATCTCTACTTAGACTTTTCTTTGGAGGTCTTAGTCGGATCATCGCCTAAGGACGTCCCCATACAGAGGACGCGACCTTACTTGCCCTTACTCACACGAGCTTACCTCAACATTTACCTTTGTAGCTTTTGCTTCCGGTCTTCCACCTGATTCCTTCGACTCCCTCCGAAGTCCTCCCGGTGTTGCCCGATCACCATGGTTTCTTCCGGGTGTCGCTGGCCCTTCAGCTTTAGCTTAGCATTGTCTGCACACTTATTTTAGCTCGTGAGATAACGATGTAAACTTAACTTTATGCTTTTGCCATAATCAAAACACGGATTCAATTTATCTGGTGCCCCTGTACCAACAGGATGAGACAACAAGCCTACCTCACCTCGTTACAATTAAAATAATGAATACAGTAAATAAAAGAAATACTTGCTGTCGACGAAGAAGTTCTGAACTTGGCGTTGCGTCGACATTACGACGTTTAGAGCTTTGGCGTTGCGGGAGCACTTTGAGCGCAAGATAATTGATCTTTGGGTTGGAGTCCTTCCCTCTTTTTATAGAGTTTTGCCTTGGAATAAGTCTTGATGTAGATCCTCATCTTTTGGAACTGATCACGAGATGATACCTTATTTTATCACGAAGTGGTCGCGTCAAATATTATCCATTTTGACCTAGTGCAAAAGGTTGATTCATCTCCATCAGTCGACTGATGCCTTCCATCAGTCGACTGATGTGTATTAGTCGACTGCTTAATGACCAGCAGTCGACTGCTAGCTTGGCCACTTCCCTGCAGTAAGAGGTTAACACGAAAAATGATAAATATAACGGTTCCTTACTGTCCGATCTCGACCTAGACCTTTCACTGGAAGTCTTAGTCAGATCGCCGCCTACGGTCGTCCCCGTACAGAGGACACAACCTTACCATCTCTCTTCGCATTTGTACGTATCTCCGGTCCTTTATGACCTGTCACTTTGCTTCCGGTCTTCCACCTAGGTTCTTCGACTCCCACGAAGTTCTCCCGGTGTCGCCCGACCACCACGGTTTTCCGACTCGGGATTCTCCGGATGTCGCTGACCTTCGACTTAGCTTAACCATTTTCTGTACACTTAATTCAGCTCATGAGATAATAATATGATCTTAACTTTAAATCTTTATCATAATCAAAACTTAGGTTCGATTATTTAGTGTCCTGCACCAATACAATTGTCTTCACTATCATCCTCTACAAGATTCAGTCCTACCTTCTTAGCCAGGTCCATCTGAAGCTTTTGCAATTTGCATCCTTTGGAGGCCACAATCCAGACGACATGCTCAAACTTGAGCTTGGAGATCTCTTCGTGGTTGTTGATGAGCGTCAAAAGCGTCGTCTTTCCTATCCCCCCATGCCGTAGATGCCTATAACGCTGACATTTTCATCCCTAATCTGGTTCACAATCTGGATCGGATCCGGTCGCATCCCAACGACATTCTTTGAAATGGGAAGCTCCACGGCAGGCGGCGGCGGCCGCGTCACGGCAATGCTAAAGCCATCCACTCGGCTAATCAACTCGTTCGCCGCCTCCAGCTTCCTGGTGACCCTCCGGTTGATGGAGACGCAATTCCACGACCAGCCGCCGAGGCACCGCATTGCCCAGTAGTCCTGTTGGATGGGGTGGACCTCCGTAGATACAAACGCCTCGGCCTCGCTCTTCCATAGTCGAGCATCTGCGGTGGCGGTTTGTCCGTTGCGCTCAGCCTCGTGGATGGTCTGTTCGACGTCTTCAAGTTTGGCCCTCAATCGCTCCGCGACTCTGCGCAAGTGTTCGACGCGAGATCGAGGCCTGGCGAGGTAGAACGAAGCTGCATCCCATATCCTGTTGACGAATTGCCCGAAGACCACGGAGAGATTCATGTTGATGGAGGGGAAACAACAAATGTTCGGAAGAGGGAGATTACTGAAATTTCGGAAGTCCACGGATCAGGCAATGGATTTGAAGTCCACGGATACCTGCCCACCAATTATTGGAGCCGCCATGCTCAGCTGTAGTGTTGTCGTGTGTCATTTTTCAGTATCTGTTTTTTTTTAAAATAATTTTTAAAACTCTGATATTTAATATTTTTAAAAGTATTCCTATTTAACATAATTACTAAGTGATACTGTTAATCCAATTTAGGAAATAAAGAAAAAAAATGAAGGACTAAGATTGGAGGGTAGGATTAGATGAATAAGACTACAGTTCGAGATATATACTCGAGTTAAGCATGGCTTAGCTCGGAAGGTTGGACCGAGCTGAGGGGATTGCAACTCGGGTAGCCGATCTGAGTTATGAGCATATCGGTTAGATGGTTAGAATAGTGTCGAATAGCAACTCGGAAAGTCGAGTTGAGCATATCCGCTTGATGGCCAGAGTATCGCCGAATAACAACTCGGGAAAATGAGCCGAACTAAAAAAAGAGTGACTCAGGAAGAAGAATGGAGTTGGGAAAATAGCAAGAAAGGTTTATTGTGGGAATGACATATAGGTAAAACGAAGAAAAGGGAAGTCCCCACAATACGTAGGAAGTTTGTTATATCTTATAACCACCTAGGGCACCTAGCGAGACCCCACATAAGGCTCCCGATAGCGCATTCTCGCCAACAACATAACAATATGATTCCTTAAACCTGCATAACCTTCCACATGGACAGTGATCCAGACAGTTTGTTACGCGACAGTTGGCCTCAGGAGCGCTAAGGATAAAAGGAAAGGAAGACAGAAGAAGAAAGGGGATCAATTTTCTCATTCAAGACTTGGTACTTCAGGGAAGAGGATGTCGGTGTGCTTCTGGGTTGTTCTTCTTCTATCTTGTCTTCGTTCGGGGAGACAGGGAGAGAGAGGATCAAAAGGTGAACTGGCAAGGAGTAGGAACATCCTCAACGGAGCAAGAGTGAGGGAGAACCATCTCTGTGTTATTTCTTTTACTTTATATAAGCTCTTATTTGTAAAGGGTTTCTCCACCTCCGAAAGGACTTTCGATAAAGAGGGATTGTAGTAAAGGACCAGGGGGAGAGGCGTATTAGTATCCTTTCTCGATGGTGCCGACAAGACGGGAGGACCAGGGGGAGATTCATTCTATGAGAGCACCAGAACCTTTTGAGCTTTGTCCTTTCACTGAAGACATAGTGCTAGAGCGACCACTGACACACTTTCGTGCCCCTCAAATGGGGATGTATGATGACACTTCCAATCCATAAGAGCACCTATCTCGGTTTGAAGGTGCAGCTGCCCTCCATTGTTATACCGACGTCCTTAAGTGTCGGGTCTTTCGTATCACCCTGGCATCTTCTGCTCAGAGATGGTTTAAATCTTTACCTCCTGGTTCTATTACATGTTTTTCTAATCTGAAGGGAGTTTTTCTTTAGCAGTTTGCTAGCTGTAAAACCTATAAGCATGATGTCTCCATTCTACTTCATTTGAAACAAGAGTCATCAGAATCTTTAAGGAGTTACATACACTGCTTCACTGCTGTAGGGGATTGAACGGTCGGCTAGAGGGGGGTGAATAGCCCTCTTACGATGGATGTCGGAATTCTCTCGTTCGTTTTCTCGTCTACACAATCGTTAGCGCAAGAGGAAGCATAAACAATAAAGACAAAGCAATAAATGAAAATACAAACGCTAACAAAGAAGATGTAACGTGGTTCACGGCTACGCTGCTAATCCACGGTCCGATTCGTCCAAGGTGAATCACTCCTCCAAAGGCAATCACTATTGGTCTCTCCTTTGCACCAAGCTAGGTGGAGGTAACCTTTACAATCAAGATCACTCTTCTTACAATAAGAATGGAGTAAAAACAAGTAAGAAGAGTTTAGAGCTTGTGGGGCACTAGGAAGATCACTTAGAGCATAAGCATTAGCCTCTCAAAGGCTCACACCCTCTCTTTTTATAGAGAGGGCTGATTTCTTCCCGTTGGCCGCCACGATCCAGTTGCCCTTGGCATTATTGCCGTCACTAGCGACCTCCGAACATGTCGGATCCGCGGGTTGTAGTCCAACGGAACTCTTAGCGATCGGGATGGACCTCACCTCATTCTGCCTCCGTCAATCGGCCCTTGATCGGCTCGGCGGTTCTGCGTGCCGCGATATCCTCTAGCGATCATTGTCATTCTATGATCATTGCTCGGGCATAAACCCATCGATCGGATACGATGAACACACTCGACTTAGGCGATCGCCATTCCATGCATGATCGGTGTTGCGTGAAACTCAAACTTAACATAAGTTTGAGCTTCCGACGGTCGGGTAAACCTTAACCCTTACGGTCAAGTCTCTGACACTCAGCCATTCGGCCAAGTTCACCTAATGAGCTACTTACATTTCACTCATTCTCTCATCTCACTCGAAGTCCCTCGCCGAAGCTCTCTTCGTTCGCCACGCCCCTCAGCGATGTCGAGCGCCGCGACTGCAATGCTCCTTCGCGTCTCTTGTCTCCGAAGTCTGCTTCCTTGGCTTCACTTCAAGTCATCTCGTCCGGCGGTCCCTTGGATGCTCCAAGTGCACGGCTTCCGCAAAGTCATCCTTCACCGACTTAAAGACCGAGGTTGTGAGGGTGAACCCGCCAAGGCTCCATGTGCGAATTACTAAGTCCTGCAAGACTCCAACGCACATATCAAATAACAATATCATCCTAACTTAAACCCTTTGCCACACACATCAAAACCTTATCATGGCAAGAGATTGCCCTAACAATCTCCCCCTTTTTGATGTGTGACAATCCGTTTAAGTTAGGTAAAAACATTTGATGAAAATTCTAAGGTAAGAAAGCTTGTAAACATAAACATGATATAACAACATGCAACTCCCCCTTAATCCATGAAACTCCCCATACAAATTTTCAAATTTTCTCCCCTATCATAATTTACTTAAACATAATTACTTCTCCCCCTTTGACACCATCAAAAAGATTAACACTAAGTTATAAATCCATGACATCAAGTTAAATAAAAGGAAAATACCAAAAATATGATTAAAATGTGAAATCAGAAAATATTGGGCTGTTTTTCAGGTGAGCAGTAGACTGCTATCAGTATGGCAGTCGACTGACACAATGGATTCCGAAATTTTGATTTTCTGGGCGAATTTCAGAAATGCATTAAAAATTCCAGAAAATTTGAAAAATCATGAAATTTGAGGAACATATTTCTTTTAAGTATATCTATCAATGAAAAATAGTTTTTTTAAGAAAAATCATTATATTTTCCGAGATTTGCCAAAAATCCAAAAGCTTTAAAAACCACTAGTTTTTGAGCATGTTAGTATCCATTTTAACAGGGTATTGCTTAGGATTATTTCAAAACATGAATACATGGATTTTAAAGTAAGAAATTGTTTTGAAAACATATGAAATATCCAACCATGATCTTTGGGCAATATGTCTATAAATTAAACATAAGTCTTCCCCATGATTGGTCTATTATTGCTATTTTGATACCTTAAATGACCATCTAAATGTCATAGGCATTAGTGGACATTTGTGTCATCCTAACATCTCACTCATGCTAAGTTTTCAATCAAAGTAGCCTATGGTGAGTGTGAGATGCATCCTAGGGGGTATTTGTATATACTTAACCATTATATTCATACAATTCTATCAAGGTTAAGTATCAACCTAACAATCCTCATGATCATAAAGGCATATATCAATTAATTCTACATTATGATCATGAAATACATGTATTCATTGAATTGTTCTCATGCATTAGGTATTATATCATGATAATAAACAAATTATCACCTAAGACATGATTTAAACCCTATTTCTTATGATGATGTGCCAAATATCAAAATCATAAATCATGATTGCACATATACATAGCAATTTCATTAATCATCATGATTTAAGCATTATTATCTATTTATGGGCACGTTATCATCACCCAACACTATTCTAAAAATGTTGTCCCGCCATCCTAAGTCAACAAAAATATGATATAGGTCAATTGCATATGGTTGACTACCCTAGGGGTTTTCTAACCCTTAAGGATGGATTTTGGAACCCAAAATAAGTTCTTGCCTATTGGGTTCACTAGATACTCCTTGGGAATCCATTTCCTAGCTATTACCTTCTTTTTATCTTGTCCCCTAGCAATTAGGCATTTATAGGCATTTTCATTTTTCTTTTCTTTATAACCTAGGCCCTTTTTGTTGAAGCTAGCTCTTTGGCTCCCTAAGATCATGTTCAATGTGTTGGAGCCAATTGTGAATTTTTCTAGGGCTTTTGTTAAATAATCTACCTTTTCCCTTAAGGCCCTATTTTCATTTATACATGCATCACTAACATCTAATGGCACATAAAGATCATGTGAGCATGCATCATTTAAGCTAGAAGAAATATTATCATTTAAGCATGCATTTTCTAGCTTATTTTCCAATACCTTAATTTGATTAAGCATGCTTTTATTTTTCTTTTTCATTCCAAATAAGTCCTTAGTTAAACTAGAAATTATGGAAACTATTTTCTTAGGAGAGGCATTCGTTACCATAGTTTCCATATCCTCTTCTTCTTCTTCGGATGAGGAGGATGTAGAAGCTCCCCCTTCACTTGAGCTCTCTCCTCTTGAACTTGATCCTTCATTTTCGGAGGAAGAGCAATCCAAGTCATCAAAGGCCATCAAGGCCAAATTGGTGACAAAGGCATTCTCCTCATCCGATGATGATGAGGAGGATGAGGATGGGTCATCCCAAGTCCTTGCCTTTAGAGCTTTGGTCTTCCCCTTTTCTTTTGTCTTCTTCTCCTCTTCCTTCTTTTTCTTGCTCCCCTTTTTCTTCTTCTTTTCTTCTTTCTTTTTCCTCTCTTCCTTGCTCTTGTTTAGAAGGGGACAATTATCCCTTATGTGCCCCTCTCCTTGGCAATTGTAGCATATGACCTTCCCCCTTGGTCTTCTATTCCTATCATTTGATTTATGAAAATGAAAACCTTTTAAAACACGTCTTACCCTCCTTACCATATAGGCTTCTTCGGTGCTATCCATGGAGGAGGAGGAAGATCATCGGAGGAGGAGGAGATCTCTATCTTCTTCTTCCCTTATTTGCCAACAATGCTACTCCCCTTGAAGGTTGTATTTTTGGCTCTTCTTGTATTCCTTCAAGCCTAGATTCATGTAATTCCATAGTGGAGAAAAATTCATCTAGAGTACTTACCTCTAGATTCTTTGAAATGTAAAATGAGTCCACCATTGAACTCCACTTGGATGATCGGGGGAAAGCATCTATGGCCTTCATTATCATATCGCGATTGGAGAGCCTTTCTCCTACACTTGTTAGTCCATTTAAAATTTCTTTGAATCTAGAATGCAAAGAAGTTACCTTTTCTCCCTTTTCTAATTTAATGTTGGATAGTTGGGAGCGGAGGAGATCTCTCCTTGCTAAGCGCCTCGGATGTGCCTTCATGAAGCTCAATTAGCTTCTCCCACATCTCCTTGGCACTTAGGCATTCTCCTATTCGGTTGATTTCTTGTTGGGGGAGCACATTGAAGAGATGATGCTTGGCTTTTGAATTTGCAAGGTGCTCTTCCCTTTGCCTTTTGGTCCACCTAGATTTCTCTATTGGCTTCCCCTCTTCATCCCTAGGCAAAACGAAACCGGATTCCATTGTAATCATAATATCAAAATCCGTTTCGAAAAATACCTCCATTCGCTTCTTCCACCAAGCGAATTGTCCTTCAAACTTCGGAGGATGGATGTTGGAGCCGGCCATTTTGAAAGTTGCTTATTATGGTAGTTAGTCCTCGACAAGCTTTCCTTGGCTCTGATACCACTTGTAGGGGATCGAACGGCCGACTATAGGGGGGTGAATAGCCCTCTTACGATGGATGTCGGAATTCTCTCGTTCGTTTGTTCATCTACACAATCGTTAGCGTAAGCGGAAGCATAAACAATAAAGACAAAGCAATAAATGAAAATACAAACGCTAACAAAGAAGATGTAACATGGTTCACAGCTACGCCGCTAATCCACGGTTCGATTCGTCCAAGGTGAATCACTCCTCCAAAGCCAATCACTATTGGTCTCTTCTTTGCACCAAGCTAGGTGGAGGTAACCTTTACAATCAAGATCACTCTTCTTACAATAAGAATGGAGTAAAAACAAGTAAGAAGAGTTTAGAGCTTGTGGGGCACTAGGAAGATCACTTAGAGCATAAGCATTAGCCTCTCAAAGGCTCACACCCTCTCTTTTTATAGAGAGGGCTGATTTCTTCCCGTTGGCCGCCACCAGTCGACTGCTGCCCTTGGCAGTCGACTGCCGTCACTACAACGGCCTCCGAACATGTCGGATCCCGACCGTTGTAGTCCAATGGAACTCTTGGCAGTCGACTGATGGACCTCACCAGTCGACTGCTACCTCCGTAGTCGACTGCCCGATCGACTCTGGCGGTTCATGCGCGATATCCTCCGCGATCATGTCATTTCATGGCGATCGGCTGAACTCACATAAACCATCGATCGGATTCCATGGCAATGATCGGTGTCAGGTGAAACTCAAACTTAACATAAGTTTGAGCTTCCGGCGGTCGGGTAAACCTTAACCCTTACGGTCAAGTCTCTGACACTCAGCCATTCGGCCAAGTTCACCTAATGAGCTACTTACATTTCACTCATTCTCTCATCTCACTCGAAGTCCTCCAAGCTCTCTTCGCTCGCGCCACGCCCCTCAAGATCAAAGCGCACGACTGCAATGCTCCTTCGCCTCTTGTCTCAAGTCCGCTTGGCTTCACTTCAAGTCATCTCGTCCGGCGGTCCCTTGGATGCTCCAAGTGCACGGCTTCCGCAAAGTCATCCTTCACCGACTTAAAGACCGAGGTTGTGAGGGTGAACCCGCCAAGGCTCCATGTGCGAATTACTAAGTCCTGCAAGACTCCAACGCACATATCAAATAACAATATCATCCTAACTTAAACTCTTTGCCACACACATCAAAACCTTATCATGGCAAGAGATTTCCCTAACAACTGCCACTGCTCGGGAGATACCCTCCGTAATACCTGACTTCCTGACTTCTTGAAAGTTGCTGTCCCTCGTGGGTTGAAGGAGGGATAATTCCTTAGCTCCTTGCTAAGAAAGTCAACCACCAGTTATGAAGAGTTGCTTAGTCGTGCTGAAGAATACATTAATGAGGAGGAGGGGTTAAGGGTGAGAAGGGAAGAAAAGAAGACTACTTATACTCCCACAAAAAGGAACCCTCCTATTCAACAGGGACCTCCCAAAAGAGAATATGTCAGACCCTTTCTTCCTGAAGTGCCTCATCCATGACCCCCGATGTTGGAGGCTCACCTCCATCATCCCCTCCGAGTTATGGTCACTGAGGCATTACCCATCCCTCGAACATAGAAGGAGCAGGAAATGGAAGTATATGATCAACAGGGTGTCCTTCAGTGCCTCGTCGGATACATAGGGATTCCTTATAATCCCCTAACTTCGTTCTTCTGTCAAACCATACAGAATATGGGCATACCAATGTCGGTTCTTCAATTTACAAATCGAGCTAGAGCATATCAGAGCTAATTACCCTCACCTACAACCACAGTTAGGGAACGAGCGAGGAGAGGTCGCATACATAATGTTGTTTGTCCTGGGCCTTATAACAGAAGACCCCAAGCTCTTCCCCCAACAGGGCCAATGCAACCCAAACTTGAAGGTGTCTCTCAAGAAGGATCAGCTAGTGAGGGGGCATTAGCTGCTCTGGGTGACGCCCCCACCAGGGGGTATTAATGTTATCGCAAGAAGACCCACTGATAGAGACTCTAATAGAGCCCGGAAGTCTTATGCTCGCATGATGGAAAGTTTGGCTATCGGAGAAGACCGGGTCATCCAGAACACACCC
This sequence comes from Wurfbainia villosa, assembly GCA_025175895.1. Taxonomy (NCBI): domain Eukaryota; kingdom Viridiplantae; phylum Streptophyta; class Magnoliopsida; order Zingiberales; family Zingiberaceae; genus Wurfbainia; species Wurfbainia villosa. The sequence goes on from CM046003.1 coordinate 44,130,514, forward strand.
CGAATATATTTTGGACCTGAGGAGCTTCAAGGTATTCTCCTACCTCATACTGATGCCTTGGTAATTAGAGTCTCACATACAAATTATGAAGTGACTCGAATCCTGGTGGACTCGGAAAGTTTTGTTAACATTCTCTTCTAGGAAGCTTTCGAACAAATGCAGGTCAGGAATGTGCAGTTAGAAGATGTAGCAACTTCTTTATTCTGGTTTGCCGGACACATGATGCATGTTATAGGGTAAATCTCTCTGCCTCTTACCTTGGGAATAAAGCCAAGACAAAAAACTAATATGATTCCTTTACTAGTGATGGATGCTCCTTCCACTTATAATGCTATTTTGGGTCGTCCTTTTTTATCAATCTTTCAGGCAGTGACTTCTCCCTACCATCAGAAGATCAAGTTTCTTGTATGCCAGCTCATTGGAGAAGTTCAAGGAGAGCATAAGGTAGCTCAGAGCTGTTATATCCAGATGGTGCGAGACGATAAGAAAAAAGCCTAAGTGGATGATCACAAAGGGAATGTCGCTGCTACATCGGGAGTATATGTGCTAGAGGAAGCCCTACCTAAAAAAGAGAAGATCGAAGAAGGTGAGTTTGTAGAGATAGCTCCTGGGAAAGTGACTCAGATAGCATAATAGCAGAAGGTGAAGGATGAACTCATTGCTTGCTTGCAAAAGAATGAAGATATCTTCGCCAAGGATGTACATGACCTGACGGTGATGGATCCTCGAATTGTCGAGCACCATCTAAACATTGTCCGAGGAGTTCGACCAGTTCAACAAAAGAGGTGTAATTAAAGTTTGTTAAGTAACCCATAATCCATAAGTAATAAGGGTGTAATTAAACAACCCTTAAAAGTATGTTGTTTAAAATGCTCATACTGAATATTAGCTTTGCGTAGAGAATAAGTAAGTTGACATCTACAACCATCCCATCTAAAAATATTTCTTCAGGCATTCCTTTTTCTTTGAGCATTCAATTTCATAAATGATAGAAATCCCTTGTTTAGGTTTCTCCTGAAACCATTTAAGTGCTTCTGACAAAAGCCAAAATTTTTGTAAGGAGGAATTTTCTCCTAAGTCACAAATATAAGTATGTATATCTACTGGCAAGTTGTGCAATAATTGTGAAGTACTTGGAATACATTCAAGTTGTAAGTTTGTAGTCTTCTTTTCTATAGTCATCATAGGACAAGAAGTTTCAGAAGTACTTCCATCATTTTGAATTGATGGGCTTATGCAGTAATTAGGGCCAACTTGTGCCCTTATACAGTGCAAAGCATCTTGAAGAGCATAAAAAACCTTATAAGAAGTTCTTAAAGGAGGTGTCAGTATGGATTTTACCTCCTCCCATGATGAATAATTTCGCTTCTTTCTTTCGAGAAAATGCAGGAGATCATGATGAAACCTGCTCATCAAAGAGCCCAACAGAAATGGACAAGGATTTAAAAAACACCCGTCAGTCCCTCTTTCACGGTATCTTCTCTTGTCATTGGTAACCCTGCTTCCATCACTCCCTGTCCATCCAAGACTCCCTTACTACCATTGGTAATATCCCTTTCTCCCTTGCTAGACCCCTCTACAATTGTTTCTTTCACCTTACCCTTAGAGGAGATCATTTCTCCACTGATCACACAGAACCCTAGTTCCCCCTCTTCTTCCCCTCTCTTTTCTAAAGAAAATGCATCAACCGTCGATGACCTCTTCCCCCTTGCTCTTTCGCCTCCATCTGTAGCACCCCTTTCCTCTTGCCAAGTATCCCCCCCCCCCCCCCCCCCCCACCCCCACTAGTTCCTCCTGTCATCTCCCCTATTCTACTTCAAGAAGGAGACATATGTTCCTCTTCCAGAGCATAGAACCCTAGCTCCCCCTCTCCCCCCTTCTTCTTTGTTCCAGAAGGTGTTCCTTCCACTGGTAATCTTTCTCCCATCGCTCCTGACTGCCTAAGGCCTTACCTGGCCCCTCCTCATCAGATGTTTCATTAGATACTCTTCCATGCTTGTCTCCTTCTCACACCTTCTTATCAGTCCCTATAGTTTCTCTTCTTCCTCCAATCGAGGTAATCCTATATTCTGAAACAATGGCCTTGTTCTCTAATCAAGGATATGGATTAACTCCACCCCTTCCTCCTCCTCCTATGCCTTCATGAGATTTGCGAAATATCCACCAAGAGGAATTGCTACCCACATGGAGAGCATGCAACATACACTAGATTTGCTCAGTTCTTTCTGTTGGTGTAATCGGCCCAGGTCACAATTAACCGGACTCGAGTTTGACTTGAGTAGTATTTTGATGTTTGACAATGTTTTGGGGAGATTATTGGTGCAATTGACCCGGACCATGATTGACCGGACTCGAGTTTGACTCAAGTGGTATTTTGATAGTTGACGATGGTTTGAACATTGTTTGACTATATGGTTGACATGGGGTTGATCATATGATGGAGAAGTCCAAGTCTTGTGTACTTGGCATGGAAAGTCCAAGTGGGACACTTGGCAATGGGAAAGTCCAAGTCATGGGTACTTGGCATGGAAAGTTCAAGCATGGATCTTGGCAAAGGAAAGTCCAAGCTTGAGTCTTGGCAAATGGAAAGTCCAACATGGGTTGGCAAGGGAAGTCCAAGGGGTAATATTGGCGGCGTAAAGTCAGGGTGGAGTCTTGGTAGCATAAGTCCAATGGTTGGCGGCGTAAAGTTCAAGCGGGAGTCTTGGCAGCGTAGCCCAATATGCCTTGGCGGTATAGACCAACTTAGCATGACAATAGTTGATGAAAGCACCTGAAGGCGAGCATATGGATGAAGAAGTCATGGATGACTCGGAAAGATTCGATAGGCGTGAGGCTGACGGAGGTGGCTAGAAGGCTTAGGTCTAGGCTAAGGATGGTCTAGCAAGTATAAGGGCATTATACTTAGGGTTAAACCTCATAGTTGAGGTTATCAGTCGACTGGGGCTTTAGACCAGTCAACTGGTCAAGTGTTTTGACATTTGGCATCTGAGTAGACTTGCAGTAGTCGACTGAGATTATGGCCAGTAGAACTGCTTAGATTGACTAGTGTTCGATTGTAGAAAATAGCTTGACAATGCCGCCAAAGATTGGGGAGCAGAATGCTCGTTAGTCGACCGTCGATCATCGGCTCGGCAATGATCACGGGTTATGGCACCGCGCTGTAATCTGGCTTGAATGCTGACGTGAATTAAGTTCGTTGTCTCACAACGACACTGTTGGCAGCGATTGGGGACTTATGATAGTCGACTGTCATGCGGAAATCCAGGTCGCAAGAGGCTTAAAAGGAGGTCGACGGGAGGGATTTCCACAGCGATTTCTTGGGCATTTTTGAGGCGATTTGCTAGTGCAAATCAAGGTCTTCAAGCATGGTTCAAGCAATCAGCAAGCAAGCTTCCAAAAGATCATTTGTAAAGTGTTCTTTGCATTCTTTTGTGTATTTCACTTGTATTTGCTTGCTTATTATTTCTTATTATTGTAAGAATCATTGTACGAGATTTCTCCGCCTCCGACTTATTGTCGAGAAGGAGTTTATTAGTTTAGTGGTGGTATTTGCATCGCTAGGGCTTGTTCGAGCCCAACCTGTGGAGTAGGAACCTTGAGGTTCTGAACCACGTTATATCTTTGTGTTGTGATTGTGTATTTGTCTCTATAGTCATATTCTATTTTGTATTTCCGTTGTGCTAATCGAATTGTAGAGACGAACGATCAAAATCCATCACGCAATGTCGAAATGCTATTCACCCCCTCTAGTGACGATCAATTGAAGATTTGTTCATTATCATAGAAGGCTTTGACCCCCCCCCCCCCCCCCCCCTAGGGATAAGAAGGGAGGTGTCCTCAAATTAAAGAAGTGGACCCAAGGGAATGCCTAAAGTTCAAGACCGAAGTTAATGTAACAAAACTTTTAGAAGATTTGATACATAATGATATTTTGTCTAGACTAGGTGAATATCAAGATGCCAAGGAACTTTGGAGCAAATTGGCAAAGCTCCATGAAGGTCCATCACCGGCTCAATTGGAGGAAGAGGTCGAAGAAGCAAGCTCATCCTCACAAGAAAGTGAGGATTCGGAGGTCGAGGAGTGTTCGAAATCCAAGGAGGAAGAGGCGGTGGAAGAGGAAGAATTGGAGGAAGCCTCCACTTCAAGGTTTAAGGGGGAGGAGAGGTCATCTACTCTGGAACAAGAGAAACCTCAAGAGGAACCATCAACCTCCGATCGAGAAGATGAACAAGCTCAAGAGGCTTCCACCACCGACCAAGGTAACTCAAACACATATGTTAATAATAAAATTCATATAATGTGTTTTGAGTGTAGGGAATATGGGAATTACAAGAGCAAGTGTCCTAAGAAGGTTAAGAAGGCTCCACCAGTGCCAAAGGTCAAGGAGATCGGAGCCCCAACTATTAAGAGCAAAGAGCACATAGTGTACTTCAAGTGCCATCAAAAGGGGCACTATAGAAGTCAATGCCCTAGGGGGAAGAAGAAGGTCCAAGGAGGAGCTAAACATATAGGGGGAGATTCTAAAGCAACCCCTAAGGTATATTTTTATAATGCTCATTCTTTAAATAATAGCAAAAAGCATGCTAGAAGTAATCTTACTATTGTTCATAAAGAGCATGCTAGTAAAAATAGGCTTTATTGTTTAGGTGCAAAGTCTTGCCATTTTAGGAATAAGGAGAAATTTGAGACTAATGTCCCTAGAAAAATCCTACCTAGGGAGACCATTAAAAAGATAGAAGATCACCTAGGCATCAACCCTAAATAGACTAGACGTATGCCTAGAAAGAGGAATATCTCAAGAGTTAATGAAAAATCAAAAATTGAGATATTAGAAAAGGAAAATCAAGTCTTGAGGTCAAGGCTTGAGAAAATGGAAAAGACCCTTAGGATTATGCAAAATCAAATGCAAGGGTCAAATGATCAAAGTCAAGAGCCTAAGAGATAAGATTCATCCAAAGGCAAGAAAGGTTTGGGTCACAAACCTAAGCCTAAGGAGATCTACCATAGTGTTTCATTTGATTATAGAACACAACCTAGGTCTAGTAAGGCCATGGTTACTAGGGAGGCCATCCCTAAGGTTAACCAACACAAGTGATTAGTGGCTAGGGTTTAGAAGAGATCTTGGGAAGCCACTAAGAAGGTTACAAGGGGAGTTACCCCTAGAGTTAACCTAGGCAAGATCACAATGACCAAGGCTACCAAGCCTAGGAGGGTCATTAGGAGGGTATATAGGGAGGTCATCCCTAAAGAATACTTAGTAAACTCAAGGAGCTCCAATAGGTTTTGGGTTCCTAGGATCATGATCGATTCACGCTAAATGGGTTAGGGGGTGCCAACTTTAAATGGATGGGTAGTTAACCTAACCATGGTAAAGGTGACACTTTAGGTCATTTTCAAGGTTATGGGTACCTTGGAAATAAGTTTGATCTTATATCCTAAAGTATTTTAGGATGTGCCAATATCATTTGAAATTTATGATAAATTAATCAAATTGACACAATTTAAGTCTTAGGTCATAGTGTGCCATTTTGAGTTTTTGGCACACTTGGGGGATGAGTGATAATATGGAAAAATAAAATTAATAATAACAAATGACAACAAATGTTAAAATTTAGGTATTATATACCTTTATATTGTATTTTCTATGATTAATTTACCATATGACATGTCATGACATCATTCTTATTCTTAATCATATAAAATGTCATGATCATGCTTAGAATTAGGTTTATGTCATGTATGCTTAGATTTATATTTTATGTCATGACATCATGATCATTGGTCATGTTTATTTATGTTATCATTTATGCCATAATTATTCATGCATTAATTAAAAATTAATTTAAGGACAATTGACATGACATGAAGTCCCATGTATAAGCGAATCAAGTAGAGTTACCTTAGAAAATACATGAGGCCTTAGATTATGTATGAAAAAAACTCAAATCTCATATAAAATTGACATGTGTGTGTTTTCAAACACCCTAGACACATGTGAGATGCTAAGAAATAAGTTAAGTTCAAGGTGCATAGTTTTTGTATCTAGATGAACTCAAACTCATCTTATATCATGAGTGGATCATGGGAAAAGCTAATGTGCAAGTCACGTGCATTGAGCCCATTGATCATGATCCAATATAGATTTTCAAAAACATTTTAAAATTATTTTAGAAAACCTTGGTGAAGTCTATCTTTTGATAGCAATCACCATTGAGAGAGTTGATACAAAGTAGGGTCAAAACATCGAACTTTTTAATGGTTTTGAACTTTGTGTCAATCTCACTATTTTATGAGTATTTTATTTTCCAAATATTTTTCACCCATAATGATTGTTATAAGTATTATACATATGAATTTTCGTGATTTTTCATATTATGTATAATTACTTATGATTTTCCGAAAATCATTTCTGAAAACTGAAATTCTGCACTTGTAGAAATTAGTCGACTGCCGCTTATGGCAGTTGACTGGCGACAATGGCAGTCGATTGGTGACTGTAAGAGTTGACTACCAGAGCTGATTTTGGGTAAACAAGGTTTGTTTAGCCTGATTTCAGCTATTAGGTTACCCTAACTACTCATAACCCTAGGATATGCTTTGAAAAGCATTGGAAAGGGTGAAAATCCATTGGATATGGATTAGGAGAGTTGTTCAGGGTGTGTATAAATTTTAAGGTGCATGAAAGTTCAAGGTTGAACTTTTGACCTTAATCTTTATGGTTTAGTGTTTTTATAGACTTAGAGACTCTCCAAGGATATTATTGATGCAATAGTCAAGGGAGAGCAAGCCTTTGGGGGGAGGTATCCATCATGGGATGATAGATGTTTTTCTTTCTCATGAGGGTGAGAATTGGGAGAGTTTATTGGAAGCCTCTCTTAAGTGATATGGAACTTATCACTAGGAAGAGTAAAGGCATCCTAGATATTTTTGGACAAAGGGGGAGATTGTAAGATCTCATTGGGATATGAGATATTGACCTCCTCGGGGAGAGAACCTTTTTGATGTATATCAAAAAGGGAGAGAATTTATGAAATTACTAATTTGGGAGAATTGATAAGGAAATTTGAGTTATGTTGCATAACTCAATGGTTTTGGGGTTTTTGTCAAACATCAAAAAGGGAGAGATTGTTGGTGCAATCGTCCCAGGTCACGATTGACCAGACTCGAGTTTGACTCGAATAGTATTTTGATGTTTGACAATGTTTTGGAGAGATTGTTGGTGCAATCAACCTGGGTCATGATTGATCGGAATCGAGTTTGACTCAAGTGGTATTTTGATGCTTGACGATAGTTTGACCATTGTTTGACTATATGGTTGGCATGGGATTGACCATATGATGGAGAAGTCTAAGTCTTGTGTACTTGGCATGGAAAGTCTAAGTCATGGGTACTTGGCATGGAAAGTCCAAGTATGGGTCTTGGCAAGGGAAAGTCCAAGCTTGAGTCTTGACAAATGGAAAGTCCAACATGGGTTGGCAAGGGAAGTCCAAGGGGCAATATTGGCGGCGTAAAGTCCAAGGGTAAAGTCTTAGCAGCATAAGTCTAATGGTTGGCGACGTAAAGTCCAAACGGGAGTCTTGACAATGTAAGCCTAATATGCCTTAGCGATATAGACCAACTTAGCATGACAATAGCCGATGGAAGTACCTGAAGGCTAGCGTATGGATGAACAAGTCATAGATGACTTGGAGGGATTCGATAGGCGTGAGACTGATGGAGGTGGCTAGAAGGCTTAGGTATAGGCTAAAGGTGGTCTAGCAAGTATGAGGGCATAATACTTGGGGTTAAACCTCATGGTTGAGGTTATCAGTTGACTGGGGCTTTGGACCAGTCAATTGGTCAAGTGTTTTGACACTTGATAGCCGAGTCGACTTACATCAGTCGACTGGGATTATAACCAATCGAACTGCTCAGAGTCGACTAGTATTTGACTGTAGAAATAGCTTGGCAGTCGATTGCCAGCATTGGGTAGTAGACTGATGGCTTGAGCAGTCGACTGCCATGGATGGCAATCGATTGATGGTCGAGTTTACGGGAGAAGAATGCTCGGTAGCCGACTAGTTAGTCAGCTACGACCCTAGCGATCAGCTGGCGGGTTATCGATCGTATCGGTGTAGCTGTGGCTTGAATGCTAACGCGTGGATTAAGTTCATTAGCGATCGCTGGGGACTTATGGTAGTCGACTGCCAGGCGAAAATCCAGATCGCGAGGAGGCTTAAAAAGAGCTCGATGGGAGGGATTTCCACAGCGATTTCTTGGGCATTTTGAGGCGATTTGCTGGTGCAAATTAGGGTCTTCAAGCATGGTTCAAGCAATCAACAAGAAAGCTTCCAGAAGATTGTTTGTAAAGTGTTCTTTGCATTCTTTTGTGTATTTCACTTGTATTTGCTTGCTTATTGTTTCTTATTGTTGTAAGAATCATTGTACGAGGTTTCTCTGCCTCCGACTTATTGTTGAGAAGGAGTTTATTGGTTTAGTGGTTGTATTTGCATCGCTAGGGCTCCTTCGAGCCCAACCCGTGGAGTACGATCCTTGAGGTTCCAAACCACGTTATATCTTTGTGTTGTGATTGTGTATTTGTCTCTATAGTCGTATTCTATTTTATATTTCCGCTGTGCTAACCGAATTGTAGAGATGAACGATCGAAATCCATCATGCAATGTCGAAATGCTATTCACCCTCCCTCTAGCGACGATCAATTCCCCAACACTTTTGAACCCTTTCTTGGTGGCTATTATACTGTTTCTCTCTTTTGACCAGAGACACACATATTATCAAGAACTATTGTGCTCCCTATCTCAATAGTAGGCCCAAGTTTTTGATCAGCAGGCTTTTCCACAAGCCCAAGTAGACCAAAGTGCCTATGAAGTAACCTACCAACGAGAGAACTCCCTTCTGCAAGAATTAGCCACATGTCGTGCCCAACTGGTAGAGGCGCAATCACAATAAAGGAAAATTGAAGAGGTAATAGCTCACTTAAGGAGTCAAGCGACCAGGGAGATCTGCAGGAGCTCATTTTTCTAGGAAGAGAGGGATTGATCTCTTTCCCAAGTGCAAAGACATAGTGACTCCTTGCATCAAGTAAATTACGAAGCCACCCGCTCCATGGCTCACTCGGCGGCAGCTAGAGATGTTTCAACACTATGTGTCAAGATATGGTTAAAATATCTCAGATTCTTTAACAAGATTATACTTCTTATGCCCACAATATGCATGTCATGGTTACAAGCCTCAATTAAAGATCTTGTTGATACCGTTGACTCCACTCGGATTTCATAGAGTATCGAAAATGTTGTATTAAATTCCGCCAAGATGTAGAGGCCTTTGAGAAACAACAACAAGAATGTCTGGCCCCCCAGATAAAGGTTGTCTTCCAAGATGACTTTAATGAGGTGGTTTGCCAATATATAAAGCAAGGATTCCCTCCTTCCCAACAGTCGACTCCATTCCTTAACTGGGAAGCTGCCTTCCAATGTTATCCTCTAGATCATTTTAAATTGTAATTTCATTTCGACTCTTCCATATAAGTGTTGATACTGACAATCTTTGTGATATAAATCTTGATGCTCTTAGAATATTATATTCTTCTTGTCTGTTCTCATTACAAGTGCACAAATGCAAAGTTGAATTTCCCCATTTCCTATTTCTTCTCCTTACACATCCATCTCTTCAATAATAGAAACACTTCAAATGTACAACATTCCAAGGTCTAGGCATCTCCTTCCCTACAACATCTTGGAGGTAGTAAGAAGCTCCGACCACCCATAGAGTGATCTTATAGGGACCTTCCAATTTAGGGGGCAGCTTCCCTGAGTCCCTTGCAGGATTAACCTTCTACAAAACCATGTCTCCTACTTGAAACGTTCGAGGTGGCACCTTTTTATTGAAGACTTATTGTATTCTCTGCTTGTATGCTTTAGCTTGGACTCAGGCTTGCTTTCTCCTTTCTTCCACCCGATCCAACTCGGTGCTTCTCATTACCTAGTTATGTTCGAGTCATAAACTTGAACTCGAGCACTTTCCATAAGGACTTCTACAGGGATAACCTGGCCCTCCTGTTGCAGCCTTGGGTGTGGTTCAGTAAGCCCACAGTATTCCTAAGAGCTTGTCTACCTAATTTCCCCGATTTGCCCCTAATCTGGCCTTTACTCCTTGAATAATGATTCGGTTGACCACTTCCACTTGTTCATTAGCTTGAGGATGAGTCATTAAGGTAAAAGTCTGCTCAATACTAAGGCTCTGACACCACTCTCATATTTTTTGACCTTGGAACTAGTGTCCATTATCATTGATTAGCTTCCGTGGAATTCCGAATCTACAGATGATGTTTTTCCCAAAAAATTGTATAATCACTCCTTCTATAATCTTAACTAGGGGCTCGACTTCCACCCATTTGAAGAAATAATCAACAACCACCAGCAAAAATTTCTTCTGCAAAGGAGTCATAGGCATTGGCCCGACTATGTCTGTCTCCCACTGATCAAAAGGATAGAAGGTTACTACAACCTTCATCAATTCGGCGACTAGCCGGTCTGACTTGTTGTTGTACATATGACAGGCTTGACAAGTCTTGACTGGGTGAAAAACATCTTGGTGAAGGGTTGATAAAAAATATTCAGCCAACAACACTTTCCAAGTCAGCATTCTACCCCCTAAATGGTTACCACAACACCCTTCATGAATCTTTCGAAGTATCCAATCGACATCCTCATTCCCTAGGCATTTTAACAAAGGTCCTTTGAATGATGACTTGTATAGCACCTCTGTCGATGAGAGTAAAATGATTTACTCTCCTCATCAAGGAAGAAGCCACATGAGAATCAGATGGAAGACTTCCCTGTTGGAGATATGCTATTATGTATGTCCTCCAGTCAGGCATGTCGCCATCTTTAGTCAATGCATCCTCCACATTGTAAACTATTAAGGATACAAAAACCTCCAGGCATAAAGGATCCCAGGATTCTCATTCTATTATGGCATTAGCTAGTTGAGCCAATTCATCTGTCTTGTTTTCTTCTCTTGAAATTTATTGCAAGTACATCTCCTTGAAATGAGCTTTTGACTCCTCAAAGGCATTAAAATATTTATGCAGTCTCTATTCTCTTACAGCGAAAGCACCTTGAAGTTGGAAAATAGCTAGTTGAGAATCTGAGTGTATAAGGACGGAGTCGGCTCCCACTGCCCATGCTTCTTGCAATCTTGATAGGATAGCTTCGTACTCGGCTTCGTTATTGAATGTCTTATACCCCGAATGTATGGATATATGGGTTTCTTCCATGGATGGAGATATCAACAAAAAATCCACTCCACTTCCTCCAGCCCCTGAAGACCCATCTACAATAACTCTCCATGTAGTTGTCCTTCCTCCTTCCTTTGCCGAGTCGATTTTGTGATCGACCGACACCTCAGCTAGAAAATCAGCTAGAGACAAGCTTTAATAGCATTATGAGGATGGTAATGGATATCATATTCACTCAGCTCCACAACCCATTTGGCCAATCTTCCTGAAGAATTAGGTTTAGTAACCACCCTATCCAACTCATTGCTTATCAACACATTCATCAAGTGAACCAGGAAGAAAAGCCTCAACTTATGGGTAGTCATCACCAAAATATATGCTAGCTTTTATACCTCAGTGTATCTCATCTCGACTCCTTTTAATATATGACTAGTGTAATAAATAGACTACTACTGAGAGTCTTCCTGTCGTAATAAGATTGAGTTGATTGCCTCTTCTGAGACCACCAAATACGCCCACAGAGGTTCTCCTGGGATAGGTTTGGCTAGTAGAGGGAGTTGAGCTAGATATTGCTTCAATTCTTGAAAATCCTACTCACATTGATCATCCCACTGGAATCGAGTCATCTTTCTAAGGATCCTAAAGAAGGGTAACTCCCAGTCTGTTGATCGAGCAATGAAATGAGATAATGAGACAGTTCTGAGTCTCTGTGTCTCTTGTCGATTGGTGGGTGACTTCATATTGCATAGTGCATGAACCTTTTCTGATTGGCTTGTAACCCCTTCTCTGTAATAATATATTCCAAAAACTTTCCACTCCGCACTCCGAATAAACACTTCTTTGGGTTTAACTTCATGTTATAACACCTTAGTGTTGCGAAATACTCTTCTAGGTATTGTATCAAATCCTGACTGAGTTGGGATTTCACTAGAATATCATCGATATATACTTCCATATTTCGTCCCTTTTGTTCAGTAAATATTTTATCCATGAGTCTTTGATATGATGCTTCAGCGTTCTTGAGCCCAAAAGGCATCACCACATAAGCGTATGACCCTCCTGATGTAACAAAACTGACACTTTTCTGATCCTCTCGTGCCAAAGGAATATGATGATATCCTTGGTAAGCGTCCATAAGTGAGACGACTTTGTATCCCATAGTAGAATCAATAAGATGATCAATACGAGGCAAAGGGTAGCAGTCTTTAGAGCATGTTTTATTTAAATCACAGAAGTCAATACACATACACCATTTCCCCAAGGGTTTGGGAACCAACACCACATTAGATACTCACTCAGGAAATTGAATCTCTTTTACATGCCCTGCTTGTAACAACTTTTCAACCTCTTCAGTAATGACCTTATCTTTCTCAAGCCTGAAGTACCACCTCTTCTATTGAACTGGCTGTGCTCGTCGAGTGATATTCAAATGATGTTCAGTAACTCGAGGATCAATCCCAGTAAAGTCATGTATGTCTTTGGCAAAAAAATCTTTGTTCCTTTGAAGGCAGGTGAGGAGTTCTTCCTTTATCTCTAGTTGTTTCACTACCCGTGTCACTTTCCCCGGAGCTATCTCCACTGACTCCCCTTCTTCCATTATCTCTTTCTTAGCAGTTGCTTCCTTCAGAACATAGACTTCAGTGTTGGCCGAAGCTTTTCCTTTGGGATCCTCTGTCCGAGCTCTTTTTTAATCAACTCGAACCATCTAAACATAATAGCTCCAAGCCGCCTTTAGTTCACCTCTGGCATCCCCCACCAGTCGATCTACAAGGAATTTTACATTTTGATGGTATGGGGAGGCCACTACCTTGAAGCCTGAGAGGAACAACTAACCCAATATGACATTATATGCTGAAGGGGTGCCCACCACCAGGAAAGGAGTCATGGTCATATTTTGACTAGGCTTCTTCCCCAGAGTGAGGGGCAAGGATATTTGCCCCACAGGATGCACCATATGTCTCACAAACTCGAATATAAGTGTTACTATGTCTTCCAGTCAGGCATCCTCTAATTGCAAATGGTTGAAAGCTTCCTGGAACAATATATTAACGGAACTCCCCGAATCCACCAAAACTTGTGCCACTTCATAGTTTTAAGGGTAATTCTAATTACCAAAGCATCAGTATGAGGTAGAAGAATACCTTTAAAGTCTTCTGGTCCAAATCTCAAGTGAGGCATCTCCTGAATTGCACAGTCTTCTCCAATGACCAAACTCTCCATTAGACAGGTGTAAGATTTTTGAGCTCTGTTAGAGTCTCCATCAGTGGGTCCTCCAGCAATTACATCAATAATTCCTCAAGCAGGGGCATCTCTAAGGGTGGCTAGGGTCCCACTGTTTATCCCTCCCCCTACAGGGATGGCTCCTTGGTCTTGCGGTGTTCATCCTCTTTGTTGGGGGGCTTGAGGTCTCCTGATATAAGGTTCCGGATGGGCGACAGGAGGCCTGCGACCCCTTCCTGAGCCCAACCTCCATTGTTGTTGCAGATGAAGATGCACCATCCTGATTCGGTCCAATTCTCATCGCAACCCAAAGCACCTCTCACTGGAATGCCCATACTCCATATGATATTGACAAAATAATGGAGTTGGGGGGTTGCGAGGAGCTCCCCTATGTCCATTAGGATGGCGGAGAACCCCATATTCTTCATAGGTCTGTAATTCTCATTCCTTGAGGGTTTGAGGGGAGGGAGTAAATTTTGTTGCCATAATTCGGAGGGGATGATTTGGAAGAGTTTCTGGCATGAGAGATCAGGGGTGAGGAGCTTCTTGAAGGAAAGGTCTAATGTATTCCTTCTGGGGGGAGCTCGATAAGCATAAGGTTGATTTTTCTCTACAGGGGTAAAGGCAGATCCTTTATCAACTCGCCGAACCTTCAACACTTCTTCTTCATTGATATAATCTTCAGCCTAACTAAGTAACTCCTCATAGTTGGCAGCATGCTTTCACAACAGAGAACTAAGGAATGACCCCTCCTTCAGGCCATGAGATATGGTAACCACTAAAAAATCCGATGTGGCCGAGGATACTTCCAAAGTGGCCTTAGTAAACCGATGGATTTTATTCCACAGTGACTCAGTAGGTTTCTACTTCAAATGAAGTAAACTAGAAGTAGTATGTTGATATCTTTTGCTACTAGCGAAGTGCTTGAGAAAGACCCCCTTCAAATCCTTGAAGCTGGTAATAGAACATGGATGCAACAATTTAAACCGCCTTTGGGTTGAGGATGATAGGGTGGTACGAAAGGCTCGACACTTGATAGCATTCGTGTATCGATGAAGGGTGGTTGCACCCTTAAATTAAGATAAGTGTTCCTCCGGGTCAAAGGTACCATCATACAACCCGATATGAGGGGGGCGAAAGTGAGGAGGTGAATTCTCTAGTATTATGTCTTCCGTGAAGGGGGAGGGTTCATATTGTTCCTGAGCCTTAGTTGAATGACTCTCTCCTTGCTCCTCCCTTATGGTAGGCAAGAAAGGAAGGGGATATCGATCAACTCCTCCAAGCTATCCTTCCCCTAACAATACCTCCATCGCTTGTTGGCCAGGTGTGGGGATGTGCGAGGTTCCTTCATATGGTTGACCTCTTCGAGGTGGTTCTTCAGAATGGGGAAGAAGATATCCCATCTTTCTTCCCTCTTGAATCCACAAATCGACCATCGCCTTGTTTATCATTGCAACCAATTGGAAAGGTAGTATAGTAATAGGAGTTTCTTTCAAAGTAGAGGCCACAAGAGGAGGAACTTCTTCAGGTTGCATCTCGATGTCTTGCTCAAATGTTCCAACAAATGGTGCCAACTGATGTAGCTCAGATTTTTCTTCCTCGATCTCGGGCCAATGAGGATTGGTTCTCTATGACCGCAACAATAAATCTCTGATCTTTTTCCATCAATGTTAACACATATCAGAAGGTCGTCGGTGTCCTAGCTAACAATCCTCTGATGCCTAAGTTAGAGTTGTAAAAGGAAGATAAGTAGGTAACCAAAGTAAAAGATGAAGTAACAGAAATAAGTGTAAAAAATGATCAGATCCCTTTCTTCCTCCTCCTCTCCCTCCTTCTATAGCCCCCTCCTTTCCCACGATTCCTTATTAATGCTTTAGGGCAAGCCGTTGTGTAACAACCTACAAGGATGATTGTCCATGTGGAAAGCCACGCAGGTCAAGGTGACGATGCTATTAGGCTATTAGAGAATGACTCTTATAAGAAATCTTTTGCAGGGCCTATAAGGCATCTTCAAGATGTTACTAAAAAGACGTGATGCGTATGAGTGAACTCTAACAAACTCTGAAAGGAATATTTTATGAGGTCTCACATTAACCAACTTGCTATTCTTCCATTTGGAAGTGGTCCCATACTAACTGACTTATTATTCTTCCTCCATGATTTATTACCCTGAGGCTCAACCACATATTTGATCTCCTGAGTCATTCCTCCCCTGACTCGACATTTTGTCTACTTTTCGAGTCATATCTTCCCTAACTCAACACTCTATTTGCTTCTCGAGTTATCTCTTTCCTGACTCGACACTCTGTCTACTTTTCGAATCGTCTCTTCTTTGACTCGACACTCTGTCTACTTTTTGAGTCGTCTTTTTCCTGACTCAACACTCTGTCTACATCTTGAGTCATCTCTTCCCTGATTCGACACTCTTTCCTCATGAGTCACCCCTTCCTTGACTTGATACTCTTTCTACTTTCTGAGTCGTCTCTTCCTTGACTCGACACTTTGGCTTCTCTTCCCCGACTCGGGACTCTGCCTACCTCCCGAGTCACTTCTTCCCCAACTTGGCACTCGACCTGCCTCCCGAGTCACCACTTCCCTAACTCGACCCTCTAACTTCCTCCAGAGTCACTTCTTCCCCAACCTGGCACATGACTTGCCTCCCGAGTCACCTCGTCCCCGACTCGACCCTCTGCCTGCCTCCCGAGTCACTGTCGGATCGAGTAAGCTGAGAGAGGGGGTGAATCTCGGTGTTTAATAATTTTAATTAATTTTAATACAAATTTTCTAATACGAGTACGTAGTGGAAATTAAATGTAGTTATAGACATAGGCAATTTACTTGGTTCACAACATTGACTGGGTTGCTACTCCAAGGCCCGTAGCTCTCCCGAGAGCTACCTCGATGGGCAATCACTATAATACCCTCCGATTCGAGAACTCTTGACTTCGGAGGGTTTCACTTTTTACAAATAATAGAGTTGGATGAAAAACCACCCACTCTTAAAGTTAAGTATACAAGAGAAATAATAATTAAAAAGAATACAAGACTTTATACCAACACTTAAGAATCGTATAGGTAGTCACAGAGTGTCGGAAGGTTGCCTTATTGTGGAATGAAAATTTAGTGGACGAGCAAGTATTTTGGCAGCACTTCGACATATATGCGATTAATATTTCAGATCTTGTCGAGCACATATTTTATAAACTTTTTTCAGTTGACTGGAATGCCTTCCAATTGACTCCACATCAGCCCGTCGATATGGAATTCGTGGTCTTCCAGTCGATTGAAACCTCTCCAGTCGACTCCACGTCACTTGGCTCCGCATCGGAAAATTTCCTTCTTCAGTCGACTCAAACTCTTCAGTCAACTGAATCTCTTTCCATCTGTGGCGCACGATCTTCGATCGATCACCAGCTGATCCTGCCAAATAGGTATCCAAATTAATCGATACATATTATTGTACTTCGTTCGGTTACGTATTGCTAAGTCAACATCCTCGAAATAGGTTACTCGCAAATAGATAATATAGTTGGATGCAATTAGTATCTTGGCTAAACTACTAAGTCCCACGCAGACTTTTCGTTGGATCGACGCCTAGCTTTATCCCCCTACAGAGGACTCGGCCTCATCTCTTCACTCGAGGCTGTTGGTGCAGTAGGCACCTAAGTCGAACCTGAGTTTTGATTATAGCAAATGATACAAAGTTAAGCTCATGTCGTTATCTCAGGTGAATCAGTGTCTGAAAATTGCTATAGGTGAAGGCTAGCGACACCCGGAGGAAGCCGCGGTGGTCGGGCGACACTCGAGTGACTTCGGAGGGAGCCGAAGGAATCGAGTGGAAGGTCGGAAGCGAAAGCAACACAGTAAGTATCGAGGTAAGCTCGTGTGTGTGCGAGAGTAAGTGAGGTCGTATCCTCTTTACGGGGATGATCTTAGGCATAGATCCGATCAAAGACATCCTATAGGTGGTCTAGGTCGAGATCGGACGGTCGAAGGCCGTCGAATTAATATTTTTGTTAAGCTAACTTTGCCTTGCAGCTAGCATCAGTCGACTGTCAGCTTGAAGGACTCATTGATCAGCGATCGTCTGAGGTCGACGTCATTGATCGCGCCATCGATCGACTGATGATGGCCATCAGTCGACTGATGGTCAAGGATCAGTCTCGAGGAGTCAAGCCTTATCACCATTTTTCAAGGAGCCATGTGCCAAAACTCTATTGGGTGAAGTTTCTCTCGAAAAGGGGCTCAAAGGCTATAAAAGGAGGGTCAATCCTAGGGTTTCTTCATTAATTCTAAGCTTCCAAAAGCCTCTGCCAAGCTACAACTTTCCGACAACGAATTGCTTCTTCTCCGACGTCTAGGTTTAATTGTTTTCTTTTTATTACGTCGGTTTAAGTTGTTTATTTCAGTTCATTACTTTCAAATCTCGGAGCTTTTATCGTAACGAGGAGAGGGGGAGTGTCCCTCTACCTCAAGCTTTTTGCTTTTATTTTTAACGATTAACTCCTACCTCTAACGAGGAGTTCTTTAGTGTTTTGCCCTCCGTGCGTGGTTAAGGACCACTAGGGCCTTGGAGTAGTAGCCGAAGGCTACGAACCAAGTAAAAATATTTGTCTCCTTTATTTATTGCTTATCTTTCCGCTGCAATTAATTATCTACTCGGGTTTTAACGAAAGAATAAAAAAAAGGTTTTATCGCTATTCACCTCCCCTCTAGCGATCCGCTTCGATCCAACAATTGGTATCAGAGCCGGGGGCGCTTAGATTTGGTGAAACCACCAATCTAGCATTTTTTACAGATTTGTTTTTCGTTCGTTTAAATTTTTCTCCCACACTACTAATCCAAGACGAAGTCTTGGTGCTCTTCGTTTGGTTTTGTTTTGCAAGTATTCGCTTTTGGAGTAGCCGACAGTAAAATGGGCATAACTTTTCGTACAAGTTGACCCACGAAACGGGCTACCTACCAAAACGAAGCTATCAAAGAGATCTACACTCATAACAAGCTGTCTTCATCCCCAAAAACCATCGTTTAGTACCATTTCTGGGACATCGAAGGTTGTAAGTGCTCATCTTTTATTTTAGTTGGTTATTTCTCGTTTATTCCTTTTGTTTCTTTTCATTTCCTACATTACTAATCCAAGGCGAAGTCTTGGAACCTTTTTCATGTTTTTTTTGGTATTTTTTGTGCAAGGTTTCCCTTCCAAATGGCCCATCTCGAGGGTTTTAGCACCATCCGACCTCCGTTTTACAACGGAGATGATTTCCGTTACTGGAAAGGTTGGATGGAATGCTTTCTCAAAACCCAAATCGAGATGTGGATCATAATACAAACGGGTTTCACACTTCCGACTAACGAAGTGGGTGAATCCTTGGGTTATGACCAATGGACCATTGCGACAAAATGACAAGTCGAAGCCGACGCCAAGGCAACTCAAATTCTCCAATGCGGTTTGTCCAAGGAGGAGCTAAATCGCGTCGGCCCCTTCATAAGCGCAAAGGACCTTTGGACAAAGCTAGTGGAGCTACACGAAGGGACCGATGAAGCCAAGGTATGTAAGCGTGATCTTTTATTTAATAAACTATATAATCTAAAAATGCAGGAACACGAGTCCGCGACGCAACTTCACGCCCGCGTCCAAGACATAGTCAACAATCTACACGTGATCGGGCAAAAGGTCGAAAATTGTGACCTTATAAGGTATGTCCTAAACTCCTTTCCGAGGACTACTTTGTGGGCATCCATGGTCGATGCCTACAAGGTCTCCAAGGATCTTTCGAAACTTAGGTTAGATGAACTATTTTCTGATTTTGAACTTTATGAGCAGTCTAATTCGGAACCCGAGAAGGGTATAGAACTTTTTGCATGTTCAAGGAAGAAAACCGCAAGCAAGCCACCCCCGAAGGAAGAAGAGGATGAGTCCAATTCAGAGGTCAACTCGGAAATAGAGGCCGAACTAGTCAACCTAGTTCGGAGGATAGTCAAGGGCCGAAAACGAACCATCACTCGACCCAACGAAGGTAAGCCTAAAAGTTCAAATATTAGATGTTATGAATGCAACAGGTTTGGACATATCAAGTCCAAATGCCCAAAACTCAAGAGCAAAGAACCAAAACACAAAAAGGCACTCAACGCTACTTGGGAAGAAGCATCCGAGGAAGAAGATAATGATCATGTTCTCATGGCTAAACCGGTGGAATCGGAGACGGAGTCGGAACCGAAACCTGAATCGAAAACCGAAGACGAGTCGGACTGCGAAGCACTATTCAAGACAAGCCACAGATATGCATCCGGTTCAAAAGATACACTCAAGGTAAGTCGGTCTCTCATTAGTACACTTTATAGTGCAATTAAGTTTTTAATTAGAAAGTTAGCTAAGTCCGAGTCCAAGGTCGAGACTCTGGTTAAGGAAGTTAAACTCCTCAAACATGAGGTCTCCCTAACCTCTTCGACTAGTCGAGTTCAAGAGGAGGACTCAACTCGGGTTGAAAAAATCGAAGTTGAGAACTCACTCTTGAAGAGTCAAGTCGAAGATCTTAGGAATACGTTGGAAAGGTTTACTTTGGGATCCAAAGGACTTGACCTCCTACTTGGATCACAAAGGGCCGTGTACAACAAGACTGGGCTAGGGTTTAGCTCAAATACGACCAACAAGTCGTATATGTCGATTGTAAGTCGACATAAAAAATGTGTCCAAGCATGGGTCCCTAAGACCACCTTAATTTCAAACTTAGGATCGAACCAGTACTGGGTTCCCAAGGATCAAATCCACTATGTAGAGAGACCGAATCGACTCAACGGTCCAGGGGGAGCTAGTACGAAACTTGTTTGTGTTTTAACCTAGAAATTGCATGCTTAGGTTTTTATTTAGTTTGATTTTCCTTTTTAGAATGGTTAGATAGGACTATAACTCGTCAATACTTGATAACATAGTACCAGGATGCGGCGAGATGATAGTACGCTAGGAAAGCGGAGTCTTGTGCATTCAGGCTAGATAAGGCGTATCTAGTTCGGTGCACTTGACCGAGAGGAACTAGCTAAAGCTACCTCACCATATCCTAGACTAGTTAGACCAGGAAGTGGTCTTAGGTAAGTCAAGTCTCTATTTTCTTGAAAATGACTTTGTCTAAGGAAGTGGTCGTTGTTCCGATCAAAGAATGCCTCTGTGCCTCGCCACGACCTGGAAGCCATGATCTTGAAAAGGTGACTTGATGAGCCTAAGGTCAAATCCGAATCTAACGCAAGGTTGACAAGTGTTTAAGTCATTAAATTTAAATCAAGTAAAATTGGAAGTCATCTCACAAGAACATATAGGGTTAACATGTTTGATCATGTAGACATGGGTGAGATGATTTAGGTTAATAATTTTCAACCAATCTTTAATAAATCCAATATCCGATTCAACTACCTTGTGTGTAGGATCAATGGATGTTGGACAGTTGTTGCTCCCGACATATGACCGGGGATCAACTCAAGTTTTCGAAGCTTCGATTCAAACGACAAGGATCGATAGCCTTCGGAAATAACGGCAAGCTCAAAATCATCGAATCAGGTGATATTGAGCTCAACTCAAATTTTATTATTCAAAATGTTTTATTAGTAGAAAATTTTCAATATAATTTACTTAGTGTAAGCCAATTGTGTGATAATAACTATAAGGTCATATTTCTAGAAAATGAATGCGTAATTAATACAAATGAAACCTCTAAAACAATCCTTAAGGGAACCAGAAATAATAATATTTACACTATTAACTTAACTAACTCCTCAACTAAGTGTCTTATGACACGACAAAAGGAATCATGGTTGTGGCACCGACGACTCGGTCACTCACACCCAAGACTCATCCACAAGATGAGTCAGAGTGACTTAGTCAGAGGTTTGCCTAACCTCAATAACTTGGATAATAAAATATGTAATGCTTGTCAACAAAGTAAACAATCTAGGACACAACATCAACTAACTAATCAAAAATGAACCAAAAGTGTGCTTGAGCTTCTACACATGGATTTATTTGATTCACACGGAACTAAGTCACTTAATGGAAGTAAATTATGTTTAGTCATAATTGATGACTACTCTAGATTTACTTAGGTTAGGTTCATCAAACACAAAAGTGATACCCTAGATCAATTAATCAACCTATTTAAATTAATAGAAAATCAACAAAGCATTAAAATCAAAAGACTTAGGACTGATCATGGTGGTGAATTCGAGAACCATAGGTTTACAGAATTCTATAACCTAAATGGATACCGCCATGAGTTCTCTTGCCCTAGAACTCCACAACAAAATGACCTAGTAGAACGCAAAAATAGAACCCTACAAGAAGCCGCTAGGACAATGTTAAACGAGTATAACCTACCCGATAGGTTTTGGGCGGAAGCCGTGAATACGACATGCTATATCCAAAATAGGATCCTTATGGTAAAGAGGCACCTTAAGACCTCATACAAGATTTATCACGATAAAATACCTAACATCAAGTACTTTAGGGTATTTGGGTGTAAGGTACATATCCTAAACACTAAGGATTACCTAGGGAAGTTTACATCCAAAACCACGACCGGAATCTTTCTAGGATACTCGACTACAAGTAGAGCTTATAGAGTATACAACCATGACACCCTTACAGTCGAGGAAACTATCAATGTAGTGTTTGATGAAGGACACGAACCTACAAATCCCTCGGCAACCCCAGTTAGCAAGCCGATTCATACTAGATCTAACTCTGATCCGGAGATCAGGTCTAGTATTAATCCTAACCTAAGTCAACCAAGCCACTCTATCGACCAAGTGATAGATGACTCTAACCAAACTAGAACTCAGACGAGTCATCCTATCGATCAAGTTGTAGACTCAAACCCAAACCCAACTAGGACTCAAGCGAATCATCCTATCGACCAAGTGATAGGTGATCCAAGTCTAGGAGTTCTAACTAGAGCCTCATACAGAAACCTTAGTCAAATCTCCTTAATTTCCAAAATTGAACCCAAGACTATTGACCAAGCTCTTCTTGATCCCGATTGGATTATTGCAATGCAAGAAGAGTTGGCTCAATTCACTAGGAACGAAGTATGGGAATTAGTAGCACCACCTAAAGATAAAACAATCATTGGAACAAGGTGGGTGTTTAGAAATAAACTTGATGATAAAGATGAAGTGGTTAGAAATAAAGCTAGACTAGTCGCTAAAGGGTTTAGTCAAGTCGAAGGTTTAGATTACGATGAGACCTATGCCCCAGTAGCTAGATTAGAGTCCATTTGAATGCTATTAGCGTATACAACACATCGAGGATTTAAGTTGTTTCAAATGGATATGAAATCTGCGTTCTTAAATGGATACATTAAAGAAGAAGTTTATGTTAGTCAACCCCCCGGTTTCAAAAGTTTAGACAAACCTGACCATGTCCTTAGGTTAAAGAAAGCTCTCTATGGACTTAAACAAGCTCCTCGAGCTTGGTACGAGAGACTTTCGATTTATCTTAAGTCCAAAGGTTTTAACCAAGGTGTAGTTGACCCAACTCTTTTCGTAAAAACCTTAGGTAAAGACATATTCATAGCCCAAATCTACGTAGATGATATTATTTTCGGAACCACCAACTCAATCCTACTAAATGAGTTCATTTCACTTATGGAAAGTGAATTTGAAATGAATTTAGTAGGCGAGTTAAGTTTCTTTTTAGGTCTACAAATTAAACAAACTAAATATGGAATATACCTACATCAACGCAAATATACTAGGGAATTAATTAAACGCTTTGGAATGCAAGACGCTAAAATTATTAATACCCCAATGACAATTAATGTGAATATAGAAGAAGTTGTAATCGGAAATTCAATTGATTTAAAATACTATAGGAGCGTAATAGGGAGTCTCCTTTACTTAACTGCAAGTCGACCTGATATCTTATTTGCAGTAAGTATGTGCGCAAGGTTCCAAACCTATGCTAAGGAGTCTCACCTAACTCTAGTCAAGCGTATCCTTAGATATCTAAAGGATACACTTAATGTCGGTATTTGGTACCCTAGATCTACCGAGTTCGAACTAACCGGCTACTCCGATTCAGACTATGTCGGTAGTAAGCTCGATAGAAAGAGTACGAGTGGTTGTTGTCAACTTCTCGGCTCGAGTCTAGTAAGTTGGTGCAGTCAGAAGCAACACTGTGTTGCCTTATCTATCACCGAAGCCGAATACATCGCGATGGGTGAGTGTGTCACTCAGCTTCTTTGGATGAAGCACACTCTCCGTGACTTTAAGTTAGACTTTACAAATACTACTTCACGTAGATAACATTAGTTCAATTAATCTTACTAAGAATCTGATATGTCACTCTAGGACCAAACATATAGAGGTCAAACACCATTTCATTCGAGAACATGTGGCCAACGGAGCCATACAACTCGAATACGTCGAATCGAAGTCTAACTTGGCAGACCTATTTACTAAACCCCTACCCGAAGCCAAATTTAGTCTATTAAGACGAAAATTGGGCATGTGCGTAGTAGAATAGGACTTTGCAAATTATATTACTACTATTTCTTACTTTTCATTTTTCATGGAACTAGTATAGGACTTACCTTAGATATCATGCACCTATAGATTTAAGGAGCCAGTACATATCACAACACATAGGACTAATGTGTTTGTGTACTTAGCCACGTAGATGGGCATGAGATGTTAGGACCTTACTCCTGGTTCCAGATGTAGAGCTAGTGCATCGCCATGAACCACGGAGTATAATCATACATACTAACCGACTCTGACCAGGACTGGTTGATCTTTCATATCAATCAAGCCAAATATGAGTCGAACATTTTATATATGAGCTTATTTTCAGTATATTATTTTCAAAATAATGTAGAACATGCTTGGACTTTAAAATTTAATACTTATTTTTTTATTCCACACACCCTCACTCTTTTCGATATATGGCAAAAGGGGGAGAAAGAGGCCAAAGTTAAGGGATCATTTTTTTTCATATGATCAAAGGTTAAGTAAATGTTTACTGGTTAAGTAAATGTTTACTTAACTTTAAGTTAACTTGTTGGTTAACAAAAGTAAATGATTACTGGTTAAGTAAATGTTTACTTAACTTTAAGTTAACTTGTTTGTTAACAAAAGTAAATGTTTACTTAACTTTGAGTTAACTTGTTTTTTTTAACAAAAGTAAATGTTTACTTAACTTTAAGTTAACTTGGTTTTTTAACAAAATGAAGGTAAAGGCCAAGGTTAAGAAATCAATTTTTTGATTTCTTAACTTAAAACTTATTGTAAACACTATGACCAATATTAAGCAATTTCGGTTACTTAATTCCTTTTTAGTAGCAAACAGCAAGGGGGAGAGATTAAAACTCTTTCTCAAGTACTCACCCTCGGTCAAGGGGGAGGATTCCTCAAGGGGGAGCACTTGAAAAAGTGTTTTTATATACTCCTACTCATTCATGCTCTTTTTGCTTAATGCACTTATTTTATTTTTCTTTTTCTTAACTTTGTATGTGGGTTTGCCATAAATCAAAAAGGGAAAGATTGTTGGTGCAGTAGGCACCTAAGTCGAACCTGAGTTTCGATTATAGCAAACGATACAAAGTTAAGCTCATGTAGTTATCTGACGAGCTGAATCGAGTGTGCAAAAAATTGCTATAGCTGGAGCTGAAGGCTAGCGACACCCGGAGGAAGCCGCAATGGTCGGGTGACACTCGAGTGACTTCGGAGGGAGCCGAAGGAATCGAGTGGAAGGCCGGAAGCGAAAGCAACACAGTAAGTATCGAGGTAAGCTCGTGTGTGTGCGAGAGTAAGTGAGGTCGTATCCTCTTTACGGGGATGATCTTAGGCGTAGATCCGACCAAAGACATCCTATAGGTGGTCTAGGTCGAGATCGGACGGTTGGAGGTCGTCGAATTAATGTTTTTGTTAAGCTAACTTTGCCTTGCAGCTAGCATCGATCATTGCCCGGCTTGGAGGACTCGATCGTCGTCAACATCATAATCGCCGAGGTCAAGATTCGATCGATGCCATCGATCGTGATGATGGCCATCAGTCGACTGATAGTCAAGGATCAACCTCGAGGAGTCAAGCCTTATCACCATTTTTCAAGGAGCCATGTGCCAAAACTCTATTGGGTGAAGTTCCTCTCGTAAAGGGGCTCAAAGGCTATAAAAGGAGGGTCAATCCTAGGGTTTGTTCATTAATTCTAAGCTTCCAAAAGCCTACGCTATGCTATAACTTTCCGACAACGAATTGCTTCTTCTCCGACGTCTAGGTTTAATTGTTTTCTTTTTATTACGTCGGTTTAAGTTGTTTATTTCAGTTCATTACTTTCAAATCTCGGAGCTTTTATCGTAACGAGGAGAGGGGGAGTGTCCCTCTACCTCAAGCTTTTTGCTTTTATTTGTAACGATTAACTCCTACCTCTAACGAGGAGTTCTTTAGTATTTTGCCCTCCGTGCGTGGTCAAGCACCACTAGGGCCTTGGAGTAGTAGCCGAAGGCTATGAACCAAGTAAAAATATTTGTCTCCTTTATTTATTGCTTATCTTTCCGCTGCAATTAATTATCTACTCGAGTTATAACGAACGAACAAAAAAAAGGTTTTATCGCTATTCACCCCCCCCCTCTAGCGATCCGCTTCGATCCAACAGAGGCTTACCTGCCGGCTACCTGATGAACTTACCACTCTTGACATCCGATCTGACCCACTAGGGCTTCCACCAGCTACCCGGTCTACCTAACCCAGCTGGACTTTTTGCCGATTGTCTGGTCTCCTGACCCAACCGATCTTCATGCCAAATGTCCGGTCCGTCATCTATACTTCATTCCTGGTGTCCGGTTCTCCTGATATGTCAAGATACGTGCCTAGTATCTGGTCAACACGACCTACTAGGACTTCCTGTTAAGCCTACACACTTAACACTAAATTAAAACATAAGTAAATCCTAACTTTTGTCTATGGTTTATACATCAAAACTAAGGAGTGATGCTCACTGCATCAATAATCTTCCCCTTTTTGATGTATGACAACACATCAGTTAAAGTTAGGAGAATCATATACCAATATCCAAATATCGAGATGTATAAGAAATGAATTATCAACTTTTGACATGAATAATAGATGCATAAATTTAACCATGTATGACATGCATAAGTCCTTATCAAATTTTTGCATCTTCTCTAATTTTATATCTCTTCTCTTTTTAATAAATTTATAACTTTATATCTCTTCTCTCCCCCTTTGGCACACATCAAAATATAGATAAAATATAAAATGCCAACAAAATATAGTGGAGATAAGAAATTTTCAATTTCAAAAATTAAGTTTTAACCCTTAAATTTGAATTCATAAATTTAATTTAATTTCAAACAATATTTCTAACTTTTCAAATGTTTCAAAATTCCCCCTAAATAAACACTTTATTTTCAAAATTTTTAAAGAGTTTTCAAAAATTATAATTTTTTAAAACTCCCCCTGAATAAAAATTTTATTTTCAAAATTTCAATTTTTCAAAACTCTCCCTGAATAAAAACTTTATTTTCAAAATTTTTAAAGAGTTTTCAAAATTTTCAAACTTTTAAAACTCCCCCTGAATGAAAACTTTATTTTCAAAATTTTTAAAGAATTTTCAAAATTTTCAATTTTTCAAAACTCCCCCTCAATAAAAAATTTATTTTCAAAATTTTTAAAGAATTTTCAAAATTTTAATTTTTCAAAACTCCCCCTGAATAAAAACTTTATTTTCAAAATTTTCTAAATCTCCCCCTGAATAAAAACTTATATTCAAAATTTTTAAAGAATTTTCAAATTTTCTAAAGCTCCCCCTGAATAAATGTTTTAAAATGTTTAATTGTTTTATCCCCATACATCAAAACCTAAGTAGAATTTTTATGTATTTTAAACTTGAAAATATTTAAGCTTTTCAAAGAGCATTCATGTAAAATACCGGAAAAATAAAATAAAATTATATTCTTCGTTAAGTGATAAATTATCTTGTGGAATTTTTCAGGAATTTTTATAAATTTTTCTGGATTTAAACGGAGGTCTTATGGACATTTCGTGGGGATAAAATGGATAGGATTTTGTAAAGTCTGTTTAGATTATCTGCTAGGAATTTATAGGTTTAATTAAAAAACCTAATATATTTTTTCCAATTTCCCCAATTCGACCATTTTCTTCTCCGCCGATCTGCCGATCCTTCTGCCCCGATCTCGACAGCGCAGATCTTCCCGTCCCCTTCGTTTTGACGCCGTCTCCTTCTACTTGGAGACGCTCGGGAACCACGAGACGCCGAGGAGGTCCTCTTAACCGCCGTCGCCCCGTCGTCGACGATTCCGTGGCATTCGAGCAGATCGACGATGCTGTTGCCGTGGATGAGCGCCGCCGTTGTTGACCCCTCCCTGATCTCTGCAGTCCATTTCCAGCCCTGTCGTGACCTCTTCCTCTACTGTTGCCGCCGCTTCGTTGGAGATCTCCACCCGAGCAGTTGGGGATTTCACGAGCAGTAGTGCCGCCTGTAGCAGCAGTCCGATCTAGATCCTCTTCTTCCCTTGTGACAGCCAACAATTTGAGCCCATCAAAGCTGCATGAATTCGGATAAGAGGGAGTGCAGTCAGTGAAGTTGAATTCAGGTATACCTCTTGGCTGCCCGTTCCTTATTTTCCCTCGATCTTCGAAGGGATCCATTTGTGATGCGTTCTGTTTGTGATGGGCAGTAGGTTGAGCACGATTTTTTCCGACGGACTGAGCGATTAGGGAGGAGAGCTGCTGAGGGGAGGTTCTATTGCTAGTATATATCTTGATTCCCTTTGTATTTTTGTAGTCCATTTCGGTTCTGTGTTGGTTGTGTGGTTACTGTGATTTGGAGGGTTACTCGGTTGTGGTTTAGTGAGAAGGATTGATATGGAGTGGGGTGTTCCAATTAGGGTGTTAGATCCCTAATTGGGTGTTACGAGAGAGTTGTACGATCTGTGAAGCTATGCCGACGATGAAGGTGTGGCTATGAATAGTCGTAAAAGGGGCAGTGAGGTTCTGTAAGTGTAACCATGGGTTGTGATAGAGCTGTGAATGAACGAATCAGTTAAGTTATGGTTTTTAACGAAGTGTTTTAAATAGTTAGATCCCTAAATTAGTGTGGCTGTGAATGATGCGGTCCTTGGCCACGAAGAGGTGAATCGGCCGTGTGTTAGAGATTTATCGACGGTGGATGGTTATTTGCATATTGAGGTGTTGGTGCATGATTGGTCTATATGCTGATTGGATATGGATTCGTTTGTTCTATTATTTGTCAGATTATTGGGTTGTTAAGCACCATTTCAAGACTGGTAATTAGTGCTTGAGTGTGGGTGGCTGTGTGAGAAGTTGTAAGGCTGGAGTTGTGTTGTAAATGGACTGTTGTGTCATTGTAATGGCTGTGAAGTAGTAGTTTTGTTTGGGCTATGAATTGAGATATAAAGTTGATGTAGGATTATGATTTGATCCTAATATTAGAATTGGTATATGATTGGATCATATATGTTTAGTTATAGCAGATTTTTCTGCTCGATGTTTAGTATGCCAGTAGGTGAAGGCTGAACATCAGAAACTCGCTGGATTGCTCCAGGAAATTCTGATTTTGGAATGGAAGTGGGAGCGTATCACCATGGATTTTGTTATGGGATTGCGTAGAACCCGTAAAGGACATGATGCGATTTGGGTGATTGTGGATCGACGGACCAAATCAACTCATTTCCTTTCTATTCGTGGGTCGTACCCGTTGGATCGTCCGGCAGAGTTGTCTCGCCGAAAGATTATCTGATGGCGTGGGGTACTTTTAAGTACCATATCAGATAGAGATCCGTGATTTACCTCGCGATTTTTGGCGGAGTCAACATCAAACTATGGACATAGAGTTTCGACTCAGCACAACGTTTCATCTGCAGACAGATGGATAGTCTGAGCATAACATTCAGACTGTGGAGGATCTATTAAGATCTTGTGTCATGGATTATGGAGGTAGTTGAGAGAATCACATTCCTTTAGTGGAGTTTGACTATAAGAACAGTATCACTCCTCCATTTAGATGGCCCATTCTGAGGCCTTATACTGTAGACCCTGCAGGTCTCCTATGTTGTGGGAGGAGGTTGAGGAACGACAACTATTTGGGCCACAGAGTATCTAACATGATGGAGAGTTAGTGTGTGTCATCAGATGATGGTTATTAAAGGCACAAGATCGATAGAAGAGTTACGTAGACCGGAGGTGAAGGCCTTTAGAAATTCTCAGTTGGGGAATAGGTATTTCTGCGTGTTTCACCTACGAAAGGGGTGAAATGATTTGGGTCGCAAGGAGCGACAGTAGCAGAACAAGACCATCAGACTCGTAAAGGTTGGATAGCAACATCATATTGATGAGGAGGCTACTTGGGAGCTGGAAGACACTACCCGAGCTCGATAGTCTCATCTGTTCACTTGAGGAAGGTATGTGATCCTTTCGGAAACTTGCATGAAGTAATTTTGCATGTTAGTACGAAATTTAGGGATCAAATTTTTATTAGTGGGGGAGAATGTAAAATACCGGAAAAAAAATATAAAATAAAATTATATTCCTCGTTAATTGATAAATTATCTTGTGGATTTTTTCAGGAAGTTTTAGAAATTTTTCTGGATTTAAACGGAGGTCTTATGAACATTTCATGGGGATAAAGCGGATAGACTTTTGTAAAGCCTGTTTAGATTATCTGCTAGGAATTAATAGGTTTAATTAAAAAACCTATTATATTTTTTCCGATTTCCCCGATTCGGCCGTTTTCTTCTCCGCCGATCTGTCGATCCTTCTGCCCCGATCTCGACAGCGCAGATCTTCCCTTCCCCTCCATTCTGACGCCGTCTCCTTCTACTTGGAGATGCCCGGGAAACACGAGACACTGAGGAGGTACTCTTAACCGTCGTCGCTCCTTCCTCGGCTGATCTGGCTCAACAAGCCGCACACTGCGCGACCGCCGAATCGCCCCATCACCGACGATTCCGTGGCGTTCGAGCAGATCAGCGATGCTGTCGTCGTGGATGAGCGCCGCCGTTGTTGACCCCTCCCTGATCTCTGCAGCCCATTTCCAGCCCTGTCGTGACCTCTTCCTCTACTGTCACCGCCGCTTCGTCGGAGATCTCCACCCGAGCAGTTGGGGATTTCACGAGCAATAGTGTCGCCTGTAGTAGCAGTCCAATCTAGATCCTCTTCTTCCCCTGTGACGGCCAACGATTTGGGCCCATCAAAGCCGCATGAATTCGGATAAGAGGGAGTGTAGTCGGTGAAGTTGAATTAAGGTATACCTCTTGGATGCTCGTTCCTTATTTTCCCTCGATCTTCGAAGGGATCCATTTGTGATGCGTTCCGTTTGTGATGGGCAGTAGGTTGAGCACGATTTTTTTCGACGGACTAAGCGATTGGGGAGGAGAGCTGCCGAGGGGAGGTTATATTGTTGGTATATATCTTGATTCCCTTTGTATTTTTGCAGTCCATTTCGGTTCTGTGTTGGTTGTGTGGTTGCTGTGATTTGGAGGGTTACTCGGCTGTGGTTTAGTGAGAAGGATTGATATGGAGTGGGGTGTTCCAATTAGGGTGTTAGATCCCTAATTGGGTTTTACGAGAGAGTTGTGCGATATGTGAAGCTATGCCGATGATGAAGGTGTGGCTGTGAATAGTCGTAAAAGGGGCAGTGAGGTTCTATAAGTGTAACCATGGGTTGTGATAGAGCTGTGAATGAACGAATCAGTTAAGTTATGGTTTTTAACGAAGTGTTTTAAATAGTTAGATCCCTAAATTAGTGTGGCTGTGAATGATGCGGTTCTTGGCCACGAAGAGGTGAATCGGCCGTGTGTTAGAGATTTATCGACAGTGGATGGTTATTTGCATATTGAGGTGTTGGTGCGTGAGTGGTCTATATACTGATTGGATATGGATTCGTTTGTTCTATTATTTGTCGGATTAGTGGGTTGTTAAGCACCATTTCAAGACTGGTAATTAGTACTTGAGTGTGGGTGGTTGTGTGAGAAGTTGTAAGGCTGGAGTTGTGTTGTAATGGGCTGTTGTGTCGTTGTAATGGCTGTGAAGTAGTAGTTTTGTTTGGGCTACGAATCGAGATATAAAGTTGATGTAGGATTATGATTTGATCCTAATATTAGAATTGGTATATGATTGGATCATATATGTTTAGTTATAGCAGATTTTACTGCTCGATGTTTAGTATGCCAGTAGGTGAAGGCTGAACATCAGAAACTCGCTGGATTGCTCCAGAAAATTTCGATTTTGCAATGGAAGTGGGAGCGTATCACCATGGATTTTGTTATGGGATTGCGTAGAACCCGTAAAGGACATGATGCGATTTGGGTGATTGTGGATCAACAGACCAAATCAGCTCATTTCCTTCCTATTCGTGGGTCGTACCCGTTGGATCGTCCGGCAGAGTTGTCTCCCCGAAAGATTATCTGATGGCGTGGGGTAATTTTAAGTACCATATCAGATAGAGATCCGCGATTTACCTCATGATTTTTGGCGCAGTCAACATCAAACTATGGGCATAGAGTTTCGACTCAGCACAACGTTTCATCCGCCGACAGATGGATAATCTGAGCGTAACATTCAGACTCTGGAGGATCTATTAAGATCTTGTGTCATGGATTATGGAGGTAGTTGAGAGAATCACATTCCTTTAGTGGAATTTGACTATAAGAACAGTATCACTCCTCCATTTAGATGGCCCATTCTGAGGCCTTATACTGTAGACCATGCAGATCTCCTATGTTGTGGGAGGAGGTTGGGGAGCGACAACTATTTGGGCCACAGAGTATCTAACATGATGGAGAGTTAGTGTGTGTCATCATATGATGGTTATTAATGGCACAAGATCGACAGAAGAGTTACGCAGACCAAAGGCGAAGGCCTTTAGAAATTCTCAGTTGGGGAAACGGTATTTCTGCGTGTTTCACCTACGAAAGGGGTTAAACGATTTGGGTCGCAAGGAGCGACAGTAGAGGAACAAGACCATCCGACTCGTAAAGGTTGGATAGAAACATCATATTGATGAGTAGGCTACTTGGGAGCTGGAAGACACTACCCGAGCTCGATAGTCTCATCTGTTCACTTGAGGAAGGTATGTGGTCCTTTCGGAAACTTGCTTGAAGTAATTTTGCATGTTAGTATGAAATTTGGGGATCAAATATTTATTAGTGGGGGAGAATGTAAAATACCAGAAAAAAATAAAATAAAATTATATTCCTCATTAATTGATAAATTATCTTGTGAAATTTTTCAAGAATTTTTAGAAATATTTCTGGATTTAAACGGAGGTCTTATGAACATTTCATGGGGATAAAGCGGATAGACTTTTGTAAAGCCTGTTTATATTATCTTCTAGGAATTAATAGGTTTAATTAAAAAACCTATTATATTTTTTCTGATTTCCCCGACTCGGTCGTTTTCTTCTACGCCGATCTGCCGATCCTTCTGCCCTGATCTCGACAACGCAGATCTTCCTATCCCCTCCATTTTGACGCCGTCTCCTTCTACTTGGAGACGCCTGAGAACCACGAGACGCCAAGGAGGTCCTCTTAACTGTCGTCGCTCCTTCCTTGACTGATCTGCCTCCACAAGCCGCATGCTGCGTGCCCGCCCAATCGCCCCGTCGTCGACGATTCCATGGCGTTCGAGCAGATCGATGATGCTGTCGCCGTGGATGAGCGCCGCCGTTGTTGACCCCTCCCTGATCTCTGCAGCCCATTTCCAGCCCTGTCGTGACCTCTTCCTCTACTCTCGCTACCGCTTCGTCGGAGATCTCCACCCAAGCAGTTGGGGATTTCACGAGCAGTAGTGCAGCCTGTAGCAGCAGTCCGATCTAGATCCTCTATTTCCCCTGTGACGGCCAACAATTTGGGCCCATCAAAGCCGTATGAATTCGGATAAGAGGGAGTGCAGTCGATGAAGTTGAATTCAGGTATAACTCTCGGCTGCCCGTTCCTTATTTTCCCTCAATCTTCGAAGGGATCCATTTGTGATGCGTTCTGTTTGTGATGGGCAGTAGGTTGAGCACGATTTTTTCCGACGGACTGAGCGATTGGGGAGGAGAGCTGCCGAGGGGAGGTTTTATTGCTGGTATATATCTTGATTCCCTTTGTATTTTTGCAGTCCATTTCGGTTCTGTGTTGGTTATGTGGTTGCTATGATTTGGAGGGTTACTCGGCTGTGGTTTAGTGAGAAGGATTGATATGGAGTGGGGTGTTCCAATTAGGGTGTTAGATCCCTAATTGGGTGTTACGAGAGAGCTGTGCGATCTGTGAAGCTATGCCGACGATGAAGGTGTGGCTGTGAATAGTCGTAAAAGGGGCAGTGAGGTTCTGTAAGTGTAACCATGGGTTGTGATAGAGTTGTGAATGAACGAATCAGTTAAGTTATGGTTTTTAACAAAGCGTTTTAAATAGTTAGATCCCTAAATTAGTGTGGCTGTGAATGATGCGCCTCTTGGCCACGAAGAGGTGAATCGGCCGTGTGTTAGAGATTTATCGACGGTGGATAGTTATTTGCATATTGAGGTGTTGGTGCGTGATTGGTCTATATACTGATTGGATATGGATTTGTTTGTTCTATTATTTGTCATATTAGTGGGTTGTTAAGCACCATTTCAAGACTGGTAATTAGTGCTTGAGTGTGGGTGGTTATGTGAGAAGTTGTAAGGCTGGAGTTGTGTTGTAAATGGGTTGTTGTGTCGTTGTAATGGTTGTGAAGTAGTAGTTTTGTTTGGGCTACGAATCGAGATATAAAGTTGATGTAGGATTATGATTTGATCCTAATATTAGAATTGGTATATGATTAGATCATATATGTTTTGTTTGCAGAATTTTGGTTCGAGATATTCGCGGACGTGAAGACGATTGGTGTCTACAAAACAAGTGGGTGATTCCTACCCTGGTCAGGTAGTTTTAATGCATACAGATTTAGATGCATGATCATATTATATGATCATGTTACCTTGACCCTGCTCTTATTATCTTATGCTTGAACTTATCGTTGGATGTATTTATGCTCAATTGTTGATATCACATATTACCTATCATGATTTAGGAGTTATAGATGTGATATAAATTGGCCTAGATGTTTAGCAGGGTGTAAATGTTAGTACGGGTGATGCCCCAATTTTTAAATTGGCAAAAAGGTCATCTGTGGGTAGGTAATGCCCTAAATATAGGATTTATTTCAAATACCCGTATGTTGCATACTTGTTACCAACCATGTATTGTGTAATGGTTAAGTGAAGGGTGATTAGTGTGTCGCTACGGATCGGTGGTCCCAGCTTGATATGATTAGTCGAGTACGACTCTCTATAGGATATAGAGTGCGTCGATCAGTTGAGTACGACTCTCTATTGGATAGAGAGTTATGATCAGACGAGTATGACTCTCTACAGGATAGAGAGTGTGTAGATCAGTTGAGTACGACTCTCTATTGGACAGAGAGTTATGATCAGTTGAGTACGGCTCTCTACATGATAGAGATTCCGTTGATCAGTTGAGTATGACTCTCTATAGGATAGAGAGTGTATTGATCAGATGGGTACGACTCTTTGTTGAACAAAGAGTCTGTGGTAGATGGTTGTACGTGTGACAGCATACTCATGTCATTTACATGCATTTTGACGATATAGTCTCCCTTGGGGTTGAGAGAGTCGTCAGTCATCTTGCCTCCCAGGTTACTCCCCGAGGAGTAACTGATGAGGGCAGAGCATCTGTTGTGCCACACTCTACCACTATAGACGGTGGTAGTTGGAGTTGCGTGCAGTTGTCCTGGGTGCGTGGCACTCGGCCGCTCATTGGTAGTGTCAGTCGGAGTGGCCAGCAGCAGGGACCCCCGTTGTGTAGAGAGCTCTTTACGCTCATATGCTACTTGATCATACTGCCCACTCAGTCACTCTATAGCAGTGGTTGGTGTGAGTTGGGACAGTTTTCATGTCATGCCACCTAGGCCACACTGGGGTCGTGGTAGCAAGTAGGGGTGCGCAGGCATGACCATGCATGCTGCATTGCCGTATCTGATGGCGCTATATATGCAGTCTATATATATATGCTTATATGGATGGTTGAGATTAATATATATATATAGATGCAGTCTATATATATATGCTTATTGTGATGTTGTATTTGATTGTATTATGCTTGATGCATTTGATTGTACATCATATTCATGCATGCTTCTTGCTTATGTTATACGGTTGTGTCAGATACTGGTATATGTGTTGGACAGACCATTAGATACCTTGACCTGTAGCTTACCTTGACCTGTAGCTTGTGTATATTGTGAGTTGATCTTACTCTTCCTGTTATATATATGTTGGATATATGTTTAGGTTGGATCAGAGTAGCGTAGCAGACTTCAGGTATGTCTGCATTTTACATTGTTTATTTGGTTAGACGGTATATGCTTGTATTTATATACTATTCTGATATACCTGTTGTACCTCTAGATTATGTTGTTGAAATACATGTGATATTACATATATACATGTTTTTCTATTACCTGCTGAGTTTTACTCACCACCACCATGGACCCTGGGTTTTTCTGTCGCCCAGGTAATAGGTAGAAGTCTTCGTGATGGCTTGGAGCACCGTTGGCTGACATCTCATCTCACCTCCGAGGCTCCTGTGTTTGTTTTGGGCTTTCCGTACATTGCGTTATGTATTTGGAGTTTTCGTGATGTACTATGTTGTAGATTCGGATTTAGTCGAGGTTTTGTGTTGTTGTGATGTGTTAGTCATACCGGTATGCATGTGTGTAGCTTGTTGTATTATGTTTCCGCTGTGCTTTGAGTAGTTGTTGTATTTACTTTATATGTTATGTTGTTGTTGTGGCCTACGTGCCTTGTATTAACCCAAAATATTGCCACATACAGGGGAGATATCGTCCGTTTGATTTTTGGCTCGGCATGCTCTCGGGGCGTGACAATTCAAGCCTAAATTTTTCTCCCCCTTAATTAGCATTTTGAAACTCCTTAATTAAAGCTTGAAGTTTTCAAAAAGATAGTTTCTTAGCTAGCTTTAAATTTTTCTGTTTCCCCCTTAAGAATATTTCTTATCCAATTCCAACATAATTTTAGAGAAGATTTTAAAAGTTTCATAATTTAGCAAAATATTTTAGGTTCCCCCTAGACTCTTGATCTCCCCCTTAAAGCTAGAGTGTTTGAAACACATTTAAGACTCCTTCTTTCCAAATTTAATAAACTTGAAACTATTTTCTTCCTCTTGATTTAAATTTTGAATACAACGAATTATTTTGAATTGATTTTGGACTAATTGTGTTGATTTCATTGTATTTGAGTTGATTAAATATTTAAGTTGAATTGATTAGATGGTTTGGATTGATAAGATTAGTTAGGTTAAGTTAAGTTTAATTGTTTAGTTAAGTTGTTAAGTTTAATTGTTTAGTTAAGTTGTTAAGTTTAATCAAGGTAAGTTGTTAAGTTTAGTTGTTTAGTTAAGTTGTTAAGTTTAATTAAGGTAAGTTGTTAAGTTTAATTAAGTTGTTGTTGAGGTAAATTAATTAATCTTGGTTTAAGTATATTAGATTTAGTTAAACTAAATTAGCCTAATTAAGCTTAATTAAGATCTAAATCATCTCACCCAGGCTAAGTTTTCAATATACTTATTCCTATGAGTTTTGTGAGATGAGGATTCCTTTTATTTTAATTAAATTTAATGAGAAATTTCTAAGTGTTTGAACTTGTGTTAGATTCAAGCTTGGTTTGAGCTAGTCAAGTAGGTTTTTCCAGTATTGACTTCCAGGTCGTGGCGAGGCACATGACCTTCTTAGTTATCGGAGCAACGACTACTTCCTAGACAAAGTCAATAAAGGAATCAAGTACTTGATTCACTTTAGACTAAACCTTAGTCTAACTAGTTAAAGACTTAGTGAGTTAGCTTCAGTCAGTTCCACTCGACTTAGTGCACCAGGTCGTGGCGAGGCACATGACCTTCTTGGTTATCGGAGCAACGACCACTTCCTAGACATGCACTTCGAAGAGCTTCCCTAACTTGATATCAGTTCACTTGTCTTAGTACTAGGTTGTTCAAGTTTAAACTACTTTGTTTCCTATCTAGTCCATTCTAAATTAAGCAAGTAAAGTAAACTAAAGCATGCAAGTGTTTTATCTAATTAAGGAAACAATCAACGAGTTAGATCCCCTTGCATAGTAGCTTTGTTGGGTCTTATTTGTTGGTGCAATCGGCCCAGGTCACGATTGACCAGGACTCGAGTTTGACTCGAGTGATGTTTTGATGTTCGACAAAAATATATGACAATGTAATTGTCATGGGAAAGTCCAAGTCTTGGGTGCTTGGCATGGAAAGTCCAAGTGGGACACTTGGCATTTGGTAAAGTCCAAGTTTTGAGTACTTGGCATGGAAAGTCCAAGTGGGACACTTGGCACATGAAAAGTCCAAGCATGGGTCTTGGCAATGTAAAAGTCCAACATTGGTTGGCAAGGGAAAGTCCAAGCATGGTCTTGGCATTTGAGAAGTCCAACATGGGTTGGCAAGGGAAAGTCCAAGCTTGAGTCTTGGCATGAGAAGTCCAAGGGGTTTGATATTGGCTGCGTAAAGTCCAAACGGGAGTCTTGGCAGCATAAGTCCAATGGTTGGCGGCGTAAAGTCCAAGCGGAGTCTTGGCGGCGTAAGTCCAATGTGCCTTGGCGGTGTAGACACCGTTAGCATGACATAGCCGATGGAAGCACCTGAAGGCTAGCGCGATGGATGAACAAGTCATGGATGACTTGGAGGGATCCGAGATGCGTGAGGCTGATGGAGGTGGCTAGAAGGCTTAGGTCTAGGCTAAGGGTGGTCTAGCAAGTATGGGGGCACCATACTTGGGCTAAAACCTCATGTTTGAGGTGTGCCAGTCAACTGGTGTCATGTGGTAGTCGACTGGACCGAGTCAACTAGGGTTTGACTGCGGGAAGTGGCCTGATCGACGCGAGGATGACAATGATCGATGGCTCGGCGATCGGATTGCATGATCGATCGATTGGTGCTCGGGAATTCCGAGTGTAGTCTCACCACTCGACCGACCAGCAGCCGAAAGGAGGACACCATCACGATCGATGGGTTTGATCAGTCGACTGATGGTAGATCCGTTGGACTTATCCAGCGTGGATCTAGCCGTTGTCTCACGACAACAGTGGCATCAGTCGACTGATGGTCCCGAGCAGTCGACTGATCGACTTTTTCCAGCACAGGTTGAAGCTTTATAAGGAGCTCGTGATGGAGGAATTTGGCATGGTTCTTTGAGGCGATTTGGGGCGAGTTGCTGCTGCAATTCAGGGTCTCCAAGTGCTACTCGATCAACCTAGCGATCAAGCATTCAAGAGCATTTGTAAAGTGTTTTTCTTTACTAGTCTTGCTTTGTATTTCATTGTATTTGCTTGTAGCTTTTGATTATTGTTGTAATCATCTTGTACGAGGTTTCTCCGCCTCCGGATTGTTCCGAGAAGGAGTGTTTTATAGTGGTGTGTGATTGGCATCGCTAGGGTTCATACGAACCCGATCCGTGGAGTAGGAACCGTGCGGTTCCGAACCACGTTAAACAATTGTGTTCATGTGTGATTGTTTATTTCGTTATTGTATTATTTCTTTTTCCGCTGCGTACTAACGAAATTGTAGAGACGATCACGATCGAATTCCATCAACGAACGAACACACGCTATTCACCCCCCCCTCTAGCCATTACAAAGATCCTAACATTATTCACTAAGTAAACTTGTTCTTTGGGAATCCAAAATTGGTTCGGTCCAACTTGATTGACTAAGCTAGTCTTAGGAACCCAAGCTTGGACTCGACCCTTAGCATTTCTATTAAACAAAGACATGTATGATCTATATGTGTCCCTAGCCTTGTATCCGAGTCTGGACTTGTTGTACACGGCTCGTTGAGACTCAAGCATCATATTGAGATACTTGGATCCCGACATGAACCTTTCCAACGATCCGGTGAGATCTTCTACTTGCCTTTTTAGGATAGAGTTCTCTTCCTCAAGTATTGCAACTCGAGTTGAGTCTCTATCCTTAATTTGGCAAGTTGAAGTCTTCGAGTTGACTTGCTTCTTAAGTACTTGAACTTCCTCAAGAAGCGAGTCGATTCGATTCTCGGAGTTGGCTAGTTTCCTACCTAGGCATGCAATTATGTTATACAATTTATCTTCTAGGGGAGAGGTTACCTCGTCAGAACCTTCAGAAATGGATGCGGATCCGTGGTTTCTCTCAGACTCGGACTCGGAGTTTGTCTCGTCTTTGGACTCATCCGCTGCCACAAGTGCGACGAAGCAATTCATTGATATTTCCGCATCCGACTCTTCCAATGATGACTTATCCAATTTCTCCTTAGATGCTTTCTTCCTTTTCCTCTTTCTTGATTTGGATTTCTTTCCTTTTGTGTTCGTTCCTGCCATCAAAACTAGACCATCCTCGGGATGACTCAAGTTAGCTTGTTCAAGTAATAAAATTAATTTATCCCATAATTCTTTAGCATTTTTTACTAACCCAACTTTACTTAGCTCTTTATTTGTGAGTCCGCATTGCAAGGTTTCAAAGCCTTGTAATCGACTTGTGCCTTTTTCCTAAAGTTTACGGTCCATTTCTCCAGATCTAACAACTCACCCGAGTCATCTATCAGAGCTATGAACCCTTTCCTAATTGAAAACTAGACCTCTAAGTCGATCTTCAAGTAGCACTCCATTCGCCTCTTCCATGAGGGAAAATCTTCTCCGTTGAAGAGAGGAGGGCGAACGGTACTATAACCCTCTAAGTGTGACATTATTAAGGAATTATTCTCTAACTACAAAAAATTAAATCAAATATTTTGTAAGGCAAGAAAAAAATTCCAATATTTTCTAAGGCAAGAAAAATTAAATCTAATATTTTCTAACCAGAAAATTAATTAAATTAATCTAGATATGCAGAAAATTAATTTTAACTTGTTTTAAAATGTAGAAAATGATTTTAAAAATATCTAAAATGCAGAAAATGATTTTTAATATATAAAATAAAGAAATAATTATCTAAATTCAGAAATAATTTTTAAAATATCTAAAATGCAGAAAAATTATCTAAATGCAGAAATAATTATCTAAATACAGAAATAATTATTTAAATGTAGAAATAATTATTTAAATACAGAAATAATTAACTAAATATAGAAATAATTATTTAAATGTAGAAATAATTAACTAAACACAAAAATAATTATTTAAATGCAAAAATAATTATTTTTTAACAAATATTATATGCTGAAAATATTATCTAGCAAATATTAAATGCTGGAAAAATATTCTAAAGTAAGAAAAAAATATTGTAAATTAATCTAAAGCAAAAATATTCTAAGTTAATCTAAAGTAAGAAAAAAAATAATCTAATTTAATCTAAGGCTCACGATGGTGGTTTCACCAACTCGGAGCACCCTCGCTCTGATACCAATTGTAGGATCGAGTAAGCTAAAAGAGGGGGTGAATCTCGCTGTTTAATAATTTTAATTAATTTTCTAATATGAGTACACAGCGGAAATTAAATGTAGTTACAGACATAGACAATTTACTTGGTTCACAACCCTGACTGGGTTGCTACTCCAAGGCCCGTAGCTCTCCCGAGAGCTACCTCGATGGACAATCACTATAATACCTTCCGATTTGAGAACTCTCTGTTGGTGCAGGGGCACTAGATAATCGAACCTGTGCTTTGATTATGGCAAAGATACAAAGTTAAGTTTACATCGTTATCTCACGAGCTAAATCGAGTGTGTAGAAAAGTACTAAAGCTGGAGCTGAAGGCTAGCGACACCCGGAGGAAGCCGCGGTGGTCGGGCAACACTCGAGTGACTTCGGAGGGAGCCGAAGGAATCAAGTGGAAGGCCAGAAGTGAGAGCTACAAGGTAAGTATCGAGGAAAGTTCGTGTGAGTGAGAGATTGTAAGGTCGTGTCCTCTTTACGGGGATGACCGTAGGCGGCGATCCGACTAAGACTTCCTGTGGAAGGTCTAGGTCAAGATCGGACGGTTACAAACCGTCGCATTTATCATTTTCCGAGCTAACCTTTATCGCAGGAAGTGCGGTGCAGCGGTTGATCGCTAGACATTAAGCGATCGATGCTCATCGGTCGACAGATGAGAGTCATCGATCGGTGATGGCGGATTTAATCACCTTTGCGCTAGGTCAAAACGGATAAGGTTTGACGCGGCCACTTCGCGATAAAAATTATACAACTTCGTGATCTATTTCGAAAAAAGAGGAGACAAATTCAGAGGCCAAAATCTATAAAAGGAGGGGTGGATTCTAACTCCAAACATCATCAAGTTTATTCATCAAGTGCTCCTATAACGCCAACGCTCCAACACCGTCATAACGCCGACGCGACAACAAGTTCATATCTTCTTCGTCGACAGCAGCATCTAGTAATATATTTTGATATTGTATTCGTTGTTTTTATTCGTAACGAGGTGAGGTAGGTTTGTTGCCTCATCCTCGTACATTCGGTTTTGTGATCGTTGTCTCCTACCTCCAACGAGGAGGAGACGTTATAGTGCTTTGCCCTCCGTACGCGGTCTAGGACCGATAGGGCCTTGGAGTAGCAACCGCTGGGTTGTGAACCAAGTAAAATAAACGTGTCTCTATATTTTCCGCTGTGTTTACTCGTTTAATTGTCTACTCGAACGAAACGAAGAAAAGATTTACGCTCGCTATTCACCCCCCCTCTAGCGACGCTTCTCGATCCAACAATTGGTATCAGAGCGGAGGCGCTAAGATTTGGTGAAACCACCGATCTAGCACATTTTGGTTTTCTGTTCGTATTTTTCGATTCGTATTTTTTTTAGGTCTTTTTCCTCCCGCACTACTAATCCAAGACGAAGTCTTGGTACGTTTCTTTTCTTGTGTGCTTGCAAGTTTTCTCTCTTGGAGTAGCCGACAGTAAAAGGGTCATAAATTTTCGCACAAGAGGACTCTCAAAATGATCTACCTACCAAATTGAAGCTCTCTGAAAGATCTACATTTCTTACCAGGGTTTACCCTCATAACAAGCTGTTTCCAGCCCCAAAATCCAATGTTCAGTACCCTTTCAGAGACATTGAAGGTCGTAAGTTTCTCATTTTTGTTAATTTCGTATTCTTCTTATTTATTTCTGTTTATTTCCCATTATTTCCTGCACTACTAATCCAAGACCAAGTCTTGGAATTCTCTTTGGTTTTATTCGTGTTTTGCAAGATACTTAATGACTCACATTGAGGGGTATAGCACCACCCGACCTCCGTTCTTTAATGGAGATGATTTCCATTATTGGAAAGGTCAGATGGAGTGTTTTCTAAAAACACAAGTCGAGACTTGGATAATAATCCAAACCAGCTTTGCTCTACCCACCAATGATCAAGGAGAGCCCTTGGATTTCAACAAGTGGACAAATGCAACCAAGAGGCAAATCGAAGCCGATGCAAGAGCAACTCAAATATTACAATATAGCTTGTCCAAGGAGGAGCTCAACCGCATCAGTCCATTCATTAGCGCCAAAGACCTTTGGAACAAATTGATTGATCTACACGAAGGGA
Organism: Wurfbainia villosa; assembly: GCA_025175895.1. Classification (NCBI taxonomy): domain Eukaryota; kingdom Viridiplantae; phylum Streptophyta; class Magnoliopsida; order Zingiberales; family Zingiberaceae; genus Wurfbainia; species Wurfbainia villosa. The sequence goes on from CM046003.1 coordinate 44,173,560, forward strand.
CGCCCGATGCTAAGGTATGTAAAAGAGATTTACTTTTAAATAAACTGTACAATCTAAAGATGCAGGATCGCGAGACCGCTACCCAATTACATGCGGATCAAAATGCCTTCACTCGATCGGGCAAGCCATAGAGAACCGGGACCTTATAAGGTATGCTTTAAATGCTTTCCCTAGGACTACCTTGTGGGCATCCATGGTCGATGTCTACAAGGTCTCTAAGGACCTTTTGAAGCTTAGGTTAGACAAATTATTTTCCGAGTTTGAACTTCATGAGCAAACTAACGTGGTCCGGGCCGAGAGAGGTATTGCTCTACTTGCAGGACAAAGAAGCAAGCCACCTACTAGGCAAGAAGATGGACTCGAACCCGACGACGAATTAGAGTCCGAATCCAAAAAGTGGAAGCAATAGTGAACGTAGTACGGAAGATCATTCGGAGGGAAAGGAAGCTACTAAAGAATCAAAAGAGGGCACAATTCAAATCAAATCAAAAGAAGGCTTTTCATGCAACATGGGACAATGAAGAAGGTGGTGGCATAGCATGCATGGCAAGACCCGAAGAGTCCGAGTCAGAGTCCAAATCTGAATCCAATTACAACACCGACTCCGAACTCGAGGACTACTTCGAGAAGCAACTCAAAGTCGGATCAAAAGAGAAAATTAAGGTTAGCCGCTCACTAATTCATACACTTTACAATACAATTAAAATTTAATAGGAAATTAACTAAGTCCGAGTCTAGGGTTGAGTCGTTACTTGAGGAGGTTGAAACCCTCAAGCAAGAGGCTACTCTAACCTCTTCAACTAGTCAAGTTCAAGAGGGAAACTCAACCCAAATTGAAAAACTTGAGGAGGAGAATTCTCTCTTGAAAGACCGAGTTCAAGAGGTTGAGGCTAGGTTGGAAAGGTTCACGTTGGGATCTAAGAACCTTAATCGACTACTTGGAACCCAAAGAGTCGTGTACAATAAAGCCGGACTCGGATTTAGGTCAAAGACTACGAATAGATCTTATATGTCTATCGTAAATCGTAGTCATCAAAGAGTCCAAGCATGGGTCCCAAAGGTTTTATTGGAATCACATATAAGGACTAATAAGTATTGGATTCCTCAGGATCAAATTCATTATTTGAGTAGACCATGTTGGTTCAATGGTCCAGGGGGAGCTAACACTAAAATAGTATACCCGCTTACTTAGCAATATCATTGAATATTTTACTTTAATTTGTAGAACGGCTAGATAGGGAAAATAGTTAGTCAACTCTTGACAACATAGTATCAGGACACGGCGAGATGATAGTACGTTAGGGAAACAAAGTCTCATGTATTCGAGCTAGATAAGGTGTATCTAGCTTGGTGCACTTGACCGAGTGGAACTAGCTGAAGCTACCTCGTCGTATCCTAAAATAGTTAGACCAGGAAGTAACCCTAAGTGACTTAAGTGATATTTTCTTGAATTTTTCTTTGTCTAAGGAAGTGGTCATTGTTCCGATCAAAGAAGGCCCCTGTGCCTCGCCACGACCTGGAAGCCAATTTCTCGAAAAGTTACTTAACGATCTAAAGGTTAAATCCGAATCTAACCCAAGGTTGACTATCTTTAATCAATTTAAAATCATCTCACAAAACATATAAGGTGAAAAAATTTTGAGACACATAGAATGGGTGAGATGTTAAGGATAATTGAAATATACTTAAAACAATCTTCAAAATACTACTTATTTTCTCAACTATTGTACTTAATGACTCTTTAGGCCAAAGTTTAGCGCCCCCTACATCTCTTATACTTCATATATTTGACTAAGGGGGAAAGCAAACTAACCCTAAGGGTTATATTATAAACCTTTAGATTATTGGTGCAGAGGGACACACCTCGAACCAATCTATCTAACTATTGCTAGACGCATGTTTGGACTCGCATTTGATTTATCTAGATGCATGCATATATGATATTGTTTTTAAAACCCTATTTTATACAAAAACCCCAAATATTTTTTTTTGATTTATGGAAAAAGGGGGAGAAGAGCGAAAGTTAAGGGGGAGTAACACAAAATACAAAATTTGATTTTGAAAACCTAAGTATCTCTTTCAAAACTCACCTAGGGTTAAGGGGGAGTTTTGGTTAAGGGGGAGTTTTTGGAAATGTGGAAATGGCATTCATCATCTACTATACTTGTTTTATGCTTTAATTTCCTTAACTTTGTGTTGGTTTGTCATAGATCAAAAAGGGAAAGATTGTTGGTGCAGGGGCACTAGATAATCGAACCTGTGTTTTGATTATGGCAAAGACACAAAGTTAAGTTTACATCGTTATCTCACGAGCTAAATCGAGTGTGCAGAAAAGTACTAAAGCTGGAGCTGAAGGCTAGCGACACCCGAAGAAAGCCGCGGTGGTCGGGCGACACTCGAGTGACTTCGGAGGGAGCCGAAGGAATCGAGTGGAAGGCCGGAAGTGAGAGCTACAAGGTAAGTATCGAGGAAAGCTCGTGTGAGTGAGAGATTGTAAGGTTGTGTCCTCTTTACGGGGATGACCGTAGGCGGCGATCCGACTAAGACTTCCTGTGGAAGGTCTAGGTCGAGATCGGACAATTAGAAACCGTCGTATTTATCATTTTCTGAGCTAACTTTTACTGGAAGTGGCGACCGATAGTCGACATCGGACATTGGCCGATCGATGCTCATCACCGATCGATGGGAGTCATCAGTCGACTGATGGCGATGAATCAGCCTTTGCGCTAGGTCAAAACGAATAAGGTTTGACGCGGCCACTTCATGATAAAAGTTATACAACTTCGTGATCTGTTCCGAAAAAAGAGGAGACAAATTCAGAGGCCAAAATCTATAAAAGGAGGGGTGGATTCCAACTCCAAACATCATCAAGTTTATTCATCAAGTGCTCCTACAACGCCAATGCTCCAACACCGTCATAACGCCGACGCGACAACAAGTTCATATCTTCTTCGTCGACAACAGCATCTAGTAATATATTTTGATATTGTATTCGTTGTTTTTATTCGTAACGAAGTGAGGTAGGCTTGTTGCCTCATCCTCGTACATTCGGTTTTGTGATCGTTGTCTCCTACCTTCAACGAGGAGGAGACGTTATAGTGCTTTGCCCTCCGTACACGGTCTAGGACTGATAGGGCCTTAGAGTAGCAACCGCTGGGTTGTGAACCAAGTAAAATAAATGTGTCTCTTTATTTTCCACTGTGTTTACTCGTTTAATTGTCTACTCGAACAAAACGAAGAAAAGATTTACGCTCGCTATCCACCCCCCCCCCCTCTAGCGACGCTTCTCGATCCAACACTCTCGACTTCAGAGGGTTTCATTTTTACAAATAATAGAGTTGGATGACAAACCACCCACTCTTAAAGTTAAGTATACAAGTGAACAAATAAATTAAAAAGAATACAAGACTTTATAGTGACACTTAAGAATCGTAGAGGTAGTCACAGAGTGTCGGAAGGTCGCCTTGTTGTGGAATGAAAATTTAGTGGACGAGCAAGTATTTTTGAAGCACTTCAACGTATATGCAATTGATATTTCGGATCTGGTCGAGCACATGTTTTATAAATATTTTCTAGTCGACTGGAATGTCATCTAGTAGACTCCACATTAGGTCGTCGATATGGAATTCGTGGTCTTCCAGTCGACTGAAACCTCTCCAGTCGACTCAACGTCACTCGGCTCCGCATCAGGAAATTTCCTTCTTCAGTCGACTCAAACTCTTCAATTGACTGAATCCCTTTCCATCTGCATCGCACGATCTCTAATTGATCACCAACTGATCCTGCTAAATAGGTATCCAATCAATTGATACATATTCAATCGACTGGACTTCAGCCGACTCGAATCCATTCAGTCGACTGATCCCTACAAAATAAGATTAGCACAAAATAGATAATATGAAATGCGATAGCAGTAGTAATACTGCTCGACCTTGACTACTAAGTCCCATGAGGACTTTTTGTCGGATCGACGCCTAGCTTTGTCCCTCTACTGCTCTATAGATGACTCGACCTCACCTCTTCACTCGAGGCTTACCTGCTGGCTACCTGTCGAACTTACCACTCTTGACATCTGATTTGACCCACCAGGGCTTCAACCAGCTATCCGGTCTACCTGACCCAGCTAGACTTTTTGCAGATTGTCTGGTCTTCTGACACAATCGGTCATCATGCCAAATGTCCGGCCATGCGACCCATCTCGACTTCATGCCTGGTGTCCGATCCTCCTGATCTGTCAAGATACGTGTCTTGTATCCGGTCAACATGACATACTAGGACTTTCTGTTAAGCCTGCACACTTAACACTGAATTAAAACACAAGTAAATCCTAACTTTTAACTATGGTTCATACATCAAAACTAAGGAGTGATGCTCACTGCATCAACAGTCACTTCTTCTCCGACTCGACACTTGATGTGCGTAAATCATATATGATTTTAGGAGTAGTTTTAGCACACATCTCATTGCATTTCATACTTGTTTCATGCACATTTTCATTATTTTAAACTTATTTTCTATTTTCTAGTTTGGAGATCAACTTTTGCTAGTTTTATGTGCAGAGCGGCATTTTGGAGGTGAGAATGACACCTAAATGGAGATCAAGGAAGACAAGCATGCTCTGACCATGCCCTAAAGACACGGGGCACACTTTGGATGAAAATATGGTGTTCGCTCGAAGTTCCAGAGAAAGACATGGTCAACCGTGTGAATCTCACATGGCCATGCCTTTTCTAGACACATGATCTAGAGTGCAGTTTCCAGACTCCCACACGGTCGGTCGTGTGGAATCCACCTGACCGTATGGCGATAATGCCACTAAAGGAGATCCGTTTCCACAGGCAACTAAGAAAAGCCGATTTCACCCCTATAAAAGGGAAGGCACATCTAAACCTAAAGGAGGAGGCCTGACGGTTGCGACTACAAGGCCCTAAAAAGCACTAAAGGCTCACAACGAGGAGAAAGAAAAGTGGCTCAAGGGCAGGATTGCACTCCAACACGCGGAAAAGCGGCCAAGATGTCTCCAGAAAGCAATTAGGTTTTAATTTTTACTATTTACTTTCTATTTGAAATATAATTCTTGAAGATATAATATCTTGTGCATGTCTTTTCGTATCTATGGAGTAGATTTCTTGATTCTAGGATTATGGAGTAATTTGTGTAAGTTGGACATGCTACTTCAAATAAATGTCTACTTTCCTTGATTATATTTGCAGTTTATGATATTTAGGTTTAATAATAATTGCATCTTGATTCTATTCCTACCTTGCTTAGTCAATATAGAGGACGAAAGCCTCTATATCAAAATCTAGGAGAATCAAGGAGGGACCTCCCTGTCATCCTCCCTCCCAAAATCGTAGAAAATAGGTCATGAAAGAATAGGACAAGAAATATTGTTCACTTGTTCATGCGAACCTATAGGACATCTTAGAGCTCTACTAACCTATTTCAGCAGAAGGCCCAAAGTAGAAGAAATCAACTCTAGAAGGGTTGTGGGACCCTAGTGAGGAATCCCTTAACTAACCCTTGAGTAACACCTTGATTCTTTCTCTAAGTGACACCACACTAGAGCCTGCTCAAAGCCAGCCACCTTAACTCAGGAAGTGATTCACTCCAAACAACGTACATTCACTGGACAGTCCACTAGTACTCAAAATCACAATTCCTGTAGGATCGATATATAATTTATTACTTGACGACAACCATGTGTTAGTGCAATCGACCCAGGTCACGATTGACCGGACTTGAGTTTGACTCGAGCAGTATTTTGATGTTAGACAAAACATATGACATATGATTGTCATGGGAAGACTAAGTGTGTAGCCTTGGCGGTGAAAGTCCAAGCATGGGATTTGACATTGGGAATTATTGGTTCAGGGGCACCAGATAATCGTACCTAGGTTTTGATTAGGGTAAAGATTCAAAGTTAAGGTCATATTGTTATCTCATGAGCTGAATTAAGTGTGCAAGAAATGGTTAAGCTAAGCCGAATGTCAATGACACCCGGAGAATCCCGAGTCGGGAAACCATGGTGGTCGGGCGACACCAGGAGAACTTCGTGGGAGTCGAAGAACCTAGGTGGAAGACCGAAAGCAAAGCAACAGGTCATAAAGGACTAGAAGTAAGCATGAGTGTGAAGAGAGATGGTAAGGTCGTGTCCTCTGTATGGGGACGACTGTAGGTGGCGATCCGACTAAGACTTACAATGGAAGGTCTAGGTCGAGATTGGATAGTAAGGAACCATCATATTTACCATTTTTCATGCTAACCTCTTACTGCAGGGAAATGGCTAGGTTGGCGCATGATCACCGCTATTTGCGATCGACATCGTACATCGATCGATGAAGGAATCACGATCGATGGCGACGAATCAACCTTTTGCGCTAGGTTAAACAGGATAATGTATGACACGACCACTTCGCGATAAGATAAGGTGTCACCTCGTGATAAGTTCCAAAAATAGAGGATCTGCATCTAGACTTATTCCAAGGCACAAATCTATAAAAGGAAAGAAGGATTCCAACCCAAAGATCATCCATCTTTCTCTCAAAGTACTCCCACAATGCCAAAGCTCTAACCCCGTAACGCCATAACGTTGTCATAACGCTGTCATAACGCTGACGCAATGTCAAGTTTAGAATTTCTTCATCGGCAGCAAGTATTGTTTTTATTTATTGTATTTGTGGTTTTAATCTTAACGAGGTGAGGTAGGTTTGTTGACTCATCCTCGAGCTTTAGATTTTTGTGATCGTTGTCTCCTACCTCCAACGAGGAGGAGACTCTATAGTGGATTGCCCCTTTGTACGTCGTCAAGGATCGCGGGGCCCTGGAGTAGTAACCATTGTGTTGTGAACCAAGTAAAAACAAATTGTCTACTTATTTTATTGTCTTTATTTCCGCTGTGCTTGCTCTTATTTTAACGTCGAGAAGAAAGTTTCATGCTTGCTATTCACCCCCCTCCCCTCTAGTGTGCTTTCGATCCAATAGGAAGTCCAACATAGAGTTGGCAAGAGAAGTCCAAGTGAGTAGCCTTAGCCACGTAAGTCCAAGTGTAAGTCCAAGCATGGGGCTTGGCATTGGAAGTCCAACATGGAGTTGGCAAGGGAAGACCAAGTGTGTAGCCTTGGCCATGTAAGTCCAAGTGCATAGCCTTGGTGGTGAAAGTCCAAGTTATGGGTACTTAGCATTTGGGAAGTCCAAGAGGTGGTTTGGCGGCGTAAGGCCAAGCGATAGTCTTGGGAGCATAAGTTCATATGTACCTTGGCAGTGTAGACACCGAGAGCAAGACAATAGCCGAAGGAAGCATCTGGAGGGTAGCGTATGGATAAACAAGTCATGGATGACTTGGAGGGATCCGTGCATAGACGAACAAGTCATGGATGACTTGGAGGGATCTGATAGGTGCGAGGCTAGTAGAGGTGGTTAGAAGGTTTAAGTCTAGGCTAAGAATGTCTAGCAAGTATGAGGGAATCATACTTGGGTTAAACCTCATGGATGAGGTGAACTTGGCCAAGTGACTGAGGTCAAGTGTCAGATGCTCAAACATATGGTTTGAGGTTTTACCCAACAGTCGGATGCTCAAATAACTTGGTGTTTGAGGTTTTATCCGACGTTAGTCGACTGATATAGGGATTAGTCGACTGGTCTGAGTCGACTGCTAGTTTACTGGTGTCAACTAGGGTTTGTGGACTAACAGCCGACTGCCAAGGCTGGCAGTCGACTGCTCCACCATCAGTCTACTGCCAAGGGATGGCAGTCGATTGCTATAGGAGGAAACGACCACAGAAGCGAGGTAGCTCGACCAAGGGCTCGATTGACCTTGCATCAGTCGACTGCTAGAGTTTGTCAGTCGACTGATGGAGTATCCGTTGGAACATGTCCAGCGTGAATCGAGTCGTTGTGAGACAACGACTATAGGAGCAGTCGACTGATGGTCATGAGCAGTCGATTGCTAGGCACGGAATTAGCCTGAGACAAGCATAAAAGAAGGAGCTTGGGAGGATTTCCACAGTGATATTTGGGGAGATTTTGGAGGGGAATTGTTGATGAATTCTAGACCTTCAAGAGCAAACTAAAGCAAGCAATAAGAAAGCATTCAAAGCAAAGTATTATAAAGTGTTTCTTTACTTGTATTTCTTATTGTCTTTGTTCTTGCTTGTATCTTGTATATTACTATTGTAATTTCTTGTACGAGGTTTCTCCATCTCCGACGTGTTGTCGAGGAGTTTTAGTAGTGGTGTGTTCATCACTAGAGCTCGTTGAGCTCACCCCGTAGAGTAGGAACCTGATAACTATCATTTTGTCATGTTATTTTGGTCCTTAATATCACTATTTTTATCCTCTCGAGTGATTTATTATTGATTATTATCATGTTTTATGAGTTGGATTTATTTTTGGACCTTATTGTAAATTCTCCTTAATTTTGGACTTATATGTGAATTTTATCTTTGTTTGTAGGAGATCGAGATTAGCCACTGTACTAGGCTCAAGTTGGATCAAATATGGCTTCATCTAAGGGTCATAATGGGCATTTAAATTGGAAGAATCTGAGCCCTTCATCAGGATCAGAGGCAATTTAATCAAGGATTTAGATCTGTTTAATTCTAATCGTCTGATGAGATCTAATTGATCTGAGCCATCTATCCAGATCTGGAGAGATCTGGCCCATGCATTAAGTTCTACACGTCTTGGCCATTCATTTGGACCGTTTGATCTTTGTCATTCCTTCAGATTGATTAGATTCGACCATTCAGAGTTGAATTGATCACCACCGTTGGATGGATCAGCTTATTAAGCGAATAATGGATACATTAAACCTAGATCTAATGGGTGTCTATGATCAAGAGAGCACTGAATCGGACGACTCAAGAAATTCATTTAATAAACGTGTAGAACCACCCTTTCAGCGGATCACGCAGCCGACACAATTCCTCTTCTCCGCGATTTTTGCCCGATGCCACCATCGCTGCGCTCGCCACCGCCTTCCACGCCGATCGCCGAAGAGGAAAGGGGATTCCCTCCTTCTCCGGTGACCGGTGATCCACTCCATCACCGCTGGCAGCCACTGTCTCCATCCACAACTGATATCATCTTCACTTCTGCTCAATCGCCCGACGCCCCTTTCACGCCTCCACCATCGGCAGCTTCTCCACCGCCTACAGCCATCGGAGTGAGGATTCTCCTTCGATTGGTCCAGCTGCTCCATAGCACCTCCGACCAGCCCATCACAGCTCCGACAGCTCACCATCAACAGCCCTTTCGGGCAGTTTTTCCAGCACTTCCAGCAGCTCTTTCTTCATCGATCAGCACCTATATTCCAGCAAGATTTTGTTTTAATTGTTGGTTGTTTATTTTGTGTGAATGCTTGTAGTCAAATTCAATCCTCCATGTTTAGATTGCACGAATTCAGTTTAATTTGTTTCATGCTTATATGATGTTTGATGAAATGTCTCTTTGAGTAATTAGGTTGTAGTTAGTTAGGTTAGATTTAGTTTCATGCTTTACTTTAATTGCTCTCTTTTAATCATGTTCATGCAGTATATTTCGTTGATGCATTTTTTGTTTCATTAGGTTGTTAGTTAAATCTTTTCTTCCCTTGAGCCCTAGCAGCTGCCTCCACCTTGCTTCCACCCACTATCCTCCATGGATTCGAGGAGGAACCGCTTCATCAAGAGATTTCGACATCGTCCTCCATCTTCACAGCTCATCCACCTTCTCTTTCGGATTCGAGGACCTCAACCGAATCTGTGAGAGTTCGAAGTATCCATCAAACTACTGAATTCAGAAGTTTGCACCATCCCACATCCACTACCGTTTGTGGAGTCTTGATCGAGCTTCGTCGGACTTAGCTAGAGAAACTTGTTCATTCACTGGGCCTATCTTTGGTTGATTAGATTATTTTCTCTTTCAGTTTTTATTGCTTTAATTCCTGTATTGTTTGATTTAGATGTTGCATATTAGTTTAGAGTTTTAATTACCTTGCAACTGTAGGTTAGAGCTCAAAAATCCAAACCCCCATCTTCAATAGAAAGCCCAAAGCAATAATTAGAAATCCTAAGTTTACTATTCTGTCGATTACACTCGTTGGGAAACGATCCGGGCCATCCATTATGCTATATTAGTGTAGTTAGGGGGTTCGGTAATTAATTTGAAATGGTACCACGACACAAATACCTGTTGATCAAATTTTGGCGCCGTTGCCGGGGAGTGTAATGATGCTTGGTAGACTTAGGATTGTTTGTCCATCTTTCTAAAAATAAAATTCAAAATTCAAAACTTTTGTTGAGGGCTTATCCATGTGTTATATTTTGTTTGCTTCCTGTATCTTTTGATATTGTTTGTTAGTGTTTCAGGAAAGAACAGGAAATTTCTTTAAACATGGATCCCTATTATCAAAGATTAGGAGGCTTTCATTAGGCTTATGATTCAGGGATTAACAGAACGGTCAGGGAACTCACTGCACCAGATGCTGCTTGCCAATCTTTTTGCATTCAGTTTCCTGAATTAAATGTGGATGTTGAACTTTTTGAAATTGTACATTTGCTTCCGAAATTCCATGGTTATGCTAGCGAAGATCCAATTAGGCACTTGCAAGAATTTTATATGGTATGCTCAGCAATGAAGCCATGAGATATATCACAGGAGGACATTATGCTCAGAGTATTTCTATTCTCTTTATCAGGCAGGGAAAAGGATTGGATCTATAATCTTCCTCCTGGCTCTATTACATGTTGGAGTGAAATGAAGAAAGCCTTTTTGGAAAAGTTTTTTCCTGCATCTAGGACCATAACAATTTAGAAGAGCATTTGTAGCATAGAGCAAATGATAGGAGAAACTCTACATGAGTATTGGGAGAGATTCAAAAGGTTGTGTGCTAGTTGTCCTCAACACCAGATTAGTGATCACATGCTCATCCTGCACTTCTATGATGGATTATTTCCTATGGACAAGTGTATGCTTGATGTAGCTAGTGGAGGGGCCCTAGTCAACAAGACTCCTGCTGAGGCTAGAGAACTTATTGAGGTCATGGATGCAAATTCACAACATTCTTATCAGCCTCCACCAGCATTTCAGAGGTTGGCTCCTGAGTTCCAGAATATCCCAATGCTTAATAGCCCACAACAGTCCCAACAAATGCAAGCACAAGGATTTATTCAGCCTTCGTCAGAGACCATTTCTCTGGATATCGATGCACTAGAGGAGATGGATTGTGGAGTATGTGATAGCCAAGTTTATGATCCTGCTACTCTACAGAACTCCAATATTTCTACGTGCTATGATAATGAAGCTGAGGATGATGTGGATGTTAGTGTTGATAAGAGTGCAGATATTATTGTAGATGATACTGTTACTCTTGCTTGTGATATTGTTAATGTTGCGCATGATATTTCAGATGTAGCAGATATTGTTACTTATATTGAGGTTGATGATGTTGTAAAGGAGACAGTGTCTGTAGAATTATTATGTTCATATGTGCAACTACCTAATAAGCCTGACCAGAATTGCTCTGAAGATATCATGATGATTTCTATAGGAGTGATGGAGAGCTAGAGACCCCCAGACTGGACACTCCTATTACAGCCGAAGCCTCTAATATTTCTGCTCAACAAGGCCTCAACACCAAATATAGCAGTCCAGCTTCCAAACTGGTTGCTCTAAATAAATCGTCTCCGACCGCCTGAGATAACCTTTGAGAAGACGATAGTGAAAGGAGTGGAGTTCATCTTAACTCTTTTGATTCTACTTCTGGGTTGGATTTTACACTGGAATTATTCTCATCCACCTAGAAGAACCTTCATGAAGATGATGATGGAGGGAGCTAGACTTTACAACATAGACCACATGAAGAAGACGCTCACTTCCACTCAATCCACTCCACTCCCAACTTGGCTACTACTCCTGAACCGCCTCCAACCGCCAGGACCCCAGGGGAGTTCATTCCTTTTCCCATTTCTTTTTTTTTCTTTGTATATATACATTTCCTTTCTTTTGTTGTTCTTGTTTTAGCTAGTTATTTTGGTTTTCAAGTTTTTAGTGTTGAGTTTTTGCTTTCTTTTTTTGTGTTTTGAAATAAATTTCCTATGCATTCCTTTATATCTTCTTAGAAGTCATAAAAGCTAGTTAAATTTGATTGTCGAGTTTTAGGGATTTATTGTCATGAATGGATTATTTGATTGCATGTGGTTACTACTTGGTGATGGATTCTATGTTGATAGACTGAGTTGATTATTTTTGTTTACCTAGTGAGGATTGAGCCTGTTTTTATTGCTTGTGTGTTGTGCACTTGTGGTTATTGTAACTCTAGAACTTGCTTTAATTCTTTCGAGACCACACAACAATAGGTTTGCATGATTATTATGAAGGCAATCACATTTGTTTTCCTTCACTTCTTTTATCATCACATGTTTATTGAATAACATTCTAGTCGTTCATCATTTCTATTTTTCTTTCCTTCCATTACTTTCTTGTCCATTTCTATTTCTGGATGTGGAATATTTGGATGATCTAGGATGAGTGTTTTGCCCATGATGGATAAAAATTTAAGTGTGGGGGTAGAGAGTAGCTCAGGGAAATTTAGTTTTAGCATAGGCAAGTCATGCTTGATCACCATGAGCTAGCCATGCTCTTTATCTTTTTAGCTGAGCTTGATGTTGGAGCATAGGGAAGTGCACTACATGTCGAAAAAAAAAGAAGAAAAAAAGGTTTGAAAAGAAACTGAAAAAAAAATAAATTGGGTGCCCATGAAATAAAAAAAAAAGTATTGTGAAAATTTTGACATGTGGTGTCATTCATTTTTATTTATGTGTGATAGTATTTTTGTTAACGACATCCCTTATTGCAGTTATTGAGAGATTTATTGTATATTATGAGTAGATTTGTATTGAAGAATGTGATAAGGGTTGTTTACATGTTTATTGGATTGGAAGAAAAATTTTAGGGCAATGCTTTCTTATACTCGTCTATGTAGCATTCTAGTATTTCCATATCGTCTTCTTGTATTTCTTTAGCTATTTCATTTCTTATCTTTATTTTCTTTCACGGATATTGTCATTTTCTTGTATTCATGTTTCCCTTACATTCTTAATAAGACTTAAGTGATTGTGCATTCTTATGTGTATATAGTGGTGAAGGTAGAAGAAAAGCAAGCATATGGTAGTTCATAAACCATGAGTAGCTTGAGTGAACTCCACTATTACATGCTTATGAGAACGAGAGAATCCACCACTTACCTTGTGAGGCTCAGTCATTCTCAGTCTATTCATAATGGATTGAAGTTACCATGTTTGTTAACCTATGTAAGATTTGAGTCCATGATTGCTTGAGTCTTCGAGAATTGACAATCCTAGGTAACTTTCTTTCATGATCTTCTATGTATGCTTGGGAATTGCTAGGGAAATATATTTTCAGCTTATTTTTAGTTTTCTTTACTTGCTCGGGACGTGCAAGAATAAGTGTGGGAGAATTGATAACTACCATTTTGTCGTGTTATTTTGGTCCTTAATATCACTATTTTTATCCTCTCGAGTGATTTATTATTGATTATTATCATGTTTTATGAGTTGGATTTATTTTTGGACCTTATTGTAAAATCTCTTTAATTTTGGACTTATATGCGAATTTTATCTTTGTTTGTAGGAGATCGAGATGAGCCACTGTACTAGACTCAAGTTGGATCAAATATGGCTTCATCTAAGGGTCATAATGGGCATTTAAACTGGAAGAATCTGAGTCCTTCATCAAGATCAGAGGCAATTTAATCAAGGGTTTAGATCTGTTTAATCCTAACCGTCCGATGATATCTGATTGATCTGAGCCATCTATCCAGATCTTGAGCAATTCAGCCCATGCATTAAGATCTACACGTCTTGGCCATTCATCTGGACCGTTTGATCTATGTCATTCCTTCATATTGATCAGATCCGGCCATCCAGAGTTGAATTGATCACCACCGTTGGATGAAGCATCTTATTAAGTGAATAATGGATACATTAAAACCTAGATCTAATGGATGGCTGTGATCAAGAGAGCATTGAATTGAACGACTCAAGAAATTCATTTAATCAACCCCCTTTCAGCGGATCATGCAGCCGACACAATTCCTCTTCTCCGCGATTTTTGCCCGACGCCACCGCCGCCGCACTCGCCACTGCCTTCCTCGCTGGTCGCCGAAGAGGAAAGGGGATTCCCTCCTTCTCCGATGACCGGTGGTCCACTCCATCACCGTCGATAGCCACCGTCTCCATCCACAGCCGACATCATCTTCACTTCCGCTCGATCACCTGATACCCCTTTCATGCCTCCACCGCCTACAACCATCGGAGTGAGGATTCTCCTCCAATTGGTCCAGCCGCTCCACAGCACCTCCGGCCAGCCAATCACAGCTCCGACAGCTCACCATCAGCAGCCCTTTCGGGCAATTTTTCCAACACTTCCGGCAGCTCTTTCTTAATCGATCAGCACCAATTTTCCAGCAAGATTTCGTTTTAATTGTTGGTTGTTTAGTTTGTGTGAATGCTTGTAGTCAAATTCAATCCTCCATGTTTAGATTGCACGAACTCAGTTTAATTTGTTTCATGCTTATATGATGTTTGATGAAATGTCTCTTTGAGTAATTAGGTCATAGTTAGTTATGTTAGATTTAGTTTCATGCTTTACTTTAATTGCTCTCTTTTAATCATGTTCATGTAGTAGATTTCGTTGATGCATTTTTTGTTTCATTAGGTTGTTAGTTAAATCTTTTCTTCCCTTGAGCCCTAGCAGCCGCCTCCACCATGTTTCCACCCACTATCCTCCACGGATTCGAGGAGGAACAACTTCATCAAGAGATTTCGGCATCGTCCTCCATCTTTATAGCTCATCCACCTTCTCTTTCAGATTCGAGGAGAAGTCCGCCCCGATGACACTTCTTCGAGCTCAACCGGATCTGTAAGAGTTCGGAGTATCCATCAAACTACTGGATTCAGGAGTTTCACCATTCCACATCCACTACCATTTTCAGAGTCTCAATCGAGCTTCGTCGGACTTAGCCGGAGAAACTTGTTCATTCACCGGGCCTATCTTGGGTTGATTAGATTATTTTCTCTTTAAGTTTTTATTGCTTTAATCCCTGTATTGTTTGATTTAGTTGTTGCATATTAGTTTAGAGTTTTAATTACCTTGCAACTATAGGCTAGAGCTCAAAAATCCAAACCCCCATCTTCAATAGAAAACCCAAAGAAATAATTAAAAATCCTAAGTTTACTATTCTGTCGATTACACTCGTTGGGAAATGATCCGGGCCATCCACTATGCTATATTAGTGTAGTTAGGGGGTTCGATAATTAATTTGAAACAGTACCACGACACAAATACCTATTCATCATAACCCTAAGATTCCGAACCAAGTATATCGTGTGTCGTGTGATTGTGCTTGTGTATTCATTTTCATTACTATTATTTCCGCTGCGTATTAACGAGTATTGTAGACAAGCATGCGACAAACTAAAGATTTCCATCAAGCACGCAAAAGGCTATTCAACCCCCTTCTAGTCGGGCCACGATCCTCCAACAAGTGGTATCAGAGCGAGGAGGTTGTCATTGGACTCACCACCACGATAATAACGAAATAGCTGGCATCAACATCCACCCACCAAAATCCAAGGGAGAATTCTCATGGTAGAGAAGAAGGATGGAGGTATACTTTGAAATTGATTTCGATACTATGCTAATCATTGAAAATGATTTTGAAGTGCCTAGGGGTGAAGACAACAAGTCGTTATTAAAATCAAGATGGACCGAGGAGCAACGACAACAATTCAAAACAAATGTTAAGGTAACAAAATCATTAATAAAATTAATACCTTATGATATTTTGTGCAAGCTAGGTGAATATGGGGATGCTAAGGAGTTGTGAGACAAGTTGGTCAAATTCCATGAACATCCCGAACTAGCTCAATCGGAGAAGGAGGCCGAGGATGAATGCCCATCAACATCCAAGGATGAGGAAGAATTGGAGGAAACCTCCACATCTAGAATGAAGACTCGGAAGTTGAGAGATGCTCAACATCCATATCGGTAGAAGAGGTAGAAGAAGTGGAAGAAGCATCTACCTCCGGAAGAAGTAAAGAAACCTCCCATATCGCTTCTACCGACCTAGGTAACTCAAGCATCTTAATTAAGAATAAAAATCACATCATATGCTTTGAGTGTAGGGTAGCCGGGCACTACAAGAGTAAGTGACCAAAATTGGACAAGGAGAAAGCACCAACACCAAAAGTCAACCAAAAGTCAAAGGATGTTGGAGTTCTCACTAAGAAAAGCAAAGAGCACATTGTGTGCTTCAAATGAAACCAAAGGGGACACTACCGAAGCCAATGCCCTAGGGGGAAGAAGAAAACCCAAGAAGGAGTATCACATGTAGGGGGGAGTTTTTAAAGCAAACCCTAAGGTATATTTTAATGCACCTTCTAGTTCTAAGGTTAAAAGGTATGCTAGAAATTATTTTAATTCACTTTCTATTGCCCATGAACATAAGCATGCTAGTAGGAATAGATATTTTCGCTTAGGGGCTAAATCCTATGAACTTACATCTAAGGACAAACCTAGGAACAATAACTCTAGACCTATTTTACCTAGGGAGAGTATTAGGAGGATAGAAGAAAATTTAGGCATTAACCCTAAGAAGGGTAGGCACATGCCTAAGAAGAAGAGTCTTTCCCAAAAGATTAATGAAAAATCAAAATTGGGAAAATTAGAATTGGAAAACCACACCTTCAGGTCAAGGCTTGAAAAATTAGAAAAGACTCTAGCAAAAATGACAAATTCATTTATGGGGTCTAATGGTCAAAATTTAGATTCTAGGGGGCAAGAACCAACAAGATGGAAGAAAGGTTTGGGTCACAAACCTAACCCCAAGAAGATCTACCACGATGTTCCATTCGATTATGGAACAATATCTAGGTCTAGGAACACCAAGGTTAATAGGGAAGTCATCCCTAAGGTTAACCATGGTGTGTGTCTAGTGGCCAAGGGTTCTATAAAACCTAGGAAGACTACTAAGAAGGTTACTAGGAAGGCAATCCCTAAGGTTAACCTTGACAAGACCCAAATGACTAAAGCTTCAAAGCCAAAAAGGGTCATTAGGAAGGTATCTAGGGAAGTTATCCCTAGTGAATACCTTGTTTACCCAAGGAGCTCCAATAGGTATTGGGTTCCTAGGAGCGTGATTGATTCACGCTAGATGGGTTAGGGTGTGTCAACCCTAAGTGGATGGGTAGTTAACCTAACCATGCTAGAGTTGATACTTTAGGATATGCCAATGTGTTTTGAGAAGTTTGAATATTAATCAAATTGGCACAATTAGGGTTAGAGGTCTTGGTGTGCTATTTTGAGATTTGGCACACTTGGTAGAGTTGGTTAATATGGCAAAATAAACTTAATTCTATCAAATGACAACTAATATTAAAATCTAGGTATTCCTATACCTTTACCTCATATTTGCCATGCTTTGATTGTCATTTGTCATGTCATGACATCATATTTATTTTTATCATATAAAATGTCATGATCATGTTTAGATTTATTTTTAGTGTCATGCTATGCTTAAGTTAGAATCACATGTCATGACACCATGATTATTGGCACATGCTTATTAATGTTATCATTTATGACATGATCACCATTCATGCATTAAATAAAATTGAGTTAAGAACAATGACATGATTTGAAGTCCCATGTATAAGGGAATCAAATAGAGTTGTCTAGAAAAATTCATGAGACCCTAAATGAACAAAACTCACATCTCACAAGAACACTTGACTTGTATGTGTTTCATACACTTAGACACAAGTGAGATGTTAGGAAAAAGAATTAAGGTTTTTTAAATCATTTTGAAAAACCTTGGTGAAGTCTATCTTTTGATAGCAATCACCATTGAAGGAGATGATACAAAGTAGGGTTAAACATTGAAAAATTCAATGGTTTTGAACTTTGTGTCAATCTCACTATTTTATGAGAATTTTATTTTTCAAATGATTTTTACCCAAAATGTTTGTTATGAGTAATGTATGTATGAATTTTCAAAATTTTTCAAAATACGTATTTTTACTTATGAATTTTGGAATTTCGTTTCTGACCCTTGATTTTGATCATAGAATCACGATCGTCATCATGGATGACAATGATCAGATCAAGGGCAAATGATCGTGATCGTAAGAGTCGATCGCAGGATGATTTCATGTAAACAAGACTTGTTATGCCCATGTTCGGCTATTTCTTGGTTCCTTAACTGCTCCTAACCCTAGGATATGCTTTAGAGAGTATTGGAAGGGTGGAAATCTATTGAAAATGGATTAGGAGAATTGTTTAGGGTGTGTATCGAATTAAGGGAGGTGAAAGTTCCATGTTGAACTTTGCCCTTAATTTTTAATTTTTTAGTGTTCCTATCGGCTTAGGGACTCTCCAAGGATATTGTTGGTGCAATGGTCAAGGGGGAGCAAGCCTTTAGGGGGAGGTTATCCATCTTGGGATGATGGATGTATTTCTCCTCATGGGAGAAGAATTGGGGGATTATCTCTCTTAAGTGATATGGGACATATCACTAAGAAGAGTGAAGGCATCCTAGATGTGTTTTTGGACCAAGGGAGAGATAGTAAGATCTCATTGGGATATGAGACATTGACACCCTTGGGGAGAACCTTTTTGATGTTGTTGGTGCAATCGGCCCAGGTCACGATTGACCGGACTCGAGTTTGACTCGAGTGATGTTTTGATGTTTGACATGGAAGTTTGACATTGATGTTTGACATTGATGTCTGATAATGTTTTGGAGAGATTGTTGATACAATTGACCCGGGTCATAATTGACCGAACTCGAGTTTGACTCGAGGTGATTTTGATGGTTGACTAGAGTTGACCATGTCATGGAAAGTCCAAGTCTTGAGTACTTGGTATGTAAAGTCCAAGCATGGGTCTTGACAAGGAAAAGTCCAAGCATGGGTCTTGGCATGGAAAGTCCAACATGGGTTGGCAAGGGAAAGTCCAAGCTTGAGTCTTGGCATTTGTGAAAGTCCAAGGGGTTTGATATTGGCAGCGTAAAGTCCAAGAGGGAGTCTTGGCAGCATAAGTCCAATGGTTGGCGGCGTAAAGTCCAAGCGGAGTCTTGGCAACGTAAGTCAAATGTGCCTTGGCGGTGTAGACACCGTTAGTATGACATAGCCGATGGAAGAACCTAAAGGCTAGCGTATGGATGAACAAGTCATGGATGACTTGGAGGGATCTGATAGGCGCGAGGCTGATGGAGGTGGCTGGAAGGCTTAGGTCTAGGCTAAGGGTGGTCTAGCAAGTATGGGGGCACCATACTTGGGTTTAAACCTCATGTTTGAGGTGTGTCAGTCGACTGGTGCCATATGACAGTCGACTGGTGTAAGTCAACTAGGGTTTGACTGTTAGTGCAATCAACCCGTGATATGGTTTTGATGTGTGTGGCAAAGGGTTTAAGTTAGGATGATTGGATTTGATATGTGCATTGGAGTCTTGCAGGACTTAGTAATTCGCACATGGAGCATTAGCGAGTTTCGCCTCTCATGACTCGGTCCTTGAGTCGGTGAAGGATGACTTTGTGGAAGCCATGTACTTGGAGCATTCGAGGGACCACCGAACGAGGAGCACTTGAAAGCGAAGCCAAAGAAGCAAACTTCGAGGGCAAGAGATGCGAAGGAGCATTGCAGAGTCATGCGTTTGATGCTGCCGAGGGACGTGGTCGCGAACGAAGAGAGCTTCGGCAAGGGACTTCAAGTGAGATGAGAGAATGCGTGAATTGTAAGTAGCTCATTAGGTGAACTTGGCTGAATGGCTGAGTGTCAAAAGCTCAACCGCAAGGGTTGAGGTTTACCCGATCGCCGGAGGCTCAAATGAATGTTAAGTTTGAGGTTCTAACATCTCGATCGCTATGTCATGGCGATCGCTTCAAGATGAGCAAGTTCGGTGTTTGGCTAGAAATTGAGTCAACATCCCGATCGCTAAAGGTGCAATCGATGATCGCGACCGCGGACACGTGCAGTCGTCACTCGACTGGAAGTCGACATCAGTCGACTGATGTGGGAGCCATTGGTTGGAATCCAACGTGGAAGAAGCCATTATTGGGAAAACACTACAGGATCAGTCGACTGATCGGGGCATCAGTCGACTGCTGCTGTGTTAACGGGAAGAAATCCTCTTCCTCTATAAAGAGAATGGGTGAGGGCCTTTGGGAGCCTAATGCTTATGCTCTAAACTTCTCCCAAGTGCCCAACACATTTTCCATCCTCTTACTTAAACTTATTTACATCATATTGTAAGAGGAGTGATTCTTGTGTAAAAGAGGTTACCTCCACCTAGCTTGGTGCAAAGGAGAGAATAGTGGAAAGCTTGAGGCGTGATTCACCTTGGACGAATCGGATCGTGGATTAGCGGCGAGGTCGTGAATCACGTTACATTCTGGTGTTAGGGTTTGTGCTTTCTATTCTTTACTTTTCCTTGTCTTAATTATTTATATTAGTATATTCCGCTTGTGCTAATTAAGTTTGTAGACAAGCAATCAACGAATGACTACCATCGTCTACAATAAAGGCTATTCACCCCCCTCTAGCCGGCCACCATCGTCCCTACAAGTGGTATCAGAGCCAAGGCGCTTGTCAATGGACTAATCGCCGCCACAAGCACAATCAAGGATGGCTGACTCCAACATTCACCCATCGAAGTTCGAGGGGGAATTCTCTTGGTGGAAGAAGCGAATGGAGATATTTTTCGAAACCGATTTTGAAATTCTATTAATAATTGAAAATGGTTTCGAGATACCTAAGGATGAAGAAGGGGACATTGGAGAAATCAAGGTGGAGTAAGAGGCAAAGGGAAGAGTACTTGGCGAACTCAAAGGCAAAGCACCATCTCTACAACGTACTCCCCCAACAAGAAGTGAATCAGATAGGGGAATGTGCAAGTGCCAAGGAGATGTGGCAGAAACTCATAGAAATTCATGAAGGCACATCCGAGGCCAAACTAGCAAGGAGAGATGTCCTACGCTCCCAATTAAACAACATTAAACTCGAAAAGGGAGAGAAGGTAAAATCTCTACATTCTAGGTTTAAAAAAATCTTAACCGGTTTGACAAGTGTAGGGGAGAAGCTTTCCAATCGGGATATGGTAATGAAGGCTATAGATGCCTTTCCCCGGTCTTCGAAGTGGAGCTCAATGGTGGACTCTTTCTACATTTCGAAGAATTTAGAAGTGAGCACACTTGAGGAATTCTTCTCAACCATGGAGCTCCATGAAACAAAGCTTGAAGGAGTAGTAGAAGAGCCAAGATTTCAATCATCAAGGGGAGTGACACTATTAGCCAACAAGGGGAAGAAGAAGATGGAGACTCCTTCCTCCTCCGATGAAGCATCCTCCTCCTCCTCCATGGATAGCACGGAAGAAACATACATGGTAAGGAAGGTAAGACGTGCTTTGAAGAATTTTAAATTTAATAAATCTAATGATAGGAGAAGAAGACCAAGGGGGAAGATAATTTTCTATAATTGCCAAGGAGAGGGACACATAATGGATAAGTGTCCCCTCTTGAACAAGAGCAAAGAAGAGAGGAAGAAGAAAGAGGAAAAGAAGAAGGGAGCAAGAAGAAGGAAGAGGAGAAGAAGGCCAAGGAAAAGGGTAAGGCCAAAGCACTAAAAGCAAGGACATGGGATGATCCCTCTTCATCATCATCATCGGAAGAGGAAAACGCTTTTGTCACCAACCTTGCTTTGATGGCATTTGATGATCTAGACACCTCCTCCTTCGAACAAGAAAGATCAAGTACAAGTGAAGAGAGCTCGAGTGAAGGGGGAGTTTCTTCTTCATCCTCATCATCGGAAGAGGATTTGGTAAGTGAGGTAACGAATCTACCTCCCAAGAAAATTATGTCAATGATTTCTAGCCTTACTAAGGAATTATTTAGGGCTAAGAAAAAGAATAAATGCATGCTTGATCAAATTAAGAATTTAGAAGAAAAATTAGAAAAAGCATGTTTAAATGTTAATAATGATGATGCATGCTCACATGATTATATGCCCTTTGATGTTAATGATGCATGCATTGAGGAAAATAGGATGTTAAGGGAAAAGGTAGATCATTTAACCAAAGCCCTAAAAAAAATTCACAATTGGCTTCAACACCCTTAATATGATCATAGGGAGCCAAAGAACAAGCTTCAATAGAAAAGGCCTAGGTTATAAGGGAAAGACAAATGAAAAGGCCTATAAATGTTTGATTGCTAGGGGTCAAAGCAAAAATAAAGACAATTGCTAGAAAATGGATCCCTAAGGAATATTTAGTGAACCCCATAGGAAAGAACTTGTATTGAGTTCCTAAATTCATCCTTAAGGGTTAGGAAAACCCTAGGTTAGTCAACCATAGTGGACTTCACTTATATCATATTGTTTGGTTGACTTAGGATGGCGGGACTTAATTTCTGAAATAGTGTTGGGTGATGATAATGCACCCATAAATAGTTTAAATCATGCTCAACACTTAGTGTTATATATGTTGACACTCATGACCTATAAATTTTTTTAGCATAGTGTTGGGTGATGATAATGTGCCTATAAATTGATAATAATGCTTAAATCATGATAGTTAATGTAATTGTTATATATGTTTGCAATCATGATTTATGATCCTGAAATTTGACATATAATCATGGGAAATAAGGTTTAAATCATGCTTTAGGTGATACTTGACTTATTATCATGACTTTATACCTAATGCATGATTACAAATTGATAGATACATTTGTTTCATGATCATAATGTGAAATCAATGCATATATGTCTTTATGATCATGTGGTATGTTAGGATGATACTTAACCTTGTGTAAAATTGCATGAAATTAATGGTTAAGTATGTACAAATACCTTTAGGAACATCTCACACTCACTATAGGCTACCTTGATTGAAAACATAGCATGAGTGAGATGATAGGATTATACTACTGATCCACTAATGCCTATGGCATTTAGATGGTCATTTAAAGTATCAAAATAGCAATAATAGACCAATCATGGGGAAGACTTATGTCTAATTCATAGACATATTGCCCAAAGATCATGGTTGGATATTTCAAATGTTTTGAAAAACATTTCTTGTTTAATAAACTGAATGTTCATGTTTTGAAAAGCTTCAAGGCAAAACTAGGTTTTAAAATTGATACAAAACTTTAGATATTTTTCAACTTTTGAGATTTTGCCTAATTTTCAAAAATATAGTGATTTTTCATGAAAAACTATTTTTCATTGATAAAGGAACTTACAAGAAATGTGTTCCCCAAATTTCATGATTTTTTAAATTTTATAGAATTTTTAATGTATTTCTGAAATTCAGCCCGAAAATAAGAAAATCCTAAAATGTAAGTGTCAGTCGATTGGTAGTATGAACCAGTCGACTGATCGACTGAAAACATGCCCAGTAACTTCTTTTATCAGATTTTAAGGCATGTTTTGGTATTTTTCTTCTTCTTAGACTTGATGTCATACTTAAATAACTTGGTTTAATCTTTTTGATGGTGTCAAAGGGGGAGAAATATGTATGTTTAAGTGAGTTATATTAAGGGAGAAAATTGTATTTAGGGAGAGTTTCATGCATTAAGGGGGAGAGTTGATAATCATGTTTATTTACATACTTTCTTACCTTAAAATTTTTATCAAATGTTTACCTAACTTAAACGGATTGCCACACATAAAAAAGGGGGAGATTGTTAGTGCAATCAACTTAGTGCAATCAACACGTGATATGATTTTGATGTGTGTGGCAAAGGGTTTAAGTTAGGATGATTGGATTTGATATGTGCATTGGAGTCTTGTAGGACTTAGTAATTCGTACATGGAGCATTGGTGAGTTTCACCTCTCATGACTCGGTCCTTGAGTCCGTGAAGGATGACTTTGCGGAAGTCGTGCGCTTGGAGCATCCGACGGACTGCCGGACGAGGAGCACTTGAAGCGAAGTCAAGGAAGCAGACTTCGAGGGCAAGAGACGTGAAGGAGCATTGCAGAGCCGTGCTCTTGATGCTACGGAGGGACGTGGCCACGAACGAAGAGAGCTTCGGCAAAGGACTTCAAGTGAGATGAGAGAATGAGTGAATTATAAGTAGCTCATTAGGTGAACTTGGCTGAATGGATGAGTGTTGGAAGCTCAACCGCAAGGGTTGAGGTTTACCCGACCGTCGGATGGTCAAACGAATGTTAAGTTTGAGGTCTACCCAGCATCAGTCGGTTGCCATGTCATGGTAGTCGACTGCTCCAAGTCGAACGGAGTTCGACTGGTGTTTGGCTGGAAATTGAGTCGACATCAGTCGACTGCTAAAGGGATGCAGTCGACTGATCGCACTGTGCATGAGCACAGAAGTGAGTCATCACTCGACTGGAAGTCAACATCAATCGACTGATGACTTCATCAGTCGACTGATGTGGGAGTCGTTGGTTGGAATCCAATGTGGAAGAAGTCGTTATTGGGCAACAGCTATAGGATCAGTCGACTGATCGGGGCATCAGTCGACTACTGCTATGTTAACGGGAAGAAATCCTCTTCCTCTATAAAGAGAAGGGGTGAGGGCCTTTGGGAGCCTAATGCTTATGCTCTAAACTTCTCCCAAGTGCCCAACACGTTTTCCATCCTCTTACTTAATCTTATTTACATCATATTGTAAGAGGAGTGATTCTTGTGTAAAAGAGGTTACCTCCACCTAGCTTGGTGCAAAGAAGAGAATAGTGGAAAGTTTGAGGCGTGATTCACTTTGGACGAATCAGATCGTGGATTAGCGGCGAGGTCGTGAACCACGTTACATTGTGGTGTTAGCGTTTGTGCTTTCTATTCTTTACTTTGCCTTGTCTTAATTGTTTATATTAGTATATTCCGCTTGCGCTAATTAAGTTTGTAGACGAGCAATCAACGAACGACTACCATCGTCTACGATAAAGGCTATTCACCCCCCTCTAGCCGGCCACCATCGTCCCTACATCGATGGGGAAGTGTCGATGGTCATGCCAGGTGGGCGGTCATCGCTCGGCGAGCAATGATCGACTTATCGTGTGATCAGTCGACTGGTGCTCGAGAATTTGGGCATAGAATGGAGTCGAGACTCGACTGCGGGGTTAGCAGTCGAGTGAAGGCTCCATCAGTCGACTGATGGACATGATCAGTCGACTGATGTCCTATCCGATGGATTTTTCTAGCGTGGATTACACCGTTGTCTCATAGCAACAGTGTCATCAGTCGACTGATAAGCGATTTCCATCCCAGGAAGTAGCTTTAAAGGGAGCTCGTGGAGGAGGAAATCAACAGTGATTTCTTGAGGTTTATTGAGGTGATTTGCTTCTGCAAATCAGGGTCTTCAACCACGATTCAAGCAATCAAACAAGCGAGCATTCAACAGAGTTTTGTGTAAAGTTTTCTTTGCATCTCTTATTGTATTTCATATTGTATTTGCTTGTTGTATTTAGTTTATTGTTGTAAACTATTGTACGAGGTTTTTTTACCTCCGGATTGTTCCGAGAAGGAGTGTTTATTAGTGGTGTGTGATTGGCATCGCTAGGGCTCGTTTGAGCCCGATCCGTGGAGTAGGAACCTTGAGGTTCCGAACCACGTTACATCTTTGTCTTGTGATTGTGTATTCATATTTGTCTTTATATTGTACTTCTATATTCCGCTGCGTACTAACGATTGTGTAGAGACAAATGCGAATGATTTCCATCAACATACTAGCACGATGCTATTCACCCCCTCTAGCGGTCAACATTTTCTCTACAATTGGTATCAGTGCCTGGGGCTCTTCTACGGACTAACCGCCGAGGGCAAAATACACTAGAGGGAAGATGGAATTCCAAGACAAGCTTGGATGGGACATCAACACTCCACCACCATATGACCGAGAATATTTTCCGACGTCGAGGGCTAGAATGGAAAATTTCTTGATGATGGACATAGAGAATTGGTTCATCATCATGGAAGGCTTTGAACCTCCTATGGACAAGAAGGGAGAAGTCCTCAAGTTAAAAAGGTGGACCTAAGAGCAACACCTAAAATTCAAGACCGAAGTCAAAGTAACAAAGCTTTTAGAAGATTTGATATCTAATGACATTTTGTCAAGCTTAGGTGAATTTCAAGATGCCAAAGGGCTATGGGACAATTGGCCAAGTTCCATGAGAAGCCTCACTTGGCACAAGTAGAAGAAGAAGAATGTTCATCGACTCAAGAAGAGGAGGAAGCCGAGGAAGAACCATCATCATCCTCACAGGCAAGTGAGGATTCAGAAGTTGAGATGGAGTCAACTTCCGGATCGGTAGAAGAAGAAGTGGAAGAAGCCTCCGCCTCTAGGATTGAGGGGGAGGAGAGAATTCCCACACCGGAGCAAGAAGAAGAATCTTCAACATCCGGTCAAGATGAAGAAGCTCTCACTTTGGCCACCACCATTGACCTAGTTAACTCAAACACTTCAATTTCAAATAAAAATTATATTATGTGTTTTGAGTGTAGGGAACATGGGCACTATAAGAGCAAGTGCCCTAGGAAAGTCAAGAAAAGTCAACCAGCATCGAAATCTCAAGAAAAGACCAAGGATGTCGGAGTCACCATTCCTAAGAACAAGGATCATGTGGAATGCTTCAAGTGTCACCAAAGAGGGCACTACCGAAGTCAATGCCCTAAGGGAAAGAAGAGAGGTCAAGAAGGAGCATCGAATGTAGGGGGAGCATTTAAGGCAAACCCTAAGGTACATTTAAACAATGTTCATTCTTTAAGTAATAAGAACAAGAATGCTAGAAGTGATTTCTCTATGGTTTATAAAGAGCATGCTAAGAATAATAAATTTTATTTCTTAGAGGCTAAGACCTATAAGTTTAAAAATAAGGAGAAATTTGTGACTAATGTCCCTAGAAATACATTACCTAAGGAATCTATTAGGAAAATAGAAGATCACCTAGGCATCAACCCTAAATGGACTAGGCATATGCCTAGGAAAAACAATGTCCAAAGAATAGATGAAAAATAAAAAATTTGACAATTAGAATTAGAAAATCAAGCTTTGAAGTCAATGCTTGAGAAACTTGAAAAGACCCTTGCAAAGATGCAAAATTCAATTAAAGGGTCAAATGGTCAAAGCCTAGGGTCTAAAAGTCAAAGTCAAAGACCTAGGAAATTGTTGGTGCAGTGAGGCACCGAAATCGAACCTGTGTTTTGATTATAGCAAAGACACAAAAGTTAAGTCTATTTTGTTTTCTCACGAGCTGAATCGAGTGTGCAGAAGATTGATATAGCTGGAGCTGAAGGCTAGCGACACCCGGAGGAAGCCGCGGTGGTCGGGCGATACTCGAGTTACTTCGGAGGGAGCCGAAGGAATCGAGTGGAAGGCCGGAAGCAAAAGCGACACGTAAGTATCGAGGTAAGCTCGTGTGTGCGAGAGTAAGTAAGGTTGTATCCTCTTTACGGGGATGATCTTAAGCGTAGATCCGACCAAAGACATCTTATAGATGGTCTAGGTCGAGATCAGATGGTCGACGACCATCGAAATTATGTTTTTATTGAGCTAACTTTGACTTGCAGCAAGCATCGATCATTGCCGGCTTGGAGGACTCACCGCTGTATCGCCGATCGCCGAAGGTTATCAATCGATCGATCTTGCCATCGATCGATCGATGATGGCCATCACCGATCGATGGTCAATGATCAGATTCGAGGAGTCAAGGCTTATCACTCCACCTCGAAGCGGTTTGGTGTCCATTTGTGATTGGTTGAAGCCCCACTCGAAAAGGGGCTCAAAGGCTATAAAAGGAGGGCCAAACCTAGGGTTTCATCAACAATTCTAAGTGCTCAAAAGCCTCCGTTACGCTGCAACTCTACGACAACGAAGTCCTTCCATTCCGACGTCTAGGTTTAACTTTCTTTATTATTGTACGTCGGTCTTAGTTTTTGTTATCAGTTTGTCATTTATATTTCCGGAGCTTTTATCGTATACGAGGAGAGGGGGAGTGTACCTCTACCTCAAGTTTTTGTGGTTTCTTCTTGTATCGATTAACTCCTACCTCTAACGAGGAGAAGTTCCTTTAGTGCTTTTGCCCTCCGTATGTGGTCAAGAACCACTAGGGCCTTGGAGTAGTAGCCTTCGGCTACGAACCAAGTAAGTCTCTTGTGTCTATTGTCTCCTTTACTTTTTGTTTTGCTTATCTTTCCGCTGCATATAAGTTTTCTTTTAAAACGAGTTCGTACGAGAAAAATTTTCTTTCGCTATTCACCCCCCCCCCTCTAGCGAACCGCATTGATCCAACAGAAACAAGAACCATCCAAGGGCAAGACTAAGACCAAAAAGACCTACCACAATGTTCCATTTGATTATGGAACTCAAATTAGGTCTAGGAAAGCCAAGGTCAATAGGGAAGTCATCCCTAAGGTTGACCAAGGTAGGTGCTTAGTGGCCAAGGTTTCCATGAAACCTAGGAAGACCACTAAGAAGATTACTAGGGAGGCAATCCCTAAGGTTAACCATGATAGGACCCAAATGACCAAGGCTTCTAAGCCTAGGAGGGTCATTAGGAAGGTATCTAGGGAGGTTATCCCTAAGGAATACCTAATTAACCCTAGGAGCTCAAATAGGTTTTGGGTTCCTAAGAGCGTGATTGATTCACACTAGATGGGTTTAGGTGTGCCAACTTTAAATGGATGGGTAGTTAACCTAACCATGGTAAGGGTAGCACCTTAGGTGATTTTCAAGGTTATGTGATACCTTAGAAATAAGTTTGAATTTTAATCCTAAAGGATTTTAGGATGTGCCAATAAGCCTTGAGAATTGTGAAAAATTGATTAAACTTGGCACATGTAGAATTAGAGGTATTGGTGTGCAATTTGGGGTTTTGGCACACTTTGGGAATTAGTGTATCAAGAAAATTGTCTTAAGGCTTAGAAATTATATTTAAGATTGATACTCAAGTACTATACATCTTGATGTCTCATACTTACCATGTTTCATGTGTTTTACCATATGTTTGCATGGAAGGGATGTTTATGGTGTATTGCATCTCACAAAATAGATCATTCACCTTGATTGTGTATTTCAACACTTAGAAAGGGTGAGATGCTAGGATTTGAAACTATTGGATGTTAATGCTTGTGAAAATGAAATAAAATACCAAAATACATTAACAAATACATGAACATAGGCAAAACACTAATATATTCGATATACATGAATAAACATGGTAAAATGAAACAAATTGAGTGAAGAAATCGAAATTCACTTAATTTTAGAACTGAAAATCAAATATCAGTCGACTGTTAACACTGTAGCACGACACTGCGAGCCCAGCATTCGAGTGTTGCTTCTAGGACTCGACTGATTTGTACATCAGTTGACTGGATGTCTTAATCAGTCGAATGATGGTACTGTTCATCGGGGCAGAAGAGCCAACAGTCGAGTGTTGATCACATAAGTCGACTGATGTTACTGTAGCTCGTCACAGAACATTCGGCAGTTGAGTGCCAAGCTAGAGCAGTCAACTGCTGGTTCGGTGAACCGTTTACTAACCCACTATCAGTCGACTGATGTCACACATCAGTCGACTGACGTAGCGATTTTATAACGTCGAACCGCTAGGGTTCGGCATCTTCACACCTTCTTCACGTGACTCTTCTTCTCCGATCGCCTCTAAACTTCTCCGACCAGCCTTCCCGCATCCACGCCAGCGACTAAAAGCCCTAGGTTTGGAAGCTATCTCTTCCATTCATGTTTTTGATCTCTCTATAGCTCAAATGGCATCTCACAGCCTTTATTCTTCCTCCGGCGCTAGGGTTCCGGCGAGATTCTCCTTCCGACGATCTTCCAGCATTCTCTTCTGCAAATAGGTTGTCCAGTTAAGCCCTCACAATCATCAGTTTGGTAATGGCACCAAAGTATATCTCTATACCCTTTAAACCCTAATTTTTTTACACCACATTTTGATCTAATCATAGTATTTGTGTCATTACATTGCATTGCATTGCATTCATCATATAATCATGTAGAAGACCACATAGGAATGACCCAAATGAGGGTGGATCACGTTTGTACCAACTGATGGTGGTTAGGTACATCGATGATCAATTTTTTAGACACTACTATGGCGATGTCATTGAGATCTTGCTGCATTATCAGCTGATGAAGATCGCCCTATGCAAACATGCTATTAATGATGATCTCCTCAAGGAATTTTACCAAAACTTGAAGAAGGTAGACGATGGCCCTACCTACACCACTCGCGTTGAAAAATGCGGCCTAGAGTTCACTCCTGTGATCTTGCAGGAGTTCCTGGAGTGTAGGGCATCGGATGATACCTTCATCTTTTATCCTACTTTTGATGCACCTCTTCCTGCTCCTTTTGACCACATTTCATTAGATTTCATTCATGAGCACTTCTTCCACCATCCTCACCCACCAGCTCAGAACCTCTTCCCTATCAGTGAGTTATCTGCACTTGACAATGTTCTTTACAAAGTCATTGTTGGGTACTTCCTTCCTATTGTGACTCGGGGTCTGGCCAAGATTCGACCTCCCCATCTTTTTCTCATGTATGTCATGTGCCATAGGTTAGACGTGAACATTGCATTAAACATGTTTCATTGCATTGTCCATTTCATATCCCCTGTACAAGGGAAAGTTCATATGCCTTTTGGACATATTATCACTGCATGGTTAGAGCCCATCGACATTAACATATCCAAGGGATCGTTGAGGGTGCTTTCCGAAGAATACGACTGCATTTTAGTGCGTAACTTCACATTGGCTAGGCTACGGACTGGAGATGGATAGATGGAGCTAATACCTCGGCCTCAGCCCATGACACATGGGGAGCCACCTCTAGTGCCTGGAGATCCTGCAGGACAGTGTGAGGGGCCCGATGCTGTGATGAGGATGACCATATGCCAGCAGATGCACCAGCA
Organism: Wurfbainia villosa; assembly: GCA_025175895.1. NCBI lineage: Eukaryota > Viridiplantae > Streptophyta > Magnoliopsida > Zingiberales > Zingiberaceae > Wurfbainia > Wurfbainia villosa. Next base: position 44,204,509 of record CM046003.1, read on the forward strand.
GTAGGTCTTTTAGATCGTGTTGCATAGCTGGAGGTCAGATTTGAGGACTACCAACAGTCTGTTGACTCATGACTGATGGAGATCATATCTGGGCAGTCCTCCATGAGTCAGCAGCTTAGTCAGATGGAGGAGTGCTAGAGCCGGATGGAGCAGTGCCAGATTGATATGTACGAGATGATGAGGACCTGGATGCTGAGCCAGCAGCCTCCTCCGCCTCCACCATCTGCTGGGTATGACAACTAGAGGATGTTTAGGGATTCTGTTTTTAGTTTCTTAGTGAGGTTGAGAGTTTCAAACTTCTATTTTGCTTGTAAAAACTAAAGTTATATTTGAATGAAATATTTTGTTTATAAAAAATTATGTGTTTTTTTTTTGATTATGTGTGTGTTAATGTGTTTATATATACAAATTTATCATGTCATGACATCAAATTCTATTTTATCATATGACATATCATGATATTCTTTAGAATTATTTTCTATGTTATATTTGGAACCTATTCATATGTCATGACATCATGATCATTGGTTATGCTTATTTATGATTATCATTTATGTCATGATCATTCATGCATTAATTAAAATTGAGTTCAGGATTATGGCATGATTTAGAGTCTCATCTATAAGGGAGTCAAATAGAGTTGCCTAGAAAATGCATGAGGCTATAATAACCCTAATCCCACATATCACAATTACTTTGATTTATGTGTGCTTAATACATCTTAGATACATGTGAGATGTTAGGAAAATAAGTTAAGTTCAAGGTGCAAACGTAGTGCATCTAGATGAACTTAAACTTATCTCAATTATCAATATGAATCATGGGGAAAGCTAATGTATAAGTCATGTACATCTAGCTAATAGTCCATGGTTCAAAATAGGTTTTCAAAAATATTTTAAAATCACTTTAGAAAACCTTAGTGAAATCTATCTTTTGATAGCAATCACCATTAAAGAAGTACAAAGTAGATCAAAAATATTAAAGTTTTAATGGTTTTTGAACTTTGTATCAATCTCTTATTTTAATGGGTAAAATATTTTTCTAATATTTTTCACCAATTGTATGTGTTACAAGTATTATACATATGAAATTTCATGATTCTTCAAGCTATGTATAATTACTTATGATTTTTCAAAATCTCATTTTGATAATCAAAATCGAGACTTCGCTTATCGATTGTCACCGCTTGCTTGATTGATTGGGCAAAGAATCGCCTGTGGCAATCGCTCGCGAAATCGCCTAGCAGAAAACCTCCTGGCGCCGGCGCATGGCGTAATCGCTCGCGGAAATCGACGGGCGGAAGTGCCGGCGCAGCTTATCACGACTACTTGGTGCTAGTCAATCGATCGACTACTAGCCGATCGATTTTCGAAGGACTCGATCGCTTTATCGATTTCGGGTAAAACAAGGATGTTTAACCCCATTTCAGCTATGGTAAGGTTTCCTAACCACTCCTAACCCTAGGATATGCTTTGGGAAGCATTAGAAAGGGTAAAAATCCATTGGATATGGATTAGGAGAGTTATTTAGGGTTTGTATCAATTTTAAGGTGAGGAAAAGTTCAATGTTGAACTTTAGGCCTTAATTTTAATGGTTTAAAGTTTCTATTGGCTTAGGGACTTCCCAAGGACATTGTTGGTGCAATGGTCAAGGGGGAGCAAGCCTTTAGGGAAGGTATCCATCAAGGGATGATGGATGGTATTTTTCCTCATGAGAGGGAAAATGGGATTTTGAGATACCCAATTTGGAAATTGGGAGAGTGTATAGGATTGCGTCTCTTGAGTGATATGAGACTTATCACTAGGAAGATGGTAGGCATCCTAGATATTTTTGGACCAAGGGGGAGATTGTAAGATCTCATTAGGACATGAGATGTTGACCTCCTTGGAGAGATAACTTTTTTGATGTTAGTCAAAAAGGGGGAGAATGTTTTGGGGAGAATGGTATGGAGAGTGTTATCAATTGTCAATTCGGAGAATTGGGGAGAATGTTTGGGATTATCAATTTGGGATAATTGGTAAGAAGAATTGAGTTAGTGTTCTAACTCAAAGGTATGTGTTTTTGTCAAACATCAAAAAGGGGGAGATTATTGGTGCAATCGGCCCAGGTCACGATTGACTGGACTCGAGTTTGACTCGAGCGATGTTTTGATGTTTGACATTGATGTTTGACATTGATGTCTGATAATGTTTTGGGGAGATTGTTGATACAATCGACCTGGGTCATGATTGACCAGACTCGAGTTTGACTCGAGGTGATTTTGATGGTTGACTGAAGTTGACCATATCATGGAAAGTCCAAGTCTTGAGTACTTGGTATGTAAAGTCCAAGCATGGGTCTTGACAAGGAAAAGTCCAAGCATGGGTCTTGGCATGGAAAGTCCAACATGGGTTGGCAAGGGAAAGTCCAAGCTTGAGTCTTGGCATTTGTGAAAGTCCAAGGGGTTTGATATTGGCAGCGTAAAGTCCAAGAGGGAGTCTTGGCAGCATAAGTCCAATGGTTGGCGGCGTAAAGTCCAAGCGGAATCTTGGTAGCGTAAGTCCAATGTGCCTTGGCGGTGTAGACACCATTAGCATGACATAGCCGATGGAAGCACCTGAAGGCTAGCGTATGGATGAACAAGTCATGGATGACTTGAAGGGATCCGATAGGCGTGAGGCTGACGGAGGTGGCTATAAGGCTTAGGTCTAGGCTAAGGGTGGTCTAGCAAGTATAGGGGCACCATACTTGGGTTAAAAACTCATGTTTGAGGTGTGTCAGTCAACTGGTGTCATATGGCGATTGACTGGTGTAAGTCAACTAGGGTTTGACTGTGGGAAGTGTCAGAATGATCGCCGAGGTGGGCGCGATCGTTATTCGAGTACCAATCGATCGGTGATCACCAATCCGTGCTCGAGAATTTGGGCACAGAATGGAGTCGAGACTCGACTGCGGGGTTAGCAGTCGAGTGAAGGCTCCATCAATCGACTGATGGACATGATCAGTCGACTGATGTCATATCCGTTGGATTTTTCCAGCGTGGATTACACCGTTATCTCACAGCAATAGTGTCATCAGTCGACTGATAGTCCCGAGCAGTCGACTGATAGACGATTTCCAGCCCAGGCAGCAGCTTTAAATGGAGCTCGTGGAGGAGGAAATCAACAGCGATTTCTTGAGCTTTGTTGAGGCGATTTGCTGCTGTAAATTAGGGTCTTCAACCACGATTCAAGCAATCAAACAAGCGAGCATTCAAAAGAGTTTTGTGTAAAGTTTTCTTTGCATCTCTTGTTGTATTTCATACTCTATTTTCTTGTTGTATTTAGTTTATTGTTGTAAACTATTGTACGAGGTTTCTCCACCTCCGGATTGTTCCGATAAGGAGTGTTTATTAGTGGTGTGTGATTGACATCGCTAGGGCTCATTTGAGCCCGATCCATGGAGTAAGAACCTTGAGGTTCTGAACCACGTTACATCTTTATCTTGTGATTGTCTATTCGTATTTGTCTTTATATTTTACTTCTATATTCTGCTGCGTACTAACGATTGTGTAGAGATAAACACGAACGATTTCCATCAACGTACTAGCACGACGCTATTCACCCCCCCCCCCTCTAGCAATCAACATTTCCTCTACAGATGTATGTCAAAAAGGGAGAGAATATACCAATTGGGGTAGTTGGAATACTCACAAGATGTGAGAATTGCCAATTGGGGATAATTGGTATACTTGAGTTAGGTCACCTAACTCAAAGGTTTTTGTGGTTTTGTCAAACATCAAAAAGGGGGAGAATATTGGTGTAATCGGCCTAGGTCACGATTGACCGGACTCGAGTTTGACTTGAGCATTATTTTGATGTTAGATAAAACACATGGCATGTGAATGTCATGGGAAGACCAAGTGTGTAGCCTTGGCCACATAAGTCCAAGTGTGTAGCCTTAGTAGTGAAAGTCCAAGCATGGGGCTTGGCATTGGGAAGTCCAACATGGAGTTGGCAAGGGAAGTGCAAGTGAGTAGCCTTGATCACGTAAGTCCAAGTGTATAGCTTTGGCGGTGAAAGTCCAAGCATGGGGCTTGGCATTGAAAGTCCAACATGGAGTTGGCAAGGGAAGACCAAGTGTGTAGCCTTGGCCACGTAAGTCTAAGTGTGTAGCCTTGGCGGTGAAAGTCCAAGTTATGGGTACTTGGCATTTGGGAAGTCCAAGTGGTGGTTTGGCAGCTTAAGGCTAAGCGGTAGTCTTGGGAGCGTAAGTTCATATGTATCTTGAAGGTGTAGACACCAAGAGCAAGACAATAGCTGAAGGAAGCACTTGGAGTCTAACGTATGGATGAACAAATCATGGATGACTTGGAGGAATCTGTGCATAGATGAACAAGTCATGGATGACTTAGAGGGATCCGATAGGCACGAGGCTAGTAGTAGTGGCTAGAAGGCTTAGGTCTAGTCTAAGGGTGTCTAGCAAGTATGAGAGCATCATACTTGGGTTAAACCTCATGAATGAGGTGAACTTGGCCAAGTGACTGAGGTCAAGTGTCGAATGCTCAAACATATAGTTTTAGATTTTAATCGACGGTCAGATGCTAAAATAACTTGATGTTTGAGGTTTTACCTGACGTTAGTCGACTGGTCCGAGTCGACTGCTGGTCAACTAGGATTTGTGGCCTAATAGTCGACTGCTAAGGGTTGACAGTCAACTGCTCCACCATCAGTCGATTGCCAAGGGATGATAGTCGATTGCTATAGGATGAAACGACCACAAAAGCGAGGCAGCTCGACCAGGGGCTCGACTGACCTTGCATCAGTCGACTGCTAGGGTTTGGAAGTCGACTGATGGAGTATCTGTTGGACTTGTCCAGTGTGGATCGAGTCGTTGTGAGACAACAGCTACAAGAGCAGCCGACTGATGGTCATGAGCAGTCGACTGTTAGGCGCAGAATCAACCCGAGGCAAGCATAAAAGAAGGAGCTTGGGGAGGATTTTCATAGCGATATTTGGGGATATTTTGAAGGGGAATTGCTACTACATTCCATACCTTCAAGAGCAAATCAAAACAAACAACAAGAAAGCATTCAAAGCAAAGTGTTGTAAAGTATTTCTTTACTTGTATTTCTTATTGTCTTTGTTCTTGCTTGTATCTTGTATATTACTATTGTAATTGTTTGTACGAGGTTTCTCCACCTCCAACGTGTTTCGAGAAGGAGTTTTAGTAGTGGTGTGTTCATCACTAGAGCTTGTTGAGCTCACCCTGTGGAGTAGGAACCCTATGATTTCGAACCAAGTATATCACGTGTCGTGTGATTGTGCTTCTGTATTCGTTTTCATTACTATTATTTCCGCTGTGTATTAACGAGTATTGTAGATAAGCATGTGACGAACGAAAGATTTCCATCAAACACGCAAAAGGCTATTTAACCCCCCTTCTAGCCGGGGCACGATTCTCCAACACTGTGCACTTGTGGGCATTGAGTACGAGCGCACGCTTCAAGTCCTTGGCGATCTCGATAGGAGATTTAGGGTCGTGCTCGTGTGCATTAAGTTTTTGGTGCCATTGCTAGGGACTGTAGATTCGATAATGGATCGAAAGTGAATAGTTTGGATCATATATAGTTTAGATTTTCTTTTACTTTATTTCAATTTTAGAATTTTTGTTATTCTTTCTAGTTTAGATTTATTTCACTAGTTGTATTTCATTTCAATTAAGTTTTAAGTTTTCTTTAGTTAGTTCATTATTTTTAGTTTACTTAATTTTTTATCCGTAAGTAGTATAGATACTCCTATTTGGCTGCGGTATTTACCGTATACACAAGCGCACAAGATCGAAAAATTTGCTACTAATCGACCTAAAGATAGACCAAACTTATCATCAAAGAAGAGTCGGACAGAGAGGGATGGAGGAACACGGACTCCTCTAGCAAACATAGGCAAACGTCCCTTGCGGGATTATGCAACTTTGAGTGCTCAAGGCCACAGACCTAGCATTGTTAGACCATCAATTATTGTAAATAACTTTGAACTTAAGCCTGCATTTATACATATGGTTCAGCAGAGTCAATTTTGAGGAGCTACGGTAGAAGACCCTAACCGACACCTGGAGACATTTTTAGAAATTTGTTCCACATTTAAATTCAATGGAGTACCTACATACGCGATCTGTTTGAGCCTATTCCCATTTTCACTATGGGCAAGGTGAAGATATGGCTACACTCATTGCCGTCAGAAAATATCACAACGTGGGAGCAATGTGAGCAACAATTTTTGAACAAATTATTCCCACCAAGTAAACTAGCTCACATGCGCCACCTAATCGCAAGCTTTCACCAAAAGAAAGGAGAATCCTTATTTGAAGCCTGGGATCGATACAAGGGTTTACTTCATCAGTGCCCTCACCATGGGCTTGAGAGGTGGCTCTTGATTCATATATTCTACAATGGAATCACATACGCCACAAAGGTTTCCCTGGATTCTACTGTAGGAGGGGCATTAATGAATAAAACTATCGAGGAAGCAAAAGAACTTATTGAGGAGGTGGCTCAAAACCACCATCAGTGGGCTTCCGAACGTAGTCATCCAGCACCTACAACCGAAAGATATGTTGTTAACTCCATCGATCATCTTGTAGCGAGGATGAATATACTGAGCAGGCGATTTGACTCCCTAACCCCTGCTTCTGTATATGTAGATAATTCCTCTAGTGATGGAGTAATAGGATATCAGGGAGACTACTATTATGGAGGATAGAACATCTATGAAGAGCAAGTTGAGCATGTCAATGTCGTGGGTGATCATAATCAAAGGCCCAACAATCCATATTCTAGCATGTACAATCTCAGATGGAGGAACCACCCTAAATTTCCATACAAAAATAATTCATGAAATTTCCAATAGTTGGGTATGGACAACAGAGTAGTGGGCAACAACAATAGTCGAAATTTCGGCTTGAGCAGTTGATGGAGGGATTTATTCAAACTCAACAGAAGACGAACACTGAATTCCAGCATCGACACTCACTGATAGAAGAGATGCTGAAGAAGTTGAAGTCATCTGTGAACGATCTTGCTAACTGATAGAAGACATTGGAAATTCAGATAGCGCAGATCACTAGTGGTTCTGCTAGAACCCCTCATGGATAGAATATGAAAAAAGGAGGTGATATGCCGGAATTGGATCCCTCCTCAAAGATGCAAGAATCTACTAGAGTTCCATTCCCACAACGGCTCACCAACACAAGGAGAGATGCTGAGTTTGGAAAGTTCCTAATCATGATGAAATCAATCTCAGTGGAAGTGCCAATTTTTGATGCGTTGCACGAGATGACTCAGTTCGCAAGGTTAATGAAGAACATCCTAGCACACTAGTGGAAGATAGAGGGTTCTAAAACAATGACCCTCACGAAGGAATCCATCGCCTATATCCAAAATGGAACCACGGAGAAATTAAAGGATCCAAGGAGTTTCTATATCCCGTGTCACATTCATTCCACCATTATTGACAAGGCATTTTGCGATTTGGGCACAAGTGTTAGCTTGATGTCTTATACCATGTGCAGGAAGTTGGGGCTCGGGAATTTAAAGTTGACCACTATGACTTTGCAACTTGTCGATCACACACAGCTGGGAATCCTAGAAGATGTCCTTGTCAGGGTTGGAAACTTTACATTGCCAACTGATTTTGTGGTTTTTGAAATAGAAGAGGATCCTAAAATTCCGATAATCCTAGGATGGCCATTTTTTGCCATAGCAGGCATGGTTATCAATGTGAAGAACCACAAGTTGACCCTGACAATGGGAGAAAACAGATTGGAATTCAAGCTCAACAGTACAAAAGGCTTAGCACCCACACACAACAAGCATGTTATTCTCGCAAGAGCGAAGACCCCAATTGAGCTTGTAGATTCCGATGTTGATGAGTGGAGGTTTACAGAACCACCAGAGCCAAGTTGAAACACAGGAGTATGGTCAAGCTAAAGACCCAAGTTTAAATTTATTTATTTTCTATTTTTACATTCATACATGCTATGTTTAGGCTTTAATTTTTGTCTATTATAATCATTATGTGTGTTTAGTTTATATAGAATTTGCCAGGAAAAAGAGGGAAAAATGTTTAGTACCTCAGAAGAAAGCATGAGTGGTAATGTGAATTTCACACAGTCGTGCCCAATGGGTAGAAGAGCACACAACAAGGCATGTGGAAAATCTCGGACCATGTGGTACTCTAGGAAATTTCCAAAGCCGCACATGATCGGATGCGTGAACTTCACACGGCTGTGCCTTTTTTGGGATTTTTTCTAAGCGACCATGATAGAGCCACACACGCCCAACCATGTCGTACCCCATTAAAAGGGTGAGAGCCATGCGTTTTGCTCTAAATCGGTTGTGTCTCTCAAATCTTCTACCCTAGCCGGCGCTTACCTTTTTTCTCCATCCTCCAAGGATGTTCTCCAACCTCCAAGAATCTCTCTAGAAGCAAGAATGAGGAGGACCAAACACACCGCAACAAGAGCTACCTCTTCAAGGCCGAGGTCGAGAAGAAGGGATGCTCAACAAGAACCGGAGGTAGTTAACACCCCTTTGGATATCATATTTAGAGATAATGCTCATAGAGATAGATTTAATATGCTTTCATCTTGAAAAATCACTACCACTTGATATTTAGATGTAGCTCTCTTAGAAACCCTAGGTCTTTTGGGGGATGTGTAATGGTTATTTGCCAAGGTAGGTTGGGAGGAGATCATGAGAGTTAGATGCCCGACCTATCCTAGGGTAGTTTTGGAATTCTTAAGTTTGGTGGATGCAGATATCTTGACGAGGGTAGATAGTCGAGAGAGCAAGATAACTTTTAGAATGTTTAACATAGAGCATGAGTGGACCCTCCATCAATGTAATCTTTATTTTGGTTTGCCTAGTGGGGGAGAGAGGAGAACATTGGATGAGTTTAATGCAAGATCATTTTGGTCTGATTTAATAGGATAAATCTCCTATGACCCATCTAGAGCCAAGGCATCATGACTCCAAAACCCGATCTTCCAATATATTCATCAGGGTATGGCGAGCACTATTTTTGGAAGAGGGGAGAGCAATGGAGTAGTGAGGATGAGAGAAATTCTATACTTGTAGAGTATGTTAGAGGGGAATAATACTATTGATGTGGAATCCCTTAACCAACCCTTGAGTAACATCTTGATTCTTTCTCCAAGTGACACCATACTAGAGCCTGCTCATAACCACCTTAACTCGGGAAGTGATTCACTCTGAACAACATACTTTCACTGGATGCCAGTACTTGAAATCATAGTCTTTGTGGGATTGATACATAATTTATTACTTGACGACAACTATACACTTGGCGTTGAGCACGAGCGCACGCTTCAAGTCCTTGGCAATCTCGATCGGAGATTTGGGGTCATGCTCGCGTGCATCAGCACTTGGCCTGTCTCCCAAGTCACCCCTTCCTCAACTCGGCCCTCTGTCTACTTCCTAAGTCATCTCTTCCCTAACTTGGCACTCCCAGCATTTATCCATATATATTATTGTAGTATCAATATAGTTTTCTCAATATCACTATTAAAGAATGCAATATTAATGTTCATTTGATGTAACTTCAAATCATAATGAACTATAAGTATAATGATTATCCTTATGGAGTCTTTCATTGATACAGGTGAGAAATTCTCCTCGTAATCAATTTTCTTCTTTTGAGCGAATTCCTTAACTACATGGTGTGCCTTATATTTTTTAGCATTGTCTAATGAATTCTATTTGATTTTAAATATTTGCATACAACTAACAGATTTCACTCCTTCAGATAACTTAATAATCTACTATATGCCATTGTCTACCATAGACTCATTTATTTCTTCATTGGTTCAATCCATCTTTCAAAGTTAGAGTACTATTTTACTTCAATCCTATGTCAAATTCATGCTCTTGGAGACAAACATAATCATGTGAAATCATAGGTCTCCTTTCCCTAGTAGATCGCCTTAGCAACATTTGTACTTAAAGTGCTTGAGAAACTTGCTCTACCACATGAGGGAATCCCTCAACTTGAGAAGATGATTCCTCCACTTGCATTTGAGAGGCAACAAAGGCATTATGATGTACTATTCCAACTGGATATGTAACACCAATAACATAGGATACGGATATGATACCATTATTGATTGCACTTGTAGTATTTGGAGTAGGATAGTCAATATTATCCTTTTCAGAAGGTATGTCTCTGAGTTTAGTGCTCCTAATGTCCTCAATAAACTTGACATTATCTGAGGGGTCATAAAACTTGAAACCTCTTGACTTTTTTGAATTCCCCATAATATGAAAGCTCATGGTTCTAAAATTTAGTTTCCTTTCATTAAGCATATATGGCCTAGGCTCAATCGGACAATCCTACACATGTAAATGTCTAATGCTAGGCTTCTTATCCATCCACAGTTTATATGAAATTTTACTCACTACTTTATTAGGTACTATATCGAGTAAATATGCTGCAATTTTGAGTGCTTCACCCTACAAGGACTCTGATAAAAAAGTGAATGACATCGTACTTCTTATCATGTCCTTTAGGGTTTGATTCCTTCTTTCCACTACACCATTCTGATAAGAACTACTTGACATAGTGTACTGAGCCATTGCCCCACATTCAGTAAGGTAATTTGTAAAGGGTCCTAAATGTAGTTCACCAGATTTACCATAATGACCATAATATTCACCTTCACAATTGGATTTGACAACTTTGATCTTCTTATCTAGCTAGTTGATTTTCAACTTCAACTTTGAAGATCTTAAATATATCCAAGAACTTTGACTTCTCAAGTAGAAGGTGCAAGTAACTATATTATGAGTAGTCATCAATGAAATTGATAAAATATATTTGACCATTCTCAGAAGCCTTAGAGAATGATCCATATATGTTTATATATATATCAGTTCTAAGATACTACTATAATGGTTGACACTTTTATTTCTTTTTTTAGTTGTTTTTCTTTTGACACACTCTATGTAGGTCTATCATATCAAGGGAATTGAGAATTCCTTGTAATATTAACCTTTCTAGACATTGTTTAAATATATATCCTAAACATCTATACCAGAGCATGGACAAATTCTCATTAGTTAAATTGTATTTCGTACCTATACTGTATATTATTTCATTGCCTATATGAGTTATGATATTTAACCTATATAGCTTATCAATTAGAGAACATGTATTAATAAGTATGCTATAAGACAAAAAAGAAAAAGAAAAAATAAAACAAGTACTCACATAAGTCAAATAGAATAAAACTTAAATATATGCAATTAAGTAGGGTCCTTTATGAGATACCAAGTATAACATTTCAATTAATTTTTAAATTAAATTGTAACTTGTTAGTAGTGATCTCTAATCCCAACTCAACATAATCATAATCAGGCACATAATGTTCCTTCCTTTAGGCTGATATATTATGTGCATGATTGATACATATTGTCAAATATGAACTAGGTTTGGTAATATCAATTATAACTGTAGTTCACTGTCACTTTAATCGGCCACATAATATGCCTTCCTTTAGGCCAACATATCATGCATATGATCGACAATAATATGTTTATAGTGAACCACTATAAATATATATCTGACCTAATAATGATTTTTCTTTGGATTAATCATTCTCAGCATGGATATACTTCCACTCACATAAAAATGCACTAAGTTTAGCTAATAGTTCTCACTTTGATAATAATATTAGTTTAATTTAATAATATATGTACTAATGGATACAAAAGAAATCCTAGGAAACTCAACTATACTATTGCAGTTGACTAATCATCAATAACAATAGACTAATACAATAACAGTCAATTGACATAGGGCATCAGTCGACTGATAAATCTACTATGCTCGATTTCATTCACTTCAGTAGACTGAACCCTAATATCAGTCGATTAATTCAAGTACTAGTCGATTAATTCCAATGATAGTTGAATGATGTATATCAGTCGAATGCTTCAATCGAATTAAAAATATTTTATGAATGAACTTATGAGCACCAGTAGAATAGAACCTAATAACAATCAACTGATACAATTAGTCGAATGCTCTAATCGATTAACAACCCTTCTGTATGCACCTTAGACTTATCAATCGATTGATACTTGATGACAGTCGACTGATAGTTAATCAATCAAGTGCCTCAGTTGAATTGAAGACATTCTATGCCCAAGTTCATGCATAATAATCAACTAACCTCAAATGGTAGTCGACTAGTTACTTTTGTCAAGTCCCGCAGTTGAACCGCAAACATTCTATTCACAATTTCACACACATCAATCGATTGGTCCTTATGAAGGTCGACTAATGAAAGTTAGTTGAGTGCTCCATTCGACTCTAAAATATTTTATACGCCATTATACAACCAACAGTCGACTGATAATCCACACTAGTCGACTGATGTTGATGTAGTTTAGTTTTTACACTACAATAAAAATGTTAAAAGACAACGGTTTTAGGATAAACCGTTGTGATTTTGATAAAAGATAACAGTTTTTAACAAAACCGTTGTCTTTGAGTGTCCATATAACACAAAAGACAATAATTTTATACTATCCGTTGTCATTTGAGTGCATTTTTTTAATCAACAATGCATTTTACAATGATTTTCCAAAACTATTATCTTTATGAACTTTTTGTTATCATAATAGTAGTTGGGACAACGGTGAAATGAACCGTTGTCAATGAGAATGTTTTTACAACGTTTACTATAGCAGTCAAAAACCGTTGTCGTTATAATAATAATACAACGATTATAAACCATTGTCAATGAAATTATAACGGTTGTCTTTTTCCCGCCTTTAAATTCGTATCATAAATTAGGACACATATGTGTCTTTTATTAGTAATCATAAAAAAATAAATAAATAAAAGGTCTTAACCCTAAGAAGCATACTTCCGAAATCACAACCCTTCATTTGAAAAATACTCCTCCGCCAGTGTGATCCCAAAGCCTCATGGCTACCACAGTCTAGCTTCACGGTGGGCAACCATTAGTCGAGCAATTTGTGTGTGGTGCAATGACCAAAGACCTCTGCCTTACACCCTCCCATTTCCTCTGTCAACCCCTCTTTCTCCTTTTTTATCAGGAACCCTACGACATCTTCCCGCAGCAAGAGGTTGAGCATCGCTTGGCAACACTCACGCATCATGTGACTTACCATAATCTTCTGAACGACGAGGAGGCCACAAGGAGATATCGAAGATGTGAAATATCCAAAAATAAAATAATAATAATAAATACTCCTGATTAATTAAGAAATTATGTTATGGAATTTATCAGGCATTTTTGTAAAAAAAAAAATCTGATTTTAAATGGAATTCATATGTTATGTTATGGGGATAAAATGGATAAGTTTTATAGGGCCAATTTAAGTTATCAATGAATGAGTGATTAATAATGTCGATTAACTTAGGTTTAATATCAAAACCTAAGTTCCTTATTTCCTCTCATTTCTCCCGACTCCTCGTTCCCGATTCCCTTTCTTCTCTCGATTTCTTCATCTCAAATCATGCGTGCCATATTTCTTCTCTTCCGTCGTCCTTTCTTCGTTCGATTCCGATTGAAGCCATCTCCTCCTCACCAGTTGCTTGTAAGTCAGCCGCCATCGCGAGCGACGACCTGATGTTGCCTTTCTGTCTCTTCATTGGGCATCACCAGCGCAGCTTACGGATCGCTGCTCCTCTACACGACTTGCGCTGTCCTTGATCGTCGCGGGGCCAACTACACCGCAAGTTCAATCTTCCATTGCTGCCGCCTCTTTCTTCCCCGTTGATTCACCTTCAGCTGTCATTTCTTCCTTTTCACCCAATCGTGCAGATTGGATCTGGCGCCCGTCTTCCGATTCGACAACAGCAAGCATCCGTCGACCATTGCTTCGGGCGTTCATCGCCAAGGATAAGGAGGAGCTCGACAAGGTAGAATTCCATTTCCATTAGAATTATGGTTCTAGAAACTAACAAGGTAGCACAGCAGCTATGTTGATGGTTTGATTTTGCAACTGTTTTTGACTTAAGAGTGTGCTATTTCTGGGTTACTTATGGTGATTTATTTTCAACAATATGGCAAATAGATTGATTAATTGACCGTTCAAAGATGAAAACTATTGCTGGGCCAAAAATTTGCCCTTCATTTATTCAGTGAAAGCCTAGTAACTTGCAATTTTTGCTCCCCATGTTATCTTCATCATTCATCTTTGTTATTATTGCTGCCCTCTCCTTCGTGATTTATGAAAAAGCCCAAACCTTGTTAACATTGGGATCTTCTTAAACTTTGGTTGAAATCCACCATTGATCATTGAACATAAGCTCCTACGATTCACTCTCCTCAAAGTACATATAACTTTATCTTAACCTTTATGTCATTTCTTATTTCCATTTCAGTGATAGTCATGGAAAAATGAATTTCAAAGCTGAGAGTTCTACGGTAAGAAATTTCATGTTGTTACCATAGTTAAATTATCACTAATGTTATTATTACTTCTTTTCCTAGTTTGTCACATTAACGGATTTAATTATATATATATGCTAAATGTATGAAGCCAGAAAAAACAGTTAAATCAATTGAATTTATCTTGGTCTTTCCATTCTCTGATTTTATTTTATTTTATTTAACATAATTTGGCATGCTAATTTTTTTAAAAAACTTTTTGATGAATTTTACCAGAACTTTGATAACAATTGGCCTATGTTTCATATGTCTCAAATAAGAAATTTTATTCTAATTTCAGTTTAGAAATATTAAATTCCTCATGCAGTGTAATTTTGTAAAATCTTGAAAACTTTATTGTTCTTTATGGTAGTTTTCATGGGTATGTTGAATTATTATTCCCATCGTATAGGTTTAATTTACCTTTCAACTCTCCAATTATAGTTTTTCTTTGACAAGTCTATCTTCAATAGTCACACAAGTAAATTAAGCTTGGCTTTGTTCGTCTTATGTCTTACAACAACTTGTGCATAATCTCTTTTCAGTTAACCTATGTAGCATCTCTTTTGAGCAGTTGCATTTGTTGGCTCATCCAAGTAGACTAATGGTGAAGATTTATCACCATTTAAAACCATTTGTTTCAGATTGCATTGGCTCTACATTTAATGCTAAGGGAGTGATGCAATGCCCAAATTGCCAAAAAGTTGAAGAAGGAAATTGGTTGTATGCAAATGGCTGTTGTCCAACACCAGACTTCATTAATGAATTGATTCATGATGCAGACCTCTACAATCATAGTCACATTGAAAGTGTATGCTACCAACTTGAATCACTGCGCTCTTTGATTTTGCATCTGTTTGTTGTGTAAACTCTGATAATGTATCAAATTTAGAAATTGAGCATTTTGAAATCTCATTATTTAAAAAGAACATTTTGATGGGCCCTTTTTACACAGTTTTTACGAGTGTAGTGGCTTCTCTTTTGTTCCATTTTCCCATTCTCTTTTTTTCTTTTTCAAATTTTTTGCTTTAGTAGTATTTTATTTTCAGTGTATTTCTTTCCAATCATATCATGTTTTCTCTGGTCACGTGTTCTTTTCATTTTATCTGTTTGTCCAGCCAATCGGAGGTCATTGGTGCCCCAGTCAGCGACTTGGCAAGAATTCCATCATTGTTTGAGTAAGTTCTGCATTTCATATGATCTTTATGTATAATGACAATTCCAATTTATTATGAGATAATCACTAGATCAATAGTGTTGTTTTATTGCTCTGACAATTAATAATCGCACTCGGTATCTTGGACTAAACTTGTTGGGGGCCTCAACAATTAATGTTTTTTCATCATTATATGTTGTTTATTTTTCTTACATTTGTTAAGTGTAAAGTTCTAGTTATTTAGCTAGGATTAGCCACAGATTGAACCTTTAAGCATGCTTAAACCTATTTGGTTTGTAAATTTTTTCTAAAAACTTTCTTTGTTCTTAGAATATGGAATTCGAAAGTTGAAAAAATAAAAATAAAACGGTTGTTGCCTCCTGTCAATGACACATTTGAATTTATTAAAGGGGAATGAGGTGATAAATATTTGTTTTTTTTTTAATTTTTGATGTCTTTATTTAATTTTCTTAAAACTACAGACTGAAAATAAATTATATCGGTTACTTTTCCCTTCGAGATGCACAGAAGCAAATACTTTTGATTGTTCAGTTATCATGTTCTATTTTATCTGGGTGTTATGCACATCATTACTTAATAATTCACCATCAACTTTAAGCTATGGTTTTCTCAACTATGCTAATGTTTACTTATTACATACCAAAAAAAAAGTCTTCATTAAAATCATTTATTCATGAAGTAAAATATCATGCTTTGTAGTTGGTATAAGATTTATATAGTCGACAGACAAATAATTATTTTCATATAGATAAAAATATAATGCTAAATCATTGATTTCCCCCTTCTACAGTAGTAAGGTTTGGCAAACATTTTATCCAGTAGTAAGGATGGATGGAGAATGCTGAGAAAATGGAGGAGGAAATAGACGACAAACAAAGAGAAAGTGTTGAAGCACCTAAAAAGCCTTCTGAAAATGGACAATTGACGCTTAATCCTTTGTTGATTATCACATAGTATTCAAAGTGTTCAATAGTTTACATTTTCACTCATTTATTCACATGTAGTTCGCAAAAATTATGATAGCTGCCAAGGAAATTAATGAAGTACGTTCGGAGTGGATTGAAGGCATACAAGAGCATATATTTGACGAATAGGAAATTTAGGTATCCATAAATCTTTTGATTAGATGTTGTAATCTATAAGTGTTTTGGTTATTCATAACTCTTTTGGTGTAGTACTGAGCATAAGATGTGTAGTTGTTTTACTACAAGTACTATTGTAATATATATTTTTAAGGGTAATCATTTAAAATGGGATGATATGAATTTGTACTTCATATTGCTACAAGTACACTTGTACATATGTTTTCTACAATTCTTTTTGAAGTTGTTATATGATGTATATTAAAAATACAATACTATAAATCGACAACGGTTTATTGTTCTCTAGTGTGTGTTGAGAAATGACAATGATTAACATAACAATACAAATGACAACGGTTATAATCCGTTGTCTTTTGTTTCGAAACACAACGGTGAAAAATCATTGTCTATGACCCAACAAATCCGTAGTAAATCGACGTGTTGAGAAAGATAGGGCATTCAAAGATAACGGTTATAACCTGTTGTAGTTTCACTAGAAATACAACGGTGAAAAATCATTGTCTACGATCCAAAAAAATCATGGTAAATCGACGCATTGAGAACGATAGGGCGCTCAAAGACAACGGTGAAAAATCGTTATCGATTTAAGAAAAAGACAACGGTTTTTAACCGTTGTCTTTGAGCGTCCTATCTTCCTCAATGTATCGATTTACCACAGTTTTTTTGGATCATAGACAATGATTTTCCACTGTTGTCTTTTAGAATTTTTGTTGTAGTGTTATGAATAAAATGTGATGGTTTCCATGAAAAATGGTGGTAGCTCCACCACAATTATTCGTGTTCTTCGTAAAAAAAATGTGAAAAACTCAAATCTGATGCATATCCTAGGATCTCTAACCCCTAGATTTGATGAACATAAGTGTTTAAACATGTTAGATTAAAATCTAATGCAAATTACATGCATCCGAATCAAAATCATCAAAAATCTCACATCTTAATGTTATACGATCAACGACACCTAACCTATAGCTCTGATACTAATTCATGGATTTCAATCTGTTAATGGATCGCACATTTGCACATAAATTTATAAAGAATATAAATGATTCAACTATATGAGGTCGACTATATGAATCTTTCTATGTCATTGGGTTATATCCCCTACCATATCATCATTTATATTTAAATAAATTTTATCTTATTTATGATTGCTGCTTTGGTCTTCCTCTTTGTAGTTCAATTTGCATATTTGTAATAGTTTCACGTTACCTAGCTAGAGCATTTATCGATCGTCTAAGTACATATCCATACTATCTTAAATGTGTCTCCCAAAATTTTTCCCTCAAATTTCGCTCTAATTTGCTCATTTCTTATTTTGTTCATCCTTATATGTCCACACATCCATCTTAACATTCTCATTTCTATAACTATCATCTTCTGTGCATGTTTTTGAGTTATAGTCTGACATTAAACTCCACATAACATAGCAGGTTTAACTATCATTTTATAGAACTTTTCTTTAAGTTTTAAATGTACTTTACGATAACAAAAAACACCGGATTTTCTCCTCCATTTTAACTATTCTACTTATATTATATATAAGACATTTCCCTCAATCCCTCTATTCTTTTATAAAAATGATTCTAAATACTGAAAATTCTCGATTACAAATAATCCATTTTCTCTTATCTTAACAATTTTCTCATTGTGTTTAAAATTGATAAATTTAAATTTCATATATTCTATCTTTACTGTACTAAGTTTAAAATCTTTTACTTCGATTGTTTTCCTCCAAGATTCAACTTAGTATTTACTCCTTCGTGTATCTCATCTATCAAAATAATATTTTCTATAAATAACATACATCATGGTACCATATCTTAGATGTGTCTAGTGAATTTATCCATGATTAATATAAAAAAATAGAAACTTAAATTTGATCCTTAATATAACCCTATCTTAATTTATAGAATATACTCCGGTTAATCTTCTTGACATTTTCACTCTTATCATTATTCTTATACATATCCTTAATTATTTCAATATGTACTACGCTAATACCATTCTTTTAAAAATATTTTCACATAATTTTTCTTTGAACTCTATCATAAATTTTTTCAAAATCAATAAATATTATATGTAAATCTTGCTTTTATTTTTGATATATAATTCTCAATTAGTTACCTAAGAAGATATATAGCTTCTATTGTCGACCTTTCTGACATAAATTCAAAATGATTTTTGATCATTATGGTCTCCTTCCTTAGTCTTGTAGGGGATCCTTGGAAGCTAGAGGGGGAGGGGGGGGGTGAATAGCTCCTTTTCGTTTCGTGATGGAATTCGTTGGCGTTCGTCTCTACAAAACTCGTTATGCACAGCAGAATATAGATAATAGCAATAACAAGAAACAAGACAAACACGAACACAAGAATATAATGTGGTTCGAAACCGAACGGTTCCTACTCCACGGATCGAGCTCTAAAGAGCTCTAGTGATGCACACGCAACCACTAATCACAAATACTCCTTCTCGACACAAGTCGGAGGCAGAGAAACCTCATACAAATGTTCTTACAACAATAAAAAATAGATACAAGCAATTACGATAAGGAAATACAATGCAAGTAAAGAAAACTACTTTTGGATGCTTAATCTTTGGTTGCTTGAATTGCACTTGGAGACCCTGATTTGCAGCAGCAAATTGCCCCAAAAGCCCTCAAGAAATGCTGGCTTTTTCCTCCTTCACGAGCTCCATTTAAAGCTTCAACCTGTGTTGGAAATCGTCGATCAGTCGACTGCTCAGGATCGTCAGTCGACTGATGCCACTGTTGTCGTGAGACAACGACAAGATCCACGCTGGAAAGATCCAACGGATCCATCATCAATTGACTGACCATGACCATCAATCTACTGATAGAGCCTCCACTCGACTGCTAACCCCAAAGATGAGTCGACTCCATTCGTGGCGAAAAGCGAGTACCACCGACCGATCACACGATCGATCGCTCGCTAATCGATCGACAACCCTCCTTTGGCAGTCGATTGCTAAGGCACTTCTCGCAGTCAAACCCTATTTGACTCACACCAGTCGACTGCCATATGACACCAGTCGACTGACACACCTCAAACATGAGATTTTAACCTCACCATGAGGTTTAACCCAAGTATGGTGCCCTCATTCTTACTAGACCACCTGTAGCCTAGACCTAAGCCTTCTAACCACCTCCGTCAGCCTCACGTCTCTCAGATCCCTCCAAGTCATCCATGACTTGTTCATCCATTGTGCTAGCCTTCAGGTGCTTCCATCGGCTATGTCATGCTAACGGTGTCTACACCACCAAGGTACATTGGACTTACGCTGCCAAGACTCCACTTGGACTTTACGTTGCCAACCATTGGACTTATGCTACCAAGACTCCCGCTTGGACTTTACGCCGCCAATATCAAACCCCTTAGACTTCTTAAATGCCAAGACTCAAGCTTGGACTTTCCCTTGCCAAGCCATGTTGGACTTTCCATGCCAAGACCCATGCTTGGACTTTTCCTTGCCAACCCATGTTGGACTTTCCATGCCAAGACCCATGCTTGGACTTTCCTAAATGCCAAGTGTCCCACTTGGACTTTCCATGCCAAGTACCCAAGACTTGGACTTTCCCATGACAATCACATTATCATATGTTTTTGTCGAACATCAAAACATCTCTCGAGTCAAGCTCGAGTCCTGGTCAATCGTGACTTGGGCCGATTGCACCAACAATCTCCTCCTTTTTGATGTTTGACAAAAACCAAACAAACCATTGAGTTAGACCATCTAACTCAAACTAATCATCCCTATCAATTTTCCCAATTGATGTAATTCTCCCAACAAGTTCTCCCCCTTTTTGACTAATATCAAAAAGGTTCTCCCCAAGGAGGTCAATGTCTCATGTCCCAATGAGATCTTACAATCTCCCCTTTGGTCCAAAAATACCTAGGATGTCTACCATCTTCCTAGTGATAAGTCCCATATCACTCAAGAGAGGCAATCCTATACACTCTCCCAATTTCCAAATTGGGTATCTCAAAATCCCATTTCCCCCCTCTTGAGGAAAAAATATCATCCATCATCCCATGATGGATACCTCTCATAAAGGCTTGCTCCCCCTTGACTATTGCACCAACAATGTCCTTGGGAAGTCCCTAAGCCAATAGGAACTCTAAACCATCAAAAATAAGGTTCATAGTTCAAACATGAACTTTCCCATCCTTAAATTTGATACAAACCCTAAACAACTCTCCTAATTCATATCCAATGGATTTTTACCCTTTATAATGCTTCTCAAAGCATATCCTAGGGTTAGGAGTGGTTAGGGACCTTTACCGTAACTGAACACGGGCTAAACATACCTTATTTTCTCAAAATCAGCTTGGTAGTCGACTTTATCAGTTATCAATCGACTGCCCTCTCCATCAGTCGACTGCCACTAAGGGCAGTCGACTGATAACTGAAATTTCCGAATTTCAGTTATCAGAAATGGATTTTAAAAATTCATAAATAATTATACGTATATCGAAAAATCACGAAAATTCGTACGTATAATACTTATGACTAATACAATGGGTGAAAAATGATAGAAAAATATTTTACCCATAAATATCGAATTTGATACAAAATTCAAAAGTGAAGAAAAACTTCTAAGTTTTGGCTCACTTTGTATCAACTTCATCAATGATGATTGCTATCAAAAGATAGACTTCACCAAGGTTTTCTAAATTGATTTTAAAATGTTTTTGAAAACCTATATTTGATCATATTCCTTGGGCTTAATGTACATGACTTGTACACAAGCTTTCCCAATGATCCACAATTACGATAAGATGAGTTTTAGTTCATCTAGATACAAAAATTATGCACCTTGAACTTAACTTATATCCTAGCATCTCACATGTATCTAGGGTGTATAAATACACATACATATCAATGTGATGTGAGATGTGGATTTTGTTCATCCTAAACTAGGGTTTCATGCATTTTTCTAAGCCAATCGTACTTGATTCCCTTATAAATGGGACTCTAAGTCATGTCAAAGTCCTTAATTCAATTTTAATCAATTTAAATGCATGAAATGATCATGACATAGGTGATAGAATAATTAAGCATGACCAATGATCATGATGTCATGACATATGATATAATCTAAAAACACATGACATTAATCCTTAATCCTAAACATGATCATGACACATAACATAATTAAAAATAAATATGATTTCATGGCATGTTATATGACAAACAAAGCATGACAAATAAAATATATAGGTATAATAATACCTAAATTTCAATATTAATTGTCATTTGATATAATAAAAATATTTTGTCATATTATCACTTTTCTCCCTAGTGTGCCAAAAATCCAAAATGACACACTATGACCTCTAATTCTAAATTGTGCCAATTTAATTGATTTTTCATAATTCCAAAAATGTATTGGCACATCCTAAAATCTTTTAGGATCAAAGATCAAACCTATTTCCAAGGTATTCATAACCTTGAAAATAACCTAAAGTGTCACCTTTACCATGGTTAGGTTAACTACTCTTCCATTTAAAGTTGACAGACCCTAGACCCATCTAGCGTGAATCGATCACGCTCTTAGGAACCCAAAACCTATTTGAGCTGCTAGGGTTTACTAGGTATTCCTTAGGGATAACCTCCCTAAATACCTTCCTAATAACCCTTCTAGGCTTGTTAGCCTTGGTCATTGTGGTCTTACCTAGGTTAACTCTAGGGGTAACTCCCCTTGCAACATTCTTAGTGGCCACCCTAGGTTTCCTTGAAACCCTAACCACTAGGCACATACCTTGGTCACTTTTAGGGATAACTTCCCTAGTAACCTTGGTCTTCTTAGACCTAGTTTGTATTCCATAATCAAATGGAACACTATAATAAGCTACCTTAGGCTTAGGTTTGTGACCCAAACCTTTTTCGTCCTTGGTTGACTTTTGTTTCTTAGGTCCTAGGTGTTGACGTTGAGATCTAGACCCTAGACTTTGACTATTTGATCCTTTAATTGAATTTTGCATCTTTGCAAGGGTCTTTTCAAGTTTCTCAAGCCTTGACCTCAAGGCTTGATTTTCAACCTTTAATTGTCCAATTTTAGAATTTTGGTTTGATCTTTGGGCATTGTCCTTTCTAGGCATATGCCTAATCCATTTAGGATTAAAACCTAGATGATCCTCAATTTTCCGGTAAAATATTTTTAGGGACATTAGTCTCAAATTTCTCCTTATTCCTAAGGTTTACACTCTTAGTACCTAGACAAAAATATTTGTTATTTCTAATGGCATGCTCCTTATTTCAACAACAAAATTGTTTAAATGACTTCTAGCATGTTTCTTGACCTTAAAATTTGAATGTGCATTAATGAAATATACCTTAGGGTTAGCTTTAGAAGCTCCCCCTACTTGTGATGCTCCTTCTTGCCCCTTCTTCTTCCTCATAGGACATTTGACTCCTATAATCTCCTTCTTGGTGACACTTGAAGCACACCATGTGCTTCTTGCTCTTAATTGTCAGGGCTCCGGCTTCCTTTGACTTCTCTTAATTATTAGGTGTCGGTGGAGTCTTCTTAACTTTCTTTGGGCACTTACTCTTATAGTGCCCAAATTCCCTACACTCAAAACACATAATATTATTTTTATTTTGAATTGAGGTGTTTGAGTTACCTAAGTAAATGGAGGTCGGAATCGGATTTTGAGCTTCTTCATCTTGACCGGATGTTGAAGCTTCTTCTTGATGTTGCTCCGATGATCTAATCTCCTCCCCCTCAATCCTAGAGGTGGAGGTCTCCTTCGATTCTACTTCCTCTTCCTCCTTGGATGTTGACGGTCGCTCAACCTCCAAGTCCTCACTTCCTTGTGAGGATGATGCGTTTGCCTCTTCGGTCCCTTCCTCTTGGACCGGTGATGGACTTTCATAGAGCTTGGCCACTTGGCTCCATAGCTCCTTGGCATCTACATAATTACCTAACATACACAAGATATTGTTAGGTATTAAATCAATTAAAAACTTCATTCCTTATCATTTTTCTCGAAGGCTTGGACTTGCTCTTCGGTCCATCTCTTTTTCTTGAGGAACCCTCCCTTTGGTCATATTGGATAGCTATATCCCTCCATCAAAATGAACCATTCTTCAAAGTCCCTCATCATGATAAAATCTTCAATTCTTCTCTTCCATGAATTGAAGCCTTTTCGTCCATATAAGGTGTAAGGGACCGGTATGTTGATGTCCTAACCTAGTTGCTTTGTTCCTACTCCACGGATCGAGCTCTAAAGAGCTCTAGTGATGCACACGCAACCACTAATCACAAATACTCCTTCTCGACACAAGTCGGAGGCGGAGAAACCTCATACAAATGTTCTTACAATAATAAGAAATAGATACAAGTAATTACAATAAGGAAATACAATGCAAATAAAGAAAAATACTTTACAATTGCTCTTTTGGATGCTTGATCTTTGGTTGCTTGAATTGCACTTGGAGACCCTGATTTGCAGCAGCAAATCGCCCCAAAAGCCCTTAAGAAACGCTGACTTTTTCCTCCTTCACGAGCTCCATTTAAAGCTTCAACCTGTGCTGGAAATCACCTATCAGCCAACTGCTCGGGACCATCAGTCGACTGATGCCACTGTTGTCGTGAGACAATGGCTAGATCCACGCTGGAAAGATCCAACAGATCCATCATCAATCAACTGATCATGACCACAAGTCGACTGATAGAGCCTCCACTCGACTACTAACCCCAACAGTTGAGTCAGACTCCATTCTATGGTCAAAAAATTGAGCACCAGTCGACTGATCACATGATCAATGACCGCCGCCTAATCGACCGATCGCCTCCTTTGGTCAGCCATCGCAAAGCACTTCCCGTAGTCAAAACCTAGTTAACTCACACCAGTCGACTGACACACCTCAAACATGAGGTTTTAACCTCAACCATGAGGTTTAACCCAAGTATGGTACCCCCATACTTACTAGACCACCCGTAACCTAGACCTAAGCCTTCTAGCCACTTCCGTCAGCCTCACACCTCTCGAATCCCTCCAAGTCATCCATAACTTGTTCATCCATTGCGCTAGCCTTCAAGTGCTTCCATCGGCTATGTCATGCTAACGGTGTCTACACTGCCAAGGCACATTGGACTTACGCTGCCAAGACTCCGCTTGGACTTTACGCCGCCAACCATTGGACTTATGCTGCCAAGACTCCCGCTTGGACTTTACGCCGCCAATATCAAACCCCTTGGACTTATCAAATGCCAAGACTCAAGCTTGGACTTTCCCTTGCCAACCCATGTTGGACTTTCCATGCCAAAACTCATGCTTGGACTTTTCCTTGCCAACCCATGTTGGACTTTCCATGCCAAGACCCATGTTTGGACTTTCCCAAATGCCAAGTGTCCCACTTGGACTTTCCATGCCAAGTACCCAAGACTTGAACTTTCCCATGACAATCACATTGTCATATATTTTTGTCGAACATCAAAACATCTCTTGAGTCAAGCTCGAGTCCTGGTCAATCGTGACCTAGGCCGATTGCACAAACAAGTCTTTTTTATTACTATTTCCTAAAATTTTATGGTATAATTTATTAGTTTAATATCCCTATAATTTGTACAATTTTATATATCTTCTTAGTTTTTATATAAAAAAACTAGAGTACTTATCCTCTATTAATTAGATTTTTTTTCATTTCCAATATCAAGTTGATTAATTTTGTAAGTCATTTAATACTTTGTTTGCCTAGATACTTTCATACCTTTATCAAAATATCATTTGATCCAACTTTTTTTTTTTCATTTTGCATCTCATTTAAAGTATAATCTACTTCTAAAGTTTGAGTTCTATGCTAAAATTTTAAATTTTTTTACTCCTTTGATTTATTTAAATTACTTAAGTTAAATTGATCACTTAAATATTCATTAAAAAATTGATAAAAATATATCTTTCATTGCTCTTTTATTTTCTCATTGTCTAATAATACCTTATTGTATTCATCTTTGATACATCTTATTTTCGTAAAATATCTAATATTTTTCTCTCTAACTTTAACTATTCTATAAATATCTCTTCCTCTTTTTTGTTGTATTTAGTTGTTGATATAAGCAATCAAATGTTGTATTAGAATAAAGAAGGAGAATGATTTTTTACCCAACTATAAAAGAGGACGACGTGGGTTAAAAATGTCTCTTCCCCTTCTATGTTTGCATTTATTACTATAGTCTCTCACTCGCATGTCTTTCCAAGGTCCCATTTCCTTTCATGTTTTAGTTAATAGTATTCAGCATGCCTCTTAAAGAGTCAACTTCAAACACCCAACTACTCCTTGAGTCCAACTGAATGGGCTTTTAGCCTCGATTCGAAACTAACACTACCAACTTAGTCTACATTATCTCTGCCTCTCTTAGTTCCAAATTCTTCATCGCCTTTGAATACCAAATTGTATCCACTACAATCACGAAGCGATCTCATCGTTCTCCTGATCACTCAGTAGCTTTTGTCCCTCAGTCAACTAGAAGGCGAACTCCGTTTCTCGCTTAATCCCTTCATCCGAGAAATTTCTACCTACCTTTCCCTACCCCTAAACTACCCCCGTCTTTTGATCGAATTTTTCATGATCCTTTCCTACTTCAAACTACTTCCATTGTCTCTTTCTTCCATTGGAAGATTTCCAACTCAGGCATATTCTATTTTATAGCATGGTAAGAAATCTAATTCTTGATGGGATGTTCGTTCTCTCACTCCTTGGTCCTCCTTCCTTTCCTTTTGCTTACCCAACGAAGTGGCTACATACCCTTCCTCAATTTTCACTCAGGCTCTACAGAGAAAGAGAAGACTACAAACAGGTCATCTCCCTTCTCTCTGGTCAAGTGTTTCACTTGGGCAAACTCCTCCATGAAAGAACTATAGTCCGAGTGGGCCTAAGTCTATCCCCTCTAACCGGGTAGGTTCCACCATCATTTCTTGATTGAGTTAAATGTTGACCGTATATTAACCTAACATGTTTGTAGACGAGTCTACCATAATATTTTCCACCATGCTAAAATTTGTTAAGAAATGAAAAAGGGTGACCAATAAGGTAGTTGCACCTCCTGAAGAAGCCTCCACTGCCGATTCTTCTCCGC
The DNA here is from genome assembly GCA_025175895.1 of Wurfbainia villosa. Taxonomy (NCBI): domain Eukaryota; kingdom Viridiplantae; phylum Streptophyta; class Magnoliopsida; order Zingiberales; family Zingiberaceae; genus Wurfbainia; species Wurfbainia villosa. The sequence goes on from CM046003.1 coordinate 44,231,330, forward strand.
AAATAAGCTCCCACTCTAACTCTTCACTTCCCTGAAAAAACTAGCCAAACACTTGACCTGCTATTTCTTCTATAGGTATATGACATCAACATCGACATGGAGGGGACTTGTTGGGTGGATAACCCCACCACAAGTCCCACTACACCTTCGTCCGCTATGAAGGCCCCCCAAGCAGTCCCCACATGGACTACTGCAAAACCCGCATGACCTACCTCTACGAGAGTTTTGCAAGAGCTCCCTTCCTCTTTGGCTCCATCCTCCTCCATGCCTTGTGCCGAAAAATGATTCAAATGGCTCTCATGGGGGCCTCACCCTACTCCTACTTCACCTCCCAAGTCTCTAGCACCCAACTACGGTAGCCACACAATCTCCTTCACCCTATCAACCATCCTCTATTCCAGGAGATTGCTCCACTACTTCTCCTAACTGCTACGTCCACAGTGAGATGCCTCCTCCCACCATTGAACCCCTTAATGTTGCCTTGGTAGTCACCAATTGGGCACCGACCCTCATTCTCATTGCAATCAGGGTGGAGATCAACCGCTTCACTTCCCTACAATTAATTGATGGGTACTAGGGGACACCGAGCAAGCACACCTCTAGCAGTTGAGATGGCCATGTCTCTCAGACTACATCAGACAAGGGATGGCTCAGGTCGACTCTCTCTTCTTCACAAACTATTTAGTAAGTGTATAATGTAGACTTAATTTTCCTAACTTATGTTATCTTCCTTAACTATATGGTCTAGTGGACATTTGGGAAATCATAGAGTGGCTGCAAGAAGGACATGACTTATGGGTCACAAATCACATGAAGGTGGAATGCCTGGAGTCTAAAACATTCCTTTTGTTAGAGCAATTATCTATTGTCAACTCTCGAATGAAGGCCCTATAGCAAGAGAAAAGCATTCTCACTCGAGACCTAGAGGCAACCTACTTTCGAGAATGCGCAGCCATAGATGAGATATTAAGCTTGTTTTCCCAAGCCTATTTGGCAAAGGACAAAGTGAGCATAGTGAAGACAACCTTAAAGGATTCCCGAGAGAAACTAACAAACTCCCTTCTCCACTCAATGAGCTTAGAGAAAATTATTAGGGAATTGAGGGAGAAAATAGCCCAAGATAAAGCCGAGCTACCCAAGCAGAGAAAAGCTTAGGCCCAAGAGTGGGAAGCAATGCTCTGGGGCTCACTTGACCTTAACAAGCAATTGGGCGAGAAGATGTTCCAATCTCTCCAACTTAGTTTCGACAGCTACACTACTTAGTTTCAAGCAGTCGATTTTCTCCCACCTAGGAAGTTCCCCACATTCCTTAATTTGGTCAAGATTTTAGAGAGATTATTGAATGAGCTATTCACTTTTAAGCTTGAGTGAGAGCTTCATGGCCTCTTAAGAGCCAATGGCCCCAAAACCAATAATTAACATTAAGGCTTTCACTGAGCAGGTCATGACCTCTTAAGAGTTACCCTAATCTCAATCGATAAGACTACCATACTAAATGACACCTCTCCCATGGCTTAGCAAGGTATCATCCAGAAGGATCACAAGATACTAGGAAGATCTTCCACCCAAGTTCCCCTAATGTGTCCTTGATTTTTAACCTATGCAACAAATCCATATTGGTTACCTATGCTTGCTCATTATTCTAGCGATAGGCCATAGAAGTGAATACCTGCTCGATCTTTAGCTGTTGAAACCACTCTTGAATTTTGTTCCCTTGGAACTACTATCTGTAGGAACGTTGATGGCGGACTAGAGAGGGGGTGAATGGCGCGTTCGTTCGTTCGCTTGGAATTCGATCACTTTTGTGCTTGTCTACAAAACTTGTTAACACAACGGAATATAGGAATCCAATATGAAGACAAATACAAAAACACAAGCACAATCAAAATATAAGATGTAACGTGGTTCGGGACCCTAGTTCCTACTCCACAGGATGAGCTCAATAACGAGCTCTAGTGATGCACACCACCACTAATCAAATCACTCGTTCTCGGTGACACACCGGAGATGGAGAAACCTCTTACAAATGATTACAAAAGTAATACATCAAAATACAAGTAAACTAAGCAATACACAAATACAAGTAAAGAAAGCTTTACACAAGAACTTTGGATTGCTTGCTTGTTGATTGCTTTGGACTGACTTTGAAGGACTGGAAAGCACCAACAATTTCGAGAATGCGCAGCCATAGATGAGATATTAAGCTTGTTTTCCCAAGCCTATTTGGAAAAGGACAAGGTGAGCATAGTGAAGACAACCTTAAAGGATTCCCGAGAGAAACTAACAAACTCCTTTCTCTACTCAATGAGCTTAGAGAAAATTATTAGGGAACTGAGGGAGAAAATAGCCCAAGATAAAGCCGAGCTGCCCAAGCAGAGAAAAGCTTAGGCCCAAGAGTGGGAAGCAATGCTCTGGGGCTCACTTGACCTTAACAAGCAATTGGGCGAGAAGATGTTCCACTCTCTCCAACTTAGTTTCGACAGCTACACTGCTCAGTTTCAAGCAGTCGATTTTCTCCCACCTAGGAAGTTCCCCACATTCCTTAATTTGGTCAAGATTTTAGAGAGATTATTGAATGAGCTATTCACTTTTAAGCTTGAGTGAGAGCTTCATGGCCTCTTAAGAGCCAATGGCCCCAAAACCAATAATTAACATTAAGGCTTTCACTGAGCAGGTCATGACCTCTTAAGACTTACCCTAATCTCAATCGATAAGACTGCCTCAACATTATATACCATACTGCACCTCTCCAATGGCTTAGCAAGGTATCGTCCAGAAGGATCACAAGATACTAGGAAGATCTTCCACCCAAGTTCCCCCAATGTGTCCTTGATTTTTAACCTATGCAACAAATCCATATTGGTTACTTATGCTTGCTCATTATTCTAACGATAGGCCATAGAAGTGAATACCTACTCGATCTTTAGCTGTTGAAACCACTCTTGAATTTTGTTCCCTTGAAACTACTATCTGTAGGAATGTTGATGGCGCACTAGAGAGGGGGTGAATGGCGCGTTTGTTCGTTCGCTTGGAATTCGATCACTTTTGTGCTTGTCTACAAAACTTGTTAACACGACGGAATATAGGAATACAATATGAAGACAAATACAAAAACACAAGCACAATCAAAATATAAGATGTAACATGGTTCAGAACCCTAGTTCCTACTCCACAGGATGAGCTCAATAACGAGCTCTAGTGATGCACACAACCACTAATCAAATCACTCGTTCTCGGTGACACACCGGAGATGGAGAAACCTCTTACAAATGATTACAAAAGTAATACATCAAAATACAAGTAAACTAAGTAATACACAAATACAAGTAAAGAAAGCTTTACACAAGAACTTTGGATTGCTTGTTTGTTGATTGCTTTGGACTGGCTTTGAAGGACTAGAAAGCACCAACAATTCCCCTTCAAATCACCCCAAGAACCATGGCAAAAATACTCCACGAACTGCTCCTTTTATAACCTGCATCGGACTGATTTTGTGCCTGACAGTCGACTGTCTACAGTATCATTGTCTCACAATGGACTTGATCCACATTGACATTCCAACCAACGGATACATTGGCAGTCGACTGCCATTACCATTAGTCGACTTCCAAGTCAACTATCGAGATTTTTGTGCTCGTATCCACAAACAGTAGTCGACCGTCATCAATAGTAGTCGACTACCTTATGGCCAGTCAATTGGAAATCCCTCCAGTCGACTACCAAAGCATATTATACTGTCTAGCCTCTAGTCGACTACTGATCAATCGACTGGTTATAATCCCAGTCGACTACTCTTGAGTCAACTCGGCTTCCGAGTGTTAAACACTTGGGCAATCGACTGTCCAACACCTAGTCGACTGATAAGCCTCAATAATGAGGTTTAACCCTAAGTATGATCCTCTCATACTTGATAGACCACCCTTAGCCTAGACCTAAGCCTTCTAGCCACCTCCATCAGCCTCACGCCTATCGGATCCCTCCAAGTCATCCATGACTTGTTCATCCATACACTAGCCTTTAGTTGCTTCCATCGTCTATTATCATGCTAACGTGGTCTATACCGCCAAGACACATGCTTGGACTTTACGGCGCCAAACATTAGACTTATGCCGCCAAGACTATGGCATGGACTTTACGCCGCCAATATCACACCCTTGGACTTCCCTTGCCAACTCCATGTTGGACTTTTCAAATCCCAAGATCATGCTTGGACTTTTCTTGCCAACTCCATGTTGGACTTTCCAAATGCTAAGACTCATACTTGGACTTTCAATTGCTAAGACCCATGCTTGGACTTTCCTTGCCAACTCCATGTTGAACTTCTCAATTGTCAAGTACCCATGACTTGGAATTTCCATGCCAAGACCCATGCTTGGACTTTACCAATTGCCAAGTACCTATGACTTGGACTTTCCATGTTAAGACCCATGACTTTACCATTGACAAGTGTTAGGAATTGGACGTCGCTAGAGGGGGGGGGGGTGAATGGCACGTCTTCGATCGCTTGATGGAATTCGTTCATGCTTGCAACAAAACATGTTATGCACAGCGGAAATAAAGATAAAGCAATAACAAAATAGACAAACACTCAAAATACACAAGGATGTAACGTGGTTCGGGACCTTAGGGTTCCTACTCCACGGGTTGGGCTCGAATGAACCCTAGCGATGCAAACACCACCACTAATGAACTCTCCTTCTCGGAAAACACTCCGAAGGTGGAGGAAATCTCTTATAAGCGATTACAACAGTAATACAAAATAATACAAGAAAATACAAAGAAATTCAATCGAAATGTAAAGAACACTTTGCAAACTAGGGCTTTGAATGCTTTGTTTGTTGGTTGCTTGAATGATCTTGAAGGACCCTAAAATGAGCCTACACTTTGCCTTCAAATCGCCTCAAGAAACCTCTCAAAGAACCATGACAAAATCTTCCATGAGCTGCTCCTTTATAACTTGCATCGGGCTGATTTCGTGCCTCGCAGTTGACTACCATAAGGCCCCAGTCGACTGTCAATAGTGTTGTTGTCTCTCAATGATTTAATCTACGTCGGCATCCAAGCCAACGGAAACATTAGCAGTCGACTACCATTACCCATCAGTCGACTGCCAACCTCGTGCCGATTGATCAGTCGGTTACCGAGCATTCTGCTCCCACAATCTCGACCAATAATCGATTGCCCTCTATGGCAGTTGATTGCTCAAGCCATCAGTCGATTGCCCAATGCTGGCAGTCAACTGCCTAGGCCTTTTACCGCAGTCGAACCTTAGTCAACTCACGACAATCGACTGGTCATAATCTCAATCGACTGCTATAAGTCAACTCGGCTGCCAAGTGACAAAACACTTGACCAGTCGACTGGTCAATAACCCTAGTCGATTGCTAGACCTCAACAATAAGGTTTACCCCAAGTATGATTCCCTCATACTTACTAGACCACCCTTAGCCTAGACCTAAGCCTTCTAGCCACCTCCGTCAGCCTCACGCTTATCGGATCCCTCCAAATCATCCATGATTTGTTCATCCATATGCTAGCCTTCAGGTACTTCCATCGGCTATTGTCATGCTAAGATGGTCTATACCACCAAGGCACATTTGGGATTACACTGCTAAGACTACCGCTTGGACTTTACGCCACCAAACCATTGGACTTATGCTGCCAAGACTCCCACTTGGACTTTATGTCGCCAATATCAACCCTTGAACTTCCCTTGCCAACCTATGTTGGACTTTCCATTTACCAAGACTCAAGCTTGGACTTTCCTTTGCTAAGACTCATGCTTGGACTTTCCATACCAACCCATGTTGGACTTCCCAATTGCTAAAACTCAAGCTTAGACTTTCCCTTACCAACACTCATGCTTGGACTTTCCATGCCAAGTACTCAAGACTTGGACTTTCCATTGCCAAGTGTCTCACTTGGACTTCTCCATTATGGTCAACCCCAAGTCAACCATTTAGTCAATCCATTTTCAAACAATGGTCAACTCATTGTCAAACATTAATGTCAAACATCAAAATACTAACATCAAATCACTACTCGAGTCAAACTCGAGTCTGGTCAATCGTGACCTGGGTCGATTGCTCCAACAATCTCTCCCTTTTTTATGTTTGACAAAAACCAACATCTTTGAGTTAGAACACTAACTCAAACTAATCCTCTCAATTGTCCAAATTGGGAATTCCAAATTCTCCTATTGATTTTCCCATCAATTCTCCCCCTTTTTTCACATACATCAAAAAGCCTCTCCCCAAGGGTGTCAATGTCTCATATCCCAATGAGATCTTACAATCTCTTCCTTGGTCCAAAAACATCTAGGATGTCTTTACTCTTCCTAGTGATAAGTCCCATATCACTAAAGAGAGGCAATCCTCACTTCTCTAAAAAACTCAAAATTCTCCCCCTCATGAGGAAGAACACATTCATCATCCCATGATGGATAACCTCCCCTTAAAGGTTTACTCCTCCTTGATCATTGCACCAATAATGTCCTTGGATAATTCCTAAGCCTATAGAAAACTATCAAAATTAAGGTCAAAAGTTCAACCTTGAACTTTCACAATCCTTAAAATTGATACACACCCTAAACAACTCTCTTAATCCATATCCAATGGATTTTTCACCCTTTCTAATACTTTCCAAAGCATATCCTAGGTTTATGAGCAGTTAGGGTAGCCTAACATAGCTAAAATCAGACTAAACAACCTGTGTTTTCCCGAAATCAAGCCTGACAGTCGACTCCTTCAGTCAATAGTTGACTGCCCTATGCATCAGTCGACTGCCCACAAGCGGCAGTCGATTGATATATGCAAAATGCAGAAATCAGAAATAGAAATCAAAATTTGGAAAATCATAAGTAATTATACATAATACGAAAAATTATGAAATTTCATATGTATAATACTTACATTATTCATTATGGGTGAAAAATATTGGAAAAATAAAATACCCATAAATTAGTGAGATTGATATAAAGTTCAAAAATAAGAGAAACTTCATTGTTTTGAGCTTACTTTGTATCAACTCAATCAATGGTGATTGCTATCAAAAGATATACTTCACCAAGATTTTTCAAAATGATTTTAAAATGTTATTAAAACCTTATATTGAACCATGGTCTATGGGCTTAATGCACATGACTTGTACATAAACTTTCCTCATGATTCATCCATGGTATAAGATGAGTTTGAGTTCATCTAGATGCAAAAACTATGCACCTTAAACTTAACTCATTTCCTAGCATCTCACATGCGTCTAGGGTATGTGAATACACACACATGTCAATGTGATGTGAGATGTGAGTTTTGTTCATCCTAATATAAGGTCTCATGTATTTTTTAAAGCAACACTACTTGATTCCCTTATACATGGGACTTCAAGTCATGCCATAGTCCTTAAATCAATTTTAATTAATGCATGAATGATCATGACATAAATGATAACATAAATAAGTATTGCCAAAAATCATGATGTCATGGTATATAAATAAGATCTAAATATACATGACATAAAAACTTAAACTTAAGGATTATCATGACATATAATATGATTAAAAAGAAATATGATGTCATGATACGACAATGGCAAACAAGGTATGACAAATAAAAGGTATAAGTATAAAAATACCTAAATTTTAGTATTAATTGTCATTTGTTAGAATTAAATTAATTTTTCCATATTACCACCTATCTTCCAAGTGTGCCAAATGTTGGACTTTTGGAGCCACAAAAACCGCTTTTTGCGTTGCGGAAACCCCGGAAGTCCGGCCACAGATCCGTACGAAGATATATTAAAATAAAATATGTATGTGCTTAAGTAAACCTAGATCTACCTTAGATCTAGAAGGTGAGAGCATTACCCTCGTAGCGACGTCCTTCGCTTATCCCGCTCGTCCAAAAGCATTGCCGGAACTCAAGAGTGTCAAGTGCACACTCCTCTATTGGTACCCACATGGACAAATGGTGGAGAAAACACAACCTTGAGTGTTGGATGGTTCGGCCAAGATAGAGGATGGGAGAGCTTGAGAGGATGATCCAAGGAAGAAGAAGATTGAGTTACCACCAAATGAATTACCTTTATCAAGTGGAGTGGCCGGCCACTTCAATGGGTGGGGGTTACATGCATGCATGTAACTCCAAGAGCCAATGACTCTTGGTCTCCCTCATGAGATGACACCACATGATAAGTCAATGATGATGTGGAACACCATCATTGGCCAGCCCCCATGTCATGTCACCATGACAAGGCAATTGGTCAAGTCAAAATTGACCATTCATCTTCCTTCTCAAATCAAGTCAAACTTGACCTCTTATCTCCCATGGTTGATCAAATCCAACCACTTGATTCAAGTCAATTTGATTTAATGAATCTCTATTCATTAATTTAAATTGACTCAATGAATCAAATCTAAATTAGACTCATTCAACACTTGAATCAAATTGAGTCTAACTCAATTAGTCTAATTTGGATTACTCTTAATCCAATTTAGTTCATCCCATAAACCTAATCCTCATTGTTCATCATATGAACCTAATCTCCACCTAATTGCCTTTTGTGTGTGACCCTATAGGTTCTTGTAACGTTGGTAATGTCCCTAAACCGATTTAGGAACATAAGCAATGAGCGGTATTTAACAACACAGCATTGCTACCCAAGTTACAAGAATGTTGAGCTCCAACGTCACCTTTGTGACTACTAATTGTGACTCTCACAATATGTGACAATGTCCCCCTATCCTTGACATCTAGATTGACAATTGAGGCATAGACCATGTCATCCTCAGTACAATCTATATCTTGAACTCCAAGTAGACTCACTCTAATCAAATGAGCTCAATATCTCATATTGACTCATTTGGGCATGGTCATGCACTTTGTGGTCTCACTCTATCAAGAATAACGATGTCACTCCCGTCATATAGAAGGGATAGACCTCATCTACATCACTCACATCCCTCCGCATAATTTGTTACATACTCAGTATTCGCCTTTATAGTCCACCCATTTAGAGTGACGTTTGACGAAGCCAAAGTATGCAACTCCTTATGTAGGGAACCATGGTGACTTCAGGTCTAAGGACTAATAGTCATACTAATAGTCACATGAGAAAGTATATGACACTCATATAACGATCCATGATATTTTCTCATGGGGGGTCATTCAGTATACATTCTCTAATGTATACCCATGTGTCAACTTGATATCTCATATCCATGACTTGTGAGATCAAGTCATCGAGTTGACCTACATGCTAGTCTCTGTGCATTAACATTGTCCCTGAATGTTAATACTTGATTATGAATGATTAAGAGTAGTGTTCTCTATATCATCTCATTATCGATTCAACCAATCGATTGATATAGATAAGAACCTACTACTCAAGGACGTTATTATACTTAGTTATTTGGCACAAATACAAGTAAATATAATAACCATGCCTTTATAAATAGGAATATGATACAATAACGTTCATACAACAATCATCACATGATTGGCTATAGGGCTTTCACTAACAATCTCCCACTAGCACTAGTGTCAATCACAGTAGTATCTAATACCCAATGATCTAGTGTGACCATTATACTTTTTCTGTGCCAAAGCCGTAGTCAAGGGATCTGCGATGCTAGCCTCTGTGGGCACTCTGCAAATCTTCACATCTCCTCTATCGATAATCTCTCGAATGAGATAGAAGCGCCGTAGTATGTGTTTGGTCTGCTGGTGTGAGCGAGGTTCCTTAGCCTGTGCAATCACTCCATTATTGTCACAATAGAGCTCTATGGGATCTGCTATGCTAGGAACCACCCCAAGCTCAATAATGAACTTGCCGATCCAAACTGCCTCCTTTACTGCCTCAAATACAGTGATATACTCGGCTTCTGTTGTAGAATCAACAACTGTGTCCTGCTTCGAACTCTTCCAGCTCACAGCGCCACCATTCAAGCAAAACACGAATCCTGACTACGATCTATAATCATCCTGGTCGGTTTGGAACCTGACATCGCTGTAACCCTTTACAGCTAGCTCCTCATTGCCTCCAAATATCAAGAAATATTCTTTAGTCCTTCTCAAGTACTTAAGAATATTCTTGACTGCTATTCAGTGACGTTCACCTGGATCTGACTGGTATCTACTCATCATGCTCAAAGCATACGAGATATCAGGACGAATACACAACATGACGTACATGATAGATCCTATAGCAGATGCATAAGAGATCTTATCCATGCGGTCTCTCTCCTCTCTAGAAGAGGGACTTTGAGTCTTCGAAAGACTCACACCATGTGACATCGGCAGAAGTCCCTTCTTGGAATTCTGCATGGCAAACCGTAGTAATACCGTGTCAATGTATGTACTCTGACTTAGGCCAAGCAATCTCTTAGATCTATCTCTATAGATCTTGATGCCTAGAATACAGGCTGCTTCACCTAAGTCCTTCAGTTGAAAACGTCCCCAACTAAGTCTTGCAGTTATGGCGAAGGGATGTCATTCTCAATGAGTAGTATGTCATCCACATACAATACAAGGAAGACAACTGTGTTCCCATTAACCCTCTTGTAGACACAGGGTTTATCTTCATTCTTGATGAAACCAAACTGTTTGATCGCATCATCGAATCGAAGATTCCTGCTCCGAAAGCTTGCTTTATCCCATAAATGGACCTTTGCAGCTTGCATACTTTCTCAGTATGCTGTGGATCTACAAAACCCTCAGGTTGTATCATGTACACATCCTCGAGTAAGTTTCCATTCAGAAACGTGGTTTTGACATCCATCTGCCAGATCTCATAATCGTGGTATGCTGCAATAGCAAGCATGATCCGAATGGACTTAAACATCGCCACTGGAGAAAAGGTTTCATCATAGTCAATACCATGAATTTGCTTGAAACCTTTAGCCACCAATCGACCCTTATAGGTATGCGTATGTCCATCCATGTCAGTCTTTCTCTTAAAGACCCACTTACACCCAATGGGTTTGACCCCTTCAGGTGGATCAACCAAAGTCCATACTTGGTTGGTGTACATGGATTCCATCTCGGATATTATGACCTCTAGCCATTTCTCAGAGTCTGGGCTCATCACAGCTTCCTGATAGGAGGAAGGCTCATTCTCAAAGAACATAACATCATCATGGTCAGACAAGAGAAATGAGTATCTCTCAGGCTGATGACGTACCCTATCAGACTTGTGAAGAGGTAGGTCTACTTGAACAGGTGGTTGTTCCACAACTCTTTGTGCAACAACCTCATCACCCACAACACTTTGTGGTTCCTGTTCAATCTCCATCAAGACCTCAGTGTTATTGTCCTTATCTTGAATTTCTTCAAGATCGAACGTACTCCCACTAGTTTTTCTAGAAACAAAATCCCTTTCTAGAAAAACCCCAGTCTTTGCCACAAACACTTTGTGCTGACTGGGAATGTAGAAGTAATATCCATTCGTGTCCTTGGGATATCCAATAAAATAGCACTTATCGGATTTGGGTCCCAGTTTGTCTGAGACTTGACGTCGAACGTAAGCCTCACAACCCCAAATCCTCATGAAAGACATCTTGGGATTTCTCCCTGTCCATATCATATATGGTGTCTTTATCACAGCCTTGGATGGTACACGGTTAAGGGTAAAGGCTGCTGTGTCTAGAGCATATCCCCAAAAGGATATAGGAAGATCTGTGTGACTCATCATAGATCGTACCATATCTAATAGGGTATGATTCCTCCTTTCGGATACACCATTCCACTGTGGTGTTCCAGGAGCAGTGAGTTGGGATAGAATCCCACACTCAGCTAGATAGTCACGAAACTCATGGCTAAGGTATTCACCACCTCGATCTGATCGAAGTATCTTAATACTCTTGCCAAGCTGATTTTGTACTTCATTCTTGAATTCTTTGAACTTTTCAAAGGATTCTGATTTATGTGTCGTGAGATACACATAACCATATCTACTGAAGTCATTAGTAAATGTAATGAAGTACCTGTAACCACCTCTAGCTGCAACATTGAAAGGGCCACATACATCACTATGTATAAGTCCTAACAAGTCTATTGCTCTTTCGCTGTGTCCACTAAAGGGAGCCTTGGTCATCTTGCCTAACAGGCAAGACTCGCATGTCTCATATGATTCAAAATCAAATGAGTCTAGCAGCCCATCCTTATGGAGCTGAGATAAGCGACTCTCATTTATGTGACCTAAGCGACAATGTCAGAGATATGTTTGGTTCAACTCATTTGACTTGAACCTTTTGGTACTTATGTTATAGATAGGGCTCTCTAAGTCTAGAAAGTAGAGTCCGTTCATTAGAGGTGCACTACAATAGAACATATCATTTAAATAAACTAAACAATATTTGTTCTTTATTATAAATGTAAATCCTTTCTTGTCCAAATAAGAAACCGAAATTATGTTCTTAGTTAAGGCAGACACATAACAACATTCATCTAATTCTAGTACAAGCCCAGAAGGCAGAGATAGATCATAAGTTCCTACAGCAACAGCAGCAACTCTTGCTCCATTGCCTACTCGTAGGTCCACCTCGCCCTTTGTCAATGCCCTGCTATTTCTCAGCGCCTGTACATTGGTATAAATGTGAGATGCACATCCGGTATCTAATACCCATGATGAAGAAATAGATAGATTGACTTCTATAACATTTATACCTGAAGTAGAAGTCTCACTTCTCTTATTCTTAAGATCTTCCAGGTAAGCTTTGCAGTTACGCTTCCAGTGTCCAGCTTCCTTGCGGTGGAAGCAAGCCCCTTCCTTGGCCACCCCTCCTTTGGGTTTAAGTTCTTTTCCTTTGCCCTTGGCTTGAGACTTTTCCTTACCTTTAGGCTTGCCATTGCCTTTCTTCTTTTGCACTATCAAAATGACGTCAGATTTTCCCTTCTTAAGGTTGAGCTCAGCAGTTCTCAACATGCTGAGCATCTCAGGTAGTGGCTTATCAATTTCATTCATGTTGTAATTCATGACAAATTGATTGTAGCTTTGTGACAAAGATTGCAAGATTAAGTCAGTGTCCAGCTCTTGGCCTAGGGGGAATCCCAATCTCTGTAGGTTTTCTACGTACCCAATCATCTTGAGTACATATGGACCTACGGGAGTCCCATCTTGCATTTTGGACCCAAACAATGCCTTAGAGACTTCATATCTCTCGTGCCTTGCTTGTCCTTGATATAGTTGACGAAGATGTTCAACCATATCATGAGCATTCATGAACTCGTGTTGCTTCTGAAGCTCAGAGTTCATGGTCGCAAGCATTAAACATGACACATCTAATGCATCATCTTGATGCTTCTTGTAAGCATCTTTGTCAGCTCGCGAGGCAGTGGCAGGAGGTGCCTCCGGAATGGGCTGCTCCAGGACGTACAGTTTCCTTTTTTGGGTGAGAACGATTCTCAGGTTCCTGTACCAGTCTAGGAAATTTGCTCCATTGAACTTGTCCTTCTCAAGGACAGAACGCAGAGAGAGAGTGTTCGTGTTTATCGACATAGTAATCTACAACATACAATGCAGAGAATTAATATCATATTCCTTTTATCATTTAATTAGTCCTTCAATCAAATGATGCTCCCACTGAATTATAGGAATTTTGTAGAATCGAGTTATGGATGTGGTCAAACCACTTTACTAGATTCATACAAACTAGCTATAATTCCTGCGGGACAAGATCCACATCATACTAAGCCTTGAGTTAGCTTTGGCTAAATCGCCCAAGACTTAGTATGATCGGTGGGTAACACATTACCGATTACATCTCTATGCAACTCTTGTTTATAGGATCAAGACCCACATTTACAAAAGACCTTGAGTTAGCTTTGGCTAAATCGCCCAAGATTTAGTGTAAATGCGATCTTATCCTATCTTTCCAACGGTTGGAATATGCCTATAGTTATACTCGATCCAATTGAGTTAACTAGTTTTACTCAATCTAATTTAGCTTACTCTAACCCAAGCCGTGATAAGCGGGACCAAGATTGTCCCTCCGCACCCTACCAAGATAATATGCGTTGCTCTGCTTTGGTAGATTTAACAACTACAAATGATCGAGGTAGTGATGAGTATCAAGGACTTGGTAGGTATTTTTCGAGTTGATTCGATTAAGATCTAATCTAATCGTAATGTGTATCATATACACATTGAGGCCTTTATTATCCTATACTAGCATGCATCACATACATACAAACATTATTCTAGCATGCATCATATACATACAAGTATTATTCTACTAGCATGGATCACATACATACAAGCATAACGAATATATATATATATATATATATATGAATCGCGATCACCTGCACGACTAAACCATCCGCGCCCGTCCGCGACGCACTGAGCCACCTCCACGCCCGCCGTCGCCGCCGGACCGGGTGCGTTGGAAGCGCACCTCGTCGGCGGTCCGGCAGAGCTCGGCTCGGCGGACGGCCGGAAGCCGCATCGGCCGCGATTCCGCCGAATCGCGCCGATTCCGGCCGCGTCGGGGAAGGACCGCCCGTGGCCGGCGGTCCTTTCCCGCCGACTTCGCCACGATTCGGTCGGCCGACGACCGGCGATAGCGACGCGCGCCACCGCTGCCGGCCGTGTCGGGCGGATTCCGGCGATCGCGGTCGAATCCGGGAAAGGACCGCCAGCCACGGGCGGTCCTTCGACGGTGCGGCCGAAGGCGATCCGCCGAATCGCGCGGCCGAATCCGGCCGGGACGAGGTGCGCTCAACGCTATATATATATATATATATATATATATATATATATATATATATATATATATATATATATAAATTGTGATTAGGTCATGACCCTACTACGATCTTCTCAAGCTAATGAGAAGATCAGACGGTCAACCTAGGGTTAGCGTCTTCTCCAAGCGCCTCCTTTGACCGCCATGTGTCGTCGGCACCCTTCTCGTAACTCCGTCTAAAAGTGAACCTTCCACCGCTCTATTTTGTACATTACAAACATGAAACTCGAGTTACATTCGAGTCTAAAACTATTTACAACTAGAATTTATAAAAAGAAGAGGCACGACACGCAGGTCGCATACCCTATACAACAAGCACAATCACAAAAATGGCATGCAGGCCGTATTATGAATTACAACACATTAACGTCCAATCATATTGGGGTTCTTGGGCTATGACCATCACAGAATTATACATAATTCTAAATTATGTATTTTATAGAAAATTTCTATAATTTTTCCTATTTTGTTTTTCAATTTTATGAGTCACCTTTCCGTAACGGTCCCGCTAAGCGGTTTTCGGGCGCGATCGCGGGACAAGGCCCCTTTCAGGGATAGGGGCAGCGCCTCTACTCACAAAATAAACTTTGCGAGTGTCCCTACTATGATCTTACAGCGACTTAAGACGCTGTCCCAAAAATCTATAGCGAGAATTCGCCGTTTCGGAGAGTTTTTCTTGATGGTTGAAGCCTACAAGTGTCCTAACACTCGTTGCTTTGACTCTTCGAGAAAAATACCCAAATATTCTATAAAATAGGAAATTTACAGAAACATAAAAATCTGTAATTTTTATATCTAATACAAAAACTACAAAAAAACAAAACACATACATGCTTCGCACGTGGCTCTGATACCACTGTTGGACTTTCTGAGTCGCAAAAACCGTTTTTTGCGTTGCGGAAACCCCGAAAGTCTGGCCACGGATCCGTGCGAATATATATTAAAATAAAACATGTATGTGCTTAAGTAAACCTAGATCTACCTTATATCTAGAAGGTGAGAGCATTACCCTCGTAGCGACGCCCTTCGCTTATCCCGCTCGTCCAAAAGCTTCGTCGGAACTCAAGAGTGTCAAGTGCACACTCCTCTATTGGTATCCACATGGATAAATGGTGGAGAAAACACAACCTTGAGTGTGCTAGCACCCCTTGGATGGTTCGGCCAAGATAGAGGATGGGAGAGCTTGAGAGGATGATCCAAGGAAGAAGAAGATTAGTTACCACCAAATGAATTACCTTCATCAAGTGGAGTGGCCGACCACTTCAATGGGTGGGGGTTACATGCATGCATGTAACTCCAAGAGCCAATGGCTCTTGGTCTCCCTCATGAGGTAGCACCACATGATAAGTCAATGATGATGTGGAACACCATCATTGGCCAACCCCCATGTCATGACAATTGGTCAAGTCAAAATTGACCATTCATCTTCCTTCTCAAGTCAAGTCAAACTTGACCTCTTATCTCCCATGGTTGATCAAATCCAACCACTTGATTCAAGTCAATTTGATTTAATGAATCTCTATTCATTAATTTAAATTGACTCAATGAATCAAATCTAAATTAGACTCATTCAACACTTGAATCAAATTGAGTCTAACTCAATTAGTCTAATTTGGATTACTCGTAATCCAATTTGGTTCATCCCATGAACCTAATCCTCATTGTTTATCATATGAACCTAATCTCCACCTAATTTCCCTTTGTGTGTGACCCTATAGGTTCTTGTAATGTTGGTAATATTCCTAAACCGATTTAGGAACATAAGCAATGAGCGGTATCTAGCAACACATCATTGCTACCCAAGTTACAAGAATGTTGAGCTCCAACATCACCTTTGTGACTACTAATTGTGACTCTCACAATATGTGACAATGTCCCCCTATACTTGACATCTAGATTGACCAATTGAGGCATAGACCGTGTCATCCTCAGTACAATCTATATCTTGAACTCCAAGTAGACTCACTCTAATCAAATGAGCTCAATATCTCATATTGACTCATTTGGGCATGGTCATGCACTTCGTGGTCTCACTCTATCAAGAATAACGATGTCACTCCCGTCATATAGGAGGGATAGATCCCATCTACATCATTCACATCCCTCCGCATAATTTGTTACATACCTAGTAATCGCCTTTATAGTCCACCCATTTACGGGTGACATTTGACGAAGTCAAAGTATGCAACTCCTTATGTAGGGAATCATGGTGACTTCAAGTCTAAGGACTAATAGTCATACTAATAGCTACATGAGAAAGTATATGACACTCATATAACGATCCATGATACTTTCTCATGGTGGGTCATTCAGTATACATTCTCTAATGTATACCCATGTGTCAACTTGATATCTCATATCCATGACTTGTGAGATCAAGTCATCGAGTTGACCTACATGCTAGTCTCTACGCATTAACATTGTCCCTGAATGTTAATAATTTACTAGGAATGATTAAGAGTAGTGTTCTCTATATCATCTCATTATCAATTCAACCAATCGATTGATATAGATAAGAACCTACTACTCAAGGACGTTATTATACTTAGTTATTTGACACAAATACAAGTAAATATAATAACCATGCCTTTATAAATAGGAATATGATACAATAAAGTCCATACAACAATCATCACATGATTGACTCTAGGGCTTTCACTAACACCAAAATCCAAAATGACACACCATGACCTCTAAACCTAGTTTGGGCCAATTTGATTAATTTATCAAATTTCTTAAATAATATTGGTACATCCTAAAATATTTTAGGATTAAGTTCAACCTTATTTCCAAGGTACCCATAACCTTGAAAATTACCTAAAGTGTCAACTTTGTTATGGTTAGGTTAACTACCCATCCATTCAAGGTTGACACAACCTAACCTATTTAGCGTGAATCAATCACGCTCCTAGGAACTCAATACCTATTGGAGCTCCTTGGGTTTACTAGGTATTCCTTAGGGATGACCTCCCTAGATACCCTCCTAATGACCCTCCTAGGCTTGGTAGCTTTGGTCATTGTGGTCTTGCCTAGGTTAACTCTAGGGGTGACTCCCCTTGTAACCTTCTTAGTGGCTTCCTAGGGTTCCTTGAAATCTTAGCCACTAGGCACACTCCATGGTTAGCCTTAGGGATGACCTCCCTAGTAACCATGGCCTTCCTAGACCTAGGTTGTGTTCTATAATCGAATGAAACACTATAATAGGTCTCCTTGGGCTTAGGTTTGTGACCCAAACCTTTCTTGCCCTTGGGTGGACCTTTCTTCCTAGACCCTAGGTTTTGACAATTTGACCCTTTAATTGAATTTTGCATCTTTGCAAGAGTCTTTTCAAGTTTTTCAAGCCTTACCTCAAGACTTGGTTTTCTAACTCTAATCTTCCCAATTTAGATTTTTCATTAATCTTTTGGGAATGAGACTTCCTAGACATATGTCTATGGTTCTTGGGATTAATGCCTAGGTGGTCCTCTACTTTCTTAATAGTTTCCCTAGGTAGGATTGTTTTAGGGATATTAGTCTCAAATTTCTCCTTATTTCTAAGATTGATATGTTTAGCCCTTAAGCAATAAAATTTATTATTTCTAGTATGCTTTTGTTCATGAGTAATAGCAATAGTATTAAAATTGTTCCTAGCATGCTTATCATTATAAAATAAGAAAGGTGTATTATTAAATTTAACCTTAGTGTTTGCTTTAGAAGCTCCCCCTACATGTGATGCTCCCTCTTGTCCCTTCTTTCTTCCCCTAGGGCATTGACTCATATAATGCCCTTTTTGTTGACATTTGAAGCAAATGATGTGCTCCTTGCTTTTAATTGTTGGGAGACTGGGTTCCTTGGCCTTTGGCATGACTTGTGTCGTCTTCTTGACCCTCTTAGAGCACTTGCTCTTATAGTGCTCATACTCCCTACACTCAAAACACATAATATAATTTTTATTATTTATTAATGTGCTTGAGTTACCTAGGTTGGTGGTGAAAGCCTCTTGAGCTTGTTCATCACTTCTCCCGGAGGTTGAAGCTACTTCTTGATTTTGCTCCGGCTCCGGTGAGGAAATTCTCTCCTCCCCCTCAATCCTAGAGGTGGAGGCTTCTCCTACTTCTTCCACCTCTTCTTCGTCCTCGGATGTCGAACACTCCTCGACCTCCGATCCAGATGTTGACTCCTTCTCAACTTCTGAATTATCACTTTCTTATGAGGATGAGCTTGCTTCTTTGGCCTCTTCCTCCAATTGAGCCGATGATGGTTCTTGTTCCTTGGGCTCCTCTAGTTCTTGAGTCGTTGAGGGTTCTTCATGATATTTTGCCAACTTTCTCCAAAGGGCCTTGCCGTCTTTACAATCTCCTATCTTGATCAAAATATCATTAGGAATTACACTAAGTAATATACCCATTACCTTATTGTTTATGTTGGAGTATCGGATTTGCTCCTCGCTCCACTTCTTCTTCTTGAGCATTTTTCCATTATCATCCTTAGGAGCATCGAACCCTACTAAAACACTAATCCAATTGTCATAATCAAACATAAGAAAATACATCATTCTACCTTTCCAATATGCAAAATATTTGCGGTCGAAGGAAGGCGGAATGTTGATGTCGTCACCCAATTTCTCTTGAAGATTCATCTTGCCCTCTAGCGCGTTTGCTCCTTGGCAGTTAGTCCAAATGAAGAGCAGTCTCACTCTAATACCACTTGTTAGGTATCGGAGTGTCTTCTTCTTCTTAGAGCCATCGGACTCTGATACCACTTGTGTTGGGGATCGAACGGCCGGCTAGAGGGGGGTGAATAGCCCTCTTACGTTGCGTGGTGGAATTCTCTCTTTCGTTTGCTCGTCTACACAATCGTTAGCGCAAGCGGAAGTATAAATAATAAAGACAAAGCAATAAACGAAAATACAAACGCTAACAAAAGAGATGTAACGTGGTTCACGGCTACGCCGCTAATCCACGGTCCGATTCGTCCAAGGTGAATCACTCCTTCAAAGTCAATCACTATTGGTCTCTCCTTTGCACCAAGCTAGGTGGAGGTAACTTTTACAATCAAGATCACTCTTCTTACAATAGGATTGAAGTAAAAACAAGTAAGAAGAGTTTAAAGCTTGTGGAGCACTTGGAAGATCACTTAGAGAATAAGCATTAGCCTCCTAAAGCTCCACTCCCTCTCTTTTTATAGAGAGGAAGATTTTCTTCCCGTTGCGCCACACCATGCCTTTAGCATGATCGCCTCCAGCCTCCGAAGTCGGATCTCGTTAGTCCAATGGAACACTTGGCGATCGTGATGGACCTCATCGATCATGCTCATCGCTGCCAGTCGGCCCTATGCCCGATTTGGCGCTATTGACTGATGCCGATCAGCGATCTGATCTATCGATCGTCATGCGCCATATATGGCGGTCGTGATCAATTGACCCGATCGAATACGGTCGAACTACACATTCGACTAGCGGTCGATCATTGCCCATGGCGATCGGTGATGTTGGGAAATCCCATCCGACACTTAGCCAAATGGTCAAGTTTCACCTATGAGCTACTACCCCTTCCCAGGTTACATTCGCTCACTCTCATCCCTCGGAGTCCCTCGCCTTCGAAGTTATCTTCATTCGCGGTCACGTCCCTCGGCAACATTAGGCGCACAACTCTGCAATGCTCCTTCGCGTCTCTTGCCTCGAAGTCTACTTCCTCCGGCTTCACTCCAAGCTTCTCGTCCAGCGGACCCTCGGATGCTCCAAGCGCACGACTTCCGCAAAGCAATCCTTCACCGACTCAAAGACCGAGTCATGAGATGTGAAATTCGCCACGGCTCCATGTGCGAATTACTAAGTCCTGCACGACTTCAACGCACATATCAAATCAACATAACAAACTAACTTAAACCCTTTGCCACACACATCAAAACCTTATCATGGCAAGAGATTGCCATAACAATCTCCCCCTTTTTGATGTGTGACAATCCGTTTAAGTTAGGTAAAACATTTGATAAAAATTTTAAGGTAAGAAAGCATGTAAATGTAAACATGATATAGCAACATGCAACTCCCCCTTAATCCATGAGACTCCCCATACAAATTTCTCCCCCCTATCATATTTAAACAATTTCTCCCCTTATCACAATTTACTTAAACATAATTATTTCTCCCCCTTTGACACCATCAAAAAGATTAACACAAAGTTACAAACTCATGGCATCAAGTCTAATGGAAGGAAAATACCAAAAACATGTTTGAAATATGAAATCAGAAAATATTGGACTGTTTTTCAGGTGAGTAGTCATTCTATCGATCAATATGACAATGATCGATTCAATTTTGATTTTAAATTCAAATTCCAGAAAATTCGAAAAATCATGAAATTTGGGGAACATATTTCTTTTAAGTATATTTATCAATGAAAAATAGTTTTTCATGAAAAATCATCATATTTTCAAAGATTTGCCAAAAATCCAAGAGCTTTAAAAACCACTAGGTTTTTGATAATGAGAGTATCCATTTTAACACCTAGTTTTGGTTCCAATTGTTTCAAAACATGAATACATAGATTTTAGACTAAGAAATTGTTTTGAAAACATATGAAATATCCAACCATGATCTTTGGGCTATATGTCTATGAATTAAACATAAGTCTTCCCCATAATTGATTTATTATTGTTATTTTGATATCTTAAATGACCATCTAAATGCCATAGGCATTAGTGGACATTTGTATCATCCTAACATCTCACTCATGCTAAGTTTTTCAACCAAGGTAGCCTATGGTGAGTGTGAGATGTATCCTAGAGGGTATTTGTATATACTTAACCATTATATTCATGCAATTCTATCAAGGTTAAGTATCATCCTAACAATCTACATGATCATAATGACATATATGAATTAATTCTACATTATGATCATGAAATACATGTATTCATCAAAATATAATCATGCATTAGGTATTATATCATGATAATAATCAAATATTACCTAAGGCATGATTTTAAACCTATTTCTCATGATTATGTGCCAAATATCAAGGTCATAAATCATGATTGCAAACATACATAGGAATTTCATACATTATCATGATTTAGACATTATAATCTATTTATGGGCACATTATCATCACCCAACACTATTTCAAAAATGTTGTCCCGCCATCCTAAGTCAACCAAAATATGATATAGGTCAAGTCCATATGGTTGACTATCCTAGGGTGTTCCTAACCCTTAAGGATAGATTTTGGAACCCAAAATAAGTTCTTTCCTCCTTGGGGATCCATTTCCTAGCTATTACTTTTTTCTTATCTTGTCCCCTAGTTATTAGGCATTTATAGGCCTTTTCATTTTTCTTTTCTTTGTATCCTAGGTCTTTTTTGTTAAAGCTAGCCCTTTGGCTCCCTATGATCATGTTCAAAGTGTTGGAGCCTATAGTGAATTTTTCTAAGGCTTTTGTCAAATAATCTACCTTTTCCCTTAAGACTCTATTTTCTTCTATGCATGCATCACTTACATCTAATGACATAATTATCATGTGAGCAAGCATCATCATCATTATCATTAAAACATGCTTTTTCTAATTTTTGCTCTAATTCCTTAATTTGGTCAAGCATGCTTTTGTTATTTTTCTTGGCTCTAAATAGATCCTTAGTTAAGCTAGAAATCATGGAAACTATCTTATGGGGTGA
Organism: Wurfbainia villosa; assembly: GCA_025175895.1. NCBI lineage: Eukaryota > Viridiplantae > Streptophyta > Magnoliopsida > Zingiberales > Zingiberaceae > Wurfbainia > Wurfbainia villosa. The sequence continues at coordinate 44,253,722 of CM046003.1, forward strand.
GAGATTCGTTACCATAGTTTCCATGTCCTCTTCTTCTTCGGATGAGGAGGATGATGATGTGGAGGAGGCTCCCCCTTCATTTGAGCTCTCTCCACTTGAGCTTGATCCTTCATTTTCGGTGGAGGAGCAATCCAAGTCATCAAAGGCCATCAAGGCCAAATTGGTGACAAAGGCATTCTCCTCATCCGATGATGATGAGGAGGATGAGGAGGGATCATCCCAAGTCCTTGCCTTGAGAGCTTTGGCCTTTCCCTTTTCCTTTGTCTTCTTCTCCTCTTCCTTTTTCTTCTTGCTCCCCTTTTTCTTCTTCTTTTCCTCATTCTTTTTCCTTTCTTCCTTGCTCTTGTTTAGGAGGGGACAATTGTCCCTTATGTGTCCCTCTCCTTGGCAATTGTAGCAAATGATTTTCCCCCTTAGTCTTCTATTCCTATCATTTGATTTGTTAAATCTAAAACCTTTTAATGCACGCCTTACCCTCCTTACTATATATGCTTCTTCCGTGCTATCCATGGAAGAGGAGGAAGACGCTTCATCGTCGGAGGTGGAGAGGATCTCTATCTTCTTCTTCCCCTTGTTTGCCATTAATGCTACTCCTCTTGAGGGTTGGATTCTTGGCTCTTCTTGTATACCTTCAAGCCTAGATTCATGCAATTCCATAGTGGAGAAAAATTCATCTAGAGTACTTACCTCTAGATTCTTTGAAATATAAAAAGAGTCCACCATTGAACTCCACTTGGATGATCGGGTAAAAGCATCTATCGCCTTCATTATTATATCCCGGTTGGAGAGCTTTTCTCCTACACTTGTTAGTCCAATTAAAATCTCTTTAAATCTAGAATGCAATGAAGTTACCTTTTCTCCCTTTTTTAATTTTATGTTGGACAATTGGGAGTGGAGGAGATCTCTTCTTGCAAGCTTGGCCTCCGAAGTGCCTTCATGAAGCTCTACTAGCTTCTCCCACATCTCCTTGGCACTTAGACATTCTCCAATTCTATTTATTTCTTGTTGAGGAAGCACATTGTAGAGATGGTGCTTAGCTTTTGAGTTTGCAAGGTGCTCCTTTCTTTGCTTCTTGGTCCACCTTGACTTCTCTATTGGCTTTCCCTCTTCATCCCTAGGCAAAACGAAACCGTATTCCATTGTAATCATGATATCAAAATCCGTTTCAAAAAATACCTCCATTCGCTTCTTCCACCAAGCGAATTTTCCTTCAAACTTCGGCGGGTGAATATTTGAGCCGACCATCTTTTTGTAGTGCTCTCGCGGTGGTTAGTCCTTGAAGAGCGACCTTTGCTCTGATATTGTTGGTAATCGATTGGCCGGCTAGAGGGGGGTGAATAGCCCTCGTTCGTTGGATGTCGTATTTTGCTCGTCTACGAAAACGTTAGCGCAAGCGGAAGCAATAAACTAAGACAAGCAAATAGAAGTAAAACAAAGACAATACAAACACGGAGATATAACGTGGTTCACGGCTACGCCGCTAATCCACGGTCCGATTCGTCCACAGTGAATCACTCCGAAACCCAATCACTATTGGTCTCTCCTTTGCACCAAGCTAGGTGGAGGTAACCTTTACAAACACTCCTCTTACAAATAGAATGGAAATAAGCTTGAGTAAGAGGATGGAAAGCTATAGGGAACTTTGGGAGAGTATTAGAGCATAAGCATTAGGCTCCCAAACCCTTACCCCCTTCCTTTTTATAGAGGAAGAGGGTTTCTTCCCGTTGACACAGGATCAGTCGACTGATGCCCTCGATCAGTCGACTGATCTCGTAGCCGTTGCTCAATAACGGCTGCTTTCCACGTTGGATTCCATCCAACGGTATTGGCATCAGTCGACTGATGGGACCATCAGTCGACTGATGTTCGATCAGTCGAGTGCTCAGTCGAGTCGACTCCATTCGTGCGTGCTGCATTACATCGATCGATCGCCTTCCCGGCAATGATCATTGCCGACATCGGGCATCGATCATTGCGATTCCATGGCTGCGCCAAGCCCTAAACCGGTCTTATACCGATCAACCATCGACTCGGAGCGATCATCGCCATGACATAGCGATCGGCGGTGTCGGAAAACCCATCCGACACTTGGCCAAATGGCCAAGTTTCACCTAAGAGCTACCCTTCCCAGGTTACAATCATCTCTCGGAGTCCCTCGCCTTCGAAGTTCTCTTCGTTCTCGGCCACGTCCCTCGGCAGCATCAGGCGCACGGCTCTGCAATGCTCCTTCGCGTCTCTTGCCTCGAAGTCTACTTCCTCTGGCTTCACTCCAAGCTTCTCGTCCGGCGGTCCCTCGGATGCTCCAAGCGCACGGACTCCCCCTTAATCCATGAAACTCCCCCTTAATCTCTCCCCCTATCATAAATAACTTAAACATATTCATTTCTCCCCCTTTGACACCATCAAAAATATGAATACTAAGTTAGAACCATATGACATCAAGTCTAATAGAAAGAAAATACCACAAGTTGATAAAAAAATTGGAATTCAGCCTTTACTGGTCTGAAATTCAGGCCATCGATCGGGTTCGGATACCGATCGCACGCGATTTTCGAATTTCGATTTTTCCGTCAAATTTCAAATGCATAAAAATTCAGAAAATTTGAAAAATCATGAAATTTGGGGAACATTTCATTTAAGTATATCTATCAGGGAAAAATAGTTTTTCATGAAAAATCATTATATTTTCACGTTTTGCCAAAAATCCAAAAGCTTTAAAAACTACTAGGTTTTGGATCATGATAGTATCAAGTTTAACACCTAGTTTTGGTTCCAATTGTTTCAAAACATGAATACATGGATTTTAAAGTAAGAAATTATTTTGAAAACATATGAAATATCCAACCATGATCTTTGGGCAATATGTCTATGAATTAAACATAAACCTTCCCCATGATTGGTCTATTATTGTTATTTTGATACTTTAAATGACCATCTAAATGCCATAGGCACTAGTGGACATTTGTATCATCCTAACATCTCACCCATGCTAAGTTTGCAATCAAGTTAGCCTATAGTGAGTGTGAGATGCATCCTAGGGGGTATTTGTGCATACTTAACCAATATATTCATGCAATTCTATCATGGTTAAGTATCAACCTAATAATCCTCATGATCATAAAAACATATATGAATGAATTCTACATTATGATCATGAAACTCATGTATTCATCAAATAATAGTCATGCATTAGGTATTTATGATGATAATAAATAAAGTATTACCTAAAGCATGATTTAAACCTATTTCTCATGATAACGTGCCAAACATAAATCATGATTGTACATATACATAGGAATTACATCAATCATCATGATTTAAGCATTATTATCTATTTATGGGTACGTTATCATCACCCAACACTATCTAAAAAAAAATGTCGTCCCGTCATCCTAGGTCAACCAAAATATGATATAGGTCAAGTTCATATGGTTGACTACCCTAGGGTTATCCTAACCCTTAAGGATGGATTTTGGAACCCAAAATAGATTTTTGCCTATGGGGTTCACTAGAAATTCCTTGGGGATCCATTTCTTAGCTATTACTTTGTTTTTGTCTTGTCCCCTAGCAATTAGGCATTTATAGGCTTTCTCATTTTTCTTCTCTTTATATCCTAGGCCCTTCTTGTTAAAACTTGCCCTTTGGCTCCCAATTATCATGTTAAGGGTATTGGAGCCTATTGTGAATTTCTCTAGGGCTTTGGTTAGATAATCTACCTTTTCCCTTAATGCCCTATTTTCCTCTATGCATGCATCATTAACATCCAAAGGCATATAATCATGTGAGCATGCATCATCATGGCAAGAAGAAGCATTATCATTTAAGCATGCATTTTCTAGCTTTTGTTCTAATTCCTTAATTTGACTAATCATGCTTTTACTTTTCTTTTTCATGCCAAATAACTCCTTAGTTAAACTAGAAATTATGGAAACTATTTTCTTAGGAGAAGCATTCGTTACCATAGTTTCCATGTCCTCTTCTTCTTCTTCGGATGATGAGGATGTAGAAGCTCCCCCTTCATTTGAGCTTTCCCCACTTGAGCTTGATTCTTCATTTGAGGAGGAGGAGGAGCAATCCGAGTCATGAAGAGCCATAAGTGCTAGGTTGGAGTAGACATGCTCTTCTTCTTCGGATGAGGAGGCGGGGGCAACGTCATCCCATGTCTTGGCTTTGAGTGCCATGGCCTTCCCTTTTCCTTTTTCCTTCTTTTCTTCTTCCTTTTTCTTGCTCCCTTTCTTCTTCTTTTCTTCTTTCTTGCTCTTATTTAGGAGGGGACAATTATCCCTTATATGCCCCTCTCCTTGGCAATTATAGCATTTGACCTTCCCCCTTGGTCTTATATTCCTATCATTAGATTTATGAAAATGAAAACCTTTTAAAGCCCGTCTTACCCTTCTTACCATATAGGCTTCTTCGGTGCTATCCATGGAGGAGGAGGAAGATGCTTCATCATCAGAGGAGGAGGGGACTTCCATCTTCTTCTTCCCCTTGTTTGCCATCAAGGCTACTCCTCGTGAATTTTGGACTCTAGGCTCTTCTTGTATACCTTCAAGCATTGTCTCATGAAGCTCCATGGTTGAAAAGAATTCCTCAAAGGTGCTTACTTCTAAGTTCTTGGAGATGTAAAATAAGTCCACCATGGAGCTCCATCTTGAGGACTGGGGAAAGGCATCTATGACCTTCATTACCATATCCCGGTTCGATAGCTTCTCACCTACACTCGTTAGCCCAATCAATATTTCTTTAAATCTAGAATGTAGGGAAGTTACCTTTTCTCCCTTTTCAAGTTTGATATTTGATAATTGGGAGCGGAGGAGATCTCTTCTTGCTAGCTTTGCCTTCGAAGTGCCTTCATGAAGTTCAACCAACTTCTCCCACATCTCCTTGGCACTTGAGCACTCCCCTATTTTATTTACTTCTTGTTGAGGGAGCACATTGTATAGGTGGTGCTTGGCCTTTGAATTTGCCAAGTATTCTTCTCTTTGCCTTTTGCTCCACCTAGATTTCTCCAATGGCTCCCCATTCTCGTTCCTAGGCAACTCGAAACCGTTTTCCATTATTAAAAGGATTTCAAAGTCGGTTTCGAAGAATACCTCCATTCTCTTTTTCCACCAAGAGAATTCGCCGTCGAACTTCGGAGGGTAGATGTTTGAACCGGCCATTTACTTGTTGACGTGCTCTCGCGGCGGTTAGTCCTTGAAGAGCGACCTCGCTCTGATACCACTTGTTGGTAATCGATTGGCCGGCTAGAGGGGGGTGAATAGCCCTCGTTCGTTGGATGTCGTATTTTGCTCGTCTACGAAAACGTTAGCGCAAGCGGAAGCAATAAACTAAGACAAGCAAATAGAAGTAAAACAAAGACAATACAAACACGGAGATATAACGTGGTTCACGGCTACGCCGCTAATCCACGGTCCGATTCGTCCACGGTGAATCACTCCGAAACCCAATCACTATTGGTCTCTCCTTTGCACCAAGCTAGGTGGAGGTAACCTTTACAAACACTCCTCTTACAAATAGAATGGAAATAAGCTTGAGTAAGAGGATGGAAAGCTATAGGGAACTTTGGGAGAGTATTAGAGCATAAGCATTAGGCTCCCAAACTCTTACCCCCTTCCTTTTTATAGAGGAAGAGGGTTTCTTCCCGTTGACACAGGATCAGTCGACTGATGCCCTCGATCAGTCGACTGATCCCGTAGCCGTTGCCCAATAACGGCCGCTTTCCACGTTGGATTCCATCCATCGGTATTGGCATCAGTCGACTGATGGGACCATCGATCGGCGATGCTCGATCGATCGAGTGCTCGATCGAGTCGACTCCGTTCCCGTGCCGCGATTACATCGATCGGCCCTCGGCTCTTGCTGACATCGATCAGCGGCCGCATCGATCGATCGCCAAGCCCTAAACGGTCTTATACGATCGATCAACCCATCGACTCAGAGCGATCGCCATGACATAGCGATCGTGTCGGGAAAACCCATCCGACACTTGGCCAAATGGCCAAGTTTCACCTAAGAGCTACCCTTCCCAGGTTACAATCATCTCTCGGAGTCCCTCGCCTTCGAAGTTCTCTTCGTTCTCGGCCACGTCCCTCGGCAGCATCAGGCGCACGGCTCTGCAATGCTCCTTCGCGTCTCTTGCCTCGAAGTCTACTTCCTCTGGCTTCACTCCAAGCTTCTCGTCCGGCGGTCCCTCGGATGCTCCAAGCGCACGGCTTCCGCAAAGCAATCCTTCACCGACTCAAGGCCCGAGTGATGAGTTGGTGAAACTCGCCATGGCTCCATGTGCGAATTACTAAGTCCTGCACGACTTCAACGCACATATCAAATCAACATAACCATCCTAACTTAAACCCTTTGCCACACCATCAAAACCATATCACGGCAAGAGATTGCCCTAACAATCTCCCCCTTTTTGATGTGTGGCAATCCGTTTAAGTTAGGTAAAACATTTGATAAAAATTTTTTAAGGAAAGAAAGCATGTAAACATAAACATTTGATAGCAACATGCAACTCCCCCTTAATCCATGAAACTCCCCCTTAATCTCTCCCCCTATCATAAATAACTTAAACATATTCATTTCTCCCCCTTTGACACCATCAAAAATATGAATACTAAGTTAGAACCATATGACATCAAGTCTAATAGAAAGAAAATATCACAAGTTGATAAAAAAATTGGAATTCAGCCTTTACTGGTGCAAATTAGCCATCGATCGTTGGTTCAGATACCGGTCGTGATTTGATTTCGAATTTTTTTACAAATTCAGAAATGCATAAAAAAATTCCAGAAAATTTGAAAAATCATGAAATTTGGGGAACACATTTCATTTAAGTATATCTATCAGGGAAAAATAGTTTTTCATGAAAAATCATTATATTTTCACGTTTTGCCAAAAATCCAAAAGCTTTAAAAACTACTAGGTTTTGGATAATGATAGTATCAAGTTTAACACCTAGTTTTGGTTCCAATTGTTTCAAAACATGAATACATGGATTTTAAAGTAAGAAATTATTTTGAAAACATATGAAATATCCAACCATGATCTTTGGGCAATATGTCTATGAATTAAACATAAACCTTCCCCATGATTGGTCTATTATTGTTATTTTGATACTTTAAATGACCATCTAAATGCCATAGGCACTAGTGAACATTTGTATCATCCTAACATCTCACCCATGCTAAGTTTGCAATCAAGTTAGCCTATAGTGAGTGTGAGATTCATCCTAGGGGGTATTTGTGCATACTTAACCAATATATTCATGCAATTCTATCATGGTTAAGTATCAACCTAATAATCCTCATGATCATAAAAACATATATGAATGAATTCTACATTATGATCATGAAACTCATGTATTCATCAAATAATAGTCATGCATTAGGTATTTATGATGATAATAAATAAAGTATTATCTAAAGCATGATTTAAATCTATTTCTCATGATAACGTGCCAAACATAAATCATGATTGTAAATATACATAGGAATTACATCAATCATCATGATTTAAGCATTATTATCTATTTATGGGTACGTTATCATCACCCAACACTATCTAAAAAAAAATGTCGTCCCGTCATCCTAGGTCTACCAAAATATGATATAGGTCAAGTTCATATGGTTGACTACCCTAGGGTTATCCTAACCCTTAAGGATGGATTTTGGAACCCAAAATAGATTTTTGCCTATGGGGTTCACTAGAAATTCCTTGGGGATCCATTTCTTAGCTATTACTTTGTTTTTGTCTTGTCCCCTAGCAATTAGGCATTTATAGGCTTTCTCATTTTTCTTCTCTTTATATCCTAGGCCCTTCTTGTTAAAACTTGCCCTTTGCCTCCCAATTATCATGTTAAGGGTATTGGAGCCTATTGTGAATTTCTCTAGGGCTTTGGTTAGATAATTTACCTTTTCCCTCAATGCCCTATTTTCCTCTATGCATGCATCATTAACATCCAAAGGCATATAATCATGTGAGCATGCATCATCATGGCAAGAAGAAGCATTATCAATTAAGCATGCATTTTCTAGCTTTTGTTCTAATTCCTTAATTTGACTAATCATGCTTTTACTTTTCTTTTTCATGCCAAATAACTCCTTAGTTAAACTAGAAATTATGGAAACTATTTTCTTAGGAGAAACATTCGTTACCATAGTTTCCATGTCCTCTTCTTCTTCTTCGGATGATGAGGATGTAGAAGCTCCCCCTTCATTTGAGCTTTCCCCACTTGAGCTTGATTCTTCATTTGAGGAGGAGGAGGAGCAATCCGAGTCATGAAGAGCCATAAGTGCTAGGTTGGAGTAGACATGCTCTTCTTCTTCGGATGAGGAGGCGGGGGCAACGTCATCCCATGTCTTGGCTTTGAGTGCCATGGCCTTCCCTTTTCCTTTTTCCTTCTTTTCTTCTTCCTTTTTCTTGCTCTCTTTCTTCTTCTTTTCTTCTTTCTTGCTCTTATTTAGGAGGGGACAATTATCCCTTATATGTCCCTCTCCTTGGCAATTATAGCATTTGACCTTCCCCCTTGGTCTTCTATTCCTATCATTAGATTTATGAAAATGAAAACCTTTTAAAGCCCGTCTTACCCTTCTTACCATATAGGCTTCTTCGGTGCTATCTATGGAGGAGGAGGAAGATGCTTCATCATCGGAGGAGGAGGGGACTTCCATCTTCTTCTTCCCCTTGTTTGCCATCAAGGCTACTCCTCGTGAATTTTGGACTCTAGGCTCTTCTTGTATACCTTCAAGCATTGTCTCATGAAGCTCCATGGTTGAAAAGAATTCCTCCAAGGTGCTTACTTCTAAGTTCTTGGAGATGTAAAATAAGTCCACCATGGAGCTCCATCTTGAGGACTGGGGAAAGACATCTATGACCTTCATTACCATATCCCGGTTCGATAGCTTCTCACCTACACTCGTTAGCCCAATCAATATTTCTTTAAATCTAGAATGTAGGGAAGTTACCTTTTCTCCCTTTTCAAGCTTGATATTTGATAATTGGGAGCGGAGGAGATCTCTTCTTGCTAGCTTTGCCTTCGAAGTGCCTTCATGAAGTTCAACCAACTTCTCCCACATCTCCTTGGCACTTGAGCACTCCCCTATTTTATTTACTTCTTGTTGAGGGAGCACATTGTATATGTGGTGCTTGGCCTTTGAATTTGCCAAGTATTCTTCTCTTTGCCTTTTGCTCCACCTAGATTTCTCCAATGACTCCCCATTCTCGTTCCTAGGCAACTCGAAACCGTTTTCCATTATTAAAAGGATTTCAAAGTCGGTTTCGAAGAATACCTCCATTCTCTTTTTCCACCAAGAGAATTCGCCGTCGAACTTCGGAGGGTAGATGTTTGAACCGGCCATTTACTTGTTGACGTGCTCTCGCGGCGGTTAGTCCTTGAAGAGCGACCTCGCTCTGATACCACTTGTTGGTATTCGATTGGCCGGCTAGAGGGGGGTGAATAGCCCTCTTTCGTTGGATGTCGTATTTTTCTCGTCTACGAAAACGTTAGCGCAAGCGGAAGCAATAAACTAAGACAAGCAAATAGAAGTAAAACAAAGACAATACAAACACGGAGATATAACGTGGTTCACGGCTACGCCGCTAATCCACGGTCCGATTCGTCCACGGTGAATCACTCCGAAACCCAATCACTATTGGTCTCTCCTTTGCACCAAGCTAGGTGGAGGTAACCTTTACAAACACTCCTCTTACAAATAGAATGGAAATAAGCTTGAGTAAGAGGATGGAAAGCTATAGGGAACTTTGGGAGAGTATTAGAGCATAAGCATTAGGCTCCCAAACCCTTACCCCCTTCCTTTTTATAGAGGAAGAGGGTTTCTTCCCGTTGACACAGGATCAGTCGACTGATGCCCTCGATCAGTCGACTGATCCCGTAGCCGTTGCCCAATAACGGCCGCTTTCCACGTTGGATTCCATCCAACGGTATTGGCATCAGTCGACTGATGGGACCATCGATCGTGATGCTCGATCAATCGAGTGCTCAGTCGAGTTGACTCCGTACCGTCTGCGATTACATCGATCGCGCCTTCCGGCGATCATTGCTATCGACATCGATCGATTGCCGATTCCATGGCGATCAGGCCAAGCCCTAAACCGGTCTTATACGATCGATCAACCCATCGACTCGGAAGCGATCATTGCCATGACATAGCAGTCGACTGGTGTCGGGAAAACCCATCCGACACTTGGCCAAATGGCCAAGTTTCACCTAAGAGCTACCCTTCCCAGGTTACAATCATCTCTCGGAGTCCCTCGCCTTCGAAGTTCTCTTCGTTCTCGGCCACGTCCCTCGGCAGCATCAGGCGCACGGCTCTGCAATGCTCCTTCGCGTCTCTTGCCTCGAAGTCTACTTCCTCTGGCTTCACTCCAAGCTTCTCGTCCGGCGGTCCCTCGGATGCTCCAAGCGCACGGCTTCCGCAAAGCTATCCTTCACCGACTCAAGGCACGAGTCATGAGATGTGAAACTCGCCACGGCTCCATGTGCACATTACTAAGTCCTGCACGACTTCAACGCATATATCAAATCAACATATAAAACTAACTTAAACCATTTGCCACACCATCAAAACCATATCACTGCAAGAGATTGCCCTAACAATCTCCCCCTTTTTGATGTGTGGCAATCCGCTTGCTAGGTAAAACATTTGATAAAAATTTTTTAAGGAAAGAAAGCATGTAAACATAAACATTTGATAGCAACATGCAACTCCCCCTTAATCCATGAAACTCCCCCTTAATCTCTCCCCCTATCATAAATAACTTAAACATATTCATTTCTCCCCCTTTGACACCATCAAAAATATGAATACTAAGTTAGAACCATATGACATCAAGTCTAATAGAAAGAAAATACCACAAGTTGATAAAAAAATTGGAATTCCATCATCTGATCGGTTCGATCGATCTAATGATCGCACGTGATTTTCGGAATTTCTGATTTTTCTGGCCGAAATTCAGAAATGCATAAAAAAATTCCAGAAAATTTGAAAAATCATGAAATTTGGGGAACACATTTCATTTAAGTATATCTATCAGGGAAAAATAGTTTTTCATGAAAAATCATTATATTTTCACGTTTTGCCAAAAATCCAAAAGCTTTAAAAACTACTAGGTTTTGGATCATGATAGTATCAAGTTTAACACCTAGTTTTGGTTCCAATTGTTTCAAAACATGAATACATGGATTTTAAAGTAAGAAATTATTTTGAAAACATATGAAATATCCAACCATGATCTTTGGGCAATATGTCTATGAATTAAACATAAACCTTCCCCATGATTGGTCTATTATTGTTATTTTGATACTTTAAATGACCATCTAAATGCCATAGGCACTAGTGGACATTTGTATCATCCTAACATCTCACCCATGCTAAGTTTGCAATCAAGTTAGCCTATAGTGAGTGTGAGATGCATCCTAGGGGGTATTTGTGCATACTTAACCAATATATTCATGCAATTCTATCATGGTTAAGTATCAACCTAATAATCCTCATGATCATAAAAACATATATGAATGAATTCTACATTATGATCATGAAACTCATGTATTCATCAAATAATAGTCATGCATTAGGTATTTATGATGATAATAAATAAAGTATTACCTAAAGCATGATTTAAACCTATTTCTCATGATAACGTGCCAAACATAAATCATGATTGTACATATACATAGGAATTACATCAATCATCATGATTTAAGTATTATTATCTATTTATGGGTACGTTATCATCACCCAACACTATCTAAAAAAAAATGTCGTCCCGTCATTCTAGGTCAACCAAAATATGATATAGGTCAAGTTCATATGGTTGACTACCCTAGGGTTATCCTAACCCTTACGGATGGATTTTGGAACCCAAAATAGATTTTTGCCTATGGGGTTCACTAGAAATTCCTTGGGGATCCATTTCTTAGCTATTACTTTGTTTTTGTCTTGTCCCCTAGCAATTAGGCATTTATAGGCTTTCTCATTTTTCTTCTCTTTATATCCTAGGCCCTTCTTGTTAAAACTTGCCCTTTGGCTCCCAATTATCATGTTAAGGGTATTGGAGCCTATTGTGAATTTCTCTAGGGCTTTGGTTAGATAATCTACCTTTTTCCTTAATGCCCTATTTTCCTCTATGCATGCATCATTAACATCCAAAGGCATATAATCATGTGAGCATGCATCATCATGGCAAGAAGAAGCATTATCATTTAAGCATGCATTTTCTAGCTTTTGTTCTAATTCCTTAATTTGACTAATCATGCTTTTACTTTTCTTTTTCATGCCAAATAACTCCTTAGTTAAACTAGAAATTATGGAAACTATTTTCTTAGGAGAAGCATTCGTTACCATAGTTTCCATGTCTTCTTCTTCTTCTTCGGATGATGAGGATGTAGAAGCTCCCCCTTCATTTGAGCTTTCCCCACTTGAGCTTGATTCTTCATTTGAGGAGGAGGAGGAGCAATCCGAGTCATGAAGAGCCATAAGTGCTAGGTTGGAGTAGACATGCTCTTCTTCTTCGGATGAGGAGGCGGGGGCAACGTCATCCCATGTCTTGGCTTTGAGTGCCATGGCCTTCCCTTTTCCTTTTTCCTTCTTTTCTTCTTCCTTTTTCTTGCTCCCTTTCTTCTTCTTTTCTTCTTTCTTGCTCTTATTTAGGAGGGGACAATTATCCCTTATATGTCCCTCTCCTTGGCAATTATAGCATTTGACCTTCCCCCTTGGTCTTATATTCCTATCATTAGATTTATGAAAATGAAAACCTTTTAAAGCCCGTCTTACCCTTCTTACCATATAGGCTTCTTCGGTGCTATCCATGGAGGAGGAGGAAGATGCTTCATCATCGGAGGAGGAGGGGACTTCCATCTTCTTCTTCCCCTTGTTTGCCATCAAGGCTACTCCTCGTGAATTTTGGACCCTATGCTCTTCTTGTATACCTTCAAGCCTTGTCTCATGAAGCTCCATGGTTGAAAAGAATTTCTCCAAGGTGCTTACTTCTAAGTTCTTGGAGATGTAAAATAAGTCCACCATGGAGCTCCATCTTGAGGACTGGGGAAAGGCATCTATGACCTTCATTACCATATCCCGGTTCGATAGCTTCTCACCTACACTCGTTAGCCCAATCAATATTTCTTTAAATCTAGAATGTAGGGAAGTTACCTTTTCTCCCTTTTCAAGCTTGATATTTGATAATTGGGAGCGGAGGAGATCTCTTCTTGCTAGCTTTGCCTTCGAAGTGCCTTCATGAAGTTCAACCAACTTCTCCCACATCTCCTTGGCACTTGAGCACTCCCCTATTTTATTTACTTCTTGTTGAGGGAGCACATTGTATAGGTGGTGCTTGGCCTTTGAATTTGCCAAGTATTCTTCTCTTTGCCTTTTGCTCCACCTAGATTTCTCTAATGGCTCCCCATTCTCGTTCCTAGGCAACTCAAACCGCTTCCATTATTAAAAGGATTTCAAAGTCGGTTTCAAGAATACCTCCATTCTCTTTTCCACCAAGAGAATTCGTCGAACTTCGGAGGGTAGATGTTTGAACCGGCCATTTACTTGTTGACGTGCTCTCGCGGCGGTTAGTCCTTGAAGAGCGACCTCGCTCTGATACCACTTGTTGGTAATCGATTGGCCGGCTAGAGGGGGGTGAATAGCCCTCGTTCGTTGGATGTCGTATTTTGCTCGTCTCTGAATACGTTAAGCGCTAGCGAAGCAATAAACTAAGACAAGCAAATAGAAGTAAAACAAAGACAATACAAACACGGAGATAACGTGGTTCACGGCCACGCCGCTAATCCACGGTCCGATTCGGCCCACGGTGAATCACTCTCAAACCCAATCACTATTGGTCTCTCCTTTGCACCAAGCTAGGTGGAGGTAACCTTTACAAACACTCTCTTACAAATAGAATGGAAATAAGCTTGAGTAAGAGGATGGAAAGCTATAGGGAACTTTGGGAGAGTATTAGAGCATAAGCATTAGGCTCCCAAACCCTTACCCCTTCCTTTTATAGAGGAAGAGGGTTTCTTCCGTTGACACGGATCGGATCGATCGTGATGCCTCGACCGATCGGTGATCCCGTAGAGCCGCCCAATAACGGCCGCTTTCCACGTTGGATTCCATCCAGCGATGCATCATCGATCGGTGATGGGACCATCGATCGATGCTCTCGATCATCGAGTGCTCGAAGTCGACTCCATTCTGCCGTCTGCGATTACATCGATCGCCTTCCCGGCACGATCATTGCCGACATCACTATCGATCATTGCGTTTCATGGCGATCGCCAAGCCCTAAACCGGTCTTATACCGTCCGATCAACCCATCGACTCGAGCGATCATTGCCATGACATGATCCGGTGTCGGGAAAATCCATCCGACACTTGGCCAAATGGCCAAGTTTCACCTAAGAGCTACCCTTCCCAGGTTACAATCATCTCTCGGAGTCCCTCGCCTTCGAAGTTCTCTTCGTTCTCGGCCACGTCCCTCGGCAGCATCAGGCGCACGGCTCTGCAATGCTCCTTCGCGTCTCTTGCCTCGAAGTCTACTTCCTCTGGCTTCACTCCAAGCTTCTCGTCCGGCGGTCCCTCGGATGCTCCAAGCGCACGGCTTCCGCAAAGCAATCCTTCACCGACTCAAGGCCCGAGTGATGAGTTGGTGAAACTCGCCATGGCTCCATGTGCGAATTACTAAGTCTTGCACGACTTCAACGCACATATCAATTCAACATAACCATCCTAACTTAAACCCTTTGCCACACCATCAAAACCATATCACGGCAAGAGATTGCCCTATGCAAGGTGCTCCTCTCTTTGCTTCTTGGTCCACCTTGACTTCTCTATTGGCTTTCCCTCTTCATCCCTAGGCAAAACGAAACTGTATTCCATTGTAATCATGATATCAAAATCCGTTTCAAAAAATACCTCCATTCGCTTCTTCCACCAAGCGAATTTTCCTTCAAACTTCGGCGGGTGAATATTTGAGCCGACCATCTTTTTGTAGTGCTCTCGCGGTGGTTAGTCCTTGAAGAGCGACCTTTGCTTTGATACCACTTGTTGGGGATCGAACGGCCGGCTAGAGGGGGGTGAATAGCCCTCTTACGTTGCGTGGTGGAATTCTCTCTTTCGTTTGCTCATCTACACAATCGTTAGCGCAAGCGGAAGTATAAACAATAAAGACAAAGCAATAAACGAAAATACAAATGCTAACAAAAGAGATGTAACGTGGTTCACGGTTACGCCACTAATCCACGGTCCGATTCGTCCAAGGTAAATCACTCCTTCAAAGCCAATCACTATTGATCTCTCCTTTGCACCAAGCTAGGTGGAGGTAACCTTTACAATCAAGATCACTCTTCTTACAATAGGATTGAAGTAAAAACAAGTAAGAAGAGTTTAAAGCTTGTAGAGCACTTGGAAGATCACTTAGAGAATAAGCATTAGCCTCCCAAAGTTCCACTCCCTCTCTTTTTATAGAGAGGAAGATTTTCTTCGTTAGCGCCACGATCACGCCTTTAGCGATCGCCACTCCAACGGCCTCTGAACACATCGGATCCCGGGTCCAGTCAGCGAACACTGGCGTCGATCGATGGACCTCATCCGATCACGCTAGATCGTCGCCTATCGATCACTACGAGCGGTTCAGGAAACCCTATCTGACTCCGATTGATGCCTTCATCACGATCGATAGTCTTAGCGATCATTGCCCATATATATGGCATCCGCCACATTCACCCGATCAAATACGGTCGAACTACATTCGACTTAGAGCAGTCGACTGCCCTTCCATGGCAGTCGACTAATGTCGGGAAATCCCATCCGACACTTAGCCAAATGGTCAAGTTTCACCTATGAGATACTACCCCTTCCCAGGTTACATTCGCTCACTCTCATCCCTCGGAGTCCCTCGCCTTCGAAGTTCTCTTCATTCGCGGCCACGTCCCTCGGCAGCATCAGGCGCACGACTCTACAATGCTCCTTCGTGTCTCTTGCCTCGAAGTCTACTTCCTCCGGCTTCACTCCAAGCTTCTCGTCCGGCGGTCCCTCGGATGCTCTAAGCGCACGACTTCCGCAAAGCAATCCTTCACCGACTCAAAGACCGAGTCATGAGATGTGAAATTCGCCACGGCTCCATGTGCGAATTACTAAGTCCTGCACGACTTCAACGCACATATCAAATCAACATAACAAACTAACTTAAACTCTTTGGCACACACATCAAAACTTTATCATGGCAAGAGATTGCCATAACAACTTGTTAGGAATCGAACGTCGCTAGAGGGGGGGGCTGTGAATGGCGCGTCTTCGATCGCCTGACAGAATTTGTTCGTACTTGCAACAAAACTTGTTATGCGCAGCGGAAATAAAGGTAAAGCAATAACAAAATTGACAAACACTCACAATACACAAGGATGTAACGTGGTTCGAAACCTTAGGATTCCTACTCTTCGGGTTGGCCTTGAATGAGCCCTAGCGATGCAAACACCACCACTAATGAACTCTCCTTCTCGGAAAACACTCTGGAGGTGGAGGAAACCTCTTACAAGCGATTACAACAGTAATACAAAATAATACAAGAAAATACAAAGAAATACAATCGAAATATAAAGAACACTTTACAAACTAGGGCTTTGAATGCTTTGCTTGTTGGTTGCTTGAATGATCTTGAAGGACCCTAAAATGCGCCTGTACTTTGCCTTCAAATAGCCTCAAGAAACCTCTCAAAGAACCATGGCAAAATCTTCCACGAGCTACTCCTTTATAACTTGCATCGGGCTAATTTTGTGCCTCGCAGTCGACTGCCATAAGGCCCTAATCGACTGCCAACAGTGTCGTTGTCTCACAACGACTTAATCCACGTCGGCATCCAAGCCTACGGATACACTAGCAGTCGACTGTCATTACCCATCAGTCGACTGCCAAGCTCGTAACCGACATCAGTTGCCTACTGAGCATTCTGCTCCCGTAACCTTGGCCAATAGTTGACTGCCCTCCATGGTAGTCGACTACTCAAGCCATCAGTCGACTGCCCAATGCTGGCAGTCGACTACCTAAGTCTTTTGCCATAGTTGGACCCTAGTCGACTCACGACAATCGCCTAGTCATAATCCCAGTCGACTGCTACAAGTCGACTCGGCTACCAAGTGTCAAAATACTTGATCAGTCGATTGGTCAATAACCCCAGTCGACTGCTACACCTCAACCATGAGGTTTACCCTAAGTATGATGCCCTTATACTTGCTAGACCACCCTTAGCCTACACCTAAGCCTTCTAGCCACCTCCGTCAGTCTCACATTTATTAGATCCCTTCAAGTCATCCATGACTTGTTCATCTATATGCTAGCCTTTAGGTGCTTCCATTGGCTATTGTCATGCTAAGCTGGTCTATACCGCTAAGGAACATTTGGGCTTACGTTGCCAAGACTACCGCTTGGACTTTACACCGTCAAACCATTGGACTTATGCTGCCAAGACTCCCGCTTGGACTTTACGTTTCCAATATCAACCCTTGGACTTCCCTTGTCAACCCATGTTGGACTTTCCATTTGCCAAGACTCAAGCTTGGACTTTCTCTTGCCAAGACCCATGCTTGGACTTTCCTTGCCAACCCATGTTGGATTTTCCAATTTATAAGACTCAAGCTTGAATTTTCCTTTGCCAAGACCCATGCTTGGACTTTCCATGCCAAGTACTCAAGACTTAGACTTTCCATTGCCAAGTGTCCCACTTGGACTTCTCCATTATGGTTAAGCCCAAGTCAACCATCTAGTCAACCCATTGTCAAGCAATGGTCAGCTCATTGTCAAACATCAAACCACTACTCGAGTCAAACTCGAGTCTGATCAATCGTGACCTGGGTCGATGCACCAACACCAAGTACCCATAACTTAGACTTTCCATGCCAAAACCTATGCTTGGACTTTACCATTATATGGTCAACCATATGTGAACCATATAGTCAACTCATTGTCAAACAATGGTCAATCCATTGTCAAACAATGGTCAACCCATTAGCAAATATCAAAATACTACTCGAGTCAAAACTCGAGTTCGGTCAATCGTGACCTGGGTCGATTGCACCAATACTATCCCTTATCCAATATTAACTATCAGGTAACAAACCTAGCTGAAGTAACAACTCCACCTAGGTTACTACCACCGGAGTGGTCAATTCTTCCAATGATCTCACCAATTGAGTTGGCTCATCTGTCCAACAATTCTTGGCCCAAGGGGCTTGCTTTAGTTGCATTTCCACAAAAAATTTCCTTGTCGCAATCCAATGTTTTATAATACTTTTGTAGCTTCTAGTCTTTAACCTCCAAAGTGTCCTCCACTTGTTGGACTACTAGTTGAGAATCTAGATGCATCAGAACCCATAGAACCCCTGCATTCCATGTTGTATGTAATCCAATCAATAAAGCTTCGTATTTTACTTCATTATTCGATGCTTAAAATTGAATCTACATGGCCAATTTAATTTCTTTCCCTTGAGGCGATATGAGGATGACCCCTACTCCACTGCCTTTAATGTTCATCAACCCATCCACGAACACCATCCATAGCTCCTACTCCTCCTTTCGTATAGTCTCCATTAAGAAATATACTAAGGTTTGGGCTTTGATCGCAAGTCATGGTTGATATTCAATATCATATTCGGTAATCTCTATTGCCCACTTGATAAGTCTTCCTATTGCCTCTGAGTGACTAAGACTATGCCCGAGTGGTATATTTGTCGACATTACGATTGGATGTGATAGGAAGTAAGGGCATAGCCACCGAGTGGTGAGAGTCAATCCCATGGTTAATTTTTCCAAACCTATATAACAAAGTTCAACTTCTTTAAAAAGATAACTAATGTAATACACAAGAAAATGTTCCTCCTCTTCTTGTCAAATCAATATCACACTCACGATCTCTTCAAACATAGCTAGGTAGACCCACAATTTCTCTCTCACCCGGGGCTTAGTCTAGATTGCCATTCAACCAAAGTATTCCTTTAGTTCCTAGAAGGCTTTCTCAGTATGCTCATCCCACTAGAACTGGTCCACTCTTCTATGAATTTTGAAGAAAGGAAGGCACCTATCCGCCAAGCAAAAAATGAAACATGATAAGGCAGTAATTCTCCCCACTAATCTTTGTGCATCCCAAAGGCTTGGAGAGATTGCATCTATTACATAGCTTTTATCTTTTCGGGGTTGACTTCAATTCCCAAGTTGGTCACCATATATCCCAGGAACCACCCATTCCTTATATCAAAAATGCACTTTCCTGGGTTAAGCCACATATGATACTTCCACAAAGTGACTAAAGTTTCTTCCAAGTTGAGAATTAGGTCTGCCACTGGAAGAGTCTTGATCAAGATGTCATCCAAGTAAACTTCAACATTACATCCTAGTTGTTGTGCGAACATATTGTTCATGAATCTTTGTTATGTGGCTCCAGCATTCTTTAACCCGAATGACATGATAGTATAGCAGAAAGTGCCCTGCCATTATGAAGCTAACTTTGCATTGATCTACCTTAGTTAAGGGAATTTGATTGTATCCTTGGTAGGTGTTTATCATAGATATAAATTGAAGCTTTGTAGTAGAGTCCATCAACTAGTTAATACATGGCAAGGGGTAACAATACTTATGGCAAGTCTTATTCAAATCCTAGAACTCTACACACATACACCGCTTCCCAAATGGCTTGAGGACCAAGACCACATTGAAGAGCCAAGTTGGATATCACACCTCCTATGCATGCTTAGCCTCTAGCAATTTCACACTTCCTCCCAAATAACTAATAGAGCTAATGCTCCAAGTTATGTTTTGGTGTTTGACAAACGTTTAAGTAAACAAAGGTTTATGTAAACAAAGGCCTAGGCAAGTGAGAAATCCAAGGGTGGACCCTTAGTGAAAAGTCCAAGATGGTTAATTCCTTGCAGATGAGAAATACAAGAGAGGACCTTGGTGAAAAGTCTAAAATGGGTAATTCCTTGGCAGATGAGAAATTCAATGGTGGACCTTGGTGAAAAGTTCAAGATGGGTAATTCTTTGGCAGGCAAAAAATTCCTTGCGGAAGCGGCAAGATGAAAAGTCCAAGAATGGCTGGAGGCCGGAGTCTTGGCAGGTAAAGGGTCTCTGGGTAGAGTCTTTACTAGGCGTGCTTCAATCTTAGAGTTGACTGAAACAACGGGTCATAAGGACAACAATGAGTTGACACCTCAATCAAGCATTTTATCATGTATTAAGAAGTCGATAAATTTGTTGATCGGCGAGCGCTTGAGGCAATGACTCGATCTCGATCAACAAGAACCAAATAGGATCAAGTGGAGCTCGACAGCTGCAGAAGAAGTTGCAGTCGAGTCGACACCTCAACCATCTCTTCGACTGTGGCAGTCGAGGCAATGCCTCGATTGATATTGGGCTCAAGCAGACAGAAGAGGCAGACTCGACCGGCAGTTCAACTACGGCAATCGAGTCAGTGGCTTGACTGCCCTATGAAAGAAATCAGTAGAAGCAAGGCAGACTCGACTGGCGCTCGATCGTGCGCAATGATGCCTCGATTGATCGTGGCGAACGAACGTATAAGGGAGCTCCGATTGGCGCCGATCAGTATGTGAGGAAACCTCGACATTTAACATAAGCAGTCGAGCCAGCTCCTCGATTGGCCTTCGGAAAAATCACACAAATGCAAGGCGATCTCGACTGCCGCCTCGACTGTTGGGAATCGACGTCGCAATTTCGGCAAGAAAATTTCTCTGTTTCGACGCGTGGTCGATTTCTACCGATATCTCTTTAAACGGCTAATAAATCCTATGGTTGGGAAAGGATTTCACAGAGGGTTTGAATGGCATCTGAGCTTTGGGGATAGGTGTGCAAATGAGATTGAAAATCGAAGGAAAGATCGAGGTTTTTATTTCGCTCGCACAGAAAAATGATGTACTGGCTCGTGTGTCTTCTTCCTCCAGAGAACGATTTCATGCTTTCTGCTTCCACTGCAACAACTGGTTCTTCGTGCCTTCTTCCTACGCTGCAACAGAATGACTTCGTGCTTACTGCTTCCACTGCGCCGATTACTTGCTCACAACCTGAACATCGACAACATCACTTCTGGATCATTCCACAAGCTGTGAACACAGCTTCATTCCCTTCCTCTGTTCTTGGTGGTTCCAACCCCTCTCTAGGAAGCTCTCATCGCGATAAAGTTGTTCTGATCACAACAGGGACAAAAGGTAGCAACAACTCGGTATAACAGTAAAGTTCCTTGTTTCTTTTATTGATCATATTCAAGATTCCTGTACGTAAATTCATATTTTTGTTGAATCTGTAATTCATTAAGAGGTTTTCTCCACCCTCGAAGCTTGGCTTCGAAAAGGAGGAAAGATAGTGGTAGGCCTTAGACTAGCAGCTCTAGGAGAGAGTTATGAACCAAGTAAAAATTGACTGCATCCTCTTTTTGCTTTATATTTTGTCCTGTGCTGGTTTTTCATTTTATACACTTGTTTGTTTTCGTCGCATATTTGTTAAGTATCGGCTGCATCTTTTTATTTGTGTTCTTCGTGCTTTTGCTCGTGACTTCTCTCTTAAAGTTGAATTTCCACCGCTTGAACTCATTTATTTTTGAAAAAGTACTCTCCCCCCTCTTGCGTTTACCGATCCTTTCAAGTGGTATTAGAGCTAGGGCTCTAATTACTCGGTTTAACCACCCTAGAGTCGTAACCATCCAAGAGGGTTAGAGTACAAACTGTCCTCCATTTTTTGATGGAATGAATTTTCAATACGGGAAGATTCGGATGGAGTACTATCTCATGACTGAGATAAAAATGTGGTTCTTCGTTACGGAGGGCTTCATTACTCCTATAGATGATGATGGTAAAGTCTTAGGGTCTGCTCTTTGGACAATTGAGTAAAAGCGCAAGGCACAGGCAAATGCTAAAGCTACTATAACATTATAGTGCGGCCTGGCAAAGGAACAACTTAATAAAGTTGGTCCTTTCAGCAGTGCGCAAGACCTATGGAACAAACTACTTGAGCTGCACAAGGGTACCAGAGACTCTCGTATAGCCAAGAGAGATTTGTTCCTAAGTTAACTCCAGAATTTCACTATGAAGGACACTGAATTTGTTAGTGAGCTTCATGGAAGATTCAAGGAGTTGCTTAACGGTCTCCACTCTATTGGAGAGAGTATTGAGAACCGAGATTTGATTAGGTATGTGCTTAAATCATTTCCTCGAAATGTCTTATGGTCATCCATGGTGGATGCCTATAAGGTATTAAGGGACTTATCAACTGTTAAAATAGATCAACTATTTTGTGAGATGGAATTACATGAACAGGCTAATAAAGGTCAAAAAGAGAAAGGTATGACTTTGTTTGTAGGTGATCAAAGCAAGGAGGGAAAGAAAAAGAAGGAGAAGAAGGAGTAGTCTTCATCCTCAAGCACGAAATCAGATGGAGATGATGAGTCCTCTTCCAGTGAGATGGTCAACTTCGTGAGGAAAATGATGAGGAGGAGCAAAAGATTCAGCAAAAAGAAGGGTAAGCAAGTTGATAATGTAATTGATAAAACTAATGTAGTTTGTTATGAATGCAGCAAGAAAGGACAATTCAGAAATGAATGTCCTCGTCTCAAGAAGAAGGAAGAAAAGAGGAGGAGACTAAAAGCATTGAGAGTCACATGGGATGAGTCATCATCCGGATCGTCAGAAGAAGACAAAGAAGACAAGGCTGGACGACACACTGCTCTAATGGCGCTGGAGGACTCCGGAATAGATTTAGACTCAGAGGCAGAATAATCATCGACGGATGATGGTTAGGTAAATTCGAAACTTAGAGATTGCTATAAAACTATTGTATATTTAACTGATATGTTAGAAAAATCCAAATGTAGAATCAAAACTTTAAAATCTGAATTAGAACATTTCAAGAATCTTAAGGAGCATGCGGTAGAATCTAGTGCTAACACCTCCAAGTTTGATGAAATTATGGATGAAAACAGAACTCTGAGAGAAGTTCAGCTCTATCTCTCGAACGTTGAATATGATTCTAGAATCACAGCGAGCTATTTACAACAAAGCTGGAATAGGTTATAGACCTAAACAGCAATAACATAGTTTTATTTCTTTAGTTTCTAGAATTCATGGTAGGAAGAAAACAACTAAGGCATGGATTCCTAGGAAATACATTTTGGAAGCTAATGGACCCAATAATTGGGTTCCAGAATCTTTTATCTTTCGTGTCTAGCAGGCATCAGTTGAAAGGGATTGTCCATCAACCTGGTTCGTAGATAGTGGATGCTTCAAACACATGACCGATGACATATCATTGTTCTCCTCGCTGGAAAACAAAAATAGAGGTACCATTTCGTTTGGCAATAGCGGTAAGTTAAAAGTTATAGGAATAGGAGATATGTATGTTTTAGAGCATTTTATCATTAGGAATGTGTTGCTTGTTAGAAATATGTCATTTAACCTATTAAGTGTGAGTCGGTTGTGTAATGCTGGATATAGGGTTGAATTCAATTCAACTCAATGTCTAGTAAAGCACAACATTTTAGATGTTACCATGCTAGTAAGAGTTAGAAAGGAAAATATATATCAAGTATATTTTGATAATCCTACTAATCTATCTGCCAAGTGTCTTGTGTCTAGAACAGATGAATCTTGGCTATGACATAGAAAGCTTGCACACATCAACCTAAAGAATTTGAAAAGACTGTTGGGATCGAGACTCGCTAGAGGGGGGGGGGGGGTGAATAGCGAGTTAAAAAATTCTAACTCACTTTTGACTACAAAACAGAGGATTACGCAGCGGAAATAGAAAAACAAAAATACAAAGCACAAACACAACCAAACACAGGTATTTATGTGGTTCAGAACTCAACAGTTCCTACTCCACAGGCAGCTCAAAAGGAAAGTCTACTATGTATGACCGGAATGGTTCGGAGGTGAAAACTTTACCTCTTACAAGCTTACAATGCAATGAATGTACTTTAAGAACAGTAAGCTAAGTATTAAAAACTAGTTACAGATTGTTGTTCGGCTTCTTGCTTTGAAGATGAAGTTGTAGCACTTGCAAGAAGATGATCGACAACGCACTTGTTGGAGAGAAGGCCAGATGAGAGTGTGGTTTCTTCTTCTTCTCCTTCAGTATGAATCACAGAGAGCTTGTTTTTCTCTAGATGAAAACTGGAGTTTTTGCGATTTTGAACAAGTCAAGAACCTCTGTTTTCTCTTCTTCTTAAGCCGTTTCTTCCAGCAAGCCTTTTATCTTCCACCGTTGGAGCCCTAGAGACCATGCCCGACCAAACTCTGGTCACTTGAGCTTGTCCCTATAACCGCCTCCAACTTCTGGTGGTTTTCCAAGAACGGAGCCTGCTCCTCCAACCGAAAATCGGTGCATTTGAATCTTTACTCGAAACAGAAGCATCCCGTTGCCACCTCCATCAGTCGAGCCCACAGTCGAGTCTGACTCGCATCTGTGCTCAAAAAACACCTTTCAGTCGAGCCCGCAACCAAGTCGGGCTCGGTTATGTAACTAAATCCATAGCTACCAGTTGAGCCGCTACCAAATCGACTCGACTGCTATAGGGTTTATGCAAAAACTGCTCTGGTGGAAGTGCTCTGGCGGAAGTTCCCTAGCGACAATCTGCCCCGGCGACAAAGTACCCTGGAGCAGTCGAGCCTGCAACTGAGCTGGGCTCGGTTCTGTGCTGTTCCACGTAGTGAGCAGTCGAGCTGGTAGTCGAGCCAACTCGATTCTGTGCCTTTGTGCAAGAGTGCCAGTCGAGCTAACCCCATGGTGGCTCGACTGACACTGGAAATATTTGAAGCACATGAGTATCTTTCCTAGTAAGCTGCCATTTTAAGCACCCTAGTAAGAGACCAAGCATGTTACGGTGCCTTCTCCAACTAACGAATGCTCTAAGTACCCTAGGCAAAGAACGAGTGCGTTACTACGCCCTCCTTGCTTAATGAGTACTCCATGTACCCTAGACAAAAAACGAGCACGTTACTATGCCCTCCTTGCCTAACGAGTACTCCATGTACCCTAGATAAAGAACGAGCGCATTACTACACCCTCCTTTCCTAACGAGTACTCCATGTACCCTAGACAAAGAATGAACGCGTTACTACACCCTCCTTGCCTAACGAGTATTCCCAGTACCCTAGACAAAGAACGAGCGCATTCCTATGCCCTCCTTGCGTAACGAGTATTGGGCCCATGTATCCTAGTAAGAGATCGAGCACGTTACTGTGCCCTCTCTTACTAACGAGTACACTAGCTAGAGACCGAGGACTCCCTTGTGCCCTCTCTAACTCTAATGGAGAACGAGCATGTTACTATGCCCTCTCCATCACTAAGCTTCCGGGCCTCCGGCCAGCTTGTACTCTTTTTTTACCAAGGTTCCCCCTTGAATTTCTCAATTGCCAAGACTCAAGCTTGGACTTTCCCTTGCCAACCCATGTTGGACTTCTCATGCCAAGACCCATGCTTGGACTTCCCATGCCAAGACCTAAGCTTGGACTTCCCATGCCAACTCCAGGTTGGACTTCCCATGCCAAGACCTACCCTTGGATTTCTCATCCATGGGTCTAATGTCACTCTAAACATCTAACTTAGTCACCTTAGGTTTGAATCAGTTGACGTAATGTCTTGACTACACTCTAGCTCAAACTAGATTTCAATTTCCTTGACTTAAATCTTGTTGTTAAACATTGAAACATTCGATGGGCTTGATTGCACTAACAATCTCCCCCTTTTTAATGTTTGACAACATGGTTTAAGTTTAGGTGATATAAATTCAGTTCATCTCAAATTATGAAATATAGCATGAAGTACAGAAATAGTTCATATTAGAAATTTAGCATGAGGTGCAGAAATATTTCATATCAGTAATTTAGCATGAGGTGCAGAAATATTCCATATCAATAATTTAGCATGAGGTGCATAAATATTTCATATCAGAAATTTAGCATAAGGTGCAGAAATATTTCATATCAGAAATTTAGCATGAGGTGCAGAAATATTTCATATCAGTAATTTAGCATGAGGTACAGAAATATTTCATATTAGAAATTTATCATTCATGTAATAGGGATGATATAACTTGGAGTGCAGAAATTTTACATGTAATGGGCAGAAATTTTCCCCTTTGTTACACATCAAAAAACAAAGGCAACATCTATTTGAATAATATCACAAATATCACTAATAACTTGAAACCCATACTCTTCCCCTTTGTCATATGTCAAAAAAAAATTCCCTAAAGAGGTCAATGTCTCATATCCAATGAGATCTTACAAATCTCTCTTTTTGATGCAAAACATCTAGAATGTCTTCACTCTTCCTAGTGATAAGTTTCATATCACTCAAGAGAAGTACTCATAGAAACTTTCCCAATTTCCAAATTGGGCATTCCAAGTTTTTCAATTTCTCCCCCTTATGAGGAAGAAACACTTCCATCATCCCATGATGGATAGTTCCTCCTAAAGGCTTGCTCCCCCTTAACCATTGCACCAACAATGTCCGTGAGAAGTCCCTAAGCCTATAGGAGCTTTAAATCATCAAGGTTAAGGTTAAAGATTCAACATTGAATTTTCCCTCACCTTGAGTTTGATACATCATTCTGACAACCCTCCTAATCTATAACCAATGAATTTTCAACCTTTCTAATGCTTCCCAAAGCATATCTTAGGGTTAGGAGTGGTTAGGGAACTCAAACATAGGCAGTTGATTCTGACAGTAATCATTCGACTGCCACACACACATCAGTCGACTGAAACTCCGAGTTTCAGGGCAATTTTTTGCTAGGGTAGTTCTTCGTCAGAGTAGTTCTCCGGTGCGGTTTACCAGGGCGATTTTGTGCCAGGGCGATTTTGCCGCGCCAGGGCAGTTTTGCCTGCGCTAGGGCGGTTTGTCGCCAGGGCAGTTTGTCGCCCAGGGCAATCTGTCGCCAGAGCAGTCTGTCGCCAAGGCAATTTGCATCCCAGGGCAGTCTACCGCTCATCAGTCGAGTGTCATCCATAGAAGTCGACTGATAACTGAAATTTCTGAATTTTAGTTTTTAGAAATCGAGCTTCGAAAAAGCATAAGTAACTGTACGTAAGTTGAAAAATCACTAAATTTTATACGTACATTACTTATCACAAATACAATGAGTGAAAACTATTTGAAAATTAATTTACCCATAAAATAGTGAGTTTGATACAAAACTCAAAACCATTGAAAATTTCAATGTTTTGGTCATATTTTGTATCAACTCTCTTAATGGTGATTGCTATCAAAAGATAGATTTAACCAAGGTTTTCTAAAATGGTTTTGAAATGTTTTTCTAACATGGTGACACTCTGATCTTAGGGTATTGTTAGGCATGGGGTATAAAATATACGGAAAGCTCCCACTAATACTGTGGATTTCCTAAACCGTAGCTCCCCCTCAATCAAACATTCTTTTAGGGTTGATTAGGTGCACACATAAGGATTGCACTAACAATGGTGGGATGGAGTCAAGGTTTGAGTTGTTCGGGTGGCGCTAACAAGGATTGCACATACAACAAGAAGTTTGATAAACACTAACCAACTCAACCACACATAATCAATAACAGATCATACAACAAAAAAAAACAGAATGAACAAAAAGTTGACGTTAAAAAAAAACTGTTTCACAGGAACAATCATAGTTAGAAGTTTAAACACACAATCAAATATCCATAGTATAACCATCCTAGGTGAATTGACACAATTTGAGATCATTAACGTGATTCTATTTGTCGGGGGCTGATGTAGAAGGTTCCTCCGAGCTACTTCCCCAACTGATCATGATCTCTTTGATTTTCTTCTGCTCTTGAAGGATTTTATCTTGGGCGTCTTGGATTTGAGTCAATCTTAGGTTGGTTTGTAGATGGAAATCTGATATCATCATTGTGATTGTGTTCACAAATGTCTCATGTGCTTCACGGAGTTGTGATAACTGCTCCGTGATAGTGGTCAATTGTTCAGCTTGGTTAGGAGCCGGATGGTGTGGTTCTTCAGTAGGAAGAGCAGGTTCTTCCTCAAGATCCCTATACTCCTCACTTTGATGACCATCCTTCCTTTGAATTTCTCCTGTACGCATGCGAATCATGCCAGCTAGAGATAAATTCCTCCAATGGATATAGTCCAGCCTTTTCACCTACCTTACTTTTCTCCTGAATGTGTTTATGCCTAGGGACTCTAACCAGAATGTGAGGATGTGACCAAAAGGCATATAAACCTTTTTCTTGACTGGAATGAAGAAATGGATAATACACAAAAACATGTTCAAAGCTATGTTAAAATCAAGGTGGTTTTTGAGAAGGTGGAGAGTCAATAAATGATGTGGCCTAACTTTGGCTTGCCCTTTGGTGACTATGGGTAAAATGCATCCGACAATGACTTTGTATAAGATGTTGTTAGGAGCCGTTAGTTCCAGGGCTGACACCAAATTTACTCCTTCATCTCTAGGACGTCTAAATAAGAATTCGTGGATGGAATTGAGGTTAAAGTCTTCCAAATTTTCAAGAAGAGTTGGATAGCATTTTAGGTTAGAGGAGGACTCTCTACATCCTAGAAATGATCTCCAGATGGCTAGAGTAAGAGTGACATTAGTTTTGGCTACCCTAGACTTATAGATAAGTCTATCTTCAGTGGGTTGTAGGTTGTTATAGAATTCGATAAGTAAGTCTTCATTGATATCGTGATTGCAGTAGACTAACTTACCGAGTCTATAGTGCTCAACCATCTCGCTAACATATGGTGCATTATTGGAGAAGAAATGACCATCTATGGATTGGATGCTTAGGAGTTCAAACTCGTGGGTCCTAAAGGTGTGCAAATGATATTCCGAGGGGAAACGATGGTCCGAGCAAGGCCTCTCTCGTGAGGGCCTAGAGGTGGAAGACTCAGGTTCCTTTCTTTTTAGTCTATAATGACATGTGTCAAATATATCATGCGCACAAGATTGACCCATGAATGAATGCAAGGAATGAAATGATGCATGTCAAGTGGGGAAAGTGATTAGTTGCTTAGAAATCCTCTAAAATCATAAGGAGAGTAAGGAAGAAGTTTTACTTGGGTGTCATAGAACCAAGAACAAGTGCTTGCTGCAGCAGACGAATTTTTCCTGCTAGAACCCTAGTTGTGGTCGAGTGATCAGAGATTAGGGTTAGGGTTAAGAGAAAATGGCAAGGAGAAGGAAGAAGATCCTTACCCTAGTCTAGAGAAGGCTTGTCTTGAAGTTGTAAAGCTTGGATGGAGATGAAGAGCTCAACTGGCACTTGTCACAGTCGGGAGAGCACGATTGTTGGGAAGAAAAAAATCACGGAATGAAAGGGTTTAGGGTTTAAATCTGTGAGACATCAGTCGAGGCAATGAGTGGGTCAGCTCGACTGGTAACACCAGTCGAGGCGACGGTCGAAGCACACTTGGTTCTGAGTGTGATCGGAATTGGCCAGTCGAGGCGCCAATCGAAGCGCACTCGATTCTGAGTGTGATCAGAATTGGCCAGTCGAGGCGCCAGTCGAAGCGCACTCGATTCTGAGTGTGATCGGATTTGGCCAGTCGAGGCACCAATCGAAGCGCACTCGATTTTGAGTGTTAAAAACTCGTGCCAGTCGAGGTGCTGGTCGAGTCTGTCTCGGTTGATAGGCTTAAATAACTGGGTTTCAATATCTGAATATTCCAACTGAGTTTTGTGTAATTTCTAAGACTTAGGTAAGTGTTAAAAACACTTGATATGATAACCTAAACACCCTTTTGATTGTTTTAAATAGTTGGTATCTATGTTCTTGGTCTCAAAGAGGATCCAACCAATTTTACTTGGTTGGAATGTCTAGTTATGATCTTGGAACCACAAACACAAGAATGTGTAATGGTCTTCCCCATAACTAGTCACGTTAGTGATTTTTATCTCGTCAACTTCTCTATCTCAGGGATGCAATGAGCATTTGAAATAGAGTGGTTGATTCTATCATCTCACCCCATTTCTAGCAATACAAAAATAGTTTTGTGATCCTTATTGTTTTTGGGAGATGATCCTAGGTCTTCCCATTTTAAATTCTCATTTCTCTTATTAAATGGATTTTTTTTAAACCTAATATCATGGAGGGATCCTCCTTCATTGAGCAGCACACATGCCCAACTCTCTTCTCAAATGGCTAAACTCATTTTCGGGAAGAGGTTTTGTGAATATGTCGGCTAGGTTAGACTTGAACTCAACATGGCTGAGTTCAATGTCTCCCCTAGCTACATGATCTCTTATGAAGTGATGTCTCACTTCAATGTGTTTGGTCCTTGAGTGATGAACCAGATTTTTGGTGAGATGTATAGTGCTAATGTTATCACATAACACTTGTACATTCCTATAGATCGGTCCATAATCTTCTAAGGTGTGTGTTAGCCATAGCAATTGTGATACACATTCTCCCATAGCTACATATTCAGCTTTGGTTGTGGAAAGTGCTACATAATGTTGTTTACGGCTTAACCAACTAACCAAGGCCGAACCTAAGAAATGACAGCCCCCACTAGTGCTTTTCCTATCCAACTTGCATCCGGCATAGTCGGAATCGATATAGCCAACTAAATCAAAAGATTCAGTCTGGGGGTACCACAATCCTACATTGATAGTACCTTTTAAGTATCTCATGATTCTTTTTACAGCAATCATGTGAGACTCCTTAGCACAAGCTTGAAACCTAGCACACATACCAATAGCGAATAAAATATCAGGTCGACTCGCTGTTAAGTATAAACTACCTATTATACTCCTATAATTTTTCAAATCCACTACCTTCCCTTTCTCATCACTATCTAGACGAGTATTGACAGCAATAGGTGTGCTTACTTCCTTAGCTTCCTCCATATGAAACCTTTTCAGTAACTCCAATGCGTACTTAGATTGATGTATAAAAATTCCTTCGTTGGTTTGCTTTATCTCAAGTCCTAGAAAGAAGGTCA
The DNA here is from genome assembly GCA_025175895.1 of Wurfbainia villosa. Lineage (NCBI taxonomy): Eukaryota > Viridiplantae > Streptophyta > Magnoliopsida > Zingiberales > Zingiberaceae > Wurfbainia > Wurfbainia villosa. The sequence continues at coordinate 44,284,689 of CM046003.1, forward strand.
ATTCTCCTACTAGACTCATCTCAAATTCACTTTCCATGTGACCAATAAACTCATTGAGATAATCCCTATTGTTTGAGCCACAGATTATGTCATCAACATAAACCTGGGCTACAAATATGTATTCACCATCCCTTTTTAAGAATAGTGTGGGATCTATCTATCCTCTCCTAAAACCTTTCTCAATTAGGAAAGTTGACAACCGCTCATACCAAGCACGAGGTGCTTATTTAAGCCCATAAAGAGCCTTTTTTAGTTTGTACACGTGGTCTGGGAATTGTGCATTCTCAAACCCCGAGGGATGTTCAACATAGACTTCCTCCTTGATGACTCCATTCAAGAAGGCTGACTTCACGTCCATTTGATATAGTTTGAAGTCTTTGTATGCTGCATAAGCAAGCATTAGTCTTATGGATTCTAACCTTGCTACAGAGGCATAAGTCTCATCATAGTCTAACCCCTCAATTTGGTTGTAGCCTTTGGCTACTAACCTTGTCTTATTTCTAACTATTTCTCCTCTATGATCACTTCTAATGATTTTAATTGTTGAGTTTTTCTCAACTCTTCTACAAAAGAAAATGAAGGTTTCTACTGTTTGGTCCTTATGTTTAAGAAAATAAGTCCAAGTATATCTAGTGTAATCATCCACAATAACCAAGCAATATCTACTACCATTGATAGATCTAATAGTGCTAGTATCAAACAAATCCATGTGTAGTGAATCTAATGCTTGTAAAGAACTTATAGAATTCTTCCCTTTGTGGGAAGATCTTACTTGCTTTCCTTTTTGGCACGCCCCACAAACCCTATCCTTCTCGTAGGTGATTGAGAGCAGTCCTCTTACAAGTTCCTTCTTGGCCAAATTCTTGATGTTCTTCATGTTGACATGGGCCAATCTCCTGTGTCATAACCAAGACTCTTCTTCCTTGGATATGAAACACTTAAAAGACATGTTAGTAGCACTACTAAATCTAACTTGATAAATGTTTTCCTTCCTAGATCCTATTAGCATGGTTTCATTGGTGTCACTGTGGATCACAAGGCATTAAGTTGAGTGAAACTCAACCCTATACCCTGCATCACACAATTGGCTTACACTTAACAAGTTAAATGTCATTCCTTTAACTAACAATACATTTCTAATTACAAATTTTTCAGAAATGCTAATGTTACCACTACAACAAAAATGATAAAAGACAACACTACAAAGACAACGGTTTTAGGAGAAACGGTTGTTATTTTGATAAAAGACAATGGTTTTTAACAAAACTGTTGTCTTTGAGCGCCCATATAATACAAAAGACAACGATTTTACACTATCCGTTGTCGTTGACCATATTTTTTTTAATCAACAACGCATTTTACAGCGGTTTTCCAGAACCGTTGTCTTTTAAGTTTTTTTTTATCTTAACAACAATTGGGACAATGGTGCAATCAACCGTTGTCAATGAGAATGTTTTCGTTACGTTTGGCACAACGGTAAAAAATTAGTGTCATTGTGATAATAATACAACGGTTGTAAACCGTTGTCAATGAAATTTTAATAGTGCAATTGAATTAGCAGAAATACAACATAATTCATTAATAATAATTATTAATTTAAAAAATTTTAAAACAAATATTTTTTTTTAATTATTAATACTATTTTTTTAAAAAGATTGGAAATAAGTTTTTTTAAAAAAAAGTTATAAATATATAAGATTACAACAATATATTTAAAAGTTTATTTATATTTTTTAAACAATATATTTAAAAGTTTATATATATTTTTTAAACAATATATTACAACGAATAAATTTTTTAAAAGTTTATATATATTAAAAATTAGGTTAGGTTAAATAATTTCTTCCCTAAACCTCTCCGTCGTTCTTACTTTCCAAAACCTCCATCGTTCTCGTGCTCGTGACGCTCGTCCGTCTTCCGCACCGCCTTCTCATGGTTGCTCACCCTTCTTTCGTTCTTTTCCTTTTCCGTCGGACATTGCTCGACCTCCGTTCGGCGGCCATCGTCCATCGTTCAGCGCCCTGATTCCGTCCCAACAGGTTAGCATCATCAACTCTTGCAATATGATTATCATGTTGTGCCTTCAAACCTTTATTGGTTAAGAATGTTTGACTTGGATTGTTTTTCATTTTCAAATTCTTTTTGGTACACACAGTTCCTGCTCATGTAAAACCTTAGGACTATAACTAGAAAAGGAATACAAGAGAAATTAGCAAAGATCTAAAAGTTATATCTATTTTTTTTTTTTGCTCCCTTTCGTCCAACATTTATATTTTCATGTTATTATTTCTTCTGGCAGTAGAATTTGGTAATAAATCTGGTGATGAAGCCATGGATTTTTTTTACTAATTGTTCTGCATCATTTGATCTCTATCTCTCATCTACTATCACCTGCAAAACTAGAGACCACACAGAATTCACAGTGCAAGTAAAACGGCCATCATTTGCAAGCAAATGAAAGCTCGGGGACAAGGAGGCTTAGATTTCACAGTCGGAGGTCATCTTTGAAGGCTTCGAAAAGTCTATAATCCACATGCAAGTATATTTTCTGCCAAGAAAGAAACTTAGAAAGCTAGGATATCCACATGCAAGTATATTTTCTACCAACAAGGTCATCTTTGTTCTATATTCCAACTTTGCTGCAAAATGTTAAATGTCATCTGAAGGCCAACGTATCCAAATTAATGTTTGAGGTTGCATAGCAGTGTAGAAGTGTATTTAGAGAGAGTATTAAGTTGGAGTTTATTTCTGGGAGTAGGTATCACTAGCTAAATTCAATATGAATCCTAGTGATAATTGGGAAACCATCTCCCGGATACAATAACATATGAAAGAACTTAGCATTTTGCGAGGAGAACAATAACAAATCTTGCATGAGACAGATCTGCAGGCCATCTAGATCTCATACTTGCATATGTCATCAATCATGAAGAACAAATACAAGCGAGAACAAACTGGGAAACTTATTGCGATTGCCCAGTTTGACATCTTCCATATTTATTTCAGTCTGGTATAGGTGTGGAACAGAAAGAGAAACAACTCCTAACTATAGTTGTTACTGTTGCCATGCATAGGCACAGTCTTTATGTGCCTCTCAGTAATATTAATTTATCGGTCTATATCAAATCTGGTTTGGTCTTTCAATGTTACTTTTTGTTATTGATTTTGGTTTAATGGTTGTCACATTTTGCTGTCAAGCTAATTTTACAAATTTTTGTTGTGTTGTTATGTGACAGTGCCTTCCACGGACTGTCATGGAGAATGCTTGAGGAAGTCTCCCAAAGATACATCTCTTTGCTGACATTTTATTCTACTACAGGAAGTTGCACGTTTAATATTTGTTGTTATCTCCAACACAAGTAAGTTCAATTTGGAGAGTGTTTGGAAACCTTAATTTTGCTAGAACTGTGTCCTAGTGCTTCAGCGTTATTTTGGAGAGTGTTCTAATAAAACTATGGATTTTGTTATATATTTGTTGTGATTTCCTTGAATTTTACTTTGTACGCCTAGTTTGGTTATAAATCATGATATTTACCTTTGAGCAATTGCACTAAATTATGTACGTGTAATTTACCTTATAGCATTTCTCTCTTGAAAAGCTATTATGTATGTGTAATTTACCTTATAGTATTTTTCTCTTGAAAAGCTATTATGTACGTGTAAGAATTCAATGTTCCTTTGAGTGCAATTGCACTAAATTATGATATTTACCTTATATTTGCAGATTGCAGATTTTGTGATTAATAGGTTGTCAACTCTATGACAAACAATCAAAGCAAACGAGGAGGTACAAACCTTGAAAAGGGTAAGACTAAGATTGACGGTGATTTATTAGACGAGGAAAATGTTGACTGCACCCAGGATTCAACTGCCACACAATCAAACAAAATGACAAGAGGTCCTACACATATGGACAATATTTCAAGGCTAAGGACGAAGGGCATTATACTGAAAGTTGATTTCAATAATTTGGGACAACCTATTGGGGAAAATGCAATTAAAATGCAAAGTTCACTTGGATCGTGATGAGACTTGGAAGAATGTTGTGAAGACGTAAGTTTTAGTAGGAAAATATTTGGAATATTTATTATAATTTTTTTATATATACTAGATGCTCTAAAAGTTTATAATCTTTTATGATTTTATGAAGGATATTGAAATTATTCAACACAAAGATTGGCAAGCACGGGAAGAAACAACCTTTGTGGGAAATAATCAAGGTATGTTTTACATTGTGGGGAGCTTATATAATTTGAGTAATTATTTAGTGACATTTTTGTTAAAGTAGATGTGAATCATATACTCTCTTGTTAGAGTAGATGTTATTCATATACATTTTTTGTTAGTGACTTTTTTTTGTGTAATTTATGTATCAAATTTTACTATCCGAATAACTACTATAATTTTTTCCATCACAGGTTCCCCTTCAACCGGATGGAGCTCAATGCGGTTATTTTGTTTTGCGATATATGAGAGATATAATTGAAGGTGTCGCATCCATTGACAAGTCTTCCCTACGACCAATAGTAATATATTAGATATATTTTCAAATTTTCTTATTGATACATATTTGTAAAATAATTTGTGCAATTAATTATCACATAGTACTCAAAGTGTCTAATTACATTTTCATTCATTTATTCACATGCAGTTCATAAAATCTGTGATAGATGCAAAGGAAATTGATGAAGTATGTTCGAAGTGGGCTGAATGCATACAAGATCACATATCTGATGATTAGGAGTTTTAAGTGTACATACCTCTTTTGGTTAGATGTGATAATCTATAAGTGTTTTGGTTATTATGCATAATACTTGTGGTGCAGTACTAAGCATATAATGTGTAGTTGTTTTGCTACAGTACTTTTATATATATATTTTTAAGAGTGATCATTTAAATTGAGATGATGTAATCTTGTACTTTACATTGCTACAAGTGCGAGTGGATATGTGTTTTCTATAATTCTTTTTGATGTTGTTGTATAATTTATATTAAAAATATAACACTATAAATCGACAATGGTTTATTGTTCTCTAGAGTAACCGTTGATAAATGACAACGGTTATTAACCACTGTCTATAACTTAAAAAATTATAATAAATCCATACGTTGAGAAAAATATGATCAAAGACAACAGTTATAATCCGTTGTAATTTTAGTTGAAAGACAACGGTGAAAAACCGTTGTCTATGATCTAAAAAAATCGTTATAAATCAACCCGTTGTGAAAAGTGAGACAACGGTTAAAAACCATTGTCTTTTCCATAAATCGACAACGGTTTTTAACCGTTGTCTATGCCCGCACCACTTTTCACAACGGGTCGATTTACCATGGATTTTTTGGATCATAGACAATGGTTTTTCACCGTTGTCTATTCGAATTTTTGTTGTAGTGTACCTACTCCTACAACCTTCAATTTACCACTATTACCAAAGGAAACTGTACCTCGGTCTTTGGCATGAATTAAGGAAAATAAAGAGGAGTTCTCTGTCATATGTTTGGAGCACCCGCTATCCACAAACCATGTAGTTGGACTCTCCCCCTTGATGGGTCCCTACTAAACATGGAAAATTTGGTCTTTTGGAACCCACAAGTTGGGTCCCTCAGCATCTACTACAAATTTCCTAGGAATCCAAGCCTTAGAAGTTCTAATAAAAGGTGATCTAGCAGAAACAAAACTAGCAGTGATAGTTCTACCATTATCAAATTTCGACCTAGCAATTCTTGCATTAACAGATTTTCCTTTAGCAGTTTTAGATCCATCAATTCCACCAAAAGAAACTTTGGATTTAGATGCAGGTTTCCTAGACACTAAAGACAAATAACTAAGTTCCTTTTGTTGTGTATTGAACCCTAGTCCAGCCTTGTTATAGACTGCACGTTGGGCTCCTAGAATCATGTTTAATGTTTTTGATCCATTCGTGAATTTCTCAAGTGTGCACTTGAGATCTTCCACCTGAACCTTCAAGGATGTATTCTCATCCTTGATCTTCTCCAAATGAGGATTTCCTGCACCACTTTCATTAGACAGTGTATTAGAATTCTTAACTAATTCTAATTTAGTTTTCAGTAACTTAACCTTAGTTTTGGATTTTTTTCAGAGCATTTGTCAAACAAGCAATAGTTTCATATAATTTATCTAGATGGGGAGAGTTAACCTGATCATCATCAGTAGATGATGATGAAGAGTTCGAATTTGGTTGCTCCCCATTGTAGGAGATTTGAGGCCGCTAGAGGGGGGGGGGTGAATAGCATCGTGCACGTTCTATAATGGAATTTGTTGCGTTTGTCTCAACAATTTCGTTAGCGCAGCAGAAATAGAAATAATGCAAAAACGAAACAAAAAAAAACACAAACCACAACACGAGATATAACGTGGTTCGGAACCGAATGGTTCCTACTCCACGGATCGAGCTCTAAAGAGCTCTAGTGATGCACACACACTCACCAATCACAAATAACTCCTCCTCGACACAAGTCGGAGGTGGAGAAACCTCGTACAAGGATTACACTAAGTAATACAAAAGATACAAGCTAATACAAGTAAAGAAAAACACTTTACAAGAGCACTTTGGTTGCTTGATCTTTGATTGCCTTGGACTAGCCTTGAAGGACTGGAAAAGCACCAACTATTCCCCTTCAAATCATCCAAAAAAATCGCTGCAAAAACCCTCCGTTCGAGCTCCTTTTATAGCTTGCGTCGGGCTGGATTTTCGCTTGGCAGTCGACTGACATAAGGCCCCAGTCGACTGCCAACACTGTAGCTGTGAGACAACGGGTCGATCCATGCTGGAAAAACTCCAATGGATCTCTTGGCAATCAACTGCCAACATTGACAGTCGACTGTCAGTGCCCGTAGCCGACTGCCCAGTCGGTTACGGAGCATTCTATGCTCGTGGTCGAACCATCAGTCGACTGTCGTCCATGGTAGTCGATTGATCAGCCCAGCAGTCGACTGGTACCAATGAGTAGTCGACTGCCAACACATTTTCAGCCCCAAGCCGGTAGTCGAACTCAAGTCGACTCACGGCAGTCGAACCGACCATATTGCCAGTCGACTGCCAACCTCAAACATGAGGTTTTAATCCAAGTATGATGCCCCCATACTTGTTAGACCACCCTTAGCCTAGACCTAAGCCTTCTAGCCACCTCCATCAGCCTCACGCCTCTCGGATTCCTCCAAGTCATCCATAACTTGTTCATCCATCGCACTAGCTTCCAGGTGCTTCCATCGGCTATGCCATGCTAACGGTGTCTACACCGCCAAGGCACATTGGACTTACGCCACCAAGACTCCGCTTGGACTTTATGCCGCCAACCATTGGACTTATGCTGCCAAGACTTAACCCTTGGGCTTTACGCCGCCAATATCAAACCCCTTGGACTTCTCAAATGCCAAGACTCAAGCTTGGACTTCCCTTGTGCCAAGTACTCAAGACTTGGACTTTCCCAAATGCCAAGTGTCCCACTTGGACTTTCCATGCCAAGTACCCATGACTTGGACTTTACCTTGCCAAGACCCATGCTTGGACTTTCCCATAATCACATGGTCAACCCTAGTCAACCATCAAAGTCTCCCTCGAGTCAAGCTCGAGTCTAGTCAATTATAACCTGGATCAATTGTATAAACAATCTCCCCAAAACATTAATCGACATCAATGTCAATCATCAATGTCAAACATACTATGTCAAACCACTTTGTCAAACATCAAAACATCACTCGAGTCAAACTCGAGTCTGGTCAATCGTGATCTGGGCCAATTGTACCAACAATCTTCCCCTTTTTGATGTTTGACAAAACAAACCTTGAGTTAGGCCACTAACTCAAATTTCCTTACCAATTATCCCAAATTGGTAATCCCAAACACTCTCCCAAAACTTCTCCCCCTTTTTTGACTAACATCAAAAAGGTTATCTCTCCAAGGAGGTCAATGTCTCATGTCCCAATGAGATCTTACAATCTCCCCCTTGATCCAAAAATACCTAGGATGCCTACCATCTTCCTAGTGATAAGTCCCATATCACTCGAGAGAGACAATCCTATACTCTCTCCCAATTTCCAAATTGGGTTTCTCAAAATCCCATCAATTTTCCCAATTGATGATACTCTCCTAATAACTTCTCCCCCTTCAAGAAGAGAAACACATTCATCATCCCAAGATGGATAACTCCCCCTAAAGGCTTGCTCCCCCTTGACCATTGCACCAACAATATCCTTGGGAAGTCCCTAAGCCAATAGGAACTCTAAACCATCAAAATTAAGGTTCTAAGTTCAATCATGAACTCTTCCACCCTTAAATTTGATACTTTGACCCAACACCTCTCCAAATCCATATCCAATGGATTTTCACCCTTTCTAATGCTTCCCAAAGCATATCCTAGGGTTAGGAGTGATTAGGAACCTTTACCATAGCTGAACACGGGCTAAACAATCTTATTTTTACTACTTAGAATCACGATCAAGACCACATCACCGATCATTGCCATTAGGCTAATGATCGATAATCAAATTCTCGAATTTCAACTATCAAAATCGAATTTTGAAAAGTCATAAGTAATTCTATGTATATCAAAAAATCACGAAATTTGATACGTATATTACTTATAGTCAATACAATGGGTGAAAAATATTTGAAAATTATTTTACCCATAAAATATCGAAATTGATACAAAATCCAAAAGTGAAGAAAAACTTCAATATTTTAGCTCACTTTGTATCAATCTCATCAATGGTGATTGCTATCAAAAGATAGGCTTCACCAAGGTTTTTTAAATTGAATTCAAAATGTTATTGAAAACCTAATTTGGATCATATTCCTTGGGCTCTATGTACATGACTTGTATACAAGCTTTCCCAATGATCCACCTTTGAATTAAGATGAGTCTTAGTTCATCTAGATGCAAAAACTATGCACCTTGAATTTAATGCATATCCTTGCATCTCACATGTATCTAGGGTGTATAAATACACATACATGTCAATTGGATGTGAGATGTGAGTTTTGGTCTCCCTAATCTAGGGTTTCATGCATTTTCTAAGGCAACTCTACTTGATTCCCTTATAAATAAGACTTCAAGTCATGTCATTGTCCTTAATTTAATTTTAGTCAAATTAAATGCATGAAATGATCATGGCATAATGATAGCAATAATTAAGCATGGCCAATGATCATGATGACATGACATATGATATAATTTAAGCATACATGACATTTATCCTAACCCTAAGCATGATCATGACATATAAAAGATTAAAGATAAGTATGATGTCATGACATATTATATGACAAACAAGGCATGACAAATAAAATACATAGGTATAAGAATACCTAAATTTTAATATTAGTTGTCATTTGTTGGGATTAAATTCATTTTTCCATATTCCTAAATTATCCCCCAAGCGCGCCAAAAACCCAAAATGGCACAGAAACCTCTAAACCTAAATTGTGCCGATTTAAATTATTTTTCACACTTCTTAAATGATATTGGCACATCCTAAAATCTTTTAGGATTAATAATCAAACTCTATTTCCATGGCATCCATAACCTTGAAAATAATCCTAAAGTGCCACCTTTGCTATGGTTGAGTTAACTACTCATCCAATCAAGTTTGGCACACCCTAAACCCACCTAGCGTGAATCAATCACGCTCTTAGGAACCCAAAATCTATTTGAGCTCCTAGGGTTAATTAGGTATTCCTTAGGGATAACCTCCCTAGATACCTTCCTAATAACCCTCCTAGGCTTATTAGCCTTGGTCATTGTGGTCTTACCTAGGTTGACTCTAGAGGTAACTCCCCTTGCAACCTTCTTAGTGGTTACCCTAGGTTTTCTAGAAACCCTAGCCACTAGGCACAAACCTTGGTTACTCTTAGGGATAACTTCCCTAGTAACCTTAGTCTTCCTAGACCTAGATTGTGTTCCATAATCTAATGGAACATTATGATAAGTCATCTTAGGCTTAGGTTTGTGACCCAAACCCTTCTTGCCCTTAATTGACTTTTGTTTCTTGGGTCCTAGATGTTGCCTTTGAGATATTGACCCTTGACTTTGACCATTAGACCCTTGCATTTGATTTTTCATAATTTTGAGGGTCTTTTCTAATTTCTCAAGCCTTGATCTCAAGGCTTGGTTCTCTAATTCTAATTGCCCAATTTTAGAATTTTGATTTGGTCTTTGGGCATGGGACTTCCTAGGTATGTGTCTAGTTCATTTAGGATTAAGGTCTAAGTGTTCTCCTATTTTCCTAATAGACTCCCTAGGAAGAACGTTTCTAGGGACATTAGTCTCAAATTTCTCCTTCTTTGGAAGGTAGACATTTTTGGCTCCTAAACAAAATTCTCTATTTCTAGCATGCTCTTTATGATAAATAGCAAGACTATTAAAATTATTCCTAGCATGCTTTTGACTAGAATTTAAAGAACAAGCATTGTTTAAATATACCTTTGGGTTAGCTATAAAAGCTCCCCCTACTTGTAATGCTCCTTCTTGCCCCTTCTTCTTCCCCCTAGGGCATTGAATCCGGTAATGCTCCTTTGAGTTGCACTTGAAGCATATGATATGCTCTTTGCTTCTTTTAGTGGGGATACCGGCATCTTTTGATTTTTCTTGAAGTCTTGGTGCCGGAGGAGTCTTCTTGATTCTTTTAGGACATTTACTCTTGTAATGTCCTACCTCTCTACACTCAAAACAAATTATGTGATTTTTGTTTGAACCTACATTGCTTGAGTTACCTAAGGTATTTGTGGTGGTAGGTGCCGGAGTTGGAGCTTCTTCATCTTGACCGGATGTGGAAGGCTCTTCTTGGGGTTGCTCCGGTATAGATGTTCTAATCCTCTCCCCCTCAATCCTAGAGGTTGAGGTTTCTTCTAATTCTACCTTTTCCACCACTTCTTCCTCCTCGGATGTCGAACACTCCTCGACCTCCGAATCCTCACTTTCTTGTGAGGATGAGCTCTCCTCCTCATCCTCCTCATCTTCTTGGATTGAGTGAGGCTCTTCATAGAATTTTTCCAATTTGTTCCATACCTCCTTGGCGTCTTTACAATCCCCTATCTTGATCAAAATATCATTAGGGATTATATTAAGCAAAATACATATTACCTTATTGTTGATGTTATAGTATCGGAGTTGTTCTTGACTCCAATTCTTCTTCTTGATTTTTCTTCCTTCTTCGTCTTTTGGAGTGTCAAAACCTACTAAGACACTAATCCAGTTATCAAAGTCACACATTAGAAAATGCATCATTCTACCTTTCTAATACACCAAATCTTCGCGGTCGAAGGAAGGCGGAACGTTGATGTCGTCACCCAATCTCTCCTTGAATTCCATCTTGTTCCTCTAGCATCTTGACTCCAGGTTGTTAATCCGTAGAAGAGTCCCGGGCTCTGATACCAATTGTAGGAGATTTGAGGCCGCTAGAGGGGGTGAATAGCGTCGTGCACGTTCTATGATGGAATTCGTTGCATTTGTCTCTACAATTTCGTTAGCGCAGCGGAAATAGAAATAATGCAATAACGAAACAAAAACAAACACAAACCACAACACAAGATATAACGTGGTTCAGAACCGAATGATTCCTACTCCACGGATCGAGCTCTAGTGATGCACACACACTCACCAATCATAAATAACTCCTTCTCGACACAAGTCGGAGGTGGAGAAACCTCGTACAAGGATTACACTAAGTAATACAAAAGATACAAGCTAATACAAGTAAGAAATACAATGCAAGCAAAGAAAAACACTTTACAAGAGCACTTTGGTTGCTTGATCTTTGACTGCCTTGGACTAGCCTTGAAGGACTGAAAAAGCACCAACTATTCCCCTTCAAATCGCCCAAGAAAATCGTTGCAAAAACCCTCCATTCGAGCTCCTTTTATAGCTTGCATCGGGCTGAATTTCCGCCTGACAGTCGACTGCCATAAGGCCCCAATCGACTGTCAACACTGTAGCTGTGAGACAACGGGTCGATCCATGCTGAAAAAACTCTAACGGATCTCTTGGCGTCGATCGCCTACCAGAGCCGATCGCCTACGGCCACGGAGCGCTGCGGTTCGTGGTCAAACCATCACGATCGCTATCCATGGTAGTCGATCGATCAACCCAAAGAATAGATCGGTACTAATGAGCTGATCGCCAACACATTTTCAGCCCAAGTCGGCAAATAACTCGCGACTCACGACAATGAACCACCATATTTCCAACCGACCAACCTCAAACATGAGGTTTTAACCCAAGTATGGTGCCCCTGTTAGTTAAAGCCCTAGAACCAATCATGTGATGGTTGAATAGGGAACATTTTGTATCATATTCTATAAAGGCAAAGGATTGGTTATTATATTTACATCTTGCTTGTGCCAGCTAATTTAAATATAATAATGCCCTAGAAAAGTAGGTTCTTATCTACAGCACATCAATTGGCAGAATTGATTATGAGAGGCTGTAGAGAACACTTTCCTAAATGTTCCTAGTCGAGTATTAATATGCAAGGGCAATATTAATACATAAAGACTAGCATGTAGGTCAATCGATGACTTGATCTCACAAGTCATGGATATATGATATCAAGTTGACACATGAGTATATATTGGAGAATATATACTGAACTGACCCGCCATGAGAAAGTTTCATGGATCGTTATATGAGTGTCATAAACTTTCTCATGTGACTATTGGTATGAATAGTCCTTAGACCTGAAGTCACTACGGTTCCCTACATAAGGAGTTATGTACTTTGGTATCGTCAAACGTCACCCGTAACAGGGTGGACCATAAAGGCGATTACTGGGTATGTAACAAATTATGCGGAGGGATGTGAGTGATGTAGATGGGATCTATCCCTTCCATATGACGGGAGTGATATCGGTGGGCCCCTTGATTGAGTAGAACTACTAAAACGCATGGCCATGCTCGAATGAGTCAATATGAGATATTGAGCTCATTTGTTTGAGTTAGTTTACTCAGGGATCAAGAAACACATAGATTGATCGAAAATAAATTTCTCTAAACCAAGCCTATCTTATAGGAGAGTTCTACCTTTGTTGCGTGCCCTTTGCAATCCCGCTTTTCCTTTAGTTTGTTGGATCTTTAGCACGTTCAAGTGTCCGTGCCTCTATACGTATCCACACGAGCACGCTCTTGTCTCACAAAAGAAAACTAGAGGAGCTCTCCTTTACTTCTTGCTAGAGAAGTCCCTAAAGGAGAGGAAGCTAGGGAAAAGAGAAGGGAAGAAGAAGACTACTCTTCTTGCTAGCCTACACTCACAAACCCACACAACTAAAGCTTCCACCAAGCTCCCAACAACCACACTCCACAACCACAACAACAATTGCTATCCAAATGATGCTTTGGCCGGCCACTCCATGGGGCCTTTTATAGGGTTGGCAAAACCCTTTCACCTCCTACAATTTAATGCAATCCATTGCATTGAGACCCCTTTTGTTTTGGCCGGCCACTTAAGGAGACAAAAACCATTTTGTCCCCTTCCACCTTAACTAGCTTAGGTGGATGCTTAGGTGGATGCTTAGGTGGCATGCTTATGTGGTATTCTTATGTGGCATTCATGCATGTTGAATTAATCTTATTAATTCAATTAAGCTTATGTTATCATATTGAATTAATCTTATTAATTCAATTAAGCTTATGTTATCATTTTGAATTAATCTTATTAAATCAATAAGGCAACATATTGAATTAATCTCATTAAATCAATTAGCTAAAATTCTCATTAAGCTTAAAGTCCAAAACCATTTTGTACTTAAGCTTATTCCCATATTATTCTAGTCAAACTAGAATACTCTAATTCCTCTAATTAGCATGCTCTTTGTGTGTGACCCTATAGGCTCTCATAACGTTGGCAGTGGACCTAAACTCTTTTAGATACACAAGCAATGAGCGGCATCTAGCAATACATCATTGCTACCCAAGTTCTGAAATAAGTCAAGATCAGACTAACCTTTCCGTGACTACTATAATATATGACCGTGTCCTTCTATCCTTGATATCAGATTGATCAATGAGGCATAGACCGTGTCATCCTCGATCAATCTATGTGTTTCTTGATCCCTGAGTAAACTAACTCAAACAAATGAGCTCAATATCTCATATTGACTCATTCGAGCATGGCCATGCATTTTAGTAGTTCTACTCAATCAAGGGGCCCACCGATATCACTCCCGTCATATGGAAGGGATAGATCCCATCTACATCACTCACATCCCTCCGCATAATTTGTTACATACCCGATGTCGCCTTTATGGTCCCACATTACGGGTGGCGTTTGTGATACCAAAGTACATAACTCCTTATGTAGGAACCGTAGTGACTTGGTCTAAGGACTATTCATACCAATAGTCACATGAGAAAGTTTATGACACTCATATAGCGATCCATGAAACTTTCTCATGTCGATTCAAGATATAGTCTCCAATATATACCCATGTGTCAACTTGATATCATATATCCATGACTTGTGAGATCAAGTCATCGATTGACCTACATGCTAGTCTTTATGTATTAATATTGCCCTTGCATATTAATACTCGACTAGGAACATTTAGGAAAGTGTTCTCTACAGCCTCTCATAATCAATTCTGCCAATTGATGTGCTGTAGATAAGAACCTACTTTTCTAGGGCATTATTATATTTAAATTAGGCGCACAAGCAAGATGTAAATATAATAACCAATCCTTTGCCTTTATAGAATATGATACAAAATGTTCCCTATTCAACCATCACATGATTGGTTCTAGGGCTTTAACTAACAATCTCCCACTAGCACTAGTACCAATCACTATGATATCTAATACCTAGTGACCTAGTGTGACCATCATGCTTCCTCTGTGCCAAAGCCTTGGTCAATGGATCTGCGATGTTAGCTTCGTCGACTGCATATCCTCACATCTCCTCTATCGATGATCTCTCGAATGAGATGGAAGCGCCGCGATGTGTTTGGTCCATTGATGTGATCGAGGTTCCTTAGCTCGCAATAGCCCCATTGTTGTCACAATAGAGGTCTATTGGATCTGCAATGTTAGAACTACCCCAAGTTCATCGATGAACTTGCGAGCCATGACCTCCTTTCTGCATCGGATCGTCGCAATATACTCTGTTGTAGAATCAGCAACTGTGTCCTGCTTCGAACTCTTCCAGCTCACAGCTCCACCATTCAGGCAAAACACGTACCCCGATTGTGATCTATAGTCATCCTTGTCTGTTTGGAAGCTTGCATCACTGTAACCCTTTACAGTTAGCTCCTCATTGCCCCCAAATATTAGGAAATATTCTTTCGTTCTTCGTAAGTACTTAAGAATATTTTTGACTGCTATCCAGTGACTTTCACCTGGATCTGACTGGTATCTACTCGTCATGCTCAAAGCATACGAGACGTCAGGACGAGTACAAAGCATGGCGTACATGATAGACCCTATAGCAGATGCATAAGGGATCTTATCCATGCGGTCTCTCTCCTCCTTAGAAGAGGGACATTGAGTCTTCGAAAGACTTACACCATGTGATAAAGGCAGAAACCCTTTCTTTGAATTTTGCATAGCAAAACGATCTAGCACTTTATCAATGTATGTACTCTGACTTAGGCCAAGTAATCTTTTAGATCTATCTCTATAGATCTTGATGCCTAGAATATAGGCAGCTTCACCTAAGTCTTTCATCGAGAAACAATTCCCTAACCACATCTTCACAGACTGGAGTGAGGGAATATCATTTCCGATGAGAAGTATGTCATCTACATACAAGACAAGAAATACAACTGTGCTCCCACTATTTCTCTTGTAGACACAAGGCTCATCTTCATTTTTGATGAAACCAAACTCTTTGATTGCATCATCGAATCGAAGATTCCAGCTTCGAGAGGCTTGCTTTAGTCCATAAATGGACCTTTGCAGTTTGCATACCTTTCCAGGATGCTTTGGATCTTCAAAACCCTCAGGTTGTGTCATGTACACATCCTCGAGTAGCTTTCCATTGAGCGGTTTTGACATCCATCTGCCAGATCTCATAATCATGGTAGCTGATAGCAAGTATGATCTGAATGGATTTAAGCATATAATCAGGTGAAAAGGTTTCTTCATAGTCAATACCATGAATTTGTTTGAATCCTTTAGCCACCAATCTACCTTTATAGGTATGCTTATTACCATCCATGTCAGTCTTTACTTTAAAGACCCACTTACACCCAATGGGTTTTACCCCTTCAGGTGGATCAACCAAGGTCCATACTTGGTTAGTGTACATGGATTCCATTTCGGATCTCATGGCCCCTAGCCATTTCTCAGAATCTGGGCTCATCATAGCTTCTTTATAGGATGTAGGCTCGTCCAGATTGTTAAGCAATACATCAGTTGTCACCAAGAGAAAAGAATATCTCTCGGGTTGACGACGGATCCTATTAGATCTACGAAGAGGTTGGTCTACTTGAGCAGTGTTTGTTCCACAACTCTTTGGGCAACCATTTCCTCATCCACAACACTTTGTGGTTACTGTTCATTTTCCATCGAAGCCTTAGTGTTATCATCATCTTGAACTTCTTCAAGATGAATTTTACTCCCACTAGTATTTCTAGAAATAAATTCTCTTTCTAGAAAGACAGCATTTCTGGCAACAAACACCTTGCCAAGTGTGGGATTGTAAAAGTAATATCCCTTAGTTTCCTTGGGATATCCTACAAAATAACACTTATCTGATTTAGGTCCTAGTTTATCTGAGACTTGACGTCTAACGTAAGCTTCACAACCCCAAATCTTTATAAAAGACATTTTGGGACTCTTCGGTCCATATCGTATATGGTGTCTTTTCTACGCTTTTGATGGAACGCGATTAAGTGAAAGCTATCTCTAGAGCTAAACCCCAAAAGGAAGTAGGTAGATCATCGGCTCATCATTGATCGTACCATATCTAATAGTACGATTTCTCCTCGTACACCATTCCATTGTGGTGTTCCAGGGAGTGAGTTGGGATATTATCCCACACTCGGCCAGTGATCACGAAACTCTTGACTAAGGTATTCACCACCTCGATCCGATCGAAGTAGCTTAATCACGCTACCAAGTTGGTTTTGTACTTCATTCTTGAATTCTTTGAACTTTTCAAAGGATTCGACTTATGTCTCATCAAATATAAGTAGCCAAATCTACTCATCATCGAAAGTAATAAAGTACTTATAGCCTCCTCGCCCGACATTGAAAGGGCCACATACATCAAGTATGTATGAGTCCTAACAAATCCGTCGCTCTCGCCATGTCCACTAAATGGAGTTTTAGTCATCTTTCCTAAAGACAAGACTCGCATACCTCAAATGATTCAAAATCAAATGAGTCCAATAATCCATCTTTATGGAGTTGGGATATGCGTTTTCATTTATGTGACCTAGGCGGGTGCGAGAGATATGTCCAGTTCAAATCATTCGATTTGAACCGTTTAATATTTACGTTATAAATTGGGTTATCTAAATCTAGAACATAGAGACCATTCATAAGTGGTGCATTACAATAGAACATTTCATTTAAATAAATGGAACAACATTTGTCCTTTATTATAAAAGAAAAGTTTTTCTTGTCTAAACAAGATACGTAAATTATGTTCTTTGTTAATGCGGTACATAGAAGCACTCCTCTAGTTCTAAGATAAGCCCGTGGCAAAGACAAAGAATATGTTCCTGCTACAACAAGACTTTTGCGCCATTGCCTACTCGTAGGTCCACTTCACCCTTTGCCATTATTCTACTATTTCTCAGTCCCTGCACATTAGTACAAATGTGAGATGCACATCCGGTATCTAATACCCATGTAGAAGTAATAGATAGATTAACTTCTATAACGTGTATACCTGAGGCAGAAGTCCCACTTCTCTTGTTCTTTACTTCCTCAAGGTAGACTCATAGCCTCCAGGTCCAGCCTCACCGCAATGGAAGCACCCCTTCTTTAGGTACTTTACCTTTACCCTTTGAAGTGGATGAATTGGCCTTGCCTTTGGCTTGGGTCTTACCCTTGCCTTTGCGCTTACCTTTGCCCTTTTTGACCATTAGTACATTACTAACTTTCTTCTTGAGATTTGGTTCAGCAGTTCTTAACATGCTGAGAATCTCAGGCAAAGGTTTATCAATTTCATTCATGTTATAATTCATGACGAATTGATTGTATGCTTCCGGCGATTGCAGGATAACATCGATTGCCAATTCTTGGCTCGGGAAAACCTAGTCTTTGGTTCTCAGCACCCAATCATTTTGAGTACGTGAGTTCCTACAGGTGTTCCTTCTTGCATCTTGCATGCAAAAAGAGCTTTAGACACTTCAAAACGCTCGTGCCTAGCTTGTCCTTGATATAGTTGTTTCAGGTGCTCAACCATATCATAGGCATCCATGTTCTCATGTTGCTTCTGAAGCTCAGAGTTCATGGTGGCAAGCATAAGGCATGACACATCCAATGCGTCATCTTGATGCTTCTTATAAGCATCCTTTTCAAGACAGTGGCGCGCATGGGCGGTAGTGTTTGAGGATTGACTGCTCTAGGACATACAGTTTACGCTCTTGTTTGAGGATAATCCTTAAGTTCCTATACCAGTCAAGAAAGTTTGCTCCATTGAGCTTGTCCTTCTCAAGGACAGATCGCAAGTTGAGGGGGTGTGTCGTGTTAGATGACATGGTGATCTACAACATTAAAATGCAAAGTTAAGTATCATACCTAAATCATTTAATTAGGCCTTTAATTAAATGAGGCTCCCACTAAATTCTCATAGCTACTATTTAGCTATAAATTTATATGGGATAAAGATCCACATCATAATTCGTCTTGAGTTAGCTTTGGCTAATCGCCCAAGACGTAGTATAATTAGGTAGGCAATCTTTTGCCAATTACATCTGATGTAACTCTTTAATACCTTTGGTTAAGTTCTAGATTAGTTTAGTGTTTTATTCCTAAACCAGCTTCCAGGCTGTGGCGAGGCACAGGGGCCTTCTTGGATATCGGAGCAACGACCACTTCTAAGACAAAGCTGATGTTCGGAAATCACACAAAACTAATTTAAAACTTATGTTCAAAGCTAATATATGCCTCTACTTTCTTAACTAATTTAAGAAAAAAAACTTAATTAAGTCTTAACCAAGACTGATAGCGGGACATCACGATTGTCCACTCGCACCCCTCCAAGATAAAATGCATTGCTTTGCTTTGGCAAACCCAATAACAAATGATCGAGGAAGTAGTGAGTACCAACTTTGGTAGGCATATCGTTTAGACTTATTAAGAAATAAACATGTATCATATACAAGCTAAACTAACATGCATCACATACATATTAAGCTAACATGCATCACATACATATTAAACTAAGCGTGTCATGGTTATGGCCCTTATTCTACAATCTTCTCAAGCCAATGAAAAGATTGATTGGTCTACCTAGGGATAACATCTTCTCCTAAGTGCTTCCTTTTGGTTGTCTTGTGTGTTGACCTCCTCCTTGTAACCTCATCCTCCAATGGACCCTCCATCCTTGTTTTGTACATTACAAAAGGAGAAATACTCGAGTTACATTCGAGTCTAAAACTAATTTTACAACAAGAATATTAGGAGAAAGGCACGACACGCAGGCCGTATTAAGAATTACAACACACAATCACAAACTTTTGGGACTAGGCCATAACCATGCACCATGTCATTTTAACTTTTAAAAGACATTGGATATTTTATTATGTTTGACAATTGCTAATGCAATTATTAACTCATAATAAAATTTATCCTACTTCTATATCATATATAAAATAGAGAAAACCTATTTTTATACGATCTTTCGCAAGTGGCTCTGATACCACTGTAGGGATCTCTAGTATGCCTAATGGCATATGCGCAACGGAAAATAGGATCCCTTCCAAGTGATCCATGCGAAAGCAAACTCGTATAAAATAAATTTCTCTAAACCAAGCCTATCTTATAGGAGAGTTCTACCTTTGTTGCGTGCCCTTTGCAATCCCGCTTTTCCTTTAGTTTGTTGGATCTTTAGCACGTTCAAGTGTTCGTGCCTCTATACGTATCCACACGAGCACGCTCTTGTCTCACAAAAGAAAACTAGAGGAGCTCTCCTTTACTTCTTGCTAGAGAAGTCCCTAAAGGAGAGGAAGCTAGGGAAAAGAGAAGGGAAGAAGAAGACTACTCTTCTTGCTACTCACAAAAAGCCACACAACAATAAGCTCTCAAGCTCTCTCCAAGCCTCAAGCTCCCAACAACCACACTCCACAACCACAACAACAATTGCTATCCAAATGATGCTTTGGCCGGCCACTCCATGGGGCCTTTTATAGGGTTGGCAAAACCCTTTCACCTCCTACAATTTAATGCAATCCATTGCATTGAGACACGGTCTATGCCTCATTGATCAATCTGATATCAAGGATAGAAGGACACGGTCATATATTATAGTAGACACGGAAAGGTTAGTCGGATCTTGACTTATTTCGTAACTTGGGTAGCAATGATGTATTGCTAGATGCCGCTCATTGCTTGTGTATCTAAAAGAGTTTAGGTCCACTGCCAACGTTATGAGAGCCTATAGGGTCACACACAAAGAGCATGATAATTAGAGGAATTAGAGTATTCTAGTTTGACTAGAATAATATGGGAATAAGCTTAAGTACAAAATGGTTTTTGGACTTTAAGCTTAATGAGAATTTTAGCTAATTGATTTAATGAGATTAATTCAATATGTTACCTTATTGATTTAATAAGATTAATTCAATATGATAACATAAGCTTAATTGAATTAATAAGATTAATTCAATATGATAACATAAGCTTAATTGAATTAATAAGATTAAATCAACATGCATGAATGCCACACAAGAATGCCACATAAGCATGCCACATGAGCATGCCACCTAAGCATCCACCTAAGCTAGTTAAGGTGGAAGGAAACAAAATGGTTTTGTCTCCTTAAGTGGCCGGCCAAACAAGGAAGCCAAATTCCTTTTGGTGTCTCAATGCAATGGATTGCATTGAATGTGAAGGAGGTGGAAGGGTTTTTCCAACCCTATAAAAGGCTCCATGGGGTGGCCGGCCATAATGCAATTGTTGTAGAGTTTTTGGTGGAGTGTGCTTGTTGATAGCAATTGTTGTTGTGGTTGTGGAGTGTGGTTGTTGGGAGCTTGAGGCTTGGAGAGAGCTTGAGAGCTTATTGTTGTGTGGCTTTTTGTGAGTAGCAAGAAGAGTAGTCTTCTTCTTCCCTTCTCTTTTCCCTAGCTTCCTCTCCTTTAGGGACTTCTCTAGCAAGAAGTAAAGGAGAGCTCCTCTAGTTTTCTTTTGTGAGACAAGAGCGTGCTCGTGTGGATACGTATAGAGGCACGGACACTTGAACGTGCTAAAGATCCAACAAACTAAAGGAAAAGCGGGATTGCAAAGGGCACGCAACAAAGGTAGAACTCTCCTATAAGATAGGCTTGGTTTAGAGAAATTTATTTTATACGAGTTTGCTTTCGCATGGATCACTTGGAAGGGATCCTATTTTCCGTTGCGCATATGCCATTGGCATACTAGAGATCCCTACAGTGGTATCAGAGCCACTTGCGAAAGATCGTATAAAAATAGGTTTTCTCTATTTTATATATGATATAGAAGTAGGATAAATTTTATTATGAGTTAATAATTGCATTAGCAATTGTCAAACATAATAAAATATCCAATGTCTTTTAAAAGTTAAAATGACATGGTGCATGGTTATGGCCTAGTCCCAAAAAGTTTGTGATTGTGTGTTGTAATTCTTAATACGGCCTGCGTGTCGTGCCTTTCTCCTAATATTCTTGTTGTAAAATTAGTTTTAGACTCGAATGTAACTCGAGTATTTCTCCTTTTGTAATGTACAAAACAAGGATGGAGGGTCCATTGGAGGATGAGGTTACAAGGAGGAGGTCAACACACAAGACAACCAAAAGGAAGCACTTAGGAGAAGATGCTATCCCTAGGTAGACCAATCAATCTTTTCATTGGCTTGAGAAGATTGTAGAATAAGGGCCATAACCATGACACGCTTAGTTTAATATGTATGTGATGCATGTTAGCTTAATATGTATGTGATGCATGTTAGTTTAGCTTGTATATGATACATGTTTATTTCTTAATAAGTCTAAACGATATGCCTACCAAAGTTGGTACTCACTACTTCCTCGATCATTTGTTATTGGGTTTGCCAAAGCAAAGCAATGCATTTTATCTTGGAGGGGTGCGAGTGGACAATCGTGATGTCCCGCTATCCCTTGGTTAAGACTTAATTAAGTTTTTTTCTTAAATTAGTTAAGAAAGTAGAGGCATATATTAGCTTTGAACATAAGTTTTAAATTAGTTTTGTGTGATTTCAACATCGCCTTTGTCTTAGAAGTGGTCGCTGTTCGATATCCAAGAAGGCCCCTGTGCCTCGCCACAGCCTGGAAGCTGGTTTAGGAATAAAACACTAAACTAATCTAGAACTTAACCAAAGGTATTAAAGAGTTACATCAGATGTAATTGGCAAAAGATTGCCTACCTAATTATACTACGTCTTGGGCGATTAGCCAAAGCTAACTCAAGACGAATTATGATGTGGATCTTTATCCCATATAAATTTATAGCTAAATAGTAGCTATGAGAATTTAGTGGGAGCCTCATTTAATTAAAGGCCTAATTAAATGATTTAGGTATGATACTTAACTTTGCATTTTAATGTTGTAGATCACCATGTCATCTAACACGACACACCCCCTCAACTTGCGATCTGTCCTTGAGAAGGACAAGCTCAATGGAGCAAACTTTCTTGACTGGTATAGGAACTTGAGGATTATCCTCAAACAAGAGCGTAAACTGTATGTCCTAGAGCAAATAATCCTCAAACACCCGCCATGCGCCACTGCGGTCAAAAGGATGCTTATAAGAAGCATCAAGATGACGCATTGGATGTGTCATGCCTTATGCTTGCCACCATGAACTCTGAGCTTCAGAAGCAACATGAGAACATGGATGCCTATGATATGGTTGAGCACCTGAAACAACTATATCAAGGACAAGCTAGGCACGAGCGTTTTGAAGTGTCTAAAGCTCTTTTTGCATGCAAGATGCAAGAAGGAACACCTGTAGGAACTCACGTACTCAAAATGATTGGGTACGTTGAGAACCTTGAAAGACTAGGTTTTCCATTGAGCCAAGAATTGGCAATCGATGTTATCTCGCAATCGCTGCTAAGCATACAAACAATTCACATGAATTATAACATGAATGAAATTGATAAACCTTTGCTCGAGATTCTCAAAGATGTTAAGAATCACAACCAAATCTCAAGAAGAAAGTTAGTAATGTACTAATGGTCAAAAGGGCAAAGGTAAGCGCAAAGGCAAGGGTAAGACCCAAGCCAAAGGCAAGGCCAATTCATCCACTTCAAAGGGTAAAGGTAAAGTACCTAAGAAGGGATCGCTTCCATTGCGGTGAGACTGGACACTGGAAGCGGAACTGCAAAGTCTACCTTGAGGAAGTAAAGAATAAGAGAAGTGGGACTTCTGCCTCAGGTATACATGTTATAGAGGTTAATCTATCTATTTCTTCTACATGGGTATTAGATACCGGATGTGCATCTCACATTTGTACTAATGTGCAGGGACTGAGAAATAGTAGAATAATGGCAAAGGGTGAAGTGGACCTATGAGTAGGCAATGGCGCAAAAGTTGCTGCTGTAGCTGTAGGAACATATTCTTTGTCTTTGCCCACTGGGCTTATCTTAGAACTAGAGGAGTGCTTCTATGTACCCGCATTAACAAAGAACATAATTTCTGTATCTTGTTTAGACAAGAAAAACTTTTCTTTTATAATAAAGGACAAATGTTGTTCCATTTATTTAAATGAAATGTTCTATTGTAATGCACCACTTATGAATGGTCTCTATGTTCTAGATTTAGATAACCCAATTTATAACGTAAATACCAAACGGTTCAAATCGAATGATTTGAACCAGACATATCTCTGGCACTGTCGCCTAGGTCACATAAATGAAAAACGCATATCCCAACTCCATAAAGATGGATTATTGGACTCATTTGATTTTGAATCATATGAGGTATGCGAGTCTTGTCTTTTAGGAAAGATGACTAAAACTCCATTTAGTGGACATGGCGAGAGAGCGACGGATTTGTTAGGACTCATACATACTGATGTATGTGGCCCTTTCAATGTCGAAGCAAGAGGAGGCTATAAGTACTTTATTACTTTCACTGATGATATGAGTAGATTTGGCTACTTATATTTGATGAGACATAAGTCAGAATCCTTTGAAAAGTTCAAAGAATTCAAGAATGAAGTACAAAACCAACTTGGTAAGCGATTAAGCTACTTCGATCGATCGAGGTGGTGAATACCTTAGTCAAGAGTTTCGTGATCACCGGCCGAGTGTGGGATAATATCCCAACTCACTCCCGCTGGAACACCACAATGGAATGGTGTATCTGAGAGGAGAAATCGTACTCTATTAGATATGGTACGATCAATGATGAGCCAGACTGATCTACCTACTTCCTTTTGGGGTTTAGCTCTAGAGACACCGCTTTCACACTTAATCGCCCATCAAAAGCCGTAGAAAAGACACCATATACGATATGGACCGAAGAGTCCCAAAATGTCTTTTATAAAGATTTGGGGTTGTGAAGCTTACGTTAGACGTCAAGTCTCAGATAAACTAGGACCCAAATCAGATAAGTGTTATTTTGTAGGATATCCCAAGGAAACTAAGGGATATTACTTTTACAATCCCACACTTGGCAAGGTGTTTGTTGCCGTAAATGCCGCTCTTTCTAGAAAGAGAATTTATTTCTAGAAATACTAGTGGGAGTAAAATTCATCTTGAAGAAGTTCAAGATGATGATAACACTAAGGCTTCGATGGAAAATGAACAGGAACCACAAAGTGTTGTGGATGAGGAAATTGTTGCCCAAAGAGTTGTGGAACAAACACCTGTTCAAGTAGACCAACCTCTTCAGATCTAATAGGATCCGTCGTCAACCCGAGAGATATTCTTTTCTCTTGACTGACAACGGTGATGTATTGCTTATCAATCTTGACGAGCCTACATCCTATAAAGAAGCTATGATGAGCCCAGATTCTGAGAAATGGCTAGAGGTCATGAGATCCGAAATGGAATCCATGTACACTAACCAAGTATGGACCTTGGTTGATCCACCTGAAGGGGTAAAACCCATTGGGTGTAAGTGGGTCTTTAAAGTAAAGACTGACATGGATGGTAATAAGCATACCTATAAAGGTAGATTGGTGGCTAAAGGATTCAAACAAATTCATGGTATTGACTATGAAGAAACCTTTTCACCGATGATGCTTAAATCCATTCGGATCATACTTGCTGTGCGACCTACCATGATTATGAGATCTGGCAGATGGATGTCAAAACCGCTTTTCTGAATGGAAAGCTACTCGAGGATGTGTACATGACACAACCTGAGGGTTTTGAAGATTCAAAGCATCCTGGAAAGGTATGCAAACTGCAAAGGTCCATTTACGGACTAAAGCAAGCCTCTCGAAGCTGGAATCTTCGATTCGATGATGCAATCAAAGAGTTTGGTTTCATCAAAAATGAAGATGAGCCTTGTGTCTACAAGAGAAATAGTGGGAGCACAGTTGTATTTCTTGTCTTGTATGTAGATGACATACTTCTCATCGGAAATGATATTCCCTCACTCCAGTCTGTGAAGATGTGGTTAGGGAATTGTTTCTCGATGAAGGACTTAGGTGAAGCTGCCTATATTCTAGGCATCAAGATCTATAGAGATAGATCTAAAAGATTACTTGGCCTAAGTCAGAGTACATACATTGATAAAGTGCTAGATCGTTTTGCTATACAAAATTCAAAGAAAGGGTTTCTGCCTTTATCACATGGTGTAAGTCTTTCGAAGACTCAATGTCCCTCTTCTAAGGAGGAGAGAGACCGCATGGATAAGATCCCTTATGCATCTGCTATAGGGTCTATCATGCGTATGCTATGCTTTTCCTCGACGTCTCGTATGCTTTGAGCATGACGAGTAGATACTCGATCCAGTGAAAGTCATGGATAGCACCAAAATATTCTTAAGTACTTACGAAGAACGAAAGAATATTTCCTAATATTTGGGGCAATGAGGAGCTAATCAGAAGGGTTACGTGATGCAAGCTTCCAAATGCATAAGGATGACTATAGATCGCAATCGGCAATGGTTTTGCCCGAATGGTGGAGCCGTGGAGTCGAAGAGTTCAAGCAGACACGCTTGCCGATTCTACAACAGGTTTGAGTATATTGCAAGATCCGATGCAAAGAAAGGAGGTCTTTGGCTCGCAAGTTCATCGCTGAACTTGGGGTAGTTCCTAGCATTGCAGATCCAATAGACCTCTATTGTGACAACAATGGGGCTATTAGCTAAGGAACCTCGATCACATCACGGACCAAACACATAGCGGCGCTTCCATCTCATTCGAGAGATCATCGATAGAGGAGATGTGAGGATATGCAGAGTACCGATGTAAGCCAACATCGCAGATCCATCACCAAGGCTTTGGCACAGAGGAAGAATGATGGTCACACTAGGTCACTAGGTATTAGATATCATAGTGATTGGTACTAGTGCTCGTGGGAGATTGTTAGTTAAAGCCCTAGAACAAATAATGTGATGGTTGTATAGGGAAAATTTTGTATCATATTCTATAAAGGCAAAGGATTGGATATTATATTTACATATTGCTTGTGCCAGATAAAATAAAATAATTCCCTAGAAAAGTAGGTTCTTATCTACAACACATCAATTGCGTAATTGATTATGAGAGGTCAGAGAACACTTTCCTAAATGTTCCTAGTCAAGTATTAATATGCAAGGGCAATATTAATACATAAAGACTAGCATGTAGTTCAATTGATGACTTGATCTCACAAGTCATGGATATATGATATCAAGTTGACACATGGGTATATATTAGAGAATATATACTGAACTGACCCGCCATGAGAAAGTTTCATGGATCGTTATATGAGTGTCATAAAATTTCTCATTTGACTATTGGTATGAATAGTCCTCAAACCTGAAGTCACTACGGTTCCCTACATAAGGAGTTATGTACTTTGGTATCGTCAAACGTCACCCGTAACAGGGTGGACCATAAAGGCGACATCGGGTATGTAACAAATTATGCGGAGGGATGTGAGTGATGTAGATGGGATCTATCCCTCTCATATGACGAGAGTGATATCGGTGGGCCCCTTGATTGAGTAGAACTACTAAAACGCATGGCCATGCTCGAATGAGTCAATATGAGATATTGAGCTCATTTGTTTGAGTTAGTTTACTCAGGGATCAAGAAACACATAGATTGATGGAGGATGACACTCTATGCCTCATTGATCAACTGATATCAAGGATAGACACGGCCATATATTATAGTAGTCACGAAAGGTTAGTCGGATCTTGACTTATTTCAGAACTTGGGTAGCAATGATGTATTGCTAGATGCCGTCATTGCTTGTGTATCTAAAAGAGTTTAGGTCCACTGCCAACGTTATGAGAGCCTATAGGGTCACACACAAAGAGCATGATAATTAGAGGAATTAGAGTATTCTAGTTTGACTAGAATAATATGGGAATAAGCTTAAGTACAAAATGGTTTTTGGACTTTAAGCTTAATGAGAATTTTAGCTAATTGATTTAATGAGATTAATTCAATATGTTACCTTATTGATTTAATAAGATTAATTCAATATGATAACATAAGCTTAATTGAATTAATAAGATTAATTCAATATGATAACATAAGCTTAATTGAATTAATAAGATTAAATCAACATGCATGAATGCCACACAAGAATGCCACATAAGCATGCCACATGAGCATGCCACCTAAGCATCCACCTAAGCTAGTTAAGGTGGAAGGAAACAAAATGGTTTTGTCTCCTTAAGTGGCCGGCCAAACAAGGAAGCCAAATTCCTTTTGGTGTCTCAATGCAATGGATTGCATTGAATGTGAAGGAGGTGGAAGGGTTTTTCCAACCCTATAAAAGGCTCCATGGGGTGGCCGGCCATAATGCAATTGTTGTAGAGTTTTTGGTGGAGTGTGCTTGTTGATAGCAATTGTTGTTGTGGTTGTGGAGTGTGGTTGTTGGGAGCTTGAGGCTTGGAGAGAGCTTGAGAGCTTATTGTTGTGTGGCTTTTTGTGAGTAGCAAGAAGAGTAGTCTTCTTCTTCCCTTCTCTTTTCCCTAGCTTCCTCTCCTTTAGGGACTTCTCTAGCAAGAAGTAAAGGAGAGCTCCTCTAGTTTTCTTTTGTGAGACAAGAGCGTGCTCGTGTGGATACGTATAGAGGCACGGACACTTGAACGTGCTAAAGATCCAACAAACTAAAGGAAAAGCGGGATTGCAAAGGGCACGCAACAAAGGTAGAACTCTCCTATAAGATAGGCTTGGTTTAGAGAAATTTATTTTATACGAGTTTGCTTTCGCATGGATCACTTGGAAGGGATCCTATTTTCCGTTGCGCATATGCCATTAGGCATACGAGATTTCCCTACAGCCCCCATACTTACTAGACCACCCTTAGCCTAGACATAAGCCTTCTAGCCACCTCCATCAGCCTCGCGCCTCTCGGATCCCTCCAAATCATCCATGCCTTGTTCATCCATCGCGCTAGCCTCCAGCTGCTTCCATCGGCTATGTTATACTAACGGTGTCTACACCGCCAAGGCACATTGGACTTACACCGCCAAGACTCCGCTTGGACTTTACGCTACCAACCATTGGACTTATGCTGCCAAGACTTCACCCTTGGACTTTACGCCGCCAATATCAAACCCCTTGGACTTCTCAAATGCCAAGACTCAAGCTTGGACTTCCCTTGTGCCAAGTACTCAAGACTTGGACTTTCTCAAATGCCAAGTGTCCCACTTGGACTTTCCATGCCAAGTACCCATGACTTGGACTTTACCTTGCCAAGACCCATGCTTGGACTTTCCCATAATCACATGGTCAACCCTAGTCAACCATCAAAGTCTCCCTCGAGTCAAGCTCGAGTCTGGTCAATTATAACCTGGATCAATTGTATAAATAATCTCCCCAAAACATTAACCGACATCAATGTCAATCACCAATGTCAAACATACTATGTCAAACCACTTTGTCAAACATCAAAACATCACTCGAGTCAAACTCGAGTCTGGTCAATCGTGACCTGGGTCGATTGCACCAACACCCATCAGAATGCTTCAGCTCTCCATCCAATTCAGAATTTTCAGAATTCTCCAATGCCATAAGAGTCTTTTGCTTTGCTCCCTTCTCCTCACTTTCTTCTTCCGATGAGGAGGATGAGGATGAGGTATCATCCCAAGTAGCCTTCAATGCTTTCTTCCTCTTGGCCTTTTCTTCCTTTTTTTTATACTTAGGGCATTCACTTTTGAAGTGACCTTTCCTATGACAATGAAAGCACTCTACATTAGATTTATCCTGATTGATTTCTGAACTTTTACCTTTCTTGGTGAAGTATTTCTTCACATCCTTCTTGTTGTATTTTTGGCTTCTTCTCATCAATCTCCTCACAAAGTTAGCCATCTCGCTAGAGGATGACTCATCATCTCCATCCGAATCTGATGATGAAGAGGAGGAAGAAGCTTCCTTCTTCTCCTTCTTCTTCTTGCTCTCCTTGCTGCGATCTCCTGCAATAAAAGCTAGACCCTTCTCCTTTGGGCTTCGATTAGTTTGTTCATGCAATTCCAATTCACAAAACAATTCATCAATCTTAATTGTTGAAAAATCCCTTAATACTTTGTAGGCAACCACCATAGATGACCACAAAGTATTCCTAGGGAAAAATTTGAGTACATACCTGGCTAAATCCCTTTTCTCAACAGCCTCTCCAACAGAATGGAGGCCATTGAGTATTTCTTTAAACCTACCATTCAGTTCACTTACAGTTTCAGTCTCCTTCATGCTAAAATTCTGAAGTTGGTTCAAGTAGAGATCCCTCTTCGCTGTTCTTGAATCTCTGGTTCCTTCATGTAGCTCCATCAACTTCCTCCAAAGTTCCTGAGTACTACTGAAGGGGCCAACTTTGTTGAGTTGGTCCTTGGCTACACTACACTGCAGAGTTACAGTTGCTTTGGCATTGGCCTGGGCTCTTCTCCTCTATTCTGGCGACCACAGAGAAGACACCAAAACCCTTCCTTCGTCGTCGGTTGGTGGTGTGAATCCCTCTGAGACTAAGAACCACATATCCATGTCCATCATCAAGTAGTATTCCATCCGGCTCTTCCAATACTGGAAGTTTTGGCCGTTGAAATATGGAGGTTGAGTTGTGCTGAATCCCTCTTGCACAGTCATTCCTTGATGCTCTGGTAGAGGTGAATCCGGTGCAGAGCCCTTGCTCTGATACCACTTGTTGGGGTCGAGGCCCGCTAGAGGGGGGGGTGAATAGCGAGTTAAAAATTTTTAACTCACTTTTGACTACAAAACAGAGGATTATGCAGTGGAAATAGAAAAATAAAAACACAAAGCACAAACACAACCAAACATAGGTATTTACGTGATTCGGAACTCAACAGTTCCTACTCCACAGGCAGCTCAAAAGGAAAGTCTACTATGTATGATCGGAATGGTTCGGGAGGTGAAAACTTCACCTCTTACAAGCTTACAATGCAATGAATATACTTTAAGAATAGTAAGATAAGTATTAAAAACCAGTTATAGATTGTTGTTCGGCTTCTTGCTTTGAATTTGAAGTTGTAGCACTTGCAAGAAGATGATCGACAACGCACTTGTTGGAGAGAAGGCTAGATGAGAGCATGGTTTCTTCTTCTTCTCCTTCAGTATGAATCACAGAGAGCTTGTTTTTCTCTAGATGAAAACTGGAGCTTTTGCGATTTTGAACAAGTCAAGAACCTCTATTTTCTCTTCTTCTTAAGTCGTTTCTTCCAGCAAGCCTTTTATCTTCCACCGTTGGAGCCCTAGAGACCATGCCCGACCAAACTCTGGTCACCTAAGCTTGTCCCCGTAACCGCCTCCAACTTCTGGTGGTTTGCCAAGAACGGAGCCTGCTCCTCCAACCGAAAATCGGCGCATTTAAATCTTTACTCGAAACGAAAGCATCCCGTTGCCGCCTCCATCAGTCGAGCCCGCAGTCGAGTCTGACTCGTGTCTATGCTCGAAAAACACCTGTCAGTCGAGCCTGCAACCAAGTTAGGCTCAGTTCTGTGACTGAATCCATAGCTACCAGTCGAGCCACTACCAAATCAACTCGACTGCTATAGGATTTATGTGAAAACTGCTCTAGTGGAAGTGCTCTGGCAGAAGTGCCCTTGCGACAATCTGCCCTGGCGACAAAGTGCCCTGGAGCAGTCGAGCCCGCAATTGAGCTAGGCTCGGTTCTGTGTTGTTCCAAGTAGTGAGCAGTCGAGCTGATAGTCGAGCCAGCTCGATTCTGTGCCTTTGTGCAAGAGTGTCAGTCAAGCTGAACCCATGGTGGTTCGACTGACACTGGAAATATTTCAAGCACATGAGTATCTTTCATAGTAAGCTGTCATTTCAAGCGCCCTAGTAAGAGACCAAACACGTTACGGTTCCTTCTCCAACTAACGAATGCTCTAAGTACCCTAGGCAAAGAACGAGCGCGTTACTACGCCCTCCTTGCCTAACGAGTACTCCACATACCCTAGACAAAGAACGAGCGTGTTACTACGCCCTCCTTGCCTAACGAGTACTCCCAGTACCCTAGACAAAGAACGAGCGCGTTACTACACCCTCCTTGCCTAACGAGTATTGGTCCCATGTATCCTAGTAAGAGACCGAGCACGTTACTGTGCTCTCTTTTACTAACGAGTATACTAGCTAGAGACCGAGCACTTCCTTGTGCCCTCTCTAACTCTAATGGAGAACAAGCACATTACTATGCCCTCTCCATCACCAAGCTTCCGGGCCTCCGGCCAGCTTGTACTCTTCCTTTACCAAGGTTCCCCCTTGAATTTCTCAATTGTCAAGACTCAAACTTGGACTTTCCCTTGCCAACCCATGTTGGACTTCTCATGCCAAGACCCATGCTTGGACTTCCCATGCCAAGACCTAAGCTTGGACTTCCCATGCCAACTCCAGTTTGGAATTCCCATGCCAAGACCTACCCTTGGATTTCTCATCCATGGGTCTAATGTCACTCTAAACATCTAACTTAGTGACCTTAGGTTTGAATCAGTTGAGGTAATGTCTTGAATACACTCTAGCTCAAATTAGATTTCAATTTTCTTGACTTAAACTTTATTGTTAAATATTGAAACATTCGATGGGCTTGATTGCACTAACAAAGACTTGCTGGAAAGGAATTGGTCAGGGGACTACCAATGCTAAAGTTTCAAAAAGAGAGGTTATGTGATGCTTGTCAAAAATGTAAGCAAAAGAGGGCATTACACAAGTATAAAAACATTGTAAGTACTTCTACTGCTTTAGATTTTTTGCATTTAGATCTTTTTGACTGAAGCATTATTAAATCGCTTAATGGTAGTAGATATTGCTTGGTAATTATTGATGATTACACTAGATACACTTGGACATTTTTCTTGAAACATAAGGATGAAACTCTTGAATTTTTTATTCCTTTTAGTAAAAAAATTGAAAATGAGAAAAACACAACCATTAAAACCCTTAGGAGTGATCATGGAGGGGAATTTGAAAATACTCGGTTTAAGGACTACTATTTAGAAAAGGGGTATAGGAACGAATTTTCTGTTCCCAGAACACCCTAACAAAATGGTGTTGTGGAAATGAAAAATCAAGCCTTACAAGAAGTTGCTAGAAGCATGCTCAATGAGTATGCTTTTCCAAGCTACTTGTGGGATGAAGCCGTCAGCATAGCCTGTTATGTACAGAATAGAGTGCTAATACATAGGTTTCTAAGATAAACCTCTCATAAACTCTGGTTTGGAAAACCACCTACAGTTAAGCATCTTAGGGTGTTTGGCTGCAAGGTGTTTATCCTAAATACGAGAGATCATTTAGGAAAATTCACTGCTAAAGCTTAATGTTGGTATTTCTGTGGGTAGTTTTTAAAAAACTGGGAGTAAGGATTTAGGGGGAGAATGCTATGATTCTTTAATCCTTTCCAGGATATTGTATTCCCCATACTCTCAATATCCCTATGATCCCTTTTAGGTGTTTGCCAAAGGGGGAGGAGAATATGTTTATAGTTTAGGTCATCATTCATCTCCTTATTATCCATATCACTGGTACACTGTTATTGTTACTCCTTATCATTCATATCACTATTACTGTTACCTGTTTTGTTAATCACATGAGCTCACATATAAGTTCTGATTGTAACTTAAACTTGAAAAGAGTAACCTAAACTTAAACGGGTTGTCAAACATCAAAAAGGGGGAGACTGTTGGAGCTGATGCTCCAAGTTATGTTTTGGTGTTTGACAAATGTTTAAGTAAACAAAGGTTTATGTAAACAAAGGTCTAGGCAAGTGAGAAATCCAAGGGTGAATCCTTGGTGAAAAGTCTAAGATGGTTAATTCCTTGACAGATGAGAAATCCAAGGTGGACCTTAGTGAAAAGTCCAAGATGGATAATTCATTGGCAGATGAGAAATCCAAGGGTGGACCTTGGTGAAAAGTCCAAGATGGGTAATTCCTTGGCAAGAAGAAAATTTCTTGCAGAAGTGGCAAGATGAAAAGTCCAAGAATGGCTGGAGGCCGGAGTCTTGGCAGGTAAAGGGTCCCTGGGTAGAGTCTTTACTAGGTGTGCTTCAGTCTTAGAGTTGACTGAAACAACGGGTCATAAGGACAACAATTAGTTTACACCTCAACTGTTGCCTTTATTGTATTCAACAATCGAAGAATTTGCTGACTGGCCAAGGGGCAGTCGAGGCAGCGACTCGACTAATCTCAGTCAGCAGCCAATAGGAGCAAGTGGAGCTCGACAGCTGCAGAAGAAGTTGCAGTCGAGTTGGCACCTCGAACGGCTCTTCGACTGAGGCAGTCAAGGAAACGCCTCGACTGATATTGGACTCAAGTAGACAGAAGAGGCAGACTCGACCGACAATTCAACTGCATCAGTCGAGTCAGCGGCTCGACTGGCCTTTGAAAGAAGTTGGTAGACGCGAGGTGGACTCGATCGACGCTTCGGCTAGTGTAGTCGAGCCGGCGCCTCGACTAATCATTGACAGTAACAAACAGAAGCAAGGGAGCTCCGACCGGTGCCTCAACTACAATAGAGGAAACCTCGACATTTAACATAAGTAGTCGAGCCAGCACCTCGACTAGCCTTCGAAAAAATCGCACAGATGCAAGGCGAGCTCGATTGCCGCCTCGACTGTTGGGAATCGACGTTGCAATTCCAGCGAGAAAATTTCTATGTTTCGATGCGTGGTCTATTTCTACCACCGTCTCTTCAAATGGATAACAAATCCTATGGTTGGGAAAGGATTTCGCAGAGGGTTTGAATGGGATCCGAGCTTTAGGGATAGGTGTGCAATCGAGATTGAAGATCGGAGGAAAGATTGAGGTTTTTATTTCGCTCGCACAGAAAAACAATGTACTGGCTCGTGCGTCTTCTTCCTCCAGAGAACAATTTCGTGCTTTCTGCTTCCGCCTCGACAACTGGTTCTTCGTGCCTTCTTCCTACGCTGCAACAAAACAACTTCATGCTTACTGCTTCCACTGCGCCGATTACTTGCTCAGAACCTGAACGTCGACAATGTCCCTTCTAGATCGTTCCACAAGCTAAGAACACAGCATCGTCCCCTTCCTCTGTTCTTGGTGGTTCCGACCCCTCTCTTGGAAGCTCTCATCACGATAAAGTTGTTCTAATCACAACAGGGACAAAGGGTAGCAATGACTTGGTATAACAGTAAAGTTCCTTGTTTCTTTTATTGATCATATTCAAGATTCCTATACGTAAATTCATATTTCTGTTGAATTTGTAATCTGTAATTCATTAAGAGATTTTCTCCACCCTCGAAGCTTGGCTTCGAAAAGGAGGAAAGATAGTGGTAGGCCTTGGACTAGCAGCTCTAGGAGAGAATTGTGAATCAAGTAAAAATCGACTGTGTCCTCTTTTGGCTTTATATTTTGTCCTATGCTGGTTTTTCGTTTCGTACACTTGTTCGTATTCATCGCATTTTTGTTAAGTATCGGTTGCATCTTTTTATTTGTGTTCTTCGTTCTTTTGCTCGTGACTGCTCTCTTAAAGTTGAATTTTCACTGCGTAAACTCGTTTATTTTTGAAAAAGTACTCTCCCCCCTCTTGCGTTTACCGGTCCTTTCAATAACTTTATCCTTCTTGGAACCAAAGTGGTGATGCTTTTGTTTCACTGGTCATACATCAGCTGTAATATGCAGTTGGTGCTCAATTATGAAAGGATCCACCCCCATCAAGTCCTTGGAAGTCCATAAAAATGTCTTAATTTCTCCATAAGGAGTTGATCAAAGCCTCCATTACCTCTAAGCAGAGGTCATAAAAAATCTAAGCAATTCTCTTATCTTGTGAGGGATCTACTTGGAATGACTTTGTTTTTTGCTCAGTGCCAAGAGAGGACTCTCATTCTTATACAACATACACTTCATATGTGTGCCCTCCTTTCTTGTCCGACCTCAGCCGATTGCTGGCCTTCTTTTTGTCTGCTCAGATTATTTCTACATAGCATTTACGAGTGACTTGTTGGTCTCCTCGAACTTCCCCCACCTCTTTCACCACAAGGAATTTGATCTTCTAATGGTAAGGTGAGGCAATGTCTTGAAATACATTAAGGGACAATCATCTAAGAATAATGTTGTAGGTGGAAGGAGCCTCTACAATAATGAACGTGGTAAATATGGTTCGATGCCAAGGCTCTTTGCCCAGAGAGAGGGATAGCCTAATTTGGTTGAGTGGGTGCATCGCGTGTCTTGAGAACCCAACAAAGGGATAGCAATGTGTTGTAAGTCCCCCACCTTCATTTCCAAGGGTCACCCAAAAGAGAATGTTGACTAAGCTACCTGCATCCACAAAAACTTGGACCACGTCATAGTTGGGCATCATAACATGAATGACTAAAGAATCATTGTGAGGGTCATGACTTCTTCCAAGTCACTGGATTTGAACCAAAACCAACTCTATCTTTGGAGCTCTGACAACCATGCATTCACTCTTGTTATGTCTTTTTTATGCCCAATTAGAATTACCATTTGTGGTTCCTCCGGAGATCATGCTGATGACTCCCCGAAAGGGTGCATTATCCCATGTTAAATTTTCCTTCTTTTTGCTGAGGGTTTAGGTTGTCATGGCCCTGACCTCAAGAAGCCCAAGTGAGGTTGCCTTGCACTGTAGCTAAGAGATGACATTGGCTAATGAGGGGGAGGGACCATCAACTTGATCTACAATTAATGGACCCTAATGAGATGCTCTAGCTCTCGATCCATTTTTTGGCAATCATGGGTGTTGTGTCCATATTCATGGTGAAAAGCATAGCGAGTGGGAGTCTGAGGCCGACAAGGCTCCACTCAACCCCTTTTGGCCTCTTTAATAGTCGGTGCTCCTCATATATTTGTAGAACTCTCTCCTTTGAGATGAGAAAAGGAGGAATGTAAGGCTAATAGCGAGGAGGAGCTAGTTGTGGAGGAAATCAGGCCTCCACATGATGCTCTACTATCTCAACCAGTCATGAGCCTCATTATTCTAGACGAGTCTTTTAAGCTTCTTCCATGATATACTTCTCAGTTTGAGTGAGAAGTTCATCACAGTCATGTGGGAGTTTCTTTGCTAATGAGTAGAAGAAGTTTCTCTTGCGAAGCCCTTGTGCAAAAGCACCCATCAAAATTTTCACCATTGCCAAGAGTATCTTCAAAGTGGCTCGAATATACCTCTATATGTACTCCCGTAGGGATTCTTGTAGCTTTTGCTTGAGATTGAACAAGATAAGGGGAGCATGCTACTACCATTTGAAGCTTGAAAAGTGGTGTGAGAACAACCTCACAAAGTGGTCAAATGACTTAATAGACCCAAGTGGAAAGATGCTAAACCATTATTGTGCAGGGAAGACTAAGGTGGTAAGAAATACTTGATATTTGACCTCATCTGAGTACTGATGCAAGAGGGATGAGTTTTCAAAATGGCCCAAGTGCTCCTCTGAGTCTGTGGTATTGTTGTATTCATTAACAAGTGATGCACTGAAATGAGGGGGCATCTCCTCCTTCAAGATGTCATCTAATTAAGTCATTTGACATGTGATTACTCACTTCGACAGAGGTTGTCGAGGGCTAGTCGCTCCTTTCTTTACTTGGTAAGTAGAGGCGGCTCCTCTTAAGCTTTAATTCATGTGCTCAAGTGCTAGTGCAGTCTCCACCAAAGTTATCACCTCTATCTCATCCACAGGAGAGGTCTGCCCTTAGCGTAAGGTCTCCCTTACCACTATAGCCACCATCCGATAGAGTTATTCCTAAGAAACAAGACCTTCGATGGTCTCTACATCCACTAAAAGAGGAGGTCATCACTGCCACTTTGATTCTTCCATGTGAGTATCTATGTCATTCTCGGGGTGCTTACCATCATAAATTTTTCTCAGTTCCTATAGGCGACATCAATTTTATGGTCCTACCTCGACACCCGAGCATGTCTTTTCCCCTCTTTCTGGTGATTCAACCTACAACTTGGATGACTCATCTATTGGTGCAATCAATCTCAAGTCAAGGTTGACCAAGCTTGAGTGAGACTCAATTTGAGTTTCAATGTTTGACAATATGGCTATAGGATAGTATGAGACATCCAAGGTCATATGAAAGAGAGTGTTGGTGTAATCATCATTGGGTTAGGATGATCATAATGGATGATGGGAAGCTTGTGTGATGAGAAGTCAAGTAGGTCGAATACTTGATGAGTGAGAAATCCAAGTGGGTCAAAGAAGATCAGACACTTGGTGGTTAGAAGTCCCGACAGATCAAGGGTGATCAGATACTTGGCAAATGGAAAGTCCAAACATATCAAGGAGGATTGGATGTTTGGTGAAGTGAAGTCCCGGTTGGTCAAGGGTGACCAAATGCTTGGTATGTTGAAAGCCTAAATAGGCCAAGGAGGATTGGATGTTTGGTGAAGTGAAGTCTTGGCATGTTAAGGGTGATTAGATGCTTGGCAAGTGGAAAGTTCAAACATGTCAAGGAGGATCTGATGTTTGGTGAAGTGAAATCCTGATAAAGTTACGGTTGACCAGATGCTAGGCAAGTGAGGTTACAGTAGATCAAAGGTGATTGGATGTTGGATGATAAAAGTTCTAATAAGTTGAAGTTAACCGGATAGTAGGTGAAATGAAAGTTTTCTTGAAATTAGGCTTAAATTATGGTATCAGTCGACTGGTAGGATTACCAATCGACTGGTGACAGTGGTCAAGCAAATGCCAACCTAACTAGTTAAGGTCAATTGATTGATGGTCTTGATTAGTCGACTAGGTCAATGCTCGGGAAGCACTTGGGGCATTGAGGAAGCGACACTTAGGCAAGCGGAGAATGCAGAACACAATGCTTGGGCAATTAACTAATGGTGTTGATTAGTTGACTGGATTCGGGTGCTTGGGAAGGTGCTTGGGAGATAGGCACTCTGGAAGCTCTGTCAGTCCTCGGGATTAAGGCCAATCAACTAATGGTGTTGATCAGTTGACTGAGGAAGGTGCTCGGGTGATGGTTGATTGGGAGGTTGGCACAAGCCATGATGCTCGAGAGACCAGTCAACTGCTGTGGTGAGATAATCAATCGGTGCTTGAGAAAGAGGGTGCTTAGGAAGTACTCATGAAGCTAGTGCTCGAGATGAGAAAGAGAGTGCTCGGGAGTGGTGAAGCAGTCGATTGGCTACAACAATAGGCGAACAAAAGCGCTCTGAATCGATTAGCCAATTTTACTTATGGATTAGCAGTCGACTGATGGCCAAGAGTAGTTGACTGATGGACTGAAATACGATGTGCATCATGTCGTTGGAGAGTTAGCCGAGCAACAGTTGATTGACCAATTGATTGGGGATAAGGAAAATCAATTGGTAGATAAAAATCAACCCGATGAGAAGCCTATAAGAAGGGGCTTCGCGGAGATTTGGAGACGATGGTTCTTAGAGACTTTGAAGGGGATTTGCTTCTGCATTTCAAATCTTCAAGGAGCTTTCCATAGCAACCAAACAACGATCAAGAAAGATCTCATTGTGTAAAGTGTATTTCACTTTATATTCTTCATCTTTGTATTTGATTGCTCTTGTTGTAAAGACATAGATTGTAAAAGGTTTCTCCTCCTCCGGAAGATTTCCGAGAAGGAGAAAGTGATAGTGGTGTCACCATTAGGAGCTAGGCCGTGGAGTAGAAATTAGGGATTCCAAAGCATGTAAAAAATCAATGTGTTGTGCTCGTGTTGTTATTTCTATTTATACTTTGTTTCCGTTGCATATAATGTGTTGGATCGAAGCGGATCGCTAGAGGGGGGGGGGTGAATAGCGATAGAAACTTTTCGTTCGAAATCGTTCGTTGAGGCACAAGTAAATGCAGTGGAAAAACACAATAAAATAAAGACACAATAATATTTTTTACTTGGTTCATAGTCTTCGGCTACTACTCCAAGGCCTTAGTGATCATTGACCATGCACGGAGGGCAAAACACTAAACGAACTCCTCCTCGTTGGAGGTAGGAGTTAAATGAATACAAAACTCGAGAAAGACTCAAGGTAGAGGGACACTCCCCTTCTCCTTGATACGATTTAAAGCACGAAATAAAAAGAACAACTTATACAAATGAAAGCTTATACCAACGACTTTTGAAGACTTGAATCTTGGAGCTTGAGTCGTCGTCTCGGCAGTGCTTCATCGTAGGAATGTCGGAGACTCGTAGCGTATCGGAAGCACTTGGGAGCTTTTGAATTGATAAAAAACCTAGGACAAGCCCTCCTTTTATAGCCTTTAAGCCCCTCATCGAATGAGTCTTCAACCAATAGGAATTGGGCACAAAACCTCCTTGAAAAATGGTGATAGAGCTTGACTTCTCGAGGCTGATCCTTGACCATCGATCGGTGATGGCAAGATCGGGCCGATCGATCGAATCTTGACAATGACGATCGGTGATGGGCGGCGATCGAGTCCTCGCGGATCGATGCTAGCTGTAAGACAAAGGTAGCTTAACAAAAACATTATTTTGACGGCTTCCGACCGTTCGATCTTGACCTAGACCACCTATAGGATGTCTTTGGTCAGATCTACGCTTAAGATCATCCTCGTAAAGAGGATACGACCTCACTTACGCTCGCACACACGAGCTTACCTCGATACTTACTGTGTCGCTTTTGCTTCCGGCCTTCCACTCGATTCCTTCGGCTCCCTCTGAAGTCACTCGAGTGTCGCCCGACCACCGCGGCTTCCTCCGGGCGTCGCTAGCCTTCAGCTCCAGCTATAGCAATTTTCTGCACACTCGATTCATCTCGTGAGATAACGACATGAGCTTAACTTTGTATCGTTTGTTATAATCAAAACTCAAGTTCGACTTAGGTGCCTAATGAACCAACATAATGTTTTGTAGATAAGTACGAACATAAGAACGCAATCGAAGTTTGAGTGTGAAGTGCTATTCACCCCCCCCCCCCCCCTCTAGCAATGCCAAAGAACCTAACAAGTGGTATTAGAGCTCGGTCACTCTTCACTGGACTAACCGTCGAGGGAGCAAAAGTTAGAAGATCGATCAAGAAAATGGAGTTCAATGATGGTTTTGGATACAACATCCGAGCACCACCTCCTTTTGGATTAGGAGGATTTGATCAATGGAAGGCTAGAACCAAGGTGTTCTTTTAAATGAACATTGAAAAATGGTTCGCATTAATGGAGGGGTTCGAAGCTCCTGCGGACAAGAGGGGAAGTACTCTTAAAAGGAGCAAGTGGATTGAGTAACAAATATTGAGATCCAATGCAAATGACAATGTAACCTAAATTTTAGTTAATTTGGTGCCTACTAAACTTTTGTGTAAATTAGGAAAATATAAGGATATAAGCGAGTTAAAAAGCAAGCTTACCAAGCTCCATGAAGAAACTTTCGTAGCCCAAGATGATGATAAGTCCGAAGAAGAAGGCTCAGGTTTTCAAGAGCTTGAAGATTCGAAGGTTGAGAGGTGCTCAATATCCGAGTTGGAAGAAGTTATAGAAGTTTGTACCTCTAGAATTGAGTGGGAGGATAGACAATTGACACTGGAGCAAGAGGAGTCCTCGACATCCAGGGCTGACGAAGAACAAGCTCAAGATTGCCCTGCTACCAAGGAAGGTAATTGATAATTACAATTTTATCATGTTATTTTGGTCCTTAATATCACTATTTTATCCTCTCGAGTGATTTATTATTGATTATTATCATGTTTTCTGAGTTGGATATATTTTTGGACTTTAGTATAAATTCTCTTAAATTTTGGACTTATATGCGAATTTTATCTTTGTTTGTAGGAGATCGAGATGAGCCACTGGACTAGACTCAAGTTGGATCAAATATGGCTTCATCTAAGGGCATAAAGGACATTTTGAGTTGGAGGAATCTGAGCCCTTCATCAAGATCAGAAGCAGTTTAATCAAAGGGCTCAGATTTGTTTAATCCTGGTCGTCCGATGAGATCTGATTGTTCTGAGCCATCTATTTAAATCTAGAGAGATCCGATCCATACACTCAGACCTACACGTCTCAATCTTCCATCCAAATCAAGTTGATCGCGATCGGCCATTCAGATTAATTAGATCCATCCATTCAAAGTTGGAGTTATTTCAGTCATTGGATGCATAGCCCATTAATGGATTAATCAAGGCAATCAAAACCTAGATTTATTGGACGGCTGAGATCAGATGAGGCTTGGATCGAACGGCTAAGGAAAAGAAGCTTAAAATTCAACATTTTTTTCCCAATCTGCATCGCGCAGCACAGTAGCTCCCTCCATCGCGTGAACGTCGGCGATCCATTTTCCCCTTCCACGTGCGAGCATCACCGACCATCCACTCCCTCCGCCAAGGCCGGCAGTGGTCTCCTCCATCACGCCTCTACAGCTGGCAGCCCCTTCCTTCCCGTAATCGCCCGACGCCTCCGCCATCTTCACCGCCGCTGCGCCATCCCCTTGCAAGCTCTATCGCCGCCGATCACCAGAGTGGGGATTCTCCTCCGGTATCATCTCATTCCAGCTCCGGCCAACCCACCACAGCTCCGATAGCCATTCCACGTTTGCGGCCAGTTCCACCGGGCAACGTCGACCTCCATTATCTAATCTCCGGTTTAATCCAATTCCAGCTCCGGCCAGCACTTCCACCTTCACAGCACGCCAGTTCCAGCTTATGCAATTC
Source organism: Wurfbainia villosa (assembly GCA_025175895.1). Classification (NCBI taxonomy): domain Eukaryota; kingdom Viridiplantae; phylum Streptophyta; class Magnoliopsida; order Zingiberales; family Zingiberaceae; genus Wurfbainia; species Wurfbainia villosa. The sequence goes on from CM046003.1 coordinate 44,327,008, forward strand.
TTTCATTTCATCCGATAGCTTCTTCATAGTACTGGCCAACACCAATTCTAGCAATTTCTAGCTTGGGACAGCAATTCCTTCGTTTTGCTTGTTTGATTGTTTCGTTAATTTGATGAATGTTTGTAATCAAATTTACTTCCATGTTTGAATTGCATGTATTTAGGTTAACTTGTTTCGTGTGTTAGGGCAATCTTTTGCCATGATAAGGTTTTGATGTGTGTAGCAAAGAGTTTAAGTTAGGGTGTTATGATGATTTGATATGTGCATTGAAGTCATGCAGGACTTAGTAATTCGCACATGGAGCCGTGGCGAGTTTCACATCTCATCACTCGGGCCTTGAGTCGGTGAAGGATTGCTTTGCGGAAGCCGTGCGCTTGGAGCATCCGAGGGACCGCCGGACGAGGAGCTTGGAGTGAAGCCGGAGGAAGTAGACTTCGAGGCAAGAGACGCGAAGGAGCATTGCAGAGCCGTGCGCCTGATGCTGCCGAGGGACGTGCGGCCGGCTAGAGGGGGGTGAATAGCCCTCGTACGTTGGACGTCGTAAATTGCTCGTCTACAAAAGATTAGCGCAAGCGGAATATACAAATACAAAGCAAAAGACAAACAATAAAACAAACGCTAACACGATGGTATAACGTGGTTCACGGCTACGCCGCTAATCCACGGTCCCCGATTCGTCCTCGGTGAATCACTCCGTTAAACCAATCCACTAAATGGTCTCTCCTTTGCACCAAGCTAGGTGGAGGTAACCTTTACAACCAAGATCACTCTTCTTACAATAGGATTGAAGTAAAGACAAGTAAGAAGAGTTTAAAGCTTGTGGGGCACTAGGAAGATCGTTTGGAGTATGAGCATTAGCCTCTCAAAGGCTTACACCCTCCCTTTTTATAGAGAGGGCTGTTTCTTCCGTTGGCCATCACGATCATTGCGGCTTGGCGATCATTCATTACTACAACGACCTCCGAACACGTCGGATCCCGACCGTTGTAGTCCAACGGACTTGGCGATCGATCGGACCTGATCATCGATCTCACGATCGGCCCGTAGTCGATCGCCTATCGGCCTACGAACGGTTCGCGGGCTAAACCCTATTGATCATCACCGCCGCTTTTCAGAATGATCGATGGTCTTAGCGGATCGCCCGATATAAGAGCTACCCTTCCCCGGGTTACAATCGCTCACTCTCATTTCTCGGAGTCCCTCGCCTTCGAAGTTCTCTTTGTTCTCGGCCACGTCCCTCGGCAGCATCAGGCGCACGGCTCTGCAATGCTCCTTCGCGTCTCTTGCCTCGAAGTCTACTTCCTCCGGCTTCACTCCAAGCTTCTCGTCCGGCGGTCCCTCGGATGCTTCAAGCGCACGGCTTCCACAAAGCTATCCTTCACCGACTCAAGGCACGAGTCATGAGATGTGAAACTCGCCACGGCTCCATGTGCGAATTACTAATTCCTGCACGACTTTAACGCACATATCACATCAATATATCAAACTAACTTAAACCCTTTGCCACACCATCAAAACCATATTACGGCAAGAGATTGCCCTAACAATCTCCCCCTTTTTGATGTGTGGCAATCCATTTAAGTTAGGTAAAAAAAAACATTTGATATAAATTCTAAGGTAAGAAAGCATGTAAAGATAAACATGATATAGCAACATGCAACTCCCCCTTAATCCATGAAACTCTCTATGCAAATTTTCTCCCCCTATCATATATTTCTCCCCCTAAAATATATTTCTCCCTCTAAAGTAATTAACTTAAACATACTTATTTCTCCCCCTTTGACACCATCAAAAAGATTAACACTAAGTTATAAGCTCATGGCATCAAGTATAAAGAGGGAAAATATGACAAGTTGATTTTAAAATTGGGTACCACTTGTTGGTTTACAAACTGAATTCGGCCTTCAATGTTCTGATTTATAGGCCACTAGTCGACTGCTATCAGTATGACAGTCGACTGACACAAAGGAATCCAAATTTTTGATTTTCTGGACGAATTTCAGAAATGCATTATAAATTCCAGAAAATTCGAAAAATCATGAAATTTGGGGAACATATTTCTTTTAAGTATATCTATCGATGAAAAATAGTTTTTCATGAAAACTCATTATATTTTCTTGTTTTTGCCAAAAATCCAAAAGCTCTAAAAACCACTAGGTTTTTTATCATTCTAGTATCAAGTTAGCTACCTAGTTTTGCATCCAATTGTTTCAAAACATGAATACATGTATTTTAAGGTAAGAAATTGTTTTGAAAACATATGAAATATTCAACCATGATCTTTGGGCAATATGTCTATTTATTAAACATAAGCATTCCCCATGATTGGTCTATTATTGCTATGTTGATTCTTTAAATGACCATCTAAATGCCATAGGCATTAGTGGACATTTGTATCATCCTAACATCTCACCCATGCTAAGTTTGCAATCAAGTTAGCCTATAGTGAGTGTGAGATGCATCCTAGGGGGTATTTGTATATACTTAACCAATATATTCATGCAATTCTATCATGGTTAAGTATCATCCTAACAATTAACATGATCATAATGACATATATGATAGATTCTACATTATGATCATGAAATACATGTATTCATCAAATTATAATCATGCATTAGGTATTATATGATGATAATAACCAAAGTGTCACCTAAAGCATGACTCAAACCTATTTCTCATGATAACATGCCAAATATCAAAATCATAAATCATTATTTAAAACATACATAGCAATTACATTAATCAGCATGATTTAAGCATTATTACCTATTTATGGGCACGTTATCATCACCCAACACTATCTAAAAAATGTTGTCCCGTCATCCTAAGTCAACCAAAATATGATATAGGTTAGGACCATGTGGTTGACTACCCTAGGGGTTTTCTAACCCTTAAGGATGGATTTTGGAACCCAAAATAGATTCTTTCCTATTGGGTTCACTAAATACTCCTTGGGGATCCATTTCCTAGCAATTACTTTCTTTTTATCTTGTCCCCTAGCTATTAGGCATTTATAGGCCTTTTCAATTTCTTTTCTTTGTATCCTAGGCCTTTCTTGTTGAAACTAGCTCTTTGGCTCCCTAAGATCATTTTTAAGGTGTTGGAGCCAATTGTGAATTTCTCTAGGGCTTTGGTTAAATAATCTACCTTTTCCCTTAATGCCCTATTTTCCTCTATGCATGCATCATTAACATCTAAAGGCATATAATCATGTGAGCATGCATCATTTAAGCTAGAAGAAATATTATCATTTAAGCATGCATTTTCTAGTTTATTTTCTAGGTCCTTAATTTGATCTAGCATGCTTTTGTTTTTCTTCTTAGCTCTAAATAAATCTCTAGTTAAGCTAGAAACCATGGAAACTATTTTCTTAGGAGTTAGATTTGTTACCATAGTTTCCATGTCCTCTTCTTCTTCGGATGAGGAGGATGTGGAGGCTCCCCCTTCACTTGAGCTTTCCCCACTTGAGCTTGATTCTTCATTTGAGGAGGAGGAGGAGCAATCCAAGTCATCAAAGGCCATCAAGGCCAAATTGGTGACAAAGGCATTCTCCTCATCCGATGATGAGGAGGAGGATGAGGATGGATCATCCCAAGTCCTTGCCTTGAGAGCCTTAGCCTTTCCCTTCTCCTTTGTCTTCTTCTCCTCTTCCTTCTTTTTCTTGCTCCCCTTTTTCTTCTTCTTTTCTTCTTTCTTTTTCCTTTCTTCCTTGCTCTTGTTTAGGAGAGGACAATTGTCCCTTATGTGTCCCTCTCCTTGGCAATTATAGCATATGACCTTCCCCCTTGGTCTTCTATTCCTATCATTAGATTTATCAAATCTCAAATTCTTAAATGCACGTCTTACCCTCCTTACCATGTAGGCTTTTTCGGTGCTATCCATGGAGGAGGAGGAAGATGCTTCGTCATCGGAGGAGGAGGTGATTTCCATCTTCTTCTTCCCCTTATTTGCCAACAATGCTACTCCCCTTGAGGGTTGAATTCTAGGCTCCTCTAGTATTCCTTCAAGCCTAGTTTCGTGGAGTTCCATTGTTGAGAAGAACTCCTCCAAGGTGCTCACTTCTAAATTCTTTGAGATATAGAATGAGTCCACCATGGAGCTCCACTTTGAGGACCGGGGAAAGGCATCTATGACCTTCATTACCATATCCCGGTTTGATAGCTTCTCACCTACACTTGTTAGTCCATTTAAAATTTCTTTGAATCTAGAATGCAAAGAAATTACCTTTTCTCCCTTTTCTAATTTGATGTTGGATAGTTGGGAGCGGAGGAGATCTCTCCTTGCTAGCTTTGCCTCGGATGTGCCTTCATGAAGCTCAATTAGCTTCTCCCACATCTCCTTGGCGCTTAGGCATTCTCCTATTCGGTTGATTTCTTGTTGGGGGAGGACATTGTATAGGTGGTGCTTGGCCTTTGAATTTGCCAAGTATTCTTCTCTTTGCCTTTTGCTCCACCTAGATTTCTCCAATGGCTCCCCATTCTCGTTCCTAGGCAACTCGAAACCGTTTTCCATTATTAAAAGGATTTCAAAGTCGGTTTCGAAGAATACCTCCATTCTCTTTTTCCACCAAGAGAATTCGCCATCAAACTTCGGAGGGTGGATGTTTGAGCCGGCCATTTACTTGTTGAAGTGCTCTCGCGGCGGTTAGTCCTTGAAGAGCGACCTTGCTCTGATACCACTTGTAGGGGATCGGTGCGGCCGGCTAGAGGGGGGTGAATAGCCCTCGTACGTTGGACGTCGTAAATTGCTCGTCTACAAAAGATTAGCGCAAGCGGAATATACAAATACAAAGCAAAAGACAAACAATAAAACAAACGCTAACACGATGGTATAACGTGGTTCACGGCTACGCCGCTAATCCACGGTCCCCGATTCGTCCTCGGTGAATCACTCCATTAAACCAATCCACTAAATGGTCTCTCCTTTGCACCAAGCTAGGTGGAGGTAACCTTTACAACCAAGATCACTCTTCTTACAATAGGATTGAAGTAAAGACAAGTAAGAAGAGTTTAAAGCTTGTGGGGCACTAGGAAGATCGTTTGGAGTATGAGCATTAGCCTCTCAAAGGCTTACACCCTCCCTTTTTATAGAGAGGGCTGTTTTCTTCCCGTTGGCCGCCATCACGATCACGCCCTTGGCGGGCCGATCGCATCGGCTCTACAAACGACCTCGAACACGTCGGATCCCGACCGTTGTAGTCCAACGGAACTCTTGGCTGATCGATGGACCTCATCGATCGGCCGCTCCGTAGTCGACGCCGCCGCTACGTCGGCTCGCGAAAACCCTATTGATCGATCGATCGGCGCCTTAGCCGATCGATGGTCTTAGCCCGATCGGCCGACGATGCTGATCGGCACGATACAATCCGTATACCGGTGAACTCACTCGACTCAGAGCAGTCGACTGCCATGACATGGCAGTCGACTGGTGTCGGGAAAACCCATCCGACACTTGGCCAAAAGGCCAAGTTTCACCTAAGAGCTACCCTTCCCCGGGTTACAATCGCTCACTCTCATTTCTCGGAGTCCCTCGCCTTCGAAGTTCTCTTTGTTCTCGGCCACGTCCCTCGGCAGCATCAGGCGCACGGCTCTGCAATGCTCCTTCGCGTCTCTTGCCTCGAAGTCTACTTCCTCCGGCTTCACTCCAAGCTTCTCGTCCGGCGGTCCCTCGGATGCTTCAAGCGCACGGCTTCCACAAAGCTATCCTTCACCGACTCAAGGCACGAGTCATGAGATGTGAAACTCGCCACGGCTCCATGTGCGAATTACTAATTCCTGCACGACTTTAACGCACATATCACATCAATATATCAAACTAACTTAAACCCTTTGCCACACCATCAAAACCATATTACGGCAAGAGATTGCCCTAACAATCTCCCCCTTTTTGATGTGTGGCAATCCATTTAAGTTAGGTAAAAAAAAACATTTGATATAAATTCTAAGGTAAGAAAGCATGTAAAGATAAACATGATATAGCAACATGCAACTCCCCCTTAATCCATGAAACTCTCTATGCAAATTTTCTCCCCCTATCATATATTTCTCCCCCTAAAATATATTTCTCCCTCTAAAGTAATTAACTTAAACATACTTATTTCTCCCCCTTTGACACCATCAAAAAGATTAACACTAAGTTATAAGCTCATGGCATCAAGTATAAAGAGGGAAAATATGACAAGTTGATTTTAAAATTGGGTACCACTTGTTGGTTTACAAACTGAATTCGCCTTCAATGTTCATGATATGATCGACTGACACAAAGGAATCCAAATTTTTGATTTTCTGGACGAATTTCAGAAATGCATTATAAATTCCAGAAAATTCGAAAAATCATGAAATTTGGGGAACATATTTCTTTTAAGTATATCTATCGATGAAAAATAGTTTTTCATGAAAACTCATTATATTTTCTTGTTTTTGCCAAAAATCCAAAAGCTCTAAAAACCACTAGGTTTTTTATCATTCTAGTATCAAGTTAGCTACCTAGTTTTGCATCCAATTGTTTCAAAACATGAATACATGTATTTTAAGGTAAGAAATTGTTTTGAAAACATATGAAATATTCAACCATGATCTTTGGGCAATATGTCTATTTATTAAACATAAGCATTCCCCATGATTGGTCTATTATTGCTATGTTGATTCTTTAAATGACCATCTAAATGCCATAGGCATTAGTGGACATTTGTATCATCCTAACATCTCACCCATGCTAAGTTTGCAATCAAGTTAGCCTATAGTGAGTGTGAGATGCATCCTAGGGGGTATTTGTATATACTTAACCAATATATTCATGCAATTCTATCATGGTTAAGTATCATCCTAACAATTAACATGATCATAATGACATATATGAATGAATTCTACATTATGATCATGAAATACATGTATTCATCAAATTATAATCATGCATTAGGTATTATATGATGATAATAACCAAAGTGTCACCTAAAGCATGACTCAAACCTATTTCTCATGATAACATGCCAAATATCAAAATCATAAATCATTATTTAAAACATACATAGCAATTACATTAATCAGCATGATTTAAGCATTATTACCTATTTATGGGCACGTTATCATCACCCAACACTATCTAAAAAAAATGTTGTCCCGTCATCCTAAGTCAACCAAAATATGATATAGGTTAGGACCATGTGGTTGACTACCCTAGGGGTTTTCTAACCCTTAAGGATGGATTTTGGAACCCAAAATAAATTCTTTCCTATTGGGTTCACTAAATACTCCTTGGGGATCCATTTCCTAGCAATTACTTTCTTTTTATCTTGTCCCCTAGCTATTAGGCATTTATAGGCCTTTTCAATTTCTTTTCTTTGTATCCTAGGCCTTTCTTGTTGAAACTAGCTCTTTGGCTCCCTAAGATCATTTTTAAGGTGTTGGAGCCAATTGTGAATTTCTCTAGGGCTTTGGTTAAATAATCTACCTTTTCCCTTAATGCCCTATTTTCCTCTATGCATGCATCATTAACATCTAAAGGCATATAATCATGTGAGCATGCATCATTTAAGCTAGAAGAAATATTATCATTTAAGCATGCATTTTCTAGTTTATTTTCTAGGTCCTTAATTTGATCTAGCATGCTTTTGTTTTTCTTCTTAGCTCTAAATAAATCTCTAGTTAAGCTAGAAACCATGGAAACTATTTTCTTAGGAGTTAGATTTGTTACCATAGTTTCCATGTCCTCTTTTTCTTCGGATGAGGAGGATGTGGAGGCTCCCCCTTCACTTGAGCTTTCCCCACTTGAGCTTGATTCTTCATTTGAGGAGGAGGAGGAGCAATCCAAGTCATCAAAGGCCATCAAGGCCAAATTGGTGACAAAGGCATTCTCCTCATCCGATGATGAGGAGGAGGATGAGGATGGATCATCCCAAGTCCTTGCCTTGAGAGCCTTAGCCTTTCCCTTCTCCTTTGTCTTCTTCTCCTCTTCCTTCTTTTTCTTGCTCCCCTTTTTCTTCTTCTTTTCTTCTTTCTTTTTCCTTTCTTCCTTGCTCTTGTTTAGGAGAGGACAATTGTCCCTTATGTGTCCCTCTCCTTGGCAATTATAGCATATGACCTTCCCCCTTGGTCTTCTATTCCTATCATTAGATTTATCAAATCTCAAATTCTTAAATGCACGTCTTACCCTCCTTACCATGTAGGCTTTTTCGGTGCTATCCATGGAGGAGGAGGAAGATGCTTCGTCATCGGAGGAGGAGGTGATTTCCATCTTCTTCTTCCCCTTATTTGCCAACAATGCTACTCCCCTTGAGGGTTGAATTCTAGGCTCCTCTAGTATTCCTTCAAGCCTAGTTTCGTGGAGTTCCATTGTTGAGAAGAACTCCTCCAAGGTGCTCACTTCTAAATTCTTTGAGATATAGAATGAGTCCACCATGGAGCTCCACTTTGAGGACCGGGGAAAGGCATCTATGACCTTCATTACCATATCCCGGTTTGATAGCTTCTCACCTACACTTGTTAGTCCATTTAAAATTTCTTTGAATCTAGAATGCAAAGAAATTACCTTTTCTCCCTTTTCTAATTTGATGTTGGATAGTTGGGAGCGGAGGAGATCTCTCCTTGCTAGCTTTGCCTCGGATGTGCCTTCATGAAGCTCAATTAGCTTCTCCCACATCTCCTTGGCGCTTAGGCATTCTCCTATTCGGTTGATTTCTTGTTGGGGGAGGACATTGTATAGGTGGTGCTTGGCCTTTGAATTTGCCAAGTATTCTTCTCTTTGCCTTTTGCTCCACCTAGATTTCTCCAATGGCTCCCCATTCTCGTTCCTAGGCAACTCGAAACCGTTTTCCATTATTAAAAGGATTTCAAAGTCGGTTTCGAAGAATACCTCCATTCTCTTTTTCCACCAAGAGAATTCGCCATCAAACTTCGGAGGGTGGATGTTTGAGCCGGCCATTTACTTGTTGAAGTGCTCTCGCGGCGGTTAGTCCTTGAAGAGCGACCTTGCTCTGATACCACTTGTAGGGGATCGGTGCGGCCGGCTAGAGGGGGGTGAATAGCCCTCGTACGTTGGACGTCGTAAATTGCTCGTCTACAAAAGATTAGCGCAAGCGGAATATACAAATACAAAGCAAAAGACAAACAATAAAACAAACGCTAACACGATGGTATAACGTGGTTCACGGCTACGCCGCTAATCCACGGTCCCCGATTCGTCCTCGGTGAATCACTCCGTTAAACCAATCCACTAAATGGTCTCTCCTTTGCACCAAGCTAGGTGGAGGTAACCTTTACAACCAAGATCACTCTTCTTACAATAGGATTGAAGTAAAGACAAGTAAGAAGAGTTTAAAGCTTGTGGGGCACTAGGAAGATCGTTTGGAGTATGAGCATTAGCCTCTCAAAGGCTTACACCCTCCCTTTTTTATAGAGAGGGCTGTTTTTTTCCGTTGTCGCCATCGTCGCCCTTGGCGATCGATCACTCTGACCTCCGAACACGTCGGATCTCGTGTAGTCCAGCGGAACTCTTGGCGATCGGTGATGGACCTCATCGGTCATCACGCTCCGTAGTCGACTACCCGATCGGCTACGAGCGGTCTGGCCAAAACCCTATTGATCGGTCGCTTCGCGCCTTGATCGATGGTTCTTGCCGATCGGCGCCACGTATGGCGATCATTGCTGGCTAATCGATCGATCGATATACGGTCGAACTCACTCGACTCGGAAGCGATCATTGCCATGACATGCGATCGATTGGTGTCGGAAAATCCATCGACACTTGGCCAAAAGGCCAAGTTTCACCTAAGAGCTGCCCTTCCCGGGGTACCATCGCTCACTCTCATTTCTGAGTCCTCGCCGAAGTTCTCTTCATTCTCGGCCACGCCCCTCGGCGATCAGCGCATGGCTCTGCAATGCTCCTTCGCGTCTCTTGCCTCGAAGTCTACTTCCTCCGGCTTCACTCCAAGCTTCTCGTCCGGTGGTCCCTCGGATGCTCCAAGCGCACGGCTTCCGCAAAGCTATCCTTCACCGACTCAAGGCACGAGTCATGAGATGTGAAACTCGCCACGGCTCCATGTGCGAATTACTAAGTCCTGCACGACTTCAACGCACATATCACATCAATATATCAAACTAACTTAAACCCTTTGCCACACCATCAAAACCATATTACGGCAAGAGATTGCCCTATGAGCCGTCGCGATCGCCGAGGGGCGTGGCGCGAGCGAAGAGAACTTGGCGAGGACTCAGAGGATGAGTGGCGATTGTAACCCGGGAAGGGTAGCTCTTAGGTGAAACTTGGTCATTTGGCCAAGTGTCGGATGGGTTTTCCCGACACCAGTCGACTGCTCTAAGTCAATGGTTCGATCGACTGGTATAAGACCAGTTTAGTGCTTGCGATCGCCATGGGTGGCGATCAGCGATGTCGGCGATGAGTCATTTGCCGAGAATGGCGGTCGTGATAACGATGCTGCGGCGCGAGAATGGAGTCGACTCCATTGAGCACTCGACTGATCGAGCATCAGTCGACTGATGATAGGATCAGTCGACTGATGTCAGTGCCATTGGATGGAATCCAACGTGGAAAGCGGCCGTTATTGGACAACGGCTACAGGACCAGTTGACTGATCGAGGGCATCAGTCGACTGCTCCTGTGTCAACGGGAAGAAACCCTCTTCCTCTATAAAAAGGAAGGGGATGGAGCTTTGGGAGGCTAATGCTTATGCTCTAATACTCTCCCAAAGTTCCTTAAAGCTTTCCATCCTCTTACTTGAGCTTATTTCCATTATATTTGTAAGAGGAGTGTTTTTGTGTAAAAAGGTTACCTCCACCTAGCTTTGTGCAAAGGAGAGATCTAGTGGATAGATTGCGGAGTGATTCACCGTGGACGAATCGGACCGTGGATTAGCGGCGTAGCCGTGAACCACGTTACATCTCGGTGTTTGTATTGCTTGTTTATATTTTGCTTGTCTTTATTTATATTTGCATATTCCGCTTGCGCTAACGTTTTGTAGATGAGAGAATTCCAACATTCATCGTAAGAGGGCTATTCACCCCCCTCTAGCCGGCCAATCATAACCCAACATCGTGCACATGTAGTGTTTGGCTAAATGCTTTGAGTAATTAGGTTGTAGTTCATTAGGTTAGATTTAGTTTCATGCTTTACTTAAGTTGCTTTCTTTTAATCATGTTTTCATTAAATTGTTAGCTAAATCTTTTCTTCCCTTGAGCCTTAGCAGCCGCATCCACCTTTCCTCCACCCACTTTCCTCCATGGATTCGAGGAGGAACCACTTCATCGAGTCATTTCGGCAACGTCCTTCATCTCAACAGCTCGTCCACCTTCTCTTTCGGATTCGAGGAGGAGTTCCACCCCGACGACACTTCTTCGAGCTCAATCGGATCCGCGAGAGTTTGGAGTATCCATCAAACTACTGGATTCAGGAGTTTGCACCATCCCACATCCACTACCGTTTGCGGAGTCTCGATCGAGCTTCGTCAGACTTAGCTGGAGGACCTTGTTCATTCATCGGGCCTATCTTGGGTTGATTAGATTATTTCTTTCCTTTTCCAGTTTTTATTGCTTTAATTCCTTCATTGTCTTTTTTTTCAGTAGGATTAGTCTTTTAAATCCAAACCCCCATTTACATTAGAAAATCCAAAGCAATAATTAGTGATCTTAAGTTTACTATTCTGTTGATTACACTCGTTGAAAAACAATCCGGGTCATCCACTATGCTATATTAGTGTAGTTAGGGGGTTCGGTAATTAATTTGAAACGATACCACGACACAAAACCCATACATATCAGTAACTCAACCTCAATTCTTAAAAATAAAGATCATATTATATGATTTTAATGTAGGGAGAAGGGACATAAGAGTATGTGCCCACAATTAATCAAGAAGAAGGTTCAAGTGGCACCAAAGGCTAAGGAGAAGCCAAAAGAGTTCAGAACCATAATACGCAAAGGAAAGGAACACATAGTGTTCTTATCATGGAACCAAAACGGGCACTACCATAATCAATGTCCAAGGGGGAGACATCCTAGGAAGGACATAATAGAGAGCTTAAGTATAGGGGGAGCTCCTAAAGCAAGACCTAAGGTATCATCATTTTATAATGCAATTTTAATATTTCATGATAAAAAACATACTAAGCCTAAATTTTATCATCTAGGTGCTCAATATCATGAAAATAGTGTAGGGGATCGATTATGGCCGGCTAGAGGGGGGTGAATAGTCCTCTTACAATGGATGTCGGAATTTACTCATTCTTCTTGCGTTGCTTATCTACGATTGTCGTTAGCGCAGCGGAATAACAATAATAATGAAGCTAACAATACACAATCACACAACACAAGATATACGTGGTTCGGAACCGAATGGTTCCTACTCCACGGTCGAGCTCACCGAGCTCTAGTTATGCGCACGACACTAACTATAACACTCCTTCTCGACAACACGTCGGAGGTGGAGAAATCTCTCACAAGCAATTACAATGTAATATAGAAATACAAGCAAATACACAAATACAATACAAAAGAAAACTTTCACCGATTGCTTTGATCGCTTTGCTTGTTGCTTGCTTTGATTGGCTCTTGAAGGACTGGAATGCAGCAGCAATTCCCCTCCAATAGCTCCACAAAAACCTTTTCAAAAACCTCCATCTCGAGCTCCCATTTTTTCGCGCGCTAGCGATCGGTATCAAAAGGCCCGGTCATTGCCCTAGCATTGTCTCACAATGACCAGATCCACGTCGGACAAGTTCCAATGGATCACCTACCAGTCGACTGATGATGCCCATCACGATCGGTGAGTAGTCGATCGCCCGGTCGGCTCACGAGCATCAATGCTCGCGACACTCCCATCGATCATTGCCATCCCTCCGATCATTGCTGCTCGACTTTCCGATTTGCCGATCCATAGCGATCGACTACCAAGCACAAAACCCTAGCCTTACACCAGTCGAACTCTAGTCGACTTGGATCAGTCGAACCGGCATCTATGCCAGTCGACTGATGTCGGGCAAAACCTCAAACACCAAGTTGTTTGAGCCTCCGACACTCAGTCTTAGCCACTTGGCCAAGTCCACCTTATCCCTCATGGAGTTCCCCACCAAAGCTCTCTTCCCTCGGCCTACGTCCCTCGGATGCGCCAAGCGCACGGCTTCACAACGCCATCCTTCGCGTCTCATGCCCTAGAAGTATGCTTCCCTTTGGGCTCACTCCATTCGCTCCCCGTCCGGCGGTCCCTCGGATGCACCAAGCGCACGACTTCACAATGTCATCCTTCACCGGCTCAAGGACCCGAGCCTAGTGAACTTGCCAAGTTCTCAAGACTTCCCAAATGCACCAAGCGCACGGCTTCGCAATGCATTTCTCACCAAGCACCAAGCGCACGGCTTCGCAATGCTTTGGATTTCCCATGCCAAGCACCAAGCGCACGGCTTCGCAATGCTTTGGACTTTCCCATGCCAAGGCTTCCCCCTTGGACTTCCACACCAAGCTCCATGCTTGGATTTTCCATGCCAACCCATGTTGGACTTTCCCATGACAATCCCATGTCATGAGTTTTGTCTATCATCAAAATACCATCAAGGTACTGCTGGGTCGATTGCACCAACAATCTCCCCCTTTTTGATGATTGACAAAACTACCATCTCAAGTCTACCAATTCTCCTATATTGGCAATTCTCATATCCCAATGAGAATTCCAACGAACCCTAATTGGTAACTTGGTAACTTCTCCCCCTTTTTGACATTACATCAAAAAGGTCCTCCCCAAGGGTATGAATGTCTCATATCCCAATGAGATCTTACAATCTCTCCCTTGGAGGAACACATGCCTAGAATCTTTCTAGTGATCCCATATCACTTAAAGAGAGGCAAACCAATTTTCCTCCCATGAGGAAATACACATCCATCTTCCCATGATGGATACCTCCCCCTAGAGGCTTGCTCCTCCTTGACCATTGCACCAACAATGTCCTTGGAGAGTCCCTAAGCCAATAGGAACATTAACCAAATCAAAATTAAGGCAAAGTTCAACAATGAACTCTCTTCCACCTTAAAATTGATACTCACCCTCAACCCAACTCTTAATCCATATCCAATGGATTTCCACCCTCTCTAATGCTCTCCCAAGCATATCCTAGGGTTAGGAGTGGGTAGGGGACCATAACCTAGCTGAACATGGGCCTAACCAACAAGATTTACCCGAAATCAGGCGATCGTGAAATCAAAATCGTCATTTGTCACTATCGATCATTGCCAATCCATGGCGGTCATTGATCTTACATTGATTTTGACATTGAAATGGATTTCCGAAATCCATAAGTAAATATACGTAATTTTAAAAATCTTGAAAATTCATACGTATAATACTTATCCTAAACACTATGGGTGAAAAATATTGGAAAATTATTTTACCCACTAAATTAGGAGATTGATACAAAGTTCAAAAGTTTAGAAAAGCTTCAATAAAGAGCCCTCTTTGTATCATCCCATTCAATGGTGATAGCTATCAAAAGATAGACTTCACCAAGGTTTTTCAAAAAGTTTTCAAAAAGTTTTCAAAACCTTTAATTTCTTTTCCTTAAACATCTCACTTATATCTAGATGTGTAAAAACACATTCAAGGCAATTAATCTAGTGAGATGTGGGTTTTTGTTCTTTAAAATGGTCTCATGCATATTTCTAGGCAATATTATTTGATTCCCATCAAATCATGCCATAGTCCTTAACTCCATTTTAATTCATGCATGATATGATTATGGCATAGATATGATATAGATAAAAACATATGCCAATATCATGATGTCATGGCATGTGAATGAAACTTAAGCATACATGACATCTAAACATAAATCTAAACATGATCATGACATTTTATAGATAAAAATGAAAATGATGTCATGACATGGCAAGGCAAATAAAGCATGGCAAGTAAAATATACTAAGGTATAGAATACCTAAGTGTGAAAATCAATTTGCCATTTTTAGGGATTAATTCTATTTTGCCTTATTGCCATTCATTTCCCTAGTGTGCCAAAAACCCAAAATGACACACCAATACCTCTAAGATCTAATTGTGCCAATTTAAATCATTTTTAACTTCTCAAACCATATTGGCACACCCTAATGTGTCAACTCACAATGGCTAGGTTAACCACCCATCCACTTAGGGTTGACACACCCTAACCCATTTAGCGTGAATCAATCACGCTCTTAGGAACCCAATATCTATTGGAGCTCCTTGGGTTAACAAGGTATTCCCTAGGGATAACTTCCCTAGATACCTTCCTAATGACCCTTTTTGGCTTTGAAGCCATAGTCTTTTGGGTCTTTCCTAGGTCAACTCTAGAGGTGACTCCTCCATTGACCTTCTTAGTGGCTACATTTGATTTCTTTGAGGTGTTAGCCACTAAACACATACCATGGCTAGACTTAGGGATGACTTCCCTATTAGCCTTGGTTTTCCTAGACCTAGAAATAGTTCTATAATTAAATGGAACATTATGATAAGTCTTCTTGGGCTTAGGTTTGTCACCCAAACCTTCCTTGCCCTTAGACCGTTTTTGAACCTTAGGTCTTGACTTTTGGACATTTGACCCTAGAATTGAATTTTCTATGATTCTAAGGGCTTTCTCCATTCTCTCAAGTCTTGACCTCAAGACTTGGTTCTCTAGCTCTAATTTTCCCATTTTTGAATTTTCATTAGGTTTTTGGGAAAACCTCTTCTTCTTAGGCATGTGCCTAGACTTTTTGGGATTAATACCCAAATTTTCTTCTACTCTCCTAATTGACTCCCTAGGCAAGATATTTCTAAAATTATGAGTCCTAGGTTTGTCTTTAGTCATATGAACATGCTTGGCACCTAAGCAATAAACCTTATTGTTTCTCCTAGCATGCTTTTCATTAATAATGGCAAGAGAACTAAAATAATTTTTAGCATGCTTTTTGACTTTAGGAATTAAAGGTGCATTAACTAAATGTACCTTAGGGTTAGCTTTAGGAGCTCCCCCTACATGAGTTGCACCTTCTTGCCCTTTCTTCCTCCCCCTAGGGCATTGACTTCGATAGTGTCCCTTTTGGTTGCATTTAAAACACACAATGTGCTCTTTGCTCTTGATTTTAGGAACACCGACATCCTTTGACTTTGGATTGACCTTTGGTGTTGATGCCTTTTCCTTAGCCAATTTAGGGCATTTGCTCTTGTAATGCCCCTTCTCCCTACACTCAAAGCATATTATGTGATTTTTATTTAAAATTACAACACTTGAGTTACCTAGGGAGTTGGTGGAGGCCTCTTCACTTCTTCCGGAGGTAGAAGCTTCATTTTGATCTTGCTCCGGAATCGAAATCCTTTCCTCCCCCTCAACGCTAGAGGTGGAGGTCTCCACCAAGTCATCCACATCTTCAAAAGTGGATGGTGATTCTTCTTCGACATTTTCCTCTACTTGTGCCGATTGGGAATTTTCTTGGAATTTCATTACCTTATTCCATAATTCCCTTGCATCCCTATAATCACCCAATCTAGACCAAATAGTGTTAGGTAACAAATCACTAATCAATTTAATTACCTCGAGATTTGTTTTGAAGTTCTTGATTTGGTCTTGGGTCCACTTTGATTTTTCAATAGGCTTGTTGTGTTTGTCCCTAGGCATCTCAAAACCATTTTCTATAATAATCATATAATCAAAATCGGTTTCAAGATATACCTCCATCCGTTTCCTCCACCAAGCAAAATCTCCATCGAATTTCGGTGGATGGATGAAGCCGGCCATTTGTAGTGCTCTCGCGGCGGTTAGTCCTTGAAGAGCAACCTTAGCTCTGATACCACTTGTAGGGGATCGATTACGGCCGGCTAGAGGGGGATGAATAGCCCTCTTACAATGGATGTCGAAATTTACTCGTTCTTCTTGTGTTGCTTGTGTACGATTGTCGTTAGCGCAGCGGAATAACAATAATAATGAAGCTAACAATACACAATCACACAACACAAGATATACGTGGTTCGGAACCGAATGGTTCCTACTCCATGGTCGAGCTCACCGAGCTCTAGTTATGCGCACGACACTAACTATAACACTTCTTCTCGACGACATGTCGGAGGTGGAGAAACCTCTCACAAGCAATTACAATGTAATATAGAAATACAAGCAAATACACAAATACAATACAAAAGAAAACTTTCACCGATTGCTTTGATCGCTTTGCTTGTTGCTTGCTTTGATTGGCTCTTGAAGGACTGGAATGCAGCAGCAATTCCCCTCGAATAGCTCCACAAAAACCTTTTCAAAAACCTCCATCTCAAGCTCCTTTTATAACCTGCATCGAGCTATTTTCGCGCCTAGCAGTCGACTGCCAAAAGGCCCCAATCGACTACTCCTGTAGCCGTTGACTCACAACGGTCAGATCCACGTCGGACAAGTTCCAACGGATCACCTACCGGGCCGATCGATGATGCCCATCACCGATCGGTGACCCAAAGAGTCGATCGCCTACGGCTACGGAGCGTCGTCTCGCGACACTCCCATCGATCCCATCCCTCGCTATCATTGCTAGCCGATCGATTCGCCGATCACCCATGGCGGCAATGATCCGCCAAGTACAAAACCCTAGCCTTACACCAATCGAAATCTAGTCGACTTGGATCAGTCGAACCGGCATCTATGCCAGTCGACTGATGTCGGGCAAAACCTCAAACACCAAGTTGTTTGAGCCTCCGACACTCAGTCTTAGCCACTTGGCCAAGTCCACCTTATCCCTCATGGAGTTCCCCACCAAAGCTCTCTTCCCTCGGCCTACGTCCCTCGGATGCGCCAAGCGCACGGCTTCGCAACGCCATCCTTCGCGTCTCATGCCCTAAAAGTATGCTTCCCTTTGGGCTCACTCCATTCGCTCCCCGTCCGGCGGTCCCTCGGATGCACCAAGCGCACGACTTCGCAATGACATCCTTCACCGACTCAAGGACCCGAGCCTAGTGAACTTGCCAAGTTCTCAAGACTTCCCAAATGCACCAAGCGCACGGCTTCGCAATGCATTTCTCACCAAGCACCAAGCGCACGACTTCGCAATGCTTTGGATTTCCCATGCCAAGCACCAAGCGCACGGCTTCGCAATGCTTTGGACTTTCCCATGCCAAGGCTTCCCCCTTGGACTTCCACACCAAGCTCCATGCTTGGATTTTCCATGCCAACCCATGTTGGACTTTCCCATGACAATCCCATGTCATGAGTTTTGTCTATCATCAAAATACCATCAAGGTACTGCTGGGCCGATTGCACCAACAAATAGGCCTAAGGATAATGTTAGGTCAATTAACTCAAGAACTATCCTGCCTAAGGAGAACTTTAAAGTTTTTCAAGATAGATCCATTTTACTTAAGGATAGGAAGGTAGATAAAAATCTAGGCAATACCCCTAAGAAAGATATACATATGCCTAGGAAGGAAAAAAATATCCAAAGAAATGATGGAAAGTCAAAAATTGAGAAATAAGAAGAAGAAAATCAAGTCTCAAGGTCCAGACTTCACAAATTGGAAAAGATCCTTAAAAAATGAAAATATCTTTAAAGGGTCTAAAGGACATAATCTAGGTTTTGGTAGACAAGAGTCATCTAAGGACAAGAAGGGTTTGGGATACAAACCTAAGTCTAAGGAGGGCGTGCCATCTTACTATAGTGTTCTATATAATTATGGAACTAAGTCTAGGTCTAAGAATGTCAAGGTTACAAGGGAAGGTATCCCTAGAGTCGACCTTGATGAGACTCAAATGACTAAGGCTCCCAAGAAGCCTAGGAGAGTCATTAAGAAGATATCAAAAGAGTTTATCCCTAGTGAATAGCTAGAAAACCCAAGAAGCTCCAATAGATATTGGGTTCCTAGGAGTGTGATCCTTTCACACTAAATTTGTATAGAGTGTGTCAACTTAGGGTGGAAATGTAGTCAACCTAATCATAGTCAAGTTAACACTTAGGAACATTTTTAAGGTGTAGTAATACTTTGAAAATGAATTTAGAAATTGATCCTGAGAGATTTTAGGATATGTCAATAAAATTTGAAGTTTAAGTTGATTGAAATTGACACATTAGGCTAACGTATAAGGTGTGCTAAGTTTGGAGATTTTACCAAACTCGAGGGAGTTGATCTATTTATATGTCAAATTTGATATTTGACATAAACTTAGAGAATGACAATTATATTGAAGACTTAGGTATTGTCATACCTTATTATTTTGCATATGTATCATGCTTTGTGTGTCATACTCTATGTCATGATATCATATATCATATGATATAGAACATGTCATTTTGATACTTAGGTTGATTTTTATCTTGCCATGACATCATGCATCATGTAAGATTGGTAAATGCTTTTAAATTATGCACATCATTTATGTCATAATCATATTCATGCATTTATTCAATTGAGATTATGGAAAATTGGTGTTATTTGATATCCTAGGTAAGATGATCAAATTAGAAATGCTAGATAGAAATGTATGATCCCTTATCTTAGGGAAGAACCAATCTACATCTCACATAAATCATAGGATGACTTGTGTGTATGTATTGAAACATTTTAGGCACAAGTGAGATGATAGGATAATGAGTTAAGTTCAAGGTGCTTATATGTTGCATCAAAATGAACTCAAACTCTTCAAATCATATGAATAAATCATGAGAAAAGCTAATGTATAAGTTATGTACACTTGACCCATTGATCATTATTGGAAATGAGGTTTGAAAACATTTTTAAAATCATTTTAGAAAACCTTGGTGAGGTTTATCTATTGATAGAAATCACCATTGATGATATTGATACAAAGTTAGTATGAAATATTGAAGTTTTTAATGCTTTTTAACTTTGTGTCATTCTTTGAAAATAATGAGTATTTTCATAGAAAACTTTTTTTCTCCTATAGTATTTGACATAAGTAATGCTTATATGAAGTTTCAAGAATTTTCAAAAAACAAAGAATCACTTATGCATTTCCAAAGCTCATCTAAAATTCTAGTTTCGAAAAAATTAGAAACTAGTCAACTACTTGAGAAACCAGTTGACTGGTACAGGGACATGTTAGTGTCTATAAGATACACATATCTCCACAATGGTATGATATTGTCCACTTTGGACCTAAGTCTTCATGGTTTTATTTTTGGGCTTTACCCAAAAGACCTCATACTAATAGAGATAATTTTTCATCTTATAAACACATGATCTTTTTCATGTCTTACCAATGTGGGACTTTGATTGTATTCCCAATACTCTAACAATCCCCTCTCAAACGAAGGACCATATTGACCCCCCCTCAAGCCTATCCTTCCTCGAAGAACATCCTTTGCTTGTTCGATCCTCAACCCACTAGGACTTCCTACCAACTGTCTGGTCCTCCTATCCCAGCTGGACTTCCTGCTAGTTGTCCAGCTCTTCTGACCCAACTGGACTTCCTGCCAGTTGTTCGATCCTCCCGACCCAACTGGACTTCCTGCATGGTGTTTGGTTCTCTTGATCCGAACATGAGAGCTCAACTTCCTTCGTTCGAGGTTCATGGCTTGACATAAACTATGACTCTGATACCAATTGTTAGTGACTATAAGATACACATATCTCCACAATGATATGATATTGTCCACTTTGGGCCTAAGCTCTCATGGTTTTATTTTTGGGCTTTATCCAAAAGGTCTTATACTAGTGGAGATATCTTTTCATCTTATAAACACATGATTTTTTTTCATATCTTACCAATGTGGGACTTTGATTGTATTCCCAATACTTCAACAGGATAATCGATTGGTTATTGAAACAATCAACTGGTAGGATTGTTTTTGGTTGAACAAGTTCAGTTTAGCCACCTAATAACAACCTTAGATAATTTAACTACTCCTAACCTTCTGATATGCTTGGAAAAACATTAAAAAGTAAAGATTTTCAGTGAAAATGAATAGGAGAGTTAATTAGGGTAAGAATCAAATCTTAATGGGATGTTAAAGTTCAAAGTTGGACTTTTTCTCTCATGTTTAGAGTTTAGATTTCCTTTAGGCTTGGGATGTCTCCAAAGACATTGTTGGTTCAATAGTTAAGGGGGAGAAAGTCTTTAAGGAAGGTTGTCTATCAAGGTATGGTGGGTCATTTGTAAAGGGTTTAATGGAGAACGAAGGGTTAATGGAAAATGAAGTATGAAGGTATAAGTAGAGACTTTTTGATGTATGCCAAAGGGGGAAAATGATGGGTTTAAGTTAGGAAACCTTCATTATGTTTTGGCATAAGAAGTGACAAGTTGGGTTATGAGCTAGCTTAGCTTAAAGATATTATCCAACATCAAAAAGGGGAATATTGTTAGTGCAATCAATCTCAGGTCAAGGTTAACCAAGCTCGAGTGAGGCTCCAGTTGAGTTTTTTTGTTTGACAATATGCCCATATGCTTATAGGATGGTATGAGACATCCAAGGTCGTATGAAGGAGAGTGTTGGTGTAATCATCATTGAGTCGGGATGACCATAATGAATGATGGGAAGTTGGTGTGATGAGAAGTCAAGTAGGTCGAATATTTGACGAGTGAGAAATATAAGTGGGTCAAGGAAGATCAGACACTTGGTGGTTGGAAGTTCCGACAAATCAAGGGTGACTAGATGCTTAGCAAGTGGAAAGTCCAAATAGATCAAGGAAGACTAGATGTTTGGTGAAGTGAAGTCCCGAAAGGTCACTTTTGACTAGATGCTAGGCAAGTGAGGTTCAAGCAAATCAAGAGTGATTGGATGCTGGACGAGAAAAGTCCTGGTAGATTGAGATCAATCGGATACTACATGAAGCGAGAATTTACTTGAAATTAGGTTGAAACTATGACATTAGTCAACTGGTGAAAGTGGTCAAGTAACTATCAACCAACTGGTTAAGGCTAGTCAATTAATGGTCTTGATCAGTCGACTGGGTCGGTGCTCGGGAAGCACTTGGGGCATTGAGCAAGCGACACTTAGAAAAAAGTGCTTGGGCAAGTGGAGAACACAGAGTAGCAGTGCTCGGGCTATTGGTTTATAGTGTTGATTAGTCGACTCGACTCAGGTGCTCGGGAAGGTGGTTGTGTTGAAGCAGTCGATTGGTTATAGCGATATGTGAGAGAAGTGCTCTAAATCGACTAGCCAGTTCGATTGATGGCTTAGCAATGAACTGATGGATTGAAATCTAACATGGATCATGTCGTTGGAGAGTTAGCCAAGCAATGGTCGATTGACCAATCGACTAGGGGTAAGGTCAGTCGATTAGCAGATGAAAATTAGTTCGACGAGGAGCTTATAAGAAGGGGCTTAGTGGAGATTTAGAGATATCGATTCTTAGAGACTTTGAAGGGGATTTGCTGCTGGATTCCAAACCTTCAAGGAGTTTTCCATAGCAACCAAACAACGATAAAGAAAGATCTCATTGTTTAAAGTGTATTTCACTTTATATTCTTCATCTTTGTATTTGGTTGCTCTTGGTGTAAAGACACATATTCTAAAAGATGTCTCTACCTCCAGAAGATTTTCGAGAAAGAGAAAGTGATAGTGGTGTCACCCGCCACAAGTCAATTTCACCAATGGAGAAGAACCATCTCGCTAGGGCAATCACGAAATTAGTATTAATTTTCGGGTCATTTCAAAGTGATAATTAGTGTGGGCGTAATGCACTTATACAAGCAATTAAACATTGTTGCTACTCTAGCCAAGAATTGTCCAAGGTTGAAATCGAAGGATGAGAGAGAGGAGGACGACTCAATTGAGATATCTCCACTTGAACAAGCCTTGTCGAAAGAAGAATGGGCCAGTTGATAAAGCTCGTTCGAGCAAGGCCAGAGAGATGTTACTTGTGCAAGCGATCTCGAGTGTGTTAGTTATCATTTTCAATTTTAATATTATCTTATTTCATGTCATATTTGAATTATTATGTATCTCTCTTAATATTTATACTCCTACTCTTTCTTTAAATATATTTTATTTCTCAATTTTTAATTTTTGCTATTTAATTTTAAAAGTCATATATATTTTTCTTCTAATAATACTTTGTTTAAGACGTATATCCAATACTATCAATTTATATTTAATAGTCAAATTTTCTCTAGGAATGACTTTGCAATCTTTACATATTTTTCTATCCTTCTTCTTTATCATTAGAAAGTAAATTTGTGACTTATTATTTTCACTTTCAAATATAACTGAATATTTTTTTATTTTCTTGAAAAATATATTAACTAGTATAAATTTATATGCTCTTATAAAATTCAATATAATTTTTCCTTCTTCATTATTTATCTCAAACTCATGTCTCCATATACCTTATTATATTCATATTTTTTTTACTCTGCGTACATATTTAAATCTCTTCCTATTTAAATTTAGAATGACATGAATGTTAATCTTCACAGACAAAATCGAATGATTAACACAGTGTAAATTTGTACAAAGTAAGCAAAGATTAATTCCTCACATGCACAGAGTGCGTGTTCTCCATTGTGTCAGACGTTAGTACAGTCAAAAGTCAATCGTGATTTATCTTCTTTTATTTAGTTATGAGATCGATGATGAAAAATATCTGAGATAAATACATCATCTTTTACACTAAGAATGACATGAATGTCATACTCAAGTATATCTAAGAGTAGACGGGATGAGAGACTACATCTAACAAAAGTTACAGGGAAATCGTTAAAAAGGAGAGGAAGGTTCAATTCGGTTTTGATCAATGGCTCAAGTGGCTTCCACTTAAACTAGTATAGGAGTAGGACCTCCAGGACATGTGATGCCTGCGCGTAGAGGCCATGCGGACTAGATATGTCATATGCTAAGAGCATCCACAACCCTTATCCATTATAACATCCTCCACCTCATAAAAAAGCATGGGGTCCATTGTCACATACTCATTATAACAACATATTTTTTCATCCATATTCCTTTTAACATTAACAATAATTACTTACGGGTCCCACACTCCACTCAATCCTTTTAAAATTATATCATATTAAATAAATAAATTTAAAAATATTTTTAAAATTATTATTATTATTTTTAATAATAATCTTATTTTTTTTAAATAATTTTACTATTTTTAAAATTTTATTCAAATTTTTAAAATTTATAATTTTTTAATATTTATAATTAAAAAAAAATCATTTGAACGCGTTCAATGTTTTGAACGCGTTCAAATGAAGGGGTGTTATAACACCCTTTCACAATGGTGTTGAAGTGTTATAACACTCCATTAACCAAGCATTGTAGATGCTCTAAGCCGGAAAAGCAGTTTATCTACACAAGTGGTGGCTCTGTAAATAATGTCAGAAGCATGGACCAGCTTCCTCAAGCAACTGCCACGCTGAGGCATTTCAAATCATCACCAGAAACATTCAACATATTTCAGCTGGTAGAGTTTGTGGTCCGCTTTTCTACTCTGCTCCTCCCATACAGTTAGTTAAGTAATGGCAAACAACTGAGTCTCGATTTGTCTGCAAACACCTGCGAATTTGGTTCCGCGTTAATATATTCTTTGCAATAATTGCTCCCAATTTGGTCTGAGCTAATGCCAAACTCTTATGCCCACTGCATCTCCCGTCTCCAGTCGTCTTTTCCTCCGTAGCCACTGTTGTTCCATGTGAGTTAATGCTGCCTCTTACCTCAGATACAATGCAGAGGAATAATAAATCCCAGAGCCTAATGTAATGTGATGCTCAAATTATCAGTAACATATATTGGACTATCAATTAAAATTCATCTGTATTTTCTAAATTTTTTTATGAAATATCTGAATTATCAAAAAAATAGTAATAAATAAGAAAAATGAAATTTAAACTTCAAATAGAAAAAATATGTTGGCCCGGAAAATTAGAAAAAAAATGCTGCCGCGAATCAATTGTCAACGATGAAACCAAACCCGGCGTTAAACTACTGAATCATTCATAACAAACCTACCTGCTTCCATTTTAATACTATTCTCTGCTTCCCATTTTAATACTACTCCCTAGCTAAAGCACAGCTCCAGTAGATCGAGCACAATCGAGGAAGTGAAACCTATGGATGCCATCAAGTTCTTGAAAGGCTACGGCCGAGTCAGCGAGATCGTCGACAGGCGCTTGCGCAGCGCCACCCGGAGGCGCCTCATCCTCATCGCCGCATCCGCCACCACCCTCCTTTTGGTCTTCGTCGCCGTTCCGATCGCCGTGAGCAAGCGCGGCCGCTCTCCCTCCCCGGAGTCCGTCGCCGATTCTATCAGGGTCATGTGCAATGTCACGCGCTACCCGGCCTCGTGCTTCTCCAGCATATCAGTGGCAAATGGGGCGAACCTCACGAGCGACCCCGAGGAGCTCTTCGGCGTCTCCCTCGCCGTCGCCATGGACGCCCTGGCGGCCGCCTCCGCCGCGGCGTCCGGATTTGCGACGCCGAATAAGGATCGGCGACTCGCTGCCGCGCTGCGCGACTGCAGGGAGCTTCTCGGCAGCGCGATCGACCGGCTTAACGACTCCTTCGCTTTGATGCGGCTGGCGGCGGGCGAGGCGACGCTGAACGCGACCAAGATGGAGGATCTGAGGACATGGCTGAGCGCGGCAGTGACGGATCAGGACACGTGCCTGGAGGGGTTCGAGGGCACCACGGGCGGATTCCTGGGCAAGATGGAGGCGACGATGGCGAACGCGACGGAGTACACGAGCAATAGTCTGGCGATCGCGACGGGGATTTTGAGGGTAAAGGAAAAGTCGAGGTTTCCCCTCCACAGGAGGCGGCTTCTGACGGCGGGAGGAGAGAGGGGGTGGGTGAGTAGGGCACTGCAGACGGAAGGGAGGCGGAAGCCCAACGTGACGGTGGCCGCCGACGGAAGCGGGCAAGTGAGAAGCATCAAGGAGGCGGTGGATCTGGTGCCGCGGAGAAGCGAGGAGGCTTTCGTGATCTACGTGAAGGGAGGGGTGTACGAGGAACAGGTGGTGGTGGGGAAGGACCAGTGGAACGTAGTCATGTACGGCGACGGCATGGACAAGACGGTGGTGGAGGGAAATTTGAATTTCGTCGGCGGCACGCCCACCTACTCCACCGCAACCTTCAGTACCCACCCCATCTTTATATTTATTTTTTATTTTTTAAAATTTTTTAATTTCCTAGTAATTAGAGAATCACCGACTACTTGTTTCCATATTTTTAAATCAAGTTTCGTATTTTCTTTTTTAGTAAAATTAATTCCAAGATAAATAACGTGGAGTTTTGTGCCATCAGTTGCCGAGGGGAAGGGCTTCGTTGCGATGGACATGGGCTTCAAGAACTCTGCCGGGCCGGAGAAGCACCAGGCGGTGGCGCTCCGCTCCAGCTCCGACCGCTCCGTCTTCTTCCGCTGCGCTTTTGACAGCTTCCAGGGCAGCCTATACGCGCACTCCCTCCGCCAATTCTACCGCGAGTGTAACATCGCCGGCACGGTCGATTTCATCTTCGGCAACGCCGCCGCCACATTCCAGGCCTGCCAAATCCGGCCCAAGCAGGCGCTCCTTCACCAGCAGAACACAGTGACGGCCCAGGGAAAGTCCGACCCCAACCAGAACACGGGCTTCGCCCTCCAGGCCTGCTCCGTCCAACGGCTCGACGCCGACGTGACTGTGCAGACCTACCTCGGACGGCCGTGGAAGGACTACTCCACCACTGTGGTCATGCAGTCGGAGATCGGGTCGGTGATCGGCCCAGCGGGGTGGCTCCCGTGGGTGGTCGGCGAGGAGCCACCGAACACGATCAGGTACGGAGAGTACCAGAACAGTGGGGCGGGGTCGAGCGTCGCGGGCCGGGTCCATTGGGCAGGATACAGCTCGGCGATGAGTGAGGCGGAGGCGAAGCAGTACACGGTGGAAGCGTTCATCGGCGGCGGGGATTGGATTCCGGCCACCGGCGTGCAGTTCCAATCAAACTTGGGATAGCGATAAACAATTAGTTAATTGATTTCTTCCGAAATCATGTTGCAATAATCTTGTTCCATATTCGATCAAGTTCCTCGAGGATAAGCACGATGGAAATATGAATCTACGCACGTATTCAAAAAATTCAAATAGAACATGAGATGATTCATTCAGTGAATTGATTCGATCTTAGGAGCTAAATTCTCTGAAACTCTAGGTGAACTTCCACATATGGGCTGACTAAACAAGTCTTCACAGACGAAGCAGATCCTTATTGAATGATTCCTTCTCCAGTCGGAAGGTGCTCGGGTCGACTTATCTTATCCGGTAAACAATATGACAACTGAGCAAGAAAGAGGTAATTCTTAGCCCCCATGATAGATCCAGATGGCTAGCTCAGTCGTGTTAAGATTTGAGAGGACAAGAGGTTGATTCCTGGAGGTGACGACCAGGCTACCGATGATTCCGTATTTCTGCGCTAGCCACCTGAGATCTGATTTACCCCTCCATACGTAGGGGCAGCGGTGGAGGGCCGCTAATGTGGCGGTTCCACATTTAAGAAAGAGGTAATTCTCGCCTCTGACTACAAACAATGAAAAGAGTTAAGAGGGTGTCAAATGTTTAGCGAAGTCCCTCCGACATTCATGTCAGATTTCATTATAGAAGAGGAAAACGAAGTAGATCTCAAAATCAACACCTTAATTGTTGATCCCCTCTGCACCCCTAGGCAATCTTTCAGTTGGATATCCTTTGTCACTAGGGCACCATAAATATCTAAAGTTTGTCCTACTTCCTGACTCCCATCTATTTTTATAGGCAATCCTTGTGGAACTCCTTCTATCACACCGAAGATCCGAACCATCTATCTACTCATAAACCAAATTCTCAAATTGGTTTAGGAGGTCAGAGATTAGAGCTCTTGCCGATAAATACAATCCTCTCTCTCAGACATGATCCAGTTGCGTACCTTAGGTGTCTTGTCTTAATTAAAATTTCCTCTTAGTCTAACTTGAAGAAGGAGACTTCTTAATCAAAATCGACGACACATGATCGGATGAAGTGAATATTGTATATAAAACCCATTGAAAATTCATCATAAATACAATGAGGATCAATACATATACTCATTAAAATAATATACCAAGTTACACTCTAATTTTAAAATTAGGGAGACTACTCCATGAAGGAGTTACAAAACATAATTGTAAGAAAAAATTATCCGATGTCTTATGTCTTAAATTTTCTCTCCTCAATGGCTCTTCAAGTCGGATTGTTATCATCAATCAATCTTTTTCTTGCCCTTTGCCTACTCTAGGCTTTCGTGATCTTGGTTGTAGGCTTTGGGTACCTTTTATAGCCTTTTGAAGCTGATTTGTTTGTTATTTGGAGAAGAAATATCAAACTAGTTTTAGTCAAGGGTTGAGGTGTTCCATGGTCGTGTTGGCTTCGGATTAGATTTTTTGGAGCTGCAATGGGTGGCACGACCTACCCGTAGTGGGTCATGGACCTCCCAAGGCTCCTCTGAATGAGCTCCAAATGCTTATGACTATGGTATGATCTTTTGGTAGATCATGGTAAGTGTTGTTCCAAGTCTATTTTACCTATGAAAGCATCCAAAAAGTGAGTTCTTCATGTCCTATTAATAAATAAAGTACAAGAATAGTCTCCCAAAAAAAAAATCAAAATGCATGAAAAATACGATGTGATGAATTTATGCTCATGAAACACCCAAAATAGATACAAAATAACTCTAAAAATATAGATATGAAATGTGTGCATCGAACTCTTCCAAACTTTAACCTTTGCTTGTTCTCAAGAAAAATGATATCACTGTTACCTAATTTAAGGATTAAGACTATGCGTGGAATAATGGTTGAGTCGAAGGGCCTAGATCCCAGAGGGTTAATTGGGTTGACAAGATGAAGGTGTGAGAAAGAGAAGATAAGCTCTAGTGCTAAAGGGAGATCAAATGAGTGATTCAGAGTTCGGGTCGGGGAGATTAACTTGGTAAGCGAGTCGGAGATTGTCTCGGTAAGTGAGGCGGAGATTGACTCGGTAAGTGAGTCGGGAGATTGACTCGGTAAGCGAGTCAGAGAAGGAAGAGAGGGTGAAGGGAAGGGTTAGGACATTTCCCGAAGCATTCGTAGGAGTTTGTTACATAACAAACTAGGACCCCACATAATATTCGGAGGGGTCTCCACTCCTTATCTCTTTAACAGAATGATTCTCCAGGTGAAGGGAGCTGCCACGTGAACGGTGATGGAAGGGTTTGTTATGTTACAACTAGCATGAAAAGAGGGCTGAGGAAGAAAGAGAGGGGATTCTGATTCCAATCCGGAAAAGAGGAAAGCTTCGATAAGAGACTACATCGCCAGGGAAGAAGGAGGGGGAAAGGGGGGAAGGAGACGACGGTGAAAGGCTAATTCAATCTCTCTGTTCTTTTGTACTACGCATATTGTAAGAGGTTTTTCCTCTACCTCTGAAAATCTTTCCAAGAAAGAGAAGTTTTATAGTGAAAAGTGCCTTGGCGCTACAACTCGTGATAGAGCTTATCCCATGGAGTAGGAATCCTTATTCCTAACCACTAAAACTTGATGTCTTTGCTCTCCACTTTAGTTTTTCACATTGTTTATTCATTTTCCATTACTGTTGCAGCCGGAGAGAATCCTAAGCCTCCCGGACGTCCTTTTGCGTTGAAAGGAGGCAAAAAAATCCGCGTATATCCACATCAGTTGGCGCAATCTATGGGAACATCACTGAGCAAGACGTCGAAATGCAACTAGAGGAGATACAACATCCAACATCCTCTTCCGCTGAAGAGAATCCCATTACATTGTTGCCATCGCAGCTGAGGTCTATGGTAGATACAACCGTAGCTGAAGCCCTGGCCAAGGAAAGAAGGAGGACGAGATATTTTCATTCCCATTCTGACGAACCTTCTCCCAGAGAATAGCCGCATGAGAGGCCTCCTCCCATTCGATCGATGGCAGAGACATATGCTGAAGTTGTTAGTAATATATGAGAGATGTCCTAAGGCAATCGCCTTATGTTTGAACCATTTATATGATAAATGAAGATTCACTATTTGAGTATACATATTTTCATGTATTTTATTAGATCTTAAACTCATTTACTGAATGTCCACGATACGATTCACAGCATGAGAGAATTTGTGATTGGATCACAACTAGTGAGTATCTCTACATGTGTAATTGTGATGTATCGGAATTATCCCTAGTCGATGAATTGATGGATTTGGACACTATTGATTCTGTCGAGACTAGCATGAGGTATACTTCTTGGTGTATCCAAGCAGCTGATTCTCACAGGCTGGAGATATTATGATGTCCGGAGTTAATCGTGGATGCTAGTTATGGTAACTAGTTCATTGGAGTGACCAGCCGTAAGACTTCATATGATTCTCTGCATATATATATATGTCAATGAAGTTCTTACTGCAACTTAAGTGCGATGTTCCTTTGACTTGCGGTATTAAAGTCATCTTGATCATAAAAACTTATGCTTTGACATCTTAAGCAAGCATCTCTGAGGAGATGTGGACCCGGGATGATTGGGTATAAGTCGAAGTGATCGAAAGTGTTTGAATAGCCTATAAAGGATTCACCACTCCTTGCGAGAAGATGTATACCCATGGCCTCTCGTCGAATTGTTACTAAAGTCTTTGGCCAAAGCATTACATGTTTAGAGTAAGGTACTATTTGATATATGTGTAGTAACTAGAATCCGTAGGACGAGGAAATGATACTTGGGCTAGGTGTGACGTAGTCAACCTAGTGGGGACTGACACTATAGACCATGTCCTGAACCAAGTGGGTATAAGATGAGTGAAGGAAATGAGGCATGATTCATTCGAGCTGCTGAAGGGTTTCAGAAATAGTTCTGGATCAACCGTTGATCTTTTCGGTTAATTAGGGATCATGATGTACTACTAGGTGCCACTCATGATCGTTCTATAATTAATGGTTAATTATAGACGACCAACATAAACCGAGAACCTATTTGGTCACATGCACAACGAGCGTAATCCGAAGGATTTAAAACAAGCTTGAGAATGAGATTCTCAGACCGAGAGAAACTAGGTTTGGTTGGACCAAACAAGGAGCGAGCATGAAATCGTTTCAGTCGCAATGGAAGCGTGAATGAGCCGTGTCTTATGAAGACATAATGGATGAATCAAATTGGTTTGGTTCTAATCCAATGGAGGAGAATAAACCAAAGGGGTTTGGTTTGTTTTAAACGAATGAACCAAAGTTGGTTCGGTTCGTTTTAACTTAAAATAGACCAACATGGTTTGGTTTATTTTAACTTAAATTAATGGAGCGGGTTAACGGACTTTTGGTTATGATCTGATAACCATTAAGAGAATTTATTCTCTATAAAATAGGGCTTAAGGGTTTTGTTAAGCCCTAATCCAAGCAATCCACAAGTTGCTGCCCACCCCTTCTCTCCTCTAGTGGTCGGCGCCCAACCCTAGTCGCCGCCCAGCTTTGTGCCGCTGTCCAAGCTAGTTGCCGGCGTCCAAGCTTCAGCCGGTGATCCTCCGGCGACCCTCCGGTGATCTTCTTTGAGTCCGGCGACAAGGTGAGCATCAAGCTTCCTTATTTGGCCGGCCCCTATTCCTCCACCAAAGTTGTCCAGTTTTCTGGACATCTTGTTTATTTCGTGTCGGAGCGTCATTTGGACGACGTTTGGAGCTCCGACAGTGGCTTCCTTGCCGGGGATTCGATCTCCGATAATCCTCATAGGTGGAGGATGAAGGATTCGTCAAACGGTTGGCGAATACCTCTCCGGAGAAACGAGTTTTTGAGAACTCATTTTGGATCAGAATTTTGATTCGGATCGTGATCTTCTCTCGATCACATCGTCTTTAACACGAGGCTAGTAACTCGTATGAAGACGAGGCTCATGACTTTGTGAAGTCATCCTGAAGATACTCAGCGTGGATACGGATAGAGACGATTCTAGCGAGGATCGTTTCGGTTGATGTCTTTCCCGCTACACGTGATACGTCAGGTATACGTAGTATAAATTTCCTTTTATTGCAAAATTTGAATTTACGGTTATGTCTACACATATTATACTATGCATGCGTGTGGTGTGTGTGTTGTAATAAATTAGATTTATTATTTTTATTTCTTCACGCACACATGTTTATTTAAACATATTCAACACACACTGTCATGGTCTTGGAAACCCAACAATGGTATCAGAGCCCAGGTTGTGTTTCGACATAATCGTAAAATTATTTTGCGATAGTCGTAATGGTATTTATGGAAATTTTCTACTTTTGTAAAGTTAGAAGTATTTATGGAAATTTTTAATTTTGGAAAGTCTAGAAGTATTTATGGAAATCTTCTACTTTTGGAAAGTTAGAAGTATTTATGGAAATTGATATTTTCCATAAATAAAATATTTGATTAGATTTGGAAATTTATTTCCTAATTTAATCATGATTTGATTTGGGAAATCAAATCTTAAAATATTTTATTTCCATAAGTAGTTTTGATGATTTAGAAAATTTGTTTCCTAAATTGATTTTCCTTAATCAACACTTTCCACAAATAAAATATGTGAATAGATTTGGAAATTTATTTCCTAATTTAATCATGATTTGATTTGGAGAATCAAATCTCAAACATATTTTATTTCCATAAATAGTTATGACATATAAGGAAATTTTGTACATGTCATAATTGTATGTCATGTAATTGCATTAGATGCATATAATTATGCCATGCGTGTCGTGACATGTAGATGTATGCAATGTAGATAATAGTTATTTGCATGCAAAGAGGATGAGACATAAAAACCCTTACTCAATATTAAAGCCTACATCTTCCATTAATATGGTTAGAACCAGAGTTCCGTTTCTTGTTTGGGTTGTTGGACTCTTTCTAAGCCCGGCTCGAACCCGAACATGTTCAAACCATGGAATAGTTTAATACTAATATGGTAAGAGTCAGAGGTCAATCATTAGCTTTGGTTGTTGGACTCTCTCCAAGGCGGGCTAATTGGTTGAATGCGCTCTAACCATATTAAAACTATTTCTCGATTAATGGGTTGGCTTTAACCTGGAGCATCGACTTGTTGGACTCTCTCCAAGGTCGATGTGAAGGGAGGTGAAGTTGGGTGCTATGCATATGATGCATACTTGTTAATGAGTTAACAACCCGATGTATGTGTGAACATTCAATAAGTTGATAGCACATTGTGATAGTTGCATATATGTGATATGCAATCGGTATATTTGATACCTACCATCGTATTTATGAATGACTTGTTGGACTCTCTCCAAGGTTGTTCATATCTATGTTGGATATCAGCCCATTCGGAGATGGACCTACGATCTCCCGAAGTGATTTTGGGGTTTTTGAAATTCGAAAAATGAATGGGATTTATAAATGTATATTGATGCATTTTAAAAATCATTTTCTCATATATGCTCGTTTTGTATTTCTAGGTTAATTGATTGATCATGACGTCTTTGAATTTGCGCACTATTTTGGATTCAAACAAATTGACTGGGCCTAACTTTCTGGATTGGCTTAGAAACTTGAGAATTGTTCTCAAGGCAGAAAAGCTAGCATATGTCCTTGAAGAGCATCTTCCCAGCCGTCCTAAGGACGATGCAACTCCAGACCAAATGTTGGCCTATCAGAAACATGTGGCAGATTCTGAACTGGCGAGTTGCATCATGCTAGCTGCGATGGTACATGAGCTGCAAAAGCAGCATGAGCATATGGATGCTAATACCATGGTCTTCTATCTTCATGAGTTGTTTGATGAGCAAGCGAGATCCGAAAGGTTCGAAGTCTCCAGGCTCCTCTTCACCACGAAGATGCAAGAAGGTTCATCTGTAGTGCAGTTTATGCTAAAGATGAACGGGTACATCGAGTGGCTAGCCACCCTCGGGTTTGTGATGGATCATGAATTAAGTATTGACTTAATTCTGCATTATTTTCCCAAGAGTTTCTCACAATTTATGATGAACTATTAGATGAACAAATTAGAATCCACTATTCCTGAGCTCCTCAATATGCTGAAGACTGTGGAGCCTTCTGTGAAGCATGAGGAGAAGGCGGTTCTGTTAGTTGATTCCTCAAAGAAAGGTTCTAAGAGGAAGATAAAGGAACAAAAGAAAGGGAAGAACAAGAAGGCTAAGAAGGCAAAGCCAGCACAAAAAGGCACTTGCCATCATTGTGGCAAGGAAGGCCACTAGCGAAGAAACTGCAAGATTTATCTTGAGTCCGTGAAGAAGAAGAAGGCATCCGATGCCCCATCTTCTTCAGGTATCTTCGTTATTGATTGTCATTCTATTTCCTTAGACACTTGGATATTGGATACTGGGTGTGACTCACATATATGTAATGACATACAGGGGCTAAGGAATAGAAGAAGACTCGTCAGAGGGGAGTCAAATTTGTGAGTTGGCAATGGAGCAAAGGTTGCTGGGGTCGCCATCGGAACTTATTTGCTGAAGCTCCCTAGTGGACTAGTCTTGGAACTGGACAATTGCTATTGTGTTCCTTCTCTAATAAAGAACATTGTTTCTATTTCCTGCTTAAATAGAAATGGTTACCTTTTGACGTTTAGTAATAATTGTTGTTATATAACTTTGAATGACATACTTTATGGAACTGGAACTTTGAGCAATGATATTTATACGTTGGACGTATCCAGTGACATTTTCAATATCAAAGTGAGCAACAAGCGTGCTCGAAAGGATAATCAATTAGACTCCTACACGTGGCATTGTCTGTTAGTGCTTATAAGCTCCACATATCTCCACAATGGCATGATATTGTCCACTTTGGGCCCAAGCCCTCATGGTTTTGTTTTTGGGCTTTACCCAAAAGGCCTCATACCAATGGAGATATCTTTTTTCTTATAAGCACATGATCTTTTCCATGTCTTACCAATGTGGGACTTTGATTGTATTCCTCATACTCCCAACAATCCCCCCCTCAAACGAAGGACCACATTGGGCCCCCCCTCAAGCCTATCCCTCCTCGAAGGATTTTCTCTGATTGATGTCCGATCTTCAACCCACCAGGACTTCCTGCCAGTTGTTCGGTCCCCCCGACCCAACTAGACTTCCTTCCTGATGTCTGGTTCTCTTGATCCGGACGTGGGAGCTCAACTTCCTTCGTTCGAGGTTCATGGCTTGACATGGACCATGGCTCTGATACCAATTGTTAGTGCTTATAAGCTCCACATATCTCCACAATGGCATGATATTGTCCACTTTGGGCCCAAGCCCTCATGGTTTTGTTTTTGGGCTTTACCCAAAAGGCCTCATACCAATGGAGATATCTTTTTTCTTATAAGCACATGATCTTTTCCATGTCTTACCAATGTGGGACTTTGATTGTATTCCTCATACTCCCAACAATTGTTGGTGCAGTGGGCACCAAAGTCGAACCGGTATTTTGATTATGGCAAAAGGCTCAATAGTTAAGGGTATATTTGTTATCTTACGAGCTCAATTAAGTGTGCAGAAATGCTAAAGTTGAGCGGAAGGTCTGCGACACCCGGTGGGAACCGAGGTGGTCGGGCAACGCCAGAGGGACTTCGGAGGAAGCCGAGGTACTCGGGTGAAGACCGGAAGCGAGGCTACAAGGTAAGCTCGTGTGAAAGCGAAGCAAGGTCGTTAAGCGTAGATCCGACCCAATACCTCCAATGGAAGGTCTAGGTCGAGATCAGATGGTTAGAACCATCGTACTTTATATTTTAAGCTAACTTGTACTGCAGTCCAAAACCCTTTGACTACAGTCAACTGCTAGTCAAGTTCCAGCCTTGAGAAGAGCTCGAATTTCAAGGGGGTGAATTTGGACTTGACTCGTGTTTTGGTACAAAGGGTGATGTGACATCAAGGTGGACATCCAAACCATCACCAAGCTTCCTTGTGGTGGACGCCCAAAATAAGGTGAGTTGGCACAAGATGGTTGGCTCCCATGATGTGGCACAAGTTGAATGGCTCCATCAAGTTGGCGCCCAAGGAGGTTGGAGGTGGCACAAGGTGGTTGGATGAAACACCTCATCCTTGAGTTGGCGCTCAAGGAGGTTGGAGGTGGCACAAGGTGGTTGGATGAAACACCTCATCCTCAAGTTGGCGCCCAAGGAGGTTGGAGGTGGCACAAGGTGGTTGGATGAAACACCTCATCCTTGAGTTGGCACACAAGGAGGTTGGAGGTGGCACAAGGTGGTTGGATGAAACACCTCATCCTTGAGTTGGCGCAAAGGATGTGGATGAACAAGTCTTGGGGGATAAGAACCTCACCTTGGACACTACCTATGTCTAAATTCATAGATCAATATCCATAAATAGACATGTTCAAGCCAAGCAAAATACAAGAATTCAAGAGCTCTCAACACGCCGTCGTAACTCCGCTACTACTACTCACATTTGCTACGACGAAGTGCCGCCGACAACGAAAGCTACATCTTCTACTTATAAGAGTTGTCGGTATATTTATTTAAGTTCTACTTCTTTAAATTGTCTTTGTGCTTTAATCGTAACAAGGAAAGGGGGAGTGTCCCTTTGCCTTGATTTCTTTTTGTAATCGTTGCTCCTACCTCCAACGAGGAGGAGTGGTTTTAGTGAATTGCCCTCCGTACGTGATCAAGGATCACTAGGGCCGTGGATTAGCAATCGAAAGATTGTGAACCACGTAAAAATATCTTGTCTACTTTATATTTCAGCTGTGCATTCTCTACTTGCTTTTTACTTATTGCAAAAGTTTTTAACGACACCGTATCGCTATTCACCCCCCCCTCTAGCGACACTTTCGATCCAACAATTGGTATCAGAGCCGGGGGCGCTAAGATTCGGTGAAACCACCAATCTAGCTTTGTTTTTCTTTTTTTTTTACAGATTTTTTATTTATTTATTTCTGTTTTCGTATAATTATTTCACTTGCTTATCTTCTCCTACATATAGAATTGCATTAGAGGCTTTAGGATCCGGATAAGGTTGTCCTCCGGAACTTCAACGACATTCGCATTTGATTGTTTATTTCTTTTTGCAAGTTACATTTTATATATCTTTTTTACTTCCCGCACTACTAATCCAAGACGAAAGTCTTGGAATATTCTTTCCGTGTGTGTTTTGCAAGATTCTTTTCGTCGTTCTTCTTCTTGTTTTTAAATGGCCCATCTCGAAGGGTTTAGCACGCTCACCCGCTTTACAACGGTAATGACTTTCGTTATTGGAAGGGTCGGATGGAATGCTTTCTTAAAACCCAAATCGAGATGTGCATCGTAATCCAAACCGGTTTCACACTTCCTATTAATGAAGATGGTGAATCTTTGGGTTACGATCAATGGTCAAATTCCATGAAAAAACAAGTAGAAGCCGATGCCAAGGCAACTCAAATCTTGCAATGTGGGTTGTCCAAGGAAGAGCTCAACCGCCCCTTCATTAGTGCAAAGGACTTATGGACCAAGCTAGTGGAACTACACGAAGGCACCGACGACACACGAAGGTATGTAAAAGAGATTTACTTTTAAATAAATTGTATAACTTGAAAATGCAGGAAAACGAGACCGCAACTCAACTACATGCTCAGATTCAAGACATCACAACCAACTCCATGCCATCGGACAAAAGGTCGAGAATCGCGACCTTATCAGGTATTCTCTTAACTCGTTTCCTAGGACCACCTTGTGGGCATCCATGGTCGATGCCTACAAGGTCTCCAAGGACCTTTCTAAAATTAGGTTAGACGAATTGTTTTCGGAACTTGAATTACATGAGCAAACTAACGTGGTCCAGGCCGAGAAGAGTATTGCGTTAGTTGCGGTGTTCCAAGAAGAAGAAGCCCGCAAGCCACCCCGAAGGAAGAAGATTTAGTCCGAATCGGAAGTAGACTCCGAATTAGAATCCGAACTAGTCAATCTAGTTCGGAAGATGATCAAGAGATGAAAACGACCAACAACTCAAGGTAAGCCTAAACCTAATTCAAATACTTCTAATTTTAGATGCTATGAGTGCAACAGTTCGGTCACATCAAGTCCGAGTGCCCAAAGCTAAAGAATAACGCATCAAAGACCAAGAAAGCGCTAAACGCTACTTGGGAGGAGTTGTCGGAGGAAGAAGACGATATCCAAGCTCTAATGGCCAAGCCGACCGAGCACGACTCCGAAACCGAAGAAGAGTCCGAGTCCGAATCCGATGATGAGCTTCCATTCAAGACAAGCCACGGATCCGTATCCGGTTCAAAAGAATCATTAAGGGTAAGTCGGTCGTTACTTAATACTTTGTATGGTGCAATTAAATTTTTAAATAAGAAACTAGCTAAGTCCGAGTCCAAG
Organism: Wurfbainia villosa; assembly: GCA_025175895.1. Taxonomy (NCBI): domain Eukaryota; kingdom Viridiplantae; phylum Streptophyta; class Magnoliopsida; order Zingiberales; family Zingiberaceae; genus Wurfbainia; species Wurfbainia villosa. Next base: position 44,365,202 of record CM046003.1, read on the forward strand.
GTCGAGACCCTAATTGAGGAGGTTAACCTTCTCAAACATGAGGTCTCCCTAACCTCTTCGACTACTCGTATTCAAGAGGAGGACTCAACTCCAGTTGAAAAGCTTGAAGTTGAGAACTCGCTTTTGAAAACACAAGTCGAAGACCTTAGGAACACGTTGGAAAGGTTCACTTTGGGATCCAAGGGACTTGACCTCTTACTTGGATCACAAAGGGCCGTGTACAACAAGGCGACTCGGGTTTAACTCAAATACAACCAATAAGTCATATATGTCTATAGTAAACCAACATAAGAAAAATGTCCAAGCATGGGTCCCTAAGACCACTTTGATTTCAACTTTAGGATCTAACATGTATTGGGTTCCCAAGGACCAAATTCACTATGTGAATAGACCCACTCGATTCAATGGTCCAGGGGAGCCAATACAAAATGTATTTTTGTTAAGTCTTAGAAATTGCATGCTTAGTTTTTCCTTTATTTTTAGAATGGTTAGATAGGACTCATAACCAACTAAAATCCTTGAAAAGATTGAGCCTCGGGAGCCTCTTTTCAAAAATAAACCAACTAAAATCCTACGAAAGATTGAGCCTCGGGAGCCTCTTTTCAAAATAACTAGTTAGACCAAGACGTAGTCTCAAGTAAGTCGAGTTATCAATTTCTTGAAATTAGCTTTGTCTAAGGAAGTGGTCGTTGTTCCGATCAAAGAAGGCCTCTGGCCTCGCCACGACACGGAAGCTAATCTCTTGAAAAGATTACTTGATGAGCTTAGACTAAATCGAATCTAACCTAATGTTGGTTAATTTAAATTCATTAAAATTAATCAAGTAAAATTGATAGTCATCTCACAATAACACATAGGAATAACATGTTTTGATCATGTAGATATTGGTGAGATGATTTAGGTTTAAAACTTACAAACAACCCTTTAGTAATTCCAATATCCGATCCAACTACCTTATGTGTAGGATCAATGGATGTTGGACAGTGGTTGCTCGACACATGACCGGGATCAACTCAAATTTTCGGTTACGATTCAAGCGACAAGGATCGGTAGCCTTGAATAACGGCAAGCTCAAAATCATCGGATCGGGTGATATTGAGCTCAACTCTAACTTTACAATTCAAAATGTCTTATTAGTAGAAAACTTTCAATATAATTTACTTAGTGTAAGCCAATTGTGTGATAACAATTATAAGGTCATATTTCTAGAAAATGAATGCGTAATCAAAATAAATGCAACATCTAAAATAATACTTAAAGGAACTAGGAGTAGCAACATCTACACAATAAATTTACCCAACTCCTCAACCAAGTGTCTTATGACACAGCACGAGGAATCTTGGTTATGGCACCGACCACTCGGACACTCGCACCCCAGACTCGTCCACAAGTGGAGTCAGAGTGGCTTGGTTATAGGTTTGCCTAAACTAAACAACTTGGATAATAAAATATGTAATGCTTGTCAACAAGGTAAACAATCTAGGACACAACATCAATTAACTAATCAAGAACGAACCAAAAGTGTTCTTGAGCTCCTACACATGGATCTATTTGATTCACATGGAGCTAAGTCACTCAATGGTAGTCAATTTTGCTTAGTCATAATTGACGACTATTCTAGATTTACTTGGGTTAGGTTTATCAAACATAAAAATGATACCCTAGACCAACTAATCAATCTTTGTAGGTTAATCAAAATCAAAAGAACCTTAAGATTAAAAGACTTAGAAGCGATCATGGTGGTGAATTCGAAAACCACAGGTTTCTGATTTGTAACCTAAAGCGGATACCACCATGAGTTTTCATGTCCTAGAACCCCACAACAAAATGGGTTAGTAACGGAAAAATAGAACCCTACAAGAAGCCGCTAGGACAATGTTAAACAGTATAACCTACCCGATAGATTTTGGCGAGGCCGTTAGTACGGGCTTGCTATGTCCAAAATAGGATCCTTATGGTAAAGAGGCACCAAAAGACCTCAGACGAGATTTATCACGATAAAATACCGAACATCAAGTACTTTAGGTATTTGGATGCAAGGTACATATCTTAAACACTAAGGATTACCTAGGGAAATTCAAATCCAAAACCTCTCTGAACCTTTCTAGGATACTCAACCACCGAGAGCTTATAGGGTATACAATCACGACACTCTTAGAGTCGAAGAAACCATTAATATAGTTTTCGACGAAGGACACGAACCTGCTCAATCCTTAACAAAACCAACTAGCAAATCAACTTATAGCGAACCCGACTGATCTTGAACTTGAATCTCGTCCTAACCCAAGTCATCCTATCGACCAAGTGATAGATGACTCTAACCCAAGTCAAACTAGAACTCACCCAAGTCATCCTATCGACCAAGTGATAGATGACCCTAACCCGAGTCACACTAAGACTCAAACAAATCATCCTATCAATCAAGTTATAGGTGATCCAAATTTAGGGTTCGAACTAGAGCTTCATATCGAAACCTTAGTCAAATCTCGTTAATTTCCAAAATCAGACCCAAAACTATTGAACAAGCACTTCTTGATCCCGATTGGATTATTGCTATGCAAGAAGAGCTAGCTCAATTCACTAGAAATGAAGTGAATTAGTACCACCACCTAAAGAAAAATCAATTATTGGAACAAGGTGGGTATTTGAAATAAACTTGATGATAAAGGTGAAGTAGTTAGAAATAAAGCTAGGTTAGTCGCAAAAGGGTTTAGTCAAGTCGAAGGTTTAGATTACGATGAGACCTACGCCCCGAGCTGGACTAGAGTCCATCCGAATGTTGTTAGCATATCCGCACATCGAGGTTTTAAATTGTTTCAAATGGATGTCAAGTCAGCATTTTTGAATGGATACATTAAGGAAGAAGTTTACGTACCAACCTCCGATTGAAAATCTAGATAAACTGACCATGTCCTTAGACTTAAGAAAGCCCTATATGGACTCAAACAAGCCCCAAGAGCTTGGGTACTAAAGGCTTTCGATCTATCTTAAGTCCAAAGGATTCAACCAAGGTTTAGTCGACCCAACCTTATTCGTTAAAACCGTAGGAAAAGAAATCTTTATAGCCCAAATCTATGTAGATGATATAATTTTTGGAACTACCAACTCGATCCTGCTAAACGAATTCATCTCACTTATGGAAAGTGAATTTGAAATGAATTTAGTGGGAGAGTTAAGTTTTTTCTTAGGTTTACAAATTAAACAAACTAAAGATGGAATATATTTACATCAACAAAAATATACTAAGGACTTAATAAATCGATTTGGAATGCAAGATGCTAAAATAATCAATACACCTATGGCAACTAATGTTAATATAAACGAAGATGTAGAAGGAAAACCCGTTGACCTAAAATACTATAGGAGCGCAATAGGAAGTCTCCTATACTTAACCGCGAGCCGACCCGACATTTTATTCGTGGTAAGTATGTGCGCAAGGTTACAAACCTGTGCCAAGGAGTCTCACCTAACCCTAGTCAAGCGTATCCTTAGATATCTAAAGGGCACGCTAAACGTAGGTATTTGGTACCCTAGATCTACCGAGTTTAATCTAATCGACTACTCCGACTCTGACTATGCCGGTAGTAAACTCGATAGAAAGAGCACGAGTGGTTGTTGTCAAATCCTCGGCTCGAGTCTAGTAAGTTGGTGCAAGAGGAAGCAAAGATTGCGTTGCCTTATCTACCACCGCCGAATAATACGTATGCGATGGGTGAGTGTGTCTCTCACTCTGTGGATGAAGCACACTCTCCAAGACTTTAGCTTAATCTTTAACAACATTAAAACCTACATAGATAACATTAGTTCAATTAACTTAACTAAAAATCCAATATGTCATTCTAGGACAAAACATATAGAAGTTAAACACCACTTCATTAGGGAACATGTAACTAATGGAACTATACAACTAGAGTATGTTGAGTCCAAATCAAACCTAGCGGACATCTTCACCAAACCACTACCCGAATTTAGTTTATTAAGACGAAAGTTAGGTATGTGCGTAATAGAGTAGGATTTAAATTTTTCTATATATGTACTCTACTTTTGCTTCTTTTTATGAAATTAGCCTAAGTCTTACCTTAGAAATCATATACCTATAGATTTAATGAGCCAACACATCTCACAACACATAGGACTAATGTGTTTGTGTACTTAGCCACGTAGACGTGCGTGAGATGTTAGGATCTTACTCATGGTTCCAGACGTAGATTAAGTGCATCGACATGAACCATGGAGTATAATTATTTAAAATTAATCAACTCCTTCAAGACTTATTGATCATTCTATATCAATCAAGTCCAACCGGAGTTGTACATTTTAGATGAACATATTTTCAAGCTTATTATTATTTTAAAAAAAAAAAAATATATTTATATTGGGAACTTGCTTGGACTTACAAACCCTAAAATATATTTACAAACTTTTTGAGTTAAGGCAAAAGGGGGAGAAAGTCACAAAAGTAAGGAAGAAAGTAAACAAAATTATTACCTTTTATATTAAGTAATTCCGTTTACTTAAGCAACTATTAAGGGGAGTAAAATTATTTTTCAAGAACTCACCTTTGGTCAAGGGGGAGGTTACCTCAAAGGGGAGAACTTGAAACAATAATATTTCTCACTCATGCTTAATCTTTATGCTAGCTCATTCATACTTAATCATTATGCTAGCTCATTCATATTTAATCATTATGCTAGCTCATTCATATTTAATCATTATGCTAGCTCATTCATATTTAATCATTATGCTAGCTCATTCATGCTTAATCATTATGCTAGCTTACTGTTATGCTTAATTTTTCCTTAACTTTTGTGTCGGTTTGCCATGAATCAAAAAGGGGGAGATTGTTGGTGCAGTGGGCACCAAAGTCGAACCGGTATTTTGATTATGGCAAAAGGCTCAATAGTTAAGGGTATATTTGTTATCTTACGAGCTCATGTAAATGCTAAAGTTGAGCGGAAGGTCTGCGACACCCGGTGGGAACCGAGGTGGTCGGGCAACGCCAGAAGGACTTCGGAGGAAGCCGAGGTACTCGGGTGAAGACCGGAAGCGAGGCTACAAGGTAAGCTCGTGTGAAAGCGAAGCAAGGTCGTTAAGCGTAGATCCGACCCAATACCTCCAATGGAAGGTCTAGGTCGAGATCAGATGGTTAGAACCATCGTACTTTATATTTTAAGCTAACTTGTACTGCAGTCCAAAACCCTTTGACTACAGTCAACTGCTAGTCAAGTTCCAGCCTCGAGAAGAGCTCGAATTTCAAGGGGGTGAATTTGGACTTGACTCATGTTTTGGTACAAAGGGTGATGTGACATCAAGGTGGACATCCAAACCATCACCAAGCTTCCTTGTGGTGGACGCCCAAAATAAGGTGAGTTGGCACAAGATGGTTGGCTCCCATGATGTGGCACAAGTTGAATGGCTCCATCAAGTTGGCGCCCAAGGAGGTTGGAGGTGGCACAAGGTGGTTGGATGAAACACCTCATCCTTGAGTTGGCGCCCAAGGAGGTTGGAGGTGGCACAAGGTGGTTGGATGAAACACCTCATCCTCAAGTTGGCGCCCAAGGAGGTTGGAGGTGGCACAAGGTGGTTGGATGAAACACCTCATCCTTGAGTTGGCACACAAGGAGGTTGGAGGTGGCACAAGGTGGTTGGATGAAACACCTCATCCTTGAGTTGGCGCAAAGGATGTGGATGAACAAGTCTTGGGGGATAAGAACCTCACCTTGGACACTACCTATGTCTAAATTCATAGATCAATATCCATAAATAGACATGTTCAAGCCAAGCAAAATACAAGAATTCAAGAGCTCTCAACACGCCGTCGTAACTCCGCTACTACTACTCACATTTGCTACGACGAAGTGCCGCCGACAACGAAAGCTACATCTTCTACTTATAAGAGTTGTCGGTATATTTATTTAAGTTCTACTTCTTTAAATTGTCTTTGTGCTTTAATCGTAACAAGGAAAGGGGGAGTGTCCCTTTGCCTTGATTTCTTTTTGTAATCGTTGCTCCTACCTCCAACGAGGAGGAGTGGTTTTAGTGAATTGCCCTCCGTACGTGATCAAGGATCACTAGGGCCGTGGATTAGCAATCGAAAGATTGTGAACCACGTAAAAATATCTTGTCTACTTTATATTTCCGCTGTGCACTCTCTACTTGCTTTTTACTTATTGCAAAAGTTTTTTAACGACATCGTATCGCTATTCACCCCCCCCCCTCTAGCGACACTTTCGATCCAACATTGTTGTCTTGGCCATGCAAGCAAGAAACGCATGTCTGAATTACACCGATGTGGAATTCTGGAATCGTTTGAATTGGATTCATACGATACATGCGAATCATGCTTGAAAGGCAAGATGACTAAGTTACCTTTTACAGGAAAAGGTGAACGAGTGGGAGAGTTGCTAGGTCTAATACATACTAATGTATGTGGACCTATGTCAACTCAAGCTTTAGGAGGCTATAGCTACTTCATTACCTTCATCGATGATCACTCACGGTTTGGGTATGTGTTCTTGATGAAACACAAGTCTGAAGCCTTTGAAAGGTTCAAAGAATTCAGAAATGAAGTAGAGAAACAACATAACAAGAGTATTAAAATACTTCGATCGGATCGAGGTGGTGAATACTTAAGTCAAGAGTTTCTTGATTATCTAAGAGACAATGGTATATTGTCTCAATGGACTCCGCCATATACACCACAGCATAATGGTGTATCTGAGAGGCGTAACCGGACCTTGTTGGATATGGTCAGGTCAATGATGAATCATGCGAATCTTCCCAAGTCCTTTTGGGGCTATGCACTTCAGACAGCTGTTTACTTGTTAAACAGAATGCCAACCAAGGTAGTCTCCACTACTCCATATGAGATATGGAATAGTAAGAAACCTCATGTATCTTACTTGAAGATATGGGATTGTCCTGCTTATGTGAAGCGGACTGTATCAGATAAATTGGATGCTAAGTCTGATAAATGTATATTTATTAGATACCCTAAGGAAACAAGGGGTTACCAATTCTATCATCCTATGGAACAAAAGGTATTTGTTTCAAGGCATGCTGTATTTCTAGAGAAAGAGTTTCTCTTGCAAGAAAATAGTGGGAGTGTCGTCGAGCTTGAGGAGGCTCGAGAGACTCAAATAAACATTGATGAGATACCTGGTGAAGCACAACAACCGATAACTCATAGTGATGAGCAATCGGCTGGACCTATTGAAACACCACATCTTCGTAGATCTGGTAGAACACGCAATATTTCTGAGAGATATGGATTTCTCATAAGTGAATCGAACGACGTGTTACTCATTGATGATGAAGAGCCTACCAGTTATGAAGAAGTTCTGACAAGTTCAGAAAGGGATAAGTGGCTTGAAGCCATGAAGTCGGAAATGGATTCCATGTATGAAAACCAAGTTTGGAACTTGGTTGACCCACCTGAAGGCATAAAGCCTATAGGGTGCAAGTGGGTTTTCAAGAAGAAAACTGACATGGATAGTAATGTGATTACCTATAAGACTAGATTAGTGGCGAAAGGATATCGTCAAAAGCAAGGTGTTGATTACGACGAAACCTATTCGCCTGTAGCTATGCTTAAATCCATTCGGATGCTCCTGGCCATAGCGGCTCATTATGATTATGAGATATGGCAGATGGATGTGAAAATAACTTTCCTTAATGGAAACCTGCTCGAGGACGTGTATATGATATAACCTGAGGGTTTCACATTGATTGATAAAACCAAGGTATGCAAATTGCGACGGTTCATATATGGATTGAAGCAAGCATCCAGGAGCTGGAATATCCGTTTTGATGAGATAATCAAAAAGTTTAATTTCTCACAAAATCCAGACGAACCTTGTGTGTACAAGAAGGTTAGTGGGAGTGCAGTCGTGTTCCTAGTATTGTATGTTGATGACATATTACTTATAGGAAACAATGTTTCAGTCTTACAGTCAGTTAAGATTTGGTTGTCCAAGACATTCTCCATGAAAGACCTGGGAGAAGCAACCTACATCCTCGGGATTAAGATCTATAGAGATAGATCGAAACAATTTCTTGATCTTTCGCAGTCTACATATATAGACCGAGTGCTAAAGAGGTTTAGCATGTCGGAATCCAAGAAAGGTTTCCAACCCATCAAGCATGGGATACACCTTTCGAAGTCTATGTGTCCGCGCACAGAAGACGAGAGGATTTGCATGAGTAAGATACCCTATGCATCCGCAATAGGATCTATTATGTATGCTATGTTATGTATGAGGCCCGATGTATCATATGCTCTGAGTGTCACGAGTAGATACCAGTCTGATCCAGGAATGGATCATTGGGTGGCTATTAAGACAATCCTTAAGTACTTAAGAAGAACTAAGGATATGTTCCTAATATATGGAGAAGGGGACATGGTGATACGCGGGTATATGGATGCTAGCTTCCAGACAGACAAGGATTATTTTAGGTCTCAGTCTGGATACGTGTTCACCTTGAATGGGGGCGCAGTGAGTTGGAAAAGTTCCAAACAAGACACTGTAGCAGATTCTACCACTGAGGCAGAATACATTGCAGCTTCTGAAGTAGCAAAGGAAGCGGTTTGGATCAAGAAGTTCATTTATGAACTTGGTGTGGTTCCAGCCATTGTTGAAGCAATACCGGTCTACTGCGACAACAATGGAGTAATTGCATAGGCGAAAGAGACAAGGTCTCATCAACGATCCAAACATGTGCTTTGCCACTATCATCTGATCAGAGAGATCATTAGTAGGAAGGAAATACAAATCGAGAAAATCCCCACTGAAAGGAACTTAGTGGATCCCTCAAAGTAAGTTTGAGGGTCATGTTAGAGCTTATGGTATTGGATACCATAGCGATTGACATTAGGCCAAGTGGGAGTTTGTTAGTAATATATGAGAGATGTCCTAAGGCAATCGCCTTATGTTTGAACCATTTATATGATAAATGAAGATTCACTATTTGAGTATACATGTTTTCATGTATTTGATTAGATCTAACTCATTTACTGAATGTTCACGATACGATTCACAGCATGAGAGAATTTGTGATTGGATCACAACTAGTGAGTATCTCTACATGTGTAATTGTGATGTATCGGAATTATCCCTAGTCGATGAATTGATGGATTTGGACACCATTGATTCTGTCGAGACTAGCACGAGGTATACTCCTTGGTGTATCCAAGCAGCTGATTCTCACTGGCAGGAGATATTGTGATGTTCGGAGTTAATCGTGGATGCTAGTTATGGTAACTAGTGTAGGAAATTTGAGGCCGCTAGAGGGGCGGTGAATAGCGTGTGACCGTATGATGATGGAATTCGTTCGCGTTGCTTGTCTACAATCTTGTTAGTACGCAGCGGAATAAACAATAACAAATACAAACACAAGACACAATCACAACACACACGATATAACATGGTTCGGAACCGAAACGGTTCATACTCCACGGATTGGGTTCGTACGAACCCTAGCGATGCCACAAACACCACTAAGCAATAAAACTCCTTCTCGACAACAAGTAGGAGGTGGAGAAACCTCGTACAATGAATTACAACGAGTAATACAAAGTAAACAAGCAAATACAAGTGAAAATGTAAAGAACACTTTACAAACTAGGGTTTTGAGCGTTTGCTTGTCGGTTGCTTGGATGAGCTTGAAGGACCCTGAAATGCACCTGCAAATCACCTTCAAATCGCCTCACCAAAGCTCCCAAAGAACTGATGCCGAAATCCTCCACGAGCTTCCCTTTTTATCTTGCGTCGAGCTGGATTTCCGCCTGGCAGTTGACTGCCAACACTGTAGCTGTGAGACAACGGCTCAATCCATGTTGGACAAGTTCCAACGGGACTCTTAGCGATCGATCGCCAACATTGGCGCCGATCGCTAACGCCAGAAGCCGATCGCTGATCGGAGCATTCTCGTGCTCGCAATTAATCGCGGCGATCGCCGTCGATCGGCCGATCGATCTTGCTCCAATGAGCAATCGACTGCCAGAGCAATTTCAACTCTTAAACGGCAGTCGAACTCAAGTCGACTCACGACAGTCAAACCGGCCATAATGTCAGTCGACTGCCAACCTCAAAAATGAGGTTTTAACCCAAGTATGATTCCCCCATACTTGTTAGACCACCCTTAGCCTAGACCTAAACCTTATAGCCACCTCCATCAGCCTTACGCCTCTCGGATCCCTCCAAGTCATTCATGACTTGTTCATCCATCACGCTAGCCTTCAGGTGCTTCCATCGCCTATATCATGCTAACGGTGTCTACATCGCCAAGGCACATTGGACTTACGCCGCCAAGACTCCGCTTGGACTTTACGCCGCCAATATCAAACTCCTTGGACTTCTCAAATGCCAAGACTCAAGCTTGGACTTTCCCTTGCCAACCCATGTTGGACTTTCCATGCCAAGACCCATGCTTGGACTTCCCTTGTGCCAAGTACTCAAGACTTGGACTCTCCCAAATGCCAAGTGTCCCACTTGGACTTTCCATGCCAAGTACCCATGACTTGGACTTTACCTTGCCAAGACCCATGCTTGGACTTTCCTATAACCACATGGTCAACCCTAGTCAACCATCAAAGTCTCCCTCGAGTCAAACTCGAGTCTGGTCAATTATAACCTGGATCGATTGTATAAACAATCTCCCCAAAACATTAACTGACATCAATGTCAAACCACTTTGTCAAACATCAAAACATCACACGAGTCAAACTCGAGTCTGGTCAATCATGACCTGGGCCGATTGCACCAACAATCTCCCCCTTTTTGATGTTTGACAAAACAAACCTTGAGTTAGGCCACTAACTCAAATTTACTTACCAATTATCCCAAATTGGTAATCCCAAACACTCTCCCAAAACTTCTCCCCCTTTTTGACTAACATCAAAAAGGTTATCTCTCCAAGGAGGTCAATGTCTCATGTCCCAATGAGATCTTACAATCTCCCCCTTGATCCAAAAATACCTAGGATGCTTACCATCTTCCTAGTGATAAGTCCCATATCACTCGAGAGAGGCAATCCTATACTCTCTCTCAATTTCCAAATTGGGTTTCTCAAAATCCTATCAATTTTCCCAATTGATGATACTCTCCCAATAATTTATCCCCCTTCAAGAAGAGAAACACATCCATCATCCCAAGATGGATAACTCCGCCTAAAGGCTTGCTCCCCCTTGACCATTGCACTAACAATGTCCTTGGGAAGTCCCTAAGCCAATAGGAACTCTAAACCATCAAAATTAAGGTTCTAAGTTCAAACATGAACTCTTCCACCCTTAAATTTGATACTTTAACCCAACACCTCTCCAAATCCATATCCAATAGATTTTCACCCTTTCTAATGCTTCCTAAAGCATGTCCTAGGGTTAGGAGTGATTAGGAACCTTTACCATAGCTGAACACGGGCTAAACAATCTTGTTTTTTTTGAAATCAGCTTGGTAGTCGACTACTTACAGTAATCAGTCGACTGCCACTCACATCAGTCGACTGCCATCAGGCGGCAGTCGACTGATAACTGAAATTCTCGAATTTTAACTATCAGAATCGAATTTTAAAAAGTCATAAGTAATTCTACGTATATAGAAAAATCATGAAATTTGATACGTATATTACTTATAGTCAATACAATAGGTGAAAAATATTTGAAAATTATTTTACCCATAAAATATCGAGATTGATACAAAATCCAAAAGTAAAGAAAAACTTCAATGTTTTAGCTTACTTTGTATCAACTTCATCATTAGTGATTGCTATCAAAAGATAGGCTTTACTAAGGTTTTCTAAATTGATTTCAAAATGTTTTTGAAAACCTATTTTGGATCATATTCCTTGGGCTAAATGTACATGACTTGTACACAAGCTTTCCCAATGATCTACAACTCATATAAGATGAGTTTGAGTTCACCTAGATGCAAAAATTATGCACCTTGAACTTAACTCATATTCTAGCATCTCACATGTATCTAGAGTGTATAAATACACATACATGTCAATTGGATGTGAGATGTGGGTTTTGGTTCATTTAATCTAGGGTTTCATGCATTTTCTAAGGCAACCCTACTTGATTCCCTTATGAATGGGACTCCAAGTCATGCCATAGTCCTTAAATCAATTTTCAATCAAGTTAATGCATGAAATGATCATGGCATAATAATAGCAAAAATAAAGCATGTCCAATGATCATGATGTCATGACATATGATATAAAACTAAAGCACATGACATTCAATCCTAATTCCTAAACATAATCATGACATATAAATGATAAAAATAGGCATGATGTCATGACATGTTATATGACAAATCAAAGCATGGCATATAAAATATATAGGTATAATAATACCTAAAATTAATATTAGTTGCCATTTGAGATAATTAAGCATATTTTTGCTATAATACTACTAATCTCCCTAGTGTGCCAAAAACCCAAAAATGGCACATTAAGACCTCTAAACCTAAAATGTGCCAATTTAATTGATTTTTCATAATTCTAAAAATGCATTGGCACATCCTAAAATCTTTTAGAATATTGATTCAAATCTATTTCCAAGATATCCATAACCTTGGAAATGACCTAAAATGTCAACTTTGCTATGGTTGAGTTAACTACCCATCTAATCAAGGTTGACACGACCTAACCCATCTAGCGTGAGTCAATCATGCCCTTAGGAACCCAAAATCTATTTGAGCTCATTGGGTTAATTAGCTATTCCTTAGGGATTCCCTAGATACCTTCCTAATGACCCTCCTAGGCTCGATAGCCTTGGTCATTTTGGTCTTACCTAGGTTGACTCTAGGGGTAACTCCCCTTGCAACCTTCTTAGTGGCTTCCCTAGGTTTCCTTGAAACCCTATCCACTAGGCACACACCTTGGTCAACTCTAGGGATGACTTCCCTATTGCCCTTGGTCTTTCTAGACCTAGTTTGTGTTCCATAATCAAATGGAACACTATGATAAGCCACCTTAGGCTTAGGTTTGTGACCCAAACCTTGCTTGCCCTTGGTTGACTTTTGACTCTTAGGTCCTAAGTGTTGACTTTGACTTTTGGACCCGTGACTTAGACCACTAGACCCTTGAACTTGATTTTGTATATTCCTAAGGGTCTTTTCTAGTTTTTCAAGCCTTGACCTCAAGGCTTGGTTTTCCAACTCTAATTTCCCAATTTTTGATTTCTCATTTGGTCCTTGGGCATTACCATTTCCTCTAGGCATATGCCTAGTCCATTTAAGATTAAGACCTAGGTGTTCTCCTATTTTCTTGATAGATTCCCTAGGTAAAATATTTTTAGGGACATTAGTCCCAAATTTCTCCTTAGTTTCAAAATGGACACTCTTAGCTCCTAAACAATAATATTTATTGTTCCTAGCATGCTTTTCATGATGAATTGCAAGACAATTAAAAGCATGCTTTTTAACATTAAACCTAGAAAAATGAGCATTATTGAAATGATGTACCTTAGGGTTTGCCTTAGTAGCTCCCCCTACTTGTGATGCTCCTTCTTGGGTCTTTTTGCTCACCCTAGGACATTGATTCCTATAATGTCCTTTTGAATTGCATTCGAAGCATATGATGTGCTCCTTGCCTTTAGGTGTTGGGGAACCGACATCCTTGACTTTTGGTGCCGGTGGAGCTTTCCTAATCTTCTTTGGGCACTTGCTTTTGTAGTGCCCGGTTTCCCTACACTCAAAATATATTATATGCATTTTATTATTACCACATATGCTTGAGTTATCTTGGGTGGTTGTAGGTGCCGGAATCGGATTTTGAGCTTCTTCATCTTGACCTGATGTCGAAGCTTCTTCTTAGGGTTGCTCCGGTGTAGATGTTCTAATCCCCTCCCCCTCAATCCTAGAGGTTGAGGTTTCTTCTAATTCTACCTCTTCCACCACTTCTTCCTCCTCGGATGTCGAACACTCCTCGACCTCCGAATCCTCACTTTCTTGTGAGGATGAGCTCTCTTCTTCATCCTCCTCATCTTCTTGGATTGAGTGAGGCTCTTCATGGAATTTTTCCAATTTGTTCCATACCTCCTTGGCGTCTTTACAATCCCCTATCTTGATCAAAATATCATTAGGGATTATATTAAGCAAAATACCCATTACCTTATTGTTGATGTTATAGTATCGGAGTTGTTCTTGACTCCAATTCTTCTTCTTGATTTGTCTTCCTTCTTCGTCTTTTGGAGTGTCAAAACCTACTAAGACACTAATCCAATTATCAAAATCACACATTAGAAAATGCATCATTCTACCTTTCCAATACGCGAAATCTTCGCGGTCGAAGGAAGGCGGAACGTTGATGTCGTCACCCAATCTCTCCTTGAATTCCATCTTGTTTTTCTAGCGTCTTGACTCTGGGTTGTTAATCCGTAGAAGAGCCCTGGGCTCTTATACCAAATGTAGGAGATTTGAGGCCGCTAGAGGGGCGGTAAATAGCGTGTGACCGTACGATGATGGAATTCGTTCACGTTGCTTGTCTACAATCTTGTAAGTACGCAGCGGAATAAACAATAACAAATACAAACACAAGACACAATCACAACGCATACAATATAATGTGGTTCGGAACCGAAATGGTTCCTACTCCACGGATTGGGTTCGTACGAACCCTAGCGATGCCACAAACACCACTAAGCAATAAAACTCCTTCTCGACAACAAGTCAGAGGTGGAGAAACCTCGTACAATGAATTACAACAAGTAATACAAAGTAAATAAGCAAATACAAGTGAAAATGTAAAGAACACTTTACAAACTAGGATTTTGAGCGCTTGCTTGTCGGTTGCTTGGATGAGCTTGAAGGACCCTGAAATGCACCTGCAAATCACCTTCAAATCGCCTCACCAAAGCTCCCAAAGAACTGATGCCGAAATCCTCCACGAGCTCCCCTTTTTATCTTGCGTCGAGCTGGATTTCCGCCTGGCAGTCGACTGCCATAAGTCCCCAGTCGACTGCCAACACTATAGCTGTGAGACAACGACTCAATCCACATTGGACAAGTTTCAATGGGACTCTTGCGATCGCCAACATTGGCGATCGCCACGCATAGCCGATCGTCGGCTACGGAGCGCTCGAGCTCGCGGCTCAACCGACAATGACTACCATCAACATCGAGATGCTCCAATGAGCCATTGCGAGCAATTTCAACTCTTAAACGGCAGTCGAACTCAAGTCGACTCACGACAGTCAAATCGGCCATAATGCCAGTCGACTGCCAACCTCAAAAATGAGGTTTTAACCCAAGTATGATTCTCCCATACTTGTTAGACCACCCTTAGCCTAGACCTAAGCCTTCTAGCCACCTCCATCAGCCTTACGCCTCTCGGATCCCTCCAAGTCATCCATGACTTGTTTATCCATCACGCTAGCCTTCAGGTGCTTCCATCGGCTATGTCATGCTAACGGTGTCTACACCGCCAAGGCACATTGGACTTATACCGCCAAGACTCCACTTGGACTTTACGCTGCCAATATCAAACCCCTTAGACTTCTCAAATGCCAAGACTCAAGCTTGGACTTTCCCTTGCCAACCCATGTTGGACTTTCCATGCCAAGACCCATGCTTGGACTTCCCTTGTGCCAAGTACTCAAGACTTGGACTCTCCCAAATGCCAAGTGTCCCACTTGGACTTTCCATGCCAAGTACCCATGACTTGGACTTTACCTTGCCAAGACCCATACTTGGACTTTCCCATAACCACATGGTCAACCCAAGTCAACCATCAAAGTCTCCCTCGAGTCAAACTCGAGTCTGGTCAATTATAACCTGGATCGATTGTATAAATAATCTCCCCAAAATATTAACCGACATCAATGTCAAACCACTTTGTCAAACATCAAAACATCACATGAGTCAAACTCGAGTCTGGTCAATCGTGACCTGGGACGATTGCACCAACAACTAGTTTATTGGAGTGACTAGCCATAAGACTTCATATGGTTCTCTACATATATAGATATATCAATGAAGTTCTTACTGCAGCTTAAGTGCGATGTTCCTTTGACTTGCGGTATTCAAGTCATCTTGATCATAAAGACTTATGCTTTGACATCTTAAGCAAGCATCTCTAAGGAGATGTGGACCCGGGATGATTGGGTATAAGTCGAAGTGATCGAAGGTGTTTGAATAGTCTATAAAGGATTCACAACTCCTTGCAAGGAGATGTATACCCATGGCCTCTCGTCGGATTGTTACTAAAGTCTTTGGCCAAAGCATTACATGTTTAGAATAAGGTACTCTTCAATACATTTGCAGTAACTAGAATCCATAGGACGAGGAAATGATACTTGGGTTAGGTGTGACGTAGTCAATCTAGTGGGGACTAACACTATAGACCATGTCCTGAATCAAGTGGGTATAAGATGAGTGAAGAGAATGGGACACAATTCATTCGAGCTGCTAAAGGGTTTCAGAAATAGTTCTGGATCAACCGTTGATCTTTTCGATTAATTGGGGATCATGATGTACTATTAGGTGCCACTCATAATCATTCTATAATTAATGGTTAATTATAGACGGCCAACATAAAACGAGAACCTATTTGGTCACACGCACAACGAGCATAATCCGAAGGATTTAAAACAAGCTTGAGAATGAGATTCTCAGACCGAGAGAAACTAGGTTTGGTTGGACCAAACAAGGAGCGAGCATGAAATCGTTTCAGTCGTAATTGAAGCGTGGATGGGCCGTGTCTTATGAAGACATGATGGATGAATCAAATTGGTTTGGTTCTTATCCAATGGAGGAGAATAAACCAAAGGGGTTTGGTTTGTTTTAAACGAATGAACCAAAGTTGGTTCGGTTCATTTTAACTTAAAATAGACCAACATGGTTTGATTTATTTTAACTTAAATTAATGAAGCGGGTAAACGGGATTTTGGTTATGATCCGATAACCATTAAGAGAATTTGTTCTCTATAAAATAGGGCTTAAGGGTTTTGTTAAGCCCTAATCCAAGCAATCCACAAATTGCCGCCCACCCCTCCTCTCCTCTAGTGGTCGGCGCCCAACCCTAGCTGTCGCCTAGCTTTGTGCCGCCGTCCAAGCTAGTTGATGGCATCCAAGATTCAGTCGGTGATCCTCCGGCGACCCTCCGGTGATCTTCTTTGAGTCCAGTGACAAGGTGAGCATCAAGCTTCCTTATTTGGCCGGCCCCTATTCCTCCACCAAAGCTGTCCAATTTTCTGGACAGCTTGTTTATTTCGTGTCAGAGCATCATTTGGACGACGTTTGGAGATCCGACAGCGGCTTCCTTACCGAGGATTCGATCTCTGGTAATCCTCATAGGTGGAGGACGAAGGATTCGTCAAACGGTTGCCGAATACCTCTCCGGAGAAGCGAGTTTTTAAGGACTCGTTTTGGATCCGAATTTTGATTCGGATCGTGATCTTCTCTCGATCACATCATATTCAACACGAGGCTAGTAACTCGTACGAAGATGAGGCTCGTGACTTTGTGAAGTCATCCTGAAGATACTCGGTGTGGATATGGATAGAGACAATTCTAGCGAGGATCGTTCCGGTTGATACCTTTCCCTCTACACGTGATACGTCAGGTAGACGTAGTATAAATTTCCTTTTATTGCAAAATTTGAATTTACGATTATGTCTACATATGTTGTACTATGCATGCGTGTGGTTTGTGTGTTGTAATAAATTAGATTTATTATTTTTATTTCTTCCGCTGTGCACATGTTGTAGGGAATCGACTTCGGAGGCTCGTCGGCTCCCATGTCCCTGGATTAAAATTTTCAACAAATGAAAACTAATCCGGATGGGATGAGTTTCCTAAGCTCAACCAATTCGTCGTCGTGCTATCGACTTAAGCGATCGCTTGAACAAACTAGTTGTTCAAGCGACCAAACTTTTCTAGTCGGTTAGCCGCGGAAGAGACGACGGACGGATCGCCAGTTCTTGTGTTTATCTTCGGGGTCCATGATTATACAAATACATATGAATGTAGACATGTATAATCAACACATACATAAAGTAAACATGCTCATAACAAATACAAGCAAGTAACCATCCACACAAAATATGCATATAATTGAAAAGCAATTATAAACATAATACAAAAGAATATTAGTCAAAATAAACAAGATTATACCTCTTGATCTTCTATTGTATGTCCTCCCTCCTTTTGGACATCGTGTGGGCGACGATCTACCAAAAGTTGAAGCCTCCTAGATCACCGATCTTCCTTTCCTTGTTCACTAGGAATAAAGGAAGATCCTAAAACAAAACTCATTTTCCTTTCTAGAACTGGCCACCAAGTCAATAAACTCGATGTTGCCGCCAGCCAAGGAAGATAAAATGGAGTATGGAAACCAACCAAAAGAGAAACAACAAGGGCATGGGCACCGGCCAACACTTGGAGAAAGGAAAGGAAAACAATCCTCCTCCTTGTTGCCGCCCAAACCCTAGACAAAGCTCTCCTAATTTTCGGCCAAGGATTAAGGGAAGGAGAATAGGTTGAGCTCCGGCCAAGGTAGAGGGAACAAGGATAGTGGCCGGCCAACACTTAGAAGGAAGAAGAAAAGGATCTTCATCTTCTTGTTGCCACCCACCCTAATCCCAAAACCCTAACCCTAGCAGCCCAACCCCAATCCTATCCCAACTAGGATTTGATTGCCGCCCAAGGGAAGCTATCCTAATTCCATCCAACCTAAGCCATAGAAGGAAGGGAGAAGCTTGGGCGCCGGCCAAACCAAGGAGGAAGGAGGAAGAAGGGTTGCCGTCCACCATTAGGAAGAAGAAGAAGAGGCTTCTTCTTCTTGTTGCCACCCAACACCATGAACCAAACCCTAACCCTAGCCTCCTCATATTTCTTGCCGCCCAAGCCACCTTATCTCAATTAGTTTTTTTTTTCTTTTTTTCATCCATCCTTGCCGCCCAAGCCTAAGCCCATATATATAGAGTTAGGTTTAGGCCTTGGTTTAATCTCCTCCATTGGTTCTAGGGATTTAATCTCAACCGTCGGATCTAGGGTTTCATCCCAACCATCGAATCTAGGGGTTCATCCCAACCGTCGGATCTAGGGTTTCATCCCAACCGTCGGATCTAGGGTTTCTTTCCAACCGTCAGATCTAGGGATTTAATCTCCACCGTCGGATCTAGGGTTTCATCCCAACCGTCGAATCTAGGGTTTCATCCCAACCGTCGGATCTAGGGTTTCATCCCAACCGTCAGATCTAGGGTTTCATCCCAACCGTCGGATCTAGGGTTTCTTCCCAACCGTCAGATCTAGGGATTTAATCTCCACCGTCAGATTTAGAGTTTTGTTTTCCATCATTGGATCTAGGCTTCATGAGGTGTTAATAGGCTACAATAGGGACCATTAGGAGGAGTTGGATCTTGGCCACCCGATGGATCGGAACCACACAAACTTGATCCATCAATGATGTTCCATTCCACTAGAGGATCATCATTGAATTACCTCACCAACCCCCATATGATAATATGGGCTCCATATATTATTTGTACATCCATCTCCCCGTGTTTAAGATATCGAATGTCCGTCAATTAATTGATTTACTGACCATCAATTAATTAACATCTAACTCCTCGAGTAGTACCACTCAACCTTATCATCATGTTGACTAAGTCAACCTGCAGGGTTTACATGATGAACCTTATGAGCTCCTCAAAGGGACATCATCAACCTATATATAGGACACGGTTTCCTCCTATAATCAACGACACACCATGTAAATAATATCATTTCCCAACTTACCGGGCATATTGATTTAATCCATCTAAATCTCACCCTTTGGTAAATCAAAGAAATAAATACTAAGTACATGTGCCCGTTATTATATCGGGATTAAGAGCATGTACAACATAATATCCGAGGTCCGATTCAATTATGTAGTCAGCAATAAATTGAATCACCTCTATGTCGGTCATGCTCAATACACCTAAGTGTACTAGTGTAACTCTATATTCAAGACAAAACAATACCAAGCTACACTACAACCATGCCAATGGTTTGTCCAAAACCATCTTGGTTGTGAGCCTCTACTTATATTCTACAAGGGACTGATAACATGATCTTCTGTGCCACACCAAGCACCATGTTATCTACAATATAAAATATTAGACAATATGCACACATATAATAAATATAAAGTGCAAACAATGATCATGTGATTCTTATTTCAAAATAAAAATGTTCATACAAAAAGAGCTAGACTTTCAGTATACATTCCAACACATGTTTACGAAACATGTTCGAACACACACTCGCCGCGGTGCCGAAAACCCAACAGAAGTGTTACCAGGTGATGGGCTATGGGGGAGAATACATAATCATACTAGTAATGCAAACCAGGTGAGAAGAGCAAGGAGAAAGTCAATCCACGGGGGCTCCAAAAATTTATGAGCCCAGTCCATTCACCGTCGACATTCTTTCTGAGCTGCCACCTTCATATTTCAGAAATCCCCAGGTGGATAAGTACAATGACACAACCGATTTGGAAGAACATTTGTCGCAATTTGCGAGAGCCGCCTCGCTTCACTGATATACTGATGCCCTTAAGTGCCGAGTCTTCCATACTACCTTAACCGACTCTGCACAGAAGTGGTTCGATACCCTCCTTCCAGGATCCATTACCTATTTCGCTGATTTTCAAGGAGTGTTCCTCCAAAAGTTTGCTAGCTGCAAGACCTATAAGCACGATGCTTCAATCCTACTGCACATTAGGCAGGAGCGCTCAGAATCACTCAGAGGGTATCTTCACCGGTTTACCTCTACCGCTAGGAATATTCCTTCAGCAAAGTCAGATACTCTGAGGGTGGCCATCCCTCATGGGCCGAGAGAGGGACCTTTCCTCAGCTCCTTGTTGAGAAAACGAGCGGCCAGCTACGAGGAATTGCTAAGCTGCGTTGAGAAATATATAAATGAAGAAGAAGGGCTGAAGGTCAGGCAGGCTGAACAAACGCCTACAACAGGCCCGGCTGAAAGAAATCATCCCATAGTCCCCTGAACCCCTCCCCAAAGAGAGTATGTTAGCCCTTTCATACCCGAAGCACCTAGGCCTAGATTGCTACTGCTCAGAGCTCGTCCTACCCTACCCTTACAAATCATGGTGGCCAATGCCATTCCTCCTCCATGAATATGGAAGGAGCGGGAAATGGATGCATATGATCAACAAGGTGTGCTTCAGCGTCCAATGGGATATCGAAGAGTTCCCGAGAATCCCCCACCCCTTTTTTCTGCCAATACCAAATGGAGTATGGCCATACCAGCGGTCGCTGTTACAAATTGCAAGAGGAGTTAGAACACATTCGGGTCGCCTATCCATAGTTACGACCTTAGACGGGAGGACAGGCAAGAAGAAGTCAATGACCTAATGCAGTGCGCCTAGGACCTTACAACCAAAGACCTCAAGCTCTCCTTCAACCGGATCAGTAAATTACGGTTCGGGAAGGAACTTCACAAGGAGGGTCAGCAGGTGAAGGCCCTTCATTTGCCCTGAATGATATCCCCACACGGGGAATTATCCATGTTATTGCAGGAGGACCTACTGATGGAGACTCCAATAGGGCTCGGAAGTCCTATGCCCGCCTTATGGAAAGCTTAGCCATTGGAACAGAGCAAGCTATCTAGAATGCGCCACCAATATCTTTTAGGCTAGAGGACCTGCAAGGCATCCTGTTACCTCACACGGACGCCCTGGTAATTTAGATTTCTCTTGAAAACTATGAGGTAGCCCGAGTCCTAGTCGACTCAGGAAGTTCAGTTAATATCCTCTTCCAGGAGGTATATAGATAGATGCAGTTGGGAAATTCACAATTGGAGGACGTGGCTACTCCTCTATTCAAATTCACAGGACATATGGTGCATTTCCATAGGGAAAATTTCTTTGCCTCTCACTCTGGGCACAAAACCCAGTCAAAAAACTAATATCATTCTTTTTCTCATAGTGGATGCTCCATCCACTTATAATGCAATTTTGGGTCGTTCTTTTCTATCTATTTTCCAGGCGGTAGCTTCCCCTATCATCAGAAGGTGAAGTTTCCAGTCGGATAGCTAGTCGAGGAAGCAAAGGGAGAACAGAAAGCTTCTCGAAGTTGTTATGTGCAAATGGTCAGGGACGACCAGAAGAAAGCCAAAGTTGATGACCCCAAGGGGAAGGCCGTCATCATTTTTTATGTATGCATGCTAGAAGAGTCACCTCCCAGAGTTGAAAAGATAGAAGAAGGGGAGTCTGTAGAAATAGCCCCGGGCAAAGTCACTCGGGTGGCTCAACAGCTAGAAATAAAGGAAGAACTGGTAGCATGCTTGAAGAAGAATGAAGATATCTTTGCCAAGAATATGCACGACTTGACTGGAATAGATCCCCACATTGCTAAACACCACCTCAACATCACTCGGGGAGTCTGATCTGTCCAGCAGAAGCGGTGACACTTCGGGCCTGAGAAAGATAAAATTATTGTCGGAGAAGTAAATAAATTGTTACAAGTGGGTCATGTTAAAGAAATTCAATTCTCTGAATGGGTGTCCAATGTAGTTATGTCCCCAAGCCCTCTGGGCAGTGGAGAATGTGTATGACTTTCGTGATTTAAATAAAGCGTGCCCTAAAGACTTCTATCCCTTGCCTCGTATTGAATAGTTGGTTGATTCTACCATGGGATATGAAGTGGTATCTCTTATGGATGCCTACTAAGGGTATCATCAAATACCATTAGAGAAAGAGGACCAGAAGCATATTATTTTTGTGACAACAGGGGGGCTGTATGCTTACGTAGTGATGCCTTTTGGCTTAAAGAATGTAGGAACTACTTATCAACGCCTCATGGATAAAATTTTTGCAGAACAGAAAGGCAAGAATTGGGAAGTATATGTTGATGATATTCTAGTCAAGTCCAAAACCACTCGGGATCTAGTTGCAGACCTAGAGGAAACTTTTGTCACCCATAGGCGGTACAACATGAAGCTCAATCCCAAGAAGTGTTTGTTCGGGGTAAAAAGTGGAAAGTTTCTGGGATATATTGTGATAGAAAAGGGATTGCAAGGCTACCTAGAGAAGGTGCAAGCATTGTGCAACATGAAGTCACCCACTAATCTTCAAGAGACTTAAAAGTTAGTAGGAAGCATCGTTTTCCTATCTCGATTTATAGCCAGATCGGCAGACAGGGGGCTACCCTTCTTTCGGATTATGCGCAAGGCTGCTAAATTCCAACGAGATGATCAATGTGAGCAAGCCTTCCAAGAATTAAAGAAGTATTTAACTGAACTACTCTGCTAGCCAAACTAGTCTCAGGAGAGCCATTGTGGATGTATTTAACCGTTTCAGAGGGAGGTCTTAGTTTAGTATTGTTGAAGCTATTGGGATGTATACTGAAAAGTCTATCTTTTGTATGAACATCTTTATTTTTGAAATAAGAATCACATGATCATTGTTTGCATATTTATGGTTATGCATATTGTCTAATACATTATATTGTAGATAACATGGTATGTAGTGTCACACGAGAGATCATATTATCAGCTCCTTGTAGAGTATAAGTAAAGGCTCACAATCGAGATAGCTTTGGACAAACCATTGGTATGGTTGTAGTGTGATTTGATATTGGTTTGTCTTGACCATAGAATCACACTAGTACACTTTGTGTGTATTGAGCATGACCGACTTAGACGTGATTCGATTTATTATTGACTACATAATCGAATTGGACCTCAGATATTATATTGTACATTCTCTTAATCCCGATATAATAATGGTCACATATACTTAGTATTCATTTATTTGATTTACCAATGGGTGAGATTTATAGAGTAAATCGATAGGCTCGGTAAGTTGGGAAATGATATTACTTATATGGTGTGCCATTGATTATAGGAGGAAATCGTGTCCTATATATTAGGATGATGATGTCCCCTTGAGGAGCTCATAAGATTCATCATGTAAACCCTGCAGGTGGACTTGGTCCGACATGATGATAAGGTTGAGTGGTACTACTCATGGAGTTAGATGTTGATTAATTTATGGTCAGTAAATTAATTAATCGACGGACATTCAAGATCTTAAACATGGGGAGATAAATGTACAAATAATATATGGAGCCCATATTAACTTATGGGGGTTGGTGAGGTAGATCAATGATAATCCTCTAGTGGAATGGATTATCATTAATGGATCAGACTTTATGTGGGCTTGATCCATTGGGTGGCCAAGATCTAACTCCTCCTCATGGTCCCTATTGTAGCCTATTAAACCCTCATGGAGCCTAGATCCGATGGTGGAAAATAAAACTCTAGATCCGACGGTGGAGATTAAATCTCTAGATCTGACGGTTGAAATTAAATCTCTAGATCCGACGATTGAGATTAAATCCCTAGATCCGACAGTGGAGATTAAAAGGAGGCTTAAGCCTAACTCTATAAATAAGGCTTAGGGCTTGGGCGGCAAGATAAGATAAGGAATTCTAGGGTTTGCTCTCTTTAGCTTGGGCAGCAAGAAACCCTAGGAGAATTAGGGTTTGGAGCTAGGTTTGGGCGGCGACAAAAAGTGGAGGAGGTATTAGGGTTCTTCGACATCTCTTCCTAAGGTTTGGCCGGCGCAAAATCCGGCTTCCCTTGGTTGCTGGCACTCCTTCTTTGAAGGAAAGACCAGCGGTTCTTATTTCTTCCCCAAGTGGCCGGCGGTAACCTTTCATCAAGGTTGGTCGGCTCTCCTTTCATCCACTCCTTGGCTGGCGGCAACATCAAGCTCCTTTGCTTGGTGTCCGGTTCAAGATAGGAGAGGGAGTTGTGTTTTATTCTTCCCTTTGTTCGGAGCGAGCAAGGAAGGGAAGAACGTGATCTAGGAGGCTTTGACTTTTGGAAGATCGTCTCCCACACAACGTCCAAAAGGAGGAAGGACATACAATAGAAGATCAAGAGGTATAATGCTTGTTTATATTCTTTTGTATTATGTCTATAATTATTTCAATTATATGCATGTTGTATGTTTTGTTATGTGGCTAAATTTACTTGGACCCCGAATACAAATGCAAAAACCGGCGATCCGTACATCGTCTATTCCGCGGCTATTCGAATAATAGAAGTTGGTTGCTTGAACAACAAGTTTGTTCAAGTGACTACTCTAATCGAATAACACAACGATGGAACGATTGCTTGGGTAATCCCTCTATGTCAAGGATTAATTTTTTAATCCGGGGACGTAGATGGGATCGCCATGAACAAGCGACCGAGTTGAAGTGGGAAGCAAAGTTTCCTACCTTCAAGTGGTATCAGAGCCACGGTTTCCGTTTTTGTGTGTTTTAGCATTCGGTTACTTTTATGCACTTTTCATATATTATATGTGTCGGATAATAGTTGGATGTGCATAGGTTAACTTTTTGGTTGCAGGCATAGGATCCAACTATTATGGCCATATGTGTGTATATGATTGTATGTGTGTAATTGTATATTTTTTGAATCCTCGGGGTTGACGAGGCTAGTATTTAATTTTTTTTAAGTACGACATTATTTAGCCACTCATTTATTTTAGTTTACTTTCGATCTAGATTTCATGTACACTCCTTCGAGAAGTTTATGATCGATGGATGTAAATTAAAATAGTTAGTCTCGGCTCGGATCTCCGGATGGCTCGTACATGGTGTAGGGAGGAGCGAACGAGATGACGATACGATAGGAGGCATATTGGAGACAAAATCCATAATAGTTGGAAAATATTTCTTTTTTATATCTATTGCTTATTGTTTGATATGCATGTCGTAGGCTAGAAAATTCCTCAATTTTAAATTACTAAGTGGGAGAGGGATATTTTTATAAATTCTCACGGCCTCCATTACGATTTGACATGTGATGCAAACAAACTTGTGCGTCGGCTCTGAGTGCCTTCCTCCCCATCGGATGAGTTTGTTTGCGGATTACAGGGTCGAATATCGTTATAGGAAATTATTAAGGAGTGTGTGTACTTCCCCATCGGAAGGCACATAACCCGAGATAATTTCCTTGGTACCGAGTAATGGTGAACACTTAGATGCAAATAGGAGTATCCTCCCCATCGGAGTTACTGCTTTTATTTGTAGGGCCGAAGAAGAACCAACTATTAATTTTATTTGTCAAAAGTTAGGTTGACAAGATAGTAAAATTAATGGGTAAAACCTCCTCTTACAAATGTAGAATTCGTATACGTCCACACGATCGTGGCATACGATATTCTCAGTGTTTTGAGGTGTTGGTTGATTTTAAAATTTTATTGTTTGAGGAATCAATAATATTTTGAAATTTAAAGTTTTGATCTATGTGATTCTTAGGTTTTTCAAAAATGACTTTTAATCCACTTGCTGTATTACTAAAAGAGAATAAACTTACTAGACCCAATTATGTTGATTGAAAAAGGAATCTTGATATTGTCTTGACTGCTGAGGAGTACAAGTATGTACTCTTCGAAGAGTGTCCTCCTAAGCCTACAAATGAGTTGGAAGTCCTTGGAGCTGAGATCGATGGGGAAACCTAGGTCGATATCATTCTCCAGTCTCTACCTAGGAGTTTTGAGCAGTTTCGCCTGAATTACAACATGAATAAGAGGTTGTATTCGTTGGTGGAACTTTTGACAGAACTCCAGGCGGCAGAAGGGCTTGCTCAGGCTTAGGCCATGGTTGCTCAGAAGGTTTCTACTTCTAGGCCGAAAGGCAAGAAGAAGAAGAAACAAAGTGGGGCAAAGGCGGTAGGAGGAACTCAGGGAGGAGTGAAGAAGCTGAAAGGCAAGTGCTTCACTTACAAGCAGACTAGACACTGGAAGAAGGACTGCCCCAACCGGAAATAGAACAAAGGTATATCTTTTGGTCTAGTCATTGAAACATGTTTAGCGGTGTTATCTACCGACACCTGGTGTGTAGATACAGGAGCCACTGATCATGTCTGCAATACTTTACAGGGGTTCCAGGAAACCAGATGACTGTTGGTGCAACAATGCCCCAAGCATGCATGTGTTTTAATGTTTGGATAATCATCTAAGTTAGGCAATGCTTTGTGATCTAATTGTGAAAATGTTTAAGTGACAGGGAAATCCAAGGATGAAGACTTGGTAAAAGAAAAGTCCAAGTATGATCTTGGCAAGGAAAGTCCAAGGGACGGACTTGGCAGCATAAGACCAAGCTTGTAGTCTTGGCAGCATAAAGTCCAAGTGAACCTTGGCAAAGGAAGTCCAAGTATGATCTTGGCAAAGGAAGTCCAAGGGATGGACTTGGCAGCGTAAGACCAAGCTTGTAGTCTTGGCAGCATAAAGTCCAAGTGAACCTTGGCAAAGGAAGTCCAAGTATGATCTTGGCAAAGGAAGTCCAAGGGATGGACTTGGCAGCGTAAGACCAAGCTTGTAGTCTTGGCAGCGTAAAGTCCAAGTGAACCTTGGCAAAAGAAGTCCAAAGTAAAGTCTTGGCAGCATAAGTCCAATCTTGTAGTCTTGGTGGCGTAAAGTCCAAGATTTTGGCAACCCAAGACATGACGAGGCCGAAGGAAACTCTTTAAGGCAGGCGCAAGACTGAAGGAAGAGTTAGAAGGTCAAGTCTATGTCTAGGGAGTCAATTCAAGTATGAATTATTCATATTTGACTAGTATCAGTCGATCGATACGTCTGATGTAGCGATCGTGATAAGGTGCTCGTGAGTCGAGGCTAAAACTAAACTATCGATCGAATAGCGAGAATCGTGATCGTGATAGGTATCGATCATTGCCAATCCAGGCGATCGGTGATCGTGCTGAAAATGGGCACAAAATGGAGTCTCACTCGACTGACCACTTCATCAGTCGACTGATGAAGTGATCAGTCGACTGATAGGTCTCCCGTTGGAAATGGCGGCTGCGAATCTCCGCGGATCCGCTCTGTCAGAAGCCGTTAGCTTCGACGGCAGTCAACTGATGGTAAGCATCAGTCGATTGATCAAAGCTCAATGGGAAAAACAACCCTTCTTCTATAAGAAGAGGCCTTGGGGAGCTTGGTGAAACTAGTGCTCTCATTTCTAGCTACACCCTCGTGCTCACCAAGTTTTCTCCAAGTGTTTTTGTGATTCTAAACCTCCTCTTCTCTAGTCTTCATCTTCCATCATTTTAAAGAAGAGGAGTGCATTGTAAGACAAGGTTTCTCCACCTTGGTTCATCCAAAGGAGTATTTAGTGAAGCTTGGCTGGGGCAAATCCACCTTACGGATTACCGTGGAGTAGAAGCGTCATCTCCGAACCACGTACATCGGGTGTTAGCATTGTTTTCTTGTTTCTCATTCTTATTTGTATTTGTATTTGTATTGCTTCCGCTAACATACTTGTAGAAACAAAGAAAGGCTAATCACCCCCCTCTAGCCATTACAAAGATTTAACAAGTGGTATCAGAGCCCGGATAGCTTGGAAGATTTCACCATCAACCAAGGCATCAATGGCTCTTCAAGAGGGATATAGCATTGCCAAGCCACCGCTCTTCGATGGGAGTCACTTTGTGTATTGGAAAGGTAGGATGAAGTATTATCTAATGAGTAATATTAAGATTTGGCATAGCGTTGTAGATGGCTTTGAGGAACCGGTGGATGAACATGAAAACTCTATTCTAAGTAAGGATTGGACAAGGGAGATGAATAGGAGGTTCGAATCAAATGCAAAGGCGGTACTCACCATTTAGTGCGGTATTACAATGGAGAAACTCAACAAGGTGGGGCCTTTCGAATCCGCCAAGGAGTTATGGGAAAAACTCATTGAGCTAAATGAAGGATCCAAGGAGTCAAAAAGGGCCAAGAAGGACTTGCTAATTGGACAACTTCAAGCCTTCCAAATGAAGACCCATGAAACCGTAAGCCAAATGCATGGAAGGTTTAAGGAGATTGTGAATGGACTCCACATCATAGGTGAGCGAGTTGACAACTGGGATTTGGTAAGGTACATT
Organism: Wurfbainia villosa; assembly: GCA_025175895.1. Taxonomy (NCBI): domain Eukaryota; kingdom Viridiplantae; phylum Streptophyta; class Magnoliopsida; order Zingiberales; family Zingiberaceae; genus Wurfbainia; species Wurfbainia villosa. The sequence goes on from CM046003.1 coordinate 44,394,094, forward strand.
CTTCAAGCATTTCCAAGAACTTCTCTATGGACTTCTATAGTTGATGATATTAAGGTAACTAGGGATCTTTCTCAAATTAAAATTGATGAATTATTTTGTGAGTTTGAATTGCATGAGCAAACTAACATGCCCCCTAAGGAAAAGGGTTTAGCTCTATTTGTTGAAAAGAAGGAAAAGAAGAAGAAAGAAAGGAAAGAAGTGTCATCATCATCTGAGTCGGAGCATGATTCAAGTAGTAATGGAGACTCGTCTAGTGAGATGGCCCACTTTGTCAAGAAGCTCTATAGAAAATCAAAGGAGTTCAAGAATAGAGAAGAAAGGAAGGGGTCTCATTCTTCAAGAGGTAAGTTTAGTGGTAATTCAAATTTTAACAGCAATGTGATTTGCCATGCTTGCAATAAGAAGGGGCACATAAAGCCAAATTGCCCGGAGCTAAAGAAGAAGGAAGAAAAAGAAAAGAAAAAGAAGGAAAGAAAGGAGAAGAAGAAGAAGGAGGCCATGATGGCTCAAACCACATGGGACACACCAAGTGTTGAAGATTCCTCCTCCGATGATGAGCTTTGCCACGTCACACGCCATGTGGCATTCATGGCCCAAGGAGATGACTCCGGTACATCAAGCCAAGAAGAAGACTCTTCAAGTGATGAATCGTCATCTAGTGACGATGAGGTAATGAACTCTCCTAAAGTTAAGCTTCTTTATAAATCAATTGCTTATCTTAAAGAGGCTCTAGATAAGTCTAAATCTAAGGTTAGAAGCATGAAGGTAGAACTAAAGGCCATTAGGAATGAAAAACCTTCACATGTTGATTCTTGCATACTTAAGGAAGAGAATGACAAACTTAAGGATGAAGTTAGTGACTTAAAGGCATGCTTAGAGAAATTTACGAATGGCTCAAAATATCTTGACATGATCCTTAGCCGACAAAGAGCCATTCACAACAAGGCCGGTGTAGGATATAAGCCAAAAGAAAAAGAAGTTGTTTATATCTCATTGATTAATAGAAAAGCAACCATTAAGGGTAAGGTTAAGAAAGCATGGGTACCTAAGAAGTTTTTACTTAATGTTACCGGTCCAAATGTTTGGGTACCAAAAGCTTGTGTTTGTCATGTGATTTAGGTAGGAGAGCAAAGTATGTGGATTGTGGATAGCGGTTGCTCAACACACATGACCGGGGATGTAAGCAAGTTCTCCACAATTAAGTATGTGAAGAAGGGAGCGGTGTCTTTTGGAAATAATGGAAAACTCAAGATATTAGGTAGAGGTACAATTGAGGTATCCCCCAAAATTGCCATTCACAAAGTTTTACTAGTTGAAAATATGAAATTTAATTTATTAAGTGTTAGTCAACTTTGTGATGCAAGCTATCATGTTTCTTTTGAATCTTCTAAATGCATGATTAGACACAAGGAATTAAATGATTGTATGTTAGTTGGATATAGGAAATCAAATATTTATTATGTTGATCTTTCATATGCTTCTGACATTTCTACTAAGTGTCTTGTTGCAAAAGAAGAAGAAAGTTGGCTATGGTATAGGAGATTGGGGCACATCAACATAAAAAACATAGCCAAGGTAGCCAAGTTGGAGTTGGTCAAAGGGATACCAAAGATCAAGTATGTCAAGAACAAAATGTGTGATGTATGCCAAGAAGGAAAACAAACAAAGACATCACACAAAGGTAAAACCTTAACGAATACCTCTTTACCGTTAGAACTATTGCATCTTAACTTATTTGATTGCCATAGTACTCCTTCTTTAAATGGTAGCAAATATTGTTTAGTTATAGTAGATGATTTTTCTAGGTATACTTGGGTCTATTTTATGAAACATAAGGATGATACTTTAAAAATAATCATAGGATTTAGTAAAAGGGTTGAAAATGAAAAGAGTCTCAAAATCAACCGGATCCGTAGTGATCATGGCGGTGAATTTGAGAATTCTAAATTTTCACAATTTTGTTTAGAGAAAGGGTACAAGCATGAGTTCTCTTGTCCTAGGACACCCCAACAAAATAGGGTGGTGGAAAGGAGAAATCGTGCCCTACAAGAGGCGGCTAGGAATATGCTTAATGCATATTCTCTACCTAGCTACTTGTGGGCGAAAGTGGTTAATACCGCTTGCTATATCCAAAATAGGGTTCAAATCCATAGGTTTTTAGGAAAGACACCATTTGAATTATGAAATGGCACTATTCCCACAATTCATTATTTCAAAGTCTTTGGATGTAAAGTTTATATTTTAAACACCAAGGATAACTTAGAAAAATTTGAATCCAAAGCTGATGAGGGAATCCTAGTTGGATACTCATCCACGAGTAGAGGATATAGAGTCTACAATAAGAGAACCCAAGGGATTGAGGAGTCCTCTAATGTTCAATTTGATGAAACCACTAGTACCTACCCTAGAAAGTCCTCCATTGATAAGGATATTAATGACAATAATCAAGACATTACCCAAAAACTTCAAAATTTGACCATAAGGGGTAATGATCAAGGGGGAGGAAGAGGAGATTCCGATGATGAAAGGAGGGTAGAAGATAACAATGATCAATTTGAAACACCTTCTAGAACCCTAAGAATTCATCAAGATCATCCACTTGACCAAGTAGTAGGAGATCTATCTCAAGGAGTAAGAACTAGGTCATTTCATAGAGTTCCTACTAGTCAAGTTGCTCTTATTTCACAAATTGAGCCTAAATCGATCAATGAAGCTTTACATTATCCGGATTGGATTTTGGCAATTCAAGATGAATTGGCTCAATTTGAGAGGAGTCAAGTATGGGAGTTAGTTCCTAGACCCAATGATAGCATCATAATTACTACAAGATGGGTCTTTAGGAATAAGCTAGATGACCAAGGAAATATCACTAGAAATAAGGTTAGGTTGGTTGCTAGGGGATTCAATCAAGTTGAGGGGCTTGACTATGATGAGACTTATGACCCGGTTGCTAGGTTAGAATCTATTAGAATTCTCTTAGGGTATGCTTCCTATATGGGATTTAAACTTTATCAAATGGATATTAAATCGGCATTCCTAAATGGTTATATTAAGGAAGAAGTATATGTAGAACAACCACCCGGGTTTGAGAACATAGATTATCCAAACCACGTATGTAAGCTTAGAAAAGCATTATATGGGTTAAAACAAGCTCCCCGGGCATGGTATGAAAGATTGTCATCTTTCTTAATTTCTAAGGATTTTAGAAGGGGCCAAGTAGATCAAACCTTGTTTATAAAGTCAACATTAAAGGATATCTTTATAGCCCAAATATATGTTGATGACATTATTTTTGGGTCAACAAATGATGATCTTCTTCAAGACTTTATAAAAAATATGGAGAATGAATTTGAAATGAGTTTAGTTGGAGAGCTTAATTTTTTCCTAGGGTTACAAGTCAAGCAAACCAATGAAGGGATTCATATTTATCAAACCAAATATGCAAATGAAATGATCAAGAAATTTGGTTTGGAAAATGCCAAAATTGTAACCACTCCTATGGCCACTAGCACTAGAATAGATAGTGATCATGATGGTAAATCAATTGATCTTAAACTTTATAGGAGTATGATTGGTAGCCTACTATACCTAACCGCTAGTAGACCCGATATCTTATTTGCAGTAGGTATGTGTGCAAGATACCAATCTTGTACCAAAGAATCACATTTAGTAGCCGTTAAGAGAATTTTAAGATATATTAAAGGCACCCTAAATGTAGGACTTTGGTATCCTAGGACTAAGTCCTTTGAGTTGCTTGGCTATACCGATTCCGATTATGCCAGTTGCAAATTGGATAGGAAGAGTACTAGTGGTGGATGCCAATTTCTTGGGTCCTCCCTAGTTAGTTGGAGTAGTAGGAAGCAATATTGTGTTGCTTTATCAACCACCGAAGCCGAATATGTGGCTATGGGTGGTTGTGTAGCTCAATTACTTTGGATGAGACATACTCTTGAGGACTAAGAGCTACACTACTCTAACATTAAAGTTTATTGTGACAATGTGAGTACCATCAACTTGACCAAAAATCCGATACATCACTCTAGGACCAAGTACATTGAAGTGAAACATCACTTCATAAGAGATCATGTGGCAAGAGGGGACATTGAACTTAATTATGTAGAATCTAAGTCCAACCTTGCCGATATCTTCACCAAAGCTCTTCCCGAAACCGAATTTTCATCATTAAGGAGAGAGCTTGGTATGTGTGCTTCTAGGTTTGCATGATCCCATATTCATATGTTAGGCTTATACCTTGATGCATCTCACAAAAAGCCTTAAGAAACCTTGATTCTTGTATTAAGACACTTAGGAACATGTGAGATGATAGGGAAGGTGTACTTGGCTCATCATGTTTGTTATGATGCATTACTATGAGCCAATGACACACCTAGAGACATGAATACTTCATGGACCAATCATTGGGAAGGCTTGTATTCAAGTAATGAATACATCGCTCCAAGAACATGATTGGAATATCAAATAAAACATATTTTAAACTATGTTTATCATATTTTGAAAAATAGTTTTCAAGTGGAACACAAAAGTGATACAAAGTTTGCAAAAATTTTAGAACTTTTGTTAGTTTCCAAGTTTGTATCAATCTTGAAATCTGGAAAACATATATCTTTCAAACTATTTTTCCTTAATAAACTATGATCTCAGAAATGTGTACACAAAATTTCGTGATTTTTCGAGGTTTCTAGAATTTCTAACGCATTTTTGAAGTTGGGATGAAAAGGTTGAAATTCGGATTTCAGGCGTAGCAATCGACTGGTTCAGAAACCAGTCGACTGATACATTGTGTTTTCTGATAAATAGCTCCATTTTCTGATATTTAGTGTATCTTTGATGTCCTAAAACTATAGCATGATAATATTGAGTATAAACAAATTTTTAGGACTGTTTAATGCAGTGTTTTAGGGGGAGTTTCATAATATATATCTTTTCATCCCCAAACTTACATTGTTGGTGCAAAGTTAGGACATAACTTTCTAACTTTTGTTATGCTCTACTTTAAATGTTATTCACACATCATGAATCATATCTTGGATTAAGGGGGAGCTTAATATCAATCTTATACCTTAGTCTAAGATACAACAAATTCTTTCATGAAATTTATGAATCCTTCTCTTTTTGATGTATGTCAAAGGGGGAGAAGGAATGGTTAAGTTAGAATTCATATTAAAAATATGATTATATGCATATGGTAAAGACCTAACTTAAATGATTGCCAAACATCAAAAAGGGGGAGATTGTTGGTGCAACAATGCCCCAAGCATGCATGTGTTTTGATGTTTGGATAATCATCTAAGTTAGGCAATGCTTTGTGATCTAATTGTGAACATGTTTAAGTGACAGGGAAATCCAAGGATGAAGACTTGGTAAAAGAAAAGTCCAAGTATGATCTTGGCAAGGAAAGTCCAAGGGACGGACTTGGCAGCATAAGACCAAGCTTGTAGTCTTGGCAGCATAAAGTCCAAGTGAACCTTGGCAAAGGAAGTCCAAGTATGATCTTGGAAAAGGAAGTCCAAGGGATGGTCTTGGCAGCGTAAGACCAAGTTTGTAGTCTTGGCAGCATAAAGTCCAAGTGAACCTTGGCAAAGGAAGCCCAAGTATGATCTTGGCAAAGGAAGTCCAAGGGATGGACTTGGCAGCGTAAGACCAAGCTTGTAGTCTTGGCAGCGTAAAGTCCAAGTGAACCTTGGCAAAAGAAGTCCAAAGTAAAGTCTTGGCAGCATAAGTCCAAGCTTGTAGTCTTGGCGGCGTAAAGTTCAAGCTTTTGGCAACCCAAGACATGACGAGGCCAAAGGAAACTCTTTAAGGTGGGCGCAAGGCTGAAGGAAGAGTTAGAAGGTCAAGTCTAGGTCTAGGGAGTCAATTCAAGTATGAATTATTCATATTTTGATCGATACGATGTAGCAATGATCGATAAGGTGCTCGACCGAGTCAGCCGAAATCAGACTATCAATCGATCGACAGAACCGGCAATGATCGATGAGATAATCGCCGACTTCCAATCCGTGCAATGATCGATCAAGTCGAAAATGGGCATAGAATGGAGTCTCACTAGACTCCTTGCAGTGATCACTCGACTGACCGCTTCATCAGTCGACTGATGAAGTGATCAGTCGACTGATAGGCCTCCCGTTGGAAATGGCAGCTGCGAATCCTCGCGGATCCGCTCTGTCAGAAGCCGTTAGCTTCGACGGCAGTCGACTGATGGTAAGCATCAGTCGACTGATCAAAGCTCAACAGGAAAAATAGCCTTTCTTCTATAAGAAGAGGCCTTGGGGAGCTTGGTGAAACTAGTGCTCTCATTTCTAGCTACACCCTCGTGCTCACCAAGTTTTCTCCAAGTGTTTTTGTGATTCTAAACCTCCTCTTCTCTAGTCTTCATCTTCCATCATTGTAAAGAAGAGGAGTGCATTGTAAGACAAGGTTTCTCCACCTTGGTTCATCCAAAGGAGTATTTAGTGAAGCTTGGCTGGGGCTAATCCACCTTACGGATTACCGTGGAGTAGGAGCGTCATCTCCGAACCACGTACATCAGGTGTTAGCATTGTTTTCTTGTTTCTCATTCTTATTTGTATTTGTATTTGTATTGCTTCCGCTAACGTACTTGTAGAAACAAAGAAAGGCTAATCACCCCCTCTAGCCATTACAAAGATCCAACAATGACTGCCTGAGGGGGAGATTACCGTATACTTGGACGATGCCACGAAGGTGGCGGCTGTTGTAGTGGGAGATGTTTATTTATCTTTTGAGAGGAATAAAGTTTTGGTTCTTAAAAATTGCCTTTATGTATCTTTATTTAGAAAGAATTTGATTTTGATTTCTAAATTATTTATGGATGAATATTCTATTTCTTTTAATGACAGAGTTGTTATAATAAAAATAGAGAGATTATCTGTTATGGTGCATTGATAGAAAATTTATATACACTTGAACCAAAAGCTCCCACGATGCAAATAGAAGTTAATAACTCATCTTCTAATTCCAATAAGAGAAAAGAACCTTCAAAGATGAACTAAACATATCTTTGGCATCTAAGACTAGGTCATATTAACCTAAGCAGAATTCAAAGGTTGATAGATGATGGACCTCTGGGTTCATTAGTGGTGGAAGATTTCCCAACCTGCGAATCTTGCTTGGAGGGTAAAATGACCAAGAGGCCTTTTAAGGCCAAGGGGTATAGAGCCAAAGATATGTTGGAATTGATTCATTCTGATTTATGTGGTCCTATGTCTATCCAGGCTAGAGGTGGTTTTGAGTATTTCGTCTCTTTTATAGATGATTATTCAAGATATGGATACATTTACTTGATGCGCCGCAAGTCTAAATGCTTTGACATGTTCAAAGAATTCAAGGCTGATGTGGAGAAACGTCAAGGTAAAAGTATCAAGACACAACGATCTGATCGTGGTGGCGAGTACCTCTTGGGAGAGTTTAGGAATTACTTATCAGAGGCTGGGATTCAATCCCAATTGTCTGCACCTAGCACACCTCAGCAGAATGGTGTAGCAGAGTGAAGGAATAGGACTCTTATGGAGATGGTTAGATCGATGATGAGTTATTATGAGTTGCCAGATTCATTCTGGGGATATACTCTAGATTCGGCAGTGTATATTTTGAACTTGGTACCATCTAAATCAGTGCCTTCTACTCCCACAGAATTGTGGACTGGGCGAAAGCCTAGTCTGAAACATATTCGAATTTTGGGGAGTCCAGCACATGTGCTGAAGGCAGATGCTGGTAAGTTGGAACCTCATACAGAAGTGCGCATGTTCGTTGGCTATCCTAGAGGAATGAAAGGTGATTTGTTTTATAGTCCTAGAGATCAGAGGGTGATCGTTAGCACGAACGCCAGATTTCTAGAGGAAGACTATGTGATGAATCACAAGCCCATGAGTAAGATTATTCTGGAGGAAATGAAAGGGGAAGTCACTACTTCAGTACCACCGGTACAAGAGGATATACCACAAGTCACTGCACCACGTGTCACAGAGGATACACAGGTGATACCTCATCGTAGTGGGAGGGTTGTGAGACAACCTGATAGATTCATGTTCTTGGGAGAATCTTCTGATTTGGTCCCTGGCGAACATGAACTTGATCCCTAGACATATGACGAGTCAATCCAAAATAAAGATGTGGTATCTTGGCAGAGTGCAATGAATTCTGAGATTGAATCTATGGATTCAAATCAGGTCTGGGAGCTAGTAGAACCTCCCAATGGTGTAAAAGCCATTGGATGCAAGTGGATCTACAAAAGAAAGAGAGGAATAGATGGGAAGGTTGAAACCTTCAAAGCGAGGCTTGTTGCGAAGGGGTATACTCAGAAAGAGGGTATCGATTATAAGGAGACCTTTTCGCCGATATCCATGCTTAAGTCTATCCAGATTCTCTTATGTATTGCTGCTCATATGGATTATGAGGTATGACAGATGGATGTCAAGACAGCTTTCCTTAATGGAAGTCTTGAGGAAAACATCTATATGAAGCAACCAGAGGGATTCATTGCAAAGGGCAAAGAGCATCTTGTGTGCAAGCTTAATCGATCCATTTATGGATTGAAGCAAGCTTCAAGATCTTGGAACATCCGCTTTAATGAGGTAATCCAGTCCTATGGATTTATTCAAAGTCCGGATGAGTCTTGTGTATACAAGAGATGTGACAGAAACGTAGTGGTATTTTTTATACTATACGTAGATGATATTTTGTTAATTGGCAACAATGTCAAGGTGTTATCGGACGTAAGGGTATGGTTGTCCAAACAGTTTGATATGAAAGACTTGGAAGAAGTGGGACACATCCTTGTGATCAAGGTTATAAGGGATTGTAGGAAAAGGATGTTGTGCTTATCTCAAGCTTCATACATAGATACCATTATGGATCGTTTTAGCATGCAGAACTCCAAGAAAGGTTTTCCACCTTTTAGGCATGGAGTTCCTTTATCTAAGGAGAAGTGTCCTAGAACATCAAAGGAGATAGAGGAGATGAAGGCGGTTCCTTATGCTTTGGCAGTAGGATGTCTCATGTATGCTATGCTATGTATGAGATCGGATATCTACTTTACCGTGGGCATGGTTAGCAGATATCAGAGTAATCCAGAATAGGGACATTGGACTGTGGTAAATCATATATTGAAGTACTTGAGAAGGACTAGGGATTATATGCTAGTTTACCAGGCAAACCAATTACTCCCTGTGGGTTACACAAATTCTGACTTCCAATAAGATAGGGATAACAGTAAGTCTACCTCAGGTTTTGTGTTTACTTTGGGAGGTGGAGCCATTGTATGGAGGAGTATCAAGCAGAAATGTATGGCGGACTCTACCATGGAAGCTGAGTATGTGACGACCTTTGAGGCGACCAAAGAAGTTGTGTGGCTCAGGAACTTTTTGATGGACTTGGATGTGATTCCTGGTTTGCCCAAGAACTATCACAATTTATTATGATAACAATGGTCTAGTTGCAAACTCAAAGGAACCACGAGCCCATAAGGCAAGTAAACACATAGAGCGCAAGTACCACCTGATACGAGAGATCGTAAAGTGGGTAGAAGTTGTTGTCGCCAAGATTGCATCAGAGGATGACCTGGTAGATCCTTTCACTAAGGCCCTTCAAGCGAGAGCTTTTGATAGGCATGTGGAGGGAATGAGAATCAGATGTATGGCAGTATGAGAACAACATAATCTTTTAGTATAAGTGGGAGACTGTTGGGATGTATACTGAAAAGTCTATCTTTTGTATGAACATCTTTATTTTTGAAATAAGAATCACATGATCATTGTTTGTATATTTATGGTTATGCATATTGTCTAATACATTACATTGTAGATAATATGGTGTGTCACGGGAGATCATGTTATCAGCTCCTTGTAGAGTATAAGTAAAGGCTCACAACCGAGATGGCTTTGGACAAACCATTGGTATGGTTATAGTGTGATTTGGTATTGATTTGTCTTGACCATAGAATCACACTAGTACACTTTGTGTGTATTGAGCAGGACCAATTTAGATGTTATTCGATTTATTGCTGACTACATAATCGAATCGGACCTCAGATATTATATTGTACATTCTCTTAATCCCGATATAATAACGGACATATATACTTAGTATTCATTTCTTTGATTTACCATTAGGCTAGATTTATAGAGTAAATCGATAGGCTCGGTAAGTTGGGAAATGATATTACTTATATGGTGTGCCATTGATTATAGGAGGAAACCGTGTCCTATAAATTAAGATGATGATGTCCCCTTGAGGAGCTCATAAGGTTCATCATGTAAACTCTGTAGGTGGACTTGGTTCGGCATGATGATAAGGTTGAGTGGTACTACTCATGGAGTTAGATGTTGATTAATTAATTGTCAATAAATTAATTAATCGACGGACATTCAAGATCTTAAAAACGGGGAGATAAATGTACAAATAATATATGGAGCCCATATTAACTTATGGGGTTGGTGAGGTAGATCAATGATAATCCTCTAGTGGAATGGATTATCATTAATGGATCGGACTTTATGTTGACTTGATCCATTGGGTGGCCAAGATCCAACTCCTCCTCATGGTCCCTATTGTAGCCTATTAAACCCTCATGGAGCCTAGATCCGATGGTGGAAAATAAAACTCTAGATCCGACGGTGGAGATTAAATCTCTAGATCTGACGGTTGAGATTAAATCTCTAGATCCGACGGTTGAGATTAAATCCCTAGATCCGACGGTGGAGATTAAATGGAGGCTTAAGCCTAACTCTATAAATAAGGCTTAGGGCTTGGGCGGCAAGATAAGATAAGGAATTCTAGGGTTTGCTCTCTTTAGTTTGGGCCGCAAGAAACCCTAGGAGAATTAGGGTTTGGAGCTAGGTTTGGGCGGCGGCAAGAAGTGGAGGAGGTATTAGGGTTCTTCGACATCTCTTCCTAAGGTTTAACCGGCGTAAACTCCTCCTTCCCTTGGTGTCCGGCGCTCCTTCATTGAAGGAAAGACCGGTGGTTCTTATTTCTTCCCCAAGTGGCCGGCGACAACCTTTCATCACCGGCGGCAACATCAAGCTCCTTTGCTTGGTGGCCGGTTCTAGATAGGAGAGGGAGTTGTGTTTTATTCTTCCCTTTGTTCGGAGCGAGCAAGGAAGGGAAGAACATGATCTAGGAGGCTTCGACTTTTGGAAGATCATCGCCCACATGACATCCAAAAGGAGGAAGGACATACAATAAAAGATCAAGAGGTTTAATGCTTGTTTATATTCTTTTATTTTATGTCTATAATTGTTTTCAATTATATGCATGTTGTATGTTTTGTTATGTGGCTAAATTTACTTGGACCCCGAATACAAACCCAAAAACTGGCGATCCGTATATCATCTATTCCGCGGCTATTCGAATAATAGAAGTTGGTTGCTTGAACAACAAGTTTGTTCAAGTGACTACTCTAATCGAATAGCACGACGATGGAATGGTTGCTTGGGTAATCCCTCTATGTCAAGGATTAATTTTTTAACCTAGGGACGTAGACGGGATCGCCATGAACAAGCGACCGAGTTGAAGTGGGAAGCAAAGTTTTCTACCTTCAGAAGCAAGAAGGTTCTTAGCAACAATCCATTTATTACACTAGTCATATCTTGAAAGGAGCAGAGTCACGGTATACTGAGTTAGAGAAATTGGCATATATTCTAGTTCTGGCAGCTCGCAAATTGAGGTCATATTTCCTAGCCCATCCAATCAACGTATGAACTCATAGTGAATTGGATAAGGTGATGACTAAGCCTAGTTTTTCAGGGAGGCTCGCCAAATGGGCTGTGGAGTTAAGTGAATATGACATTCACTATCATCCCCGAACCACTGTTAAGGCTCAGTAGTTAGCTGATTTTCTAGCAGAGGTACTTGTCGATTCGGAAAATAGTTCGACTGAAAAAGAGGAAAGGATGAAGGTGTGGAATGTCTTCGCGGATGGGTCTTGTGGATCTACAGGCAGTGGAGTGGGGGTACTGTTAGTATCCCCCGAAGAAGAAGAAACTCGCATAACCGTTCGCCTCGGGTACCGGGCATCCAATAATGAAGCAGAATATGAAGTCATCCTAGCTGACTTGCAGGCTGCTAGAGCCGTTGGGGCAACTTCCGTAGTGATGCATTCAGATTCCTAGTTAGCAGTATCACAACTACAGGGTATTTTTATTGTTCGAGAAGAAAGATTGTAGAAATATTTGATTGCTTTTGAAAAAGAAAAAACTTATTTCAAAGAGGTCATCCTATAGCAGATTCCAAGAGAAAATAATCGAAAAGCGGATGAATTGGCTCGGTTAGCTAGCGCTCTCGAAGGGGTGAAGCAATCAAGTTTGGTTTGTGTGGAAGTTCCCAGCTCCCTGGCGGTATGTAATGAGAGGTGGTTCCGGGAGCTGATGTGAGCAAAACATATAGGGTTTTTGGAATAGTTTTTGCTCACATCTCATTACATTTTATGTTAGTTTCATGCATATGTCACTTTGTTTTGCATGCATTTCCTATTTTCTGGTTTGGAGACCTGCTCTTTGTACTTTTGCATGCATGATAGCATTTTGTGGGAAAAGGCCACTTTCGGAGCAAAAGAAGGTCATTTTGCAGCTAGACAAAGAAGGGGAATGGCCAAGGCATGTGGCTACACACAGCTATGTCCAAGGGGCAAAATCGACCAACCCAGCGCCACACATGGCCTGGCCGTGTGGCGCTGTGTGATTCTGACGCGAATCGGTTATTTTCTAGGTTTTGCAGCGATCCAGCATGACGTCTATATAAAGGAAACTCTGCCCTAAACCCCAGGTATCATGAGGGAGCCGCCCTAGGGCTCCCAAACCCTGGGGGGGGGGGGAGGCACGACGACTGGGATGGCACACCGAAGCCCTAAAAAGCTTCGGGTACTCGCAACGGGGAAGAAGAACACCACCGGAGATCCAAGTTTTGCACTTCAACGCCGGAGAGAAGGCCACATTGGCATTGTAACCTCTTGTTCTTGCATTTTATTTCTGATATATTCGAACATGAACATGCCTTGTGATTCTCCTCTTCTATATGTTTAGTAGTTCCTTCGATTCTAGGATTAGGGAGTAGCTTGTGTACGTATGACATGTTGCTTCAAATTGAATTCTATTTTTGAGTTTGAATTTGCAATTGGAAATTATTTATACCAATATTCTATGCGTATTTGGTTTTCTACCTGCTATGCTTAGGCGATACCAGGGGTGACAACCCTCGTATCTAAGATTTTGGAGATTTATACAAGGAACCTAGGGGTAAACCTGATCTCCTGTAACTGTGGGTAGAAGGATGCGATGGAACTGGAAACGATTTGTCGTAGGGATTGATTTGACATCCTCGTACCGCCTATCCCGTCCTTGTAAGGCAGAGATAGCTCCCGATAGATGTGGTGGCTCATTAGGAGAGTGTATGATGTCCCTTCCACAAAACCATAGTTACACGTTTAGACAATGCCCAGTTGATAACATGTTTTGCGACACACAAGCGAAACTGAAGTCCTAGAATCCCTCTTAAAGATCTCGGCACGCTCCTTTCTTCCTCCATGTGATACCATACTAGAGTTTAGTCCACCAATAACCCTCGCAAACGAAACCTTTAGATTTTACTTCCGAACAATTTCACCCACCCTTACATTTACAACCCTTAGAGTCTAGTCCCGAATAATTACACCCACCGAACAAATCGGTACTCGAATCTCAGTCCCTGTGGGATTGATAATATTTTTATTACTTGACGACATCCGTGCACTTGCGGGCGTTGAGCGCGAGCGTGCGCTTCGAGTCCTCGACGGTCTCCGTCGTGAGATTTAAGGTCGCATTCACGTGCATCAGGAGCCAACCAAATACCCGATTGGAGAATTGATATTATGACATATTTGCAGCAAGGGAAAGTTCCTGAAGAAAGAGGAGCGACATCAATCTTGGTGACTAGAGCAAAGCGGTTCACAGTTGTAGACGAGATTCTATATAAGATGTCTTTTGGGCACCCCCTGTTAAGATGCTTGGGAAAGGAAGACGTTGAATGAATGGGTACTCTACGAAGTACATGAAGGTTGTTGCAGTAATTATTTGGGAGGAAGAGCCTTGGCGAGGAAAGTCTTGCTGGCTAGGTATTTTTGGCCCACTCTTTAGCAAGATGCAACCCGCTTGGTGCAAGCTTGTTCAGCCTGTCAAAGGCACAGTAACCAGTTTGAGCGACCAGCCGAGTTAATGAGAGCCATCGTTGCTTCTTGTCCCTTTGACCAGTGGAGAATGGACATTGTGGGTCCCATGCCTATTGCATCCTCGCAGAAGAAGTTTCTATTAATAGTAGTGGATTACTTCTCTAAGTGGGTAGAAGCTGAACCTCTAGCTAAAATCAAAGAAAATGCAGTAATAGAGTTTCTGTGGAAAAATATCATATGCCGATATGGGGTCCCACGAAGGCTAGTAAGTGATAGTGGGTGATAGTTTCAAGGTAAGAAGATTAGAGAATGGTGTCAAAGTCTCAATATTTTGCAGGCCTTCACCTCAGTAGCTCACCCTCAGGCTAACGGGCAGGCAGAGGTAACTAATAGAATTCTCATTCACGGGTTGAAGACTAAACTGGGCGCTAAGAGGGGAAGTTAGGTAGAAAAATTGCCTGGGATTCTATGGGACTACCGAACTACTCTTAAAACAGTGACGAGGGAAACCCCGTTCAACCTGGTATATGGAACGAAAGCTGTGATTCATATGGAAGCAATTCTGAGTAGTGCTCGAGTCAAAGTTTATGAGCCGAAATAGAATCAAATCATCAGAGGAATGGAACTGGACTTGTTGGAAGAAAAATGGGAGCAGGCCTGAAGGCGAGCAGAATTCTATAAGCAAAAAGTACAACAAGCCTTTAACAAAAGAGTGGTGCTCAGGAAGTTTCAGGAGGGTGATTTAGTTCTATGCAAGGTCACCCTACAGGGAATCTGGAAAAGCTAGCTCCAAATTTGGAAGGGCCTACATGGTTACTCACCGAGTGGCTCGGTCAGCTTATTATCTAAAAGACAATCAGGGCAGGGAATTACCTCGACCCTGGAATGTTGTACACTTAAAATATTTTAATACCATGTAAGGAAAAGATGTTGGAGGAAGAAGTCTAGTCTATTTTCTAAGGGTTATACGTGACACCCTACATATTACTTTGTGGATAATGTGTAGGGATGTATACTGAAAAGTCTATCTTTTGTATGAACATCTTTATTTTGAAATAAGAATCACATGATCATTGTTTGCATATTTTTATGGTTATGCAATATTGTCTAATACTTTACATTGTAGATAACATGGTGTGTGGTGTCACAAAGGAGATCATGTTATCGACCCCTTGAAAAGTATAAGTAAAGGCTCACAACCGAGATGACTTTGGACAAACCATCGGAATGGTTGTAGTGTGATTTGGTGTTGGTTTGTCTTGACCATAGAATCACACTAGTGCACTTTGTGTGTATTGAGTAGGACCGACTTAGAGGTGATTCGATTTATTGCTGACTACATAATCGAATTGGACCTCAGATATTATTTAGTACATGCTCTTAATCCCGATATAATAACGAACACATATACTTAGTACTCATCTCTTTGATTTACCAATGGGCGAGATTTATAGATTAAATCGATAGACTCGGTAAGTTGGGAGATGATATTATTTATATGGTGTGCCGTTGATTATAGGAGGAAACCGTGTCCTATATATTAGGATGATGATGTCCCCTTGAGGAGCTCATAAGGTTCATCATGTAAACCCTGCAGGTGGACTTGGTCCGGCATGATGAAAAGGTTGAGTGGTACTACTCAATGAGTTAGATGTTGATTAATTTATGGTCAGTAAATTAATTAATTGATGGACATTCGAGATCTTAAATACGGGGAGAAAATGTACAAATAATATACGGAGCCCATATTATCATATGGGGGTTGGTGAGGTAGATCAATGATGAACCTTTAGTGGATTGGATCATCATTAGTGGATCGAACTTTATGTGGGCTTGATCCATGGGTGGACAAGACCCAACTCCTCCTCATGGTCCCTAATGTAGCCTATTAACACCTCATGATGCTTATATCCAATGGATAGAAACAAAACTCTAAGATCCATTGGTAGAGATTAAATCTCTAAGATCCGACGGTTGAGATTAAATCCCTAGAACCAATGGATGAGATTAATTCATGACTTATCCCTAACTCTATAAAAGGATGGCATGGGAGTTGGCGTGAACAACATTGAAGGAGAGCTAGGGTTTGGGCGGCAAGAAGGAATCCTAGTTGAGATAGGATTAGGATTAGGGTTTGGAGGCAAGAGTGGCACCAAATAAGGAAGGTATTCTTCTCTTCTTCTTCCTCTTTTGGCCAACGTCTAGCACCTCTCCAGCCTCTTTTCCAGCCTTGGCCAGTGCCCAAAAGCCCTCTTTTCCTTCTCCTTAGGTGGTGGAAACAAGATATAGGGCTTCCCTTGGTGTCTTGGTTGTTTTCCACCATCTTCTCCTTCACCTAGTTGGCCGGCGGCAAGGATAGTTTTAGTTCCTTGTTGGTTGTTTCTAGTGAGGAGAAAAAGCTTGTTTCTATTCTTCCTCTTGCTTTGGAAGAGCAAGGAAGGAAGATTTGCGATCTAGGAGCTTCGACTTTTGGTAGATCGTCGCCCACACGACGTCCAAAAGGAGGAAGGTCATACATTAGAAGATAGAGAGGTATACCTATTCTACTTTCTTCTTTTGTTTGTTGCTTGTTTTTGTTTTTCAATTATAAGCATGTTATAAATCTGTAAATGGCTAAATAATACTTGGATCCCGAGCATAAACACAAAAACCGGCGATCCAGACATCGTCTATTCTGTGGCTACTCGTAGAATAGAGGATGGTCGCTTGAACAACTAGTTTGTTCAAGTGACCTCTCTAAACGAATAGCACGACGATGACTTGGTGGCTTGGGCAATCCCTTTTGTCTAGGATTAAATTTTTTTAATCCAGGGACATCGAAGGGATCGCCATGGACAAGCTACCGAGGTGAAGTGGGAAGCGAAGTTTCCCCTCATGGACTCGATAAGCAAAACCCTTCAATTGGTATTAGAGCCAAGGTTTCCGGTTTTGTGTGTTTAGGATTCGGTTAATTTTTATGCACTTTTTCATATATTATATGTGCCGGATAATAGTAGAATATGCATAGTTTAACTCTTTGGTTGCAGACATAAGATCCGACTATTATGGCCATATGTGTGTATGTGATTGTATGTGTGTAAATATTTATTTTGTTGAATCCTCGGTGTTGATGAAACTAGTATTTAGTTTTTGGTAAATTAAATACGACATTGTTTAGCCGCACTTTATTTTATTTTACTTTCGATCTAGATTTCATGTACACTCCCTCGTGGAGTATAGGATTGATGGATGTAAAATAAAATAGGTTTTAGTCTCGGCTCGGATCTCCGGATGACTTGTACATGGTGTAGGAGGAGCGGACGAGAAGGCGATGCGACGGGAGACATATTGAAGACAAAAGCCATAATAGTTGGAAATTAATTTATTTTTCATATTTATTGCTTATTGTTTGATATGCATGTCGTAGCCTAGAAAATTCCTCATTTTCAAATTACTAAGTGGGAGAGGGATATTTTTATAAATTCCCACGACCTCCATTACGATTTGACATGTGATGCAAACAAACTTGCGCGTCGGCTCTGAGTGCCTTCCTCCCCATCGGATGAGTTTGTTTGTGGATCACAGGGTCGAATATGATTATAGGAAATTATTTAGGAGCGTGTGTACTTGCCCATCGTAAGGCACATAACCCGAGATAATTACCTTGGTATCGAGTAATGGTGAATACTTAGATACAAATATAAGTATCCTCCCCATCGGAGTCACTGCTTTTATTTGTAGGCCCGAAGAGAAACCAATTATTAATTTTACTTGTCAAAAAGTTAGGTTGACAATATAGTAAAATTAATGGGTAAACCTCCTCTTACAAATATAGAATTTGTATATGTCCACACGATCGTGGCATGCGATATTCTCGGTGTTTTGAGGTGTTGGTTTATTTTAAAATTTTATTGTTTGAGGAATCAATAATTTTTTGAAATCTACAGTAATGATCTATGTGATTCTTAGGATTTTTTCAAGAATGACTTTCAGTCCACTTACTATGATACTAAAGGAAACAAACTTACTGTACCCAAATAATGTTGATTGGAAAAGAATCTAGATATTGTCTTATCTGCTAAGGAGTACAAGTATGCAATACAAGAGCCACTAATCATGTCTGCAATACTTTGCAGGGGTTCCAGGAAACCCGACGACGAGCTAAGGGAGAGATTACCATTTACTTGGGCAATACCATAATGGTGGCGGCTATTGCAGTGAGAGAAGTTTTATTTATCTTTTGAGAAAAAATAAAACTTTGGTTCTGGAAAATTCCCTTTATGTACCTATATTTAGAAAGAATTTAGTTTCAGTTTCTAAATTGTTTATGGATGGATATTCTATTTCTTTTAATGACAAGTTGTTATAAAAAGGAATAGGGAGAATATCTGTTCAGGTACATTGAAAGGAAATTTGTATACAAAACCTCCCACGATGCAAATTGAAGATAATAACTCATCTTCTAATTCCAATAAGAGAAAAGAACCTTCGAAGATGAACCAAACATATCTTTGGCATCTTAGGCTCGGTCACATTAACCTAAGCAGAATTCAAAGGTTGATAGCTAATGGACCTTTGGGTTCATTAGTGGTGGAGGATCTCCCAACCTGTGAATCTTGCTTGGAGGGTAAGATGACCAAGAGGCCTTTTAAAGCCAAGGGGTATAGAGCCAAAGATGTGTTAGAATTGGTTCATTCTGATTTGTGTGGTCCTATGTCTATCCAGGCTAGAGGTGGTTTTGAGTATTTCGTCTCTTTTATAGACGATTACTCAAGATATGGATACATTTACCTGATGCGCCACAAGTCTGAATGTTTTGATAAGTTCAAAGAATTCAAGGCTGATGTGGAGAAACATCAAGGTAAAAGTATCAAGACACTACGATCTGATCGTGGTGGTGAGTACCTCTTTGGAGAGTTTAGGAACTACTTATCAGAGGCTGGGATTCAATCCCAATTGACTGCACCTGGCACACCCCAGCAGAACGGTGTAGCAGAGCGAAGGAATAAGACTCTTATGGAGATAGTTAGATCGATGATGAGTTATTCTGACTTACCAGATTCATTCTGGGGATATACTCTAGATACGCCGGTGTACATTCTGAACTTGGTTCCATCTAAATTAGTGCCTTCTACTCCCACAGAGTTGTTGAGTGGGCGAAAGCCTAGTTTAAGACATATTCGGATATGGGGGAGTCCAACACATGTGCTGAAGGCAGATGCTGGTAAGTTGGAACCTCGTACAGAAGTACGCTTGTTCGTTGGCTATCCTAGTGGAACGAAGGGTGGATTGTTTTATAGTCCTAGAGATCAGAGGGTGATCGTTAGCACGAACGACAGATTTCTAGAGGAAGACTATGTGATGAGTCACAAGGCCAAGAGTAAAATTATTCTGGAGGAGTTAAAAGGGGAAGTCACTTCTTTAGTACCGCCGGTATAAGAGAATATACCACATGTCACTGCACTACATGTCACAGAGGATACACAGGTGATACCTCGTCATAGTGGGAGGGTTGTGAGACAGCCTGATAGATTCATGTTCTTGGGAGAATCTTCTGATTTGGTCCCTAGCGAACATGAACCTGATCCCTGGACATATGACGAGGCAATCCAAGATAAAGATGCAGTATCTTGGAAAAGTGCAATGAATGCTGAGATTGAATCTATGGATTCAAATCAGGTCTGGGAGCTAGTAGAACCACCCGATGGTGTAAAAACCATTGGATGCAAGTGGATCTACAAGAGAAAGAGAGGAATAGATGGGAAGGTTGAGACCTTCAAAGCGAGGCATGTTGTGAAGGGGTATACTCAGAAAGAGGGTATCGATTATGAGGATACCTTTTCGCCGGTAGCCATGCTTAAATCTATCCGAATTCTCTTATGCATAGCAGCTCATATGGATTATGAGGTGTGGCAGATGGATGTCAAGACAGCTTTCCTTAATGGAAGTCTTGAGGAAAACATCTACATGAAGCAACCAGAGGGATTCATTGCTAAGGGCAAACAACATCTTGTATGTAAGCTTAATCGGTCCATTTATGGATTGAAACAAGCTTCAAGGTCTTGGAACATCCGTTTTGATGAGGTGATCCAGTCTTATGGATTTATTCAAAGTCTGGATGAGTCTTGTGTATACAAGAGATGTGACGGAAACGTAGTGGTATTTCTTGTACTATACATAGATGACATTTTGTTGATTGGCAACAATATCAAGGTGTTATCGGAGGTAAGGGTATGGTTGTCCAAATAGTTTGATATGAAGGACTTGGGAGAGGTGGGACACATCCTTGGGATCAAGGTTATAGGGGATCGCAGGAAAAGGATGTTGTACTTATCCCAAGCTTCATACATAGACACGATTATGGAGCGTTTTAGCATGCAGAACTCAAAGAAGGGTTTTCTACCCTTTAGGCATGGAGTTCCTTTATCTAAGGAGATGTTTCCTAGATCATCTGAGGAGATAGAGGAGATGAAGGTGGTTCCTTATGCTTCGGCAGTAGAAAGCCTCATGTATGCGATGCTCTATACGAGACCATATATCTGCTTTGCCGTGGGCATGGTCAGCAGATATCAGTGTAATCCAGGACAGGGACATTGGACTGCGGTAAAGCATATATTGAAGTACCTGAGAAGGACTAGGGATTGCATGCTGGTTTATCGGGTAGACCAATTACTCCCTGTGGGTTACACGGATTTCGACTTCTAATCTGATAGGGATAACAGTAAGTCTACCTCAGGTTTTGTGTTTACTTTGGGAGGTGGAGCCATTGTATGGAGGAGTGTCAAGCAGAAATGCATGGCGCACTCCACCATGGAAGCTGAGTATGTGGCGGCCTCTGAGGCGGCCAAAGAAGCTGTATGGCTCAGGAACTTCCTAATGGACTTGGATGTGATTCCTGGTTTGCCCAGAACTATCACAATTTATTGTGATAATAGTGGTACAGTTGCAAACTCGAAGGAACCACGAGCCCATAAGGCTAGTAAACACATAGAACGCAAGTACCACTTGATACGAGAAATCGTAAAGAGAGGAGTTGTTGTGGCCAAGATTGCATCAGAGGATAACCTGGTAGATCCTTTCACTAAGGCCCTTCCGGCGAGAGCTTTTGATAGGCATGTGGAGGGAATGGGGATCAGATGTATGAAACTTTGAGGATAGCATAGTCTTTTAGTATAAGTGGTAGATTGTAGGGATGTATACTGAAAAGTCTATCTTTTGTATGAACATCTTTATTTTGAAATAAGAATCACATGATCATTGTTTGCATATTTTTATGGTTATGCAATATTGTCTAATACTTTACATTATAGATAACATGGTGTGTGGTGTCACACAAAAGATCATGTTATCGACCCCTTGAAAAGTATAAGTAAAGGCTCACAACCGAGATGACTTTGGACAAACCATCGGAATGGTTGTAGTGTGATTTGGTGTTGGTTTGTCTTGACCATAGAATCACACTAGTGCACTTTGTGTGTATTGAGTAGGACCGACTTAGAGGTAATTCGATTTATTGCTGACTACATAATCGAATCGGACCTCAGATATTATTTAGTACATGCTCTTAATCCCGATATAATAACGGGCACATATACTTAGTACTCATCTCTTTGATATACCAATGGGCGAGATTTATAGATTAAATCGATAGACTCGGTAAGTTGGGAGATGATATTATTTATATGGAGTGTCGTTGATTATAGGAGGAAACCGTCTCCTATATATTAGGATGATGATGTCCCCTTGAGGAGCTTATAAGGTTCATCATGTAAACCCTGCAGGTGGACTTGGTCCGGCATGATGAAAAGGTTAAGTGATACTACTCAAGGAGTTAGATGTTGATTAATTAATGGTCAGTAAATTAATTAATCGACGGACATTCGAGATCTTAAACACAGAGAGAAAATATACAAATAATATATGGAGCCCATATTATCATATGGGGGTTGGTGAAGTAGATCAATGATGAACCTTTAGTGGATTGGATCATCATTAGTGGATCGGACTTTATGTGGGCTTGATCCATGGGTGGCCAAGACCCAACTCCTCCTCATGGTCCCTAATGTAGCCTATTAACACCTCATGATGCTTATATCCAATGGATAGAAACAAAACTCTAAGATCCATTGGTAGAGATTAAATCTCTAAGATCCGACGGTTGAGATTAAATCTCTAGATCCGACGGTTGAGATTAAATCCCTAGAACCAATGGATGAGATTAATTCATGACTTATCCCTAACTCTATAAAAGGATGGCATGGGAGTTGGTGTGAACAACATTGAAGGAGAGCTAGGGTTTGGGCGGCAAGAAGGAATCCTAGTTGAGATAGGATTAGGATTAGGGTTTGGAGGCAAGGGTGACACTAAATAAGGAAGGTATTCTTCTCTCCTTCTTCCTCTTTTGGCCAATGTCCAGCACCTCTCCAGCCTCTTTTCCAACCTTGGCCGGTGCCCAAAAGCCCCCTTCTCCTTCTCCTTAGGTGATGGAAACAAGATATAGGGCTTCCCTTGGTGTCTTGGTTGTTTTCCACCATATTCTCCTTCACCTAGTTGGTCGGCGGCAAGGATAGTTTTAGTTCCTTGTTGGTTGTTTCTAGTGAGAAGAAAAAGCTTGTTTCTATTCTTCCTCTTGCTTTGGAAGAGCAAGGAAGGAAGATTTACGATCTAGGAGCTTCGACTTTTGGTAGATCGTCGCCCACACGACGTCCAAAAGGAGGAAGGTCATACATTAGAAGATCGAGAGGTATACCTATTCTACTTTCTTCTTTTGTTTGTTGCTTGTTTTTGTTTTTCAATTATAAGCATGTTATAAATCTGTAAATGGCTAAATAATACTTGGATCTCGAGCATAAACACAAAAACCGGTGATCCGGACATCGTCTATTCTGCGGCTACTCGTAGAATAGAGGATGGTCGCTTGAACAACTAGTTTGTTCAAGTGACCTCTCTAAACGAATAACACGATGATGACTTGGTGGTTTGGGCAATCCCTTTTGTCTAGGATTAAATTTTTTTAATCCGGGGACATCGAAGGGATCGCCATGGACAAGCTACCGAGGTGAAGTGGGAAGCGAAGTTTCCCCTCACGGACTCGATAAGCAAAACCCTTCATAATGAACATGAGAATGGGTGAGAAATGAGTATCATTGAAAATAGTCTCTCTCTTATAGAACAAAGAAAGTCAAAAGCGATATTAAGGATAAACAATGTGTTGTGGCAGTTGTTCCCAAGTAGCAGCAGTCATAATGTGACATTAAAAACTACAATTTGAAATGGTCTAGGGGATAGCGTTTGAAACCAACTTCCCAATATAGAAAGAGTGTAGGTTGATTGGCTATAGGTAGCCCTTGAATCAGCATGCTGCCAAATTGTTTCATTAAATCCATCTTGATATGTGGCTCGTGTTAGAGACAGTAAACGCTCCTGTTGGTTCGTGTCATTTGGACGTCTGTCCTGATGAAATCTGACACAATGCTCTTGGTGCTCCCGGAAAGCTTGATGAATTTGGCAATACCGCTGGGATACTTGCATAATAGCATCAACCAAGATGGATATGTCATCGGCACGGGAAGTTTGATTGTGTTACACGACCCTCGACAGTTCCATCATGTCTTGGCACATGGAAGTAGAAAGCCCTTCCACCACTTCCGTACGAGCTCTAGTGCGGACGATTTCGTTACTCAACTGCTGAAAGGAAGTTTCTTGCCTGCATATTTGGGCGTGAGCATGCACCCTAGATGTTATTAAGGATGAATTTTCTTGTACCTTCTTGCACAGCTGCATACAGAAGTCGAATATTTTGTTTGCATCTCTCTGCTGTCGAGCTTGAAGGGTCACCATAGTTTCGACCTCCTTCTGCCTCTGATGCTGGATTTCATCCAGGTGGTTCTGATAGTTAACCAGCTCTTGCGACATGAAATTTTCTCTATCAATGGAAGCAAGGGCATCGTCATTTTTCTATTGGGCATTTTGAAGAGTGGATATCAGTTCGACATTTTTCTATTGTTGCACTTGCAGAGCTGTTATGGCCTCTACGTCTTCCTGTCTTTAGCGATGAGCTTCAGCTAGTTGGTTCTGACAATGGGCCAATTCTTATAGTAAAAGTTTCTCTCGATCCTTGAAGGTTGTGAAGGGAAACTTGATTGCTTTCCCCGTTTCGGTTGCTTGTGCATGGTGATCCTATCGCACGTCCCTGGATTAAAAATTAATCCAGATGAAGATGGATTACCCAAGCAACCGATCCATCATCGTGCTATTCGATTTGAGTGGTCATTTGGACAAACTTATTGTTCAAGCAACCTAACTCTTTTCCTCGATTAGCCGCGGAATAGATGATGTACGGATCACCGATTTTTGTGTTTATCTTCGGGGTCCATGTAAATAAACCACATACATGATACAAGAGAACTAAAATCAAAACAAACAAGATTATACCGCTTGTTTACCTCTTGATCTTCTATTGTATAACCTATCCTCCTCTTTGACATCGTGTGGGCGACGATCTTCCAAGAGTCGAAACCTCCTAGATCTCGTATCTTCCCTTCCTTGCTCGCTCCGAACAAAGGGAAGAATATTCTCCCTTCTTCTCCTATCTATTGCCGATCACCAAGCCTCCTTGATTGGATATTGCCACCGGCCAAAGGAGAGGGAGAAGGAGTTTTGAATAGGATGAAGGGCGCCGACCAATGGGAAGAAAAGGAGAGGCGCCGGCCAATGGAAAGAAAGGGGAGGTGCCGGCCAATGGAAGGAGCAAAACCCTAGCCCCTTCTTGTTATTGCCGCCGACCCTAGGAGCAAACCCTAGCGCACCCAAGCCTTGCCGCCCAAGCCTCTCCCACACCAAGACCAAACCCTAGCACAACCTCAATTATCTTGCCGCCCAAGCCTCTCCCCTTTATTTATAGATCTAGGCTTCATGAGGTATTTATAATAGGCTACAATAGGGACCATGAGCAGGAGTTGGATCTTGGCCACCCAATGGATCCGAACCATACAAATCCGATCCATTAATGATAATCCATTCCACTAGAGGATTATCATTGATCTAATTCACCAACCCCCATAAATAAATATGGGCTCCACATATTATTTGTACAAATATCTCTCCGTGTTTAAGATATCGAATGTCCGTTAATTAATTAATTTACTGATAATTAATTAATTAATATCTAACTCCTTGAGTAGTCCACTCAACCTCATCATCATGCTGGACTAAGTCCACCTGCAGGATTTACATAATGATCCTTATGAGCTCCTCAAGGGGGCATCATCATCCTAATACATAGGATTTCCTACTATAATCAACGATACACCATGTAAATAATATTATTTCCTAACTTACTGGGCCTATCGATTTAACCCATAAATCTCGCCCATTGGTAAATAAAAAAAAAGAAATATTAAGTACATGTGTCCATTATTATATCGGGATTAAGAGCATGTACACCATAATATCCGAGGTCTGATTCAATTATGTAGTCAGCAATAAATTGAATCACCTCTAAATCGATCTTGTTCAATACACACAAAGTGTACTAGTGCAATTCTATGGTCAAGATAAACCAATACCAAATCACACTACAACCATGCCAATGGTTTGTCCAAAACCATCTTGGTTGTGAGCCTCTACTTATACTCTACAAGGAACTGATAACATGAACTTCTATGCGACGCCACACACCATGTTATCTACAATGTAATGTATCAGACAATATGCATAAATATAAAATGCAAACAATGATCATGTGATTCTTATTTCAGAATGAAGATATTCATACAAAGGTTAGACTTTCAGTATACATCCCAACAGGTTGTCTGGTCCTCTAGCTGCTGTTGGGTTTGCTGTAGAAGATGAGCTCGGTATTGTTAGAAGGAACACTCTAGTTCTTGATAATTTACTAACGCCTGTGGGCAGCCAGTGGAGAAGAAGTTACTATTGAGAAAAATAGGCAGAATTAACTAAAGAAACTTACCAGCTCTAAAACATGGCATAGGCTTTCCATCCTCGGAGTGAGCTCCTCTAGATTGAGGATTTGTACATTTCGGTCAGAGGAAAAAGAGGGTGTAGAGGCCACTAGAGGAGTGGGTTCACTCATAAGGGGTCTGAAAGGGGGCAGAGGGGAAGATTTTGCTGATGATCCTTGAAGGGGAATGGTGATGTTCAGGGGAATAGAAGGGGCCCTTGAGGCAGCAGGAGATGTCGAAGAGGTCGCGAACAGAGCCGTTGCCAGCAGGCTCGAGGAAGCAGGAGAATAAAAAGGGAAGGGGGATGGTGATTGCAGAATGTCAAAAATCATCTACTGTCTGACAGGGGAAGGGGAATCCTCAGGGGAAGGATGAGAAGGGAGAATGAAGGGGTGCGATGTGTCCGGGGGTGGATATGTAGAAAGAAGGGATGAAATCGGAGGAAGGTCGGTAATTGAAGAGGGCATCGTTAACAAGGATCCTTGCTGGTAGGAGGGAGGATACCAGAATCATGTTCTGTACGTGGTTGAGGAGAAATGCTTCCTGAGCTCCAGGTGGACGGGGAAGGTAATGGGGATGTGTCCGGGGGTGCATATGCAGAAAGAGGGGACTAAATTGAAGGAAGGTCGGTAGTTGAGGGGGGCACCATTAACAAGGATTCCTTGCTGGTAGGAGGGAGGATACCGGAATCATGTTCTGTACATGGTTGAGGAGAAATGCTTCCCGAGCTCCAGGTGGATGGGGAAGGTAACGGGGATGTAGCTAAAGTGGGTTCTAATGTTGGGGGAAGCTCAGGAGGAGGAGAAAGATCAGGAGAAGGGATATCCTCCGCCTGCAGTCGTGGGCGTGCAGTTCCCCTCAATTCGACCTGGCTCTGTAAGAAAGGAGGGGGCGACTTACGGGCACCCAGGATTGAGAAGGAAGAGACGGACGGACTAGGGTTTGGCGGTGATAGTAAAGAGGAAGGAGGAGAGGATGGTAAGGATGGAAGGGCTACACTGGGCACAGATGAAGCCATAGGGAGTGAAGGTGTGGGGGATTGAGGAGGAGAGGTGGATGTCAAAGTAAGGCTAGTGGATACGAAAGAAGATGAAATGAGGGGCGGGGGGGGGGGGGGGGTTGCATATGCAGAAAGAGGGGACGAAATCGAAGAAAGGTCAGTAGTTGAGGGGGTGCATATGAAAAAAGAGGGGACGAAATCAGAGGAAGGTCAGTAGTTGACGGGGGCACCGTTAACAAGGATTCCTTGCTAGTAGGAGGGACGATACCGGAATCATGTTATGTACGTGGTTGAGGAGAAATGCTTCCCGAGCTCCAGGTGGATGGGGAAGGTAACGAGGATGTAGCTAAAGTGGGTTCTAATGTTGGGGGAAGCTCAGGAGGAGGAGAAAGATCAGGAGAAGGGATATCCTCCGCCTGTAGTCGTGGGCGTGCAACTCCCCTCAATTCGACCTGGCTCTGTTAGAAAGGAGGGGGCGACTTATGGACACCCAGGATTGAGGGGGAAGAGACGGACTGACTAGGGCTTAGCGATGATAGTAAAGAGGAAGGAGGAGAGGATGGTAAGGATGGAAGGGCTACACTAGGCGAAAATGAAGCCGCAGGGGGTGAAGGTGTGGGAGAATGAGGAGGAGAGGTGGACGTTGAAGCAAGGCTAGTGGATACGGAAGAAGATGAAATGATGGGCGGCGGGGGGGGGGGGTGCGTAATACCAGTTGATTGATCCCCGCTCCGCCTAGATCCCTGGCGGTATTCTGCCATCAATTATTGAAAAAGAGAATGCATCTTGGCTATCAAGGAGGAAGGAGAATACGGAAGTTGTTCACAGGGCACAGGGAAGTTGGTGTTGGTGGAGAAAGGAGGAAGAAGGTCGAGAACTGGAAGGGAGGCAGAGGTGAAGAAGAGGGAAGGTGAAGAGTCTTATAGGGGGTGCAAGACTTGTTTATGTCTCTAAGTGGGCTTCAAAGCAGATATATGGGCCCTTAAGAGGTGCTGAATTACAATCTGTCTTCTTTAAGGCTTGACATCAGCCAGAGCCGTTATCCCCGCTCAACGGATGAACGAAGGAGTAGGGCTTCGGAGGAGAGATGCGACCCCATGGAGATTCATAATTTATCTTTCTTAAGGCTTGGTATCAACCAGAGCCATTATCCCCGCTAAACGGACGAACAAAGGAGTAGGGCTTCAGAGCAGAGATGTGGCACCATGGAGATTCATAATTTATCTTTCTTAAGACTTGGTATTAGCAGAGCCATTATCCCCGCTCAGTGGAAGAACGAAGGAGTAGGGCTTCAGAGCAGAGATGTGGCCCCATGGAGATTCATAATTTATCTTTCTTAAGGCCTGACATTAGCGAGATTCGTCATCCTCATGCGGTGGTAGAACGGAGGAGTAGGGTTTAAGGTAGAATACACTTTGTGAAGAATGGCAGAGTAAAAAATTATTCTGACCTGATGGGGCAGAGCCCTAGACTAGGTCGTCACACTTTTTTATGGTTCGGTGTCAGCCGAAGCCGTCATCCCCATGCGGTTGTGGAATGGAGGAGTAGGGTTTAAGGTAAAAACACCTGTGAAGATCGGCAGAGTAAAATACTCATTTCAACCCGATTGGCAATGCCCTAGATTGGGTTGTCACATTCTATATGGCTCGGTGTTAACTGAAGCCATCATCCTTGTGTGGTGGTGGAACGGAGGAATAGAGTTTAAGGTAAAAACACCTGTGAAGATTGGCGGAGTAAAATATCTATTCTGACCTAATGGGTTAACACTCTAAATAGGGTCGTCACATTCTATACGGCTCGGTGTTAGCCGAGGCCATCGTCCCTGTGTGGTGGTGGAACAGAGGAGTTGGGTTTAAATGCACTACAAAATGTAGCGATGGAGTAAAATATTATTTCGGCTTGACCAGGCGAAGCCCCGAGTTAGGTCATCACTATTTTTTTTGTTTGTCTTCAGGGCAAGCAGTCATCCCCGTATGGTGGTGGAACGGAGGAGTTGTGTTTAAGGTAGATGCACAGAAGAGAATATAATGGCGGAGTAAAATATTATTTCATCTTGATCAGGCGAAGCCCTGAGTTAGGTCATCACTATTCTTTTTGTTTGTCTTCAGGGCAAGCAGTCATCCCCGTATGGTGGTGGAATAGAGGAGTTGTGTTTAAGGTAGATGCACGAAAGAGAATACAACGACGGAGTAAATTTTTTTTCCGACTCTATTAGGCGAAGCCCTGAGTTAGGTCGTTAGTATTCTTTTTGTTTGTCTTCAGGGCAAGCAGTCATCCCAGTATGGTGGTGGAACGGAGGAGTTCTATTTAAGGTAGATGCTCGGAAGAAAATACAACGACGGAGCAAAATATTGTCCAACCCAACCAGGCGAAGCCCTAGGTCAGGTTGTCACTATTCTTTTTGCTTGTCTTCAGGATAAGCAGTCATCTCCCGTGTGGTGGCAGATCGGAAGAGTTGAGTCTCCATTCAACTATATATTATTTTTATCTCTGTGTGGTGGTGAATCAGAAGAATTGAGTTTTCACTCAACTATATATTTTATCCCCGTGTGGTGGTGGATCGAAAGAGTTGAGTTTTCACTCAACTATATATTATTTTTATTCCCATGTGGTGGTGGATCGGAAGAGTTGAGTTTTCACTCAACTATATATTTTTTTATCCCTGTGCAGTGGCGGATCAGAAGAGTTGAGCTTTCACTCAACTATATATTATTTTTATCCCCGTGTGGTGGTAGATCAGAAGAGTTGAGTTTTCACTCAACTATATATTATTTTTATCCCCGTACAGTGGCAGATCGGAAGAGTTGAGCTTTCACTCAACTATATATATTATTTTTATCCCTGTGTGGTGGTGGATTGGAAGAATTGAGTTTTCACTCAACTATATATTATTTTTATCCCCGTGTGGTGGTGGATCGGAAGAGTTGTGTTTTTACTCAACTATATATTATTTTTATCCCCTTTTGCTGGCGGATCGGAAGAGTTGAGCTTTCACTCAACTATATATTATTTTTATTCCCGTGTGGTGGTTGAAGCGCGCACTCACGCTCAACGCCTGCAAGTGCACGAATATCGTCAAGTAATAAAAAGATTATCGATCCCACAGGGACTGAGATTCGAGTACCGATTTGTTCGGTGGGTGTAATTGTTCGGAACTAGACTCTAAGGGGTTGTGAATGTGAGGGTTATCGGTGGTCCTACTGAATACGGTGTCACACGAAGGAAGAAAGGAGGTTGTCGCGAGATCTTTTAAAGGGATTCTAGGACTTCGGTTTCGTTTGTGTGTCGCAAGACATGCTATCCAAAACTTAATGCACGCGAACGCGACCTCAAATCTCGCGACGGAGATCATCGAGGACTCGAAGCGGGCGCTCGCGCTCAACGCCGACAAGTGCATGGATGTCGTCAAGTAATAAAAAGATTATCGATCCCACAGGGATTGAGATTCGAGTATCGATTTATTCGGTGGATGTAATTGTTCGGGACTAGACTCTAAGGGTTGTGAATGTGAGGGTTATCGGTGATCCTACTCAATACGGTGTCACACGGAGAAAGAAATGAGTTTGCCGCGAGATATTTTAAAGGGATTCTAGGATTTCAGTTTCGCTTGTGTGTCGTAAAACATGCTATCAACTAGGTGTTATCTAGACGTCTAACTATGGTCTTGTGGAAGGGACATCATACACTCTCCCGATGAGCCACCGCATCTATCGGAAGCTATCTCTGCCTTACAAGGACTAGATAGGTGGTACGAGGATGCCGAATCAATCCCTGCGACAAACCATTTCCAGTTCTATCGCATCCTTCTACCCACGGTTATAGGAGATGAGGCCAACCCCTAGGTTCCTCATATAAATCACCTAAATCTTAGATACGAGGGATGTCACCCCTCGTATCGGCTAAGTACAGTAGATAGAAAACCAAATAAACATAGATATTGGTCTAAACTAATTCTAATTGCAAATTCAAACTCAATAACAAAATTCAATTTGAAGCAACATATCCTACGCACACAAATTACTCCCTAATCCTAAAATCGAAGAAACTACTCCATAAATAAGAAAGAAGAAACGCAAGGCATGTTCATGTTCGAATACGTAGTACATAAAGTGCAAGAACAGGAATTTACAATGCCAATGTAGCCTTCTCTCTGGCATTGAAGTGTAGAACTCGGATCTCCAGCGGTGTTATTCCTCCCCGTTGTGAGTTCCCGAATCTTTTTGGTGTGCCGTCCCAGCCATCTTGTCTCCCCCCTAGGGTTTGGGCGGAGCTCTCCTTATATAGATATCACACCGGATCGCTATAAAATCCGAAAAAAACCCTAATCACATCAATCTGCTGGGCCGCCACACGACCATGTGTTTCCACATGGCCAGGCCATATGTAGCCCTGGGGTGTCCGATTTTGCCTCTTGGACAAGGTCGTTTGTAGCCACATGCCCTGGTAATGTCCCCTTTTGCGTCTAGCTGCAAAATGTCCTTCTTTTGCTCCGAAAGTGTGCCATTTCCCCATGAAATGTTGTCCTACATGAAAAAGTACAAAGAGTAGATCTCTGAACTAGAAAATAGGAAATGCATGAAAAACAAAGTGACATATGCATGAAACTAACATAAAATGTAATGAGATGTGAGCGAAAACTACTCCTAAAACCCTATATGTTTTGCTCACATCAATTCCCCTAGACTTAAATCTTTGCTTGTCTTCAAGCAAACCTCAGTGCCATAAAATTTTAAAAGGATATTGTTCTATACTTAGAATGTTAACTAAATTTATCAAGTGGTATTTGCAATCAAAGCAAAATAAATATATTCTAGAAATTTACTAAATTAGCTCCTCGTGCTCGTGCTGAGCGGATCATTCTTAGGGGATACTCGTTCCATGGTGAGTTAAGTCATCATCCTATAGCTTTCCTAAGGTCTCCGGCTCTTAGGCACTTACCTGCCCAAAATGAGGGTCGTTCCCTAGATCTAGCACAAAGTCTCAAAGGCATGCTCGGTATTGAGAGAAATTGGTAGGTGTTTGCCCAGTAACCTAACTCAGTCTCAAAGGGGCACCTAGCCATTTCCACCTACGACAACTGTTTTTTTTATGCCTCATAATCTCTTTTTTTCTTTCTTTCTTTTCTTTTTCATTTCTTTTTCCCTCTCTCTCTTATTACTCTTTTCTTTTCCTTTCTCTCTTTTATTTTTTGGCTCACTGGGATTTTGATTATTCCGAATGGGCTTACACAATCCGAGCATCTCCAGTAACTAAAATGCTAGTCTTAGGGTTACCTGTGGATTCCAAAGTACTAGACTACTGAGATGAATCATAACTAGGTATGTACTAGACTCTCCCTTTCAGAATGTTCGACATGTGCAGGTGTAAAAATAGAAGCTAATCAGTGTAAGTCTAGAATATCCATTCAAAGCCAATAAAATAAAATACCATGAGGTAAATGAAGTTATACTACTCATGGAATCAACTCATGAAGAAAACCCTAAAAATACTACTGAGGCAGCTTTACAGATAACAAAAACTAAGTGCTGAAAGAAACTTAACAACCTATGCATGAACAAATGAATGCTAATAATAATGCAACCCTCAGGAAAGAAACTTCTGCTAGAAACAAATACTAGAGGAAGGTATACCTCTAGTATGGTGGACGAGGTGGAAAGTTCAGAAGCCTCGGCATCTCGGGTTCCTGGGAGAACCTGCTGCTAAACCGCTAATGCCACATGTACATGTGGTCGAATGTGATTTCAAATCTCACAACGGAGATCGTCGAGGACTCAAAGCGTGCGCTCGCGCTCAACGCCCCCAAGTGCATGGATGTCGTCAAGTAATAAAAAGATTATCAATCCCACAGGGACTGAGATTTAAGTATCGATTTGTTCGGTGGGTGTAATTGTTCGAGACTAGACTCTAAGGGTTGTGAATGTAAGGGTTATCAATGGTCCAACTCAATACGGTGTCACACGGAGGATGAAAGGAGGTTGTCGCGAGATCTTTTAAAGGGATTCTAGGACTTCGGTTTCGCTTGTGTGTCACAAAACATGCTGTCAACTGGGTGTTGTCTAAACGTCTAACTACGGTATTGTGGAAGGGACATCATACACTCTCCTGATGAGCCACCACATCTATCGGGAGCTATCTCTACCTTACAAGGACTAGATAGGCGATACGAGGATGCCGAATCAATCCCTGCGATGAACCATTTCCAGTTCTATCACATTCTTTTACCCACGGTTACAGGAGATGAGGCTAACCCCTAGGTTCCTCGTATAAATCCCCTAAATCTTAGATACGAGGGTTGTCACCCCTCGTATCGGCTACGCACAGTAGATAGAAAACAAAATACACATAGATATCGGTCTAAACAAATTCAAATTGCAAATTCAAACTCAATAACAAAATTCAATTTGAAGCAGCATGTCATACGCACACAAGCTACTCTCTAATCCTAGAATCGAAGAAACTACTCCATAGATAGGAAAGAAGAAATGCAAGACATGTTTATGTTTGAATACATAGTAGATAAAGTGCAAGAATAGAAATTTACAATGCCAATGTGGCCTTCTCTCTAGCGTTGAAGTGCAGAACTTGGATCTTCGGCGGTGTTCTTTCTCCCCGTTGTGAGTTTTCGAAGCTTTTTAGGGCTTCGATGTGCTGTCCCAGCCATCTTCCTCTCCCCTAGGGTTTGGGCGGAGCTCTCCTTATATAGACATCACACCGAATCGTTGCAAAATCTAGAAAAAACCCTAGTCGCGCCAATCTGCTGGGCCGCCACACGACCATGTGTTTCCACATTGTTGGAGATTTGACGCCGCTAGAGGGGGGTGAATAGAGTTTGACCGTTCATAGATGGAATTCGATCGCGTGTTCGTGTCTACAAGTTTCGTTAGCATAGCGGAATATATATATGATAACAATAACGAAACACAATCACAAACATAATAACACGAAGATTTAACGTGGTTCGGAACCACACAGTTCCTACTCCATGAATCGAGCTCTAACGAGCTCTAGCGACGCCAATGCAATCACTAATCAATAAACTCCTTCTCGATAACAAGTCGGAGGCGGAGAAACCTCGTACAAACGTTTACAACAATAAACGAAAGAAATACAAGCAAATACAAGTAAAAATGTAAAGAACACTTTACAAACTAGGGTTTTGAGCGCTTGCTTGTCGGTTGCTTGGATGAGCTTGAAGGACCCTGAAATGCACCTGCAAATCGCCTTCAAATCACCTCACCAAAGCCCCCAAAGAACTGATGATGAAATCCTCCACGAGCTCCCCTTTTTATCTTGCATCAGGTTGGATTTCCGCCTATCAGTCGACTGCCATAAGTCCCCAGTCGACTGATGCCACTGTTGTCGTGAGACAACGACTCAATCCACGTCGGACAAGTTCCAACGGGACTCTTGGCAGTCGACTGCCAACATTGGCAGTCGACTGCCAGCGCCCGTAGTCGACTGCCCAGTCGGCTACGGAGCATTCTGTGCTCGACACTCAACTGGCAGTCATTGCGTCGTCGATCGCCGATCAGCTCGATGAAGCGATCATTTGCTCTAAATGGCGGTACCTCAAAAATGAGGTTTTAACCCAAGTATGGTGCCCCCATACTTGCTAGACCACCCTTAGTCTAGACCTAAGCCTTCTAGCCACCTCCATCAGCCTCACAACTATCGGATCCCTCCAAGTCATCCTTGACTTGTTCATCCATCGCGCTAGCCTCCAGGTGCTTCCCTTGGCTATGTCGTACTAACGGTGTCTACACCACCAAGGCACATTGGACTTACGCCGCCAAGACTCCGCTTGGACTTTACGCCGCCAATATCCATCCCCTTGGACCTCTCAAATGCCAAGACTCAAGCTTGGACTTTCCCTTGCCAACCCATGTTGGACTTTCCATGCCAAGACCCATGCTTGGACTTTTCCTTGTGCCAAGTACTCAAGACTTGGACTTTCCCAAATGCCAAGTGTCCCACTTGGACTTTCCATGCCAAGTACCCATTACTTGGACTTTCCCAAATGCCAAGTGTCCCACTTGGACTTTCCATGCCAAGTACCCATGACTTGGATTTTCCCATGACAATTACATTGTCATATGTTTTTGTCGAACATCAAAACATCACTCGAGTCAAACTCGAGTCCTGGTCAATCGTGACCTGGGCCGATTGCACCAACAATCTCCCCCTTTTTGATGTTTGACAAAAACCAAACAAATCATTGAGTTAGAACACTAACTCAAATCCCTTACCAATTATCCCAAATTGGTAAACACTCTCCAAATGTTCTCCCCTAAACATTCTCCCCCTTTTTGACTAACATCAAAAAGGTTTTCTCTCCAAGGAGGTCAATGTCTCATGTCCCAATGAGATCTTACAATCTCCCTCTTGATCCAAAAATACCTAGGATGCCTATCATCTTCCTAGTGATAAGTTCCATATCACTCAAGAGAGGCAATCCTATACTCTCCCAATTTCCAAATTGGGTCTCTCAAAATCCCATCAATTTTCCCAATTGATGATACTCTCCCAATAACTTCTCCCCCTTCAAGAAGAGAAACACATCCATCATCCCAAGATGGATAACTCCCCCTAAAAGCTTGCTCCCCCTTGACCATTGCACCAACAATGTCCTTGGGAAGTCCCTAAGCCAATAGAAACTCTAAACCATCAAAATTAAGGTTCTAAGTTCAAACTTGAACTTTCCATACCCTAAATTTGATACTTTGACCTAACACTTCTCCTAATCCATATCCAATGGATTTTCACCCTTTATAATGCTTCCCAAAGCATATCCTAGGGTTAGAAGTGGTTAGGAACCTTTACCATGGCTGAAAATGGGCTAAACAAGCCTTGTTAACCCAAAATCAGACCTGACAGTCGACTCCTAACAATAATCAGTCGACTGCCACTCACATCAATCGACTGCCACCAAGGGCAGTCGACTGATAACTGAAATTTCCTAATTTCAGCTATCAGAATCGAATTTTGACAATTCATAAGTAATTCTACGTATTTTGAAAATTCATACGTACATTACTTATAGTTAATATAATGGGTGAAAAATATTTGAAAATTATTTTACCCATAAAATAGTGAGTTTGATACAAAACTCAAAACCATTGAAATTTTCAAAGTTTTGGCCCTATTTTGTATCAACTCTATCAATGGTAATTGCTATCAAAAGATAGACTTCACCAAGGTTTTTCAAAATGATTTTAAAATGTTTTCAAAACCTTATTTTGGATCATATTCCTTGGGCTCTATGTACATGACTTGTACACATGCTCTCTCAATGATCCAAATTTGAAATTAGATGAGTTTTAGTTCATCTAGATGCAAAAACTATGCACCTTGAACTTAACTCATATCCTAGCATCTCACATGTATCTAGGGTGTATAAATACTCATACATGTCAATTTAATGTGAGATGTGGGTTTTGTTCATCCTAATATAGGGTTTCATGCATTCTCTAAGGCAACCCTACTTGATTCCCTTATAAATGGGACTTCAAGTCATGCCATAGTCCTTAAATCAATTTCAACCA
Source organism: Wurfbainia villosa (assembly GCA_025175895.1). Taxonomy (NCBI): domain Eukaryota; kingdom Viridiplantae; phylum Streptophyta; class Magnoliopsida; order Zingiberales; family Zingiberaceae; genus Wurfbainia; species Wurfbainia villosa. The sequence continues at coordinate 44,430,757 of CM046003.1, forward strand.
AATTGTCTTAAATGCATGCATGATTATGGCATTAGAAATGATATAAATAAGCATATGCTCATAATCATGATGTCATGACATAAGATGAAATCTAAAAACACATGACATTTGAAACCTTAATCCTAAACATGAACATGACATGTAAAATGATTAAAAAAAAACATGATGTCATGGCATGTTATATGGCAAACAAAGCATGACATATAAAATATATAGGTATAATAATACCTAAATTTTAATATTAATTGTCATTTGTTGGGATTAATCATATTTTGCCATATTAACCTAATCTCCCTAGTGTGCCAAAAACCCAAAATGGCACACTAACCTCTAAACCTAAATTGTGCCAATTTAATTGATTTTTCTTAATTTCAAAAGTGCATTGGCACATCCTAAAATCTTTTAGGATATTGATTCAAATCTATTTCCAAGGTAACCATAATCTTGAAAATATCCTAAAGTGCCACCTTTACCATGGTTGAGTTAACTACCCATCCAATCAAGGTTGGCACACCCTAAACCCATCTAGCATGAATCAATCACACTCTTAGGAACCCAAAACCGATTTGAGCTCCTAGGGTTAATTAGGTATTCCTTAGGGATAACCTCCCTAGATACCTTCCTAATGACCATTCTAGGCTTATTATCCTTGGTCACTTGGTTCTTGCCTAGGTTGACTCTAGGGGTAACTCCCCTTGCAACCTTCTTGGTGGCCACCCTAGGTTTCCTAGAAACCCTAGCCACTAGGCACAACCTTTTGTCAACCTTAGGGATGACTTCCCTATTGACCTTGGTCTTCCTAGACCTAGTTTGTGTCCCATAATCAAATGGAACACTATGGTAAGCTACCTTAGGCTTAGGTTTGTGACCCAAACCTTGCTTGCCCTTGGTTGACTTTTGACTCTTAGGTCCTTGGTGTTGACTTTGACTTTTGGACCTTTGACTTTGACCATTAGACCCTTTAAATTGGTTTTGTATATTCCTAAGGGTATTTTCTAGTTTCTCAAGCCTTGACCTCAAAGCTTGGTTTTCTAATTCCAATTGCCCAATTGATTTTTGATTAAATTCTTGGGCATGGGACTTTCTAGGCATATGCCTAGTCCATTTAGGGTTTAGACCTAGATGTTCTTGTACCTTCCTAATTGTCTCCCTAGGTAGGATTGGTCTTGAGTTATTTGACCTAGGTTTATCCTTAGATAAATTATTTTTAGGGACATTAGTCCCAATTCTCTCCTTACTTTTGAAATTAACACTTTTAGCTCCTAAACAAATATATTTATCTCTAGCATGCTTTTCATGGTGAATTGCAAGAGAATTAAAATTTCTAGCATGCTTTTGACTTTTAAATTTAGAAGGTGCATTATTTAAATATACCTTAGGGTTAGCTATAGAAGCTCCCCCTACTTGTAATGCTCCTCCTTGCCTCTTCTTCTTCCCCCCTAAGGCATTGGCTTCTATAGTGCCCCTTTGAGTTGCACTTGAAGCATATGATATGATCCTTACTCTTTTGACTTGAGGCACCGGTATCCTTTGACTTTTGTTGACTTTTGGACGCCGGAGGAGCTTTTCTTACTCTCTTTGGGCATTTGCTCTTGTAATGCCCACTTTCCCTACACTCAAAGCAGGTTATGTGATTTTTATTTAAATCTAAATTGCTTGAGTTACCTAGGTTAATGAGGACCGGAATTGGACTTTGGGCTTCTTCATCTTGACCGGATGTCGAAGCTTCTTCTTGATGTTCCGGTGTGGAGGTTCTCTCCTCCCCCTCAATCCTTGAGGTGGATGCTTCTTCCACTTCCTCCACCTCTTTCGATCCGGATGTTGATTCCCTATCAACCTCCGAATCCTCACTTCCTTGTGAGGATGATCTCTCTTCTTCACCCTCCTTATCTTCTTGAAATGATGGTGAACTTTCTTGAGCATGAGAGGGTGAGCACTCCTCTTCTTCTTCTTCTTCTTGGACCGATGATGAGTTTTCATGGAGCTTTGCCACTTGGCTCCATAACTCTTTAGCATCTACATAATTACCTAACATACACAAAATATTGTTAGGCATTAAATCAATTAAAAATTTTATCACCTTACCATTTTTCTCGGATGCTTGAACTTGCTCTTCGGTCCATCTCTTCTTTTTGAGGAATCCACCACTTGGTCCTCTTGGATATTCAAATCCATCCATCAAAATGGACCATTCCTCAAAGTCTCTCATCATAATAAAATCCTCAATTCTTCCCTTCCAAGAATTGAATCCTTCTCGTCCGTATAGGGTGTAGGGCACCGGTGTGTTGATGTCCCAACCTAATTGATCTTGGACTTCCATATTTTACCCTCTAGCATCTTGCTCCCGGTTGTTAATCCGTTGAAGAGCCATCAGGCTCTGATACCACTTGTTGGAGATTTGACGCCGCTAGAGGGGGGTGAATAGCGTTTGACCGTTCGTAGATGGAATTCGATCGCGTGTTCGTGTCTACAAGTTTCGTTAGCACAGCGGAATATATATATGATAACAATAATGAAACACAATCACAAACACAATAACACGAAGATTTAATGTGGTTCGGAACCACACGGTTCCTACTCCACGAATCGAGCTATAACGAGCTCTAGCGATGCCAATGCAATCACTAATCAATAAACTCCTTCTCGACAACAAGTCGGAGGCGGAGAAACCTCGTACAAACGTTTACAACAATAAACGAAAGAAATACAAGCAAATACAAGTGAAAATGTAAAGAACACTTTACAAACTAGGGTTTTGAGCGCTTGCTTGTCGGTTGCTTGGATGAGCTTGAAGGACCCTGAAATGCACCTGCAAATCGCCTTCAAATCGCCTCACCAAAGCCCCCAAAGAACTGATGATGAAATCCTCCACGAGCTCCCCTTTTTATCTTGCGTCGGGCTGGATTTCCGCCTATCAGTCGACTGCCATAAGTCCCCAGTCGACTGATGCCACTGTTGTCGTGAGACAACGGCTCAATCCACGTCGGACAAGTTCCAACGGGACTCTTGGCAGTCGACTGCCAGCGCCCGTAGTCGACTGCCCAGTCGGCTACGGAGCGTTCTGTGCTCGACATTGGACTGGCAGTCGACTGCCGACCCTTGGCAGTCGACTGCCGTCGACACCAGTCGACTGCTCCAATGAGCAGTCGACTGCCAGAGCATTTCCAGCTCTAAACTGGCAGTCGAACTCAAGTCGACTCACGGCAGTCGAACCGGCCATAATGCCAGTCGACTGCCAACCTCAAAAATGAGGTTTTAACCCAAGTATGGTGCCCCCATACTTGCTAGACCACCCTTAGCCTAGACCTAAGCCTTCTAGCCACCTCCATCAGCCTCACGCCTCTCGGATCCCTCCAAGTCATCCATGACTTGTTCATCCATCGCGCTAGCCTCCAAGTACTTCCCTCGGCTATGTCATGCTAAGGGTTCTACACCGCCAAGGCACATTGGACTTACGCCGCCAAGACTCCGCTTGGACTTTACGCCGCCAATATCCATCCCCTTGGACTTCTCAAATGCCAAGACTCAAGCTTGGACTTTCCCTTGCCAACCCATGTTGGACTTTCCATGCCAAGACCCATGCTTGGACTTTTCCTTGTGCCAAGTACTCAAGACTTGGACTTTCCCAAATGCCAAGTGTCCCACTTGGACTTTCTATGCCAAGTACCCATGACTTGGACTTTCCCAAATGCCAAGTGTCCCACTTGGACTTTCCATGCCAAGTACCAATGACTTGGATTTTCCCATGACAATTACATTGTCATATGTTTTTGTCGAACATCAAAATATCACTCGAGTCAAACTCGAGTCCTGGTCAATCGTGACCTGGGTCGATTGCACCAACACACATGGCCAGGCCGTGTGTTTCCACACGGCCAAGTCGTGTGTTTCCACATGGCCAGGTCGTGTGTTTCCACACGGCCAGGTCGTGTGTTTCCACACGGCGAGGCTGTGTGTTTCCACCGTGTGTGTTTCCACTGATAAGGCCGTGTGTGGCCTATGATGGCGATTTGTGTGTAGCCACATGCCTTGAATGCCCTTCTTTTGCTTTGAAAGTGCGCCTTTTCCCCACGAAATGTTGTCATGCATGCAAAAGTACAAAGAGCAGATCTCTGAACCGGGAACTAGGAAATGCATGCAAAACAAAGTGACATATGCATGAAACTAACATAAAATGTAATGAGATGTGAGCGAAAACTACTCCTAAAACCCTATATGTTTTGCTCACATCAATTTCCCCAGACTTAAATCTTTGCTTGTCCTCAAGCAAACCTCAGTGCCATGAAATTTTAAAAGGATATTGTTCCATACTTAGCATGTTAACTAAATTTATCAAGTGGTATTTGAAATCAAAGTAAAATAAATATATTCTAGAAATTCACTAAATTAGCTCCTTGTGCTCGTGCTGAGCGGATCATTCTTAGGGGATACTCATTTCATGGTGAATTAAGTCTTCATCCTATAGCTTTCCTAAGGTCTCCGACTCTTAGGCACTTACCTGCCCAAAGTGAGGGTCGTTCCCTAGATCTAGCACAAAGTCTCAAAGGCATGCTCGGTATTGAGAGAAATTGGTAAGTGCTTGCCCAGTAACCTAACTCACTCTCAAATGGCCACCTAGCCATTTCCACCCACGACAACTATTTTTTTATCCCTCATAATCTCTTTTTTTTTCTTTCTTTTCTTTTTCATTTCTCTCTCTCTCTCTTATTTCTCTTTTCTTTTCCTTTCTCTCTTTTATTTTTTTGGCTCACTGGGATTTTGATTTTTTCGAATGGGCTTACACAATTCAAGCATATACAGTAACTACAATGCTAGTCTTAGGGTCACCTGTGGATTCCAAAGTACTAGACTACTGAGATGAATCATAACTAGGTATGTACTAGAATCTCTCTTTCAGAATGTTCAATATGTGTAGGTGTAAAAATAGAAGCTAACCAGTGTAAGTCTAGAATATCCATTCAAAGCCAATAAAATAAAATACCACGAGGTAAATGAAGTTATACTACTCATGGAAACAACTCATTAAGAAAACTCTAAAAATACTACTGAGACAGCTTTACATATAACAAAAATTAAGTGCTGAAAGAAACTCAACAACCTATGCATGAACAAATAAATGCTAATAATAATGCAACTATCAAGAAAGAAACTTCTGCTAGTAAAAAAATAAAATTTGGCCCCCTAGACTTAATTGAAAGTATACCTCTAGTATGGTGGATGAGGTGGAGAGTCCGAAAGCCTCGACATCTCGGGATCCTGGGAGAACTGTTGCTGAGCCGCTGATGCCACATGTACATGTGGTTGATCTGAGAGATGGTGGATGCAGCGGCTGCTTGGTGCTCCTCCTCCCTATCCCACTATGCCTGCTGAGCATGCATGTGCTACCGCATCTCCTGGCGGTGGGTGGCCTCATCCTGGTGATGGACAACCTCCTCCTAGAAGTAGATGCGGGCCTCGTCGTAAACCTCCTCTGCCCGTTGGAAGTGCTCCTGGAAGCCCTGAAACTCCGCCTGCGTGTAGGCGCTCTACTCCTCCCATCCCTGCCTCTATGTCTGCTACTCGGTGTATATATCGTCGAGGCGTGATCAGAACTCTGAGAAATCATAAGTCGATGTACCTGCATCCTGCTCAAAAGTAGAAAAAGGTAGTGGTGCAGGTGCAGGCTCATGTCAGCTTGGACTAGGTGGGCTCCTATGCATGCGTGGACTGGAGGGAGAGTGATGTAAAGGGGGAGAGATGGGTGCTGCTATGGATGGTTCTCTCATATGGCAGGGACTCCACTATCAGGTCTAAGTGCCAGATGGCGTGAGTGGTGATGGTGGTACGACCTGGGTCGGGGAGCCTGAGGGCCGTCAGGTTTTTCCTTATAAGGCATAAGGAGTGTCCCTCTCTTACAATCATCTTCATCGCCATACACACTCCTAGGTCGATCCTAGGGCTCCCCTCTATACTCTCTAATGCGGTGTAATCTGAAGGTGGAAATTTCGCTTCCCACTTCAACTCGGTCGCTTGTTCATGGCGATCCCATCTACGTCCCCGGATTAAAAAATTAATCCTTGATAAAGAGGGATTACCCAAGCAATCGTTTCATTGTCATGCTATTCAATTAGAGTGGTCACTTGAACAAACTTATTGTTCAAGCAACCTACCTCTATTCTTCGATTAGCCGCGGAATAGACGATGTATGGATCGCCGGTTTTTGTGTTTGTCTTCTGGGTCCAAGTAAATTAGCCACATACAAAATACACAACATGCATAGAATAAGAAAAGATTCATAAACAAGAATTATACCTCTTGTTATACCTCTCGATATTCTATTGTATGTCCTTCCTCCGTTTGGACGTCATGTGGGCGACGATCCTCCAAAAGTCGAAGCCTCTTAGAACACATTCTTCCCTTCCTTGCTCGCTTCGAACAAAGGGAAGAATGAAATGAAACTCTTTCCTATCTAGGACCGGCCACCAAGTCAAGAGACTTGATGTTGCCACCGGCCAAGGAATAGATGAAGAAGATGGAGTGGGCACCGACCAAGAGTTCCAAGGGAAGAACCCTAACCCTAGTTACCGCCGGCCAAGGATGAAGAAAGGAAGAGGATGAGCGCCAGCCAAGGTAGAGAGGAAGATGGAGTGGGCGCCGGCTACACCTTAGGAAGGGAAAGGAAGCAAACCCTAATCTCCCACCTTGTTGCCGCCCAAGCCAAAACCCTAACCCTAGCCGCCCAAAGCCAAAGCCTTAATCTCCAACTTCTATCTCATTGTCGCCCACCCCTTAAGCCATATTTATAGAGTTAGGCTTAAGCCTCCTTTTAATCTCTACCATCGGATCTAGGGATTTGATCTCAACCATCGAATCTAGATATTTAATCTCCACCGTCAGATCTAGAATTTCATTTTCCATCATCGGATCTAGGCTTTATGAGGGTTTTAATAGGCTACAATAGGGACCATGAGGAGGAGTTGGATCTTGGCCACCCAATGGATCAAGCCCACATAAAGTTCGATCCATTAATGATAATCCATTCCACTAGAGGATTATCATTGATCTACCTCACCATCGCCATAAATAAATATAGGCTCCATATATTATTTGTACAAATTTCTCCCCGTATTTAAGATTTCAAATATCCATCAATTAATTAATTTATTGACAATTAATTAATCAACATCTAACTCCATGAGTAGTACAACTCAACCTTATCATCATGCCGGACCAAGTCCATCTGCAGGGTTTACATGATGAACCTTATGAGCTGCTCAAGGGGACATCATCATCCTTATATATAGGACACAGTTTCCTCCTATAATCAATGACACACCATATAAATAATATCATTTCCTAACTTACCGAGCCTATCGATTTACTCTATAAATCTCGCCCATTGGTAAATCAAAGAAATAAATACTAAGTATATGTGTCCGTTATTATATCGGGATTAAGAGCATGTACACCATAATATCCGAGGTCCGATTCAATTATGTAGTCAACAATAAATTGAATCACCTCTAACTCGGTCCTGCTCAATACACACAAAGTGTACTAGCGTAATTCTATGGTCAAGAAAAACTAATACCAAATCACACTACAACCATACTAATGGTTTATCCAAAACCATCTCGGTTGTGAGCCTTTGCTTATACTCTACAAGAAATTGATAACATGGTCTCCCGTGTGACACTACACACCATGTTATCTACAATGTAATGTATTAGACAATATTCATAACCATAAATATGCAAACAATGATCATGTGATTCTTATTTCAAAAATAAAGATGTTCATATAAAAGATAGACTTTTTCGTATACATCCCAACAATCTCCCACTTATACTAAAAGACTATGTTGTCCTCATACCGCCATACATCTGATTCCCATTCCCTCCACATGCCTATCAAAAGCTCTCGCTGGAAGGGCCTTAGTGAAAGGATATGCCAGGTTATCCTCTGATGCAATCTTGGCCACAATAACTTCTCCTCGCTTTACAATTTCTCGTATCAGGAGGTACTTGCGCTCTATGTGTTTACTTGCCTTATGGGCTCGTGGTTCCTTCGAGTTTGCAACTGCACCACTGTTATCACAATAAATTGTGATAGTTCTGGGAAAACCAGGAATCACATCCAAGTCCATCAAGAAGTTGCTGAGCCATACAACTTCTTTGGCCACCTCAGAGGCTGCCACATACTCAGCTTCCATGGTAGAGTCCGCTACACATTTCTGCTTGACACTCCTCCATACAATGGCTCCACCTCCCAAAGTAAACACAAAACCTGAGGTAGACTTACTATTATCCCTATCTGATTAGAAGTCAGAATCTGTGTAACCCACAGGGAGTAATTGGTCTGCCTGGTAAACTAGCATATAATTCCTAGTCCTTCTCAGGTACTTCAATATATGCTTTACCGCAGTCCAATGTCCCTGTCCTGGATTACTCTGATATCTGCTAACCATGCCCACGACAAAGCAGATATCTGGTATCGTACAAAGCATAACATACATGAGGCTTCCTACTGTCGAAGCATAAGGAACCACCTTTATCTCCTCTATCCCCTTTGATGTTCTAGGACACATCTCTTTAGACAAAGGTACTCCATGCCTAAAAGGTAGAAAACCTTTCTTGGAGTTCTGCATGCTAAACCGAGCCAAAATGATGTCTATGTATGAAGCTTGAGACAAGCACAACATCCTTTTCCTGCGATCCCTTATAACCTTGATCCCAAGGATGTGTCCCAGTTCTCCCAAGTCCTTCATATCAAACTATTTGGACAACCATACCCTTACATCCGATAACACCTTGACATTGTTGCCAATTAACAAAATGTCATCTACATATAGTACAAGAAATACCACTATATTTCCGTCACATCTCTTGTATACACAAGACTCATCCAGACTTTGAATAAATCCATAAGATTGGATTACCTCATCAAAGCGGATGTTCCAAGATCTCGAAAGTTGCTTCAATCCATAAATGGACCGATTAAGCTTGCACACAAGATGCTCTTTGCCCTTTATAATGAATCCTTCTGGTTGCTTCATATAGATGTTTTCCTCAAGACTTCCATTAAGGAAAGCTGTCTTGACATCCATCTGTCATACCTCATAATCCATATGAGCAGCAATACATAAGAGAATTCGGATAGACTTAAGCATGGCTATCGGCGAAAAGGTCTCCTCATAATCGATGTCCTCTTTCTGAGTATACCCCTTTGCAACAAGCCTCGCTTTGAAGGTCTCAACCTTCCTGTCTATTCCTCTCATTCTTTTGTAGATCCACTTGCATCCAATGGCTTTTACACCATTGGGTGGTTCTACTAACTCCCAGACATGATTTGATTCCATAGATTCTATCTCAGAATTCATCGCACTTTGCCAAGATATCATATCTTTATCTTGGATTGCCTCGTCATATATCCAGGGATCAGGTCCATGTTCTCCAGGGACCAAATCAGAAGATTCTCCCAAGAACATAAATCTGTCAAGCTGTCTAACAACCCTCCCACTACGATGAGGTATCACCTGTGTATTGATGTGAGCAAAACATATAGAGTTTTAGGAGTAATTTTCACTCACATATTGTTACATTTGTGTTATTTTCATGTATATGTTACTATATTCTTGCATGCATTGCCTATTTTCTGGTTTAGAGGTCTACTTGTTGTACTTTTGTGTGTAGGTTAGCTTTACTGGAGAAAAAGATGCATTTTCGAAGCAAAAGAAGGACTTTTGCAGCTAGATGGAAAGTGGGACATGGCCAGGGCATGTGGATTCACACGGTCATGTCCAATGGGCGAAGAACAACACCCCAGGGCTGCACATGGCCTGGCCGTGTGGAAACACATGGTCGTGTGGCGGCCCAATGGATTTGCACGACTAGGGCTTTTTTGAGATTTTGCAGGGTCTGAGGGGATGTCTATATAAGGATGGCTCTGCCCAAACCTTAGGGGGGAGGCACGATGGCTAGGATGGCATGTCGAAGCCCTAAAAAGCTTCGATAACTCACAGCGGGGAGGAGGAACGCCGCCGGAGGTCCACAACTTGCAATACAACGTCGGAGAGAAGATCACGAAGCATCGTATATCTCTATTTCTGCGCTTTATTTCTATTGTATTCAAACTTAAACATGTTTTGTGATTCTTCCTTCATATTTATGGAGTAGTACCTTCGATTCTAGGATTAGGGAGTAGCTTGTGTACATAAACAATGTTGATTCATATTAAATTCTGGCCAAAAGTTTTATTTGACAATTGGTAGTTGCTCTTTATTATATCTATGTGTGTTTGACTTTCTTTCCGCTGTGCTTAGGAGATACGAGGTGGTGACAACCCTCGCAATCTAAAATTTAAGAGGTTTGATCCAAGGAACCTAGGGGTAAACCTGACCTCCCGTAACTACGGGGAGAAGGGAGCGGTGGAATCGGAAATGGTCCACCGCAAGGATTGATTTGGCATCCTCGTACTCTCTATCCCATCCTTTTGGGCGGAGGTAGCTCCCGGTGAATGCGGCAGCTCTGCGGGAGAGTGTATGATCCCTTCTCCAAAACCATAGGTAGACGTTTAGACGATGCCAATTGACAACATTGTTATATGATACACAAGCGAAACCGAAGTCCTAGAATCACCTTTTAAGAGCCCAGCACACTCTTTTCTTCCTCCGTGTGACACCATACAGAGTAGGGTCGACCAATAGTCCTCACCAACCGACTCTCTTAGATATTATGTCCGAACAATTCCTACCACTTAGTGTATTGATATTCGAATCCCAGTCCCTGTGGGATCGATAAATCTTTATTACTTGACGACATCCGTGCACTTGCAGGCATTGAGCGTGAGCGTGAGCGTGAGCGTGAGCGTGAGTGTGAGCTTTGAGTCCTCGGTGGTATCCGTCGTGAGGTTCGAGGTCGCGTCCGTGTGCATCAAGTTTTTGGCACCGTTGTCGGAGACTGTCGATTCGATATCAAATCGAACGGTGGTGAATTGGATCGGACTTAGGATTAGATTATTTACTTGCTTTATTTTATTATAGTTTATCTTATTTGCTTTAGTTATATTTTCCATATTTAGTTTTTATTTTCAGCAGTATTTTTTTTATTTACTTATTGCATCTTAGATTTTTTATTTTCTAGACTTATTTATTTTCTGTTTTTAGCATTAGGTTAGCACTCTTAACTTTCTGGTTTGGTTTGTCGTATGCTTAGAAGATTAGGGTCGGAAGGTCTAATTCTGATCGACTTAGAGATTGAGCGAACCTTTCACCGTCGGAGAGCAGTACAACAAAAGATGGAAGATCAAGCTGCATCCGAGGTGAACATGGGAAGTCGACCTCTGCGAGACTACGCAACTCCTAGCGCTAGAGGATTCAGACCGAGCATAGCTGGACCATCTATTTCGGAAAATAACTTTGAGTTGAAGCCGACACTTATACATATGGTCCAGCAGAGCCAATTCGGGGGAGCTGCGACTGAAGACCCGAACCAGCATCTTGAGGCTTTTCTCGAAATCTGCTCGATAATGAAACTGAATGGAGTCCCTTCTGACGCGATCTGCCTGAGCCTGTTCTCATTTTCACTACGGGATAAGGCTAAGGCATGGCTTCACTCCCTACCCTCTGGCAGCATCACCACATGGGAGCAGTGTGAGCAGTAGTTTCTGAATAAATACTTCCCACCAAGTAAGATTGCTCACATGCGCCACCTTATCACGAGCTTTCGCCAAAAGGAGGGGGAGTCCTTATTTGAAGCATGGGATCGTTACAAGGGGTTACTTTATCAATGCCCCCACCACGGACTGGAGAGGTGGCTAGTGATCCACATTTTCTATAATGGGATCGCTTATGCCACAAAGATGTCCCTAGATTTTGCCGCAGGAGGAGCACTAATGAACAAGACCATAGAGGAGGCAGAGGAGCTTATTGAAGAGGTGGCACAAAACCACCAATCAATGGGCTTCCGAACGTGGTCAACCCACGCCTACAACATGACGATACACTATCAACTCCATGGACCACCTTTCGACAAGGATGGACGCACTCAGCAGATAGTTTGAATCTATGAATCCTTCATCTGCATGCGCGACCATTGATTTTAGAGAGAGAGCGACAACGTATCGTGAGGACCACTATGGAGGGCAGGGGACCTCAGATGAGCAGATTGAGCACTGTGACGCGATTGGGGACTATGATCAAAGGCCCCACAACCCATACTCTAATACCTACAATTCCGGATGGAGGAGTCACTCGAATTTCTCCTACAAAAATAACTCAGGAAACCCCCAACCATCCGAAGGGTATGGCCAGCAGCAGAGCAATGGGTAATGACCACAGAAGTCCAGATTGGAACAGATGATGAAGGACTTCATCACTACCCAAACTAAGGCTAATGAGGAATTTCGTCGCCAACATCAGAAGTCTGAAGAAGCACTGAGAGACTTGAAGGCCACTGTTGACGGCCTTGCAAGTCATACCCAGATGTTGGAGACACAAGTGGCCCAAATAGCCCAATCCGTGTCACAACCTGTGAAGAACTCTCCGGCGAGTCAAGGAAAAAAGGAAGGAGTAGGGCAGAGTAGCCAATTCACTAAGGGGTGTGCAGCCATGATTACCACCCTACCTGACCAAGCTGAGTTTGAAGAGAAGATTCCAGTACAGCTTGAAGACCCTAGTGAATTTGTTATCCCCTACTCGATTTATGGGGAGAGCTTCGACGAAGCACTATACGACTTGGGGACATCAGTCAGTGTGATGCCCTATGCATATTTCCTGAAAATGGGACTAAGCAGGCTCCAACCAACGAATCTTGGTATTCATATGGGGGATGATTCAGTGAAGGAGTCTATTGGCCTGCTACCACACATTCCTGTGATGATTGAGGATTTTGTGATACCCACGGACTTCATTATACTGGACACAGGACCAAATCCCTAGAATCCCATCATTCTGGGAAGGCCTTTTCTAGCAACCGCAGGGGCGTGCATAGATGTGAAGGCACATTAGATCTCCCTGGAGGTAGACGGGGAGATCATCCTTTTTATCCTTTCGAAGCACAGAGCTCCCTACTTTGACGGCTTCACGATTAGTAGAATGAAGCCGGAACCTCCAGATCGAGACCCCGAGATGGATGAATGGAGGTTCACTGAACCATCGGAGCTGAGTTGATAGGAGAGTGCGGTCGAGCTAAACGACCTTAAACAAAGCGCTTCTTGGGAGGCAACCTAAGTTTAGTTTTAGATTTCCTTTTTCAATTGCATTGCATACATTTGTTTGATTTTAGTTTTGATCTCCATCACATTTAGAGTTAGGAATAGAAAAGAATTTTGCTAGGCAAAAATGAGACCCATATTAGCCTACACGGCAAAGTGTATGAGGAAATTTGGGCCATGGTGCATAAATGGGTGAAAAATGGGGACACACGGCCGGGTCGTGTGTTTTTCCACGGCCGTGCCTGATTGACTAGAGGCGCACACGGCCTGGCCGTGTGTTTTCACACGGCCGTGGCGTGCGAGGTTAAAAGGGGCGAGGCGTGTGTTTTCACCCCATTTGAGCCGTGTGCTTCAAAAGTTCTTGCCCTAGCCATGTGATTTCACTTTACCCTTCCTCTAGAAGCATTTCTAACCTCTTAAGAAGCCAAAAGGAGCAAGGATGAGGAGGACCAAGACCGTAGCATCCCGATCTGGCATCTCAGAGCGACGAACAAGGAGAGTCGACGCCCCTCAAGCTCCGGAAGAGGATAACGCCCTACCCCCTCTACTTTTTCGCAATAATGAACATAGAGATAGGTACAATATGCTCTCTACCCGCAAACTTACTGCTACTAGGTACTTAGATGAGGATTTGCTAGAATCTTTAGATTTGTTGGGTGACATGCAAACCCTATTTGCAAAAATGGGGTGGAAAGTGATTATGGGAATAAAGCACCTAACCTATCCTAGGATAGTTTTAGAATTTTTGAGTTCTTTAGAGGCGGAAGTTTTAACAGGTAGAGAGAGCGAGGAGGGTAGGATAACTTTTAGGCTTTTTAATATTGAGCATGAGTGAACCCTTCACCAATGAAACTCATGCTTTGGCTTACCAAGTGGGGGAGAGAGAAGAACCCCTATTGGGTTCAACTCTCGGGAATGTTGGACCGAGTTGACGGGGGAGCACGCTTATGACCCATCTAGGGCCAAAGCGTCGTGCCTCCAAAACCCCGTCTTTCGATATCTACACCGCATCATGGCCATTACTATATTTGGTCATGGGGAGAGTGATGGTGTAGTTAGAGCTAGCGAGCTACTTTGCCTATGGGATATGCTACAAGAAAGGAGTAGCATCGATGTAGAGTCCCACTTCATTAGACACTTAGTGAAGATGGACAAAGCAGCGCGCAGAGAGATCAATGTGGGAGGCCTACTTACCCACATTTGCTATAGGATGGGGTACGATTACACAACATTGGAGAGTATACAGGGGAGCCCTAGGATCGACCTAAGAGTATGCATGGCCATGAAAATGATTGTAAGAGAAGGAGACTCCTTATGCTTTGTAAGAAAAAATCTTACGCCCTTAGGCTCCCTGACCCGGATCGTACACCATCGCTATACGCACCAACTGGCGCTTAGACCTGATAGTGGAGTCCCCTCCACATGAGGGACCATCCACATCAGCGTCCATCTCTCCACCCTTGTATCACTCTCCCTCCAATCCACACATGCATAGGAGCCCACCTAGTCCACGCCGACATTATCCTACACCTGCACCACCACCTTTTTCTACTTTTGAGTAGGATGCAGGTACATCGACTTATGATTTCTCAGAGTTCTGATTATGCCTCAACGACATTTACACTGAATAGCAGACGTAGAGGCAACGATGGGAGGAGTAGAGTGCCTACCAGCAGGCGGAGTTCCAGGGATTCCGGGAGCATTTCCAGCAGGCTGAGGAGTTTTACAATGAGGCCCGCATATACTTCGAGGAGGAGGCTGTTCGTCGCCAGGATGAGGTAGCCTACCGCAGGGAGATGCATCAGCATATGCACACCCAACATGCATAGTGGGCTAGGGAGGAGGAGCACCGAGTAGCCATTGCATCCATCATCTCTCAGATCGACCACATGTATATGTGACATCAGCAGCTCAATAGAAGATTCTCCCAGGATCCAGAGATGCCCAGGCTCCCAGACTTTCCACCTTGTCCACCCTATTAGAGGTATATTTTCATTTAAGTCTGGGGGGAGACCCCAAGATTTATTTTTTTTGTTTCCTAGCAGTAGTTTCTTTTCTGATATTTTCATTCATTTGTTAATGCATGCATAAGTTGTTGAGTTTCTTTCAGTACTTAATTTTTGGTGTCTGTAAAGCTACCTCAGTAGTATTTTTGAAAGTTGCTTGCATGAGTTGTTCCCAAAGGTAGCTTAACTCCATTTATCTTATGGTATTTTATTTTATTCGCTCTATTGAATGTTCTAGACTTACACTGGTTTGTTAGTGAAAGCCCTAGAGCCAATCATGTGATGATTGTTGTATGGACTTTATTGTATCATATTCCTATTTATAAAGGCATGGTTATTATATTTACTTGTATTGGTGCCAAATAACTAAATATAATAATGTCCTTGAGTAGTAGGTTCTTATCTATATTAATCGATTGGTTGAATCGATAATGAGATGATATAGAGAACACTACTCTTAATCATTCCTAGTCGAGTATTAACATTCAGGGACAATGTTAATGCGTAGAGACTAGCATGTAGGTCAACACGATGACTTGATCTCACAAGTCATGGATATGAGATATCAAGTTGACACATGGGTATGCATTGGAGAATGTATACTGAATGACCTGCCATGAGAAAGTATCATGGATCGTTATATGAGTGTCATATACTTTCTCATGTGGCTATTAGTATGACTATTAGTCCTTAGACCTGAAGTCACCATGGTTCGCTACATAAGGAGTTGCATACTTTGGCTTCGTCAAACGTCATCCGTAAATGGGTAGACTATAAAGGCGATTACTGGGTATGTAAAAAATTATGCGGAGGGATGTGAGTGATGTAGATGGGATCTATCCCTCCTATATGACGGGGGTGACATCGATATTCTTGATAGAGTGAGACCACGAAGTGCATGGCCATGCCCAAATGAGTCAATATGAGATATTGAGCTCATTTGATTAGAGTGAGTCTACTTGGAGTTCAAGATATAGATTGTACTGAGGATGACACGGTCTATGCCTCAATTGGTCAATCTAGATGTCAAGGATAGAGGGACATTGTCACATATTGTGAGAGTCACAATTAGTAGTCACAAAGGTTATATTGGAGCTCAACATTCTTGTAACTTGGGTAGCAATGATGTGTTGCTAGATACCGCTCATTGCTTATGTTCCTAAATCGGTTTAGGAACATTGCCAACATTACAAGAACCTATAGGGTCACACACTAAGGGCAATTAGATGGAGATTAGGTTCATATGATGAACCATGAGGATTAGGTTCATGGGATGAACCAAATTGGATTAAGAGTAATCCTAATTAGACAAATTGAGTTGGACTCAATTTGATTCAAGTGTTGAATGAGTCTAATTTAGATTTGATTCATCAAATCAATTTAAATTAATGAATAGAGATTCATTAAATTAAATTGACTTGAATCAAATGGTTGGATTTGATCAACCATGGGAGATAAGAGGTCAAGTTTGACTTGACTTGAGAGGGAAGGTGAAAGGTCAAGTTTGACTTGACCAAATGCCATGTCATGATGATGACTTGGCATGGACGGCCAATGATGATGTTCCCACATCATCATTGACTTATCAATTGGTTCCACCTCATGAGGGAGACCAAGAGCCATTGGCTCTTGGAGTTACATGCATGCATGTAACCCCCCAAGCAATGAAGTGGCCGACCACTCCATTTGATGGTGGAATTGATTTGGTGAGTTACACAACTTCATCTTCTTCCTTGGATCACCCTCTCAAGCTCTCCCAACCTCCTTGGCAGAAATTCCTAAAGGGTGCTAGCACACTCTAAGGTATTTTTCTCCACCTATTGCTTGTGTGGATACCAATAGAGGAGTGTGCACTTGACACTCTCGAGTTCTGGCGAACCTTTTGGACGAGCGGGATTTGCGAAGGGCGTCGCATCGAGGGTAACTTCTTATCATGTAGATCTAGAGTAGATCTAAAGGTATTAAACACATGCATGTTAGTTTTATATTTTATACTTCACACGGATCCGTGGCCGGGGCTTCCGAGGTTTCCGCAACGCAAAAAGCGGTTTTTGCGGCTCGGAAAACCCAACAGTGGAATTAGAGCCACGTGCGAAGCATGTATGTGTTTCGTTTTTGTGGTTTTTATATTAGATATAAAAATTACAGAATTTTATGTTTCTGTAAATTTCCTATTTTTATAGAATTTTTGGGTATTTTTCTCGAAGAGTCGAAGCAACGAGTGTTGGGACACTTGTCGGCTTCAACCACCGAGAAAAACTCTCCGAAATGGCGAGTTTTTGCTTTAGGTTTTTGGGAAAGCGACTTAAGTCGCTGTAAGATCATAGTAGAGACACTCGCAAAATTTATTTTGCGAGTAGGGGCGCTGCCCCTATCCCCGAAAGGGGCCTTGTCCTGCGATCGTGCCTGGAAACCGCTTAACGGGACCGTTACGGAGAGGTGACTCATAAAATTGAAATAAAATAGGAAAAATTATAGAAATTTTCTGTAAAAATACATAATTTAGAATTATGTATAATTCTGTAATTGTCATGGCCCAATGACCCCAATTTGATTGGATTATGATGTGTTGTAATTCATAATACGATCTGCGTGCCATTTTTATGGTTGTGCGTGTTGTATAGTGTATGCGACCTGCACGTCGTACCTCTTCTTTTGAAATTCTAGTTGTAAATAGTTTTAGACTCGAATGTAACCCGAGTTTCATATTTGTAATTTACAAAATGGAGCGGTGGAAAGTCCACTTGTAGACGAAGTTACGAGAAGGGTGCCGACGACACATGGCGGTTAAAGGAAGCGCTTGGAGAAGCCGCTAGCCTTAGGTTGACCGTCCGATCTTCTCATTGGCTTGAGAAGATCATAGTAGGACCATGACTACATCACAGTTAATTTTATATATATATATGTTGATATATATATATATATATATTTGATTTTGCTTGTATGTATGTGATGCATGCTAGTAGAATAATGCTTGTATGTATATGATGCATGCTAGGATAATTTTCTTGTATGTATATGATGAATGCTAGAATAATGAATGTATGTATGTGATGCATTCTATAAAGGCCTTAATGCGTATATGATACACATTACGATTATATTAGATCTTAATCGAATCAACTCGTAAATGTCTACCAGGTCCTTGATACCCATCACTACCTCGATCATTTGTAGTTGTTGAATCTGCCAAAGCAGAGCAACGCATATTATCTTGGTAGGGTGCGGAGGGACAATCTTGGTCCCACCTATCACGGCTTGGGTTAGAGTAAGCTCAATTAGATTGAGTAAAATTAGTTAACTCAATTGGATCGAGTAGAACTATAGGCATATTCCAATCATTGGAAAGATAGGATAAGATCGCATTTACACTAAATCTTGGGCAATTTAGCCAAAGCTAACTCAAGGTCTTTTGTAAATGTGGGTCTTGATCCTATAAACAAGAGTTGCATAGAGATGTAATCGGTAATGTGTTACCCACCGATCGTACTAAGTCTTGGGTGATTTAGCCAAAGCTAACTCAAGGCTTAGTATGATGTGGATCTTGTCCCGCAAGAATTATAGCTAGTTTGTATGAATCTAGTAATGTGGTTTGACGACATCCATAACTCGATTCTACAAAATTCCTATAATTCAGTGGGAGCATCATTTGATTAAAGGCCTAATTAAATGATAAAAGAAATTTGATATTAATTCTCTGCATTGTATGTTGTAGATTACTATGTCGACAAACACGAACACTCTCTCTTTGCATTCTGTCCTTGAGAAGGACAAACTCAATGGAGCAAATTTCCTGGACTGGTACAAGAACCTGAGAATTGTTCTCACCCAAGAAAGGAAGTTGTACGTCCTGGAGCAGCCCATTCCGGAGGCACCTCCTGTCACTGCCTCGCGAGCTGACAAAGATGCTTATAGGAAGCATCAAGATGATGCATTAGATGTGTCATGTCTAATGCTCGTGACCATGAACTCTGAGCTTCAGAAGCAACACGAGTTCATGAATGCTTATGATATAGTTGGACATCTTCGTCAACTATATCAAGGACAAGCAAGGCATGAGAGATATGAAGTCTCTAAGGCATTGTTTAGTTCCAAAATGCAAGATGGGACTCCCGTAGGTCCATATGTACTCAAGATAATTGGGTACGTAGAAAACTTACAGAGATTGGGATTCCCCCTTGGCCAAGAGCTGGCCACTGACTTGATCTTGCAGTCTTTGCCGCAAAGCTACAATCAATTTGTCATGAATTACAACATGAATGAAATTTATAAGCCACTGCCTGAGATGCTCAGCATGTTGAGAACTGCTGAGCTCAACCTTAAGAAGGAAAAATATGACGCCATTTTGATGGTGCAAAAGAAGAAAGGCAAGGGCAAGACTAAAGGTAAGGGAAAGTCCCAAGCCAAGGGCAATGTTAAGGAACTTAAACCCAAAGGAGGGGTGGCCAAGGAAGGGGCTTTCTTCCACTATAAGGAAGCTGGACACTGGAAGCGTAACTGCAAAGCTTACCTGGAAGATCTTAAGAAGAAAAGAAGTGAGACTTCTACTTTAGGTATAAATGTTATAGAAGTCAATCTATCTATTTCTTCATCATGGGTATTAGATACCGGATGTGCATCTCACATTTGTACTAATGTGCAGGTGCTAAGAAATAGCAGAGCATTGACAAAGGGTGAGGTGGACCTACGAGTAGGCAATGGAGCAAGGGTTGCTATTGTTGCTGTAGGAACTTATGATCTATCTCTGCCCTCTGGGCTTGTACTAGAATTAGATGAATGTTGTTATGTGCCTGCTTTGACTAAGAACATAATTTCGGTTTCTTGTTTGGACAAGAAAGGATTTACATTTATAATAAAGAACAAATGTTGTTCAGTTTATTTAAATGATATGTTCTATTGTAGTGCACCTCTAATGAACGGACTCTACTTTCTAGACTTAGAGAGCCCTATCTATAACATAATTACCAAAAGGTTCAAGTCAAATGAGTTGAACCAAACCCCTCTCTGGCATTGTCGCTTAGGTCACATAAATGAGAGTCGTTTATCTCAGCTCCATAAGGATGGGCTGTTGGCATCGTGGTATTCCTCGGAAGGCTCATCGGCTCCCATGTCCCCGGATTAAAATTTTCACTAATGAAAACTAATCTGGATGGGATGAGTTTCCTAAGCACAACCAATTCATCGTCGTGCCAACGACTCGAGCGATCGCTTGAACAAACTTGTTGTTCAAATAATCAACTCTTCTAGTCAGTTAGCCGCGGAAGAGACGACGGACGGATCGCCGGTTTTTGTGTTTCTTATTCGGGGTCCATGATTATACAAATACATGCAAATGTAAACTAGTATAATCAACATATACTAACATAAACAACATAAGCTAGCATATCAATAAGAACATGCAAAGAACAATAATAAAAGTTGTAAAACTTTTATACCTCTTGATCTTCTATCGTATGTCCTAACCTCCTTGTAGACTTCGTGTGGGCGAAGATCCTCCACAACTTGAAGCTTCCTAGATCTTCTTCAATCCAAAGAAAGAAGAACTCTCTTTTCCTTCTTGCTTGAGCCAACCACCAATCCATAAAAGGATTGATGCCGCCGGCCCCAAGAATAGAGAGAACATAATGGAAACAACCAAGGAACCGAACTAGGGACAAACCCTAGCTTCTTGTGCCGCCGACCAAGATGGAATAAAGAGGAGAAAGGGAATATGTTGGGCGCCGACCACGGTGGAGGGAATAGAGGAAGGAGCCGGCCACAACCTAGGAAGAGGAAGAGCTCCTCTCCTATAGTTGCCGCCCAACTTCCTTGCAATCCCTAGCCGCCCAACCATAGGAGCCAAACCCTAATTAGGGTTTCCTCCTTTGGTCTTCTTGCCGCCCAACCAAGGTGGAAGGAGGAGATCTAAACTGGCCACCTTTCCTAGGAAGAAGAAGAACTCTTCCACAAGATGCCGCCTACCCTCCTTCCAAACCTTGGCCGCCCAACCCTAAAGGAGCCAAACCCTAATTAGGGTTTCCTCCTTAGTGTTGCTTGCCGCCCAAGCCATCCAACTCCATCAACTATGCGCCGGCCATGGAAGAGGGGATAGAAGAATAGAATGTGGACCTACCAAGGTAGAAGGGTAGAAGGAAGGGACCGGCCATGCCTTAGGAAGAAGAAGAAACTCTTCTTCCACTTGTTGCCGCCCCATGCCTTTCTCCCAAACCCTAGCCGCCCAAAAGATTCTAAACCAACTAGGGTTCCTAGCCTCCAAAGGAAGCAAATCCTAATCCCCTAAACCATCCATGATCCATTACTCTTGCCGCCCACCTTAAGCCTATATATATATAGAGTTAGGTTTAGGCCTTGGTTTAATCTCCACCGTCGGTTCTAGGGTTTTAATCCCAACCGTCGGATCTAGAGATTTAATCTCAACCGTCGGATCTAGAGATTTAATCTCAACCGTCGGTTCTAGGGTTTTAATCCCAACCGTTGGATCTAGAGATTTATTTTCCATCATTTGATCTAGACTTTATGAGGTTTATATTAGGCTACGATAGGGACCATGAGGAGGAGTTGGGTCTTGGCCACCTGATGGATCGGAACCACACAAACTTGATCCATCAATGATGTTCCATTCCACTAGAGGATCATCATCGAACTACCTCACCAACCCCCATAAATTAATATGAGCTCCATATATTATTTGTACATCCATCTCCTCGTGTTTAAGATATCGAATGTCCGTAAATTAATTGATTTACTGACCATCAATTAATTAACATCTAACTCCTCGAGTAGTACCACTCAACCTTATCATCATGTTGACTAAGTCAACCTGCAGGGTTTACATGATGAACCTTATGAGCTCCTCAAGGGGACATCATCAACCTAATACATAGGACACGGTTTCCTCCTATAATCAACGTCACACCATGTAAATAATATCATTTCCCAACTTATCGGGCATATTGATTTAATCCATAGAAATCTCACCCTCTAGTAAATCAAAGAAATAAATATTAAGTACATGTGCCCGTTATTATATCGGGATTAAGAGCATGTACAACATAATATCCGAGGTCCGATTTTATTATGTAGTCAGCAATAAATTGAATTACCTCTATGTCGGTCCTGCTCAATACACCTAGGTGTACAAGTGTAACTCTATGTTCAAGATAAAACAATACCAAGCTACACTACAACCATGCCAATGGTTTGTCCAAAACCATCTTGGTTGTGAGCCTCTACTTATATTCTACAAGGGACTGATAACATGATCTTCTGTGCCACACCCAAGCACCATGTTATCTACAATGTAAAATATTAGACAATTTTGCATAATCATAAAAATATGCAAACAATGATCATGTGATTCTTATTTCAAAATAAAGATGTTCATACAAAAGAGCTAGGCTTTCAGTATACATCCCAACATGGGCTGCTAGACTCATTTGATTTTGAATCATATGAGACATGCGAGTCTTGCCTTTTAGGTAAGATACCAAGACTCCCTTTAGTGGACACAGCGAAAGAGCAACAGATTTGTTAGGACTTATACATAGTGTTGTATGTGGTCCTTTCAATGTTGCTGCTAGAGGTGGTTATGGGTACTTCATTACATTTACTGATGACTTCAGTAGATATGGTTATGTGTATCTTATGACACATAAATCAGAATCCTTTGAAAAGTTCAAAGAATTCAAGAATGAAGTACAAAACCAGCTTGGCAAGAGTATTAAGATACTTCGATCAGATCGAGGTGGTGAATACCTTAGCCATGAGTTTCGTGACTATCTAGCTGAGTGTGGGATTCTATCCCAACTCACTCCTCCTGGAACACCACAGTGGAATGGTGTATCTGAAAGGAGGAATCGTACCCTATTAGATATGGTATGATCTATAATGAGTCACACAGATCTTCCTATATCATTTTGGGGATATGCTCTAGACACAGCAGCCTTTACCCTTAACCGTGTACCATCCAAGGTTGTCATAAAGACACCATATACGATATGGACAGGGAGAAATCCCAAGATGTCTTTCATGAGGATTTGGGGTTGTGAGGCTTACGTTCGACGTCAAGTCTTAGACAAACTGGGACCCAAATCCGATAGGTGCTATTTTGTTGGATATCCCAAGAATACAAAGGGATATTACTTCTATATTCCCAGTCAGCACAAAGTGTTTGTGGCAAAGACTGGGATTTTTCTAGAAAGGGATTTTGTTTCTAGAAAAACTAGTGGGAGTACGTTCGATCTTGAAGAAATTCAAGATAAGGATCATAGCACTAAGGCCTTGATGGAGGTTGAACAGGAACCACAAAGTGTTGTGGGTGATGAGATTGTTGCACAAAGAGTTGTGGAACAACCACCTGTTCAGATAGACCTACCTCTTTGCAGGTCTGATAGGGTACGTCGTCAGCCTGAGAGATACTCATTTCTCTTGTTTGACTATGATGACGTTATGCTCATTGAGAATGAGCCTACCTCCTATCAGGAAGATGTGATGAGCCCAAATTCTGAGAAATGGCTAGAGGCCATGAGATTCGAGATGGAATCCATGTACACCAACCAAGTATGGACTTTGGTTGATCCACCTGAAGGGGTCAACCCCATTGGGTGTAAGTGGGTTTTTAGGAGAAATACTGACATGGATGGACTTACGCATACCTATAAGGGTCGATTGGTGGCTAAAGTTTTCAAGCAAATTCATGGTATTGACTATGATGAAACCTTTTCTCCAGTGGCGATGTTTAAGTCCATTCGGATCTTGCGTGCTATTGCAGCATACCATGATTATGAGATCTGGCAGATGGATGTCAAAACCGCATTTCTGAATGGAAACTTACTCGAGGATGTGTACATGACACAACCTGAGGGTTTTGAAGATTCACAGTATACTGGAAAAGTATGCAAGCTGCAAAGGTCCATTTATGGGGTAAAGCAAGCCTCTCGGAGCTTGAATATTCGATTCGATGATGCGATCAAACAGTTTGGTTTCATCAAGAATGAAGATGAACCCTGTGTCTACAAAAGGGTTAATTGGAATACAGTTGTCTTCCTTGTATTGTATGTGGATGACATACTGCTCATTGGGAATGACATCCCTTCGCTACAGTCTGTGAAGACTTGGCTGGGGACGTGCTTCTCAATGAAGGACTTTGGTGAAGCAGCCTGTATTCTAGGCATCAAGATCTATAGAGATAGATCTAAGAGATTGCTTGGCCTGAGTCAGAGTACATACATTGACACGGTATTACTACGATTTGCCATGCAGAATTCCAAAAAGGGACTTTTGCCGATGTCACATGGTGTGAGTCTTTCGAAGACTCAAAGTCCCTCTTCTAGAGAGGAGAGAGACCGCATGGATAAGATCCCTTACGCATCTTCTATAGGATCTATCATGTATGTCATGTTGTGTACTCGTCCTGATGTCTCGTATGCTTTGAGCATGACGAGTAGATACCAGTCAGATCCAGGTGAGCATCACTGGATAGCAGTCAAGAATATTCTTAAGTACTTGAGAAGGACTAAAGAATATTTCTTGATATTTGGAGGCGATGAGGAGCTAGCTGTAAAGGGTTACAGTGATGCCAACTTCCAAACTGACCAGGATGATTATAGATCACAGTCAGGGTTCGTGTTTTGCTTGAATGGTGGCGCTGTGAGCTGGAAGAGTTCGAAGCAGGACACAGTTGCTGATTCTACAACAAAAGAAAAGTATATCGCTGCATCTGAGGCAACAAAGGAGGCAGTTTGGATCCGTAAGTTCATTACTAAGCTTGGGGTGGTTCCTAGCATTGCAGATACTATAAAGCTCTATTGTGACAACAATGGAGCGATTGCACAAGCTAAGGAACCTCGCTCACACCAGCGGACCAAACACATACTACGACGCTTCCATCTCATTCGAGAGATTATCGATAGAGGAGATGTGAAGATTTGCAGAGTACCCACAGAGGCTAACATCGCAGATCCCTTGACCAAGGTTTTGGCACAGAAAAAGCATGATGGTCACACTAGGTCATTGGGTATTAGATACTACGGTGATTGACACTAGTGCTAGTGGGAGATTGTTAGTGAAAGCCCTAGAGTCAATCATGTGATGATTGTTGTATGGACTTTATCGTATCATATTCCTATTTATAAAGGCATGGTTATTATATTTACTTGTATTGGTGCCAAATAACTAAATATAATAATGTCCTTGAGTAGTAGGTTCTTATCTATATCAATCGATTGGTTGAATCGATAATGAGATGATATAGAGAACACTACTCTTAATCATTCCTAGTCGAGTATTAACATTCAGGGACAATGTTAATGCATAGAGACTAGCATGTAGGTCAACACGATGACTTGATCTCACAAGTCATGAATATGAGATATCAAGTTGACACATGGGTATGCATTGGAGAATGTATACTGAATGACCCACCATGAGAAAGTATCATGGATCGTTATATGAGTGTCATATACTTTCTCATGTGGCTATTAGTATGACTATTAGTCCTTAGATCTGAAGTCACCATGGTTCCCTACATAAGGAGTTGCATACTTTGGCTTCGTCAAACGTTACCCGTAAATGGGTGGATTATAAAGGCGATTACTGGGTATGTAACAAATTATGCGGAGGGATGTGAGTGATATAGATGAGATCTATCCCTCCTATATGACGGGGGTGACATCGATATTCTTGATAGAGTGAGACCACGAAGTGCATGTCCATGCCCAAATGAGTCAATATGAGATATTGCGCTCATTTGATTAGAGTGAGTATACTTAGAGTTCAAGATATAGATTGTACTGAGGATGACACGGTCTATGCCTCAATTGGTCAATCTAGATGTCAAGGATAGAGGGACATTGTCACATATTGTGAGAGTCACAATTAGTAGTCACAAAGGTGATGTTGGAGCTCAATATTCTTGTAACTTGGGTAGCAATGATGTGTTGTTAGATACCGCTCATTGCTTATGTTCCTAAATCGGTTTAGGAACATTGCCAACGTTACAAGAACCTATAGGGTCACACACTAAGGGCAATTAGATGGAGATTAGGTTCATATGATGAACCATGAGGATTAGGTTCATGGGATGAACCAAATTGGATTAAGAGTAATCCTAATTAGACAAATTGAGTTGGACTCAATTTGATTCAAGTGTTGAATGAGTATAATTTAGATTTGATTCATCAAATTAATTTAAATTAATGAATAGAGATTCATTAAATTAAATTGACTTGAATCAAATGGTTGGATTTGATCAACCATGGGAGATAAGAGGTCAAGTTTGACTTGACTTGAGAGGGAAGGTGAAAGGTCAAGTTTGACTTGACCAAATGCCATGTCATGATGATGACTTGGCATGGCTGGCCAATGATGATGTTCCACATCATCATTGACTTATCAATTGGTTCCACCTCATGAGGGAGACCAAGAGCCATTGGCTCTTGGAGTTACATGCATGCATGTAACCCCCCAAGCAATGAAGTGGCCGGCCACTCCATTTGATGGTGGAATTGATTTGGTGAG
The DNA here is from genome assembly GCA_025175895.1 of Wurfbainia villosa. Lineage (NCBI taxonomy): Eukaryota > Viridiplantae > Streptophyta > Magnoliopsida > Zingiberales > Zingiberaceae > Wurfbainia > Wurfbainia villosa. The sequence continues at coordinate 44,457,471 of CM046003.1, forward strand.
TTACACAACTTCATCTTCTTCCTTTGATCACCCTCTCAAGCTCTCCCAACCTCCTTGGCCGAAATTCCTAAAGGGTGCTAGCACACTCTAAGGTATTTTTCTCCACCTATTGCTTGTGTGGATACCAATAGAGGAGTGTGCACTTGACACTCTCGAGTTTCGACGAACCTTTTGGATGAGCGGGATTTGCGAAAGGTGTCGCATCGAGGGTAACTTCTTATCATGTAGATCTAGAGTAGATCTAAAGGTATTAAACACATACATGTTAGTTTTATATTTTATACTTCGCATGGATTCGTGACCGGGGCTTCCGAGGTTTCCGCAACGCAAAAAGCAGTTTTTGCGGCTCGGAAAACCCAACATGGTTAGCTTTATTTTTGCACTTACACATGTTGAACATTATGAAAGGGAGAATCTAGTACATACCTAGTTATGATTCACCTCAATAGTCTAGTACATTGGAATCCATAGGTGACTCTAGGTTTAACATTTTAGTTACTAGAGATGCTCGGATTGTGTAAGCCCATTCGAAAAAATTGAAATCCCTGTGAGCCGAAAAATAAAAGAGAAAAAAAAGAGAGAAAAAGAAAAAAAAGAGAGTGAGAGGGATAAAAAAAATAGTTGTCGTGGGTGGAAATGGCCAGGTGCCCCTTTGAGACCGAGTTAGGTCACTGGGGAAACACCTCCCAATTTCTCTCAATACCGAGCACACCTTTGAGAGTTTATGCTAGATCTAGGGAATGACCCTCGCATTGGGCAGGTAAGTGGCTAAGAGCCGGAAACCTTAGGAAAGCTATGGGGTGACGACTTAACTCACCATGGAACGGGCATCCCCTAAGAATGGTTCGCCTAACATGAGCACGAGGAGCTAACTTAGTGAATTTTTAGAACATATCTATTTTGCTTTGATTGTAAATACCACTTGATAAATTTAGTTAGCATGCTAATTATGGAACAATATATTTTTAAAATTTTATGACACTGAGGTTTGCTTGAGGACAAGCAAAGATTTATGTCTGGGGGAAGTGATTTGAGCAAAATATATAGGATTTTAGGAGTAGTTTTCGCTCACATCTTGTTACATTTTGTGTTAGTTTCATGCATATGTTACTATATTCTTGCACGCATTGCCTATTTTCTGGTTCGGAGGTCTGCTCGTTGTACTTTTGTGTGCAGGTTAGCTTTATTGGTGAAAAAGATAAGTTTTCGGAGCAAAAGAAGGACTTTCGCAGCTAGACGGAGAGTGGGACACGAGCAGGGCATGTGGATTCACACGACCGTGTCCAATGTGCAAAGAACAACACCCCAAGGCCGCACACGGCCTGGTCATGTGGAAACACACGACCGTGTGGCGGTCCGATGGATTTGCGCCACTAGGGCTTTTTCTGGATTTTGTAGCGGTCCGAGGCGATGTATATGTAAGGATGGCTCCGCCCAAACCCTAGGGGGGAGGCACAATGGCTAGGACGGCACGCCGAAGCTTTAAAAAGCTTCGGTAACTCACAGCGGGGAGGAGGAACGCCGCTGGAGGTCCACAACTTGAAATACAACGCCAGAGAGAAGATCATGAAGCATCGTATATCTCTATTTCTGCGCTTTATTTCTATTGTATTCAAACTTAAACATGTTTTGTGATTCTTCCTTCATATTTATGGAGTAGTACCTTCGATTCTAGGATTAGGGAGTAGCTTGTGTACATAAACAATGTTGGTTCATATTAAATTCTAGCCAAAAGTTTTATTTGACAATTGGTAGTTGCTCTTTATTATATCTACGTGTGTTTGGCTTTCTTTCCGTTGTGCTTAGGAGATACGAGGTGGTGACATCCCTTGCAATCTAAAATTTAGGAGGTTTGATCCAAGGAACCTAGGGGTAAACCTAACCTCCCGTAACTGCGGGGAGAAGGGAGCGGTGGAATCGAAAACGGTCCATTGCAAGGATTGATTTGACATCCTCGTACCCTCTATCCCGTCCTTTTGGGCAGAGGTAGCTCCCGTTAAATGTGGCGGCTCTGCGGGAGAGTGCATAATGTCTCTTCCCCAAAACCGTAGGTAGACGTTTAGATGATGCCAATTGACAACATTGTTATATGATACACAAGCGAAACCGAAGTCCTAGAATCACCTTTTAAGACCCCGACACACTCTTTTCCTCCTTCGTGTGACACCGTACAGAGTAGGGTCCACTGATAGTCCTCACAAACCGACTCTCTTAGAGATTACGTCTGAAAAATTCCAACCACTCAGTGTATTGATATTCGAATCTCAGTCCCTGTGGGATCAATAAATCTTTATTACTTGACGACATCCGTGTACTTATCGGCGTTGAGCATGAGCGTGCACTATGAGTCCTCGGTGGTATCCATCGCGAGATTCGAGGTCGCGTCCATGCGCATCATATATCCTCAGTGAAACGCGGTGCAGTCACTTGTGGTATATCCTCTTGTACCGGTGGTACTGAAGTAGTGACTTCCTCTCTCAATTCCTCCAGAACAATCTTACTCGTGGGCTTGTGGTTCATCACATAGTCTTCCTTTAGAAATCTGGTGTTCGTGCTAACGATCACCCTCAAATCTCTAGGACTATAAAACAAACCACCTTTCGTTCCTCTAGGATAACCAATGAACATGCACACTTCTGTACGGGGTTCCAACTTACCAGCATCTACCTTCAGCACATGTGTTGGACTCCCCCAAATCCGAATATGTCTCAGACTAGCCTTTCGCCCAGTCCACAATTCTGTGGGAGTAGAAGGCACTGATTTAGATGGTACCAAGTTTAGAATATATACTGTCGTATCTATAGCATACCCCCAGAACGAATCTGGCAACTCAGAATAACTCATCATTGATCTAACCATCTCTATAAGAGTCCTATTCCTTCGCTCTGCTACACCATTCTGCTGGGGTGTGCCATGTGCAGATAATTGGGATTGAATCCTAGCCTCTGATAAGTAATTCCTAAACTCTCCTAAGAGGTACTCACTACCACGATCAGATCGTAGTGTCTTGATACTTTTACCTTGACGTTTCTCCACATCAGCCTTGAATTCTTTGAACTTGTCAAAGCATTCAGACTTGCGGCGCATCAAGTAAATGTATCCATATCTTGAATAATCATCTATAAAAGAGACGAAATATTTAAAACCACCTCTTGCCTGGATAGACATAGGACCACACAAATTAGAATAAACCAATTCCAATACAACTTTGGCTCTATACCCCTTGGCCTTAAAAGGCCTCTTGGTCAATTTACCTCCCAAGCAAGATTTGCAGGTTGAGAAATGTTCCACCACTAATGGACCCAAAGGTCCATCAGCTATCAACCTTTGAATTCTACTCAGGTTAAGATGACCTAACCTTAGATGCCAAAGATATGTTTGGTTCATTTTCGAAGGTTCTTTTCTCTTATTAGATTTAGAAGATGAGTTATTTACTTCTATTTGCATCATGAGAGCTTTTGGTTCAAGGGTATATAAATTTCCTATCAATGCACCAGAACAGATAATCTCCCTATTTCTTTTTATAACAACTCTGTCATTAAAAGAAATAGAATATACATCCAAAAGTAATTTAGAAATCGAAATCAAATTCTTTCTAAATAAAGGTACATAAAGTCAATTTCTCAGAACCAAAGTTTTATTTCTATCAAAAGATAAATAAACATCTCCCACTGCAACAGTCGCCACCTTCGTGGCATTGCCCAAGTAAACAATAATCTCCTCCTCAGCTAGTCGTTTGGTTTCCTAGAACCCCTGTAAAGTATTGCAGACATGATCAGTGGCTCCTATATCTACACACCAGGTGCCGGTAGATAACACCACTAAACATACTTCAACGACTAGACCAAAAGATATACCTTTGTTCTGCTTTTGGTTGGGGCAGTCCTTCTTCCAATGTCTAGTCTGCTTACAAGTGAAGCACTTGCCTTTCGGCTTCTTCACTCCTCCCTGAGATCCTCCCGCCACCTTTGCCCCACCTTGTTTCTTCTTCTTCTTTCCTTTCGGCTTAGAAGTAGAAACTTTTTGGGCAACCATGGCCTGAGCCTGAGCACTCTGACGAAAAAACCCCTCTACTGCCTGGAATTCTATCAGAAGCTCCGCCAACGAATACAACCTTTTATTCATGTTGTAGTTCGGGTGAAACTGCTCAAAACTCCTAGGTAGAGACTGGAGAATGATATCGACCTGGGTTTCCCCATCGATCTCAGCACCAAGGACTTCCAGCTCATTCAAATGAGCCATCATCTTGAGAACATGATCCCTCACGAGTGTTACCTCGATCATGGTGGTCATCATCAAGTTCCTCATGTCTTCCTGCCTAGCAGCCCAATTCTGGTGTCCGAAAACCTCCTTGAGATTGAGCATCATGTCATAAGTAGTGGGCATGGCTTGATGCTGATGTTGCAATACATTTGACATAGAAGCCAAAATATAACACCGCGCCATCTCATCAGCCTTTATCCACTTCTTATAACTCTCCTTCTCCTTTTCCCCAGAATCATCTACAGGCTTAGGAGGACACTCTTCGAAGAGTACATACTTGTACTCCTCAGCAGTCAAGACAATATCAAGATTCCTTTTCCAATCAACATAATTGGGTCTAGTAAGTTTATTCTCTTTTAGTATCACAACAAGCGGGATGAAAGTCATTTTTGAAAAACCTAAGAATCACATGGATCAAAATATTAGATTTCAAAAAATTATTGATTCCACAAACAATAAAATTTTAAAATCAACTAACACCTCAAAACACCGAGAATATCGTATGCCACGATAGTGTGGACGTATACGAATTCTACATTTGTAAGAGGAGGTTTTACCCATTAATTTTACTATCTTGTCAACCTAACTTTTTGACAAATAAAATTAATAGTTGGTTCCTCTTCGGCCCTACAAATAAAAGTAGTGACTCTGATGGGGAGGATACTCCTATTTGCATCTAAGTGTTCACCATTACTCGGTACCAAGGCAATTATCTCGGGTTATATGCCTTCCGATGAGGAAGTACACATGCTCCTTAATAATTTTCTATAACCATATTCGACCCTGTGATCCACAAAACAAACTCATCCAATGGGGAGGAAGGCACTCAGAGTCAACGCATAAGTTTGTTTGCATCACATGTCAAATCGTAATGGAGGTCGTGGGAATTTATAAAAATTATCCCTCTCCCACTTAGTAATTTAAAATTGAGGAATTTTCCTAGCATACGACATGCATATCAAACAAGAAGCAATAAATATGAAAAAAATATTTTCCAACTATTATGACTTTTGTTCTCTAATATGCCTCCCGTCGTATCGCCATCTCATCCGCTCCTCCCTACGCCATGTATAATCCATCCGGAGATCCGAGCCGAGAATAAATATTTTAATTTACATCCATCAATCCTATACTCCACGAAGGAGTGTACATGAAATCTAGATCGAAAGTAAACTAAAATAAGTGAGTGGCTAAACAATGTCGTACTTAATTACAAAAATTAAATCCTAGCCTCGTCAATCCTGAGGATTCAAATAATATTACACACATGCAATCACATACATACACATATGGCCATAACAGTTGGATCTTATGTCTGCAACCAAAATGTTAGCCTACGCACATCCTAGTATCATCCGGCACATACAATATATGATAAGTGCATAAAATTAACTGAATCCTAAACACACAAAACCGAAAATCGTGGCTCTGATACCACTTGAAGGTGGAAACTTCGCTTCCCACTTCAACTCGATCGCTTGTTCATGGCGATCCCATCTACATCCCCAGATTAAAAAATTAATCCTTGACAAAAAATACACAACATGCATAGAATAAGAAAAGATTCATAAACAAGAATTATATCTCTTGTTATACCTCTTGATCTTCTATTGTATATCCTTCCTCCTTTTGGATGTTGTGTGGGCGACGATCCTCCAAAAGTCGAAGCCTCCTAGAACACGTTCTTCCCTTCCTTATTCGCTTCGAACAAAGGAAAGAATGAAACAAAACTCTTTCCTATCTAGGACCGGTCACCAAGTCAAGATACTTGATGTTGCCGCCGGCCAAGGAATAGATGAAGAAGATGGAGTGGGCACCGACCAAGAGTTCCAAGGGAAGAACCCTAACTCTAGTTACTGTCGGCCAAGGATGAAGAAAGGAATAGGATGAGCGCCGGCCAAGGTAGAGAGGAAGATGGAGTGGGCGCCGGTTACACCTTAGGAAGAGAAAGGAAGCAAACCCTAATCTCCCACCTTGTTCCGCCCAAGCCAAAACCCTAACCCTAGCCTCCCAAAGCCAAAGCCTTAATCTCCAACTTCTATCTCATTGCTGCCCACCCCTTAAGCCATATTTATAGAGTTAGGCTTAAGCCTCCTTTTAATCTGCACCGTCAGATCTAGGGATTTAATCTCAATCATCATATCTAGAGATTTAATCTCCACTGTTGGATCTAGAGATTTAATCTCCATCGTCGGATCTAGAGTTTCATTTTCCATCATCGGATCTAGGCATCATGAGGGCTTTAATAGGCTACAATAGGGACCATGAGGAGGAGTTGGATCTTGGCCACCCAATGGATCAAGCCCACATAAAGTCCGATCCATTAATGATAATTCATTCCACTAGAGGATTATCATTGATCTACCTCACCAACCCCATAAATAAATATGGGCTCCATATATTATTTGTACAAATGTCTCTCTGAGTTTAAGATCTCGAATGTCTGTCAATTAATTAATTTATTGATAATTAGTTAATCAATATCTAACTCCATGAGTAGTACCACTCAACCTTATCATCATGTTGGACCAAGTCCACCTGCAGGATTTACATGAGGAACCTTATGTGCTCCTCAAGGGGACATCATCATCCTAATATATAGGACACAATTTCCTCTTATAATCAACGGCACACCATATAAATAATATCATTTCCCAACTTACCGAGCCTATCGATTTACTCTATAAATCTCGCCCATTGGTAAATCAAAGAAATAAATACTAAGTATATGTGTCCATTATTATATTGGGATTAAGAGCATGTACACCATAATATCCGAGGTCCGATTCAATTATGTAGTCAGCAATAAATCAAATCACCTCTAAGTCGGTCCTACTAAATACACACAAAGTGTACTAGCATAATTCTATGGTCAAGACAAACCAATACCAAATCACACTACAACCATACCAATGGTTTGTCCAAAACCATCTCGGTTGTGAGCCTTTGCTTATACTCTACAAGGAACTGATAACATAATCTCCCGTGTGACACTACACACCATGTTATCTACAATGTAATATATTAGACAATATGCATAATCATAAATATGCAAACAATGATCATGTGATTCTTATTTCAAAAATAAAGAAGATAGACTTTTCGGTATACATCCCAATATAATCGTACCCTATCCTATGGCAAATGTGGGTAAGTAGGCCCCCCACATTAATCTCTCCTCTTGTTGCTTTGCCCATCTTCACTAAGTGTCTGATGAAATGGGACTCTACATCGATGCTACTCCTTTCTTGTAGCATGTCCCAGAGGCAAAGCAGCTCGTTAGCTCTTACTACACCGTCACTCTCCCCATGACCAAATATAGTGCTTGCCATGATTCAGTGGAGGTATCGGAAAATGGGGTTTTGGAGGCACGATGCTTTGGCCCTAGAAGGGTCGTAAGCGTGCTCCCCTATCAATTCAGTCCAAAAGATCCGAGAGTTAAACCCCAATAGGGGTTCCTCTCTCTCCCCCACTCAGCAAGCCAAAGCATGAATTCCATTGGCGAAGTGTCCATTCATGCTCAATGTTAAATATCCTAAAAGTAATCCTACCCTCTTCTCTCTCTCTACCCGTTAAAATTTCCGCTTCTAAGGAACTCAAAAATTCTGAAACTATCCTAGGGTAGGTTGGGTGTTTTATTCCCATTATCTCTTTCCACCCCATTTTTGCAAATAGGGCTTAAATGTCACCCAACAACCCTAAGGACCCTAGCAAATCTTCATCAAGGTACCTAGTTGCAGTGAGTTTGCGAGTAGAAAACATATTATATCTATCCCTATGTTCATTGTTCCTAAAAAGGAGGGTTAAAAGAGCATTACCTCCTCTGGAGCTTGAGGAGTGTCGGTTCTCCTTGCTCGTCGCTCCGAAGCACCAGATCGAGATGCTACTTGCTTGGTCCTCCTCATCCTTGCTTCTTTTGGCTTCCTTGAAGGTTGGAAAAGCTTCTAGGTGGTGGGGAAGAAGGATCCACATGGCTAGGGCAAGAAAAATCGAAACACACGGCATAAATGGAGCGAAAACACACGGTGTGCCCTACTTAACCTTGTGTGATGCGACCGTGTGAAAACACACGGCTAGGCCGTGTGCGCCTCTAATTGGTTGGGCACAACCATGGGAAAACACACGGCCAGGCCGTGTGCCCCCCTTTTTTTTCTCCCATTTTGTGCACAATGGTCCGAATTTTATCATACACTTCACCGTGTAAGCTAATATTGATTTTATTTTTAACTAGCAAAGTTCTCTTCTGGTCCTAATGCTAAATGAAATGGAAATCAAAGTTCAAATTAACTAAATGCATGCAATACAATCAAAGGAAAACATAAAAACTAAACTTGGGTTGCCTCCTAAGAAGCGCTTTGTTTAAGGTCATTTAGCTCGACCACACTCCATTATCAACTTGGCTTTGGAGGTTCAGTGAACCTCCATTCATCCGTCTCGAAATCGACATCTGGTGGACTCAGCTTTATTCTGTTGAAAGTGAAGCCATCTAGGTAGGGAGCTTTATACTCTGATAGGCTGAAGAGGATGATCTCCCTTTCTACCTCTAAGGAGATCTGGTATACCTTAACATCTATGCACACCCCCACAGTCGCCAGAAAGGGTCTTCCCAAGATGATGATATTCTAGGGATCTAGTCCTGTGTCGAGTATAATAAAATCTATATGGATCACGAAGTTCTCGACAACCACAAGCACGTGTGCTAGCAAGCCGATGGGTTTCTTGACTGAGTCGTCCCCCATACGAATACCAAGATTTGCTGGTTGGAGCCCATTCAGTCCCATTTTCAGATAGTATGCATAGGGCATCACACTTACTGATGACTCCAAGTCACACAGTGCTTCATCGAAGCTTTCCCCATAAATTCAGTAGGGGATAACAAATTCACCGGGGTCCTTAAGCTGTGGGGGAATCTTATCTTCAATTTCAGCTTGGTCAGGTAGGGTGGAAATCATGGCTACACACCCCTTGGCAAATCTATTTCTCTGTGCTATTCTCTCACTGCCCACTCCTTCCTCTTTAGCTTGCCTCAGCTCGGGTAATGATGGAGTACTATCCATAGATTTCGACACGGGTTGGGTTATCTGGGCCACTTGTGTCTCCAACATCCTTGTGTAACTTGCAAGACCGTCAACGGTGGCCTTCAAGTCTCTGAGTGACTCCTCTATTTTCTGATGTTAGCGACGAAATTCCTCATTGGCCTTTGTTTGTAGCAATGAAGTCTTCCATCATCAATTCCATCCTTGACTTCTGTTGTTCCTGCCCATTGCCATGTGTTGGTGCAATCGGCCCAGCAGTACCTTGATGGTATTTTGATGATAGACAAAACTCATGACATGGGATTGTCATGGGAAAGTCCAACATGGTGTTGGCATGGAAAATCCAAGCATGGAGCTTGGTGTGGGAAAGTCCAACATGGGGTTGGCATGGGAAATCCAAGCATGGAGCTTGGTGTGGAAGTCCAAGGGGGAAGCCTTGGCATGGTAAAGTCCAAAGCATTGCGAAGCCGTGCGCTTGGTGCTGGCATGGGAAATCCAAAGCATTGCGAAGCCATGCGCTTGGTGCTTGGTGAGAAATGCATTGCAAAGCCGTTCACTTGGTGCATTTGGGAAGTCTTGAGGACTTTGTAAGTTCACTAGGCTCGGGGTCCTTGAGTTGGTGAAGGATGGCATTGCGAAGCCGTGCGCTTGGTGCATCCGAGGGACCGCCGGACGGGGAGCGAATGGAGTGAGCCCAAAGGGAAGCATACTTCTAGGGCATGAGATGCGAAGGATGGCGTTGCGAAGCCGTGCGCTTGGCGCATCCGAGGGACGTAGGCTGAGGGAAGAGAGCTTTGGTGGGGAACTCCATGAGGGATAAGGTGGACTTGGCCAAGTGGCTAAGACTGAGTGTCGGAGGCTCAAACTTGATGTTTGAGGGTTTACCCGACGGTCGGATGCTCAAACAACTTGGTGTTTGAGGTTTTGCCGACATCGGTCGACCGCATAGGTGTCGGTTCGATTGATCCAAGTCGACTAGAGTTCGGACCGGTGTAAGGCTAGGGTTTTTGTGCTTGCGATCCCGCCATGGACATGGCGATCGGGAAGTCAACAGCCTGATCGCGAGGGATGGCAATGATCGATGGGAGTGTCGCGAGCAGACGCTCCGTGAGCCGATCGGGCGTCGACTCTTGGGTCACCGATCGGTGATGGGCATCATCAGTCGACTGGTAGGTGATCCGTTGGAACTTGTCCGACGTGGATCTGGCCGTTGTGAGACAACGACTACAGCGGTCGGCGATCGGGCCTTTTGGCAATGATCGTTAGGCGTTATAAATGGAGCACGAGTTGGAGGATTTCGTCAAGTCTTTTGTGGAGCTATTGGAGGGGAATTGCTGCTGCATTCCAGTCCTTCAAGAGCCAATCAAAGCAAGCAACAAGCAAAGCGATCAAAACAATCGGTGAAAGTTTTCTTGTGTATTGTATTTGTGTATTTGCTTGTATTTCTATATTACATTGTAATTGCTTGTGAGAGGTTTCTCCACCTTCGACGTGTTGTCGAGAAGGAGTGTTATAGTTAGTGTCGTGCGCATAACTAGAGCTCGGTGAGCTCGCCCGTAGAGTAGGAACCATTCGGTTCCGAACCATGTATATCTTGTGTTGTGTGATTGTGTATTGTTAGCTTCATTATTATTGTTATTCCGCTGCGCTAATGACAATCGTAGACAAGCAACGCAAGAAGAACGAACGAATTATGACATCCATCGTAAGAGGGCTATTCACCCCCCCTCTAGCCGGCCGTAATCGATCCCCTACAAGTGGTATCAGAGCTGAGGTCGCTCTTCAAGGACTAACTGCCACAAGAGCACTACAAATGGCCGGCTTCATCCATCCACCGAAATTCGATGGAGATTTTGCTTGGTGGAGGAAACGGATGGAGGTATATCTTGAAACCGATTTTGATTATATGATTATTATAGAAAATGGTTTTGAGATGCCTAGGGACAAGTACAATAAGCCAATTGAGAAGTCAAAATGGACCCAAGACCAAATCAAAGACTTCAAGACAAATCTCAAGGTAATCAAGTTGATTAGTGATTTGTTACCTAACACTATTTGGTCTAGATTGGGTGATTATAGGGATGCAAGGGAATTATGGAATAAGGTAATGAAATTCCAAGAAAATTCCCAATCGGCACAAGTAGAGGAGAATGTCGAAGAAGAATCACCATCCACTTTTGAAGATGTGGATGACTTGGTGGAGACCTCCACCTCTAGCGTTGAGGGGGAGGAAAGGATTTCGATTCCGGAGCAAGATCAAAATGAAGCATCTACCTCTGGAAGAAATGACCAAGAGGCTTCCACCAACTCCCTAGGTGACTCATGTATTATAATTAATCGTAAAGATTATATTATTTGTTTTGAGTGTAGGGAGAAAGGGCACTACAAGAGTAAATGCCCTAATTTGGCTAAGAAGAAGGCATCGACACCAAAAGTCAACCCAAAGTCAAACGATGCCGGTGTTCCCAAAATCAAGAGCAAAGAGCACATTGTGTGCTTCAAATGCAATCAAAAGGGACACTACCGAAGCAAATGCCCTAGGGGGAGGAAGAAAGGGCAAGAAGGTGCAATTCATGAAGGGGGAGCTCCTAAAGCTAACCCTAAGGTACATTTAGTTAATGCACCTTTAATTCCTAAAGTCAAAAAGCATGCTAAAAATTATTTTAGTTCTCTTGCCATTATTAATGAAAAGCATGCTAGGAGAAACAATAAGGTTTATTGCTTAGGTGCCAAGCATGTTCATATGACTAAAGACAAACCTAGGACTCATAATTCTAGAAATATCTTGCCTAGGGAGTCAATTAGGAGAGTAGAAGAAAATTTGGGTATTAATCCCAAAAAGTCTAGGCACATGCCTAAGAAGAAGAGGTTTTCCCAAAAATCTAATGAAAATTAAAAAATGGAAAAATTAGAGCTAGAGAACCAAGTCTTGAGGTCAAGACATGAGAGAATGGAGAAAGCCCTTAGAATCATAGAAAACTCAATTCTAGGGTCAAATGTCCAAAAGTCAAGACCTAAGGTTCAAAAACGGTCTAAGGGCAAGGAAGGTTTGGGTGACAAACCTAAGCCCAAGAAGACTTATCATAATGTTCCATTTAATTATGGAACTATTTCTAGGTCTAGGAAAACCAAGGCTAATAGGGAAATCATCCCTAAGTCTAGCCATGGTATGTGTTTAGTGGCTAACACCTCAAAGAAATCAAATGTAGCCACTAAGAAGGTCAATGGAGGAGTCACCTCTAGAGTTGACCTAGGAAAGACCCAAAAGACTATGGCTTCAAAGCCTAAAAGGGTCATTAGGAAGGTATCTAGGGAAGTTATCCCTAGGGAATACCTTGTTAACCCAAGGAGCTCCAATAGATATTGGGTTCCTAAGAGTGTGATTGATTCACGCTAAATGGGTTAGGGTGTGTCAACCCTAAGTGGATGGGTAGTTAACCTAACCATAGTAGAGTTGACACATTAGGGTGTGCCAATATGGTTTGAGAAGTTAAAAAATGATTTAAATTGGCACAATTAGGTCATAGAGGTATTGGTGTGCCATTTTGGGTTTTTGGCACACTAGGGAAATGAATGGCAATAAGGCAAAATAGAATTAATCCCTAAAAATGGCAAATTGATTTTCACACTTAGGTATTCTATACCTTAGTATATTTTACTTGCCATGTTTTGTTTGCCTTGCCATGTCATGACATCATTTTCATTCTTATCTATAAAATGTCATGATCATGTTTAGATGTCATGTATGCTTAAGTTTCATTCACATGCCATGACATCATGATATTGGCATATGTTTTTATCTATATCATATCTATGCCATAATCATATCATGCATGAATTAAAATGGAGTTAAGGACTATGGCATGATTTGATGGGAATCAAATAATATTGCCTAGAAATATGCATGAGACCATTTTAAAAAACAAAAACCCACATCTCACTAGATTAATTGCCTTGAATGTGTTTTTACACATCTAGATATAAGTGAGATGTTTAAGGAAAAGAAATTAAAGGTTTTGAAAACTTTTTGAAAACATTTTGAAAAACCTTGGTGAAGCCTATCTTTTGATAGCTATCACCATTGAATGGGATGATACAAAGAGGGCTCTTTATTGAAGCTTTTCTAAACTTTTGAACTTTGTATCAATCTCCTAATTTAGTGGGTAAAATAATTTTCCAATGTTTTTCACCCATAATGTTTAGGATAAGTAATATGCATATGAAATTTCACGAATTTTAAACTTATGTATATTTACTTATGGATTTTGGAAATCCATTTAATGTCAAATCAGAATAAATCACGATTATCGGGTGGCAAAGATTGGATTAGCGATCGTGATAATGTTGGTTAGGCCCATGTTCAGCTAGGTTAAGGTCCCATAACCACTCCTAACCCTAGGATATGCTTGGGAGAGCATTAGAGAGGGTGGAAATCCATTGGATATGGATTAGGAGTTGGGTTGAGGGTGAGTATCAATTTTAAGGTGGATGTGAGTTCATTGTTGAACTTTGCCTTAATTTTGTTTGGTTTAATGTTCCTATTGGCTTAGGGACTCTCCAAGGACATTGTTGGTACAATGGTCAAGGGGGAGCAAGCCTCTAGGGGGAGGTATCCATCATGGGAAGATGGATGTGTATTTCCTCATGGGAGGAAAATTGGGTTGCCTCTCTTTAAGTGATATGGGATCACTAGAAAGATTGTAGGCATGTGTTCCTCCAAGGGAGAGATTGTAAGATCTCATTGGGATATGAGACATTCATACCCTTGGAAAGGACCTTTTTGATGTAATGTCAAAAAGGGGGAGAAGTTACCAAGTTACCAATTAGGGTTCGTTGGAATTCTCATTGGGATATGAGAATTGCCAATATGGGAGAATTGGTAGACTTGAGATGGTAGTTTTGTCAATCATAAAAAAGGGGGAGGTTGTTGGTGCAATCGGCCCAGCAGTACCTTGATGGTATTTTGATGATAGACAAAACTCATGACATGAGATTGTCATGGGAAAGTCCAACATGGGGTTGGCATGGGAAATCCAAGCATGGAGCTTGGTGTGGAAGTCCAAGCGGGAAGCCTTGGCATGGTAAAGTCCAAAACATTGCGAAGCCGTGCGCTTGGTGCTTGGCATGGGAAATCCAAAGCATTGCGAAGCCGTGCGCTTGGTGCTTGGTGAGAAATGCATTGTGAAGACGTGCGCTTGGTGCATTTGGGAAGTCTTGAGGACTTGGTAAGTTCACTAGGCTCGTGGTCCTTGAGTCGGTGAAGGATGACATTGCGAAGCCGTGCGCTTGGTGCATCCGAGGGACCGCCGGACGGGGAGCGAATGGAGTGAGCCCAAAGGGAAGCATACTTCTAGGGCATGAGACGCGAAGGATGGCGCTATGGCCGCGGCGCTTGGCGATCCGAGGGACGAGGCCGAGGAAGAGAGCTGGTGGGGAACCCATGAGGGATAAGGTGGACTTGGCCAAGTGGCTAAGATCGAGGCCTGAGGCTCAAACTTGATGTTTGAGGGTTTACCCGACGGCCGGATGCTCAAACAACTTGGTGTTTGAGGTTTTGCTCGACATCACCGACCGCATAGGTGCCTGCTCGATCGATCCAAGTCGACTCAGAGTTCGACCGGGTGTAAGGCTAGGTTTTAGTGCGGCGACCGCCATGGATATGGCAATGATCGAAAGTCGATAGCAAATGACCGCCGAGGGATGGCAATGATCGATGGGAGTGTCGCGAGCATTGATCGCCCGTAGTCGATCGATCGACCGATTGGTCACCAATGATCGATGGGCATCATCATTCGATCGGGTAGGTGATCCGCTTGGAACTTGTCCGACGTGATCCGCCGCTGTGAGACAACGGCACAGGGGCAATGATCGGGCCTTTTGGCCGATCGCTAGGCGGAAAAACAAATTTTTGATGTAGGTTATAAATGGAGCACGAGTTGGAGGATTTCGCCAAGTCTTTTGTGGAGCTATTGGAGGGGAATTGCTGCTGCATTCCAGTCCTTCAAGAGCCAATCAAAGCAAGCAACAAGCAAAGCGATCAAAGCAATCGGTGAAAGTTTTCTTGTGTATTGTATTTGTGTATTTGCTTGTATTTCTATATTACATTGTAATTGCTTGTGAGAGGTTTCTCTACCTCCGACGTGTTATCGAGAAGGAGTGTTATAGTTAGTGCCGTGCGCATAACTAGAGCTCGGTGAGCTCGCCCGTGGAGTAGGAACCATTTGGTTTCGAACCACGTATATCTTGTGTTGTGTGATTGTGTATTGTTAGCTTCATTATTATTGTTATTCCGCTGCACTAACAACAATCGTAGACAAGCAACGCAAGAAGAACGAACGAATTACGACATCCATCGTAAGAGGGTTATTCACCCGCCCTCTAGCCGATCGTAATCGATCCCCTACACCCTGCTGCTGCCCATACCCTCTTGATGATTGGAAGTTCCCTGAGTTATTCTGATAGGAAAAATTCGGGTGGTTCCTCCATCCGGGATTGTAAGTACTAGAGTACGGGTTGTTGGGCCTTTGATTGCAGTCCCCAACTGCATTGCAGTGCTTAATCTTCTCTTCCGAGGTTCCCTGCCCTCCATAGTGGTCTTCAAGATATGTTGTCGCTCTTTCTCTAGAATCAATGGCCGCACATGCAGATGAAGGATTTAAAGAGTCAAATTGTTTTCTAAGCGCATCCATCCTCACTGTTAAGTGGTCAATGGAGTTGATAACATATCGTCCTGTCGCAGGAGCTGGGTGACCACGTTCGGAAGCCCATTGATGGTGGTTTTGGGCCACCTCTTCTATTAGCTCTTCCGCTTCCTCTATGGTCTTATTCATAAGTGCTCCTCCTATAGAAGAATCCAGGGACATCTTCATGGTGTACGTGATCCCATTGTAGAAGATGTGGATCACCAGCCACCTTTCCAATCCGTGGTGGGGGCATTGGTAGAGTAGTCCCTTGTAGCGATCCCAAGCTTCGAATAGGGACTCTCCTTCCTTCTGACTGAAGCTTGTGATAAGATGGCGCATGTGAGTAGTCTTGCTTGGTGGGAAGTATTTATTCAAGAACTACTGCTCATGTTGCTCCCATGTAGTAATGCTTCCCCAAGGCAGGGAGTGAAGCCATGCCTTAGCCTTATCCCGCAATGAGAATGGAAATAGGCTCAGGCGGATTGCGTCCGCAGGGACTCCATTTATCTTTATCGTTGAGTAGATTTCCAAAAATGACTCTAGGTGCCGGTTCGGGTCTTTAGTCGTAGCTCCCTCGAATTAACTCTGCTGGACTATATTGATGAGTGCTAGTTTCAGTTCAAAGTTGTTTGCCTAAATCCTCTAGCGCTAGGAGCTGCATAATCCCACAGAGGTCAGCTACCTATATTTACTTCGGATGCAGCTTGGTCCTCCATCCTCTTCTGTTTGGCTTTCCGGCGATGATAGGTTCGTTTGATTTCTAAATCGATTGGAATCAGGCCTTCCGATCCTAGGCATCTAAGCATACGAAGAACAGAGCCACAAAAATTAGGAGTACTACCTAATACTAAGAAACAGGAAATAAACAAATCTAGCTAACAAAAATCAAAGAGACAATAAGGAAATAGAAAACTACTGCTAAAATAAAATAAAATCTAAATCTAGATATGAAAAATCTAAAACTGAAGTAAAATAAATAAAAAAGAAATAAAGAAAGTAAGTAAATCTAATCCTAAGTCCAATCTAATTATCCACTTCTCGATTCGATATCGAATCAATCAGTCCCCGGCAACGATGCCAAAAACTTGATGCACACGAACACGACTTCAAATCTCACGATGGAAACCGTCGAGGACTCGAAGCGCGCACTCGTACTCAAAGCCCGCAAGTGCACGGATGTCATCAAGTAATAAAAAGATTATCGATCCCACAGAGACTGAGATTCGAGTATCGATTTGTTCGGTGGGTGTAATTGTTCGGGACTAGACTTTAAGGGGTTGGGAATATGAGGATTATCGGTGGTCCTACTCAATACTGTGTCACACGGAGGAAGAAAGGAGGTTGCCGCGAGATCTTTTAAAGGGATTTTAGGACTTCAATTTCTCTTGTGTGTCACAAAACATGCTATCAACTGGGTGTTGTGTAAACATCTAACTACGGTCTTGTGGAAGGGACATCATACACTCTCCCGATGAGCCACCGCATCTATCGGGAGCTATCTTTGCCTTACAAGGACTGGATAGGCAGTACGAGGATGCCGAATCAATCCCTGCGATGAACCGTTTCCAGTTCTATCACATCCTTCTACCCACGGTTATAGGAGATGAGGCTAACCCCTAGGTTCCTCATATAAATCCCCTAAATCTTAGATACGAGGGTTGTCACCCCTCGTATTGGCTACACACAGTAGATAGAAAACCAAATACACATAGATATCGGTCTAAACAAATTCCAATTGTAAATTCAAACTCAAAAATAGAATTCAATTTGAAGCAGCATGTCATACGCACACAAGCTACACCCTAATCCTAGAATCAAAGAAACTACTTCATAGATAGGAAAGAAGAAACGCAAGCATGTTCATGTTCGAATACATAGTAGATAAAGTGAAAGAATAGGAATTTACAATGCCAATGTGGCCTTCTCTCTGGCGTTGAAGTGCAGAACTTGGATCTCTGACGGTGTTCTTCCTCCCCATTGTGAGTTCCCGAAGCCTTTTAGGGCTTCGGTGTGCCGTCCCAGCCATCTTGCCTCTCCCCTAGGGGTTGGGTGGAACTCTCCTTATATAGACATCACACCGGATCACTGCAAAATTCGAAAAAAACCCTAGTTGTGTCAATCTGTTGGGCCGCTACATGGCCGTGTGTGGCCTTGGGTTGCTGATTTCGCACTTTGGGCATGGTCGTGTGTAGCCACACGCCCTGGTTGTGTCCCCTTCTGCATCTAGTTGCAAATGCCCTTCTTTTGCTCTGAAAGTGCGTCTTTTTCCCACGAAATATTATCTTGCATGCAAAAGTACAAAGAGCAGATCTCCGAACTAGAAAATATGAAATGCATGCAAAACAAAGTGACATATGCATGAAACTAACATAAAATGTAATGAGATGTGAGCGAAAACTGTTGGATCGAAGCGGATCGCTAGAGGGGGGTGAATAGTGATAGAAACTTTTTGTTCGAAATCGTTCATTGAGACACGAGTAAATGCAGCGGAAAAATACAATAAAAATAAAGACACAATAATATTTTTTACTTGGTTCGTAGCCTTCGGCTACTACTCCAAGGCCCTAGTGGTCCTTGACCACGCACGGAGGGCAAAACACTAAACGAACTCCTCCTCGTTGGAGGTAGGAGTTAAACGAATACAAAACTCAAGAAAGACTCAAGGTAGAGGGACACTCCCCCCTCTCTTTGATATGATTTAAAGATCGAAATAAAAAGAACAACTTATACAAATTAAAGCTTATACCGACGACTTTTGAAGACTTGAATCTTGAAGCTTGAGTCGTCGTCTCGGCAGCGCTTCGTCGTAGGAATGTAGGAGACTCATAGCATATCGGAAGCACTTGGGAGCTTTTGAATTGATGAAAAACCCTAGGACAAGCCCTCCTTTTATAGCCTTTGAGCCCCTCATCGAATGGGTCTTCAACCAATAGGAATTGGGCACAAGACTCCTTGAAAAATGGTGATAAAACTTGACTCCTCGAGGCTGATCATTGACCATCAGTCGACTGATGGCAACATCAGTCGAATGCTGACTGCAGACAGTCAACTGATTGACGATAGTCGAGTCCTCCAAGCTGGCAGTCGACTGATGCTAGCTGCAGGGCAAAGTTAGCTTAATAAAAACATTATTTCGATGACCGTCGACTGTCTGATCTCGACCTAGATTATCTATAGGATGTCTTTGGTCGGATCTACACTTAAGATCATCCCCGTAAGGAGGATACGACCTCTCTTACTCTCACACACACGAGCTTTACCTCGATACTTACTGTGTCGCTTTCGCTTCTGGTCTTCCACTCGATTCCTTCGGCTTCCTCCGAAATCACTCGAGTGTCGCCCGACCACTGCGGCTCCCTCCGGGTGTCGCTAGCCTTTAGCTCCAGCTTTAGCACTTTTCTGCACACTCGATTCAGCTCGTGAGATAATGATATATCCTTAACTCTGCATTTTTTGCCATAATCAAAATACAGGTTCGACTTAGGTGCCCCTTCACCAACAAAAACTACTCCTAAAATCCTATATGTTTTGCTCATATCAGTGGTGGATCGGAAGAGTTGAGTTTTTACTCAACTATATATTTTTTTATCCCCGTGTGGGAGTGGATCGGAAGATTTGAGTTTTCACTTAACTATATATTATCTTTATCTCCATGTTGTGGTGGATCGGAAGAGTTGAGCTTTCACTCAACTATATATTATTTTTATCTCCGTATGGTGGTGGATCGGAAGAGTTGAATTTTCACTCAACTATATATTATTTTTATCCAAGTATGGGTGTGGATCGGAAGAGTTGGACTTTCACTCAACTATATATCATTTTTATCCCCGTGTAGGGGTGGATCGGTGGAGGAGGAAAATCCGAGTCTTTAATCAGGTGTGGTATCACTATTCTCACGCCGAGGCAGATCGCAGGAATGAGGTTTGAGTAGTTACGATAAAACTTCATCCGTTTGCGATCACTCACAAGAAGGATGAGGACCAGATGGATGGATGGGTCGAAAGGAGCATTGGCAGAAAATTGGTAAAGTTTGTTTGTTGTTTGTGTTGGAATGCATTATTCATTTTTTATGAAATGTGCAGTTAGTAAAGAAGAGATATGCGTAATCTTTTATGAATAAAACTTCATTAATAAGGGAAGGAGTACATAGTACAGTTTGCTGGAAAAAGAAAGTAACATGCTAATGTGAGAAAAACATATAGGCTTTTAGGAGTAGTTTTCGCTCATATCTCATTTCATTTTATGTTTGTTTCATGCATATTTTACTTTGTTTTGCATGCATTTCCTATTTTCTAGTTTGGAGATATACTTTTGTTAATTTGTGTGTAGGGCGGCATTTTTGGAGCAAAAATGGAGCAATTTGTAGAGCACGGACCTTAGGGAACATGCACTAGCCATGTCCCAAGACTTGGACAAGTTTCCGAAGCGAAACGGATCAAAACGGAGGCTCCATGAAAAGACACGGCCAGGTCATGTGAATTAGTACGACCGTGTGTTTTTACCAGCTCATTTTTTAGCCTGGATTTCAATCATTTTCTAGCCTTGCACACAGCCAGGCCGTGTAAAATTCACATGGTCGTGTGGCAGCGCCTCAAATTCGACATAATACAATTTTCAAGCATTTATGGAAAGCCAAAACCACCTCTATACATAGGAAACTTGTCTAAGAGGTTGGGGATCACGAGAGAGCTGCCCAAGGGCCCCCCAAACCTTAGGGGAGAGGCACGACAACTGGGACGACGCTCCGAAGCCCTAAAAAGTTTCGGAGAACTCGCTACGGGGATGAAGAGATGTTGAGGATTCGGTGACCGCTAGAGGGGGGGGTGAATAGTGCATTTTCATTGCTCGATGGAGTTCATTCCGTGTTCATCTACAAATCTCATTAGCGCAGCAGAATATGTATAATAGCAATAACAAAAACTAAGACAAACACAAGTACACAAGGATGTAACGTGATTCGGAACCGAAAGGTTCCTACTCCACGGATTGAGCTCTAAAGAGCTCTAGCGATGCCACAAACACCACTAAACAATAAACTCCTTCTCGACAACACGTCGGAGGCAGAGAATCCTCTTACAAGTGATTACAAAAGCAATACACAAAAATACAAGCAAAATACAAAGAAATGTAAAGAGCACTTTACAATCTAGGGGTTTTGAGCGCTTGCTTGTTCGTTTCTTGGATGAGATTGAAGGACCCTGCAATGCACCTGCAATTCGCCTTCAAATCGCCTCACCAAAGCTCCCAAAGAATCAATGCTGAAATCCTCCTCGAGCTCCTCTTTTTAACCTGCATCAGGCTAGATTTCCGCATGGCAGTCGACTGCCATAAGACCCCAGTCGATTGCCAAAATTGTTGTCGTGAGACAACGGCTCAATCCACGTTGGAAAAAATTCCAACGAATCTCTTGGCAGCCGACTAATGGCATCATCAGTCGACTCCTAAAGTTCGTAGCTGACTGTCCAGTTGGCTACGAAGCGTTCTGTGGTTGCGGCCGAAAAACCCCGTCTAACAGTCGACTACCATCGGTCGACTAATCCAATGATCAGTCGAAAGGCAAGACATTTTTAGCTCTTAACTGGAAGTCGAGCTCTAGTCGACTCACGGCAGTTGAACCAGCCATATTGCCAGTCGACTGCCAACCTCGAACATGAGGTTTTAACCCAAGTATGGTGCCCCCATACTTGCTAGATAACCCTTAGCCTAGACCTAAGCCTTCTAGCCACCTACGTTAGCCTCACGCCTATCGGATCCCTCCAAGTCATCCATGACTTGTTCATCCATACGCTAGCCTTCAGGTGCTTCCATCGGCTATTGTCATGCTAACGGTGTCTACACTGCCAAGGCACATTGGACTTACGCTGCCAAGATTCCGCTTGGACTTTAAGCCGCCAAAAATTGAACTTATGCTTCCAAGACTCCCACTTGGACTTTACGCCGCCAATATCAAACCCCTTGGACTTCTCAAATGCCAAGACTCAAGCTTGGACTTTCCCATGCCAACCCATGTTGGACTTTCCATGCCAAGACCCATGCTTGGACTTTTCCTTGCCAAGATCCATGCTTGGACTTTACATGCCAAGTACTCAAGACTTGGACTTTCCATGACATGGTCAACCCCAGTCAACCATCAAAGTCCCCTCGAGTCAAACTCGAGTCCGATCAATCATGACTCGGGTCGATTGCACCAACAATCTCCTCAAAACATTATCAGACATCAATGTCAAACCTTCATGTGAAACATCAAAACATCGCTCGAGTCAAACTCGAGACTGGTCAATCGTGACCTGGGCCGATTGCACCAACAATCTCCCCCCTTTCTGATGTTTGACAAAACCACATACCTTTGAGTTAGAATACTAACTCAAATCTCCTTACCAATTATCCGAAATTGGTAATTCCAAATATTTTCCCAAACATTCTCCCCCTTTTTGACTAACATCAAAAAGGTTCTCTCCAAGGAGGTCAATGTCTCATGTCCCAATGAGATCTTACAATCTCCCCCTTGGTCCAAAAATATCTAGGATGCCTACAATCTTCCTAGTGATAAGTCCCCATATCACTCAAGAGAGGCAATCCTACACACTCTCCCAATTTCCAAATTCGGTATCTCAAAATCCCATTTCTACCCCTCATGTGGAAAAATAACATCCATCATTCCATGATGGATACCTCCCCCTAAAGGCTTACTCCCCCTTGACCATTGCACCAACAATGTCCTTGGGAAGTCCCTAAGCCAATAGGAACTCTAAACTAACAAAAATAAGATCTAAAGTTCAACATTGAACTTTCCCATACCTTAAATTTGATACATCACCCTAACACCTCTCCTAATCCATATTCAATGGATTTTCACCCTTTATAATGCTTCCCAGACCATATTCTAGAGTTAGGAGTAGTTAGGAAACTTTACCGTAGCTGAAAACGAGCTAAACAACCTTGTTTTTCCCGAAATCAGCCTGGCGATCATTCACGAGTTATCAATCAAATCCCTTCATCGATCGAATGCCATGAAGCGACCGATAATCAATTCAATTTTAGAAATCGAGTTTTGAAAAAGCATAAGTAATTCTACGTATTTTAAAAAATCATGAAAATTCATACGTATATTACCTATGACCAATACAATGGGTGAAAAGTGTTAGAAAACTATTTTATCCACAAAATATCGAAATTTGATACAAAGTTCAAAAGTGAAGAAAAACTTCAATGTTTTAGCTCACTTTGTATCAACTTCATCAATGATGATTGCTATCAAAAGATAGACTTCACTAAGGTTTTTCAAAGTGATTTTAAAATAGTTTTAAAAATGTATATTGGATCATATTCCTTGGGCTTAATGTTCATGACTTGTACACTAGCTTTCCCAATGATCCACAACTAATATAAGATGAGTTTTGGTTCATCTAGATGCAAAAACTATGCACCTTGAACTTAACTCATATCCTATCATCTCACATGTGTCTAAGGTGTATAAATACACATACATGTCAATGTGACGTGAGATGTGAGTTTTGTTTTCCTAATCTAGGGTTTCATACATTTTCTAAGGTAACACTACTTGATTCACTTATTAATGGGACTTCAAGTCATGTCATTGTCCTTAACTCAATTTTAATCAAATTAAATGCATGAATGATCATGACATAAATGATAACATAATTAAACATGACCAATGATCATGATGTCATGGCATATGATAGAGTCTAAGCATACATGACATTTTACCATAACCCTAGACATGATCATGACATATTAAATAATCAAAAATAGATATGATGTCATGGCATGTTATATGACAAACAAAACATGGAAAATAAAATGTATAGGTATAATAATACCTAAATTTTAATATTAGTTGCCATTTATTATAATTAATATCATTTTTCTATATTATCAATTGTTCCCAAAGTGTGCCAAAAACCCAAAATGACACACTAAGACCTCTAAACCTAAATTGTGTCAATTTGATTGATTTTTCATAATCTTCAAAGTATATTGGCACATCCTAAAATCTTTTAGGATTTAGCTCCATACTTATTTCCAAGACACCCATAACCTTGAAAATATCATAAAATGCCAACTTTGCTATGGTTGGGTTAGCTACCCTTCCAATCAAGGTTAACACACCTAAATCCATCTAGCGTGAGTCGATCACACTCTTAGGAACCCAAAATCTATTTGAGCTCCTTGGGTTAACTAGGTATTCCTTAGGGATAACTTCCCTAAATACCCTCCTAATGACCCTTCTAGGCTTGTTAGCCTTGGTCATGGTGGTCTTGTCATGGTTAACTCTAGGGGTGACTCCCCTTGTAACCTTCTTAGTGGCCACCCTAGGTTTCTTCGAAACCCTAGCCACTAGACACCTACCTTGGTCAACCTTAGGGATGACTTCCTGATTGACCTTGGTCTTCCTAGGCCTAGATTTAGGTGGCGTTTGGTTGGAAGGTAGGAATAGGAATAGGAATGGGTTTGATAGTAGACGGGAATGGGAATGGGTTTTGCCATTCCAATAATGTTGTTTGGTTTATAAGTTGGGAATGGGAGCGGTCGGCGATTGGCGACAACCGACGGTGGTCGGCGGTCGACGACGACATCACGATCGGCGACGGCGGCGGTAGACGAGCGGCGGCGCGTCAGCGGCGAGTGGCGCCGGCGGCCGCGGCGATCGGCGAACGACGACGGCAGCGGCGACGGCGGCGGCGGCAGCGGTGACCAACGACCGATGACCGACGACCGACGGCGGCCGGCGGTCGACGATCGGCGGTGGCCAGCGACCAGCGGTCGGCGATCGACGGCGGCCGACAACCGATGGCGGTCAACGACCGTCGAGCGAGCGACGGACGACGGCGAACGGGAATGAAACCCAAACCCCCCATGTGAGATGGGTTTTGTCAATTCCCAATTATTCAGAATTCATTCCCAAACCCTCCTTCCTAAAACCACTAACCAAACACTTGATATGATTCCCATTCCCATTCCCTCATTCCAAATCCACCAACCAAACACCACCTTAGTTCCATAATCAAATGGAACATTATGATAAATTTCCTTGGGCTTAGGTTTGTGACCCAAACATTTCTTGCCCTTGGTTGACTCTTGTCTCCTATGCCCTAGGTTTTGACTTTGACTTCTAAACCCTAGAGTTTGACCATTTGACCTTTGCATTTGATTTGTTATTTTTACAAGGGTCTTTTCAAGATTCTCACGCCTTGACCTCAAGGCTTGATTTTCCAACTCTAATTGCCCAATTTTTGAATCTTGATTTAATCTTTGGGCATTGTTATTTCTAGGCATATGCCTAGTCCATTTGGGGTTAAAACCTAGGTGGTCCTCAATTCTCTTAATGCTTGCCCTAGGTAGGATAGGTCTAGAATTGTTTAATCTAGGTTTGTCCTTAGATAAGATATTTTTAGGGACATTAATCCCAAATTTCTTCCTATTTGAAAAATTAACACTCTTAGCACCTAGACAAAAATATTTATTGTTTCCAACATGCTTTTCAACATTTAAATTAGAACTAGAAGGTGCATTAAAATATACCTTAGGGTTAGCCTTAGCTCCCCCTACTTGTGATGCTCCTTCTTGGGCCTTTTTGCTCCCCCTAGGGCATTGACTCCTATAATGCCCCGGTAGTCAGCATTTAAAGCAAATCATGTGCTCCTTGCTCTTCTTGGTGGGGACTCCGGCTTCATTTGATTTTTTTTTGTCTTTTAGGCGTTGGTGGAGTCTTCTTTACTCTTTTCGGGCACTTACTCTTATAGTGCCCGGATTCCCTACACTCAAAGAGTATTATATGATTTTTATTTTTAATCAACATGCTCGAGTTACCTAGATCTGTGGTGGAAGCCTCTTGAGCTTGCTCTTCCTCTCGACCGGATGTAGATGTCTCCTCTTGAGGTTGCTCCGGTGTGGGAATTCTCTCCTCCCCCTCAATCTTAGAGGTGGAGGCTTCTTCCACCTCTTCCAATTCCTCTCCCACCGATCCGGAAGTTGACTCCTCCTCAACTTTCGAATCCTCACTTACTTGTGAGGATGAGGATTCATCTTCGGCCTCCTCTTCTTGAGCCAGCGATGGGTCTTCATGAACCAGTAATGAATCTTCATGGAGCTTTGCCACTTGGCTCCATATATAGCTCTTTGGCATCTATATAATTACCTAACATACACAAGATATTATTAGGTATTAAATCAATCAAAAATTTCATTACCTTATCATTTTTCTCGAAGGCTTGGACTTGCTCTTCGGTCCATCTCTTCTTCTTGAGGAACTCTCCCTTTGGTCCTCTTGGATAACTAAATCCCTCCATCAACATGGACCATTCTTCAAAGTCCCTCATCATCAAGAAGTCTTCAATCCTTGTCTTCCATTGGTTGAAGCCTTCTTGTCCATAGAAAGTATATGGGATTGGGGTGCTGATGTCCCAACCCAAATTCTTTTGAATTTCCATCTTATTCCTCTTCACCCTCTAGCATCTTGGCTCCGGGTTGTTAATCCGTAGAAGAGCCTTGGGCTCTGATACCAATTGTTGAGGATTTGGAGACTGCTAGAGGGGGGGGGTGAATAGTGCATTTTTGTTGCTAGATGGAGTTCGTTCCGTGTTCATCTACAAATCTCGTTAGCACAGCGGAATATGTATAATAGCAATAACAAAAACTAAGACAAACACAAGTACGCAAGGATGTAACGTGGTTCGGAACCAAAAGGTTCTTACTCCACGAATCGAGCTCTAGCGATGCCACAAACACCACTAAACAATAAACTCCTTTTCGACAACACGTCGGAGGCGGAGAAACCTCTTACAAGTGATTACAAAAGCAATACACAAAAATACAAGAAAAATACAAAAAAATGTAAAGAGAACTTTACAATCTAGGGTTTTTGAGCGCTTGCTTGTGTTGGGATACCGGTCCAGATCTGATGTTCACAACATCGCGGGAGAATACTTCGCACAATCGCAGTGGAAATAAATAATTATTCCGGATCCCACCAGAGATCCATGCAAAACTATATAAATCATTTTCTATATTCTAGTATAGATCTTATCTAGAGGAGGAATATACCTTCAGTGCGTGCCCTTCGCAATCCCGCTTTTTCAAACGCTGTCGAATCTCAATACGGTAAGAGTAACCGTATATCTATAGTATCCACACTAACACTCACACAAGCTTTGGAGTCACGTTGTGCTAGCAACCCCTAGCAAAACGCCAAGAACTCTCTTGGAAGAAGAAGGAGAGGAAGGAGGAGATGAGAGAACACATTCTCTCTTGGCTCTTTTTGCTTGCATTCCCAAACACAAAATCACAAACTTGTGTTACACGTGAAACACCAAAGGGTCCTTTTATGCTCAAGTCATCAATGCCATTATCTCCTCATTAAGACATCTCTTAATACCAAAAGGGTATTCTCCTTCATGAATTCTCATCATGAATACCAAGGCTCTTGGTATTCCCATGCATGATTAATTAAATTAATCATGCATGATGATGAATCATCTTTCATGGTTATCATCGCTACCCAAGTTACAAGATCGTCGAGATCCAACAACCTTTCCGTGACTATTATTATGTATGACGATGTCCTTCTATCTCTGATATCTTAGATCGATCAATGAGGCATAGACCGTGTCATCCCCTTATTGATCTTTATGTTTCTTGTTCCCCAAGTAGACTCACTCAAACAAATGAGCTCAATATCTCATATTGACTCATTTGAGCATCGTCATGCATTTCGTGGTCCTACTCTATCAAGAGGCCAAAGATATCACTCCTGTCATATAGGAGGGATAGATCTCATCTACATCACTCACATCCCTCTGCATAATTCATTATATACCCAGTGATCACTATTATAGTCACCCTGTTACGGTGTGACATTAGACGATACCAAAGTACATAACTTCTTATGTAGGGAACCGTAGTGACTTCAGGTCTAAGGACTATTCATACCAATAGTCACATGAGAAAGTATATGACACTCATATAACGATCCATGATACTTTCTCATGGTGGGTCAATTCAGTATATATATTCTCCAATACATATACCGATGTGTCAATGTGATATCACATATCCATGACTTGTGAGATCAAGTCATCCATTGACCTACATGCTAATCTCAATGTATTAATATTGCCCTTGTATATTAATACTTGACTAAGAATATTAAGAATAGTATTCTCTACAGCTTTCTCATAATCAATTCTACCAATTGATATACTATAGATTAGAACCTACTATTTAAGGATATTATTATATTTATTTTAGCTGGCACATGCATAAAGTAAATATAATAAACAATCTTTGCCTTTTATTAAATGAAATATGATACACATGATCCCTAATCAATCATCTTATGATTGAAACTACATCTCATGATTGGCACTAAGGGCTGACACTAATAGCTTGTTGGTTGCTTGGATGAGCTTGAAAAACCCTAAAATGCACCTGCAATTCATCTTCAAATTGCCTCACCAAAGCTCCCAAAGAATCAATGTCAAAATCCTCCTCGAGCTCCTTTTTTTTAACCTACATTGGGTTGGATTTCTGCCTAGCTGTCGACTGCCATAAGGCCCCAGTCGGCTGCCAACACTGTTGTCAAGAGACAATGGCTCGATCCACGCTGAAAAAATTCCAATGGATCTCTTGGAAGACGATTGATGACATCACCAGTCGACTGCTAACGTCCATAGCCGACTGCCCAATTGGCTATGAAGCGTTCTGTGGTCGCGATAGAAAAATCCCGTCCATCAGTCGACTGCCATTCATGGCAGTTGACTGCCATCAGTCGACTGATCCAATGATCAGTCGACTGCCAAGGCATTTTCAGCCCTTAACCGGTAGTCGAGCTCTAGTCGACTCACGACAATCGAACCGACCATATTGCCAATCGATTACCAACCTCAAACATGAGGTTTTAACCCAAGTATGGTGCCCCCATACTTGCTAGACCACCCTTAGCCTAGACCTAAGCCTTCTAGTCACCTTTGTCAGTCTCGTGCCTATTGGATCCCTCCAAGTCATCCATGACTTGTTCATCCATACGCTAGCCTTCAGGTGCTTTCATCGGCTATTGTCATGCTAACGGTGCCTACACCGCCAAGGCACACTGGACTTATGCTGCCAAGACTCCGCTTGGACTTTACGCTGCCAACCATTGGACTTATGCTGCCAAGACTCCCGCTTGGATATTACGCGGCCAATATCAAACCCCTTGGACTTCTCAAATGCCAAGACTCAAGCTTGGACTTTCCCTTGCCAACCCATGTTGAACTTTCCATGCCAAGACCCATGCTTGGACTTTTCCTTGCCAAGACCCATGCTTGGACTTTACATGCCAAGAACTCAAGACTTGGACTTTCCATGACATGGTCAACCCTAGTCAACCATCAAAATCCCCCTCGAGTCAAACTCGAGTCCGTTCAATCATGACCCGGGTCGATTGCACCAACAATCTCCCGAAAATATTATCAGACATCAATGTCAAACCTTCATGTCAAATATCAAAACATCGCTCGAGTCAAACTTGAGATCGGTCAATCGTGACCTGGGTCGATTGCACCAACAAGAGAGCCGCTCAAGGATCAAGTTCTGCACCACAACGCCAGAGAGAAGAAGCATATTGCATTGTAATTCATATTTCTTACACGTTCATTATTATATTCATGAATTCTATAATGTTTTGTGATTCTCTTCTCGTATTCATTGAGTAGATTCTCCGATTCTAGGATTAGGGAGTAGTTTGTGTTGAGTAGAACATTGCTATTTCAAATATGTTTCCATTCTTGAAATCGTATTTGCAGTTGAATGATTGTTTAGATCTATAGCTTTGTTTTTTGGTTTTCTATCTTCTGTGCGTAGATGATACGAGGGGTGGTAGTCCTCATATCTAAGATTTAGGGGATATTAGGAGGAACCTAGAAGTTGGCCTCATCGCCTGCAACTGTGGATAGAAGGATGTGATAGAGTTGGTAATGTGTCTCGTTTCTGGCTCGTCATAGGGATCGATTCTGCATCCTTGTACCATAGTGTATGGTGTCCTTTCCATAAAACCCTAGCTAGAAAATCTGGATACATTCAAGTGATTGCATGTTCTGCGACACAAACGAAATCGAAGTCCTAGAATCCCATCCAAATCCTCGTAGCAACCCTTCTCTTCTTCTGTGTGACACCGTACTAAGTTAGGACCACCGACGACCTCTCATTCATGAACCCTAGGATTACCAATCCGAACAATAACACATCCATTGGACAAATCGATACTCGAAATCTTAGTCCCTGTGGGATCAATATTCTTTATTACTTGACGATATCCGTGCACTTGCGGGCATTGGACACGAGCGCGCGCTTCGAGTCTTAGATGGTCTCCATCACGAGATTTGAGGTCGCGTTCACGTGCATCAAGTTTTTGGTGTCGTTTTCGGGGACTGATTGATTCGATATCGAATCGAAAGTGGACAGTTGGATCGGACTTAGGCTAGATTTATTTTCTTGTTTTATTTTATATTATTTCAGTTTTATTTCATTTTAGATTTTTGCTATTCAATTTTCAGTTTAGATTAATTACATCTTTCTTTCTTTCAATTTTTAGTAGTGCTCTAGTTAAATAAAAATAAAATAAAGGGAGACTATTGCCAACCCACTGCTATTCCTTTCCTTACCTATAATTTCCTGTATATAACGATGCATGCTTTTACTCATGATTATGGTCAATTTAATGCTGTAAGTTTTAGTAACATTTATTGTGAGCATTGTGGTGAAACATGGCATACCATTAATGATTGTCCAGATATATTCGAACCTTCACAATTTGAACAAGATGTCACCTATAATTACAACCAGTGGCCACAAGATGATTCCTATTTATATAGTTATGACCCTGGCTACTTAAACCCTCAATATTGTCTGCCTAAATCCCGACTTGAGTAGATGATGGAAGATTTCATTCAAACACAACAAGCGGCGAACGATGAATTCCGACGGCAACATTCATAGACAAAGACTCAATATTGTTTCCCAAGCGAGAACGAGTGCTATGAATCACCAAGAAAATTTTATCCAAAAACAAGTCTCCACTAAGAAGCCCTGCAAGATAAAGTTACTAGGGAATGCAAGGAGCATAGTCAACAATTCACGGAGTTTACGTGACAAAATCTAGTAGATGAAGAAACCAAACGACTAAAAGGTGGCTTTGATGACTGGATTACACCTAATATGGCAGTGACTCACTTTGAGTGAATGAATGAGGAGGACATAGATGACATAGGAAGTGAAGAAGGGCAATCCATTCAATCACCACTGGAAGAAGAACTTGAGGATTATATAATTGATACTTTAATCGAGGAATGCATTGCTTTAATCCAAACACCTCTTAACCTCAAGGGTCTAGAAGAGCCTACCTTAACCCTCACTGAAACTTTAGCTACCAATAACAAAGCCCATTTAGTGATTTATAATGATAAAATTTCATTTGACATAATAGAATCGGTTGAACGTATTGCTAACAATTATAAGCTCTTCAGTACACATGGTCTCACTAGAAAGTTAGTGATCCGAATCACATAAAAATCATCATTTAAAATGTAGATAAATTATATATGGAACATATTGCGAAAAAATGTGATCTTGCCTCCACGAGCAAGATTTAAGAGATATGGTGATAAGGGACCACAAGGGAGGAGGCATAAGGTGAGCAAATATCTTGCTCCCTTTTGAGCAAGATTCAAACACATCAAATAAAACGTAGGAATAAGGTCGAGCTAAAAGACCCTAACCAAAGCGCTTCTTGGGAGGCAACCCAAGTTTAGTTTTTATGTTCTCTTTTTATTTTATTGCATTCATTTGTGTAATTTGAACTTTAATTTATAACATTTAACATTTTGTAAATAAATTAGGACTAGAAAGGACTTGCTAGGTAGAAACAAAAATTATTTTGAACCAACACGACTGTGCATGTAAGGAGAATTCAGACCGTTGTGCACTATGAGAGAGAAATGGGGGGCACACGGCCTAGCCATATGTTTTCACACGACCTAGCCGTGTGTTTTCACATGGTCGTGCACCACATTCTAGCAGCACACATGGCCTGGCCATGTGTTTTCACACGGTCGTGTTGCGCAAGGGATAAAGGTCACTGCACCGTGTGTTTCGCTCCTATACATCACTCTCCCTCCAGTCCACGCATGTATAGGAGCCCACCTAGTCAACATCAACATAAGCCTGCACCTGCACCACCACCTTTTTCTACATTTGAGCAGGATGCAGGTACATCTACCTATGATTTTTTGGAGTTTCGATCGTGCCTTGACGACATATATGCCGAGCAGCAGACGCAGAGGCAGCAATGGGAGGAGCAGAGTGCTTACACGTAGGCAGAGTTTCATTACTTTCGGGAGCACTTCCAGTGGGATGAGGAGTTCTATGATGAGGCCCGCGTCTACTTCCAAGAGGAGGCTGCCCTTCGCCAAGATGAGGCCACCTATCGCCAGGAGATGCGACAACACATGCATGCCCAGCAGGCACAGTAGGTCCGAGAGAAGGAGCACAGAGCGACCGCTGCATCCACCAGCTCTCAGATTGACCACATGTACATGTGGCATCAATGACTCAATAGCAGGTTCTCCCAGGATCTCGAGATGCCGAGGCTACCAGACTTTCCACCTCTTCCCCCATACTAGAGGTATGCTTCATTTAAGTCTGGGGAGCCCCGAATTTTGATTTATTTTGTTTCTAGCAGTATTTTCTTTCCTGACATTTGCATTTGTTTTAGTTAGCATTCATTTGTTCATACATAGGGTTTTTAGTTTCGTTAGTACTTAATTTTTGCTATCTTTAAGCTACCTCAATAGTATTTTCAGAGTTTTCTTTTATGAGTTGTTTCCATGGGTAGCTTAACTTTATTTACCTCGTGGTATTTTATTTTATTTGCTCTAATGAATGTTCTAGTCTTACACTAGTTAGCTTTTATTTTTACATCTACACCTGACGAACATTCTGAAAGGAAAAATCTAGTACGTACTTAGTTATGATTCATCTCAGTAGTCTAGTACTTTGGAATTCATAGGTGACTCTAGATTTAGAATTTTAGTTACTGGAGATGCTCGGATTGTGGAAGCCCATTCGGAAAAATCAAAATCCCAAGAGAGAGAGAAGAAAAAAATGGAATAAGAAAAGAAAGAAAAAAAGAGTAAGAAAAAAAAATTTTGAAATTTTTTTTGAGGGATTAAAAAAATAGTTGTCGTGGGTGAAAATGGTTAGGTGCCCCTTTGAGACTGAGTTAGGTTACTGGGGAAACACCTATCAATTTCTCTAAATACCGAGCACGCCTTTGAGACTTTGTGCTAGATATAGGGAACGACCCTCGCTTTGGGCAGGTAAGTGCCTAAGAGCCAGAGACCTTAGGAAAGCTATAGGATGACGACTTAACTTACCATGGAACGAGTATCCCCTAAGAAGATTCACTTAGAACGAGCACGAGGAGCTAACTTAGTGAATTTCTAGAACATATCTATTTTGCTTTGATTGCAAATACCACTTGATAAATCTAGTTAATGTTAGTTATAGCCCTAGAACCAAACATGTGATGGTTGAATAGGGAACATTTTGTATCATATTCTATAAAGGCAAAGGATTGGTTATTATATTTACATCTTGCTTGTGCCAGCTAAATTAAATATAATAATGCCCTAGAAAAGTAGGTTCTTATCTACATCACATCAATTGGCAGAATTGATTATGAGAGGCTGTAGAGAACACTTTCCTAAATGTTCCTAGTCAAGTATTAATATGCAAGGGCAATATTAATACATAAAGACTAGCATGTAGGTCAATTGATGACTTGATCTCACAAGTCATGGATATATGATATCAAGTTGACACATGGGTATATATTAGAGAATATATACTGAACTGACCCGCATGAGAAAGTTTCATGGATCGTCATATGAGTGTCATAAACTTTCTCATGTGACTATTGGTATGAATAGTCCTCAAACCTGAAGTCACTACGGTTCCCTACATAAGGAGTTATGTACTTTGGTATCGTCAAACGTCACCCGTAACAGGGTGGACCATAAGGCGATTACTGGGTATATAACAAATTATGCGGAGGGATGTGAGTGATGTAGATGGGATCTATCCCTCCCATATGACGGGAGTGATATCTGTGGGCCCCTTGATTGAGTAGAACTACTAAAATGCATGGCCATGCTCGAATGAGTCAATATGAGATATTGAGCTCATTTGTTTGAGTTAGTTTACTCAGGGATCAAGAAACACATAGATTGATCGAGGATGACACGGTCTATGCCTCATTGGTCAATCTGATATCAAGGATAGAAGGACACCGTCATACATTATAGTAGTCACGGAAAGGTTAGTCGGATCTTGACTTATCTCGTAACTTGGGTAGCAATGATGTATTGCTAGATGCCGCTCATTGCTTGTGTATCTAAAAGAGTTTAGATCCACTGCCAACGTTATGAGAGCCTATAGGGTCACACACAAAGAGCATGATGATTAGAAGAATTAGTGCATTCTAGTTTGACTAGAATAATTTGGGAATAAGCTTAAGTACAAAATGGTTTTTGGACTTTAAGCTTAATGAGAATTTTAGCTTATTGATTTAATGAGATTAATTCAATATGCTAAGCTTAATTGATTTAATAAGATTAATTCAATATGTTACCTTATTGATTTAATGAGATTAATTCAATATGATAACATAAGCTTATTGAATTAATAAGATTAATTCAACATCCATGAATGCCACATAAGCATGCCACCTAAGCATGCCACATAAGCATGCCACCTAAGCTTGATGAGTTGGAAGGAGACAAAGGGTTTTGACCCTTGGATTTCCTCCACATGTGGCCGGCCAAAACAAGGAGGATAACTCCTTGTTTAATTATCTTTCAATGCCATTGATTGCATTGAATGTGATAGGAGATGAAAGGTTTTTCAAATCCTATAAAACACCCCATGGGGTGGCCGGCCAAAGGAGTGGAGTGGGTGCTTAAGGCTTGGTGAGAGCTTGGTGGGAGAGGCTTTTGTTGTGTGGTTTTGTGAGTGTAAGCTAGCAAGAAGAGTAGTCTTCTTCTTCCTTTCTCTTCTTCCCTACCTTCCTCTCCTTTAGGGACTTCTCTAGCAAGAAGTAAAGGAGAGATCTTCTAGTTTTCTTTTGTGAGACAAGAGCTTGCTCGTGTGGATACATATAGAGGCACGGACATTTGAACGTGCTAAAAGATCCAACACATCCAAGGAAAAGCGGGATTGCAAAGGGCACGCAACAAAGGTAGAACTCTCCTATAAGATAGGTTTTCTTTTGAGAAATTTATTTTTGCACGTGTTTTTTTCTCAAGGATCACTTGGAAGGGATCCTAATTTTTCCGTTGCGCATATGCTATTTTGCATAAAGAGATCCCAACAGTGGTATCAGAGCCACTTGCGAAAGATCGTATAAAAAATAGTTTTTCTCTATTTTATATATGATATAGAAGTAGGATAAATTTTATTATGAGTTGATAATTGCATTAGCAATTTTTCAAACATAATAAAATATCCGATGTCTTTTAAAAGTTAAAAATGACATGGTGCATGGTTATGGCCTAGTCCCAAAAAGTTTGTGAATGTGTGTTGTAATTCTTAATACGGCCTGCGAGTCGTGCCTTTCTCCTAAAAATCTTGTTGTAAAATTAGTTTTAGACTCGAATGTAACTCGAGTATTTCTCCTTTTGTAATATACAAAATAAAGATGGAGGGTCCATTGGAAGATGATGTTACAAGGAGGAAGTCAACAACACACGACAACCAAAAGGAAGCACTTGGGAGAAGATGCTATCCCTAGGTTGACCAATCAATCTTCTCATTGGCTTGAGAAGATTGTAGAATAAGGGCCATAACCATGACACGCTTAGTATGCTAATATGTATGTGATGCATGTTAATTTAGCTTATATGTGATGTATGCTAATATGTATGTGATGCATGTTTAAGTTTATTTCTTAATAAGTCTAAACGATATGCCTACCAAAGTTTGGTACTCACTACTTCCTCGATCATTTGTTATTGGGTTTGCCAAAGCAAAGCAATACATTTTATCTTGGAAGAGTGCGAGTGGACAATCGTGATGTCCCGCTATCAAACTTGGTTAAGACTTAATTAAGAAAGTAGAGGCATATATTAGCTTTGAACATAAGTTTTAAAAATTAGTTTTGTGTGATTTCCGAACATCAGCTTTGTCTTAGAAATGGTCGTTGCTCCGATATCAAAGAAGGCCTCTGTGCCTCGCCACAGCCTGGAAGCTGGTTTAGGAATAAGCACTAAACTAATCTAAACTTAACCAAAGCTATTAAAGAGTTACATCAGATGTAATTGGAAAAAGATTGCCTACCTAATCATACTACGTCTTGGGCGATTAGCTAAAGCTAACTCAAGACGAATTATGATGTGGATCTTTATCCCCTACATCAATAATTAGCTCATATCAAAGCTATGAGAATTTAGTGGGAGCCTCATTTAATTAAAGGCCTAATTAAATGACTTAGGTATGATACTTAATTTTGCATTTTAATGTTGTAGATCACCATGTCATCTAACACGACACACCCCCTCAACTTGCGATCTGTCCTTGAGAAAGACAAGCTCAATAGAGCTAACTTTCTAGACTGGTATAGGAACTTGAGGATTATCCTCAAGCAAGAATGTAAACTATATGTCCTAGAGCAGTCTATCCCTGAAACACCCGCCCATGCGGCCACTCGTGCTGAAAAAGATGCTTATAAGAAGCATCAAGATGACGCATTAGATGTGTCATGTCTTATGCTTGCCACCATGAACTCTGAGCTTCAGAAGCAACATGAGAACATGGATGCCTATGATATGGTTGAGCATTTAAAACAACTATATCAAGGACAAGCTAGGCACGAGCATTTTGAAGTGTCTAAGGCTCTTTTTGCATGCAAGATGCAAGAAGGAACACCTGTAGGAACTCACGTACTTAAAATGATTGGGTACGTTGAGAACCTTGAAAGACTAGGTTTTCCATTGAGCCAAGAATTGGCAAACGATGTTATCCACGCAATCGTTGCTTTGCTTATAATCAATTTGTCATGAATTATAACATGAATGAAATTGATAAACCTTTGCCTGAGATTCTCAGCATGTTAAGAACTGCTGAACCGAATCTCAAAAAGAAAGTTAGTAATGTACTAATGGTCAAGAAGGGCAAAGGTAAGCGCAAAGGCAAGGGTAAGACCCAAGCTAAAGGCAAGGCCAATTCATCCACTTCAAATGGTAAAGGTAAAGTACCTAAGGAAGGGGACTGTTTCCATTGCGGTGAGACTGGACACTGGAAGCGGAACTGCAAAGTCTACCTTGAGGAAGTAAAGAATAAAAGAAGTGGGACTTCTGCCTCAGGTATACACGTTATAGAAGTTAATCTATCTATTTCTTCTACATGGGTATTAGATACCGGATGTGCATCTTGTTAGTGAAAGCCCTAGAGCCAATCATATGATGATTGTTGTATGGACTTTATTGTATCATATTCCTATTTATAAAGGCATGGTTATTATATTTACTTGTATTGGTGCCAAATAACTAAATATAATAATGTCCTTGAGTAGTAGGTTCTTATCTATATCAATCGATTGGTTGAATCGATAATGAGATGATATAGAGAACACTACTCTTAATCATTCCTAGTCGAGTATTAACATTCAGGGACAATGTTAATACATAGAGACTAGCATGTAGGTCAACAAGATGACTTGATCTCACAAGTCATGGATATGAGATATCAAGTTGACACATGGGTATGCATTGGAGAATGTATACTGAATGACCCGCCATGAGAAAGTATCATGGATCGTTATATGAGTGTCATATACTTTCTCATGTGGCTATTAGTATGACTATTAGTCCTTAGACCTGAAGTCACCATGGTTCCCTACATGTGAGTGATGTAGATGGGATCTATCCCTCCTATATGACGGGGGTGACATCGATATTCTTGATAGAGTGAGACAACGAAGTGCATGGCCATGTCCAAATGAGTCAATATGAGATATTGAGCTCATTTGATTAGAGTGAGTCTACTTGGAGTTCAAGATTTAGATTGTACCGAGGATGACACGGTCTATGCCTCGATTGGTCAATCTAGATGTCAAGGATAGAGGGACATTGTCACATATTGTGAGAGTCACAATTAGTAGTCACAAAGGTGATGTTGGAGCTCAACATTCTTGTAACTTGGGTAGCAATGATGTGTTGCTAGATACCGCTCATTGCTTATGTTCCTAAATCGGTTTAGGGACATTGCCAACGTTACAAGAACCTATAGGGTCACACACATAAGAGCAATTAGATGTAGATTAGGTTCATATGATGAACCATGAGGATTAGGTTCATGGGATGAACCAAATTGGATTAAGAGTAATCCAAATTAGACTAATTGAGTTAGACTCAAGTTGATTCAAGTGTTGAATGAGTCTAATTGAGATTTGATTCATCAAATCAATTTAAATTAATGAATAGAGATTCATTATATTAAATTGACTTGAGTCAAGTGGTTAGATTTGATCAACCATGGGAGATTAGAGGTCAAGTTTGACTTGACTTGAGAGGGAAGATGAAAGGTCAAGTTTGACTTGACCAAATGCCATGTCATGATGATGACTAGGCATGGCCGGCCAATGATGATGCTCCACATCATCATTGACTTTGTCAATTGGTGCCACCTCATGAGGGAGACCAAGGGACATGGGAGTTACATGCATGCATGTAACTCCCTCTCCTTGAAGTGGCCGGCCACTTTAGGGGTTTCATTAGATGAAATTCATTTGGGTGAGTTACACACTCTTAACTTCATCTTCTTCCTTGGAACTTTTTCTCTCAAGCTCTCCCTCTCCCATCCCTCTCTTTGGCCGAACCAACCAAGGAGTGCTAGCACACTCAAGGTTGAGTTTTCTCCACCTATTGCTTGTGTGGATACCATAGAGGAGTGTGCACTTGACACTCTCGAGTTCCGGCGAACTTTTGGACGAGCGGGATAAGCGAAGGGCGTCGCTACGAGGGTAACGTTCTAACCTCTTAGATCTAAGGTAGATCTAGGATTTCGGTAAGCACAGACATGTAATTATAATTTTTATACTTCGCACGGATCCGTGGCCGGGGCTTCCGAGGTTTCCGCAACGCAAAAAGCGGTTTTTGCGGCTCGGAAAAACCCAACACATCTCACATTTGTACTAATGTGCAGGGACTGAGAAATAGTAGACTAATGGCAAAAGGCGAAGTGGACCTACGAGTAGGCAATGGCGCAAAAGTTGCTGCTGTAGTTGTAGGAACATATTCTTTGTCTTTGCCCACTGGGCTTATCTTAGAACTAGAGGAGTGCTTTTATGTACCTGCATTAACAAAGAACATAATCTCTGTATCTTGTTTAGACAAGAAAAACTTCTCTTTTATAATAAAGGACAAATGTTGTTCCATTTATTTGAATGAAATGTTCTATTGTAATGCACCACTTATGAATGGTCTCTATGTTCTAGATTTAGAAAACCCAATTTATAACGTAAATACCAAACGGTTCAAATCGAATAATTTGAACCAAACATATCTCTGGCACTGTCGCCTAGGTCACATAAATGAAAAACGCATATCCCAACTCCATAAAGATGGATTATTGGACTCATTTGATTTTGAATCATATGATATATGCGAATCTTGTCTTTTAGGAAAGATGACTAAAACTCCATTTAGTGGACATGGCGAGAGAGCGACGGACTTGTTAGGACTCATACATACTGATGTATGTGGCCCTTTCAATGTCGAAGCTAGAGGAGGCTATAAGTACTTTATTACTTTCACTGATGATATGAGTAGATTTGGCTACTTATATTTGATGAGACATAAGTCAGAATCCTTTGAAAAGTTCAAAGAATTCAAGAATGAAGTACAAAACCAACTTGGTAAGCGTATTAAGCTACTTTGATCAGATCGAGGTGGTGAATACCTTAGTCAAGAATTTCGTGATCACCTGGCTGAGTGTGGGATAATATCCCAACTCACTCCACCTGGAACACCACAATGGAATGGTGTATCTGAAAGGAGAAATCGTACTCTATTAGATATGGTATGATCAATGATGAGCCAGACTGATCTACCTACTTCCTTTTGGGGTTTAGCTCTAGAAACAGCCGCTTTCACACTTAATCGCCTCCCATCAAAAGCCGTAGAAAAGACACCATACACGTTATGGACTGGGAAGAGTCCCAAAATGTCTTTTATAAAGATTTGGGGTTGTGAAGCTTATGTTAGACGTCAAGTCTCAGATAAACTAGGACCCAAATCAGATAAGTGTTATTTTGTAGGATATCCCAAGGAAACTAAGGGATATTACTTTTACAATCCCACACATGGCAAGGTGTTTGTTGCCAGAAATCTTTGTCTTTCTAGAAGAGAATTTATTTCTAGAAAAACTAGTGGGAGTAAAATTCATCTTGAAGAAATTCAGGATGAAGATAACACTAAGGCTTCGATGGAAAATGAACAGGCACCACAAAGTGTTGTGGATGAGGAAATTGTTGCCCAAAGAGTTGTGGAGCAAACACCTGTTCAAGTAGACCAACCTCTTCGTAGATCTGATAGGATCCGTCGTCAACCCGAGAGATATTCTTTTCTCTTGACTGAAAACGGTGAAGTATTGCTTGTCGATCTTGACGAGCCTACATCCTATCAAGAAGCTATGATGAGCCCAGTTAGAAATGGCTAGAGGCCATGAGATCGAAATGGAATCCATGTACACTAACCAAGTATGGACTTTGGTTGATCCACGAAGGGGTAAAACCTATTGGGTGTAAGTGGGTCTTTAAAGTAAAGGCATGGATGGTAATAAGCATACCTATAAAGGTAGATTGGTGGCTAAAGGATTCAAACAAATTCATGGTATTGACTATGATGAAACCTTTTCACCGATTGCGATGCTTAAATCCATTCGGATCATACTTGCTATTGCGACCTACCACGATTATGAGATCTGGCGGATGGATGTCAAAACCGCTTTTACAGATGAAATCTACTCGAGGATGTGTACATGACACAACCTGAGGGTTTTGAAGATCCAAAGCATCCTGGAAAGGTATGCAAACTGCAAAGGTCCATTTATGGACTAAAGCAAGCCTCTCGAAGCTGGAATCTTC
The DNA here is from genome assembly GCA_025175895.1 of Wurfbainia villosa. Taxonomy (NCBI): domain Eukaryota; kingdom Viridiplantae; phylum Streptophyta; class Magnoliopsida; order Zingiberales; family Zingiberaceae; genus Wurfbainia; species Wurfbainia villosa. Next base: position 44,498,648 of record CM046003.1, read on the forward strand.
GATTCGATGATGCAATCAAGGAGTTTGGTTTCATCAAGAATGAAGATGAACCTTGTGTCTACAAGAGAAATAGTGGGAACACAGTTGTATTTCTTGTCTTGTATGTAGATGACATACTTCTCATCGGAAATGATATTCCCTCACTCCAGTCTGTGAAGATGTGGTTAGGGAATTGTTTCTCGATGAAAGACTTAGGTGAAGCTGCCTATATTCTAGGCATCAAGATCTATAGAGATAGATCTAAAAGATTACTTGGCCTAAGTCAGAGTACATACATTGATAAAGTGCTAGATCATTTTGCTATGCAAAATTCCAAGAAAGGATTTCTGCCTTTATCACATGGTGTGAGTCTTTCGAAGACTCAATGTCCCTCTTCTAAGGAGGAGAGAGATCGCATGGATAAGATCTCTTATGCATCTGCTATAGGGTCTATCATATGCGCCATGCTTTGTACTCTCACGGCGTCTCGTATGCTTTGAGCATGACGAGTAGATACGATGAGGATCGGTGAAAGTCCTTTGGATAGCGATCAAAAATATTCTTAAATACTTACGAAGAACGAAGAATATTTCACGATATTTGGAGGCAATGAGGAGCTAGCGTAAAGGGTTACGATGATGCAAGCTTCCAAGCAGACAAGGATGACTATAGATCGCAATCGAGTCGTGTTTTGCTGAATGGTGGGGTGAGTGGAAAAGTTCAAGCGGACACGATTCTTGATTCTACAATGTGGCGAGTATATTCTTTGCGTCGATGTAGCAAAGAAGGTCATGTTTGGCTCATAGTTCATCGCTGAACTTGGAGTAGTTCCTAGCATTGCGGATCCAATAGACCTCTATTGTGACAACAATGGGGCTATTGCACGAGCTAAGGAACCTCGATCACATCGGACCAAACACATCTTGCGGCGCTTCCATCTCATTCGAGAGATCATCGATAGAGGAGATGTGAGGATATCAGAGTACAAGCGAGAAGCTAACATCGCGGATCCATTGACCAAGGCTTTGTACAGAGGAAGCATGATGGTCACACTAGGTCACTAGGTATTAGATATCATAGTGATTGGTACTAGTGCTAGTGGGAGATTGTTAGTTATAGCCCTAGAACCAAACATGTGATGGTTGAATAGGGAACATTTTGTATCATATTCTATAAAGGCAAAGGATTGGTTATTATATTTACATCTTGCTTGTGCCAGCTAAATTAAATATAATAATGCCCTAGAAAAGTAGGTTCTTATCTACAGCACATCAATTGGCAGAATTGATTATGAGAGGTCAGAGAGAACACTTTCCTAAATGTTCTAGTCAAGTATTAATATGCAAGGGCAATATTAATACATAAAGACTAGCATGTAGGTCAATTGATGACTTGATCTCACAAGTCATGGATATATGATATCAAGTTGACACATGGGTATATATTAGAGAATATATACTGAACTGACCCGCCATGAGAAAGTTTCATGGATCGTCATATGAGTGTCATAAACTTTCTCATGTGACTATTGGTATGAATAGTCCTCAAACCTGAAGTCACTATGGTTCCCTACATAAGGAGTTATGTACTTTGGTATCGTCAAACGTCACCCGTAACAGGGTGGACCATAAAGGCGATTACTGGGTATATAACAAATTATGCGGAGGGATGTGAGTGATGTAGATGGGATCTATCCCTCCCATATGACGGGAGTGATATCTGTGGGCCCCTTGATTGAGTAGAACTACTAAAATGCATGGCCATGCTCGAATGAGTCAATATGAGATATTGAGCTCATTTGTTTGAGTTAGTTTACTCAGGGATCAAGAAACACATAGATTGATCGAGGATGACACGGTCTATGCCTCATTGGTCAATCTGATATCAAGGATAGAAGGACACCGTCATACATTATAGTAGTCACGGAAAGGTTAGTCGGATCTTGACTTATCTCGTAACTTGGGTAGCAATGATGTATTTCTAGATGCTGCTCATTGCTTGTGTATCTAAAAGAGTTTAGATCCACTGCCAATGTTATGAGAGCCTATAGGGTCACTCACAAAGAGCATGATGATTAGAAGAATTAGTGCATTCTAGTTTGACTAGAATAATTTGGGAATAAGCTTAAGTACAAAATGGTTTTTGGACTTTAAGCTTAATGAGAATTTTAGCTTATTGATTTAATGAGATTAATTCAATATGCTAAGCTTAATTGATTTAATAAGATTAATTCAATATGTTACCTTATTGATTTAATGAGATTAATTCAATATGATAACATAAGCTTATTGAATTAATAAGATTAATTCAACATCCATGAATGCCACATAAGCATGCCACCTAAGCATGCCACCTAAGCTTGATGAGTGGGAAGGAGACAAAGGGTTTTGACCCTTGGATTTCCTCCACATGTGGCCGGCCAAAACAAGGAGGATAACTCCTTGTTTAATTATCTTTCAATGCCATTGATTGCATTGAATGTGATAGGAGATGAAAGGTTTTTCAAATCCTATAAATCTCCCCCTGGGGTGGCGCCAAAGGAGGTGCTTAAGGCTTGGTGAGAGCTTGGTGGGAGAGGCTTTTGTTGTATGGTTTTGTGAGTGTAAGCTAGCAAGAAGAGTAGTCTTCTTCTTCCTTTCTCTTCTTCCCTACCTTCCTCTCCTTTAGGGACTTCTCTAGCAAGAAGTAAAGGAGAGATCTTCTAGTTTTCTTTTGTGAGACAAGAGCTTGCTCGTGTGGATACATATAGAGGCACGGACATTTGAACGTGCTAAAAGATCCAACACATCCAAGGAAAAGCGGGATTGCAAAGGGCATGCAACAAAGGTAGAACTCTCCTATAAGATAGGTTTTCTTTTGAGAAATTTATTTTTGTACGAGTTTTTCTTTCTCAAGGATCACTTGGAAGGGATCCTAATTTTTCCGTTGCGCATATGCGATTTTGCATAAAGAGATCCCAACAGTTAACATGATAAGTATGAAAAAAATACATTTTTAAAATTTTATGGCACTGAGGTTTGCTTAGGGACAAGCAAAGATCTAAGTCTGGGGGAATTGATGTGAGCAAAACATATAGGGTTTAGAAATAGTTTTCGCTCACATCTCATTTCATTTTATGTGTGTTTCATGCATACTTTACTTTTTTTGCATGCATTTCCTATTTTTTAGTTCGAAGATCTACTTTTGTTAATTTATGTGTAGGGCGGCATTTTTGGAGAAAAAATGGAGCAATTTGTGGAGCACGGACCTTAGGAAACACGCATTGGCCATGTCCCAAGACTTGGGCACGTTTTCGAAGTGAAACAGAACAAAACGGAGGCTCCAGGAAAAGACACGGCCAGGCCGTGTGAATTAGCACGACCGTGTGTTTTTTCTAGCCCATTTTTTAGCATGGATTTCAGCCGTTTTCTAGCCTTGCACATGGGCAGGCCATGTGAAATTCACATGCCCATGTGGCGATGCCGCAAATTTGACGAAATAGGATTTTTCAAGCATTTATGGAAAGCCGGAACCACCTCTATATATAGGAAACTTGTCTAGGAGGTTGGGGATCATGAGGGAGCCGCCCTAGGGCTCCCAAACCCTAGGGGGGAGGCACGATGGCTGGGATGGTGCTCCGAAGCCCTAAAAAGCTTCGGGGAACTCGCAACGGGGAGAAAGAGAGCCGCTCAAGGATCAAGTTCTGCACCACAACGTCAGAGAGAAGAGGCATATTGCATTGTAATTCATATTTCTTACATGTTCATTATTATATTCATGAATTCCATAATGTTTTGAGATTCTCTTCTCGTATTCATGGAGTAGATTCTCCGATTCTAGGATTAGGGAGTAGTTTGTGTTGAGTAAAACATTGCTATTTCAAATATATTTCCGTTCTTGAATTCGTATTTGTAGTTGAATGATTGTTTAGATCTATAGCTTTGTGTTTTGGTTTTCTATCTTCTGTGCGTAGACGATCCGAGGGGTGATAGTCCTCGTATCTAAGATTTAGGGAATATTAGGAGGAACCTAGAGGTTGGCCTCATCGCCTGCAACTGTGGATAGAAGGATGCGATAGAGTCGGTAATGTGTCTCATTTTTGGCTCGTCGCAGGGATCGATTCGGCATCATCGTACCATAGTGTATGATGTCCTTTCCACAAAACCCTAGCTAGAAAATCTGGATACATTCAATTGATAGCATGTTCTACGACATACAAACGAAATCGAAGTCCTAGAATCCCATCCAAATCCTCGTAGCAACCCTTCTCTTCTTCTGTGTGACATCGTATTGAGTTCGGACCACCGACGACCTCTCATTCGTGAACCCTAGGATTACCAATCCGAACAATAACACATCCACTGGACAAATCGATAATCTCTTTCCTTGTGGGATCGATATTCTTTATTACTTGACGACATCCATGCCCTTGCAGGAGTTGGGCACGACCGTGCACTTCGAGTCCTCGACTGCCTCCGTCGCGAGATTTGAGGTCGCATTCGCGTGCATCACATGCAAGGCTCTGTTATGGCGAATTAGGGTTATTCCTTGGGGGTATTGATGGAGCTTCTTTATGTACATGCGGGCGGTGAAGTAGTTGCCTGAGATAAGATTTCTGTGTGAATATGTGTTTAGATTGGTTCCTTTGGGTCACTACCAACTCTTGGCGTAATGAATAGTTGTTAGTAGAGGCTAGCCACAGGCACCGCTTCAGGTCCTGGACTTACTCCTCTAGTTTCTCAATATGATGATGTTCCTCAGTTTGTCACTCTGGAGGAAGAGAGTGGCTATCCTGCTCTGATATGTATTCTATAATACCAGTAGGAGAAAGGGAGAAAAGGCACCCACCAAAGCAGAAGAATCAAAGGATATGTTGAGTGAAGGTAATGATGAGGGTTTTATAGAGAGAAGGAAGGGTATTAATTAACTCTCCTGGGAAGCCAGAGTAGTAAATGCCGGTGAGAGGGGGGGATGAAGAGGTAGTTGGGGTAGTTGAAGGCAGTAATTATGAAGAAACTCGTCGTATTCCGCAAAGGGAAGTGGATGCGGAGCGAATATCATTTGATTTGGGTTTAACTATTTTATGACGATACTCGTTGATGTGGTCAGGCAGGGTCAACTCTATGAAGTGGATCAAACATGATCCCGGGCGCCCCGGTTAGAGTACTCGAAGCAAGAAGAAGCAAAATAAACATGACACATTTAAATATTCCATTCTTTCTATATGCATATGAAGACTAGCAATTACATGAGTTTAATTATTGCTCATACATGATTATTAGAACTAACAAAAGACTCCTCTGTAGGAGGAGTGCCAAAATAACCCTATAGCGGTCACCTCGCGCCCGAGGTGAAGGAGGTGAAGCTTCGGCTAGGACGAAAGGAGGAACCTCATTTGGAGGGACTGGAAGGAAAGCTAGGGCCAAGGGAAGAGGAGGAAGTTCAACTGGAGCCCGAGGATCTCCCACTGTGTACTCCCAAGTCATGGGAGGGTTTCATACCCGGTTGCCGAAGGAAGGGAAAGGAGCTCGAAATGACCTTCTTGTGTTAGGAGCCGAAGCATCAGCTTGAGTTGAAGAAGGAGGAGATCGATACGCGGAAGCGGCCGTCGATTGAGTATTAGAATCATCGACGGATCATGGATTGAGATCATACAATTCAAAGGAGTCGGAGTTGGAGGATATGTCGATGGGATGCCCTGCAGAAGCTAATGCACACGAACAAGACCTCAAATCTCGTGACGGAGATCATCGAAGACACAAAGTGCACGCTCGCGCTTAACGCCGCATGGATGTCATCAAGTAATAAAGATTATCGATCCTACAGGGACTGGGATTCAAATATCAATATATTCAGTGGATGTAATTGTTCGGACGTAACTCTAAGAGGTTTCGATTGGTGAGAGATGTCGGTGGACTTTTACTCTATACGGTGTCACACGGAGGAGGAAGGGAGTGTGCCGAGGTATTCAAAGGTGATTCTAAGACTTCGGTTTCGCTTGTGTATCACAAAACAATGCTGTCAATTGGTGTTGTCTAGATGTTTATCTATGGTTTTGTGGAAGGGACATCATACACTCTCCCGATGAGCCGCAGCATCTACCGGGGGCTATCTCCGCCTAAAAGGATGGGATAGACGGTACGAGGATGCCAAATCAATCTCTACAATAAACCGTTTTCGATTCCATCGCACCCTTCTACCCACAGTTACAGGAGATCAGGTTTACCGCTAGGTTCCTTATATAAAATCTCCTAAATCTTAAATACGAGGGCTGTCACACCTCGTATCGCCTAAGCACAATAGATAGAAAACCAAACAGGCATAGATATAGTAAAAACAACTACCAATTGTCAAATCAAACTCAAAGGCAGAATTTAACATGAACCAACATTGTAATGTACACACAAGCTACTCCATAATCCTAGAATTGAAAGTACTACTCCATGTATATGAAGGAAGAATCACAAAGCATGTTTATGTTCGAAAACATAAGGAATAAAATGCAGGAACAAAGAATTACAATGCTTTTGTGGTCTTCTCTATAGGGGATCGAAGTGTAGATGTTGGCCGGCTAGAGGGGGGTGAATAGCCAAATACGTAGACGGTGGAATTCGTTCGTTCGTTGCTCATATACAAAACTATTAGCGCAAGCAAAATATGTAAAGACAAGAATACAAACGCTAACAAAGGATGTAACATGGTTCACGGCTACGCCGTTAATCTATGTTCCGATTCGTCCACGGTGAATCACTCCGCAAACTTCCACTATTCTCTCCTTTGCACCAAGCTAGGTGGAGGTAACCTCTTTACAAGAATTCACTCCTCTTACAAATATGATGTAAATAAAAACAAGTAAGAGGATTGAAAATCTTTAGGGCACTTTGGGAGAAGATTAGAGCATGAACATTAGGCCCCCAAAGCCCCACACCATTCCACTTTATAGAGGAAGAGGATTTCTTCCCATTGACACAGGACCAGTCGACTGATCCTGTAGCCGTTGCCCAATAATGGCTGCTTTCCACGTTGGATTTCATCCAACAGCTTCCACATCAGTCGATTGATATTTCCATCAGTCGACTGATGCTCCGATCAGTCAAGTGCTCACGAGCTCGACTCCATTCTGTGCCCGAAACACTTGCGACCAGTCGACTGATGTCTTCATTAGTCGACTGCCAATCCATGACAGTCGACTGTTGGCACTTGAACCGAACTCGAACACTAGTCGAGTCACAGTCGACTTAGAGTAGTCGACTACCATAACATGGTAGTCCACTAATGTCGGGAAATCCCATCTGACACTTAGCCAAATGACCAAGTTTCACCTAAGAGCACTACCCCTTCCCGGGTTACATTCGCTCACTCTCATCCCTCGGAGTCCCTCGCCATTGAAGTTATCTTCGTCCGACCACGTTCCTCGGATGCGCCAAGCGCACGACTCTGCAGCGTCATCCTTCGCGTCTCGCCCTGAAGTCTACTTCCTCCGGCTTCACTCCAAGCTCGTCGTTCGGCAGTCCCTCGGATGCTTCAAGCGCACGGCTTCCGCAAAGCCATCCTTCACTGACTCAAGGACTGAGTCATGAGAGGTGAAACTCGCCAAGGCTCCATGTGCGAATTTCTAAGTCCTGCAAGACTCCAACGCACAAATCAAATCCACACATCCTAACTTAAACCCTTTGCCACACACATCAAAACCATATCATGGGTTGATTGCACTAACAATCTCCCCCTTTTTGATGTGTGGCAATCCGTTTAAGTTAGGTAAAACATTTGATAAAATATTAAGGAAAGAAAGCATATAAATAACATGATTAGCAAATCTCCCCCTTAATACAAGAAACTCCCCCTAAATATAATTCCCCCTTACATAAACAAATATATTTCTCCCCCTTTGACACCATCAAAAATCGGACATGGTCATGTGAATCCACACGCCTTGGCTGTGTCCCACTCTGCGTCTAGCATGAAATGTCCTTATTTTGCTCCGAAAATGCATTTTTTCCGCCCGAAAAGCCAACTTGCATTCAAAAGAACAACGAGCAGACCTCCAAACTAGAAAATAGGAAATGCATGCAAAAACAGAGTAACATATTCATGAAACTAACGCAAAATGTAACAAGATGTGAGCGAAAACTACTCCTAAAACCCTATATGTTTTGCTCACATCACTTCCCCCAGACTTAAATCTTTGCTTGTCCTCAAGCAAACCTCAGTGCCATAAAATTTTAAAAAGAGATTGTTCCATAATGAGTATGCTAACTAAATTTATCAGGTGGTATTTGCAATCAAAGCAAAACAGATATGTTCTAAAAATTCACTAAGTTAGCTCCTCGTGCTTGTGCTAGGCGAATCATTCTTAGGGGATGTCCGTTCCATGGTGAGTTAAGTCGTCACCCCATAGCTTTCCTAAGGTTTCCGAATCTTAGGCACTTACCTGCCCAAAGCGAGTGTCGTTCCCTAGATCTAGCATAAAGTCTCAAAGGCGTGCTCGGTATTGAGAGAAATTGGGAGGTGTTTCCCCAGTAACCTAACTCGGTCCCAAAGGGGCACCTAGCCATTTCCACCCACGACAATTGTTTTGTTATCCCTCATAATCTCTTTTTTTCTTTTTCTCTCTCTCTTTTTTTTTTCTTTTTTTTTTCTTTTTTTCAGCTCACAAGGATTTTGATTTTTTTGAATGGGCTTACACAATCCGAGCATCTCCAGTAACCTAACTCGGTCCCAAAGGGGCACCTAGCCATTTCCACCCACGACAATTGTTTTGTTATCCCTCATAATCTCTTTTTTTCTTTTTCTCTCTCTCTTTTTTTTTCTTTTTTTTTTTCTTTTTTTCAGCTCACAAGGATTTTGATTTTTTTGAATGGGCTTACACAATCCGAGCATCTCCAGTAACTAAAATGCTAAACCTAGAGTCACCTATGGATTTCAAAGTACTAGACTACTGAAGTGAATCATAACTAGATATGTACTAGATTCTCCCTGTCAGACTGTTCGACATGTGTAAGTGCAAAAATAGAGCTAATCAGTGCAGGTCTAGAACATTCAATAGAGCACATAAAATAAAATACCACAAGATAAATGGAGTTGAGCTACTTATGGGAACACTTCATGCAGGTAACTTTCAAAAATACTACTGAGGTAGCTTTTAAGACACAAAAAATTAAGTATTGAAAGGAACTAAACAACTCATGCATGCATGAACAAATGCAAATACCAGAAAAGAAACTACTACTAAGAAAATAAAACAAAATAGATTTTGGGGTCCCCCCCCAGACTTAAACAAAAGTATACCTCTAATATGGTGGACGAGGTGGAAAGTCTAGAAGCCTGGGGATCTTTGGGTCCTGGGAGAACCTGCTGCTGAGCCGCTAATGCCACATATACATGTGGTCAATCTGAGAGCTGATGGATGCAGCAGCTGCTCGGTGCTCCTCCTCCTTAGCACACTATGTCTGCTGGGCATGCATATACTGTCGCATCTCCCTATGGTAAGCTGCCTCATCCTGGCGACGAGAAACCTCCTCCTGGAAGTATATGCGGGCCTCATCGTAGAACTCCTCTGCCCGCTGGAAATGCTCTCGGAATCCCTGGAACTCCGCCTGCTGGTAAGCGCTATGCTCCTCCCATCGCTGCCTCTGCGTGTGCTGCTCAGTGTAGATGTCGTCGAGGCACGATTGGAACTCCAAGAAATCATATACTGATGTACCTGCATCTTGCTCAAAAGTAAAAAAAGATGGTGGCACGGGTGTAGGCTCATGTCGGCGTGGACTAGGTGGGCTCCTATGTATGTGTGGACTGGAGGGAGAGTGGTACAAAGGTGGAGAGACGGGCGCTGATGTGGATGGTCCTTCATGTGGAGGGGACTCCACTATCAGGTCTAAGTGGCAATTGGCACGTATAGAGATGGTGGTACGATCCGGGTCGGGGAGCCTAAGGGTCATAAGATTTTTTCCTTACAAAGAATAAGGAGTCTCCTTCTCTTACAATAATCTTCATGGCCATGCATACTTCTAGGTCGATCCTAGGGCTCCCCTCTATTCTCTCCAATGTTGTGTAGTCGTACCCCATCCTATAACATATGTGGGTAAGTAGGCCTCCCATATGGATCTCTCCACGTGCTGCTTTGCCCATTTTCACTAAGTGTCCGATGAAGTGGAACCCCACATCAATGCTACTCCTTTCTTGTAGCATGTCCCATAGGCAAAGCAGCTCACTGGCTCTCACTGCACCGTCACTCTCCCCACGACCAAATATAGTACTGGCCATGACATGGTGAAGGTATCGAAAGATGGGGTTTTGGAGGCGCGACACTTTGGCTCTAGAAGGGTCATAAACGTGCTCCCCTATCAACTCAGTCCAAATCAAACGAGAGTTGTACCCATTAGGGGTTCTTCTCTCTCTCCCACTTGGCAAGTCAAAGCATGAGTTCCATTGGTGAAGGGTCTACTCATGCTCTATATTAAAAAGTCTAAAAGTTATCCTACCCTCCTCACTCTCTCTACCCGTTAAAACTTCCGCTTCTAAAGAACTCAAAAATTCCAAAACAATTCTAGGGTACGTTAGGTGCCTTATTCCCATAATCTCATCCCACCCCATTTTGCAAATAGGGTTTGCATGTCACCCAACAAACCTAAATATCCTAGCAAATCCTCATCTAAGTACCTAGTAGCAGTAAGTTTACGAGTAGAGAGCATATTGAACATATCTCTTTGCTCATTATTGCGAAAAAGTAGAGGGGGTAGGGCGTTACCCTCTTCCGAAGCTTGAGGAGTGTTGGATCTTCTTGTTTGTCACTCTGAGGCACCGTATCGAGATGCTACGGTCTTGGTCCTCTTCATCCTTGCTCCTTTTGGCTTCTAAAGAGGTTTAAAAAAATGCTTCTAGAGGAAGGGGAAAATGAACTCACATGGCTAGGGCAAGAACTTTTGAAGCACACGACGCAAATGAGATAAAAACAAATGGCTTTCCCCTTTTAACCTCGCGCACCACGACCGTGTGCGCCTCTGGTCAAGCGGGCACGACCGTGGGAAAACACACGGCCAGGCCGTGTGCCCCCATTTTTCATCCCTTTCATACACCATGGTCCGAATTTGTTCATATACTTCGCCACGTAGACTAATATGGATTTCATTTTTGCCTAGCAAAGTTCTTTTCTACTCCTAACTCTAAATGTGACTAAAATCTAACACATGTATGCAATGCAATAGAAAGAAAAAAAAGAAAAATCTACAACTAAACTTGGGTTGCCTCCCAAGAAGTGCTTTGTTTAAGGTCGTTTAGCTAGATCGCACTCTTCTATCAACTCAGCCCCGGTGGTTCAGTGAACCTTCATTCATCCGTTTCGGGATCCGTAGACTCCCCTAGATACTTCTTCAATCGTTGTCCATTTACCTTAATCTCCCCCGATTCTCTACTCCATATGACCATTGCCCCGTATGGGTACACCCTTTTTACCCGAAACGGTCCTGACCACCTAGATTTTAGTTTTCCTAAGAAAAGTTTTAACCTGAAGTTATACAGGAGGACTATGTCTCCTTCCTCAAACTCCTTTCTCAAGATGTGTTGGTCATGCCATTTCTTTGTTCTTTCCTTCTATGCCTTAGCATGCTCGTATGCATCTCTTCGAATTTTGTCCAATTCGCTTAACTGCAGTTTCCTTTTTTCTCCCGCCGCGCCATAGTCTAAGTTGAGTTTCTTAATTGCCAAGAATGCCTTGTGTTCTAGTTCAACGGGAAGATGGCAAGGCTTCCCATAGACTAAGCGGAACGGGGTCATGGCTATCAGAGTCTTGTAAGCCGTGCGGTAAGCCCAAAGAGCATCATCCAGTTTCGGTGCCCAATCTTTCCATGACTCCACTACCGTTTTCTCTAGGATACTTTGATTTCCCGATTCAAAATTTCCACCTACCCGCTAGTTTGCAGGTGGTATGCTGTTGAGACTTTGTGGATCACCCCATACTTATGTAGCAATTTTTCAAACTGCTTTTTAATGAAGTGGGATCCTCCATCACTAATTGCTACTCGAGGAACCCCGAATCTAGGGAATATGTTCCTTTTGAACATTTTTATTATGGTATTAGCATCGCAATGGGGTGACGCCACGACCTCCATCCATTTGGAGACATAGTCTACCGCGACCAGGATGTATCTGTTTCCATCGGAAACGGGAAAGGGTCCCATGAAATCCACTCCCCATACGTCGAAAAGTTCTACTTCTAATATGGTGCTTGCCGGCATTTCATGTCTCCTATCTATATTTCCTGTTCTCTGACACCGGTCACAGGAAGCTACATAGTTGCGCATATCCCTAAACAAACTAGGCCAGTAGAATCCTGACTGAAGTACTTTCACGACCGTTTTTGCAATCCCGGCATGACCCCCATATGCAGAAGAATGGCAGTGAAAAAGGATGCTCTCCACTTCCTCTTCCGGCACACACCTCCGATAGATGCTGTCCGCACACTTCCTGAATAGGAAGGGGGTCATCCCATACGTATTGTTGAACTTCTGAAAAGAATCTTTTCCTTTATTGAATCATGAATTCTGGTGGTATCACTCTTCCCGCAAGAAAATTCACCAAATCTGCATACCAGGGGGTGGTGACTTTAATGGCCATTAGGGTATCATCCCGCAGAGCATCATCTATGTGAGCACTGTCTTCTTCCTTTATCATACGGTCTATGGGCATGCGCGATAGATGGTCTGCCACGACATTGTCCGCCCCCTTTTTATCCCTGATTTCTACATCAAATTCTTGAAGTAATAAAATCCAACAAATAAGGCGGGGTTTTGCATCATTCTTGTTTAGCAAGTAACGAACCACAGCGTGGTCGGTGTATACCACTACTTTTGAACCTACCAAGTACTGTCTGAATTTGTCAAATGCGAACACAACTGCTAGTAATTCCTTCTCAGTCATGGTGTAGTTAATTTGTGCCTCGTTCAGGGTCTTACTGGCATAGTGAATGGCATGTAATTTTCTCTCCTTCCGTTGCCCTATGACCGCCCCCACTGCATAATCACTAGCATCACACATGATCTTAAATGGTAGGCTCCAATCAGGCAGCTGAATTATCGGAGATGTTACTAGGGCCTTCTTTATTTCCTCAAATGCCACTAAACATTCATGATCAAAAATAAAGTCTGTGTCTTTAGCTAGTAGATTTGTCAGTGGTCTAGTTATCTGGGAAAAATCTTTTATAAACCTTCGATAGAACCCCGCATGCCCAAGAAAACTTCGAACCCCCTTTACATCCCTAGGTGGCAGTAATTTCTCTATCACTTCGACCTTTGCCTTGTCTACTTCGATACCATTCCCTGATATCTTATGCCCTAGAACTATCCCTTCAGTCACCATGAAGTGACATTTTTCCCAATTCAGCACCAAGCTATTCTCCTCACACCTTTGCAAAACCCTTTCCAAATTTCTTAGGCATACATCGAAACTTGTTCCGTAGACTGAAGTCATCCATGAAAACCTCCATAATTTGTTCGATCATATTCGAAAAGATGGTTGTCATACAACATTGGAAAGTGGCTGGAGCATTGCATAGACCAAAGGGCATCCGTCTGTATGCAAAGGTCCCGTATGGACAAGTGAAAGTGGTCTTCTCTTGGTCTTTAGGGTGGATTGGGATTTGGAAAAATCCTGAGTACCCATCAAGGTAGCAGAAAAAGGAATGTTTAGCCAGGCATTCCAGCATTTGGTCGATAAATAGAAGTGGAAAATGATCCTTCTTTGTTGCTTTGTTTAATTTATGATAATCTATGCGCATTCTCCACCCTGTTACCATTCGAACCAGAATTAGTTCGTTCTCCTCGTTCTCGACTACCGTAGTACCGCCTTTCTTTGGGACTACGTGTACTGGACTCACCCACTCACTATCTAAAATTGGGTATATTATTCCGGTGTCCAAGGGCTTAAGTACTTCCTTTTTCACCACCTCCTGCAAATGAGGGTTACGTTGCCTTTGGCGCTCAACGGTTGACTTACACCCGTCCTCAAGTACTATCCTATGCATGCACAGAGATGGGCTTACCCCCTTTATGTCATCGATGGTATACCCCAGTACTTTTTTATATGTCCTGAGCACCTCCAACAATTTCCTTGTCTCTTCTTTACTCAAATTGGCGTTTATGATCATCGGATGGGTTGCAAGTGGGCCTAGAAATTTTTACTTTAGATTGGGGGGAAGTGGCTTCATCTCAAGCCCTGTGTATTTTTCTTCTCCCACCTCCCCCAATTCTTCTTCTTCTTCTAATTCGGAGGATACAGAGTCTTCTTCCATCAAATACTCTCTTTCTCCATCCTCTCCCTGCACTTGGTAGACTACTTCAGTACTTCTATCCCCTTGATCAGAAGATCCCCCTGAAAGTGTTGCTCGCTGTTAGCCCATATTTCGAGAGTCCCTACCATTGTCTCTATAATGCTATATGCATTGTTTGTGCTCTTTTTCAGCAACATGCCCCCTGCGGCTGTGTCCAAGAGTTCTTTCGATGTGCTAGTTATTCCGGAATAAAAGACATGGAGGAGTAACCACTCTTGTAATCCATGGTGCGGGCAGCGAATCACTAGCCCTTGTAGCCTCTTCCATGCTTCAACCAGAGTCTCTTCTTGTCCTTGCTCAAATGAAAGGATTTTGTTCCTAAAGTAGGATGTTTTGTGTGTGTGTGGGGGGGGGGGGGGGGGAATTTGCTTAGGAAAGTGTTTTCCATTTGTTCCCACGTCATTATGCTTCCTTCGGGTAGCACGCATATCCATTGCTTAGCCCCCCCTTTCAGTGAGAATGGGAACATAATAAGCTTGATGGCCTCTGCTGGGACTCCTTCATATTGCACCGTCCCGCAGTAAGCCAAGAATTCCTCAAGGTTTAGATAGGGTTCCCCAATCTGAGTCCCTCCAAACTATTTTCCTTGAATGAGAGTAATTAATGCAGGGTTTATTTCCCAGCTTACTGCCTGAATTTGGGGAATAACAATGCAGGAGTTCCAGGCCTTTTGTTTAGGCATGATGTAACCTGTATTAACATCTCTCACGGTGTAGAACCAAACCAAAAAGTTACGAGTGCTAACCTAATGCTATAGCAGGAAATAAATCTAATAACAAAAACCTAAGATTGCAATAAGTAAATAGGAAACTACTACTAAAAAATAAAAACTAAATCTAAATATGGAAACTAGAACTAAGCAGATAAGATTAATCTAAAAATAAAAATAAAGCAAGAAAATTAATCTAATCCTATGTCCGATCCAATCTACCACCGTTCGATTGATATCGAATCGATAGTCCCCGACAACGACGCCAAAAACTTGATGCGCACAGTCACAACCTTAAATCCCATGACGGAGACCGTCGAAGAGTCAAAGTATGCGCTCGCGCTCAATGCCCCCAAATGCACGGATGTCGTCAAGTAATAAATAGATTATCGATCCCACAGGGAATGGGATTCGAGTACCAATCCACTAAGTGGTTGCGATTGTTCGGACGAAATCTCAGTGAGAGCCGATTGGTGAGGACTATAGGAGGACCCTACTCAGCACACAGAGGAGGAAAAGAGGGTGTCGAGGTCTTAAAAAGGCGATTCTAGGACTTCAGTTTCACTGGTGTACCATAGAACAACGTTGTCAATTGGCGTCATCTAAACTTCTACTTACGACTTTGGGGAAGGGATATCATACACTCTTCCGCAGAGCTACCACATTCAACGGGAGCTATCCTCGCCCAAAAGGATGGGATAAAGGGTACGAGGATGCCAAATCAATCCTTGCGGTGGACCGTTTCCGATTCCACTGCTCCCTTCTCCCCACAGTTACGGGAGGTCAAGTTTACCCCTAGGTTTCTTGATCAAACCTCCTAAATCTAGATTGCGAGGGTTGTCACCACCTCATATCGCCTAAGCACAACGGAAAGAAAGCCAACTACACGTAGGTATAATAAAGAGAAACATCCAATCGTCAAATCAAACTTTTGGCCAGAATTTTATATGAACCAACTTTGTCTATGAACACAAGATACTCCCTAATCCTAGAATCAAAAGTTCTACTCCATAAATGAGAAGGAAGAATCACAACACATGTTTAAGTTCAATTGCAATGGAAAGAGAGTGCAGAAATAGAGATTACAATGCATTGTGACCTTCTCTCCAGCGTTGTATTTGGAAGTGGTGGACCTCCGGCGGCGTTCCTCCTACCCGCTGTGAGTTACCGAAGCTTTTTATGGCTTCAATGTGTCGTCCTAGCAATCATGCCTTCTCCCTAGGGTTTGGGCGGAGCCGTCCTTATATAGATGTCGCCTCGGACCACTGCGAAATCGAGAAAAAACCCTAGTCGCGCAACTCCATCGGGCCGCTACACGGTCGTGTGTTTCCACATGGCCAGGCTGTGTGCGGCCCTGTTGTGCTGATCTTCGCCCATCGGACACGGTCATGTGAATCCACATGCCCTGGCCGTGTCCCACTATGCGTCTAGCATGAAATGTCCTTCTTTTGCTCCGAAAACACGTCTTTTCCGCCCAAAAAGCCAACCTACATTCAAAAGAACAACGAGCAGACCTCCGAACTAGAAAATAGGAAATGCATGCAAAAATAGAGTAACATATGTATGAAACTAACGCAAAATGCAACAAGATGTGAGCGAAAACTACTCATAAAACTTTATATGTTTTGCTCACATCACTAAGCGAACCATTCTTAGGGGATGCTCGTTCCATGGCGAGTTAAGTCATCATCCCATAGCTTTCCTAGGGTTTTCGGCTCTTAGGAACTTACCTACCCAAAGCGAGGGTCGTTCCCTAGATCTAGCATAAAGTCTCAAAGGCATGCTCGGTATTGAGAGAAATTAGTAGGTGTTTCACTAGTAACCTAACTCGGTCTCAAAGGGGCACCTAGTCATTTCCACCCACGACAACTATTTTTTATCCCTCATATAATCTTCGATTTCTCTCCTTTTTTCCCCTTTTTTTTCTCTTTTTTTTTTCTTGTTTTCTTTTTCATCCTTTTCTCTTTCTCTTTTCTCTTTTTTTTCTTCTCACTAGGATTTTAATTTTTCCAAATGGGATTACACAATCTGAGCATCTCCAGTAACTAAAATGTTAAACCTAATGTCACCTATGGATTCCAAAGTACTAGACTACTGAGATGAAACATAACTAGGTATGTACTAGATTATCCCCTTCAGAATGTTCAACATGTGTAAGTGTAAAGAAATAAAGCTAATCAGTGTAAGTCTAGAACATTCATTAAAGCAAATAAAATAAAATACTATGAGATAAATGAAGTTAAGCTACCTATGGGAACAACTCATGTAAGCAACTTTTTATAAATACTACTGAGGCAACTTTATAGATAACAAAAACTAAGTATTGAAAGAAGTTCAACAACCCATGCATGAATAAATGAATGAAAATACCAGAAAAGAAACTACTGCTAGGAAACAAAACAAAATAAACTTTGGGGTCTCCCCCCCCCCCCTCCCAAACTTAAATGAAAATATACCTCTAGTATGGTGGACGAGGTGGAAAGTCTGGGAGCCTCGGTATCTTTGGATCCTGGGAGAACCTACTACTGAGCCGCTGATGCCACATGTACATGTGGTCGATCTGGGAGCTGGTGGATGCAGTGGCTGCTCGGTGCTCCTCCTCCCTAGCCCACTACGCCTGCTGGGCATACATGTGCTTCTGTATCTCCCTGCAGTAGGCGGCTTCATCCTGGCGATGAACATCCTCCTCCTGGAAGTATATGTAGGCCTTGTCATAGAACTTCTCAACCCACTGGAAATGCCTCAGAATCCCTGGAACTCCGCTTCCTGGTAGGCTCTCTGCTCCTATCATCACTGCCTCTGCGTCTGCTGCTCAGTGTAAATGTCATCAAGGCACGATCGGAACTCCGAGAAATCATAAGCTGACATACCTGCATCCTGCTCAAAAGTAGAAAAAGGTGGTGGTACAGGTGCAGGCTCATGTCGGCGTGGACTAGGTGGGCTCCTATGCATGTGTTGACTAGAGGGAGAGTGATATAAAGGTGGAGAGATGGGCACCGATGTGGATGGTCCCTCATGTGGAGGGGACTCCACTATCAGGTCCAAGTGCCAGTTGGCGCATATAGTGATGGTGGTACGATCAGGGTTGGGGAGCCTAAGGGTCATCAGATTTTTCCTTACAAAGCATAAGGAGCCTCCTTCTCTCACAATCATCTTCATGGCCATGCACACTCCTAGGTCGATCCTAGGGCTCCCCTCTATACTCTCTAATGTAGTGTAATCGTACCCTATCCTATGGCAAATGTGGGTAAGTAGACCTCCCACATTAATCTCTCCTCGTGCTACTTTGCCCATCTTCACTAAGTGTCTGATGAAGTGGGACCCTACATCGATGCTACTCCTTTCTTGTAGCATGTCCCAGAGGCAAAGCAACTCACTAGCCCTAACTACACCAT
This sequence comes from Wurfbainia villosa, assembly GCA_025175895.1. Taxonomy (NCBI): domain Eukaryota; kingdom Viridiplantae; phylum Streptophyta; class Magnoliopsida; order Zingiberales; family Zingiberaceae; genus Wurfbainia; species Wurfbainia villosa. The sequence goes on from CM046003.1 coordinate 44,517,033, forward strand.
TACTCTCCCCACAACCAAATATAGTACTGACCATCATGCGGTGGAGGTATCGAAAAATGAGGTTTTGGATGCGTGAAACTTTGGCCCTAGATGGGTTATAAGCGTGCTCTCCCATCAACTCAGTCCAAACTATCTGAGAGTTGAACCCAATAGGGAGTCTTCTCTCTCCCCCACTCGGCAAGCCAAAGCATGAGTTCCATTGGTGAAGGGTCCACTCATGCTCAATGTTAAAAAGCCTAAAAGTTATCCTACCCTCCTCGTTCTCTCTACCCGTTAAATTTTCCGCCTCTAAGGAACTTAAAAATTCTAGAAGTATCCTAGGGTAAGTTGGGTGCCTTATTCCCATCATCTCTTACCACCCCAATTTTGTAAATAGGGCTTGAATATCACCCAACAACCCTAAAGACTCTAGCAAATCTTCATCTAAGTACCTAGTAGCAGTGAGCATATGAGTAGAGAGCACATTATATCTATCTCTATGTTCATTATTGCGAAAAAGAAGAGTGCGTAGGGCGTTACCCTCCTCCGGAGCTTGAGGGGCGTTGGCTCTCCTTGGTCGTCGCTACGAAACGCCGGATCGAGGTGCTACTTGCTTGGTCCTCCTCATCCTTGCTCCTTTTGCCTTCCTTAGAGGTTAAAAGTGCTTCTAGATGATGGGGAAGACAAAATCACACGGCTAGGGCAAGAGCTTTCGAAGCACACGGCGCAAATGGGGTGAAAACACATGGCTCACCCCTTTTAACCTCGCGCGACATGGCCGTGTGAAAACACACGACCAGGCCATGTGCGCCTTGGGTCGGTCGGGCACGACTATGGGAAAACACATGGCCAGGCCGTGTGTCCCCATTTTTCGCCCATACACTTTGCCGTGTAGGCTAATATGGATTTTTCGACCCAGGTCACGAATGACCGGACTCGAGTTTGACTTGAGCGATGTTTTGATGTTTGACATGAAGGTTTGACATTGATGTCTGATAATGTTTTGGGGAGATTGTTGGTACAATCGACCCGGGTCATGATTGACCGGACTCGAGTTTGACTCGAGGGGGATTTTGATGGTTGACTAGGGTTGACCATGTCATGGAAAGTCCAAGTGTTGAGTACTTGGCATGTAAAGTCCAAGCATGGGTCTCGGCAAGGAAAAGTCCAAGCATGGGTCTTGGCATTTAAAGTCCAACATGGGTTGGCAAGGGAAAGTCCAAGCTTGAGTCTTGGCATTTAGAAAGTCCAAGGGTGTAGTCTTGGCGGTGAAAGTCCAAGTCATGAGTACTTGGCATTTGGAAAGTCCAAGGGGTTTGATATTGGCGGCGTAAAGTCCAAGCGGGAGTCTTGGTAGCATAAGTCCAATGGTTGGCGACGTAAAGTCCAAGCGGAGTCTTGGCAACGTAAGTTCAATGTGCCTTGGCGGTGTAGACACCGTTAGCATGATATAGCCAATGGAAACACCTGAAGGCTAGTGCAATGGATGAACAAGTCATGGATGACTTGGAGGGATCCGAGATGCGTGAGGCTGATGGAGGTGGCTAGAAGGCTTAGGTCTAGGCTAAGGGTGGTCTAACAAGTATGGGGGCACCATATTTGGGTTAAACCTCATGGTTGAGGTTAAAACCTCATGTTTGAGGTGTGCCAGTCGACTGGTGCCATGGGGCAGTCGACTGGCGTGAGTCAACTAGGGTTTGACTGAGAAAATTAGCCTAGTAGTCGACTGTCAGAGGAGGGCAATCGACTGATTGGATGAGCAGTCGACTGATCTTGTGATCAGTCGACTGGTGGTCGATTTCTTGGGCACAGAATGGAGTCTCACTCGACCCGCTGCGAAGCGGATCAGTGATGGCGATCGGTCGTGATGGTCATAATCGGTCGGTGATGCTCTAACCCGTTGGATTTTTCCAGCGTAGATTACACCATTGTCTCACAACAACAGTGTCATCAGTCGACTGATCAGCATTTTCCAGCCCAGGTAGAAGCTTTAACTGGAGCTCGTGGAGGAGGAAAAAGCATCCAGTTCTTGAGCATCCCTATAAGAAGGGGCATTTGGACACTTGGGAAGCCTAATGCTTTAACTCTAAACTACACCCAAGTGCCCTAAACATTTTCTTCCCTCTTTCTTGCTATTATTTCAATCATATTATAAAGAGGGAGTGATCTTTTAAGAAAAGGTTTACCTCCACCTTGCTTGGTGCCAAGGAGAGAATAGTGAAGGTTTAGGCGTGATTCACCTTGGAACGAATCGGGTCATGGATTAGCGGCAAGGGTTGTGAACCACGTTACGCAATTGTGTTAGCATTTCTGTTTCTTTTCTTATTTCTTTAGCTTAATTGTTTAAATCTTTTGTTAGCATTACATTTCCACTGCGCTAACGAGTTTGTAGATGAGCAATCAACGAGCGAATTCCACCATCTACGAAAGAGGGTTATTCACCCCCTCTAGCCGGCCACCGACGTTCCAACAATAAAATCATGACGATCAATCGACTGATGAGCCTAATCAGTCGACTGATCTCGGTCCAGCGATCGGTTCACGATGCCAGCAGTCGACAGTTGGGTTCGGCAATTGACTTGCTGAACCTTTTGTGCCGAGCTACAGTATCATTAGTCGACTGTTATGGGTCGTCAGTTGACTGATTTGACCAGTAGTTGATTGCTAGATTCGACACTCTATTTTTGTACCTTCTGTGCTGAGCTACAGTATCATCAGTCGACTGATTGAAGTATTCAATCCACTAATAGACCATCAGTCGAGTGTTGGGTTCAACACTCGACTGCTAAACTCGTTGTATCATGCTTAACTGAACCAGTCGACTGATATCTGATTTCCTATTTAGGAATTATGTGAAATTTGATTTCTTCACTTAATTTTGTTCCATTTTAACGTGTTCATGCATGTATATCGAATATATCAGTGTTATGCCTGTGTTTGCATATTTATTAATGTATTTTGGTATTTTTATTTTTTTTTCACAAGCATTAACATTCAATAATTTTTATTCCTAGCATTTTACCCTTTCTAAATGTTTGAAACACACAATCAAGGTGAATCCTATATTTTGTGAGATGCAATACAATATAAACATACTTTCCATGCAAACATATGATAAGACACATAAAACATGACAAGTGTGTGACATATCAAGGTATATAGTGATTGAGTGTTAAGCTCTAATGTCATTTCTAAACTTAAAACAACTTTCTTGATAAATTGATCCCCCAAGTGTGCCAAAAACCCAAATGACACACCAATACCTCTAAGCCTAAATGTGCCACGTTTAATTAATTTTCCATAATTCTCAAAGTTAATTGGCACATCCTAAAATCCCTTAGGATTAAGTTTCAAGTTTATTTCCAAGGTATCACACAAATTTGAAAAAGCTATAAAGTGCCAACTTTACTATGGTTAGGTTAACTACCCACCAATTCAAGTTAACACCCCCAACCCACTTAGCGTGATGGAATCACGCTCTTAGGAACCCAATACCTATTGGAGCTCCTTGGGTTAATTAGGTATTCACTATGAAGAACTTCCCTAGATACCCTCCTAATGACCCTCCTAGGCTTAGAAGCCTTGATCATTTGGGTCCTACCTAGATTAACTCTAGGGGTAACTCCCCTTGTAACCTTCTTAGTGGCCTCCCTAGGTTTCCTTGAAACCTTAGCCACTAGGCACTTGTCATGGTTAACCTTAGGGATAACTTCCCTAGTAAACTTGGTTTTCTTAGACCTAGGTTGAGTTCCATAATCAAATGGAACACTATGATAGGTCTCCTTGGGCTTAGGTTTGTGACCCAAACCTTTTTTACCCTTGGGTGGACCTTGCTTCCTAGACCCTAGGTTTTGACTCCTTGATCCTAAATATCGACAATTTGACCCTTTAATTTGATTTTGGATCTTTTTAAGGGTCTTCTCCATTTTCTCAAGTTTTGACCTCAAAACTTGATTTTCCAATTCTAATTTCCCAATCTTTGAATTTTCATTTAGTCTTTGGGCATTGTTCCATTTCTTAGGCATATGCCTACCCTTCTTAGGGTTAATGCCTAAATGGTCCTCTACCTTCTTAATGGTTTTCCTATGTAGTATTTTTCTAGGGACATTAGTCCCAAATTTCTCCTTATTTCTAAAATTGTAACTCTTAGCACCTAAACAATAAAATTTGTTATCTCTAGCACGTTCTTTATGAACCATAGCAAGATTACTTCTAGCATGCTTTTTAGTATCGAAATTTGAAAGTGCATAGCTAAAATTATTTCTAGCATGCTTTTGCCTATTACTTAAAGAATGAGCATTATTTAAATTTACCTTAGGGTTTGCTTTAGAAGCTCCCCCTACTTGTGATGCTCCTTTTTGACCCTTCTTCCTCCCCATAGGACATTGACTCCTATAATGCCCCGGTTGTTGACACTTGAAGTACAACACGTGCTCCTTGCTCTTCCTAATTGGGGCACCAACATCCTTTAAATTTTTGTTGACGCCAGTGGATTCTTCTTGACTTTCTTAGGGCACTTGCTCTTATAGTGTCCATATTTCCTACACTCAAAAGACATAATATGGATTTTATTATTAATTGAAGTGTTTGAGTTACCTAGGTCAAAGGTGGTGGCTAGAGTGAGTTCTTCATCTCTCCCGGAGGTAGAAGCTACTCCTTGATTTTGCTCCGGCATGGAAGATGACCTAATGTCCTCCCCCTCAATCCTAGAGGTGGAGGCTTCCTCTACTTCTTCCTCTTCCACCGATCCGGAAGTTGACTCTTCTTCAACTTCCGAATCCTCACTTTCTTGTGAGGAAGAGCTTGCTTCTTCGGTCTCCTTGTCCAATTAAATCGATGATGGGTCTTCATGATATTTTGCCAACTCACTCCAAAACTCCTTGGCATCCTTGTATTCACCAAAGCTATACAAGATATCATTAGGAATCAAATCAATCAAGAATTTTATTACCTTCTTATTTTTCTCAAATTCTTGGATTTGTTCCCTAGTCTGCTTCTTCATTTTGAGGAAACCTCCCTTTGGCCCTCTCGGATACTCGAATCCTTCCATCAAGGCAGACCATTCTTCAATGTCCATCATTATCATGAAGTCTTCAATCCTTCCCTTCCATTGATTGAAGCCTTCTCGTCCATAGAGCGCATATAGAACCGACGTGTTGATGTCCCATCCAAGTTTTTCTTCAAACTCCTTCTCGCCCTCTAGCACATTTGATCCTTGGCGGTTAGTCCTAATGAAGAGCGGCCTCGCTTTGATACCACTTGATGGGAATTTGATCATTGCTAGAGGGGGGTGAATAGCATTTCGTACGTCGATGGAATTCGTTCCCGTGCTTGCTACAATTTGATTAGTATGCAACGGAAATAATAGAAAAAACATAAATAAAAACACAAGCACACAATTACACAATCGATATAGTTTACGTATTGCTGACAATTTTAATTTACGGTTATGTCTCTGAATGAGCCCTAGCGATGCAAACAACACCACTAAACAGTAACGCTCCTTCTCGACAACATGTCAAAGGTGGAGAAACCTCGTACAAGAGATTACACTAAGTAATACCGTCATGCCTCGAGAGTATGCCGTGCCCAAAAGCAAACGGACGACATCTCCCCTGTACGTGGCAACATATCGGGTTAATACAAGGCCCGTAGGCCCACAACAAGAATATATATATGGACAATACCAAACAATATATCCACAACAACACAAAAGGTGCGCACCAGTGCGACTCTAACATACTACACAAAAACAACATACAAACCAACAGCCAAATACAACACTGATTATACATGGCCATAATACAAAACAACAGCGAAAGCAAATACGTGGAAAACCCCAATTGTTCGGTGTGAGAGGGGATCAGCTGGCGGAGCTCCGAACATCCAAGGAATCTTCTACCTGTTATCTGGGCGACAGGAAACCCAGGGTCCAGGGGTGGTGAGTATAAACTCAGGGGTAATATATAGAAAGTGCATGAACATATAGGGTAAAGAAATCTACAAGTATACATGTGAAGATCTACAGGTATACAGCATGAGTCCAATAGACATACAGTCCTATCCAACTCTAATAACAAGTAACTACAGTAAAGTCATACTCAGTGTATATACTAAACTGATCAACTAAACATGAAGTAATATACCAACGTACCTGACGGTCTGTAACACCAGATGCTAGATCATCCTGAACAGATTTACAATGACATAACTCATATAACGTACCAAGTCAATCCCATACTTGACCAATACTCTAACATATGAACAGTATATGATCACCTGTAATAACAACCCGGTCCGTACCACACAATGACATGATGCTAATCAAATGCATATAACAGTCTGAATCAACGCATGTATCATGCTCAACATATAGCAGTATATAAAATGTAGATGACATGTATCATGATGAAACAACCATATGCAGCAATCATAGCTCAATCAAATGTAGCATCTCACAGGCATATGTAAAACATATATCAAATACATGCATACATATATATCAGCAATGCATATGCATGATCACTGTCTGCGGACCCGTCCAACCACGACCCCAGAGTGGCCAGGGTGGCACGACAAATGACAACTAGCCCGACTCCAGCTGCCACCACTCTCGAGTGACCGAGTTGGGTAGTATGACTGAGTAGCGTATAAGCGTAAAAAGCTAACTACTCCTAGGGGCCCTGCTGCAAGCCACGCTGTCCCTACCCATGAGTAGACAAATGCCGCACACAGGACAACTGCATGTCACACAACCACCGTCTATAGTGGGCGAGTGCTAACACCACTCTGCACAGTGGCCAAGTGCGCATCTCCAGCTTCCACCATCCATAGTGGCCGAGCGCGGCACATCCAATGCTCTGCCCTCAACCCTGCTACCACTACCCCGAGTGGTCGGGGAGGCAGGATGACTGACGACCCATCTCATCCATAAGGGAGTCCCAGTCGTCAGCATGCATGCAAATGTAATGATGCATAGATCCACACAAGTATCCTCGCAACACTCCCTATCTCACGGGGAGTCCTGTTCAACCAAAAGTCAACTATGGAAGGACTACAATCCACAAGACTCTCTCTATCGTACAAAGAGTCATACTCATTTGACAGTCAACCACGCTAAGACCTCTAGTCAGTAGCGAGATACTATCGACCATCCATATAATCATACCCAGATATACAATCCATAATGGATATACAATCATGCTAGGACCTTTAGTTCGTAACCACATACTGACAACCACACACATTTATCTATGCACAGACAACTAAATCCACCATAGATGCACAACTAATATGTGTACGATATAACAATCGACTCCATAATCCAATTCATCACCTAACCCTAGTGATGTAACACAGTAACCCAATTTGAGGTCACAAAGATAACCCTAACAACCTGTACTTACTGAACATCCATTAGCTAATACATAATAGGGTTTATAGTTCCTATCCGAGCTAGATAATCAATGAAGTACCAGAGTATATATCTCAAAGGTCAAGGCAGTACAAGCATATGATTAAATAAGAGTAGATTTAAGGTAAATAGGTATAAACATATATCCAATATCATGCACTAGAATTTGATCAAAACTACCGGACCAGGTAGATATTACCCACCTGATACGAAGCTCGAATAATCCTCACGGTCGTGGACCTGCTTCGTATCCCAAACCTGCACAATAATAGCAACCTATGATTAAGTTCAAGCACCATACACGTATACGAACTAAACACTACTTTGTTTCTATGTTCGCATCCATTCCTCGTCTACGAGGTAGAAATCCTGATTACCCAAATCTGATACACCATAATCAGACTCGCTTCCACATCAACAAGATCAATATATATATATATATAGATCTAAATAATACTCAAAACATGGTTGTAATAGAAGCTTACCACAAGATTAGTCTACCATAACTAATCAATTCAATACATCACCGAATATATCAATCAGACACATTTACAACACCTAATTCATCCACAGATCAACCAAATCAATGTTAACAATCGCATAACCCTCTGAACTTAAGCTATAGCAGTAGCTTACCATCCCTCTCAACCTAGTTTCAAATCCATCCGCCTTTGACAGAAAAACCATCGAATACCATAGGCCTAAACACACCACGGAAATACAGCAATTATCAACTGAGAAGCAAAGGTTGGATCGAGCTTACCTGCCCTAAATCTTCACCGGCAGTCACCCCTCCTTTAACCTCTGTTCACCGAAGGAATCCAACGACGCCAATCCCCTCTTCCCCGATCTGTTCGTTCTGCTCAATGGCTGCTGCCCCTCTCCCCTCCACGATCGGAGCTAATGAAAGTGAAGGAAACATAGATAAGGGAAATATCTCGTTCAACCCAAGGAAGGAGATCAGCCACTCACTAGATTCCGACAGAATTTGTGAAGCCCCAGCTCAGATCGAAGACTCGATGAAACTGCCGCTGACCCCAGCTCCCAGCGAGGTCTCTCACCCGACGGAGTTCGACCGGAGTCCCTCCCACGGCCGGATCGAGAACCCTAAGCCACTAGCTTCTCCTCTTGAAATCACCAACTCGAGCAGCTGCAGTGTCGGCCGACGAGAGACAGCAAAGGTTGACCAGAGCTCAGCTCGACATGATATAAAACGGCGAGGAAAGGACAAGGAAGAAGAGTCACCGACGAACCGAGCTTCGAGATCCAAGGCGACTGTCGATCGAGTCGGCGTCGGAGGAGATCGGTCGCGGCGACGAAGCAGAGGGATGAAGGAATCAATCATGGCTGCCGCAGGCGTTCGACGGAGCTGGCGATCGCTCCGGCGATGCTTGAAGGAAGGAGAGGGAGTGACAGAGAGCTCTCGACGAGAAGCCGCAGCTCAGATCGAAAAGATATGGGAGAAATCGGCGGCGACTGGCTATAGAAGTCGCGAGAGGAAATTGGGGAAAAACGCAGAAGAAATCGGCTTTAAAGGCCGATCGACTTGGTTGGGCTAGCTCCGGTTTGACTCAAGATAACCTAGTTAACTCCAATCCAATCCAATTTGGTTCAGCCCAATCGACTCCCCCCAATTTCAATCCCAGCAATTTGGCCCAATGGACTCAACCCAACAGTTTTATCCCAAGCCCACTTCTTAACCCATACCTTGATTCAGCCCAATTAGTTAATCAACCTAACCACTAATTAATATCAATTAACCCACTAATTAAATCCAATTAATTAAAGGGTTAATCCATATATTTTATTTTATTTTATTTTTTTCCGTATTTTACATTCTCCCCCACTTATAAAAATTTGGTCCCCAAATTTCTGACTTATTTACTTGTACAATATGTCAAAATAACCATCTCAAGTATCTGGAGTACAGTTACACCTCAAGTGACTAAGTGGGGTTCTGAGCTCGAATATTATATTCCAGCTCTCCTATAATCTCAACCGACCTAATAAAAGGTCAATAAGCATGCAGTGGAGCTCTATATCCATAATCGATGGGAGACTTTGCCAAAATCGTAAGGTGAATCATGAATCACCATCAGAAATGATACTCAAGGTTACTCCATGGATATAATTCCATCAAGCGATCCAACGAAATCCATCTTACGGCTCGGAAGAAAATGAGCGGACCTAGCTAATCGATCATCGACTACCCAAATCCTATCAAGTCCTTTCCGAATTCTAGATAATCTCCCAACACAATCTAACGTACTAGGCTACCACTTCTATCTCGGTACATAACCCTACTGGTCATAATAATCCCCTTTGCTTATTGGCATACCCAACATCAAACTACGAAATCAATCGTATCCCATATATAATTCCACCAACATGAACGTCTCAAACTCGCTATTTCCGGATACACTCCGAATAAATCATCACTCTCGAATGAAGAGACTCCTGAAACAACTCTTCCTAAAGCAAATGCAACTCTGGGAACCACCATCCTTCCTAGAGACGGAGATTTATTCTCACAGAGAAATTAATCCAATATCCAAAATTCACTCTGTCACCCAGAACTGAAAGTAACTGGAAGACTATAATGACTAATCTCGCTAGTTTCTCAACTAGCGTACACATAATATACGTCTCATTCAACTGCATCGAGATTGCTCCTAATCCCTGAAATGATGCATCTATGTACAATATCCTTCCATCCATATCGGACGGATTAACTAACACTGACACAAAAGTTAGCCACCTTCTAGGCCCTAAAACCTAGCTTCACAAACTTCCGACTAAGTAATTTCCATCACCTTCTTGGTCCAACAAGTCGACGGTATAGTATCGCTAGAATATCCTATCCTTATCTATGGTAAATACCAAATCAATCTAGGGAAACATAACTTCCCTTAAGATCGTGAATATATCTCAAAAATATATCATCCACAGATATGATGACAATCGATCCCAAATACTCCAAGAGTACTTGATTCCTCGAATCCATGAACGACTAAATCGTCGATAAGTCTAACAACATTATCAATCAACTCTATACACCTGAATCCTTTTACTCTACACTAATGATATACCAATCATGACACCAACAATGATAATTGTATGACACTAAGTCACTACAATATCAAACCTTCAATCGTAGACCAACCCTAGGATATACACAGGTGTCATTTAGCTGATCTAAACAAATCATCTATCCCTAACGAAGGATACTCATTCTCCACTAATGCATTCCAATCATCGATAATCGATATATAACCCCAAAGGTTCATCTCTCTTTTAATAAAGAGTTCTGGATCCTCTCAAGAGAAATCTCAAGCCAAATAAATCTCCCATAGTGTTTAGCAACACTGATACCCGTAAAATCATCTCCCGGTATGAGGTCTCAATATCGGAACTATTTCCGAAATCACCCTCCAATCGCATATTCCTACTTGCCCATGCAGTGGCAAGCCCGGGAGTTCATCCGAAACTATATCCGAATACTCTCAGATTATACGTACATCCGAGAGTCCTAGTATACCAACGCTCCAACAATCCAACTATCCATAAGGATATGTCTATAGTGGAGGTATGTCTAGCAAAGGCTAAGGGTATCCCTTGACTTCTTGATTGTCGATCAATATCTCACCTGATGGTAGAGAAAATCACCAACCCACAAGTCGATAAGAACCCTTCGAACCCTATCCAAGAATGTTCTAGACAAAGATACTTGTAAATTACCCGTATCTCTCGATATATCCGCAAATAGGATAACCTAAAGTAATACCCCGAAGGACCGATCCTTCGGTCTTCTATACTTCTTCTCGAGTAATCATGTAAACTTGTCCAACATATGTTCTGGACGGCTGAGCTCATGTAAATGCAAAGACTATCATGGAGGAACTGAAATCAACTTCTGAAAATGGAGGTACAAACTTAAACAACTGCACGGAGATGATAACAACTGTTGTACTGGAAGAGAATATACATCCGACTGTAAGGTACTGAAGAACTGTCCACATCATAGCACGTTCCATCACTGTGAAAGGTATAGCTACACCCGGAGAATACGACATAGATACAACCATCGTCATATACTCTTTCTCCTTTGAACAAATCGTAACCACATCTGGGAAGGTAATAGTTGTTGTCGTCTGGAAAGGTAACAGTTGTTGTCTGAACGTCTGAGTCTTCTGAGATGTCTTCGGCTGATACTGCTGAGTAACTTACTTCTTCCGGATGAAAGTATCAAAGAGCTCCAACTATATCTGAGGTAGTAAATCGCTGCTGATGTGATAACACAATCTTCTGTAATGATCTCAGCTTTCGAGGTTGTGGATCGTCCGCTCGAAAGCATCATCCATAGTCTTCAACTGAGTCTTCAAAATACATACTCTCCTCGTAGATATCGGCTGCTTATAATAGAAATAGATACAATGGTCCATCGGATAATCTGGCTCTGTGTCTCATCGTAACCCGCACTGCACACACATAATCTCCTTTCGGAGTCTTTCTTTTGATTTCACTGATAAACATGAGAAGATGCTGACGATCTGCAATCGGTCTTCTAAGATCGGAAAACTCTCCAATAGTAGCTCATGACTCATAACTCAAATCTTGCTCCTTTTTGTCCAACATTCGGAGACTTCTAATTCCAATAATTTGACTTGCAATATATGCTTATCAAATCTCCAATTCTTAAAACACCAGCTACGGGGTCATTTCTATACACCTGACTCGGTCTATGCACTTCCGGTAGGATCTAGTAGGAGATCCAATCATCTGATCAAAATATCAGCCAATAATACAGTGGGTGGCTAAAACCAAACCAATCACATTCTTGGGCTATTAGGTGGTTGTAACCCCTGCAAGTCTAGCGACTCTGCATGGTACCTTCGTTACCAACCGATCACCCTACTCGATGCCTAAGAATTCCCTGACAATGAGTCAAAGAAGATGACGTGGGGAAATACTATCTCACAACATCACTGAATTGTGACCAAGTGATATATTATTTTCCGTAGGTTATTTCCTATATCTTACACCAAGTACCGGCTAAATCCGGATAATGGTATGCAACTAACTTAGCTTCCTCTGTATAACACGAGTTAAGTACTCAAAAGTACCCTCGATGTTATACAACCTAGAATGACCAATTCAGAGATCAAAATCCCTATGAATATCACCAAAATAATCCTCTACTATCTGCATCAGCAATAGTATACTTGCTTGTCCATTACCCCATGGGTAATGATCTGACTAACATAATTAGTGAAAATCTTAAGATTGTAATCCTTGATCTCCACAAGAGATGTGACTACTTAATCCCTGCTTTCCGACTCGGTATTAGTCGGCTCTCAAAGGTAATTACCTTTTCGATAGCAGGTACATATCTAATAACCTCAACATATTGTTCCCGTGGTCAAACTCAAACCACGGTTACGAATACTAACCAATATCCTACAAGTCATCCATGTTATAAGCAACTAAATGCATAACCAATAGAAGGATATGTAATAACAATTAACATACCTTAAACCTTGTAGCTCGGAGATGTCCGCAATAGCCAGATCCCAAAACTCACGAAACCAAAATCGAGTAAAGCAAAACTCGATGTCCGAACGAAATAAAATCCGAAAATGGACTTCGCAACCTAGGGCTCTGATACCAATAAAATTGTCACGCCCCGAGAGTATGCCGTGTCGAAAAGCAAACGGACGACATCTCCCCTGTACGTGGCAACATATCGGGTTAATACAAGGCCCGTAGGCCCACAACAACAATATATATATGGACAATACCAAACAATATATCCACAACAACACAAAAGGTGCGCACCGGTGTGACTCTAACATACTACACAAAAACAACATACAAACCAACATCCAAATACAACACTGATTATACATGGCCATAATACAAAACAACAGCGGAAGCAAATACGTGGAAAACCCCAATTGTTCGGTGTGAGAGGGGATCGGTGGCCAGAGCTCGAGCGTCAAGAAATCTTCACTACATTATATGGCGACAGTGAAACCGAAGTCGAGGTGGTGAGTATAAACTCAGGGGTAATATATAGAAAGTGCATGAACATATAGGGTAAAGAAATCTACAAGTATACATGTGAAGATCTATAGGTATACAGCATGAGTCCAATAGACATACAGTCCTATCCAACTCTAATAACAAGTAACTCAGTGTATATACTAAACTGATCAACTGAACATGAAGTAATGTACCAACGTACCTGACGGTCTGTAACACTAGATTCTAGATCATCCTGAACAGATTTAAAATGACATAACTCATATAACGTACCAAGTCAATCCCATACTTGACCAATACTCCAACATATGAATAGTATATGATCACCTGTAATAACAACCCGGTCCGTACCACACAATGACATGATGCTAATCAAACGCATATAACAGTCTGAATCAACGCATGTATCATGCTCAACATATAGCAGTATATAAAATGCAGATGACATGTATCATGATGAAACAACCATATGCATCAATCATAGCTCAATCAAATGCAGCATCTCAAAAACATATGTAAAACATATATCAAATACATGCATACATATATATATCAGCAATGCATATGCATGATCACTGTCTGCGGACCCGTCTAACCACGACCCCAGAGTGGCCAGGGTGGCACGACAAATGACAACTAGCCCGACTCCAGCTGCCACCACTCTCGAGTGACCGAGTTGGGTAGTATGACTGAGTAGCGTATAAGCGTAAAAAGCTAACTACTCCTAGGGGCCCCTGCTGCAAGCCACGCTGTCCCTACCCATGAGTAGACAAACGCCGCACATAGGACAACTGCACGTCACACAACCACTCTGCACAGTGGCCAGGTGCGCATCTCCAGCTACCACCATCCATAGTGGCCGAGCGCAGCACATCCAATGCTCTGCCCTCAACCCTGCTACCACTACCCCGAGTGGCCGGGGAGGCAGGATGACTGACGATCCATCTCATCCATAAGGGAGACCCGCCATACAAAGATAATGCATCGTAGATCCATACAAGTATCCTCGCAACACTCCCTATCTCACGGGGAGTCCTGGTCAACCAAAAGTCAAACTATGCAAGGACTACAATCCATAAGACTCTCTCTATCATACAAAGAGTCATACTCATTTGACAGTCAACCACGCTAAGACCTCTAGTCAGTAGCGAGATACTATCGACCATCCATATAATCATACCCAGATATACGATCCATAATGGATATACAATCATACTAGGACCTCTAGTTCGTAACCACATACTGACAACCACACACATTTATCTATGCACAGACAACTAAATCCACCATAGATGGACAACTAATATGTGTACGATATAACAATCGACTCCATAATCCAATTCATCACCTAACCCTAGTGATGTAACACAGTAACCCAATCTGAGGTCACAAAGATAACCCTAACCACCTGTACTTACTGAACATCCATCAGCTAATACATAATAGGGTTTATAGTTCCTATCCGAGCTAGATAATCAATGAAGTACCAGAGTATATATCTCAAAGGTCAAGGCAGTATAAGCATATGATTAAATAAGAGTGGATTTAAGGTAAACAGGTATAAACATATATCCAATATCATGCACTAGAATTTGATCAAAACTACCAGACTAGGTAGATATTACCCACCTGATACGAAGCTCGAATAATCCTCACGGTCGTGGACCTGCTTCGTATCCCAAACCTGCACAATAATAGCAACCTATGATTAAGTACAAGCACCATACACGTATACGAACTAAACACTACTTCGTTTCTATGTTCGCATCCTTTCCTCGTCTACGAGGTAGAAATCCTGATTACCCAAATCTGATACACCATAATCAGACTCGCTTCCACATCAACAAGATCAATATATATATATATATCTAAATAATACTCAAAACATGGTTGTAATAGAAGCTTACCACAAGATTAGTCTACCACAACTAATCAATTCAATACATCACCGAATATATCAATCAAACACATTTACAACACCTAATTCATCCACAGATCAACCAAATCAATGTTAACAATCGCATAACCCTCTGAACTTAAGCTATAGCAGTAGCTTACCATCCCTCTCAACCTAGTTTCAAATCCATCCGCCTTTGACACAAAAACCATCGAATATCATAGGCCTAAACACACCACGGAAATACAGCAATTATCAACTGAGAAGCAAAGGTTGGATCGAGCTTACCTGCCCTAAATCTTCATCGGCAGTCACCCCTCCTTTAACCTCTGTTCACCGGAGGAATCCAACGACGCCAATCCCCTCTTCCTCGATCTGTTCGTTATGCTCAATGGCTGCTGCCCCTCTCCCCTCCACGATCGGAGCTAATGAAAGTGAAGGAAACATAGATAAGGGAAATATCTAGTTCAACCCAAGGAAGGAGATCAGCCACTCACTAGATTCCGACAGAATTTGTGAAGCCCCATCTCAGATCGAAGACTCGATGAAACCGCCGCTGACCCCAGCTCCCAGCGAGGTCTCTCACCCGACGGAGTTCGACCGGAGTCCCTCCCACCGGCGGATCGGGTCATCATCGAGAACCCTAAGCCACCAGCTTCTCCTCTTGAAATCACCAACTCGGCGGTGCGGTGTCGGTACGAGAGCGACAAAGGTCGGCCGGGCTCGGCTTTCGACCGCGATATAAAATGACGATGAAAGGACAAGGAAGAAGAGTCACCGACGAACCGAGCTTCGAGATCCAAGGCGACTGCCGATCGAGTCGGCGTCGGAGGAGATTGGTCGCGGCGACGAAGAAGAGGGATGAAGGAATCAATCGTGGCTGCCGCAGGCATTTGACGGAGCTGGCGATCGCTCTGGCGATGCTTGAAGGAAGGAGAGGGAGTGACGGAGAGCTCTCGACGAGAAGCCGCAGCTCAGATCGGAAAGATATGGGAGAAATCGGCGGCGACCGACTATAGAAGTCGTGAGAGGAAATCGTGGAAAAACGCAGAAGAAATCGGATTTAAGGGCCGATCGACTTGGTTGGGCTAGCTCCGGTTTGACTCAAGCTAACCTAGTTAACTCCAATCCAATCCAATTTGGTTCAGCCCAATCGACTCCCCCCAATTTCAATCCCAGCAATTTGACCCAATGGACTCAACCCAACAGTTTTATCCCAAGCCCACTTCTTAACCCATACCTTGATTCAGCCAATTAGTTAATCAACCTAACCACTAATTAATATTAATTAACCCACTAATTAAATCCAATTAATTAAAGGGTTAATCCATATATTTTATTTTAATTTTTTTTATCTTAATTTTATGCAAGGCCCAAGGTTTGAACCCTAAAGCTCCAAGTAGAAAACTAAACCTTAGGATGCATCCGATAACCAGAAGCCCTGCAGGGTTGTGCTCAAATGAGCCCTAGCGATGCAAACAACACCACTAAACAGTAACGCTCCTTCTCGACAACATGTCAAAGGTGGAGAAACCTCGTACCAGAGATTACACTAAGTAATACAATGAATACAAGCAAATACAAAGATGAAATACAATACAAGTAAAGAAAAACACTTTACAAGAAATCTTTGAATGCTTGCTTTTGGTTGCTTGAGAATAGCCTTGAAGGTTTGGATTGCAGTAGCAAATCCCCTCCAAACAGCCTCAAGATACCCTTGCCAAATCCCTCTCCATGAGCTGCTTTTATAATCTGCATTCGGGCTAGATTTTGCCTAGCAATCGACTAATCGCGACTATCAGTCGACTGCTCCTGTAGTCGTTGTCTTACAACGGCCTGAGCCACATTGGATAAGTTCCAATAGATAGACTATCAGTCGATTGATCATGCCCATCACTCGACTGATCGAGCCATCACTCAACTGTCAAACCCTAACAGTCGACTTTGGAACCTTCTGCATCCGCAACATCGACCATCGATCGGCCGACCATAGCGATCGGCGTCAATCTTGCGATCTCACGCGAGCCATTTCCTGCAGTCGAACTCTAGTTGACTCCCATCAGTTGACTAGTCATAGTCCCAGTCAATTGATACAAGTCGACTCAGATGCCAAGTGTCAAAATACTTGACCAATCGACTGGTCCATAATACCAGTCGACTGACAAACCTCAAACATGAGGTTTAACCCCAAGTATGATGCCCTCATAATTGCTAGACCACCCTTATCCTAGACCTAAGCCTTCTAGCCACCTCCGTCAGCCTCATGCCTATCGGATCCCTCCAAGTCATCCATGACTTGTTCATCCATACGCTAGCCTTCAGGTGCTTCCATCGACTATTGTCATGCTAAGTTGGTCTATACTGCCAAGACACATTTGGGCTTACACTACCAAGACTACTTCTTGGACTTTACGCTGCCAAACCATTGGACTTATGTTGCCAAGACTCATGCTTGGACTTTACGCTGCCAATATCACCCCTTGGACTTCCCTTGCCAATCCATATTGGACTTTCGATTTGCCAAGACTCAAACTTGGACTTTCCCTTGCCAAGACGCTTGGACTTTCCATGCCAACCCATCTTGGACTTTCCCATTGCCAAGTGTCTCACTTCGACTTTCCCATGACAATCACATTATCATATGTTTTGTCGAACATCAAAATATCACTCGAGTCAAACTCGAGTCTGGTCAATCATGACCTGGGTCGATTGCAACAACATAGTCTTGGCAGTATAAGTCCAAGCATGTGGTCTTGGTAATGTAAGTCCAAGTGGATCTTGGCAAGGAAGTCTAAGGGTGTGATTTTTGATAGCATAACGTCCAAGCATGTAGTCTTGGCAGTATAAATCCAAATAAACCTTGGCAAAGGAGACTCGGTTAGCATGACATAGCCGATAGAAGCAATTGAAGGCTAATGTGAAGGGTGAAGGAATTATGGAGGACTCAGGTGAACCCTGAGGGTGTGAGACTGATAGAGGTGGCTAGAAGGCTTAGGTCTAGACTAAGGGTGGTCGATCAAGTATGAGGGGATCATACTTGAGTTAAATCTTATGTTTGAGGTTTACCAATTATCTAGGTTTATGGACCAGTCGACTGGCCAAGTGCACGATACTTGGGAGCCTAGTTTGACTCGAGCAGTCGATTGGGATTATGACAAGTCGACTGTTCATGTAGTCAACTGAAGCTCGACTGTTATCTGTAATTCTAGCAGTCGACTGCTAGGGTTTTGTAATTGACTAGCCAATATTAGTCAACTACTAGGGTTGAGTAATCGACTGGTCATAGGGGGTTAGGGCATAGATTGTTTGATAGTCGACTGTTGACTTATAGCAATCGACTGGTGCCTATGGAAGTCAACTGTTGAGTCAGAGAAGTCGATTGGTCTATCAAAATCTGATGTGGATTACTCCATTTTGAGACAACGGATAGGTGAGCAGTTGACTGCTAGGTAAGGGTAGGCGACTATTCGGTGAAAAATCAGTCTGAGCTCAGCTTTATAAGAAGACATCATGGAGGATTTGGAGTTGTCGGTTCTTGGAGTTCTTGGAGGGTAATTGTTGATACATTCTAGACCTCTCAAGTATCTCAAAGCAACCAAAATATCAAGCATTCAAAGGCACACTCGTATGAAGTGTTTGGTTTGAGTTTTCTCATTTCTTTTGTATTCTTGTATTTGGTTGTATTATTTCATTGTAATTCATATTGTAAGGGATTTTCTCCACCTCTGATGTATTGCTGAGAAGGAGACAAGGTTTAGTGGAGTAGACATTAAAGTCTGACCATGGAGTAAGAACTTGAGTTCCGAACCACATAAAATTGTTGTCTTGTGTGTTTGCTTGTTGTGTATTTTGTTCTGTGTTATTTATTCGTGTATATTTTGCTACGTACTAACATTAGTGTAGACGAGCACACGATCGAATGAATAAATTGATGAGACACTATTCACCCCGTTTAGCACACAAATCGGTCCCTACACATTAGATTAGGTTGACTATGATAGACATAGGATTCAATTAAATGTAATTAAATAAGAAGTCAAGTAGGTTAACACTACAAAAAAATGCAGTATTTGGCGATAAATTTTGTAACGAATTTTGAATAAAAATTCGTTGCAAAATTTTTTTGCAATGGATTTTTTTTTTCATTGTAAATAATTCGCCGCTAGATTTTGCAATGAAAAAAAATCATCGCAAAAATTGCAACGAATAAAATTTTCGTTGCAAAATTAGTCGCCAAATTTGGTGACAAAAATAATTATTCATCACCAAATTTAACGATGAAAATAATTATTCATCGCCAAATTTGGTAATGAAACATAGTTTGTCGCTAAATCTATGACGAAAAAATAGTTCGTCACCAAATCTGTGATGAAAAATATGTTCATCGCAAAAAACTAATACATATTACTCTACATCGAAAATAAATTTGGCGACAAAAATAGCTATTCGTCGCAAATTTTGGCGACGAAAATAACTATTCATCGTCAAATTTAGAGACGAATAGATATATTCATCACTAATCTGCGATGAAAACATAGTTCGTCGCAGAAGTCTAATAAATATATTTTCATGAATAAAATTAAATTTGGTGACGAATATTTTTTCGTCGCCAAATTTGCGATGAAAAAAAATTTTGTTACAAAATATTCAAGGTTAGTCGACTGATGAATACCATCAGTCGATTGACATTTGACGATTCGGTAGCGGTCGACTACCAAAGGTTACGTAAGGTGTAACGATACAATGATCATTTATTCATTTTGATCGATCATTGTGCAATCGACTAAATAAGGATCTATAAGGTGATACAATAAATCAGTTGACTGATCATGTTGATCAGTCGACTGATAATAGATAATTTGTGACAAAAAAAAATTTCGACGCAATTTCTATGACGAAAAGAATTTTTCGTCGCAAATTCGCATGTATCAGTAGACTGATGGCGGGCATCAGTCGACTGGTGGTGGAGAAGATGGTTAGAGAACCTTTTTTAGCCGACTGCTACTCGACTAATAGTATATCAGTTAATTGGACACTTGAGGCAGTCGACTATTGCTTCAATTTTTCCAACGAAATTTTTTTTCGTTGCCAATTCTCTGATGAAAATTGATTTTTCATCGCAAATCTGCGACGAAATTTATTTTCGTTGCTAATCTGGAAAAATAAAAAAAATCATGATAAATTATACTATTTTCTCTATTTTACAACAAATACATATAACAATATAAACTAATTCACATATCAAACTTCAATACCAAATCAATATGTACATAAAAAATATAAACATAACTTACAATACATAGATATCATATGTGATAAGTCAAGTAACATTTAAGTACAACAAATAAATTCAAACTTAACCACCATAGCCACCGCCATCATCATCATCAAAAAATACATTATCTTTGTCATTATTACAGGGATCAAGAGGAGGACCAGATTGAGAAGAAGGAAGTCGATTCGAACAGGATGTTAATTGAAGATGTTGTTGGATCGAGAAGCGTCGCTAGAGGGGGGGGGGGTGAATAGCGAGCGTAAAACTTTCTTTCGTTCATTCAATAAGAGCAAGCACAGTGGAAAAATAAATAACACAATTTATTTTTACTTGGTTCACAGCCCACCGGTTGCTAATCCAAGGCCTCGCGATCCTTGACCGCGTAGGAAGGGGCAATCCACTATAAAGTCTCCTCCTCGTTGGAGGTAGGAGACAACGATAACAAAACCAAAAGCACGAGGATGAGTCAATAAGCCTACCTCACCTCTGATGCATGCGATTACGACCTCAAATCTCGCGACGGAGGTCGTCGAGGACTCGAAGCGCACGCTCGTGCTCAA
Source organism: Wurfbainia villosa (assembly GCA_025175895.1). Classification (NCBI taxonomy): domain Eukaryota; kingdom Viridiplantae; phylum Streptophyta; class Magnoliopsida; order Zingiberales; family Zingiberaceae; genus Wurfbainia; species Wurfbainia villosa. Next base: position 44,538,200 of record CM046003.1, read on the forward strand.
TGCCCACAAGTGCACTGATGTCGTCAAGTAATACAAGATTATCGAACCCACAAGGACTGGGATTCGAATATCGATATGTTCAGTGGTTGAAATTGTTCGAAAGTAAAAATCTAAGAGGTTTTGACTTGTGAGGGTTGTCGGTGGACTATACTCTATATGGTGTCACACAGAGGAAGAAGGGAGCGTGCCGAGGTCTTCAAAGGTGATTCTAGGACTTCGGTTTCGCTTGTGTGTCGCATAACAATGCTGTCAATTGGCGTTGTCTAGACGTTTAGCTATGCTTTTGTGGAAGGGACATCATACACTCTCCCGTTGAGCCACCGCATCTATCGAGAGCTATCTCCGCCTAAAAGGACAGGATAGACAGTACGAGGATGTCGAATCAATCCCTACGATGAACCATTTTCGATTCAATCGCATCCTTCTACCCACGGTTATAGGAGATCAGGTTTACCCCTAGGTTCCTTGTATAAAATCCCCTAAATCTTAGATACGAAGGTTGTCACCCCTCGTATCGCCTAAGTGCAACAGGTAGAAAACCAAACACGTATAGATATAGTATAAACAACTTCCAATCACCAAATTAAATTCAAAGACAGAATCTAACATGAACCAACATGTAATGTGCACACAAGCTACTCCCTAATCCTAGAATCGAAAGAACTACTCAATGTATATAAAGGAGGAATCACAAAGCATGTACATGTTCAAATATATCAGAGATAAAATGTAGGATCAAAGGATTACAATGCTTTCGTGGTCTTCTCTCCAGCGTTGAAGTGCAAAGCGTGGACCTTCGACAGCGTTTCTCCTCCCCATTGCGAGTTCCCGAAGATTTTTAGGGCTTCGGTGTGTCGTCCTAGCCATCGTGCCTCCCCTCCAGGGTTTGGGCGGAGCCATCTTTATATAGACACCACCTCGAATTGCTGCAAAATTCGAAAAAAGCCCTAGTCATGCAAATCTGGTGACCTCCACACAGTCGTGTGCTTCCACATGGCCAGGTCGTGTGCGGCCTTGGGTGGCTGATCTCGCCCATTGGACACGGCCATGTGTAGCCACACGCCCTGGCCGTGTCCCACTCTGTGCCTAGCTACAAAATATCCTTCTTTTGCTCCGAAAGTGTGCCTTTTCACTCGAAATGCTAACCTGCACACAAAAGTACAAAGAGCAGACTTCCGAACCAGAAAATAGGAAATGCGTGCAAAATAGAGTAACATATGCATGAAACTAACATAAAATGTAGTGAGATGTGAGCGAAAACTACTCCTAAAACCCTATATGTTTCACTCACATCACTTCCCCCAGACTTAAAACTTTATTTGTTTTCAAGCAAACCTCAGTGCCATGAAATTTAAAAAGACATTTTCCCATATTTAGCATGTTAACTAAATTTATCAAATGGTATTTACAATCAAAGAAAAATAAATATGTTCTAGAAATTCACTAAGTTAGCTCCTCGTGCTCGTGCTAAGTGAAAAATTCTTAGGGGATGCCCGTTCCATGGTGAGTTAAGTTGTCACACCATAGCTTTTCTAAGGTTTCTGACTCTTAGGCACTTACCTGCCCAAAGCGAGGGTCATTCCCTACATCTACAATAAAGTCTCAAGGGCGTGCTCGGTATTGAGAGAAATTGGTAGGTGTTTTCCTAGTAACCTAACTCGGTCTCAAAGGGGCACCTAGCTATTTCCACCCACGACAACTATTTTTTTATCCCTCATAATCTTCTCTCTCTCTTCTTTTTTTCTTTTCATCTTTTTCTCTTTCTCTCTCTCTTTTTTTTTCTTCTCACTAGGATTTTGATTTTTCCAAATGGGCTTACACAATCCGAGCATCTCTAGTAACTAAAATGCTAAACCTACAGTCACCTATGGATTCTAAAGTACTAGACTACTGAGATGAATCATAACTATGTATGTACTAGATTATCCCTTTCAGAATGTTCGACATGTATAAGTGTAAAAATAAAGCTAACCAGTGTAAGTCTAGAACATTCATTAAAGTGAATAAAATAAAATACCACGAGATAAATGAAGTTAAGCTACCTATGGAAACAACTCATGTAAGCAACCTTTTTTAAAAATACTACTGAGGCAGCTTTATAGATAACAAAAACTAAGTACTACAGGAAACTCAACAACCCGTGCATGAATAAATGAATAAAAATATCGGAAAAGAAACTACTACTAGGAAACAAACAAAATAAACTTTGGGGTCCTCCCCCCAGACTTAAATGAAAATATACCTCTAGTATGGTGGGCTAGGTGGAAAGTCTGGGAGCCTCGGCATCTCGGGATCCTGGGAGAACCTGCTGCTGAGCCGCTGATGCCACATGTATATGTGGTCGATCTGGGAGCTGGTGGATGCAGCGGCTGCTCGGTGCTCCTCCTCCCTGGTCCACTGGCTCCTGGCATGCATGTGCTACAAGATCTCTCGCGAGGTAGGGGCGTGCCTCATCCTGATGAGCACCTCCTCCCGAGCATACGGCGCCTCACATAGAACTCCTCACCGGAAGTGCTCCCTAAGCCCCTGAACTCCGCCTAGTAGGCACTGCTTCCTCCCATCGCCTCCATCCGCCGCTCTGGTGTATATGTCATCGAGGCGCGATCAGAACTCCGAGAAATCATAGGCCGACATACCTGCATCCTGCTCAAAGGTGGAAAAATGTGGTGGTGCAGGTGCAGACTCATGTCGGCGTGGACTAGGTGGTCTCCTATGCATGTGTGGACTAGAGGGAGAGTGATGTAAAGGGGGAGAGATAGGCGCCGATGTGGGTGGCCCCTCATGTGGAGGGGACTCCACTAACAGGTCCAAGCGCTAGTTGGCGCGTGTAGTGATGGTGGTACGATCAGGGTCGGGGAGCTAAGGGCCATCCGATTTTACCTTACAAAGCATAAGGAGTGTCCTTCTCTCACAATCATCTTCATGGCCATGCACACTCCTAGGTCGTTCCTAGGGCTCCCTTCTATACTCTCTAATGCAGTGTAATCGTACCCCATCCTAAGGCAAATGTGAGTAAGTAGGCCCCCCACATTAATCTCTCCTCATGCTGCTTTGCCCATCTTCACTAAGTGTCTTATGAAGTGGGACCCTACATTGATGCTACTCCTTTCTTGTAGCATGTCCGAAAGGAAAAGCAGCTCGCTAGCTCTAACTACACCGTTACTCTCCCCACAACCAAATATAGTATTGGCCATGATGCGGTGGAGGTATCGGAAGACGGGGTTTTGGAGGTGCGACGCTTTGGCCCTAGAAAGGTCATAAGTGTGCTCTCCCGTCAACTCGGTCCAAAATACTCGAGAGTTTAACCCAATAGGGAATTTTCTCTCTCCCCTACTCAGCAAGACAAAACATGAGTTCCATTGATGAAGGGTCCATTCATGCTCAATGTTAAAAAGCCTAAAAGTTATCCTACCCTCCTCGATCTCCCTACCAGTTAAAATTTCTGCCTCTAAGGAACTCAAAAATTCTAGAACTATCCTAGGGTAGGTTGAGTGTCTTATTCTCATCATCTCTTTCCACCCCATTTTTGTAAATAGGGCTTGAATATCACCTAACAACCCTAAAGACTCTAGCAAATCTTCATCTAAGTACCTAGTAGCAGTGAGTTTATAAGTAGAAAGCATATTATATCTATCTCTATGTTCATTATTGCGAAAAAAAAGAGTGGGTAGGGTGTTACCCTTTTCCGGAGCTTGAGGGGTGTCTGCTCTCTTTGTTCATCGCTCAGAAGCACCGGATCGAGGTGTTGCAAGCTTGGTCCTCCTCATCCTTGCTTCTTTTGGCTTCCTTTGAGGTTAAAAGTGCTTCTAGATGGCGGGGAAGACGAAACCACATGGCTAGGGCAAGAGCACTCGAAGCCCATAGCGCAAATGGGGTGAAAACACACGGCTCACCCCTTTTAACCTTGTGCGATACGGCCGTGTGAAAACACACGGCTAGGCTGTGTGCACCTCGGGTCAATCGGGCACGACCGTGGGAAAACCCACGACCAGGTCGTGTGTCCCCATTTTTCTTCCCGTTTTGTGTTAGGGTCCGAATTTTCTCATACACTTCGCCGTGTAGGTTAATATGGATTTTATTTTTGCCTAGTAAAGTTCTTTTCTAGTCCTAACTCTAAATGGGATGGAAATCAAAACTAAAATTAAATAATTGCACGCAATACAATCAAAGGGAAATCTAAAACTAAACTTGGGTTGTCATCTAAGAAGCGCTTTGTTTAAGGTCGTTTAGCTCGACCACACTCCACTATCAACTTGACTCTGGAGGTTCAGTGAACCTCCATTCATCCATCTCGAATGCTTCATCTGGCAGTTCCGGCTTCATTCTGCTAAACGTGAAGCCGTCGAGGTAGAGGGCTCTGTTCTCCGAAAGGTTGAAGAGGATGATCTCCCCATCTACCTCCAAGGAGATTTGGTGTGCCTTTACGTCTATGCACGCCCCTGCAGTCGCTAGAAATGACCTCCCCAGGATGATGGAATTCTGGGGATCTGGTTCTGTGTTCAGTATGATGAAGTCCATGGGTATCACGAAATCCTCAATCACCACAGGCACGTGTGCCAGCAAGCCGACGGGTTCCTTGACTGAGTCAGCCCCCATATGAATACTAAGATTCGCTGGTTGGAGCCCATTCAGTCCCATCTTCAGATAGTATGCATAGGGCATCACACTGACTGATGATCCCAGGTCGCATAGAGCTTCATCGAAGCTCTCCCCATAAATTGAGCAGGGAAGAACAAATTCACCGGGGTCCTCAAGATGTAGTGGAATCTTCTCTTCAATTTCAGCTTGGTCATGTAGGGTGGTAGGCTGCACACCCCTTGGCGAATTTGCTACTCTACCCCACTCCTTCCTCTTTAGCTTGACTCACCACAGAGCTCTTCACAGGTTGCGACACGGTTTGGGCTATTTGGGCCACTTGTGTCTCCAACATCCTAGTGTGACTTGCAAGGCCATCAACGGTGGCCTTCAAGTCTCTGAGTGATTCTTAAGACTTCTGATGTTGGTGACGAAATTCCTCATTGGCCTTAGTTTGGGTAGCAATGAAGTCCTCCATCATCGGGCCTAGCTCGACTTTATGGTCGCCGCATTGCCCTCGCCGCCCATACCCTCCTGATGGTTGTGAGTTTCCCGAGTTATTCTTATAGGAGAAATTCAGGTGATTCTTCCATCCAGGATTGTAGGTGTTGGAGTATGGGTTGTTGGGCCTTTGGTCGTAGTCCCCAACCGTGTCAATATGCTCAATATGCTCCTCTAAGGTTCCCTGCCCTCCATAGTGGTCCTCTCGATACGCTGCCGCTCCCTCTCTAAAGTCAATGGCCACACATACAGATGAAGGATTCAAAGATTCGAACCATCTGCTGAGTACGTCCATCCTTGCTGCCAGATGGTCCATGGAGTTGACAGTGTATCATCCCACTATAGGCGTAGGTTGACCACGTTCTGAAGCCCATTGATGGTGGTTCTGGGCCACCTCTTCTATCAGCTCCTCTGCTTCCTCTATGGTCTTATTCATCAATGCTCCTCCTGCAGCAGAATCCAGGGATATCTTTGTGGCGTACGCGATCCCATTGTAGAATATGTGGATCACCAGCCACCTCTCTAATCCGTGGTGGGGGCATTGGTAGAGTAGCCCCTTGTAGCGATCCCAAGATTTGAATAAGGACTCCCCCTCCTTCTGGCAGAAGCTCGTGATGAGATGGCGCATGTGAGCAGTCTTGCTTGGTGGAAAGTATTTGTTCAGAAACTATTGCTCACATTGCTCCCATGTAGTGATGCTCCCCGAAGGTAAGGAGTGAAGCCATGCCTTAGCCTTATCCCGCAGTGAGAATGAGAATAGGCTCAGGCGGATCGCGTCAGTAGGGACTCCGTTCATTTTCATTGTTGAGTAGATTTCTAAAAATGCCTCACCGCAGCCTCCGAATTGACTCTGCTGGACCATATGTATAAGTGTCGGTTTCAGCTCAAAGTTATTTGCCAAAATAGATAGTCCAGCTATACTCGGCCTAAATCCTCTAGCACTAGGAGCTACGTAGTCCCGCAGAGGTCGGCTACCTATGTTCACTTCGGATGCGGCTTGATCCTCCATCCATCGCTGCTCTGCTTTCCGACGATGAAAGGTTCGCTCGATTTCTTAGTCGATCGGAATCAGGCCTTCCGATCCTAAGCATCTAAGCATACGACGAACCAAGCCACAAAAAATTCGGAGTGCTACCTAATCCTAAGAGGCAGAAAATAAAACAATCTAGCTAATAAAATCTAAGATGCAAAAAGAAATAAAAATAACTACTGCTAGAATAAAATTAAAAACTAAATCTAAATATGGAAAGTTTAGATCTAAAGTAAATAAGGCAAACTAAAAAAAGGAAAAATAAAGAAAGTAAATAAATCTAATCCTAAGTTCGATCCAATTCTCCACTGTTCGGTTCGATATCGAATCGATCATTCCCCGACAACAGTGCCAAAAACTTGATGCACATGATCGGGACCTCAAATCTCACGATGGAGGTTGTTGAGGACTTGAAGCGCGCGCTCACGCTCAACGCCCGCAAGTGCACGGATGTCGTCAAGTAATAAAAGATTATCGATCCCACAAGGACTGGGATTCGAATATCGATATGTTCAGTGGTTGAAATTGTTCGAAAGTAAAACTCTAAGAGGTTTCGACTTGTGAGGGCTGTCGGTGGACTATACTCTATACGGTATCACACAGAGGAAGAAGGGAGCGTGCCGAGGTCTTCAAAGGTGATTCTAGGACTTCGGTTTCACTTGTGTGTCACATAACAATGCTATCAATTGGCGTTGTCTAGACGTTTAGCTATGGTTTTGTGGAAGGGACATCATACACTCTCCCGATGAGCCACCGCATCTACCGGGAGCTATCTCCGCCTAAAAGGATAGGAGAGACGGTGCGAGGATGCTGAATCAATCCCTACGATGAACTGTTTCTGGTTTAATCTCATCCTTCTACCCACGGTTACAATAGATTAGGTTTGCCCCTAGATTCCTTGTATAAAATCCCCTAAATTTTAGATACGAGGGCTGTCACCCCTCGTATTGCCTAAGTGCAACAGATAGAAAACCAAACACGCATAGATATAGTATAAACAACTTTCAATTGCCAAATTAAATTCAAAGACAGAATCTAACATGAACCAACATGTAATGTGCACACAAGCTACTCCCTAATCCTAGAATCGAAAGAACTACTCCATGTATATAAAGGAAGAATCACAAAGCATGTACTTGTTCAAATATATTAGAGATAAAACGTGGGAACAAAGGATTACAACGCTTTCGTGGTCTTCTCTCCGGCGTTGAAGTGCAAAGCGTGGACCTTCGGCAGCGTTTCTCCTCCCTGTTGCGAGTTTCCGAAGCTTTTTAGGGCTTCGGTGTACCATCCTAGCCGTCGTGCCTCCCCTCCAGGGTTTGGGCGGAGCCATCCTTATATAGACACCACCTCGGACCACTACAAAATCCAAAAAAATCCCTAGTCGGGCAAATCTGGCGGCCGCCACACGGCCATGTGCTTCCACACGGCTAGGTCGTGTGCGGCCTTGGGGTGGCTGATCTCGCCCATTGGACACGACCGTCTGTAGCCACATGCCCTGGCCATGTCCCACTCTATGTTTAGTTGCAAAATGTCCTTCTTTTGCTCCGAAAGTGCGCCTTTTTCACTCGAAATGCTAACCTACACACAAAAGTACAAAGAGCAGACTTCCGAACCAGAAAATAGGAAATCCGTGCAAAATAGAGTAACATATGCATGAAACTAACATAAAATGTAGTGAGATGTGAGCAAAAACTACTCCTAAAATCCTATATGTTTCGCTCACATCAACCTCATTATGATTAAAACCACGATCGAATATAGTAAATAAAAATAATATTTGCTGCCGACGAATAGATTCTGAACTTGTCATTGCATCGGCGTTACGACATTGGAGCTTTGGCATTGCGGGAGCACTTTGAGAGCAAGATGATTGATATTTGGGTTGGAGTCCTCCCCTCCTTTTATAGAATTTTGCATTGGAATAAGTCTTGATAAAAATCCTCAACTTTTAGAACTGATCTCGAGGTGGCTCCTTATCTTATCGCGAAGTGGCCACATCAAACATTATCCGTTTTGACCTTCTGCAAATGGTTGATTCCTCACCATCAGTCGACTGATGCCTTCCATCAGTCGACTGATGTGCATCAATCGACTGCCTAATGATCAGCAGTCAACTGCTAGCCTGGCCACTTCCCTGCAGTAAGAGGTTAGCATGAAAGATGGTAAATATGACGGTTCCTTACTGTCCGATCTCGACCTAGACCTTCCATTGGAAGTCTTAGTCGGATCGCCGCCTACGATAATCCCTGTACAGAGGACACGACCTTACTATCTCTCTTCGCACTCGTGCTTACCTCTGGTCCTTTATGATCTGTCGCTTTGCTTCCGGTCTTCCACCTAGATTTTTTGACTCCCACGAAGTTCCCCCGGTGTCGCCCAACCACCACGATTTCCCGACTCGGGATTCTCTGGGTGCCGCTGACCTTCGACTTAGCTTAACCATTTCCTGCACACTTAATTAAGCTCATGAGATAACAATATGACCTTAACTTTGGATCTTTGTCATAATCAAAACCTAGGTTCGATTATCTAGTGCCCCTGCACCAACAGATGCTCCATAATTAACATCTGTTGCCTCCAAAATTCGTTCATCTATTCATTTACTTCCTGCTCTCTTTGTCTCAATTCATTTTCCTTTTGTGCTAGTAACTCCCTCAAATGAGTAATCTCTTCAGTCAATTGATTTATTTCTACTCTCACTATCGGGGAGGATGAAGAATAAGCACTAGGGGCTTTATAGGTTCAGCTCAAAGAACCGAATCCAATTATTCTTCCACTTTTCACCCCTCCAATTGCTTTGAGTCATAAATTGATATTGCTAACAGAAGGCTCATATTCGACTGCATCATCACTTGCACTCGAATTTCTCTATGCAAGTTTATCGTATTTCTCCTATTTTGAAAGAAAAAAAGTTAAATACTAACATAAAAATGTAAATTTTTAAAATTACAACCCTTCATTGTTTTAGCTCTCTCCCCACTCCACGTCTTATCTTTCTTTTGGAATGTACGGGTGAAAGTGTCTATGAATAATGGCTCAGTCCCCGTCTCCTGGATCTAAACAAACATCATTATAATTTATAAATTAGTGAGTATTATATTACAAAATTAAAATTTAAAAAAACTCACCAATCGATGTCTATGCTCATCGATATTGATTGAGCCTCCCGCATATATGGTAGACATAGTGCCGGAATTACAATGTTGATTTTTCTTATTCTACTCACTCCTCCATTTCTATCCTCAGATTCCCAATATGCAACAATTTTAGTCCAATTCTCCTCGGTTATACAGTGTAGTTTTTTATCTTTGGTTTTCGCATGACTGAGTATGTTTTTGATATGGTCGCCACACTTTTTCTTGAAAATCCTCCTAATCTCTAGTGTTTCACTCTCCTCCCAAATAAATAACTATTGCAATAGAGAAAAATTGAATTAATTATTTTAACTACAATTTTATATACAAAATGATTTAAATAACTTACCTTGAACTCATTCCACCACAAACTTTTTATTTCTTCCGGCGTGCTCGTATAAGTCATAGAAGCTCCATCCCAATTGTTATTCACTATTTTATTCACCTCGTGAATAACATATACAGAATTTGTAAATCTAACATAAAATAAAAATAAACCATGTTAGATACTTATAAAAATACATATCGTATTAAAAACATAGATAATCTAAAACTTGAATATTTACGAATCTCCGCACCGAGATATCAACTCTCTCGTATCTTCCCTCTCAATGAGTGATTATTGTACTGGAGAAGATACATTAGCAGGTATTTGTTGAGAACTAAAAGATCCTGCAACTGGCGAAAAGGTGGAGGGCACATTTCCTGCAAGAGCACTAGACTGTGCAGGGGCTGAAGCAGAGGAAGACTGTGATCTTCCTTTGCTACTCCATTTATGACCGCCACGTCGAAACTAACAATAATAATTATTAGAAGAATATGACAGTAAAAAAAAGAATTACATTTTCATATCGAATTTATAATATGAACAATACGAAAAAATTAGCATATTCATAGAAATTGGATAACCTACAAAAAAAGACAGTTCATTAATATATCAAATATATGAAATTTAGAATTAGACAATAAATAGAAACATAATTGGTACTGAAAAAAAGTTACCCATAATTATAAATCAAAGTCTGCATTGTGATTTTCATCCTGGTCATATGTCTATTCGCTATCATCATCATCATCCTCATCCTCATTGTCATCATCATCGTCATCGTCATCGTTATCCTCTAAATTAAATTCCTCATCCTCATACTCATTCATTTCACTTGCATCAATGACTATTACTACGTTGCTGGGATCTCGTAATGTTGACATATTATATTCTTCGATATGAAATATATTGACAACTTCATATTGTTGATATGCTTTGTCTTTCAAATGTTCATCAATTTTTTTATGTGCTTTTGTTTTACAAACAACCCACTAATCACTTTTGTCTTGTCTCAGACTAGGATATGAAGCATAAAATAATTGAATCGCTTGTTGTGCTAACACAAATGGTCCATACCTCTTGTATAATTTTTTGTAATTTATTTCAACAAAAGTTGGGAATTGGACATCGCTAGAGGGGGTGAATAGTGTGTCATACGTCGATGGATTTTGATCGCGTTCATCTCTACAACACTTGTTAATGCAACGGAAATAATAATAACAATAATGAAAGAAGACAAACACAATCACAACACAAGCGACATAACATTGTTCGGAACCATAGAGTTCCTACTCCACAGGTTGAGTTCAACGAGCTCTAGTGATGCACTCACCACTAATAAATACTCCTTCTCAGAACAATCCGGAGGCGGAGAAACCTCATACAAACGATTACAACAATAATACGAAATACAACAAGCAAATAAAAAGTAAATACGAAAGACAAGTAAAGAAAACTTTACAACACTTTGCTTTGAATGCTTACTTGTTGATCGCCTTGGACTAGCCTTAAAGGTCTGGATTGCAGCAGCAAATCCCCTCCAAATCGCCTAAGAAAATCACTGCTAAATCCTCCCATCCGAGCTGCTTTTATAACCTTCGTCGAGCTGATTTCATGCCTAGAAGTCGACTACCATAAGACCCCAATCGATTGCCAACAGTACCGTTGTGAGACAATGGCATAATCCACGTCGTCATTCAAGCCAACGGTTACACTGGCAGTCGACTGGCATTACCCAGCAATCGACTACCAGGGTCATAGTCGACTGACCAGTCGGCTATCGAGCATTCTGCTCCCATAAGCCGACCAGCAATCGACTGCCCTCAATGGCAGTCAACTGCCATCAGTCGACTGCTCAATTCTTGAAGTTGACTGCCAGGTTATTTCCTGCAGTCGAACACCAGTCAACTCTGATCAATTCGATTGGCCATAATCCTAGTCGACTTCCAAGAGTTAACTCGGCTGCCAAGTGTCAAAACACTTGACCAATCGACTGGTCCAAAGCCCCAGTCGACTGATAACCTCAAACATGAGGTTTAACCCCAAGTATGATGCCCTCATACTTGCTAGACCACCCTTAGCCTAGACCTAAGCCTTCTAGCCACCTTCGTCAGCCTCATACCTATCGGATCCCTCCAAGTCATCCATGACTTGTTCATCCATACGCTAGCCTTCAGGGGCTTCCATCGGCTATTGTCATGCTAAGCTAGTCTATACAGCCAAGGCACATTAGACTTACGCTGCCAAGACTACTACCTGGATTTTACGTCGCCAACCATTGGACTTATGATGTCAATACTCCACCCTTGGAATTTATGCCGCCAATATCACCCCTTGGAATTTCCTTGCCAACCCAAGTTGGACTTTCCATTTACCAAGACTCAAGCTTAGACTTTCCCTTGCCAAGACCCATGCTTGGACTTTCTATGCCAACCCATGTTGGACTTTCCAATTGTCAAGACTCAAGCATGGACTTTCCCTTGCCAAGACCCATGCTTAGACTTTCCATGCCAACCCATGTTGAACTTTCCATTTACCAAGACTCAAGCTTAGACTTTCCCTTGCCAAGACCCATGCTTGGACTTTCCATGCCAAGTAGCCATGACTTGGACTTTCCCATGACAAGCCCATTGTCATATATTTTGTCGAACATCAATGTCAAACATCAAAATACTGCTCAAGTCAAACTCGATTTTGGTCAATCGTGACCTGGGTCGATTGCACCAACAATCTTCCCCTTTTTGATGTTTGACAAAAAAACCACAAACACCTTTGAGTTAGGCCACCTAACTCAAATATCCTTACCAATTCTCCCAAATTGGTAATCTGATTAATTCTCCACCATTTTGACATACATAAAAAAGATTCTCCCCAAGGGTGTCAATGTCTTATATCCTAATGAGATCTTACAATCTCCCCCTTGATCCAAAAATATCTAGGATGTCTTCACTCTTCCTAGTGATAAGTCTCATATCACTCAAGAAAGGCAATCCTAGAAACTCTCCCAATTTCCAATTTAGGCATCTCACATTCCCATTTCTCTCAAATTCTCCCCCTCATGAAGAACACATCCATCATCCCATGATGAATATCTCCCCCTAAAGGCTTACTCCCCCTTGACCATTGCACCAACAATGTCCTTGGAGAGTCCCTAAGCCTATAGGAACACTAAACCATCAAAATTAAAGTTAAAAGTTCAATCTTGAACTTTCACACACCTTAAAATTGATACATACCAAACATCTCTCCTAATCCATATCCAATGGATTTTCACCCTTTTCAATGCTTTCCAAAGCATATCCTAGGGTTAAGAGTAGTTAGAGTTGTCACGCCCCGAGAGTATGCCGAGCCGAAAAGTAAACGGATGGTACCTCCCCAGTACGTGGCAACATAACCAATTTATACAAGCCTTTCGGCCACAATAACAATAACATATACAAATGTAAACATAACAACATAACAAAGCACAGCAGAACTAACACAACTACAATACAAACCACACACCATACATACCGGTATGACTAACACCAAATTAAGAAAATGCCGTAACGAAACCAGAAAGAACGGTACAACAACAGTAGTGTACAACAATCCAAATCATCATATAAAACCAAATCCATCATGAAACACCTACGATAAACACAAAAGCTCAGACCCTCGGAGTTGAGATGAGACGATGCCAGCCAGCGATGCTCCAAGCTATCACGAAGACTTCTACCTATTACCTGGGCGACAGAAAAACCCAGGGTCTATGGTGGTGAGTATAACTCAGTAGTAATATGAGAGAACATGTATATATCAAATATCACATATAATTCAATAATATAACCTACAGGTACATCAGGTATACGCCAGTATAGTATATAAATACATGCGTATACTCCCTAAAAAAAATGAACAGTGTAAAGTGCAGACATACCTGAAAGTCTGCTACGCTACATATATCCAACCTGAGCATATATCCACAATATACAACATGGTAGAATAAATCTAACTCTATAAGCGATAAACCACCATACTAACATCCTATGGCAAATACAACGATGAACCGGGTCCATCCCGTATCATCTCAAGGTATTGGTCAAAGGTATACTACAGTCTGACCAACTCATACATAGGTATCCCACACACTATCATATAGAAAATGCAGTAGCATGTATAATGATGTACAAACAAATGCAAAAAGCATAGTACAAACAAATGCAACATCACAATAAGCATACATATAGACTGCATCTATATATACACTAATCACAATCATCCATATATATATATATACATACATATATATATATATGGCAATATGCAAAACTCCATAAGACACGACAATGCAACATGCATGGTCATGCCGGCTCACCCTAAAGCTACCATGACCCTAGTGTGGCCTCGGTGGCTCGACATGACAATTGTCCCAACTCAACACCAACCACTACTCTCGGTGACTGAGTGGGCAGTATGATCGAGTAGCATATAAGCGCAAAGAGCAAGCTACACGACGGGGGTCCCTATTGTTGGCCACTCTGAAAGTCACTACCCATGAGTGGTCGAGTGTCACACACGCAGGACAACTACACGCAAATCCAACTACCACCGTTTAGAGTGGTAGAGTGTGGCACATCAAATGCTCTTCCCTCACACCAATTACTCCTCCTAAGAGTAACCGTGGAGGCAGGATGACTGACGATGTTCTCGACCACAAGGGAGGCAATGTTGCCAGTATACATGTAAATGACATGAATGCAAAGTCACACATATAGACATCCACCACAGACTCTCTATTCTATAGAGAATCATACCAATCTGATCAACGCACTCTCTATCCTACAGAGAGTTGTACTCAACTGATCATAACACTCTCTATCTTATAGAGAGTCATACCAATCTGATCAATGCACTCTCTATCCTGCAGAGAGTCATAATCAACTGATCATAACAAGCTTGGACCACCGGTCCATAGAGACACACTATTCACAATTCACCTGACCATTCACACAACACATGATCGGTAGTAAATATGCAACATAAGGGTATTGGAATCAATCCTACGTTCAGGACCTTACTTACCAACAGATGCCCTTTTTACCCAATTTACAAATCAGGTCATCATCCGTACTCTACTATTTACACATAACAAAGCATTTATAGTTTACTTACATCACATATGTAACTCCTAATCATGATGAAGGAAAATATGATAACAACAATAGAGCATATAAGACCAAAGACAAAGTATCAAGCACAAGAATAAAAAGGGTGGAGTCAAGGTAATATGATCATATAATATGATCATATATCTAAATCTGCTTGCATTAACAACTACCTGACTAGGATAGAAAATTACCCACATATACATGTTGTACCAAAATCAAAGAAACCGACCCCATATCAGATTAGCAACATAAGCAAATATCATACCACCATGTCCTCAATCTACACTCACAATAGATCTAAAGTTGTAACTTACCACCGCCCACCCCCTAGCTTGTTCACTTGAAGGAACCTGTGATTCAACCAATAACATTGCAACCAGGAGCTACATAAGACACAAACATCATAACAACACAACAACGAAAGATCACTAGCTTGAGAAGTGATTGTAATCCAAATCCAGAATTACAGTAGAATAATCCAAAATGCAGAATAGAAATTGGAAAGAACCTATAGGTTAATTCAGACCTTACCAGGAACTCGAAGTGAACAGAACCAACCCCAACTTCAATCTACAGCTCACTCACAGAACAACCAACGCCCCCAAAAAGAGAAGCACAACCACACAGCCACTCTCATAGCTCGCCTTCCCCGCCTTTCACAGCCAACATCAACACATCCGAACCATAAGCATTTACAACCCATAGATTACAGCAACTAACAGGCGAAGAGGTGGGTATAGATCGAGCTTACCAACCCTTGGGATCCATCGGCGGTATCCTCTTCTTATCCCCTATTCAATGCATAAGACCACTGCCCAAATCACAACCCCAATTCAACGAAGGAAAACCACAACTTGTCCAAGGTTGGGAAAAAACTCAGCAACTTACCTAATTACTTCAGCAATTGGAGCAGCGGTGACTCCCAACTCGAATAGCAATGATATTGCTATCGATTCCCTGCTCAAGGTGAACACTTACCCGTAACCCCTGATGGTGCTGCTTGGTAACCCTATCTTCGGCCGGATCCCCCACTGGAACAAGGCGTCGGCAGCGAGTAGAGAAGATGAGATGGAGGGAAAGATCAGTTGACACCGTCGTCTAATCGGTTGGCCAAGGAGGTCAACGACTGGCTGGGACAGAAGGCTCAAGATCTGGGAAATGAACAAAGAGGTCGCTTAGTGAGGAAGAGAAGAAGAAACGTCGACGATTATGAGGAGAGGAATCGCATCGGGAAGAAGGAATCGTAATTGGGGGGGAAATGCACGGGAATAAAAGATCAAAAATCGATGAAATGGAAGAAAAGATGCGCTTGGCATTAATGGGATGAATGGAGTGGGTTTTTCATATAGGGTTGGGTTAAGCAAACGAGTCGGGTTTCAGACCCTATAAGCCTACCAAGTTTCAATTAACCCCCAACAATTAAACTCTTAGGCTAGGTTAGGTTTAATTATATCCCTCAAAATTTTTAATTAACCCACTAATAAAATTTCCCTTTAGGCATCCATTTGCGGTATTTTACATTCTCCTTCACTTAATAAAATTTGGCCGCCAAATTTCATACTTAAATGCAAAATTAATTCAAGCAAGTTTCTGAAATGACCACATACCTCAAGTGAACAGATGAGGGTACTGAGCTCGAATAGTATCTTCCATCTCTCGCATAGCCTCCCCATCAGTATGATACTGCCATCCAACCTTTACAAGTTGGATGGTCTTGTTCCGCAGCTGATGCTCCTTGTGACCAAGAATTCGCACTAGAATCTCCTTGTAAGTCGCATTAGGTTGAAGTAGAATCGGAACCTTCTTCAGAACATGATCTGAACGCGACATGTATTTCCTCAGCATAGAATCATGAAATATGTTATGAACTCCCACAAATGTCGGAGGTAAAGCTAACCAGTAAGCTACACCTCCAATCCGCTCCAATAACTCAAATGGGTCAATATAGTGTGGAGATAATTTTTCTTTTAGCCTAAATCGTTTCACCCCTTTCGTAGGTGAAACACGCAGAAATACATGATCCTCTACTGAGAATTCCAAAGGTCTTTGCCTCTGGTCTGCGTAACTCTTCTATCGATTATGTACCTCTGATAACCATCGTCTAATGACGCGCACCGACTCTGTATCTTGCTAGATAGCCTATGGCCCCAATAGCTATCATTCCCAACCTCCTCCCATAACACAGGAGATCTGCAGGGGCTGCCATATAAGGCTTCAAACTGAGCCATCTGAATGGAGTGATAATTATCATTATAGGCGAATTGCAATAAAGGAATGTGATCCTCCCAACTGCCTCCGAATCCATGATGCAAGATCATAATAGATCCTCCAGAGTTTGAATGGTACGCTCAGACTGTCCGTCTATCTATGAATGAAATGTTGTACAGAGTCGAAGCTCTGTGCCCATGGCCTGCTGCAGACTCTGCCAAAATCGCGAGGTAAATCGCGGGTCTCTATCAGATATAATACTTAAAGGCACTCCGTGCAATCTGACAATCTCTCGGCAGTATGACTCTGCCAGACGGTCCAACGAGTCTGTCCCGTGGATAGGTAGAAAGTGAGCGGAGTTGGTTAGTCAATCCACAATTACCCAAATCACATCATGTACTTTATGGGTTTTAGGCAATCCCATTACGAAATCCATAGTGATATGCTCCCACTACCATTCCAGAATCAAAATTTCCTGAAGCAACCCAGCAGGTTTTTGATGTTCAGCCTTTGCCTGTTAGCATACTAAACATCGAGCAATAAAATCTAATGCAACTCCGAAAACCACTATCCTCCTCAGAGTCAGAGATATACTTTCTCATAAGAGAAATCCATCTACTATCCAAACTCCACTAAGTCCACGTCATGTGTATGACAACTTATCTCGCAGTTTCTCAACTACCATAATCTTAAGATACATCTCATGCAATTGTATCAGATTCGCTCCAATCACTGCAATGATGTATCTACGTACAACATCCTTCCATTCACCCCGGAAGGATTAACTAATACTCGTGCAAAAGTTAACCACCTTCTAGGTCCTGTAAACTGATTTCACCAGCTTCCGACTAAGTGAATTTCATCACCCTTTTGGTCAAACAAGTCCGTAGTATAGTAATGCTAGAAGCCTCCTATCCAAATTCGCAGGAATAACCAAATCAATACAAGGAAACAACAACTACGGTGGCCGAGTGTGCAACTCCAACTACCACAATCAATAGTGGCCTAGTTACACAACTCCAACAACCACAAACTAATCCAATCGTGTCCAGAATACACGATTTCTCAAATCCATGGACAACTAAATCGTTAAATAATCAAACAACATAATCAAAACTCATAAAATTCATACCAAGTATGAAATTATCGTCTTTATACACCTGCATCCTCTTTACTCTACACTGATGATATATCAATCATCACAATGACAATAATAATTGTATGACATCATGTCACTACAATATCAACACTCCAATCGTAAACCAACCCTAGAGTATACACAGGTGTCCTTAGCTGATCTAAACAAATCATCTATCCACAATGAAGGATATTCACTTTCAACAACTATCGCATTCCATCATCGATAATCGATGCATAATCTCAAGGGTCCATCTCTCTTTTAACAAAGAGTTCCGGATCTTCTCTAGAAGAAATACTATGACAGATAAATATCCAATCCAACACCTCTTATAATCATAAATTACGTTCTTCCAATTTTCATAGTGTTTAGCAACACTGTTACCAATAAAATTATCTCCCGATATGAGGTCTTCAATATCAAAACTATTCTCAACATCACTTCGGTCGCATACTCCACTTGCCTATACAGTGGTAAGCCTAGAAGTGCATCAGAAACTACATCTAAATACTCTCGGATTATACGCACATCCGAGAGACATCATACCATACTTTCAATAATTTAACCATCTTAAGGATATGTCTACAGTAAAGGTATGTCTATCAGAGTCTAAGGGCATCCCTTGACTTCTTAATTGTTGGCCAACCTCTCACCTGATGGTAGAGATACAACCGACCCACAAGTCGACGTCTAGGAACCCTTCTAATCCGAACTAAGAATGTTCTAGACAAAGATACCTATAAACTACAAGTATCTATCAATATATTAACCCAGAGGGTAAACTAAAGTAATACCCTGAACGATCAATTATCTACCGATCCAAATCAAAGGCTTCGCGCAAGCCTCAGCCTTTCCCCGAAGAGAACAAGATCAGATCCAACAATCCACGACAAAGCGATCGCTTTTCTGCGACGAATGACCTGGGGATTTTCTTGGATCTTCTGATCTCATCACTTAATCCTTTGAGCTGCAATTATAGAATACAGAATAGATACGACCATCATCGTATACTCTCTCCTCTGTACAAAGCCAATCCACGTCTGGGGGGTAACCTTTGTTGTCAAGGAACTCCAATCATGCCCGAGGTAGTAGGTCGCTACTGGTGAGATAACCCAATCTTCTGTGATGATGTCTGCTATCGAGACTATACATCATCCTCCCGGAACACCATTGATAGTCTTCAATTGAGTCTTCAAAATACTCCTCCTCAACTGTACTGGTTGCTTACAATAGCAACAAATGATATAATCCAATGGATAATCTAACTTCGTGTGTCGTCTGTCCCGCACTGCACACACATAATTCCTTCGGAGTCTTTCTTCAACTTTTGCAAATGACCTGAGAAAGTTCTGATGATCTATGTGTTGGAATGTATACTGAAAGCCTAGCTCTTTTTGTATGAACATTTTATTTTAAAATAAGAATCATATGATCGTTGTTTGCACTTTATATATTTATTATATGTGTGTGCATATTGTCTAATATTTTACATTGTAGATAACATGGTGCTTGGTGTGGCACAGAAGATCATGTTATCAGTCCCTTGTAAAATATAAGTAGAGGCTCATGACCAAGATAGTTTTGAACAAACCATTGGCATGGTTGTAGTGTAGCTTGGTATTGTTTTGTCTTGAACATAAAGTTACACTAGTACACTTAGGTGTATTGAGCAGGATCGACATAGAGGTGATTCAATTTAGTACTGACTACATAATTGAATCGGACCTCAGATATTATGTTGTGCATGCTCTTAATCCCGATATAATAACGGGCACATGTACTTAGTATTTATTTCTTTGATTTACCAGAGGGTGAGATTTAGATAGATTAAATCAATATGCCCGGTAAGTTGGGAAATGATATTATTTACATGGTGTGCCGTTGATTATAGGAGGAAACCGTGTCCTATATATTAGGTTGATGATGTCCCCTTGAGGAGCTCATAAGGTTCATCATGTAAACCCAGCTGGTTGACTTAGTCAACATGATGATAAGGTTGAGTGGTACTACTCGAGGAATTAGATGTTAATTAATTGATGGTCAGTAAATCAATTAATTGACGGACATTCGATATCTTAAACACGGGGATATTAATGTACGAATAATATATGGAGCCCATATTAATTTATGGGGGTTGGTGAGGTAGTTCAATGATGATCCTCTAGTGGAATGGAACATCATTGATGGATCAAGTTTGTGTGGTTCCGATCCATCGGGTGGCCAAGATCCAACTCCTCCTTATGGTCCCTATCGTAGCCTAATATAATCCTTATGAAGCCTAGATCCAAGAATGTAAAACAAAACCTAGAACCAATGGTTAGGATTAAATCCCTAGATCCGATGGTTAGGATGAAACCCTATAACCAACGGTTGGGATTAAATCCCTAAGATCCGATGGTTAGGATGAATCCCTAGAATCGACGGTTGGGATTAAATCCCTAGATCCGACGGTTGGGATAAAACCCTAGATCTGACGGATGGGATGAAACCCTAGATCCGACGGTTGGGATGAAATCCTAGATCCGACAGTTGGGATGAAACCCTAGATCCAACGGTTGGGATAAAACCCTAGATTCGAAGGTGGAGATTAAATCCCTAGATCCGACGGTGGAGATTAAAGGAGGCTTAAGCCTAATTCTATAAATAGAGGCTTAGGTTGGGCGGCAAGATAAGATTGAAGAATTAGGGTTTTGGCTCATCCAAAAGTGGGCGGCTAGGGTTTTTGGGCGGCTAGGGTTTTGGAGTAAATCAAAGTGGGTGGCAACTTCTTCCTTCTAGTTGATTGTCGGCGCCCATCCTCCTCCATCAACACTTGGCCGACGCCCATCCTAGAGGCCTCTCCCTTCTTCCTTGGTCGGCGGTTCTCCCTCCATTGGTGGCCGGAGTTCATCTTCCTCCCTTTCTCCTTGGTGGCCGGCGGCAACCCTTCTTCAAGTTGGCCGGCGGTTGCACCAAATTCCCTAATTTGGTTGCCGGTTCTAGAAAGGATAGGTATTTGTTGGTTCTTCTCTTTGTTCGCAGTGGACAAGCTAGAGGAGAACGCGATCTAGAAGGCTTCTACTCGTGGAGGATCTTCGTCCACACGTCGTCCACGAGAAGGATAGGACATACGGTAGAAGATCGTAAGGTATAAAGTTTTTTTTAACTTTAATTACAGATCTGAGAATGTTCTTTTATGTTTTGATTATACATGTGCGTGTATGAAAATATATTGTATAATCATGGACCCCGAAGACAAATACAAAAACCGGCGATCCGTCCGTCGTCTCTTCCGCGGCTAACCAACTAGAAGAGTTGTGTTGCTTGAACAACTAGTTTGTTCAAGCGACCTCTCAAGTTGTTAGCACGACGACGAAATGGTTGTGCTAAGGAAGCTCATCCCATCCGGATTAATTCTTTCATTAGTGAAAATTTTAATCCGGGAACATGGGAGCCAATGAGCCTCCGAAGCAACTTCCTACACTATGGTTGGTAATCTATGATCGAAAAAACTCTCCCATAGCAGCTCATGGCCTATGATTCTGATCTTGCTCCTTTTGTCCAACATTGGGAGGCTTCTCATTCCAACATCTGACTTGCAATGTCTGCTTATCGATCTTCATCTCCTAAACACTTGTACAGAGCAATTTCTAAACTCCTAACTCAATCTAATGTCTTCCGACAGGATCTGGTAGAAGATCCAAACATCTTAATCCAAATGTAAGCTTATAACTCTGGGTGGCTTAAGACATCCATTTACACTCTTGAGCTATTAAGTGAGCATAAACTCTGCAAGTCTAACGACTCTGCATGGTATTCCCATTACCGACGATCACCCTACTTGAAGCTCAAGAATTCCCTAACAATAAGTCAAATGAATAACACGGGGAAAATACCCTCTCACAACATCACTAAACCAAGATCAGTGATATATTATTCCCCAAAGGTTAATTCCTGCATCTGCCACCAAATACCGGCTTGATCCCGATAATGGTATATAACTAACTCTACTTCCTTTGTATAACACAAGTTAAGTACTCAAAAGTACCTTCAAAGTTATACAACCTAGCATGACAAACTCATGGATCAAAATCCCTATGAAACACCGTAAACCAACCTTCCGCTATCTACATCGACAATAGCCTACCCGTCTTGTCCATTACCCAACAGGTAATGATCTGATAAGCATAATTAGGGAAAATCCCAAAGATTGTAGTCTTTGATTTCCATAAGAAATGTGATGAGACTCGGTATCAGTTGGCTCTCAAAGGAAATTCACCTTTTCGACACATGTTCAAGACTCACAGACTCAACAGGTCATTCCCGTGGTCAACTCATACCACGATTACGAATAATAACCAACACCCTACATGTTATTCTCAGTTATAAACATTAAATGCATAGCCAACAAAATTGAGAGTATAAATACTAAAGATAACTCCGGTTGGTCGCCTCGGTGGATGACCCCTACAACAAGTCTGTATAGGTGGCATAACTCTGTATGTATACACTTGTTAAGCAAATTTAGATAAGTATCCAAATAGAATATAAGTTATCAGGAATTCTCACTTCGTGCTGCTCGGAGTTCATGCCGTTGTCAATCTCATCTCACAAAACCAAAACCGAAACAAATCGACTCCCGAGAATCCAATACTCGACAAAAACAACATTGTATTGCATCACAAAACCTAGGGCTTTGATACCAATAAAGTTGTCACCTCGAGAGTATGTCGAGCCAAAAGGCAAACGGACGGCACCTCCCCTGTATGTGGCAACATAACCTGTTTATACAAGCCTTTCAGCCACAACAACAATAACATATACAAATGTAAACATAACAACATAACAAAGCACAGCAAAACTAACACAACTACAATACAAACCACGCACCATGAATACCGGTATGACTAACACCAAATTAAGAAAATGTTGTAACAATACCAGAAAGAACGGTACAACAACAGCAGTGTCCAACACTCCAAATGATCATATAAAACCAAATCCATCATGAAACACCTACGATAAAAACAAAAGCTCGGACCCTCGAAGTTGAGATGAGACGACGCCAGCCAGCGATGCTCCAAGCTGTCACGAAGACTTCTACCTTTTAACTAGGTTACAGAAAAACCCAGGATCTGTGGTGGTGAGTATAACTCAGCGGTAATATGAGAGAACATGTATATATCAAATATCACATGTAATTCAACAATATAACCTACAGGTACATCAGGTTTACATAGTATAGTATATAAATACATGTGCATACTCCCTAAACAAAATGAACGGACATAAAGGACAGACATACCTCAAATTCTTCTACGCTACACATATCCAACCTGAGCATATATCAACAATATACAACATGGTAGAATAAATCTAACTCTATAAGCAACAAACCACCATACTAACATCCTATGGCAAATACAACGATGAACCGGGTCCATCCCGTATCATCTCAAGGTATTGGTCAAAGGTATACTACAGTCTGACCAACTCATACACAGGTATCCCACACACTATCATATAGCAAATTCAATAGCATGTATGATGATGTACAAACAAATGCAACAAGCATAGTACAAACAAATACAACATCACAATAAGCATACATATAGATTGCATCTATATATACACCAATCACAATCATCCATATATATATATATATACATGCATATATGTATATATATGGTAATATACAAAATGCCATAAGACACGGCAATGCAGCATGCATGGTCATGCCGGCTCACCCTAAAGCTACCACGACCATAGTGTGGCCTCGGTAGATCGACATGACAACTATCCCAACTCAACACCAACCACTACTCTCGAGTTGCCGAGTGGGCAGTATGATCGAGTATCATATAATCATAAAGAGCAATCTACACGACGGGGGTCCTTGTTGTTGGTCAATCCGACAGTCACTTCCCATGAGTGGTCGAGTGTCACAGACGCAGGACAACTACACGTAAATCCAACTACCACCGTCTTAGAGGTAGAGTGTGGCACATCAAATGCTCTACCCTCACACCAATTACTCCTCCTATGAGTAACCATAGAGGCAGGATGACTGATGACCCTCTCAACCACAAGGGAGACCATGTCGTCAGCATGCATGTAAATGACATAAATGCAAAGTCACACATACAGACATCCACCACAGACTCTCTATTCTACAGAGAGTCATACCAATATGATCAACGCACTCTCTATCCTACAAAGAGTCGTACTCAACTGATCATAACACTCTCTATCCTGTAGAGAGTCATATCAATCTGATCAACACACTCTCTATCTTGCAGAAAGTCATACTCAACTAATCATAATAAGCTAGGACCATCAGTCCGTAGCGACACACTATTCACAATTCACCTGACCATTTACATAGCACATGATCGATAGTAAATATGCATCATAAGGGTATTGGAATCAATCCTACGTTCAGGACCTTACTTACCCACGGATGCCCTTTTTACCCAATTTATAAATCAGGTCATCATCCGTACTCCAATATTTATACATAACTAAGTATTTATAGGTTTACTTACATCACATCTGTAACTCCTATTCATGATTAAGGAAAATATGATAACAACAATAGAGTATATAAGGCCAAAGACAAAGTATCAAGCACAAGAATAAAAAGAGTGGAGTCAAGGTAATATGATCATATAATATGATCATATATCTAAATCTGCATGTATCAACAACCACCTGGCCAGAGTAGGAAATTACCCACATATACATGTTGTACCAAAATCAAAGAAACCGACCCCATATCAGATTAGCTACATAAGAAAATCTCATACCACCATTTCCTCAATCTACACTCACAATAGATCTATAGCCGAAACTTACCACCGCCCACCCCCCAGCATGTTCACCTGAAGGAACCTACGATATAACAAATAACATCACAACCAGGAGCTACATAAGATACAATCATCATAACAACACAACAATGAAAGATCACTAGCTTGAGAAGTGATTGTAATCCAAATCCAGAATCACAGCAGGATAATCCAAAATGCAGAATAGAAATCGAAAAGAACCAATAGGTTAATTCAGGCCTTACCATGAACTCAAAGTGAATAGAACCAACCCTAACTTTAATCTACAGCTCACTCACAGAACAACCAACGTCCCCAAAAAGAGAAGCACAACCACACAGCCACACTCAGCTCACCTTCCCCGCTTTTCACAGCCAACATCAACACATCTGACCCACAAGCATTTACAATCCATAGAATATAACAACTAACAGACGAAGAGGAGGGTGTAGATCGAGCTTACCAGCCCTTGGGATCCATCGCCGGTATCCTCTTCTTTTCCCCTGTTCAGCGCACAAGCCCACTGCCTAAATAACAACCCCAAATCAACGAAGGAAAACCACAGCTTGTCCAAGGTTGGGGAAAAACTCAGCAACTTACCTAATTACTTCAGCAATTGGGGCAGCGGTGACTCCCAACTCGAACAGCAACAATGTTGCTGTCGATTCCCTGCTCGAGGTGAACACTCACCCGCATCCCCCCGGCAGTGTTGCTTGGTAACCCTCTCTTCGGTCAGATCCCCCACCGAAATAAGGCATCGACAGCGAGTATAGAAGATGAGAAGGAGGGAAAGTTCGGTTGACATTGTTGTCCATTCGGTCGGCCAAGGAGGTCAATGACCGACTGGGACGGAAGGCTATAGATCTTGGCGATGAACAGAGAGGTCACTCGGTGAC
Organism: Wurfbainia villosa; assembly: GCA_025175895.1. Taxonomy (NCBI): domain Eukaryota; kingdom Viridiplantae; phylum Streptophyta; class Magnoliopsida; order Zingiberales; family Zingiberaceae; genus Wurfbainia; species Wurfbainia villosa. The sequence goes on from CM046003.1 coordinate 44,563,966, forward strand.
GAAGAGAAGAAGAAACGTCGACGATGAGAAGGAGAGGAATCGCGTCGGGATGAAGGAATCGTAGCTGGGGGAAAAATGCACGGGAATAAAAGATCGACAACTGGTGAAACAGAAGAAAAGATGCGCTTGGCGTTAATGGGAGGAACGAAGCGAGTTTTTCATATAGGGTTGGGTTTAGCAAACGGGTCGGGTTTCAGACCCTATAAGCCTAGCAAGTTTCAATTAACCCCCAACCATCAAACTCTTAGGCTAGGTTAGGTTTAATTATATCCCTCAAAATTTTTACACTAATAAAATTTTGCTTTAGGCATCCATTTGTGGTATTTTACATTCTCCCCCACTTAATAAAATTTGGTCTCCAAATTTCGTACTTAAGTGCAAAATTAGTTCAAGTAAGTTTCCGAAATGACCACATACCTCAAGTGAACATATGAGGGTACTGAGCTGGGATAGTATCTTCTAGCTCTCGCGTAGACTCCTCATCAGTATGATGCTGCCATCCAACCTTTACAAGTCGGATGGTCTTGTTCAGCAGTTGACGCTCCTTGCGACCAAGAATTCGCACTGGAATCTCCTTGTCTGTCGTATTAGGATGAAGTGGAATCGAAACCTTCTTCAGAACATGATCTGAACACGACACATATTTCCTCAGCATAGAATCATGAAATATGCTATGAACTCCTACAAATGTCGGAGGTAAAGTCAACTGGTAAGCTACACCTCCAATCCTCTCCAATAACTCAAATGGGCCAATATAGCATGGAGCTAATTTTTCTTTTAGCCCAAATCATTTCACTCGTTTCGTAGGTGAAACACGCAAAAATACATGATCCCTTACTGAGAATTCCAAAGGTCTTCACCTCCGGTTTGCATAACTCTTCTATCGATCCTGTGCCTTTGATAACCATTGTCTGATGATGCGCACGGACTCTGCATCATGTTGGATAGTCTATGACCCCAATACCTATCATTCCCCAACCTCCTCCCACAACACAAGAGATCTACAGGGGCTGCCGTATAAGGTTTCAAACAGAGCCATCTGAATAGAGGAGTGATAACTATCGTTGTAGGCAAATTCCACTAAAGAAATGTGATCCTCCACACTGCCTCTGAATCCATAATGGAAGGTCTTAATAGATCCTCCAGTGTTTGAATGGTATGCTCAGACTGTCCATATGTCTACGGATGAAACGCTATACATAGTCGAAGCTCTGTGCCCATTGCCTGCTGCAGACTATGGCAAAATCGCGGGGCAAATCGCAGGTCTCTATCAGATATAATACCCAAAGGCACTCCGTGCAATCTGACAATCTCTCGATAGTATAACTCTGCCAGATGGTCCAATGAGTCTGTCCTACGGATAGGTAGAAAGTGAGCAGAGTTTGTTAGTCGATCCACGATTACCAAAATCGCATCATGCCCTTTACAAGTTTTAGGCAATCCCGTAATGAAATCCATAGTGATATGCTCCCACTTCCATTCCGGAATCAAAATTTCCTAAAGCAATCCAGCGGATTTCAGAAGTTCAGTATTTGCCTACTTGCATACTAAACATCGAGCAACAAAATCTAATGCAACTCCGAAAACCACTATCCTCCTCGGAGTCAGAGATATACTTTCTCATAAGAGAAATCCATCTACCGTCCAAACTCCACTAAGTCCACGTCATGTGTATGACAACTTATCTCGCAGTTTCTCAATTTCCATAATCTTAAGATATCTCTCATGCAATTGTATCGGATTCACTCCAATCACTGCAATGATGTATCTGCGTACAACATCCTTCCATCCACCCCAGAAGAATTAATTAATACTCGTGCAAAAGTTAACCATCGTCTAGGTCCTGTAAACTAGTTTCACCAGCTTCTGACTAAGTAAATTTCATCACCCTTTTGGTCAAACAAGTCCGTGGTATAGTAATGCTAGAAGCCTCCTATCCACATTCGCAGGAATAACCAAATCAATACAAGGAAACAACAACTACGGTGGCCGAGTGCACAACTCCAACTACCAAAATCAACAGTGGCCAAGTTACGCAACTCCAACAACCACAAACTGATCCAATCATGTCTAGAATACACGATTTCTCAAATCCATGGATGACTAAATCATTAAGTAATCTAACAACATAATCAAAACTTATAAAATTCATACCAAGTATGAAATTGTCATATTTACACACCTGCATCCTCTTTACTCTACACTGATGATATATCAATCAACACAACGACAATGATAATTGTATGACATCATGTCACTACAATATCAACACTCCAATCGTAAACCAACCCTAGAGTATACATAGGTGTCCTTAGCTGATCTAAACAAATCATCTATCCACAACGAAGGATATTCAATTTCAACAACTATCACATTCCATCATCGATAATCGATGTATAATCTCAAGGGTCCATCTCTCTTTTAACAAAGAGTTTCGGATCTTCTCTAGAAGAAATACTAGGACAGATAAATATCCCATCCAACACATCCTATAATCGTAACTTACGTTCTTCCAATTTCCATAGTGTTTAGCAACACTATTACCAATAAAATTATCTCCCGGTATGAGGTCTTCAATATCAAAACTATTCTCAACATCAATTCGGCAGCATACTCCACTTCCCTATACAGTGCCAAGTCTGGAAGTGCATCAGAAACTACATCTGAATACTCTCGGATTATATGCACATCCGAGAGACATCATACCATACTTTCAACAATTTAACCATCTGTAAGGATATGTCTACAGTAATGGTATGTCTATCAGAGTCTAAGGGCATCCCTTGACTTCTTAATTTTTGGTCAACATCTCACCTGACGGTAGAAATACCACCGACCCACAAGTCGACGTCTAGGAACCCTTCTAATCCGAACTAAGAATGTTCTAGACAAAGAGACCAGTAAACTACAAGTATCTCTTAATATATTAACCCAGAGGGTAAACTAAAGTAATACCATGAACAATCAATTATCTACCGATCTGATCCAAAGGCTCCACGTAGGCCTCGGCTTTTCCCTGAAGAGAATGGGATCAGATCCAACAATCCATGATAAAGCAGTCGCATTTCTGTGATGAATGACCCAGGGATTTTCCTAGATCATCTGATCCCATCACTTAATCCTACGAGCTGCAATTGTAGAATACAGAATAGATACGACCATCGTCGTTTACTCTCTCCTCTGTACAAAGCCAATCCTTATCTGGGGGGTAACCGTTGTTGTTGTCTAGATTAATCTTCTAAGATGTCTTCTGCTGATACTTCTAAGTAAATCACTTCCCTTGAAGAGAAGTATCAAGGAATCCAACCACGCCTGAGGTAGTAGATCGCTGCTAGTGAGATAACCCAATCTTCTGTGATAATCTCTGCTGTCGAGACTGTGCATCATCCTCCCGGAACACCATTGATAGTCTTCAACTGAGTCTTCAAAATACTCCTCCTCAACTGTACTGGTTGCTTACAATAGCAACAAATGATCTGATCCAACGGATAATCTGACTTCGCGTGTCGTCGTGTCCCACACTACACACAGATAATCCCTTCGGAGTCTTTCTTTAGCTTTCGCTAATAACCTGAGAAAGTTCTGACGATCTGCGGTTGGTCGTCTATGATCGGAAAAACTCTCCCATAGTAGCTCGTGGCCTATGACTCCGATCTTGCTCCTTTTGCCCAACATTCGGAGGCTTCTCATTCCAACATCTGACTTGCAATGTCTGCTTATCGATCTTCATCTCCTAAACACTTGTACGGAGTCATTTTTAAACTCCTGACTCAATCTAATGTCTTCCGACAGGATCTGGTAGAATATCCAAACATCTTAATCCAAATGTAAACCAATAACTCTGGGTGGCTTAAGACATCCATTTACACTCTTGAGCTATTAAGTGAGTAAAAACTCTGCAAGTCTAATGACTCTGCATGGTATTCCCATTACCGACGATCACCCTACTTGAAGCTAAAGAATTCCCTAACAATAAATCAAAGGAATAACATGAGGAAAATACCCTCTCACAACATCACTAAACCATGATCAATGATATATTATTCCCCAAAAGTTAATTCTTGCATCTTCCACCAAATACCGGTTTGATCCCGATAATGGTATGCAACTAACTCTACTTCCTTTGTATAACACAAGTTAAATACTCAAAAGTACCTTCAAAGTTATACAACCCAACACGACAAACTTATGGATCAAAATCCCTATGAAACACTGTAAACCAACCTTCCGCTATCTGCATCAACAATTGCCTACCTGTCTTGTCTATTACCCAATAGGTAATTATCTGACTAGCATAATTAGTGAAAATCCCTAAGACTGTAGTCTCTGATTTCCACCAGAAATGTGATGACTTGACCCCTACTTTCCGACTCGGTATCAGTCGGCTCTCAAAGGAAATTCACCTTTTCGACACAAGTTCAAGACTCACAGACTCAACAGGTCGTTCCCATGGTCAACTCATACCACGGTTACGAATAATAACCAACACCCTACATGTTATTCCCTATTATAAACATTAAATGCATAGCCAACAAAATCGAGAGTATAAATACTAAAGGTAACTCTGGTTGGTCGCCTCGGTGGACGACTCCTACTACAAGAATGTACAGGTGTCATAACTCTATCTGTATACACCTGTTAAGCAAGTTTAGATAAGTATCCAAATAGAATATAAGTTATCAGGAATTTTTACTTCGTGTTGCTCGGAGCTCATGCCACTGTCAATCTCATCTAACAAAATCAAAACTGAAATAAATCGACTCTCGAGAATCCAAGACTTCGTTCAGTTACATTGTTGCTGAAACAACATTGTGTGACATCCTGAGCCTGGAAGCTGCGATGTTGTCACACCCTATTGCAGCAAAAGGCAAACGAACGACACCTCCCCTGTACGTGGCAACATAAACTGTTTATACAAGCCTTTCGACCACAACAACAATAACATATACAAATGTAAATATAACAACATAACAAAGCACAGTGGAACAAACACAACTACAATACAAACCACACACCATGCATACCTATATGACTAACACCAAATTAAGAAAATGTCGTAACAAAACTAGAAAGAACAGTACAACAACAGCAGTGTCCAACACTCTAAATCATCATATAAAACCAAATCCACCACGAAACACCTACAATAAACACAAAATCTCGAACCCTCGGAGTTGAGATGAGACAATGCCAGTCAGTGATTCTCTAAGCCATCATGAATACTTCTACCTATTACTTGGGCGACAGAAAAATCCAGGGTCTGTGGTGGTGGGTATAACTCAGTGGTAATATGAGAGAACATGTATATATCAAATATCACATGTAATTCAACAATATAACCTACAGGTACATCAGGTATACACCAGTATAGTATATAAATACATGTGTATACTCCCTAAACAAAATGAACAGCGTAAAGTGCATACATACTTGAAAGTCTGCTACGGTACATATATCCAACCTGAGCATATATCAACAATATACAACATGGTAGAATAAATCTAACTCTATAAGCGACAAACCACCATACTAACATCCTATGGCAAATACAACGATGAACTGTGTCCATCCCGTATCATTTCAAGGTACTAATCAAAAGTATACTACAGTCTGACCAACTCATACATAGATATTCCACACACTATCATATAGCAAATGCAGTAGCATGTATAATGATGTACAAACAAATACAAAAAGCATAGTACAAATAAATGCAACATCACAATAAGCATACATATAGACTGCATATATATATACACTAATCACAATCATCCATATATATATATATATATATATATATATATATATATATATATATATATATATATATATATATATATATATATATATATATATATATATATATATATATATATATATATATATATATATATATATATATATATATATATATATATATACATGCATATTTGTATATATATTGCAATATGCAAAATACCATAAGACAAGGCAATGGAGCATGCATGGTCATGTCGGCTCACCCTAAAGCTACCATGAACCCAATGTGGCCTCGATGGCTTGACATGACAATTGTCCCAACTCAACACCAACAACTATTCTCGAGCGGATGAGTGGGCAGTATGATCGAGTAGCATATAAGCGTAAAGAGCAAGCTACACGACGGGGGTCCCTTCTATTGGCCACTCCGATAGCACTGTCTATAGTGCCACACACGCAGGATAACAGCACGCAAATCCAACTACCACCGTGTATAGTGGTAGAGAGCAGCACATCAAATGCTCTGCCCTCACACCAATTACTCCTCTAATGAGTAACCGTGGAGGTAGGATGACTGATGACCCTCTCAACCATAAGGGAGACCATGTCTCCAGCATGCATGTAAATGACATGAATGCATAGTCACACATATAGACATCCACCACAAACTCTCTATTCTACAGAGAGTCATATCAATCTGATCAACGCACTTTCTATCCTACAGAGAGTCGTACTCAACTGATCATAACACTCTCTATCCTATAGAGAGTTATACCAATCTGATCAACGCACTCTCTATTTTGTAGAGAGTCATACTCAACTGATCATAATAAGCTAGGACCACCGGTCCATAGGGACACACTATTCACAATTCACCTAACCATTTACACAGCACATGATCGGTAGTAAATATCCAACATAAGGGTATTGGAATCAATCCTACATTCAGGACCTTACTTACCCACGGATACCCTTTTTACCCAATTTACAAATCAGGTCATCATATGTACTCCACTATTTACACATAACTAAGCATTTATAGGTTTACTTACATCACATCTGTAACTCCTAATCATGATGAAGGAAAATGTGATAAAAATAATAGAGCATATAAGGCCAAAGACAAAGTATCAAGAACAAGAATAAAAAGAGTGGAGTCAAGGTAATATGATCATATAATATGATTATATATCTAAATCTGCATTCATCAATAACTACCTGACCAGGGTAGGAAATTACCCACATATACATGTTGTACCAAAATCAAAGAAACCGACCCCATATTGTAGGGGATCGATCGATATGGTTGGCTGGCTAGAGGGGGGTGAATAGCCCTCTTTGTATGATTATGAAATTTGCTCGTCTATAAAGAATATTAGAGCAAGCGGAATATGCAAATACAACCAAAGAAAGACAAAGCAAAGGAAAGAAATAATGCTAACAAGAGAATATAACGTGGTTCACAACTGCGCCGCTAGTCCACGGTCCGATTCGTCCACGGTGAATCACTCTGCAAGCTTTCACTATTCTCTCCTTTGCACAAAGCTAGGTGGAGGTAACCTTTTCTTACAAAATCACTCCTCTTGCAATAAGATGAATATAAGCACAAGGAAGAGGAGGAAATTCATTTGGGAACTTTGGTAGATGTTTAGAATAGAAGCATTAGCCTCCCAAAGTCCAACACCCTCTCTTTTTATAGAGAGGTTTGGTTTCTTCCCGTTGGTTGCCACTAGTCGACTGCTGCCCTTGGCAGTCGACTGCCGCCACTACAACAGCCTCCGAACACGTCAGATTCCGACCGTTGTAGTTCAACGGAACCCTTGGCAGTCGACTGATGTATCCATCAGTTGACTGATGCCTAAATAGTTGGCGCCCGATCACTACGAGAGGTTCTGCCCAAAACCCTCTCGACCGATCCAACGGCCATCAACGATCGATGATGGTCTTGGCGATTGCCAATATATAGCGATCATGGGCCAAAAACCCATCAGTCGAATACTAGTAGAACCCCATTCAACTCATAGCAGTCGACTGTCATTCCATAGCAGTCGACTAATGTCGGGAAATCTCATCCGACACTTAGCCAAATGGCCAAGTTTCACCTAAGAGCACTACCCCTTCCCGGGTTACATTCGCTCACTCTCATCCCTTGGAGTCCCTCACCTTTGAAGTTGTCTTCGTCCGACCACATCCCTCGGATGCGCCTGTTAGTAAAAACCCTAGAGCCAATCATGGGATGATTGTTGTATAGACTTTATTGTATCATATTCCTATTTATAAAGGCATGGTTATTATGTTTACTTGTATTGGTGCCAAATAACTAAATATAATAATGTCCTTGAGTAGTAGGTTCTTATCTATATCAATCAATTGGTTGAATCGATAATGAAATGATATAGAGAACACTACTCTTAATCATTCCTAGTTGAGTATTAACATTCAGGGACAATGTTAATGCGTAGAGACTAGCATGTAGGTCAACACGATGACTTGATCTCACAAGTCATGGATATGAGATATCAAGTTGACACATGGGTATGCATTGGAGAATGTATAATGAATGACCCTCCATGAGAAATTATCATATGTTAGGGCAATCTCTTGCCGTAATATGGTTTTGATGGTGTGGCAAAGGGTTTAAGTTAGTTTGATATGTTGATTTGATATGTGCGTTGAAGTCGTGCAGGACTTAGTAATTCGCACATGGAGCCATGGCGAGTTTCACATCTCATGACTCGTGCCTTGAGTTGGTGAAAGATAGCTTTGCGGAAGCCGTGCGCTTGGAGCATCCGAGGGACCGCCGGACGAGGAGCTTGGAGTGAAGCCGGAGGAAGTAGACTTCGAGGCAAGAGACGCGAAGGAGCATTGCAGAGTCGTGCGCCTGATGCTGCCGAGGGACGTGGCCGCGAACGAAGAGAACTTCGAAGGCGAGGGACTCCGAGGGATGAGAGTGAGCGATTGTAACCCGGGAAGGGGTAGCTCTTAGGTGAAACTTGGCCATTTGGCCAAGTGTCGGATGAGTTTTTCCCGACACCAGTCGACTGCCATGTCATTGCAGACGACTGCTCTGAGTCGATGGTTCGATCGACTGGTCTAATGTGGCTGAATCAAGTTGATTAGTCATTTGCCCGGTATAGGCGGATCGGTGATAATCGATCGGCGAAGGGACGGCGGTTGGTGATGTCACCGCGTGCGAGCGCGAGAATGGAGTCGACCTTGTTGAGGACTCGGCGGTTGACATCCCGATGGGCACCCACAATCGGCCCGATCTGTCGTCTGGATGGATATCCAAGCGTGGAAAGCGGCGGATTATTAGGCGGTGGCTGACACCGGTCGGTGATGGGTGCCATCAGTCGACTGCTCCTGTGTCAATGGGAAGAAACCCTCTTCCTCTATAAAAAGGAAGGGGATGGGGCTTTGGGGGGTTAATGCTTGAACGCCCAACTACTCCCAAAGTGCCCTAAACGATTTTCCACTCTTCTACTTGCTCTAATCTTCATTCCATTGTAGAAGAGTGATCTTTGTGTAAAAGAGGTTACCTCCACCTAGCTTTGTGCAAAGGAGAGATCTAGTGGATAGATTTCGGAGTGATTCACCGTGGACGAATCGGACCGTGGATTAGCGGCGTAGCCGTGAACCACGTTACATCTCGGTGTTTGTATTGCTTGCTTATATTTTGTTTGTCTTTGTTCGTATTTGTATATTCCACTTGCGCTAACATTTTTGTAGATGAGAAAAATACGACGACCAACGAATGAGGGCTATTCACCCCCCTCTAGCCGGCCAATCGATCCCGATCCGACCCTACAAGTGGTATCAGAGCCAGGTTGTTTGTCGAGGACTAACCGCCGCAACAAACACTTCATCTAAAGATGGCCGGCTCGAACATCCACCCACCGAAGTTCGATGGCGAATTCTCTTGGTGGAAAAAGAGAATAGAGGTATTCTTCGAAACCGACTTTGAAATTCTATTAATAATGGAAAACAGTTTCGAGTTGCCTAGGAACGAGGATGGGGAGCCATTGGAGAAATGTAGGTGGAGCAAGAGGCAAAGAGAAGAATACTTGGCAAACTCAAAGGCCAAGCACCACCTATACAATGTCCTCCCTCAACAAGAAGTAAATAGAATAGGGGAGTGCTCAAGTGCCAAAGATATGTGGGAGAGATTGGTTGAACTTCATGAAGGCACTTCGGAAGCCAAGCTAGCGAGAAGAGATCTCCTCTGCTCCCAACTATCAAATATTAAGCTTGAAAAGGGAGAAAAGGTAACTTCTCTACATTCTAGAATTAAAGAAATATTAATTGGGCTAACAAGTGTAGGTGAGAAGCTATCAAACCGGGATATGGTAATGAAGGCCATAGATGCCTTTCCCCGGTCCTCAAAATGGAGCTCCATGGTGGACTCATTTTATATCTCCAAGAACTTAGAAGTAAGCACCTTGGAGGAATTCTTCTCAACAATGGAGCTTCATGAAACTAGGCTAGAAGGAATACAAGAAGAGCCTAGAATCCAACCCTCAAGAGGAGTAGCTTTGATAGCGAACAAGGGGAAGAAGAAGATGGAAGTCCCTTCCTCCTCATCCGATGAAGCCTCTACCTCCTCCATGGATAGCACGGAAGAAGCCTACATGGTAAGGAAGGTAAGGCGTGCATTTAAGAATCTTAGATTTGATAAATCTCATGATAGGAATAGAAGACCAAGGGGGAAGGTCATATGCTATAATTGCCAAGGAGAGGGGTACATAAGGGACAATTGTCCTCTCCTAAACAAGAGCAAAGAAGAAAGGAAAAAGAAGGAAGAAAAGAAGAAGAAAAAGGGGAGCAAGAAGAAAGAAGAGAAGAAGGCAAAAGAAAAAGGGAAGGCCATGGCACTCAAAGCCAAGACATGGGATGACCTTGCCTCATCCTCCTCATCCGAAGAAGAAGAGCATGTCTACTCCAACCTAGAATAATGGCTCTTCATGACTCGGATTGCTCCTCCTCCACCGAAAATGAAGAATCAAGCTCAAGTGGAGAGAGCTCAAATGAAGGGGGAGCTTCTACATCCTCATCATCCGAAGAAGAAGAAGAGGACATGGAAACTATGGTAACGAAAGCCTCTCCTAAGAAAATAGTTTCCATAATCTCTAGTTTAACTAAGGACTTATTTGGCATGAAAAAGAAAAATAAGAGCATGCTAGATAAAATTAAGGATTTGGAAAATAAGCTAGAAAATGCATGCTTAAATGATAATGTTTCTTCTTGCCACGATGATGCATGCTCACATGATAATTATGTGTCATTAGATGTTAGTGATGCATGCATAGAGGAAAATAGGGCTTTAAGGGAAAAGGTAGATTATTTAACCAAATCCCTAGAGAAATTCACAATTGGCTCCAACACATTAAATATGATCATAGGGAGCCAAAGGGCAAGCTTTAACAAAAAGGGCCTAGGATACAAAGAAAAGAAAAATGAAAAGGCCTACAAATGCCTCATAGCTAGGGGACAAGATAAGAAAAAGGTAATAGCTAGAAAATGGATCCCCAAGGAATACTTAGTGAACCCAATAGGAAAGAACTTATTTTGGGTTCCAAAATCGATCCTTAAGGGTTAGGATAACCCTAGGGTAGTCAACCATATGGAATTGACCTATATCATATTTTGGTTGACTTAGGATGACGGGACAACATTTTTTAGATAGTGTTGGGTGATGATAATGTACCCCATAAATAGATAATAATGCTTAAATCATGATGATTGATGAAATTCCTATGTATATTTGCAATCAAGATTTAGGTTTTTGAAATTTGGCACGTTATCATGATAAATAGGTTTGAATCATGCTTTAGGTGAAACCTTGTTATTATCATCATATAATACCTAATGCATGAGTATTAGTTGATGAATACATGAGTTTCATGATCATAATGTAGAATTCATTCATATATGCCTTTATGACCATGATGATTATTAGGTTGATACTTAACCATGATAGTATTGCATGAATATATTGGTTAAGTATATACAAATACCCCCTAGGATGCATCTCACACTCACTATAGGCTAACTTGATTGCAAACTTAGCATGGGTGAGATGCTAGGATGATACAAATGTCCACTAATGCCTATGACATTTAGATGGTAATTTAAAGTATCAAAATAGCAATAATAGACCAATCATGGGGAAGGCTTATGTTTAATTCATAGACATATTGCCCAAAGATTATGGTTGGATATTTCATATGTTTTCAAAACAATTTCTTACTTTAAAATACATGCATTCATGTTTTGAAACAATTGGATGCAAGACTAGGTGTTAAAATGGATACTCTTATGATCAAAAACCTAGTAGTTTTTTTAAGCTTTTGGATTTTTGGCAAATACGTGAAAATATAATGATTTTTCATGAAAACATATTTTTTTCACTGATAGATATACTTAAAAGAAATGTGTTCCCCAAATTTCATGATTTTTTGAATTTTTTGGAATTTTTAATGCATTTCAAATTGTCTAAAATCAAAATCCCGAAATCCAATGCCGATCATCGGTATCCACGAACCGATGGCCTTGAATTAATATCAGACCAGTAAAAGCTGAATTTCAATTTTAAATCAACTTATGGTATTTTCTTTCTATTAGACTTGATGCCATTTTTTTTTAACTTAGTAATAATCTTTTTGATGGTGTCAAAGGGGGAGAAATGATTATGTTTAAGTTAATTATGATAGGGGGAGAAATTAAGGGGGAGTTTCATGGATTAAGGGGGAGTTGCATGTTGCTATATCATGATTATGTTTACATGCTTTCTTTCCTTTAAAATTTATATCAAATGTTTTTACCTAACTTAAACGGATTGCCACACATCAAAAAGGGGGAGATTGTTAGGGCAATCTCTTGCCGTAATATGGTTTTGATGGTGTGGCAAAGGGTTTAAGTTAGTTTGATATGTTGATTTGATATGTGCGTTGAAGTTGTGCAGGACTTAGTAATTCACACATGGAGCCATGGCGAGTTTCACATCTCATGACTCGTGCCTTGAGTTGGTGAAGGATAGCTTTGCGGAAGCCGTGCGCTTGGAGCATCCGAGGGACCGCCGGACGAGGAGCTTGGAGTGAAGCCAGAGGAAGTAGACTTCGAGGCAAGAGACACGAAGGAGCATTGCAGAGCCGTGCACCTGATGCTGCCGAGGGACGTGGCCGCGAACGAAGAGAACTTCGAAAGCGAGGGACTCCGAGGGATGAGAGTGAGCGATTGTAACCCGGGAAGGGGTAGCTCTTAGGTGAAACATGGCCATTTGGCCAAGTGTCGTTGAATCAAGTTGATTAGTCATTGCCCGATGTAGGCGGGCGATCGGTGATAATGATCAATCGATCGGCGCCGAGACGGCGATCGGTCGATGTCAGCAATGCATGGGCCGCACGGAATGTCGACCTCGTTGAGGACTCGGTGGTTGACATCGATCGGTGATGGGCACCCATCGATCGACTAATGCGATCCGATTGGATGGTATCCAGCGTGGAAGCGGCGTTATTGGCAGCGACTACACGCGATCGTGATGGGTGCCATCGATCGGCCTCTCGTGTCAATGGGAAGAAACCCTCTTCCTCTATAAAAAGGAAGGGGATGGGGCTTTGGGGGGTTAATGCTTGAACGCCCAACTACTCCCAAAGTGCCCTAAACGATTTTCCACTCTTCTACTTGCTCTAATCTTCATTCCATTGTAGAAAAGTGATCTTTGTGTAAAAGAGGTTACCTCCACCTAGCTTTGTGCAAAGGAGAGATCTAGTGGATAGATTTCGGAGTGATTCACCGTGGACGAATCGGACCGTGGATTAGCGGCGTAGCCGTGAACCACGTTACATCTCGGTGTTTGTATTGCTTGCTTATATTTTGTTTGTCTTTGTTTGTATTTGTATATTCCACTTGCGCTAACGTTTTTGTAGACGAGCAAAATACGACGACCAACGAACGAGGGCTATTCACCCCCCTCTAGCCGGCCAATCGATCCCGATCCGCCCCTACAAGTGGTATCAGAGCCAGGTTGTTTGTCGAGGACTAACCGCCGCAACAAACACTTCATCTAAAGATGGTCGGCTCGAACATCCACCCACCGAAGTTCGACGGCAAATTCTCTTGGTGGAAAAAGAGAATGGAGGTATTCTTCGAAACCGACTTTGAAATTCTATTAATAATGGAAAACAGTTTCGAGTTGCCTAGGAACGAGGATGGGGATCCATTGGAGAAATGTAGGTGGAGCAAGAGGCAAAGAGAAGAATACTTGGCAAACTCAAAGGCCAAGCACCACCTATACAATGTCCTCCCTCAACAAGAAGTAAATAGAATAGGGGAGTGCTCAAGTGCCAAAGAGATGTGGGAGAGATTGGTTGAACTTCATGAAGGCACTTCGGAAGCCAAGCTAGCGAGAAGAGATCTCCTCTGCTCCCAACTATCAAATATTAAGCTTGAAAAGGGAGAAAAGGTAACTTCTCTACATTCTAGAATTAAAGAAATATTAATTGGGCTAACAAGTGTAGGTGAGAAGCTATCAAACCGGGATATGGTAATGAAGGCCATAGATGCCTTTCCCCGGTCCTCAAAATGGAGCTCCATGGTGGACTCATTTTATATCTCCAAGAACTTAGAAGTAAGCACCTTGGAGGAATTCTTCTCAACAATGGAGCTTCATGAAACTAGGCTAGAAGGAATACAAGAAGAGCCTAGAATCCAACCCTCAAGAGGAGTAGCTTTGATAGCGAACAAGGGGAAGAAGAAGATGGAAGTCCCTTCCTCCTCATCCGATGAAGCCTCTACCTCCTCCATGGATAGCACGGAAGAAGCCTACATGGTAAGGAAGGTAAGGCGTGCATTTAAGAATCTTAGATTTGATAAATCTCATGATAGGAATTGAAGACCAAGGGGGAAGGTCATATGCTATAATTGCCAAGGAGAGGGGCACATAAGGGACAATTGTCCTCTTCTAAACAAGAGCAAAGAAGAAAGGAAAAAGAAGGAAGAAAAGAAGAAGAAAAAGGGGAGCAAGAAGAAAGAAGAGAAGAAGGCAAAAGAAAAAGGGAAGGTCATGGCACTCAAAGCCAAGACATGGGATGACCTTGCCTCATCCTCCTCATTCGAAGAAGAAGAGCATGTCTACTCCAACCTAGCACTAATGGCTCTTCATGACTCGGATTGCTCCTCCTCCACCGAAAATGAAGAATCAAGCTCAAGTGGAGAGAGCTCAAATGAAGGGGGAGCTTCTACATCCTCATCATCCGAAGAAGAAGAAGAGGACATGGAAACTATGGTAATGAAAGCCTCTCCTAAGAAAATAGTTTCCATAATCTCTAGTTTAACTAAGGACTTATTTGGCATGAAAAAGAAAAATAAGAGCATGCTAGATAAAATTAAGGATTTGGAAAATAAGCTAGAAAATGCATGCTTAAATGATAATGTTTCTTCTTGCCACGATGATGCATGCTCACATGATAATTATGTGTCATTAGATGTTAGTGATGCATGCATAGAGGAAAATAGGGCTTTAAGGGAAAAGGTAGATTATTTAACCAAATCCCTAGAGAAATTCACAATTGGCTCCAACACATTAAATATGATCATAGGGAGCCAAAGGGCAAGCTTTAACAAAAAGGGCCTAGGATACAAAGAAAAGAAAAATGAAAAGGCCTACAAATGCCTCATAGCTAGGGGACAAGATAAGAAAAAGGTAATAGCTAGAAAATGGATCCCCAAGGAATACTTAGTGAACCCAATAGGAAAGAACTTATTTTGGGTTCCAAAATCCATCCTTAAGGGTTAGGATAACCCTAGGGTAGTCAACCATATGGAATTGACCTATATCATATTTTGGTTGACTTAGGATGACGGGACAACATTTTTTAGATAGTGTTGGGTGATGATAACGTACCCCATAAATAGATAATAATGCTTAAATCATGATGATTGATGAAATTCCTATGTATATTTGCAATCAAGATTTAGGTTTTTGAAATTTGGCACGTTATCATGAGAAATAGGTTTGAATCATGCTTTAGGTGAAACCTTGTTATTATCATCATATAATACCTAATGCATGAGTATTAGTTGATGAATACATGAGTTTCATGATCATAATGTAGAATTCATTCATATATGCCTTTATGACCATGATGATTATTAGGTTGATACTTAACCATGATAGTATTGCATGAATATATTGGTTAAGTATATACAAATACCCCCTAGGATGCATCTCACACTCACTATAGGCTAACTTGATTGCAAACTTAGCATGGGTGAGATGCTAGGATGATACAAATGTCCACTAATGCCTATGGCATTTAGATGGTAATTTAAAGTATCAAAATAGCAATAATAGACCAATCATGGGGAAGGCTTATGTTTAATTCATAGACATATTGCCCAAAGATCATGGTTGGATATTTCATATGTTTTCAAAACAATTTCTTACTTTTAAATACATGCATTCATGTTTTGAAACAATTGGATGCAAGACTAGGTGTTAAAATAGATACTCTTATGATCAAAAACCTAGTAGTTTTTTTAAGCTTTTGGATTTTTGGCAAATACGTGAAAATATAATGATTTTTCATGAAAACATATTTTTCACTGATAGATATACTTAAAAGAAATGTGTTCCCCAAATTTCATGATTTTTTGAATTTTTTGGAATTTTTAATGCATTTCTGAAATTGATCAAAATCAAAATCCGAAATCCAATCTGATATACGAACCGGCCGATGATGGCCTTAATATCAGACCAGTAAAAGCTGAATTCTGATTTTAAATCAACTTATGGTATTTTCTTTATATTAGACTTGATGTCATGTGTTTTTAACTTAGTAATAATCTTTTTGATGGTGTCAAAGGGGGAGAAATGATTATGTTTAAGTTAATTATGATAGGGGGAGAAATTAAGGGGGAGTTTCATGGATTAAGGGGGAGTTGCATGTTGCTATATCATGATTATGTTTACATGCTTTCTTTCCTTTAAAATTTATATCAAATGTTTTTACCTAACTTAAACGGATTGCCACACATCAAAAAGGGGGAGATTGTTAGGGCAATCTCTTGCCGTAATATGGTTTTGATGGTGTGGCAAAGGGTTTAAGTTAGTTTGATATGTTGATTTGATATGTGCGTTGAAGTCGTGCAGGACTTAGTAATTCGCACATGGAGCCATGGCGAGTTTCACATCTCATGACTCGTGCCTTGAGTTGGTGAAGGATAGCTTTGCGGAAGCCGTGCGCTTGGAGCATCCGAGGGACCGCCGGACGAGGAGCTTGGAGTGAAGCCGGAGGAAGTAGACTTCGAGGCAAGAGACGCGAAGGAGCATTGCAGAGCCGCTGATCCGCCGAGGACGTGGCCACGAGCGAAGATAACTTCGGCGAGGACTTCGAGGATGAGTGGCGATTGTAACCCGGGAAGGGTAGCTCTTAGGTGAAACTTGGCCATTTGGCCAAGTGTCGGATGAGTTTTCCCGACACGCGGTCCGACGCCATGTCATGGCGGCACGCACGCTCGAGTCAATGGTTCGATCGGTCTAATGTGGTGAATCAAGTTGATCGATCGCCGATATGGGCGATCGGTGATGGTCGATCGGCCGACGCCAAGGACGGCGTCGATCGATGTCACCGCGCACGCGAGAATGGAGTCGACCTCGTTGAGGACTCGATCGTTGACATCGATCCGACCGATGGGCACCCATCGGTCGTGATCGCGATCGCCGTTGGATGGTATCCAACGTGGAAAGCGGCCGTTATTGGGCAACGGCTACAGCACTAGTCGACTGATGGGTGCCATCAGTCGACTGCTCCTGTGTCAACGGGAAGAAACCCTCTTCCTCTATAAAAAGGAAGGGGATGGGGCTTTGGGGGGTTAATGCTTGAACGCCCAACTACTCCCAAAGTGCCCTAAACGATTTTCCACTCTTCTACTTGCTCTAATCTTCATTCCATTGTAGAAGAGTGATCTTTGTGTAAAAGAGGTTACCTCTACCTAGCTTTGTGCAAAGGAGAGATCTAGTGGATAGATTTCGGAGTGATTCACCGTGGACGAATCGGACCGTGGATTAGCGGCGTAGCCGTGAACGACGTTACATCTCGGTGTTTGTATTGCTTGCTTATATTTTGTTTGTCTTTGTTTGTATTTATATATTCCGCTTGCGCTAACGTTTTTGTAGATGAGTAAAATACGACGACCAACGAATGAGGGCTATTCACCCCCCTCTAGCCGGCCAATCGATCCCGATCCGACCCTACATCATAGATCGTTATATGAGTGTCATATACTTTCTCATGTGGCTATTAGTATGACTATTAGTCCTTAGACCTGAAGTCACCATGGTTCCCTACATAAGGAGTTACATACTTTGGCTTCGTCAAACGTCACCCGTAAATGGGTGGACTATAAAGGCGATTACAAGGTATGTAACAAATTCTGCGGAGGGATGTGAGTGATGTAGATGGGATCTATCCCTCCTATATGACTGGGGTGACATCGATATTCTTAATAGAGTGAGACCACGAAGTGCATGGTCATGCCCAAATGAGTCAATATGAGATATTGAGCTCATTGATTAGAGTGAGTCTACTTGGAGTTCAAGATATAGATTGTACCGAGGATGACACGGTCAATGCCTCGATTGGTCAATCTAGATGTCAAGGATAGAGGGACATTGTCATATATTGTGAGAGTTATAATTAGTAGTCACAAAGGTGATGTTGGAGCTCAACATTCTTGTAACTTGGGTAGCAATGATGTGTTGCTAGATACCGCTCATTGCTTATGTTCCTAAATCGATTTAGGGATATTGCCAACGTTACAAGAACCTATAGGGTCACACACTAAGGGCAATTAGATGGAGATTAGGTTCATATGATGAACCATGAGGATTAGGTTCATGGGATGAACCAAATTGGATTAAGAGTAATCCTAATTAGACTAATTGAGTTGGACTCTATTTGATTCAAGTGTTGAATGAGTCTAATTTAGATTTGATTCATCAAATCAATTTAAATTAATGAATAGAGATTCATTAAATTAAATTGACTTGAGTCAAGTGGTTAGATTTGATCAACCATGGGAGATAAGAGGTCAAGTTTGACTTGACTTGAGAGGGAAGATGAAAGGTCAAGTTTGACTTGACCAAATGCCATGTCATGATGATGACTTGGCATGGCTGGCCAATAATGATGCTACACATCATCATTGACTTAGCATGTGGTGCCACCTCATGAGGGAGACCAAGAGTCATTGGCTCTTGGAGGAGTTACATGCATGCATGTAACCTCCCAAGCCTTGAAGTGGCCGACCACTCCATTAGATGGGGAATTCATTTTTTTGGTGAGTTACACTACAACTTCATCTTCCTCCTTGGATCATCGTCTCAAGCTCCCTCTCCTCCTTGGCCGAACCATCCATAGGGTGCTAGCACACTCAAGGGTGTGTTTTCTCCACTGATTGCTTGTGTGGATACCAATAGAAGAGTGTACACTTGACACTCTAGAGTTCCGGCAAGCTATTTGGACGAGCGGGATTTGCGAAGGGCATCGCATCGAGGGTAACTTCTTATCATGTAGATCTAGAGTAGATCTAAAGGTATTAAACACATACATGTAAGTTTTATTTTTATACTTTGCACGGATCCGTGGTCGGGGCTTCCGAGGTTTCTGTAACGCAAAAAGCGGTTTTTGCGGCTTGGAAAGTCCAACAGTGGTATCAGAGCCACGTTCGAAGCATGTATGTGTTTCGGTTTTGTAGTTTTTATATTAGGTATAAAAATTAAATATTTTTATGTTTCTGTAAATTTCCTATTTTTATAGAATTTTTTGGTATTTTTTTCGAAGAGTCGAAGCAACGAATGTTGGGACACTTGTAGGCTTCAACCATCGAGAAAAACTCTCCGAAACGGTGAGTTCTCGCTTTAGGTTTTAGGGACAGTGACTTAAGTCACTGTAAGATCATAGTAGGGACACTCACAAAGTTTATTTTGTGAGTAGGAGCGCTGCCCCTATCCCCGAAAGGGGCCTTGTCCTGCGATCGCGCCCGGAAACCGCTTAGCGGGACCGTTATGGAGAGGTGATTCATAAAATTGAAAAAAATAGGAAAAATTATAGAAATTTTTTGTAAAAATACATAATTTAGAATTATGTATAATTCTGTGATTTTCATGGCCCAATGACCCCAATTTGATTGGATTATGATGTGTTGTAATTCATAATACGGCCTGCGTGCCATTTTTGTGGTTGTGCGTATTGTATAGTGTATGCGACCTGCGCGTCGTACCTCTTCTTTTGAAATTCTAGTTGTAAATAGTTTTAGACTCGAATGTAACTTGAGTTTCATATTTGTAATGTACAAAATGAAGCGGTGGAAAGTCCACTTGCAGACGAAGTTACGAGAAGGGTGTCAACGACATATGGCGGTCAAAGGAAGCACTTGGAGAAGCCGCTAGCCTTAGGTTGACCGTCCGATCTTCTCATTGGCTTGAGAAGATTGTAGTAGGGCCATGACCACATCACAGTTAATTAACATACATACAAGCAAAATTACATATATATATATATATATATATATATATATATATATATATATATATATATATATATATATATATATATATATATATATATATATATATATATATGTAATTTTGCTTGTATGTATGTGATGCATGCTAGGATAATTTTCTTGTATATATGTGATGCATGCTAGAATAATGTATGTATGTATGTGATGCATGCTAATATAGGATAATAAAGGCCTTAATGCGTATATGATACACATTATGATTAGATTAGATCTTAATCAAATCAACTCGTAAATGCCTACCAGGTCCTTGATACCCATCACTACCTCGATCATTTGTAGTTGTTGAATCTTCCAAAGCAGAGTAATGCATATTATCTTGGTAGGGTGCGAAGGGACAATCTTGGTCCCACCTATCACGGCTTGGGTTAGAGTAAGCTCAATTAGATTGAGTAAAACTAGTTAACTCAATTGGATCGAGTAGAACTATAGGCATATTCCAATCTTTGGAAAGATAGAATAAGATCGCATTTACACTAAATCTTGGGCGATTTAGCTAAAGCTAACTCAAGGTCTTTTGTAAATGTGGGTCTTGATCCTATAAACAAGAGTTGCATAGAGATGTAATCGGTAATGTGTTACCCACCGATTGTACTAAGTCTTGGGCGATTTAGCCAAACCTAACTCAAGGCTTAGTATGATGTGGATCTTGTTCTGCAAGAATTATAGCTAGTTTGTATGAATCTAGTAATGTGGTTTGACCACATCCATAACTCAATTCTACAAAATTCCTATAATTCAGTGGGAGCATCATTTGATTAAAGGTCTAATTAAATGATAAAAGGAATATTATATTAATTCTCTACATTGTATGTTGTAGATTACTATATCGACAAACACGAACACTATCTCTCTGTGTGTTCTGTCCTAGAGAAGGACAAGCTCAATGGAGCAAATTTTCTGGACTGGTACAGGAACCTGAGAATTGTTCTCACCCAAGAAAGGAAGTTGTACGTCCTGGAGCAGCCCATTCCGGAGGCACCTCCTGCCACTGCCTTGCGAGCTGACAAAGATGCTTACAAGAAGCATCAAGATGATGCATTAGATGTGTCATGTCTAATGCTCGCGACCATGAACTCTGAGCTTCAGAAGCAACACGAGTTCATGAATGCTTATGATATGGTTGAACATCTTCGTCAACTATATCAAGGACAAGCAAGGCACGAGAGATATGAAGTATCTAAGGCATTGTTTGGGTCCAAAATGCAAGATGGGACTCCCGTAGGTCCTTATGTACTCAAGATGATTGGGTACGTAGAAAACCTACAAAGGTTGGGATTCTCACTTGGCCAAGAGCTAGCCACTGACTTGATCTTGCAATCTTTGCCACAAGCCTACAATCAATTTGTCATGAATTATAACATGAATGAAATTAATAAGTCACTGCCTGAGATGCTCAGCATGTTGAGAACTGATGAGCTTAACCTTAAGAAGGGAAAATTTGACACCATTTTGATGGTGCAAAAGAAGAAAGGCAAGGGCAAGCCTAAAGGTAAGGGAAAGTCCCAAGCCAAGGGCAAAGGCAAAGAACTTAAACCCAAAGGAGGAGTGGCCAAAGAAGGGTCTTGCTTCCACTGCAAGGAAGCTGGACACTGGAAGCGTAACTACAAGGCATACCTGGAAGATCTTAAGAACAAGAGAAGTGAGACTTCTACTTCAGGTATAAATGTTATAGAAGTCAATCTATCTATTTCTTCATCATGGGTATTAGATACTGGATGTGCATCTCACATTTGTACCAATGTGCAGGCGTTGAGAAATAGCAGGGCATTGACAAAGGGCAAGGTGGACCTACGAGTATGCAATGGAGCAAGAGTTACTGCTATTGCTGTAGGAACTTATAATCTATCTCTGCCCTCTGGGCTTGTACTAGAATTAGATGAATGTTGTTATGTGCCTGCTTTGACAAAGAACATAATTTCGGTTTCTTGTTTGGACAAGAAAGGATTTACATTTATAATAAAGAACAAATGTTGTTCAGTTTATTTAAATGATATGTTCTATTGTAGTGCACCTCTAATGAACGAACTCTACTTTCTAGACTTAGAGAGCCCTATCTATAACATAAGTACCAAAAGGTTCAAGTCAAATGAGTTGAACCAAACCTATCTCTGGCATTGTCGCTTAGGTCACATAAATGAGAGTCGCTTATCTCAGCTCCATAAGGATGGGCTGTTAGACTCATTTGATTTTTAATCATATGAGACATGCGAGTCTTGCCTTTTAGGCAAGATGACTAAGACTCCCTTTATTGGACACAACGAAAGAGCAACAGATTTGTTAGGACTTATACATAATGATGTATGTGGCCCTTTCAATGTTGCTGCTAGAGGTGGTTACAGGTACTTCATTACATTTATTGATGACTTCAGTAGATATGGTTATGTGTATCTTATGACACATAAATCAGAATCCTTTGAAAAGTTCAAAGAATTCAAGAATGAAGTACAAAATCAGCTTGGCAAGAGTATTAAGATACTTCGATCAGATCGAGGTGGTGAATACCTTAGCCATGAGTTTCGTGACTATCTAACTGAGTGTGGGATTCTATCCCAACTCACTCCTCCTGGAACACCACAGTGGAATGGTGTATCTGAAAGGAGGAATCGTACCCTATTAGATATGGTACGATCTATGATGAGTCGCACAGATCTTCCTATATCCTTTTGGGGATTTTCTCTAGACACAACAACCCTTACCCTTAACCATGTACAATCCAAGGCTGTGATAAAGACACCATATACAAAATGGACAGGGAGAAATCCCAAGATGTCTTTCATGAGGATTTGGGGTTGTGAGGCTTACGTTCGACGTCAAGTCTCAGACAAACTGGGACCCAAATCCGATAGGTGCTATTTTGTTGGATATCCCAAGGATACAAAGGGATATACTTCTACATTCCCAATTAGCACAAAGTGTTTGTAGCGAAGACTGCGGTTTTTCTAAAAAGGGATTTTGATTCTAGAAAAACTAGTGGGAGTACGTTCGATCTTGAAGAAATTCAAGATAAGGACTATAGCACTGAGGCCTTGATGGAGGTTGAATAGGAACCACAAAGTGTTGTGGGTGATGAGATTGTTGCGCAAAGAGTTGTGGAACAACCACCTGTTCATGTAGACCTACCTCTTCGCAGATCTGATAGGGTACGTCGTCAACCTGAGAGATATTCATTTCTCTTGTCTGACCATGATGACGTTATGCTCATTGAGAATGAGTCTACCTCCTATCAGGAAGCTGTGATGAGCCCAGATTCTGAGAAATAACTAGAGGCCATGAGGTCCGAGATGGAATCCATGTACACCAACCAAGTATGGACTTTGGTTGATCCACCTGAAGAGGTCAAACCCATTGGGTGTAAGTGGGTCTTTAGGAGAAAGACTGACATGGATGGACTTACGCATACCTATAAGGGCCGATTGGTGGCTAAAGGTTTCAAGCAAATTCATGGTATTGACTATGATGAAACTTTTTCTCCAGTGGCGATGTTTAAGTCCATTCGGATCTTGCTTGCTATTGCAGCATACCAAAATTATGAGATCTGGCAGATGGATGTCAAAATCGCATTTTTGAATGGAAACTTACTCGAGGATGTGTACATGACACAACCTGAGAGTTTTGAAGATCCACAGCATACTGGGAAAGTATGCAAGCTGCAAAGGTCCATTCATGGGCTAAAGCAAGCCTCTCGGAGCTGGAATCTTCGATTCAATGATGCGATCAAACAGTTTGGTTTCATCAAGAATGAAGATGAACCCTGTGTCTACAAGAGGGTTAATGGGAACACAGTTGTCTTCCTTGTATTATATGTGGATGGCATACTACTCATTGGGAATGACATCCCTTCGCTACAGTCTGTTAAGACTTGGCTAGGGACGTGCACCTCAATGAAGGACTTAGGTGAAGCAGCCTATATTCTAGGCATCAAGATCTATAGAGATAGATCTAAGAGATTGCTTGGCCTAAGTCAGAGTACATACATTGACACGGTATTACTACGATTTGTCATGCAGAATTCCAAGAAGGGACTTCTGTCGATGTCACATGGTGTGAGTCTTTCAAAGACTCAAAGTCCCTCTTCTAGAGAGGAGAGAGACTGCATGGATAAGATCCCTTACGTATCTGCTATAGGATCTATCATGTACGCCATGCTGTGTACTCGTCCTGATGTCTCATATGCTTTAAGCATGACGAGTAGATACTAGTCAGATCCAGGTGAGCGTCACTGGATAGCAGTCAAGAATATTCTTAAGTACTTGAGAAGAACTAAAGAATATTTCTTGATATTTGGAGGCAATGAGGAGCTAGCTGTAAAGGGTTACAGCGATGTCAGCTTCCAAACTGACCTGGATGATTATAGATCACAGTCAAGGTTCGTGTTTTGCTTGAATGGTGGCGTTGTGAGCTGGAAGTGTTCGAAGCAGGACACAGTTGCTGATTCTACAACAGAGGCCGAATATATCGGTGCTTCCATCTCATTCGAGAGATTATCGATAGAGGAGATGTGAAGATTTACAGAGTACCCACAGAGGCTAACATCGCAGATCCCTTGACCAAGACTTTGGCACAGAAAAAGCATGATGGTCACACTAGGTCATTGGGTATTAGATACTACGGTGATTGGCACTAGTGCTAGTGGGAGATTATTAGTGAAAGCCCTAGAACCAATCATGTGATGATTGTTGTATGGACTTTATTATATCATATTCCTATTTATAAAGGCATGGTTATTATATTTACTTGTATTGGTGCCAAATAACTAAATATAATAATGTCCTTGAGTAGTAGGTTCTTATCTATATCAATCGATTGGTTGAATCGATAATGAGATGATATAGAGAACACTACTCTTAATCATTCCTAGTCGAGTATTAACATTCAGGGACAATGTTAATGCGTAGAGACTAGTATGTAGGTCAACACGATGACTTGATATCACAAGTCATGGATATGAGATATCAAGTTGACACATGGGTATGCATTGGAGAATGTATACTGAATGACCCGCCATGAGAAAGTATCATAGATCATTATATGAGTGTCATATACTTTCTCATGTGGCTATTAGTATGACTATTAGTCCTTAGACCTGAAGTCACCATGGTTCCCTACATAAGGAGTTGCATACTTTGGCTTCGTCAAACGTCACCCGTAAATGGATGGACTATAAAGGCGATTACTGGGTATGTAACAAATTATGCGGAGGGATGTGAGTGATGTAGATGGGATCTATCCCTCCTATATGACTGGGGTGACATCGATATTCTTGATAGAGTGAGACCACGAAGTGCATGGCCATGCCCAAATGAGTCAATATGAGATATTGAGTTCATTTGATTAGAGTGAGTCTACTTGGAGTTCAAGATATAGATTGTACCGAGGATGACACGGTCTATGCCTCGATTGGTCAATATAGATGTCAAGGATAGAGGGACATCATCACATATTGTGAGAGTCACAATTAGTTGTCACAAAGGTGATGTTGGAGCTCAACATTCTTGTAACTTGGGTAGCAATGATGTGTTGCTAGATACCGCTCATTGCTTATGTTCCTAAATCAATTTAGGGACATTGCCAACGTTACAAGAACCTATAGGGTCACACACTAAGGGAAATTAGATGAATATTTGGTTCATATGATGAACCATGAGGATTAGGTTCATGGGATGAACCAAATTGGATTAAGAGTAATCCTAATTAGACTAATTGAGTTGGACTCAATTTGATTCAAGTGTTGAATGAGTCTAATTTAGATTTGATTCATCAAATCAATTTAAATTAATGAATAGAGATTCATTAAATTAAATTAACTTGAGTCAAGTGGTTATATTTGATCAACCATGGGAGATAAGAGGTCAAGTTTGACTTGACTTGAGAGGGATGATGAAAGGTCAAGTTTGACTTGATCAAATGTCATGTCTTGATGATGACTTGGCATGGCTGGCCAATGATGATGCTCCACATCATCATTGACTTAGCATGTGGTGCCACTTCATGAGGGAGACCAAGAGTCATTGGCTCTTGGAGGAGTTACATGCATGCATGTAATCTCCCAAGCCTTGAAGTGGCCGGCCACTCCATTAGATGGGGAATTCATTTTTTTGGTGAGTTACACTACAACTTCATCTTCCTCCTTGGATCATCCTCTCAAGCTCCCTCTCCTCCTTGGCTGAACCATCCATAGGGTGCTAGCACACTCAAGGGTGTGTTTTCTCCACCTATTGCTTGTGTGGATACCAATAGAGGAGTGTACACTTGACACTCTAGAGTTTCGGCAAGCTATTTGGACGAGCGGGATTTGCGAAGGGCATCGCATCGAGGGTAACTTCTTATCATGTAGATCTAGAGTAGATCTAAAGGTATTAAACACATACATGTTTGTTTTATTTTTATACTTTGCATGGATCCGTGGCCTGGGCTTCCGAGGTTTCCGCAATGCAAAAAGCGGTTTTTGCGGCTCGGAAAGTCCAACAGCGCCAAGCACACGGGTCTACAGCACCATACTTCACATCTCGCCCTGAAGTCTACTTCCTCCGGCTTCACTCCAAGCTTCTCGTCCGGCGGTCCCTCGGATGCTCCAAGCGCACGGCTTCCGCAAAGCCATCCTTCACCGACTCAAGGACCGAGTCATGAGATGTGAAACTCGCCAAGGCTCCATGTGCGAATTACTAAGTCCTGCAAGACTCCAACGCACATATCAAATCACAATAACAACCTAACTTAAACCCTTTATCACACACATCAAAACCATATCATGGGTTGATTGCCCTAACAATCTTCCCCTTTTTGATGTGTAGCAATCCGTTTAAGTTAGGTAAAAACATTTGATAAAATATTAAGGAAAGAAAGAATGTAAATAACATGATTAGCAACTCTCCTCCTTAATACATGAAACTCCCCTTAAATACATTCCCCCTTACTTAAACATATATCTTTCTCCCCCTTTGACACCATGAAAAAGATTAAACTGGGTTTATATGGCATGGCATCAAGTCTAGAGAGAAGCAAAAATAAAAAACACTTAAAAAATTGATAAAATCAAGTTACTGTGCTTGTGCACAGTACATCAGTCGACTGCTAACAGTATGGCAGTCGACTGGCACAAGGAAATCAGGATTTCTAATTTTCTGGACGAAATTCAGAAATGCACTATAAATTCCAAAAAATTTGAAAAATAGTGAAATTCGGGGAACACATTTTTTGTAAGTATATTTATCAAGGAAAAATAGTTTGTCATGAAAAATCATTATATTTTCAAAGATTTGCCAAAAATCCAAAAGCTTTAAAAACAACTAGGTTTTTGATCAAGTTAGTATCACATTTAACACCTAGTTTTGGTTTGAATTGTTTCAAAACATGAACACACAGATTTTAAAGTAAGAAATTGTTTTGAAAACATATGAAATATCCAACCATGATCTTTGGGCAATATGTCTATGAATTAAACATAAGTCTTCCCCATGATTGGTCTATTATTGCTATTTTGACACTTTACATGACCATCTAAATGTCATAGGCATTAGTGGACATTTGTATCATCCTAACATCTCACTCATGCTAAGTTTTCAATCAAGGTAGCCTATGGTGAGTGTGAGATGTATCCTAAAGGTATTTGTATATATTTAACCATTATTTTCATGCAATTCTATACAAGGTTAAGTATCATCCTAACATCCAACATGATCATAAAGACATATATGAATGAATTTCATATTATGACCATGAAACAAATGTATTCATCAAATTGTGATCATGCATTAGGTATTACATCATGATAATAAATAAAGTATCGCCCAAAGCATGATTTAAAAACTATTCCCATGATTATGTGCCAAATATCAAGATCATAAATCATGATTGCAAACATGTATAACAATTACATTAATCATCATGATTAAGCATTATTATCAATTTATGGACACATTATCATCACCCAATACTATTTCAAAAATTTGTCCCACCATCCTAAGTCAACCAAAATATGATATAGATAAATTCTATATGGTTGACTATCCTAGGGTTTTCCTAACCCTTAAGGATGGATTTTGGAACCCATTACAAATTCTTGCCTATGGGGTTCACTAAAAATTCCTTAGGGATCCATTTTCTAGCAATTGTCATCTTTTTATCTTGACCCCTAGCAATTAAGCATTTATAGGCCTTTTCATTTTTATTCTCTTTATATTTTAGGCCTTTCTTATTGAAGCTTTCTCTTTGGCTCCCAATTATCATGTTAAGGGTATTGGAGCCAATAGTGAATTTTTCTAGGGCTTTGGTTAAATGATCTACCTTTTCCCTTAAAGCCCTATTTTCATCCATACATGCATCACTAACATTAAAAGGCATATAATCATGTGAGCATGCATCATCATGACTAGAAGAAATATTTTCATTATCATTTAAGCATGCTTTTTCTAGTTTTTCTTCTAAGTCTTTAATTTGATCTAGCATGCATTTGTTCTTTTTCTTTGCCCTAATCAAGTCCTTAGTGAGGCTAGAAATAATTGACATAACTTTCTTGGGGGAAAGATTCGTTACCTCACTTACCAAATCCTCTTCCGATGATGAAGATGTAGAAGAAGCTCCCCCTTCACTCGAGCTCTCCTCACTTGAGCTTGTTTCTTCATTTTTGGAGGAGGAGGAGGAGGAGTCTAGGTCGTCAAATGCCATTAGGGAAAGGTTTGAGTAGACATGTTCTTCCTCTTCTTCGAATGAGGATGATGAAGAGGGATCATCCCATGTCTTTGCCTTCCCCTTTTCTTTGGCCTTCTTCTCTTCTTCCTTTTTCTTCTTGCTCCTCTTCTTCTTCTTTTCTTCCTTCTTTCTCTTCTCCTCCTTGCTTTTGTTCAATAAGGGACAATTATCCCTTATATGTCCCTCTTGTTGGCAATTGTAGCAAATCACCTTCCCCCTTGGTCTTCTCCTCCTATCATTAGATTTATTAAATTTAAAATTTCTTAAAGCACGCCTTACCTTCCTTACCATGTATGCTTCTTCCGTGCTATCCATGGAGGAAGAGGATGCTTCATCGGAGGAGGAGGAATTCTCCATCTTCTTTTTACCTTTGTTGGCCATCAAGGCTACTCCTCTTGAGGGTTGAATTCTAGGCTCTTCTACTATTCCTTCAAGCCTTGTTTCGTGGAGCTCCATGGTTGAGAAAAATTCCTCCAAGGTGCTAACTTATAAGTTCTTGGAGATGTAGAACGAGTCCACCATAGAGCTCCATCTTGAGGACCGGGGAAAGGCATCTATGGCCTTCATTACCATATCCCGGTTGGAGAGTTTTTCACCTACACTTGTTAAACCAATTAGAATTTCCTTA
The DNA here is from genome assembly GCA_025175895.1 of Wurfbainia villosa. NCBI lineage: Eukaryota > Viridiplantae > Streptophyta > Magnoliopsida > Zingiberales > Zingiberaceae > Wurfbainia > Wurfbainia villosa. The sequence goes on from CM046003.1 coordinate 44,593,607, forward strand.
AATCTAGAGTGTAGGGATTTTACCTTCTCTCCCTTTTCGAGTTTGATATTGGATAATTGGGAGCGAAGGACATCTCTCCTTGCTAGCTTCGCCTCGGATGTGCCTTCATGAATCTCTATTAGTTTCTCCCACATCTCCTTGGCGCTAGCACACTCCCCTATCTGATTTACTTCTTGTTGGGGGAGTTACATTGTAGAGGTGATTTTTGGCTTTTGAGTTTGCCAAGTACTCTTCCCTTTGCCTCTTGCTCCACCTTGATTTTTCTAATGGCTCCCCTTCTTCATCCCTAGGCATTTTGAAACCGTTTCCCATAATTAAAAGAATTTCGAAATTGGTTTCGAAAAATACCTCCATTCTCTTTTTCCACCAAGAGAATTCTCCTTCAAACTTTGGTGGATGAATATTTAAGCTGGCCATCTCTTGATATATTGCTTGTGTTGGCGGTTAGTCCTCAACAAGCGCCTTGGCTCTGATACCACTTGTAGGGGATCGATCGATATGCTTGGCCGGCTAGAGGGGGTGAATAGCCCTCTTCGTACGATTATGGAATTTGCTCGTCTAAAAAGAATATTAGCGCAAGCGGAATATGCAAATACAAACAAAGAAAGACAAAGCAAAGGAAACAAACAATGCTAACAAGAGAATATAACGTGGTTCACGGCTGCGCCGCTAGTCCACGGTCCGATTCGTCCACGGTGAATCACTCAGCAAGCTTTCACTATTCTCTCCTTTGCACAAAGCTAGGTGGAGGTAACCTTTTCTTACAAAATCACTCCTCTTGCAATAAGATGAATATAAGCACAAGGAAGAGGAGGAAATTCGTTTGGGCACTTTGGGAGATATTTAGAATAGAAGCATTAGCCTCCCAAAGTCCAACACCCTCTCTTTTTATAGAGAGGGTTGATTTCTTCCCGTTGGCCGGCACCAGTCGACTACTGCCCTTGGCAATCGACTGCCGCCACTACAACGACCTCTGAACACGTCAGATCCCGACCGTTGTAGTCCAACGAAACCCTTGGCAGTCGACTGATGTATCCATCAATCGATTGATGCCTCATAGTCGGCTACGAGATGTTATGTGCCCAAAACCATCTCGAATAGTCGACTGCTGCCATCAGCAGTCGACTGATGGTCTTGGTAGTTGACTGCCAATATATGGCGGCCATTCGCTGGGCCAAAACTCATCGATCGGATACGGTCGAACCCGTTCGACTGAGCGATCGGCTGCCATTCCATGGCAATGACATTCGACACTTTGCCAAATGGCCAAGTTTCACCTAAGAGCACTACTCCTTTCTGGGTTACATTCGCTCACTCTCATCCCTTGGAGTCCCTCGCCTTTGAAGTTGTCTTCGTCCGGTCACGTCCCTCGGATGCGCCAAGCGCACGACTCTGCAGCGCCATCCTTCGCATATCGCCCTGAAGTCTACTTCCTCCGGCTTCACTCCAAGCTCCTCGTCCGACGGTCCCTCGAATGCTCCAAGCGCACGGTTTCCGTAAAGCCATCCTTCACCGACTCAAGGACTGACTCATGAGATGTGAAACTCACCAATGCTCCATGTGCGAATTACTAAGTCCTACAAGACTCCAATGCACATATCAAATCACAATAACAACCTAACTTAAACCCTTTGCCACACACATCAAAACCATATCACGGGTTGATTGCCCTAACACATATTAGATTAGCTACATAAGAAAATCTCATACCACCATTTCCTCAATCTACAGTCACAATAGATCTATAGCCGAAACTTACCACCGCCCACCCCCCATCTTGTTCACCTGAAGGAACCTGTGATTCAACCAATAACATCGCAACCAGGAGCTATATAAGACACAGACATCGTAACAACACAACAACGAAAGATCACTAGCTTGAGAAGTGATTGTAATCCAAATCCAGAATCACAGCAGAATAATCCAAAATGCAGAATAGAAATCGGAAAGAACCTATAGGTTAATTTAGACCTTACCAGGAACTCGAAGTGAACAGAACCAACCCAAACTTCAATCTACAGCTCACTCACAGAACAACCAACGTCCCCAAAAAGAGCAGCACAACCACAAAGCCACTCTCACAGCTCACCTTCCCCGCCTTTCATAGCCAACATCAACACATCCGACCCACAAGCATTTACAACCCATAAAATACATCAACTAACAAACGAAGAGGAGGGTGTAGATCGAGCTTACCAGCCCTTGGGATCCATCGGCAGTATCCTCTTCTTATCCCTTGTTTAGCGCACAAGACCACTGCCCAAATGACAACCCCAAATTAACAAAGGAAAACCACAACTTGTCCAAGGTTGGGGAAAAACTCAACAACTTACCTAATTATTTCAGCAATTGGGGCAGCGATGACTCCCAACTCAAATATAGCGATGTTGCTTGGATTCCTCGCCGAGGTGAACACTCACGCATCACCCCACGGTGCTACTTGGTAACCCTCTCTCCGGTCGGATCCCCCACCAGAACAAGGCTTCGACAATGAGTAGAGAAGATGAGAAGGAGGGAAAGATTGATTGACACGTCGTCGATGATCGACCAAGGAAGGTCGATGGTCTAGGCGATGAATAGAGAGGTCGCTCGGTGAGGAAGAGAAGAAGAAACACCGACGATGAGGTGGAGAGGAATCGCATCGGGAAGAAGGAATCGCAGCTGGGGGGAAAATGCACGAGAATAAAAGATCGGCAACCAGTGAAACGGAAGAAAAGATGTTCTTGGCGTTAATGAGAGGAACGGAGTAGTTTTTTCATATAGGGTTGGCTTTAGCAAATGGGTCGGGTTTTAGACCCTATAAGCCTACCAAGTTTCAATTAACCGCCAACCATTAAACTCTTAGGCTAGGTTAGGTTTAATTATATCCCTCAAAATTTTTAATTAACCTACTAATAAAATTTCTCTTTAGGCATCAATTTGGGGTATTTTACAAGAGTAGCCTAACATACCTGAAATCAGCTTGGAAGTAGACTCTTACAGTCAACTGTCGTTGACGCTAGTCGACTGCCATAAGCAGCAATCGACTGATTTCTATAAATGCATAATTTCAGTTTCAGAATCCAAGTTTCAAAAAATCATAATTAATTATACATAAATCGAAAAATCATGAAAATTCATATGTATAATACTTATGTCAAAGATTATAGGTGAAAAATATTTGAAAAATAAAATACCCATAAAATAATGAGATTGACACAAAGTTCAAAACCATTGAAAAGATCAATGTTTTGGCCTTACTTTGTATCAACTCTCTCAATGGTGATTGCTATCAAAAGATAGACTTCACCAAGATTTTCTAAAATGATTTTAAAATATTTTTGAAAACCTATATTGGATCATGATCAATGCTCTCAATGCACATGACTTTCACATTAGCTTTCCCCATGATCCACTCATGATATAAGATGAGTTTGAGTTCATCTAGATGCAAAAACTATGCACCTTTAACTTAACTCATTTTCTAGCATCTCATATGTGTCTAGGATGTATCAATACACACGTATATCAATGTGATGTGAGATGTGAGTTTTGCTTCATCTTAAACTAAGGCCTCATGCATTTTCTAAGGCAACACTACTTGATTCCCTTATATATGGGACTTCAAGTCATGTCATAGTCTTTAAATCAATTTTATTAATGCATGAAATATGATCATGGCATAAATTATAGCATAAATAAAGCAATGCCAATAATCATGATGTCATGGCATAAAAATAAAAACTAAACATACATGACACAAAAACTAAAACCTAAGCATGATCATGGCATATATTATATGATAAAAATAAATATGATGTCATGACATGACATATGACAAATCAATCATGGCAAATAAAATATAAAGGTATAACAATACATAAATTTTAAACCCAAATTGTCATTTCTAGAATTAAATCTAATTTTTCCATAATACTCACTTATCCCCCAAGTGTGTCAAAAATCCAAAATGGCACACTATGACCTCTAAACCTAGTTTGTGTCAATTTGATTAATTTTTCATAATTCTCAAAATATATTGGCACATCCTAAAATCCTTTAGGATTTAAACCACATTTCCAAGGTACCCATAACCTTGAAAATGACCTAAAGTACCACCTTTACCATGGTTAGTTTAACTACCCATCCATTTAAAGTTGGCACACCCTAACCCATTTAGCATGAATCGATCACGCTCCTAGGAACCCAATACCTATTGGAGCTCCATGGGTTTACTAGGTATTCTTTAGGGATGACCTCCCTAGATACCTTCGTAATGACCCTCCTAGGCTTAGAAGCCTTGGTCATTTTGGTCTTGCCTAGATTAACTCTAGGGGTAACTCCCCTTGTAACCTTCTTAGTGGCTTCCCTAGGTTTCTTCGAAACCTTAGCCACTAGGCATACTCCATGGTTACCCTTAGGAATAACTTCCCTAGTAACCTTAGTTTTCCTAGACCTAGGTTGTGTTCCATAATCGAATGGAACATTATGGTAAGTAGGCATTACCTTCTTGGACATAGGCTTGTGACCCAAACCTTGCCTCCTAGATGGTTCTTGCCTCTTACATCCTAGGTTTTGACTCCTAGCTCCTAGAGTTTGACCATTTGAACATTTAATTGAATTTTGCATCTTCCTAAGGGTCTTCTCCAACTTCTCAAGCCTTGACCTCAAGGCTTGATTTTCAAACTCCATTCCTTCTAATTTAGTGGGCCCATTATTTCTTTGAATTGATTTGTTCTTTCTAGGCATATGTCTAGAATTCTTGTAGTTAAAGCTTAGATGGTTCTCTATCTTCCGAATACTTTCCTTAGGTAAAATTGTTTTAGGGACATTAGTCCAAAATTTTTCCTTATTCCTAAAATTTGCATGTTTAGCACCTAGCCAATAAAATCTATTTCTAGCATGCTTTTGCTCATGAGTAATAATAATAAAATTCCTAGCATGCTTTTGCCTATTACTTAAAACATGAGCATTATTTAAATTTACCTTAGGGTTTGCTTTAGAAGCTCCCCCTACTTGTGATGCTCCTTCTTGACCCTTCTTCTTCACCATAGGACATTGACTCCTATAATGCCCCAATTGTTGACACTTAAAGCACAACACGTGCTCCTTGCTCTTCCTAATTGGGGCACCGACATCCTTTGAATTTTTGTCAACTTTAGGTGTCAGTGGAGTCTTCTTGATTTTCTTAGGGAACTTGCTCTTATAGTGCCCATATTCCCTACACTCAAAACACATAATATGGTTTTTATTATTAATTGAAGTGTTTGAGTTACCTAGGTCAATGGTGGTGGCCATAGTGAGTTATTCATCTCTCCCAGAGGTAGATGGTTCTTCTTTCTCTTGCTCTGGCATGGAAGATGAACTAATATCCTCCCCCTCAATCCTAGAGGTGGAGGCTTCCTCTACTTCTTCCTCTTCCACCGATCTGGAAGTTGACTCCTCTTTAACTTCCGAATCCTCACTTTCTTGTGAGGAAGAGCTTGCTTCTTTAGTCTCCTTGTCCAATTGAACCGATGAGCATTCCTCTTCTTCCATTTCATCTTGGACCGGTTGTGGGTTCTTGTGGAATCTTGCCACTTGGCTCCATAGCTCCTTAGCATCCATGTAATCACCTAAACTACACAAAATGTCATTAGGAATAAAATCAACCAAGAATTTAATTACCTTCTTATTTATCTCGAATTCTTGGATTTGTTCCTCGGTCCACTTATTCATTTTGAGGAATCTTCCCTTAGGCCCTCTCAGATACTTGAATCCTTCCATCAAGGAGGACCATTATTCAAAATCCCTCATCATGATGAAGTCTTCAATCCTTGTCTTCCACTGATTGAAGCCTTCTCATCCATAGAGTGTATACGAGACTAGAGTGTTGATGTCTCATCCTAATCTTTTTTTCAAACTTCATTTTCTTACAAAGCTAGGTGGAGGTAACCTTTTCTTACAAAATCACTCCTCTTGCAATAAGATGAATATAAGCACAAGGAAGAGGAGGAAATTCGTTTGGGCACTTTGGGAGATGTTTAGAATAGAAGCATTAGCCTCCCTAAGTCCAACACCCTCTCTTTTTATAGAGAGGGCTGATTTCTTCCCGTTGGCCGGCACCAGTCGACTACTGCCCTTGGCAATCGACTGTCGCAACTACAATGACCTCTGAACATGTTAGATCCCGACCGTTGTAGTCCAATGAAACCCTTGGCAGTCGACTGATGTATCCATCAATTGATTGATGCCTCATAGTAGGCTACGAGAGGTTATGTGCCCAAAACCCTCTCGAATAGTCGACTGCTGCCATTAGCAGTCGACTGATGGTCTTGGTAGTTGACTGCCAATATATGGCAGTCGACTGTTGGGCCAAAAACCCATCAGTCGGATACCAGTCGAACCCCGTTCGACTCAGAGCAGTCGACTGATGTCGGGAAATCTCATCCGACACTTTGCCAACTGGCCAAGTTTCACCTAAGAGCACTACTCCTTTCTGGGTTACATTCACTCACTCTCATCCCTTGGAGTCCCTCGCCTTTGAAGTTGTCTTCGTCCGGTCACGTCCCTCGGATGCGCCAAGCACACGACTCTGCAGCGCCATCCTTCGCATCTCGCCCTGAAGTCTACTTCCTCCGGCTTCACTCCAAGCTCCTCGTCCGACGGTCCCTCGGATGGTCCAAGCGCACGGTTTCTGCAAAGCCATCCTTCACCGGCTCAAGGACTGAGTCATGAGATGTGAAACTCACCAAGGCTCCATGTGCGAATTACTAAGTCCTACAAGACTCCAACGCACATATCAAATCACAATAACAACCTAACTTAAACCCTTTGCCACACACATCAAAACCATATCACGGGTTGATTGCCCTAACACATATTAGATTAGCTACATAAGAAAATCTCATTCCACCATTTCCTCAATCTACAGTCACAATAGATCTATAGCCGAAACGTACCACCGCCCACCCCCCATCTCGTTCACCTGAAGGAACCTGCGATTCAACCAATAACATCGCAACCAGGAGCTACATAAGACACAGACATCGTAACAACACAACAACAAAAGATCACTAGCTTGAGAAGTGATTGTAATCCAAATCTAGAATCACAGCAGAATAATCCAAAATGCAGAATAGAAATCGGAAAGAACCTATATGTTAATTTAGACCTTACCAGGAACTCGAAGTGAACAGAACCAACCCAAACTTCAATCTACATCTCACTCACAGAACAACCAACGTCCCCAAAAAGAGCAGCACAACCACAAAGCCACTCTCACATCTCACCTTCCCCGCCTTTCATAGCCAACATCAACACATCCATCCCATAAGCATTTACAACCCATAAAATAGAGCAACTAACAAACGAAGAGGAGGGTGTAGATCGAGCTTACCAGCCCTTGGGATCCATCGGCAGTATCCTCTTCTTATCCCTTGTTCAGCGCACAAGACCACTGCCCAAATGGCAACCCCAAATTAACAAAGGAAAACCACAACTTGTCCAAGGTTGGGGAAAAACTCAACAACTTACCTAATTATTTCAGCAATTGGGGCAGCGATCACTCCCAACTCAAATAGCAACGATGTTGCTACCGATTCCCTGCTCGAGGTGAACACTCACCCGCATCACCCCCCCCCCCCCCCACGGTGCTACTTGGTAACCCTCTCTCCGGTCGGATCCCCCACCAGAACAAGGCTTCGACAATGAGTAGAGAAGATGAGAAGGAGGGAAAGATCGATTGGCGCCGTCGGCCAAGGAGGCCGATGACCGACTGGGACGGAAGGCTCAAGATCTAGGCGATGAATAGAGAGGTCGCTCGGTGAGGAAGAGAAGAAGAAACACCGGTGATGAGGTGGAGAGGAATCGCATCGGGAAGAAGGAATCGCAGCTGGGGGGAAAATGCACGAGAATAAAAGATCGGCAACCAGTGAAACGGAAGAAAAGATGTTCTTGCCGTTAATGACAGGAACGGAGCAGTTTTTTCATATAGGGTTGGCTTTAACAAATGGGTCGGGTTTCAGACCCTATAAGCCTATCAAGTTTCAATTAACCCCCAACCATTAAACTCTTAGGCTAGGTTAGGTTTAATTATATCCCTCAAAATTTTTAATTAACCTACTAATAAAATTTCTCTTTAGGCATCAATTTGCGGTATTTTACAAGAGTAGCCTAACATACCTGAAATCAACTTGGAAGTAGACTCTTACAGTCACCAGTCAACTTTCGTTGACGCTAGTCGACTGCCATAAGCAGCAATCGACTGATTTCTATAAATGCATAATTTCAGTTTCAGAATCCAAGTTTCGAAAAATCATAAGTAATTATACATAAATCGAAAAATCATGAAAATTCATATGTATAATACTTATGTCAAAGATTATAGGTGAAAAATATTTGAAAAATAAAATACCCATAAAATAATGAGATTGATACAAAGTTCAAAAACCATTGAAAAGTTCAATGTTTTGGCCTTACTTTGTATCAACTCTCTCAATGGTGATTGCTATCAAAAGATAGACTTCACCAAGATTTTCTAAAATGATTTTAAAATATTTTTGAAAACCTATATTGGATCATGATCAATGCTCTCAATGCACATGACTTTCACATTAGCTTTCCCCATGATCCACTCATGATATAAGATGAGTTTGAGTTCATCTAGATGTAAAAACTATGCACCTTTAACTTAACTCATTTTCTAACATCTCATATGTGTCTAGGATGTATCAATACACACGTATATCAATGTGATGTGAGATGTGAGTTTTGCTTCATCTTAAACTAAGGCCTCATGCATTTTCTAAGGCAACACTACTTGATTCCCTTATACATGGGACTTCAAGTCATGTCATAGTCTTTAAATCAATTTTATTAATGCATGAAATATGATCATGGCATAAATTATAGCATAAATAAAGCAATGCCAATAATCATGATGCCATGGCATAAAAATAAAAACTAAACATACATGATATAAAAACTAAAACCTAAGCATGATCATGGCATATATTATATGATAAAAATAAATATGATATCATGACATGACATATGACAAATCAATCATGGCAAATAAAATATAAAGGTATAACAATACCTAAATTTTAAACCCAAATTGTCATTTCTAGAATTAAATCTAATTTTTCCATAATACTCACTTATCCCCCAAGTGTGCCAAAAATCCAAAATGGCACACTATGACCTCTAAACCTAGTTTGTGTCAATTTGATTAATTTTTCATAATTCTCAAAATATATTGACACATCCTAAAATCCTTTAGGATTTAAACCACATTTCCAAGGTACCCATAACCTTGAAAATGACCTAAAGTACCACCTTTACCATGGTTAGTTTAACTACCCATCCATTTAAAGTTGGCACACCCTAACCCATTTAGCATGAATCGATCACGCTCCTAGGAACCCAATACCTATTGGAGCTCCATGGGTTTACTAGGTATTCTTTAGGGATGACCTCCCTAGATACCTTCGTAATGACCCTCCTAGGCTTAGAAGCCTTGGTCATTTTGGTCTTGCCTAGATTAACTCTAGGGGTAACTCCCCTTGTAACCTTCTTAGTGGCTTCCCTAGGTTTCATCGAAACCTTAGCCACTAGGCATACTCCATGGTTACCCTTAGGAATAACTTCCCTAGTAACCTTAGTTTTCCTAGACCTAGGTTGTGTTCCATAATCGAATGGAACATTATGGTAAGTAGGCATTACCTTCTTGGACATAGGCTTGTGACCCAAACCTTGCCTCCTAGATGGTTCTTGCCTCTTACATCCTAGGTTTTGACTCCTAGCTCCTAGAGTTTGACCATTTGAACCTTTAATTGAATTTTGCATCTTCCTAAGGGTCTTCTCCAACTTCTCAAGCCTTGACCTCAAGGCTTGATTTTCAAACTCCATTTTTTCTAATTTAGTGGGCCCATTATTTCTTTGAATTGATTTGTTCTTTCTAGGCATATGTCTAGAATTCTTGTAGTTAAAGCTTAGATGGTTCACTATCTTCCGAATACTTTCCTTAGGTAAAATTGTTTTAGGGACATTAGTCCAAAATTTCTCCTTATTCCTAAAATTGGCATGTTTAGCACCTAGCCAATAAAATCTATTTCTAGCATGCTTTTGCCTATTACTTAAAGAATGAGCATTATTTAAATTTACCTTAGGGTTTGCTTTAGAAGCTCCCCCTACTTGTGATGCTCCTTCTTGACCCTTCTTCTTCACCATAGGACATTGACTCCTATAATGCCCCAATTGTTGACACTTGAAGCACAACACGTGCTCCTTGCTCTTCCTAATTGGGGCACCGACATCCTTTGAATTTTTGTCAACTTTAGGTGTCAGTGGAGTCTTCTTGATTTTATTAGGGCACTTGCTCTTATAGTGCCCATATTCCCTACACTCAAAACACATAATATGGTTTGTATTATTAATTGAAGTGTTTGAGTTACCTAGGTCAATGGTGGTGGCCATAGTGAGTTATTCATCTCTCCCAGAGGTAGATGGTTCTTCTTGCTCTTGCTCTGGCATGGAAGATGAACTAATATCCTCTCCCTCAATCCTAGAGGAGGAGGCTTCCTCTACTTCTTCCTCTTCCACCGATCTGGAAGTTGACTCCTCTTTAACTTCCGAATCCTCACTTTCTTGTGAGGAAGAGCTTGCTTCTTTGGTCTCCTTGTCCAATTGAACCGATGAGCATTCCTCTTCTTCCATTTCATCTTGGACAGGTTGTGGGTTCTTGTGGAATCTTGCCACTTGGCTCCATAGCTCCTTAGCATCCATGTAATCACCTAAACTACACAAAATGTCGTTAGGAATAAAATCAACCAAGAATTTAATTACCTTTTTATTTATCTCGAATTCTTGGATTTGTTCCTCGGTCCACTTATTCATTTTGAGGAATCCTCCCTTAGGCCCTCTCGGATACTTGAATCCTTCCATCAAGGAGGACCATTATTCAAAATCCCTCATCATGATGAAGTCTTCAATCCTTGTCTTCCACTGATTGAAGCCTTCTCATCCATAGAGTGTATACGGGACTAGAGTGTTTATGTCTCATCCTAATCTTTTTTTCAAACTTCATTTTCTTACAAAGCTAGGTGGAGGCAACCTTTTCTTACAAAATCACTCCTCTTGCAATAAGATGAATATAAGCACAAGGAAGAGGAGGAAATTCGTTTGGGCACTTTGGAAGATGTTTAGAATAGAAGCATTAGCCTCCCAAAGTGCAACACCCTCTCTTTTTATAGAGAGGGCTGATTTCTTCCCGTTGGCCGGCACCAGTCGACTACTGCCCTTGGCAATCGACTGCCGCCACTACAACGACCTCTGAACACGTCAGATCCCGACCGTTGTAGTCCAACGAAACCCTTGGCAGTCGACTGATGTATCCATCAATCGATTGATGCCTCATTGTCGGCTACGAGAGGTTATATGCCCAAAACCCTCTCGACCAGTCGACTGCTGCCATCAGCAGTCGACTGATGGTCTTGGCAGTCGACTGCCAATATATGGCAGTCGACTGCTGGGCCAAAAACCCATCAGTCGGATACCAGTCGAACCCCGTTCGACTCAGAGCAGTCGACTGTCATTCCATGGCAGTCGACTGATGTCGGGAAATCTCATCCGACAGTTTTCCAAATGGCCAAGTTTCACCTAAGAGCACTACTCCTTTCTGGGTTACATTCGCTCACTCTCATCTCTTGGAGTCCCTCTCCTTTGAAGTTTTCTTCGTCCGGTCACGTCCCTCAGATGCGCCAAGCGCACGACTCTGCAGAGCCATCCTTCGCATCTCGCCCTGAAGTCTACTTCCTCCGGCTTCACTCCAAGCTCCTCGTCCGACGGTCCCTCGGATTCTCCAAGCGCACGATTTCCGCAAAGCCATCCTTCATCGACTCAAGGACTGAGTCATGAGATGTGAAACTCACCAAGGCTCCATGTGCGAATTACTAAGTCCTACAAGACTCCAACGCACATATCAAATCACAATAACAACCTAACTTAAACCCTTTGCCGCACACATCAAAATCATATCACGGGTTGATTGCCCTAACACATATTAGATTAGCTACATAAGAAAATCTCATACCACCATTTCCTCAATCTACAGTCACAATAGATCTATAGCCGAAACTTACCACCGCCCACCCCCCATCTTGTTCACCTGAAGGAACCTACGATTCAACCAATAACATCGCAACCAGGAGCTACATAAGACACATACATCGTAACAACACAACAACGAAAGATCACTAGCTTGAGAAGTGATTGTAATCCAAATCCAGAATCACAGTAGAATAATCCAAAATGCAGAATAGAAATCGGAAAGAACCTATAGGTTAATTTAGACCTTACCAGGAACTCGAAGTGAACAGAACCAACCCAAACTTCAATCTACAGCTCACTCACAGAACAACCAACGTCCCCAAAAAGAGCAGCACAACCACAAAGCCACTCTCACAGCTCACCTTCCCCGCCTTTCATAGCCAACATCAACACATCCGTCCCACAAGCATTTACAACCCATAAAATACAGCAACTAACAAACGAAGAGGAGGGTGTAGATCGAGCTTACCAGCCCTTGGGATCCATCGGCAGTATCCTCTTCTTATCCCTTGTTCAGCGCACAAGACCACTGCCCAAATGACAACCCCAAATTAACAAAGGAAAACCACAACTTGTCCAAGGTTGGAGAAAAACTCAACAACTTACCTAATTATTTCAGCAATTGGGGCAGCGATGACTCCCAACTCAAATAGCAATGATGTTGCTACTGATTCTTTGCTCGAGGTGAACACTCACCCGCATCACCCCCCCCCCCCCCACGGTGCTACTTGGTAACCCTCTCTCCGGTCGGATCCCCCTCAAGAACAAGGCTTCGACAATGTGTAGAGAAGATGAGAAGGAGGGAAAGATCGATTGACGTCGTCGTCCAATCAGTCGGCCAAGGAGGCCGATGACCGACTGGGACGGAAGGCTCAAGATCTAGGCGATGAATAGAGAGGTCGCTCGGTGAGGAAGAGAAGAAGAAACACCAGCGATGAGGTGGAGAGGAATCGCATCGGGAAGAAGGAATCGAAGCTGGGGGGAAAACGCACGAGAATAAAAGATCGGCAACCAGTGAAACGGAAGAAAAGATGTTCTTGGCGTTAATGAGAGGAACGGAGCAGTTTTTTCATATAGGGTTGGCTTTAGCAAATGGGTCGGGTTTCAGAGCCTATAAGCCTACGAAGTTTCAATTAACCCCCAACCATTAAACTCTTAGGCTAGGTTTGGTTTAATTATATCCCTTAAAATTTTTAATTAACCTACTAATAAAATTTCTCTTTAGGCATCAATTTGCGGTATTTTACAAGAGTAGCCTATCATACCTGAAATCAGCATGAAAGTAGACTCTTACAGTCACCAGTCAACTGTCGTTGACGCTAGTCGACTACCATAAGCAGCAATCGACTGATTTCTATAAATGCATAATTTCAGTTTCAGAATCCGAGTTTCGAAAAATCATAAGTAATTATACATAAATCGAAAAATCATGAAAATTCATATGTATAATACTTATGTCAAAGATTATAGGTGAAAAATATTTGAAAAATAAAATACCCATAAAATAATGAGATTGACACAAAGTTCAAAACCATTGAAAAGTTCAATGTTTTGGCCTTACTTTGTATCAACTCTCTCAATGGTGATTGCTATCAAAAGATAGACTTCACCAAGATTTTCTAAAATGATTTTAAAATATTTTTGAAAACCTATATTGGATCATGATCAATGCTCTCAATGCACATGACTTTCACATTAGCTTTCCCCACGATCCACTCATGATATAAGATGAGTTTGAGTTCATCTAGATGCAAAAACTATGCACCTTTAACTTAACTCATTTTCTAGCATCTCATATGTGTCTAGGATGTATCAATACACACGTATATCAATGTGATGTGAGATGTGAGTTTTGCTTCATCTTAAACAAGGCCTCATGCATTTTCTAAGGCAACACTACTTGATTCCCTTATACATGGGACTTCAAGTCATGTCATAGTCTTTAAATCAATTTTATTAATGCATGAAATATGATCATGACATAAATTATAGCATAAATAAAGCAATGCCAATAATCATGATGCCATGGCATAAAAATAAAAACTAAACATACATGATACAAAAACTAAAACCAAAGCATGATCATGGCATATATTTTATGATAAAAATAAATATGATGTCATGACATGACATATGACAAATCAATCATGGCAAATAAAATATAAAGGTATAACAATACCTAAATTTTAAACCCAAATTGTTATTTCTAGAATTAAATCTAATTTTTCCATAATACTCACTTATCCCCCAAGTCTGCCAAAAATCCAAAATGGCACACTATGACCTCTAAACCTAGTTTGTGTCAATTTGATTAATTTTTCATAATTCTCAAAATATATTAGCACATCCTAAAATCCTTTAGGATTTAAACCACATTTCCAAGGTACCCATAACCTTGAAAATGACCTAAAGTACCACCTTTACCATGGTTAGTTTAACTACCCATCTATTTAAAGTTGGCACACCCTAACCCATTTACCATGAATCGATCATGCTCCTAGGAACCCAATACCTATTAGAGCTCCATGGGTTTACTAGGTATTCTTTAGGGATGACCTCCCAAGATACCTTCGTAATGACCCTCCTAGGCTTAGAAGCCTTGGTCATTTTGGTCTTGCCTAGATTAACTCTAGGGGTAACTCCCCTTGTAACCTTCTTAGTGGCTTCCCTAGGTTTCATCGAAACCTTAGCCACTAGGCATACTCCATGGTTACCCTTAGGAATAACTTCCCTAGTAACCTTAGTTTTCCTAGACCTAGGTTGTGTTCCATAATCGAATGGAACATTATGGTAAGTAGGCATTACCTTCTTGGACATAGGCTTGTGACCCAAACCTTGCCTCCTAGATGGTTCTTGCCTCTTACATCCTAGGTTTTGACTCCTAGCTCCTAGAGTTTGACCATTTGAACCTTTAATTGAATTTTGCATCTTCCTAAGGGTCTTCTCCAACTTCTCAAGCCTTGACCTCAAGGCTTTATTTTCAAACTCCATTTTTTCTAATTTAGTGGGCCCATTATTTCTTTGAATTGATTTGTTCTTTCTAGGCATATGTCTAGAATTCTTGTAGTTAAAGCTTAGATGGTTCTCTATCTTCCGAATACTTTCCTTAGGTAAAATTGTTTTTGGGACATTAGTCCAAAATTTCTCCTTATTCCTAAAATTGGCATGTTTAGCACCTAGCCAATAAAATCTATTTCTAGCATGCTTTTGTTCATGAGTAATAATAATAAAATTCCTAGCATGCTTTTGCCTATTACTTAAAGAATGAGCATTATTTAAATTTACCTTAGGGTTTGCTTTAGAAGCTCCCCCTACTTGTGATGCTCCTTCTTGACCCTTCTTCTTCACCATAGGACATTGACTCCTATAATGCCCCAATTGTTGACACTTGAAGCACAACACGTGCTCCTTGCTCTTCCTAATTGGGGCACTGATATCCTATGAATTTTTATCAACTTTAGGTGTCAGTGGAGTCTTCTTGATTTTCTTAGGGCACTTGCTCTTATAGTGCCCGTATTCCCTACACTCAAAACACATAATATGGTTTTTATTATTAATTGAAGTGTTTGAGTTACCTAGGTCAATGGTGGTGGCCATAGTGAGTTATTCATCTCTCCCAGAGGTAGATGGTTCTTCTTGCTCTTGCTCTGGCATGGAAGATGAACTAATATCCTCCCCCTATATCCTAGATGTGGAGGCTTCCTCTACTTCTTCCTCTTCCACCGATCTGGAAGTTGACTCCTCTATAACTTCCGAATCCTCACTTTCTTGTGAGGAAGAGCTTGCTTCTTTGGTCTCCTTGTCCAATTGAACCGATGAGCATTCCTCTTCTTCCATTTCATCTTGGACCGGTTTTGGGTTCTTGTGGAATCTTGCCACTTGGCTCCATAGCTCCTTAGCATCCATGTAATCACCTAAACTACACAAAATGTCGTTTGAAATAAAATCAACCAAGAATTTAATTACCTTCTTATTTATCTCGAATTCTTGGATTTGTTCCTCGGTCCACTTATTCATTTTGAGGAATCCTCCCTTAGGCCCTCTCGGATACTTGAATCCTTCCATCAAGGAGGACCATTATTCAAAATCCCTCATCATGATGAAGTCTTCAATCCTTGTCTTCCACTGATTGAAGCCTTCTCATCCATAGACTGTATACGGGACTAGAGTGTTGATGTCTCATCCTAATCTTTTTTTCAAACTTCATTTTCTTACAAAGCTAGGTGGAGGTAACCTTTTCTTACAAAATCACTCTTCTTGCAATAAGATGAATATAAGCACAAGGAAGAGGAGGAAATTCGTTTGGGCACTTTAGGAGATGTTTAGAATAGAAGCATTAGCCTCCCAAAGTCCAACACCCTCTCTTTTTATAGAGATGGCTGATTTCTTCCCGTTGGCAGGCACCAGGTGACTACTGCCCTTGGCAATCGACTGCCGCCACTACAACGACCTCTAAACACGTCAGATCCCGACCGTTGTAGTTCAACGAAACCCTTGGCAGTCGATTGATGTATCCATCAATCGATTGATGCCTCATAGTCGGCTACGAGAGGTTATGTGCCCAAAACACTCTCGAATAGTCGACTGCTGCCATCAGCAGTCGACTGATGGTCTTGGCAGTGGACTGCCAATATATGGAAGTCGACTTTTGGGCCAAAAACCCATCAGTCGGATACCAGTCAAACCCCGTTCGACTCAGAGCAGTCGACTGTCATTCCATGGTAGTCGACTGATGTCGGGAAATCTCATCCGACAGTTTTCCAAATGGCCAAGTTTCACCTAAGAGCACTACTCCTTTCTGGGTTACATTCGCTCACTCTCATCCCTTGGAGTCCCTCGCCTTTAAGTTGTCTTCGTCCGGTCACGTCCCTCGGATGCACCAAGCGCACGACTCTGCAGCGCCATCCTTCGCATCTCGCCCTGAAGTCTACTTCCTCCGGCTTCACTCCAAGCTCCTCGTCCGACGGTCCCTCGGATGCTCCAAGCGCACGGTTTCTGCAAAGCCATCCTTCACCGACTCAAGGACTGAGTCATGAGATGTGAAACTCACCAAGGCTCCATGTGCGAATTACTAAGTCCTACAAGACTCCAACGCACATATCAAATCACAATAACAACCTAACTTAAACCCTTTGGCACACACATCAAAACCATATCACGGGTTGATTGCCCTAACACATATTAGATTAGCTACATAAGAAAATCTCATACCACCATTTCCTCAATCTACAGTCACAATAGATCTATAGCCGAAACTTACCACCGCCCACCCCCCATCTTGTTCACCTGAAGGAACCTGCGATTCAACCAATAACATCGCAACCAGGAGCTACATAAGACACAGACATCGTAACAACACAACAACGAATGATCACTAGCTTGAGAAGTGATTGTAATCCAAATCCAGAATCACAGAAGAATAATCCAAAATGCAGAATAGAAATCGAAAAGAACCTATAGGTTAATTTAGACCTTACCAGGAACTCGAAGTGAATAGAACCAACCCAAACTTCAATCTACAGCTCACTCACAGAACAACCAACGTCCCCAAAAAGAGCAGCACAACCACAAAGCCACTCTCACAGCTCACCTTCCCCGTCTTTCATAGCCAACATCAACACATCCGTCCCACAAGCATTTACAACCCAAAAAATACAGCAACTAACAAACGAAGAGGAGGGTGTAGATCGAGCTTACCAGCCCTTGGGATCCATCGGCAGTATCCTCTTCTTATCCCTTGTTCAACGCACAAGACCACTACCCAAATGACAACCCCAAATTAACAAAGGAAAACCACAACTTGTCCAAGGTTGGGGAAAAACTCAACAACTTACCTAATTATTTCAGCAATTGGGGCAGCGATGACTCCCAACTCAAATAGCAACGATGTTGCTACCGATTCCCTGCTCGAGGTGAACACTCACCCGCATCACCCCCCCCCCCCCCCACGGTGCTACTTGGTAACCCTCTCTCCGGTCGGATCCCCCACCAGAACAAGGCTTCGACAATGAGTAGAGAAGATGAGAAGGAGGGAAGTCGTCGATCGAGTCGGCCAAGAGGCCGATAGCCAAGGACATGGGACGGAAGGCTCAAGATCTAGGCGATGAATAGAGAGGTCACTCGGTGAGGAAGAGAAGAAGAAACACCGACGATGAGGTGGAGAGGAATCGCATCGGGAAGAAGGAATCGCAGCTGGGGGGAAAATGCACGAGAATAAAAGATTGGCAACCAGTGAAACGGAAGAAAAGATGTTCTTGGCGTTAATGAGAGGAACGGAGCAGTTTTTTCATATAGGGTTGGCTTTAGCAAATGGGTCGGGTTTCAGACCCTATAAGCCTACCAAGTTTCAATTAACCCCCAACCATTAAACTCTTAGGCTAGGTTAGGTTTAATTTTATCCCTCAAAATTTTTAATTAACCTACTAATAAAATTTCTCTTTAGGCATCAATTTGCGGTATTTTACAAGAGTAGCCTAACATACCTGAAATCAACTTGGAAGTAGACTCTTACAGTCACCAGTCAACTGTCGTTGATGCTAGTCGACTGCCATAAGCAGCAATCGACTGATTTCTATAAATGCATAATTTCAGTTTCAGAATCCGAGTTTCGAAAAATCATAAGTAATTATACATAAATCGAAAAATTATGAAAATTCATATGTATAATACTTATGTCAAAGATTATAGGTGAAAAATATTTGAAAAATAAAATACCCATAAAATAATGAGATTGACACAAAGTTCAAAACCATTGAAAAGTTCAATGTTTTGGCCTTACTTTGTATCAACTCTCTCAATGGTGATTGCTATCAAAAGATAGACTTCACCAAGATTTTCTAAAATGATTTTAAAATATTTTTGAAAACCTATATTGGATCATGATCAATGCTCTCAATGCACATGACTTTCACATTAGCTTTCCCCATGATCCACTCATGATATAAGATGAGTTTGAGTTCAACTAGATGCAAAAACTATGCACCTTTAACTTAACTCATTTTCTAGCATCTCATATGTGTCTAGGATGTATCAATACACACGTATATCAATGTGATGTGAGATGTGAGTTTTGCTTCAACTTAAACTAAGGCCTCATGCATTTTCTAAGGCAACACTACTTGATTCCCTTATATATGGGACTTCAAGTCATGTCATAGTCTTTAAATCAATTTTATTAATGGATGAAATATGATCATGGCATAAATTATAGCATAAATAAAGCAATGCCAATAATCATGATGCCATGGCATAAAAATAAAAACTAAACATACATGATACAAAAACTAAAACCTAAGCATGATCATGGCATATATTATATGATAAAAATAAATATGATGTCATGACATGACATATGACAAATCAATCATGGCAAATAAAATATAAAGGTATAACAATACCTAAATTTTAAACCCAAATTGTCATTTCTAGAATTAAATCTAATTTTTCCATAATACTCACTTATCCCCCAAGTGTGCCAAAAATCCAAAATGGCACACTATGACCTCTAAACCTAGTTTGTGTCAATTTGATTAATTTTTCATAATTCTCAAAATATATTGGCACATCCTAAAATCCTTTAGGATTTAAACCACATTTCCAAGGTACCCATAACCTTGAAAATGACCTAAAGTACCACCTTTACCATGGTTAGTTTAACTACCCATCCATTTAAAGTTGGCACACCCTAACCCATTTAGCATGAATCGATCACGCTCCTAGGAACCCAATACCTATTAGAGCTCCATGGGTTTACTAGGTATTCTTTAGGGATGACCTCCCTAGATACCTTCGTAATGACCCTACTAGGCTTAGAAGCCTTGGTCATTTTGGTCTTGCCTAGATTAACTCTAGGGGTAACTCCCCTTGTAACCTTCTTAGTGGCTTTCCTAGGTTTCATCGAAACCTTAGCCACTAGGCATACTCCATGGTTACCCTTAGGAATAACTTCCCTAGTAACCTTAGTGTTCCTAGACCTAGGTTGTGTTCCATAATCGAATGGAACATTATGGTAAGTAGGCATTACCTTCTTGGACATAGGCTTGTGACCAAAACCTTGCCTCCTAGATGGTTCTTGCCTCTTACATCGTAGGTTTTGACTCCTAGCTCCTAGAGTTTGACCATTTGAACCTTTAATTGAATTTTGCATCTTCCTAAGGGTCTTCTCCAACTTCTCAAGCCTTGACCTCAAGGCTTGATTTTCAAACTCCATTTTTTCTAATTTAGTGGGCCCATTATTTCTTTGAATTGATTTGTTCTTTCTAGGCATATGTCTAGAATTCTTGTAGTTAAAGCTTAGATGGTTCTCTATCTTCCTAATACTTTCCTTAGGTAAAATTGTTTTAGGGACATTAGTCCAAAATTTCTCCTTATTCCTAAAATTGGCATATTTAGCACCTAGCCAATAAAATCTATTTCTAGCATGCTTTTGTTCATGAGTAATAATAATAAAATTCCTAGCATGCTTTTGCCTATTACTTAAAGAATGAGCATTATTTAAATTTACCTTAGGGTTTGCTTTAGAAGCTCCCCCTACTTGTGATGCTCCTTCTTGACCCTTCTTCTTCACCATAGGACATTGACTCCTATAATGCCCCAATTGTTGACACTTGAAGCACAGCACGTGCTCCTTGCTCTTCCTAATTGGGGCACCGACATCCTTTGAATTTTTGTCAACTTTAGGTGTCAGTGGAGTCTTCTTTATTTTCTTAGGGCACTTGCTCTTATAGTGCTCATATTCCCTACACTCAAAACACATAATATGGTTTTTATTATTAATTGAAGTGTTTGAGTTACCTAGGTCAATGGTGGTGGCCATAGTGAGTTATTCATCTCTCCCAGAGGTAGATGGTTCTTCTTGCTCTTGCTCTGGCATGGAAGATGAACTAATATCCTCCCCCTCAATCCTAGAGGTGGAGGCTTCCTCTACTTCTTCCTCTTCCACCGATCTGGAAGTTGACTCCTCTTTAACTTCCGAATCCTCACTTTCTTGTGAGGAAGAGCTTGCTTCTTTGGTCTCCTTGTCCAATTGAACCGATGAGCATTTCTCTTCTTCCATTTCATCTTGGACCGGTTGTGGGTTCTTGTGGAATCTTGCAACTTGGCTCCATAGCTCCTTAGCATCCATGTAATCACCTAAACTACACAAAATGTCGTTAGAAATAAAATCAACCAAGAATTTAATTACCTTCTTATTTATCTCGAATTCATGGATTTGTTCCTCGGTCCACTTATTCATTTTGAGGAATCCTCCCTTAGGCCCTCTCGGATACTTGAATCCTTCCATCAAGGAGGACCATTATTCAAAATCCCTCATCATGATGAAGTCTTCAATCCTTGTCTTCCACTGATTGAAGCCTTCTCATCCATAGAGTGTATACGGGACTAGAGTGTTGATGTCTCATCCTAATCTTTTTTTCAAACTTCATTTTCTTCTTCACCCTGTAGCAGTGCTTTCTTGGCAGTTAGTCCAAATAAAGAGTGGCCTCACTCTGATACCACTTGTTGGGAATTGGACGTCGCTAGAGGGGGGTGAATAGTGTGTCATACATCGATGGATTTTGATCACGTTCGTCTCTACAATACTTGTTAACGCAGTAGAAATAATAATAACAATAATGAAAGAAGACAAACACAATCACAACATAAGTGATATAATGTGGTTCGGAACCTTATGGTTTCTAGTCCACGGGTTGAGCTCAACGAGCTCTAGTGATACACTCACAACTAATAAATACTCCTTCTCAGAACAATCAGAAGGCGGAGAAACCTTGTACAAACAATTACAACAGTAATATGAAATACAACAAACAAATACAAAGTAAATATGAAAGATAAGTAAAGAAAACTTTACAACATTTTG
Organism: Wurfbainia villosa; assembly: GCA_025175895.1. Taxonomy (NCBI): domain Eukaryota; kingdom Viridiplantae; phylum Streptophyta; class Magnoliopsida; order Zingiberales; family Zingiberaceae; genus Wurfbainia; species Wurfbainia villosa. The sequence goes on from CM046003.1 coordinate 44,615,535, forward strand.
CTTTGAATGCTTGCTTGTTGATCGCCTTAGACTAGCCTTGAAGGTCTGGATTGCAGCAGCAAATCCCCTCCAAATCGCCCAAGAAAATCACTGCCAAATCCTCTCATCTGAGCAGTTTTTATAACCTTCATTGGGCTAATTTTGTGCCTGACAGTCGACTTCCACAAGGCCCCAGTCGATTGCCAACAGTACCATTGTGAAACAACGGCTTAATCCACGTCAGCATTCAAGCCAACGATTACACTAGCAGTCGACTGCCATTACCCAATAGTCGGTTGTTAGGGTCGTAGCCGACTGACCAGTCTGCTACTGAGCATTCTGCTCCCATAACCCAACCAGTAGTCGACTGCCCTCTATGGAAGTCGATTGCCATTAGTTGACTGCCTAATTCTAGTAGTCCACTGTCAGGCTATTTCCTACAGTCGAACACCAGTCAACTCTGATCAGTTCGACTAGCCATAATCCCAGTCGGCTACCAAGAGTCAACTCAGCTGCCAAGTGTTAAAACACTTGACCAATCGACTGGTCCAAAGCCTCAGTTGACTGATAACCTCAAACATGAGGTTTAACTTTATGTATGATGCTCTCATACTTGCTAGACCACCCTTAGCCTAGACCTAAGCCTTCTAGCCACCTTCGTCAGCCTCACACCTATCCGATCCCTCCAAGTCATACATGACTTGTTCATCCAAATGCTAGCCTTCAGGTGCTTCCATTGACTATTGTCATGTAAGCTAGTCTATATCACCAATAAACATTGGACTTACGCTACCAAGACGACCGCCTGGACTTTACGTCGCCAACCATTGGACTTATGATGCCAAGACTCCACCCTTGGACTTTACACTACCAATATTGTTGGGGATCGATTGGACGCTAGAGGGGGGTGAATAGCGCGTGCTATGCGTGATGGAACTCATTCGCGTTCGTCTCTACAAAACTCATTATGTGCAGCGGAATAATAATAATAAAAGCAATAACGAATTAAAACAAACACGAACACAAAGATATAACGTGGTTCGGAACCGAATGGTTCCTACTCCACGGATCGAGCTCTAGCGATGTCAATCACACACCACTATGCAAACACTCCTTCTCGACACAAGTCGGAGGTGGAGAAACCTCGTACAAATGATTACAACAGTAATTCTAACTACAACAAGCAAATACAAGTGAATACAACAAAAGAAATGCAAAGGAAACTTTACAATCGATCTTTTGAGAGCTTGCTTGTTTGGTTGGTGAGTGGCACTTGTAGACCTTGAATTGCAGCAACAATTCGCCCCAAAAACTCCTCAAAGAACCATACCATTTTTTTTCCATCACGAGCTCCTTATAAAGCTTCAACCTGTGCTAGAAAAAGTCGATCAGTCGACTGGTTGGGACCATCAGTCGACTGATGCCACTGTTGTCGTGAGACAACGGCTAGATCCACGCTGGATAAGTCTAACGGATCCATTATCAATCGACTGGTCAAGCCTCCACTCGACTGCTGACCACAACGGTCGAGTGAGACTCCATTCTATGGCCGAAACACCGAGCATCAATCGACTGATCACAAGATCAGTCGACTGCTCATCCACCGCCATCTCATCTCTCGGCGGTCATCTGGCCACTTCTGCGGTCAAACCCTAGTTGACTCAGGCGGTCGGCGCCACATGGCACGCCGATCGTGCACACCTCAAACATGAGGTTTTAGCCCAAGTATAGTTCTCCCATACTTGCTAGACCACCCTTAGCCTAGACCTAAACCTTCTAGCCACCTTTATCAGCCTCACGCCTCTCGGATCCCTCCAAGTCATCCATGACTTGTTCATCCATCGCGCTAGCCTTCAGGTGCTTCCATCGGCTATGTCATGCTAACGGTGTCTACACCGCCAAGGCACATTGGACTTATGCCGCCAAGACTCCGCTTGGACTTTATGCCGCCAACCATTGGACTTATGCTACCAAGACTTCACCCTTGGACTTTACGCTGCCAATATTCCCCTTGGACTTCTCAAATGCCAAGACTCAAGCTTGGACTTTCCCTTGCCAACCCATGTTGGACTTTCCATGCCAAGTACTCAAGACTTGAACTTTACCTTGCCAAGACCCATGCTTGGACTTAACATTGCCAAGACCCATGCTTAGGCTTTCCCAAATGCCAAGTCTCCCACTTGGACTTTCCATGCCAAGTACCTAAGACTAGGACTTTCCCATGACAATTACATTGTCATATGTTTTTGTCGAACATCAAAATATCTCTCGAGCCAAGTTCGAGTCCTGGTCAAACGTGACCTGGGCCGATTGCACCAACAATCTCTCCCTTTTTGATGTTTGACAAAAACCAAACAAACCATTTGAGTTAGACCATCTAACTCAAAAACTCCTTACCAATTATCCCAAATTGGTAATCTTAACTTTCTCCCCCTTTTTGGCATACATCAAAAAGGTTATCTCTCCAAGGAGGTCAATGTCTCATGTCCCAATGAGATCTTACAATCTCCCCTTGATCCAAAAGTACCTAGGATGCCTACCATCTTCCTAGTGATAAGTCTCATATCACTCAAGAGAGGCAATCCTATCCACTCTCCTAATTTCCAAATTGGGTCTCTCAAAATCCCATCAATTTTCCCAATTGATGTCCTTTTCCCATAACTTCTCCCCTTCAAGAAGAAAAACACATCCATCATCCCAAGATGGATACCTCCCCCTAAAGGCTTGCTCCCCCTTGACCATTGCACCAACAATATCCTTGGGAAGTTCCTAAGCCAATAGGAACTCTAAACCATCAAAATTAAGGTTAAAAGTTCAAACATGAACTCTCCCCACCTTAAATTTGATACATTATCCTAACACCTCTCCTAATTCATATCCAATGGATTTTCACCCTTTATAATGCTTCCCAAAGCATATCCTAGGGTTAGAAGTGGTTAGGAACCTTAACCGTAGCTGAACACGAGCTAAACAAACTTTGTTTTCCCAAAATCAGCATTGGCAGTCGACTCCGTCAGCTACCAGTCGACTGACACTCACATCAGTCGACTGCCACTCAGGGCAGTCGACTAATAACTAAAATTTCCGAATTTCAGTTAATCAGAGTCGAATTTCAGAAAATCATAAGTAATTCTACGTATATCGAAAAATTACAAAATTTGATACGTATATTACTTATAGTCAATACAATGGGTGAAAAATAATAGAAAAATATTTTACCCATAAAATACTGAAATTGATATAAAATTCAAAAGTGAAGAAAACTTCTAAGTTTTGGCTCACTTTGTATCAACTTCATCAATGGTGATTGCTATCAAAAGATAGACTTCACCAAGATTTTATAAAATGATTTTAAAATATTTTCAAAACCTTATTTTGGATCATATTCCTTGGGGTCAATGTACATGACTTGTACACAAGCTTTCCCAATGATCCACCACTCATATAAGATGAGTTTGAGTTCATCTAGATGCAAAAACTATGCACCTTGAACTTAACTCATATCCTAGCATCTCACATGTATCTAGGGTGTATAAATACACATACATGTCAATGTAATGTGAGATGTGGGTTTTGTTCTCCCTAATCTAGGGTTTTATGCATTTTCTAAGGCAACTCTACTTGATTCCCTTATAAATGGGACTCCAAGTCATGCCATTGTCCTTAAATCAATTTCAATCAAATTATCTTAAATGCATGAGTGATTATGGAATTAGAGATGATATAAATAAGCATATGCTCATAATCATGATGTCATGGCATAATATGAAATCTAAAAACACATGACATTAATCCTTAATCCTAAAACATGATCATGACATATAAATGATAGAAATAAATATGATGTCAAAGCATGACATATAAAATGTATAGGTATAATAATACCTAAATTTTAATATTAATTTTCATTTGATATAATTAAATATATTTTGTTATATTTTCACTTTTCTCCCTAGTGTGCCAAAAACCCAAAATGGCACACTATGATCTCTAAACCCAAAATGTGTCAATTTAATCATTTTATCAAAACTTCTCAAATAATATTGGCACATCCTAAAATCTTTTAGGATTAAAGCTCAAATGTATTTCCAAGGTAACCATAACCTTGAAAATAACCTAAAGTGCCACCTTTATCATGGTTGAGTTAACTACCCACTCAATCAAAGTTGACACACCCTAAACCCATCTAGCGTGAATCAATCACGCTCTTAGGAACCCAAAACATATTTGAGCTCCTAGGGTTAACTAGGTATTCCTTAGGGATAACCCCTAGATACCTTCCTAATGACCCTTCTAGGCTTGTTAGCCTTGGTCAATGTGGTCTTGCCTAGGTTGACTCTAGGGGTAACTCCCCTTGCAACCTTCATAGTGGCCACCCTAGGTTTCCTAGAAACCCTAGCCACTATGCACAAACCTTGGTCAACCTTAGGGATGACTTCCCTATTGACCTTGGTCTTCCTAGACCTAATTTATGTTCCATAATCGAATGGAACACTATGATAAGCCACCTTAGGCTTAGGTTTGTGACCCAAACCTTTCTTGCCCTTGGTTGACTTTTGTCTTTTAGGTCCTAAGTGTTGACTTTGAGATTTGGTGTAAAATATGGGAAAAAAAAATATGGATTAACCCTTTAATTAATTGGATTTAATTAGTGGGTTAATTGGGTTTAATTAGTTGATTAAATTGGGCTCAATAAGTGGATTAATTGGGTTAGAATCTGGGCTTGGGCTGGTATTAGGCTTGGGCTGATATTGGGCTTGGGCTGTATTGGGCTTGGGCTGATTGGGCTTGAACCGGATTAGGCCAAATCAGATTTGGCTTTGACTTGGGTTAAGTGGCTGAACTGGCTGAGCTAAACCCAATCAGATTTTGGGTTTGGATTGGGCTGGGTTAACTGGATTGGTCGAACGACGTTTAAAGGAAAACCCGAACGAATCGCGATCCACTCCTCTTCCATCGCGATTTCTTTCCTTTCACAGCTGCGATCCCTGATTCTCCTCTTCGTCAAAATCCCGATCGCCGCCCATCCTCGGCCAGCCTCCACTCGACGCTGCTGATCTCGGTGGGGAGCAAGCAGAGTCGGCCGATCGCCCTAATCGACCTGTACGCGAATCTCGCCGTCGCACGAGCTCGAATCGTCGCCATCGCCATTCTCTTCTTCCCCGAGCTCTGTCGTGCCTTTCTCTTATCCGAGTCGGCTTGCCATCGTCGTGCCGGAGGTCTGCACTTGCGCTGTCACCTGCCATCTCGATTGTGAGCTGGAATGGTGAATGCGCGTGTGGTTGGGAGCCGCTATCGCCGTCGCCATCCTCTTCTTCCCCAAGATTAGATCGTCGGTGCTTTTCTCTTCTCTGCAGCCATCGCGTCCACCATCGCGGATCGCCACAGCTATCACTCACCTCGAGCCGGAGTCGTTTTCTGATCACGCGACTCTATCTATCGCCGGTCGGCCAAATCTCAGTAGCGGAACATCGTCGTTTGCAAGCCAGTGATTGCTACAGTCAACAGTTGGATCTGAGGTTTCTAGCTAGGTTCACAATCCTCTCTTAGCCCATTTGTAACTGTGATTACTTCAATTTTTACTGTTATGATCGACTTTGGGTTGATCTAAGATTGTGCTGCCATTTTCAATAGGTGAGATTTCTTGATGGTATCGGAAAAGAAAGAAATCAAGGGGTGATGGGCTGTTGATTTGTTCTTCCATGTGACGTGGGGGAATTGAAACAACGCAAGGTAATGGCTGTGATGAGATTTTGGTTGATTGAATTTGATTAAAGTTTAGACGATTGGAGGGATGGATTAGTATAGCTTTAGTTACCTTTATGGGATATACTTGCATTTAATAGTGGGTTGATTGTGTAGATTTTGTACAGTAGTAGATGGTGTTGCCGGGTGTGTTCTACTGCTTTGATGAGTTATGAGTTTGAGAGCTCAGTTATGTTGATCATTTTGGCTGTTTGGGTGGAGCTGCTAGGGTTGTAAGAATGTTTTTGGGTGTTGTTAATGTTTCTGATTTATCTTGGATTAGAGAGAGTGGTATCCGATTGTAGTGTGAGTGTTGTTCAAATGAGCAATAGGGTGTAATCTGATTGTTCGTGGGGTGGCTGACCATGGTGCTTGTACTTAACTATAGTTTGTTATTATTGTGCAGGTTTGGGATACGAAGCAGGTCCTCGATCGTGAGGATCATTCGAGCTTCGTATCAGGTGGGTAATATCTACCTGGTCCGGTAGTTTTGATCAAATTCTAGTGCATGATATTGGATATATGTTTATACCTGTTACCTTAAATCCACTCTTATTTAATCATATGCTTGTACTGCCTTGACCTTTGAGATATATACTCTGGTACCTCATTGATTATCTAGCTCGGATAGAAACTATAAATCCTATTATGCATTAGCTGATGGATGTTCAGTAAGTATAGGTGGTTAGGGTTATCTTTGTGACTTCAGATTGGGTTACTATGTTACATCACTAGGGTTAAGTGATAGATTGGATTATGGAGTCGATTATTGTATCGTACATATATTAGTTGTGCATCTATGGTGGATTTAGTTGTCTGTGCATAGATAAATGTGTGTGGTTGTCAGTATGTGGTTACGGACTAGAGGTCCTAGCATGATTGTATATCCATTATGGATCGTATATCTGGGTATGATTATATGGATGGTCAATAGTATCTCGCTACTGACTAGAGGTCTTAGCGTGGTTGACTGTCAGATGAGTATGACTCTTTGTACGATAGAGAGAGTCTTGTGGATTGTAGTCCTTGCATAGTTTGACTTTTGGTTGACCAGGACTCCCCGTGAGATAGGGAGTATTGCGAGGATACTTGTGTGGATCTATACATCATTACATTTGCATGCATGCTGACGACTGGGTCTCCCTTATGGATGAGATGGGTCGTCAGACATCCTGCCTCCCCGGCCACTCGGGGTAGTGGTAGCAGGGTTGAGGGCAGAGTATTGGATGTGTCGCGCTCGGCCACTATGGATGGTGGTAGCTGGAGATGCGCACCTGGCCACTATGCAGAGTGGTGTTAGCACTCGCCCACTATAGACTGTGGTTGTGTGACGTGCAGTTGTCCTGTGTGCGGCATTTGTCTACTCATGGGTAGGGACAGCGTGGCTTGCAGCAGGGGCCCCTAGGAGTAGTTTGCTTTTTACACTTATATGCTACTCAGTCATACTACCCAACTCGGTCACTCGAGAGTGGTGGCAGCTGGAGTCGGGCTAGTTGTCATTTGTCGTGCCACCCTGGCCACTCTGGGGTCGTGGTTGGATGGGTCCGCAGACAGTGACCATGCATATGCATTGTTGATATATATGTATGCATGTATTTGATATATGTTTTACATAATCCTGTGAGATGCTGCATTTGATTGAGCTATGATTGCTACATATGGTTGTTCATCATGATACATGTCATCTGCATTTTATATACTGCTATGTGTTGAGCATGATACATGCGTTGATTCAGACTGTTATATGCATTTGATTAGCATCATGTCATTGTGTGGTACGGATCGGGTTGTTATTACAGGTGATCATATACTATTCATATGTTGGAGTATTGGTCAGGTATGGGATTGACTTGGTACATTATATGAGTTATGTTATTGTAAACCTGTTCAGGATGATCTAGCATATGGTGTTACAGACCGTCAAGTACGTTAGTACATTACTTCATGTTCGGTTGATCAGTTTAGTATATATATACATTGAGTATGACTATACTATGGTTACTTGTTATTAGATTCGGATAGGACTGTATGTCTATTAGACTCATGCTGTATACCTATAGATCTTCACATGTATACTTGTAGATTTCTTTACCCTATATGTTCATGCACTTTCTATATATTACCCCTGAGTTTATACTCACCACCCCTGGACCACAGGTTTCTGTCATGATTACTTAGAAGATTCCTTGACGTTGAGACTCCGCATGGTGATCCCATCTCACACCGAACAATTTGGGGTTTTCCACGTATTTGCTTCCGCTGTTGTTTTGTATTATGGCCATGTATAATCAGTGTTGTATTTGGCTGTTGGTTTGTATGTTGTTTTTGTGTAGTATGTTAGAGTCGCACCGGTGCGCACCTTTTGTGTTGTTGTGGATATATTGTTTGGTATTGTCCATATATATATTGTTGTTGTGGGCCTGCGGGCCTTGTATTAACCCGATATGTTGCCACGTACAGGGAAGATGCCGTCCGTTTGCTTTTCGGCATGGCATACTCTCGGGGCGTGACAATTTTATTGGTATCAGAGCCGTAGGTTGCGAAGTCCATTTTCGGATTTTATTTCGTTCGGGCATCGAGTTTTGCTTTACTCGGTTTTGGTTTCGTGAGTTATGGGATCTGGCTGTTGCGGACATCTCCGAGCTACAAGGTTTAAGGTATGTTAATTGTTATTACATATCCTTCTATTGGTTATGCATTTAGTTGCTTATAACATGGATGACTTGTAGGATATTGGTTAGTATTCGTAACCGTGGTTTGAGTTTGACCACGGGAACGATATGTTGAGGTTATTAGATATGTACCTGCTATCAAAAAGGTAATTACCTTTGAGAGCCGACTGATACCGAGTCGAAAAGCAAGGATTAGGTAGTCACATCTCTTGTGGAGATCAAGGATTACAGTCTTAAGATTTTCACTAATTATGTTAGTCAGATCATTACCCATGGGGTAATGGACAAGCGAGTATACTATTACTGATGCAGATAGTAGAGGATTATTTTGGTAATATTCATAGGGATTTTGATCCCTGAATTGGTCGTTCTAGGTTGTATAACGTTGAGGGTACTTTTGAGTACTTAACTCGTGTTATATAGAGGAAGCTAAGTTAGCTGCATACCATTATCCGGATTTAGCCGGTACTTGGTCTAAGATATAGGAAATAACTTACAGAAAATAATATATCACTTGGTCACAGTTCAGTGATGTTGTGAGATAGTATTTCCCCACGTCATCTTCTTTGACTCATTGTCAGGGAATTCTTGGGCATCGAGTAGGGTGATCGGTTGGTAACGAAGGTACCATGCAGAGTCTCTAGACTTGCGAGTGTTACAACCACCTAATAGCCCAAGAATGTGATTGGGTTGGTTTTGGCCACCCATGGTTTTATCGGTTGACATCTTGATCATGATGTTTGGATCTCCTATCAGATCTTACCGGAAGTGCATAGACCGAGTCATGTGTATAGAAATAACTCCGTAGTAGTGTTTTAAAGAGTTGGAGATTTGATAAGCAGATTTTGCGAGTCAAATTATTGGAATCCGAAATCTCCAAATGTTGGATAAAAGGAGCAAGATTAAAGTCATGAGTCACGAGCAATTATTGGAGAGTTTTCCGATCATAGAAGATCAATTGCAGATTGTCTGCAGCTTCTCATGATTATCATTAAACTCAGAGGAAAGACTCCGAAGGGAGATTATGTATGTGCAGTGCGGGTCAAGACGACACCAGAGTCAGATTATTCGATGGACCATTGTATCTGTTTCTACTATAAGCAGCCGGTATCTACGAAGAGAGTATGTATTTTGAAGACTTAGTTGAAGACTATGGATGATGCTTTCGAGCGGACGATCCACAACCTCGAAAGCTGAGATCATTACAGAAGATTGGGTTATCACATCTGCAGCGATTTACTACCTCAGATATAGTTGGAGCTCTTTGATACTTTCATCCGGAAGAAGTAAGTTACTCAGCAGTATCAGCCGAAGACATCTCAGAAGACTCAGACGTTCAGACAATAATTGTTACCTTCCCAAACCACAACAACTGTTACCTTCCCTGGCGTAGTTGTGATTTGTGTAGAGGAGAGAGAGTATACGACGATGGTCGTATCTATGTCGTATTCTTCGGGTGCGGCTATACCATTTACAGAGTTGGAGCGTGCTACGATGTCGACAGTTCTTCAATATTTTACAGCCGGATGTGTAACCTTTGCCAGTACAACAGTGTTTACCATCTCCATTGCAGTTGTTGCAGTTTGTACCTCGATTCGTGATTGATTTCGGTTCCTCCATGGCGAGATTTTTTTGCGATTTGAGCTCGGTCGCAATGCAGATGTTGGACAAGTTTACATGATTACTCGAGAAGAAGTATAGAATACCGAAGGATCGATCCTTCGTGGTATTACTTTAGGTTATCCTATTTGCGAATATATCGAGAGATACTGGTAGTTTACAAGTATATTTGTCTAGAGCATTCTAGGATAGGGTTCGAAGGGTTCCTATCGACTTGTGGGTTGGTGATTTTCTCTACCGTCAGGTGAGATGTTGATCAACAATCAAGAAGTCAGGGGATACCCTTAGCCTTTACTAGACATACCTCCACTATAGACATATCCTTACGGATAGTTGGATTTTGGAGCGTTGGTATGCTAGGACTCTCGGATGTACGTATAATCCGAGAGTATTCGGATGTAGTTACGGATGAACTCTCGGGCTGGTCACTTCATAGGCAAGTAGAATATGCGATTGAGGTGATTTTGGGAATAGTCCTGATATTGGGGACCTCATACCGGGAGATGATTTTATGGGTATCAGTGTTGCTAAACACTATGGGAGATTTATCTGCCTCAGTGGTTCTTCTAGAGAATTTTCGAAACTCTTCGTTAAAAGAGAGATAGACCTTTGAGGTTATGTATCGATTATCGATGATTGGAATGCAGTAGTTGAGAATGAGTATCCTTTGTTGGGGATAGATGATTTGTTTAGATCAGCTAAATGACACCTGTGTATATCCTAGGGTTGGTCTACGATTGGAGGTTTGATATTGTAGTGACCTAGTGTCATACAATTATCAGTGTCAGTGTGATGATTGAGCTATCATTAGCGTAGAGTAAAAGGATTCAGGTGTATAAAGCTGATTGATAATGTTGTTAGACTTATCGACGAATTAGTCGTTCATGGATTCGAGGAATCAAATACTCTTGGAGTATTTGGGATCGATTGTCATCATATATGTGGATGATATATTTTTGAGATATATTCACGATCTTAAGGGAAGTTATGTTTCCCTAGATTGATTTGGTATTTACCATAGATGAGGATAGGATGTTCTACCGATACTATACCGCTGATTTGTTGGACCAAGAAGGTGATGGAAATCACCTGGTCGGAAGCTTGGGAAGCTAGGTTTTAGGGCCTGGAAGGTGGCTGACTTTTGTGTCAGTGTTAGTTAATCCGTCCAATATGGATGGAAGGGTATTATACGCAGATGCATCATTTCAGGGATTAGGAGGGATCCCGATGCAGTTGAATGAGACGTATATTATGTGTATGCTGGTTGAGAAACTAGCGAGATTAATCATTATAGTCTTCCAGTTACTTTCAGTTCGGGGTGACATAGTGAATTTTGGACATTAGATTAATTTCTCTTGTGAGAATAAATCTCCGTCTCTGGGAAGGATGGTGGTTCCCAGAGTTGCATTCGCTTTAGGAAGAGTTGTTTCAGAAGACTCTTCATTCGAGAGGAATGATTTATTCGGAGTGTATCCGAAAATAGTGAGTATTGAGACGTTCCAGTTGGTGGAACGGTATGTGGGGCATGGATGATTCCGTAGGTTGATGTTGGGTGTGCCAACAAGCAAAGGTGGAATATTGTGATCGGTAGGGTTACATACCGTGATGGAAGTGGTAGCCTAGTACGATGGACTGTGTTGGGGGATTATCTAGAATTCGGAAAAGACTTGATAGGATTTGGGTAGTCGATGATCGATTAGCTAAGTCCGCTCATTTTCTTCCGAGCTGTAAGATGGATTTCGTTGAATCGCTTGATGGAATTATATCCATGGAGTAACCTTGAGTATCATTTCTGATGGTGATTCATGATTCACCTTACGATTCTGGCAAAGTCTCCCATCGGTTACGGGTATAGAGCTCCACTATGGTACAGTAATTGACCTCTTAATAGGTTGGCTGAGAGCGTATAAGAGCTGGAATATAATATTCGAGCTCGATCTACTTAGTTACTTGAGGTGTGATTTTGCTCCGGATACTTGAGATGGTTGTTGTGACATCTCGTACTCGTACGTGAGTCGGAAATTTGGGGACCAAATTTTTATAAGTGGGGGAGAATGTAAAATATGGAAAAAAAATATGGATTAACCCTTTAATTAATTGGATTTAATTAGTGGGTTAATTGGGTTTAATTAGATGATTAAATTGGGCTCAATAAGTGGATTAATTGGGTTAGAATCTGGGCTTGGGCTGATATTGGGCTTGGGCTGTATTGGGCTTGGGCTGATTGGGCTTGAACCGGATTAGGCCAAATCAGATTTGGCTTTGACTTGGGTTAAGTGGCTGAATTGGCTGAGCTAAACCCAATCAGATTTTGGGTTTGGATTGGGCTGGGTTAACTGGATTGGTCGAACGACGTTTAAAGGAAAACCCGAACGAATCGCGATCAACTCCTCTTCCATCGCAATTTCTTTCCTTTCATAGCTGTGATCCCTGATTCTCCTCTTCGTCAAAATCCCGATGTCCGCCCATCCTCGGCCAGCCTCCACCCGACGCCGCTGATCTCGGTGGGGAGTAGCGCCACGGCCACGCTTACCTCACTCGCCCCACTTCTCTCGACCTCCACCATCGCAGAACCGGCTCGGCCCAAACACCTATCCGGTCACCCTAATCGACCTGTACGCGAATCTCGCCATCGCACGAGCTCGGATCGTCACCATCGCCATTCTCTTCTTCCCTAAGCTCTGTCGTGCCTTTCTCTTATCCGAGTCGGCTTGCCATCGTCGTGCCAGAGGTGTACACTTGTGCTGTCGCCTGCCATCTCGATTGCGAGCTGGAATGGTGAATGCGCGTGTGGTTGGGAGCCGCTATCGCCGTCGCCATCTTCTTCTTCCCCAAGATCAGATCGTCGGTGCTTTTCTCTTCTCCGCAGCCATCGCATCCACCATCGCGGATCGCCACAGCTATCACTCACCTCAAGCCGGAGTCGTTTGCTGATCACGCGACTCTATCTATCGCCGATCGGCCATATCTCAGTAGCGGAACATCATCGTTTGCAAGTCGGTGATTGCTACAGTCAACAGTTGGATATGAGGTTTCTAGCTAGGTTCACAATCCTCTCTTAGCCCATTTGTAATTGTGATTACTTCAATTTTTGCTGTTATGATCGACTTTGGGTTGATCTAAGATTGTGCTGCCATTTTCAATAGGTGTGATTTTTGGATGGTACCGGAAAAGAAAGAAATCAAGGGGTGATGGGCTGTTGATTTGTTCTTCCATGTGACGTGGGGGAATTGAAACAATGCAAGGTAATGGCTGTGATGAGATTTTGGTTGATTGAATTTGATTAAAGTTTAGACGATTGGAGGGATGGATTAGTATAGCTTTAGTTACCTTTAAGGGATTTACTTGCATTTAATAGTGGCTTGATTGTGCAGATTTTATACAGTAGTAGATGGTGTTGCCGGGTGTGTTCTACTGCTTTGATGAGTTATGAGTTTGAGAGCACAGTTATGTTGATCATTTTGGCTGTTTGGGTGGAGTTGCTAGGGTTGTAAGAATGTTTTTGGGTGTTGTTAATGTTTCTGATTTATCTTGGATTAGAGAGAGTGGTATCCGATTATAGTGTGAGTGTTGTTCAGATGAGCAATAGGGTGTAATCTGATTGTTCGTGGGGTGGCTGACCAAGGTGCTTGTACTTAACTATAGTTTGTTATTATTATGCAGGTTTGGGATACGAAGCAGGTCCACGATCGTGAGGATCATTCGAGCTTCGTATCAGGTGGGTAATATCTACCTGGTCCGGTAGTTTTGATCAAATTCTAGTGCATGATATTGGATATATGTTTATACCTGTTTACCTTAAATCCACTCTTATTTAATCATATGCTTGTACTGCCTTGTCCTTTGAGATATATACTCTGGTACTTCATTGATTATCTAGCTCGGATAGGTACTATAAACCCTATTATGTATTAGCTGATGGATGTTCAGTAAGTACAGGTGGTTAGGGTTATCTTTGTGACTTCAGATTGGGTTACTGTGTTACATCACTAGGGTTAGGTGATGGATTGGATTATGGAGTCGATTGTTGTATCGTACACATATTAGTTGTGCATCTATGGTGGAATTAGTTGTTTGTGCATAGATAAATGTGTGTGGTTGTCAGTATGTGGTTACGGACTAGAGGTCCTAGCATGATTGTATATCCATTATGGATCGTATATCAGGGTATGATTATATGGATGGTCGATAGTATCTCGCTACTGACTAGAGGTCTTAGCGTGGTTGACTGTCAGATGAGTATGACTCTTTGTACGATAGAGAGAGTCTTGTGGATTGTAGTCCTTGCATAGTTTGACTTTTGGTTGACCAGGACTCCCCGTGATATAGGGAGTGTTGCGAGGATACTTGTGTGGATCTATGCATCATTACATTTGCATGCATGCTGACGACTGGGTCTCCCTTATGGATGAGACGGGTCGTCAGTCATCCTGCCTCCCCGGCCACTCGGGGTAGTGGTAGCAGGGTTGAGGGCAGAGCATTAGATGTGCCGCACTCAGCCACTATGGATGGTGGTAGCTGGAGATGCGCACCTGGCCACTGTGCAAAGTGGTGTTAGCACTCGCCCACTATAAACGGTGGTTGTGTGACATGCAGTTGTCCTGTGTGCGGTGTTTGTCTACTCATGGGTAGGGACAGCGTGGCTTGCAGCAGGGGCCCCTAGGAGTAGTTTGCTTTTTACACTTATACGCTACTCAGTCATACTACCCAACTCGGTCACTCGAGAGTGGTGGCAGCTGGAGTCGGGCTAGTTGTCATTTGTCGTGCCACCCTGGCCACTCTGGGGTCGTGGTTGGACGGGTCCGCAGACAGTGACCATGCATATGCATTGCTGATATATATGTATGCATGTATTTGATATATGTTTTACATATGCCTGTGAGATGCTGCATTTGATTGAGCTATGATTGCTGCATATGGTTGTTCATCATGATACATGTCATCTGCATTTTATATACTGCTATGTGTTGAGCATGATACATGCGTTGATTCAGACTGTTATATGCATTTGATTAGCTTCATGTCATTGTGTGGTACGGACCGGGTTGTTATTATAGGTGATCATATACTGTTCATATGTTGGAGTATTGGTCAGGTATGGGATTGACTTGGTACATTTTATGAGTTATGTTATTGTAAATCTGTTCAGGATGATCTAGCATATGGTGTTACAGACCGTCAAGTACGTTAGTACATTACATCATGTTCAGTTGATTAGTTTAGTATATATATACATTGAGTATGACTATACTGTGGTTACTTGTTATTAGATTCGGATAGGACTGTATGTCTATTGGACTCATGCTGTATACCTGTAGATCTTCACATGTATACTTGTAGATTTCTTTACCCTATATGTTCATGCACTTTCTATATATTACCCCTGAGTTTATACTCACCACCCCTGGACCCTGGGTTTCCTGTCGCCCAGATTACAGGTAGAAGATTCCTTGGACGTTCGGAGCTCCGCCAGCTGATCCCATCTCACACCGAACAATTTAGGGTTTTCCACATATTTGCTTCCGCTGTTGTTTTGTATTATGGCCATGTATAATCAGTGTTGTATTTGGCTGTTGGTTTGTATGTTGTTTTTGTGTAGTATGTTAGAGTAATGCATCACCTTTTGTGTTGTTGTGGATATATTGTTTGGTATTGTCCATATATATATTGTTGTTGTGGGCCTACGGGCCTTGTATTAACCCGATATGTTGCCACGTACAGGGGAGATGCCGTCCGTTTGCTTTTCGGCACGGCATACTCTCGGGGCGTGATAATTTTATTGGTATTAGAGCCCTAGGTTGTGAAGTCCATTTTCGGATTTTATTTCGTTCGGGCATCGAGTTTTGCTTTACTTGGTTTTGGGTTCGTGAGTTATGGGATCTGGTTGTTGCGGACATCTCCGAGCTACAAGGTTTAAGGTATGTTATTTGTTATTACATATCCTTCTATTGGTTATGCATTTAGTTGCTTATAACATGGATGACTTGTAGGATATTGGTTAGTATTCGTAACCGTGGTTTGAGTTTGACCACGGGAACGATATGTTAAGGTTATTAGATATGTACCTACTATCGAAAAGGTAATTACCTTTGAGAGCCGACTGATACCGAGTCGGAAAGTAAGGATTAGGTAGTCACATTTCTTGTGGAGATCAAGGATTACAGTCTTAAGATTTTCACTAATTATGTTAGTCAGATCATTACCCATGGGGTAATGGACAAACGAGTATACTATTGCTGATGCAGATAGTAGAGGATTATTTTGGTAATATTCATAGGGATTTTGATCCCTGAATTGGTCGTTCTAGGTTGTATAATGTTGAGGGTACTTTTGAGTACTTAACTCGTGTTATACAGAGGAAGCTAAGTTAGCTGCATACCATTATCCGGATTTAGCCGGTACTTGGTGTAAGATATAGGAAATAACTTACGGAAAATAATATATCACTTGGTCACAGTTCAGTGATGTTGTGAGATAGTATTTCCCCAAGTCATCTTCTTTGACTCATTGTCAGGGAATTCTTGGTCATCGAGTAGGGTGATCGGTTGGTAACGAAGGTACCATGCAGAGTCGCTAGACTTGCGAGAGTTACAACCACCTAATATCCCAAGAATGTGATTGGGTTGGTTTTGGCCACCCATGGCTTTATCGGTTGACATCTTGATCATGATGTTTGGATCTCCTATCAGATCTTACCGGAAGTGCATAGACCGAGTCATGTGTATAGAAATAACTCCGTAGTAGTGTTTTAAAGAGTTGGAGATTTGATAAGCAGATTTTGCGAGTCAAATTATTGGAATCTGAAATCTCCAAATGTTGGATAAAAGGAGCAAGATTAAAGTCATGAGTCACGAGCAATTATTGGAGAGTTTTCCGATCATAGAAGACCGATTCCAGATTGTCAGCAGCTTCTCATGATTATCATCGAACTCAGAGGAAAGACTCTGAAGGGAGATTATGTATGTGCAGTGCGGGTCACGACGACACCAGAGTCAGATTATTCGATGGACCATTGTATCTGTTTCTACTATAAGCAGTCGGTATCTACGAAGAGAGTATGTATTTTGAAGACTCAGTTGAAGACTATGGATGATGCTTTCGAGCGGACGATCCACAACCTCGAAAGCTGAGATCATTACAGAAGATTGGGTTATCACATCAGCAGCGATTTACTACCTCAGATATAGTTGGAGCTCTTTGATACTTTCATCCGGAAGAAGTAAGTTACTCAGCAGTATCAGCCGAAGACATCTCAGAAGACTCAGACATTCAGACAACAATTGTTACCTTCCCAGACGACAGCAACTGTTTGTTGGGTTTCCGGCACCGCGGCATGTGTGTGTTCGATCACGTTTCGTAAACATGAACACAGCGGAAGCAATAAAAATAATAAATCTATATTTATTACAACACACACAACACACGCATGCATATTACAACAAGTGTAGACATAACTGTAAATTTAAATTTGCAATAAAAGGAAATTTATCTACGTTATACCTTTCGTATGACGTGTAGCGGGAACGGCATCAACCGGAACGATCTTCGCTAGAATCGTCTCTATCCGTATCCACGCCGAGTTCCTCGGGATGACTTCGCTAAGCCACAAGCTTCGTCTTCGTACGGGTTACTAGCCTCATGTTGAAGACGACGTGATCGAGAGATGATCACGATCCGAATCCAAATTCGGATCCGAATACGAGTTCTCAAAACTCGCTTCTCCGGAGAGGTATTCGTTAACCAATTGACGAATCCTTCGTCCTCCACCTTAGAGGATTACCGGAGATCGAATCCCCAGTAAGTTAGCCGCTGTCGGAGCTCTAACCGTCGTCCAAACGACGCTCCG
Source organism: Wurfbainia villosa (assembly GCA_025175895.1). Classification (NCBI taxonomy): domain Eukaryota; kingdom Viridiplantae; phylum Streptophyta; class Magnoliopsida; order Zingiberales; family Zingiberaceae; genus Wurfbainia; species Wurfbainia villosa. Next base: position 44,633,397 of record CM046003.1, read on the forward strand.
ATGAGAGGAGAAGAAGCTGTCTAGAAAACTGGACAGCTTGGTGGAGGAGTAGGTGCCGGCCAAAACAAGGAAGCCAAGTGCTCACCTTTTCACCGAGGCCTAGGAAGATCACCGGAGGGTCGTCGGAGGATCACCGGCTGAAGCTTGAACGCCGGCAAGGAGCTAGACGGCAGCACAACAAGCTGGGCGGCAATGGAGGTTGGGCGGCACAACTAGGTTGGGCGGCAACTCCAAGCTAGGGTTTTGGATTAGGGCTTAATTATCCATTAAGCCCTCTTTTATAGAGAACTAATTCTCTTAATAGTTATTGGATCATAACCATTAGGCCCGTTAACCCGCTCCATTAAGATAAGTTAAAATAAACCAAACCATGATGGTTTATTTTAAGTTAAAACGAACCGAACCAACTTTTGGTTCATTCGTTTAAAATAAACCAAACCCTTTGGTTTATTCTCCTCCATTGGATTAGAACCAAACCATTTTGGTTCATCCATTACGTCTTCATAAGACTCGGCCCATCCACGCTTCCATTGCGACTGAAACGATTTCATGCTCGCTTTATGTTTGGTCCAACCAAACCTAGTTTCTCTCGGTCTGAGAATCTCATTCTCAAGCTCGTTTTAAATCCTTTGGATTACGCTCGTTGTGCGTGTGACCAAATAGGTTCTCGGTTTATGTTGGCCGTCTATAATTAACCATTAATTATAGAACGATCATGAGTGGCACCTAGTAGTACATCATGATCCCCAATTAACCGAAAAGATCAACGGTTGATCCAGAACTATTTCTGAAACCCTTCAGTAGCTCGAATGATTCGTGCCCCATTCCCTTCACTCATCTTATACCCACTTGGTTTAGGATATGGTCTATTGTGTCAGTCCCCACTAGGCTGACTACGTCACACCTAGCCCAAGTATCATTTCCTCGTCCTACGGATTCTAGTTACTCCACATGTATGGAAGAGTATCTTACTCTAAACATGTAATGCTTTGGCCAAAGACTTTAGTAACAATCCGACGAGAGGCCATGGGTATACATCTCCTCGCAAGGAGTGGTGAATCCTTTATAGGCTATTCAAACACCTTCAATCACTTCGACTTATACCCAATCATCCCGGGTCCACATCTCCTTAGAGATTTTTGCTTAAGATGTCAAAGCATAAGTCTCTATGATCAAGATGACTTGAATACCGCAAGTCAAAGGAACATCGCACTTAAGCCATAGTAAGAACTTCATTGACATATCTATATATGCAGAGAACCATATGAAGTCTTACGGCTGGTCACTCCAATGAACTAGTTACCATAACTAGCATCCACGATTAACTCCGGACATCACTATCTCTCCAGCCAGTGAGAATCAGCTGCTTGGATACACCAAGGAGTATACCTCGTGCTAGTCTTGACAGAATTGATGGTGTCCAAATCCATCAATTCATCGACTAGGGATAATTCCGATACATCACAATTACACATGTAGAGATACTCACTAGTTGTGATCCAATCACAAATTCTCTCATGCTGTGAATCGTATCGTGGACATTCAGTAAATGAGTTTAAGATCCAATCAAATACATAAAACATATATACTCAAATAGTGAATCTTCATTTATCATATAAATGGTTCATACATAAGGCGATTGCCTTAGGACATCTCTCATATATTACTAACAGACTCCCACTTGGCCTAATGCCAATCGCTACGGTATCCAATACCATAAGCTCTAACATGACCCTCAAACTTATTTTGAGGTAATGCTTTAGTCAAAGGATCCGCTAAGTTCCTTTCAGTGGGAATTTTCTCGATTTGTATTTCGTTCCTACTGATGATCTCTCTGATAAGATGATAGCGGCGAAGCACATGTTTGGATCATTGATGAGACCACATCAAGTTCAGAGATGAACTTCTTGATCCAAACCGCTTCCTTTACTGCTTCCAAAGCTGCAATGTATTCTGCCTTAGTGGAAGAATCCGCTATAGCGTCAAGCTTGGAACCTTTCCAACTTATTGCACCTCCATTCTAGGTGAATACATACCCAGACTGATTCATGGAATCATCCTTGTCTGTCTGGAGCTGGCATCCGTATACCCACGTATCACCATGTACCCTTCTCCATATATTAGGAACACATCCTTAGTTCTTCTCAAGTACTTAAGGATTGTCTTAACAGCCACCCAATGATCCATTCCTGGATTGGACTGGTATCTACTCGTGACACTCAGAGCATACGATACATCGGGCCTCGTACATAACATAGCATACATGATAGATCCTATTGCGGATGCATAGGGAATCTTACTCATGCAAATCCTCTCGTCTTCTGTGTGCGGACACATAGACTTCGAAAGGTGTACCCCATGCCTGATGGGTAAGAAACCTTTCTTGGATTCTGACATGCTAAACCTCTTTAACACTCGGTCTATATATGTAGACTGCGGAAGACCAAGCAACCATTTCGATCTATCTCTATAGATCTTAATCTCGAGGATGTAGGTTGCTTCTCCCAGGTCTTTCATGGAGAAAGTCTTGGATAACCAAACCTTCACTGACTGTAAGATTGAGACATCGTTTCCTATAAGTAATATGTCATCGACATACAACACTAGGAATACGACTGCACTCCCACTAACCTTCTTGTACACACAAGGTTCGTCTGGATTTTTGTGAGAAATCAAACTTTTTGATCGTCTCATCAAAACGGATATTCCAACTCCTGGATGCTTGCTTCAATCCATAAATGGACCGTCACAATTTGCATACCTTGGTTTTATCAACCGATGTGAAACCCTCAGGTTGTATCATATACACGTCCTCGAGCAGGTTTCCATTAAGGAAAGCTGTTTTCACATCCATCTGCCATATCTCATAATCATAATCAGCCGCTATGGCCAGGAGCATCCGAATGGATTTAAGCATAGCTACAGGCGAATAGGTTTCGTCATAATCAACACCTTGTTTTTGACGATATCCTTTCGCCACCAATCTAGCCTTATAGGTAATCACATTACCATCCATGTCAGTTTTCTTCTTGAAAACCCACTTGCACCCTATAGGCTTTATCCCTTCAGGTGGGTCAACCAAGTTCCAAACTTGGTTTTCATACATGGTATCCATTTCCGACTTCATGGCACCAAGCCACTTATCCCTTTCTGAACTTGTCAGCACTTCTTCATAACTGGTAGGCTCCTCATCATCAATGATTAACACGTCGTTCGATTCACTTATGAGAAATCCATATCTCTCAGGAATATTGCGTGTTCTACCAGATCTACGAAGATGTGGTGTTACAATAGGTCCAGTCGATTGCTCATCACTATGAGTTGTCAGTTGTTGTGCTTCACCAGGTATCTCATCAATGTCTATTTTAGTCTTTCGAGCCTCCTCAAGCTCGACGACACTCCCACTGTTTTCTTGCAAGAGAAACTCTTTCTCTAGAAACACAGCATGCCTTGAAACAAACACCTTTTGTTCCACAGGATGATAGAATTGGTAACCCCTTGTTTCCTTAGGGTATCCAACAAATAGACATTTATCAGACTTAGCATCCAATTTGTCTGATACAGTCCGCTTCACATAAGCAGGACAACCCCATATCTTCAAGTAAGATACATGAGGTTTCTTACCATTCCATATCTCATATGGAGTAGTTGAGACTACCTTGGTAGGCATTCTGTTTAACAAGTAAACAGCTGTCTGAAGTGCATAACCCCAAAAGGACTTGGGAAGAGTCGCATGATTCATCATCGACCTGACCATGTCCAACAAAGTCCGGTTACGCCTTTCAGATACACCATTATGCTGTGGTGTATAGGGCGGAGTCCACTGAGACAATATACCATTGTCTCTTAGGTAATCAAGAAACTTCTGACTCAAGTATTCACCACCTCGATCCGATCGAAGTATTTTAATACTTTTGTCATGTTGTTTCTCTACTTCATTTCTGAACTTTTTGAACCTTTCAAAGGCTTCAGACTTGTGTTTCATCAAGAACACATACCCAAACCGTGAGTGATCATCGGTGAAGGTAATGAAGTAGCTATAGCCTCCTAATGCTTGAGTTGACATAGGTCCACATACATTAGTATGTATTAGACCTAGTAACTCTCCCACTCGTTCACCTTTTCCAGTAAAAGGTAACATAGTCATCTTGCCTTTTAAGCATGATTCGCATGTATCGTATGAATCCAATTCAAACGATTCCAGAATTCCACATCGGTGTAATTCGGACATGCGTTTCTTGCTTACATGGCCAAGACGACAATGCCACATATAGGAGTCTATTTGATTATCCTTTCGAGCACACTTGTTGCTCGCTTCGATATTGCAAATGTCACTGGATACGTCCAACGTATAAACACCATTGCTTAAAGTTCCAGTCCCATAAAGAACTCCATTTAAAGTTATGTAACAACAATTGTTACTAAAAGTCAAATGGTACCCATTTCTATTTAAACAAGAAATAGAAATGATGTTCTTTATCAACGAAGGAATATAAAAGCAATTGTCCAGTTCTAAGACAAGTCCTGTAGGGAGTTTCAACAAATGCGTTCCAATAGCAACTGCAGCAACCTTTGCTCCATTCCCAACACGCAAATTTGACTCTCCCTTGATGAGTCTTCTTCTATTCCTTAGCCCATGTATGTCATTACATATATGTGAGCCACACCCAGTATCCAATACCCAAGTGTTTGAGGAAATAGAATGACAATTAATAAAGAAGATTTCTGAAGAAGATGGGGCATCCGATGCCTTATTCTTCTTCACGGACTCAAGATAAATCTTGCACTTTCTTCGCAAATGGCTCTCCTTGCCATAATGATGGCAAGTTTCCTTTTGTGCTAGTTCTACCTTCTTAGCCCTTCTCTTCTTTCCCTTCTGCTGTTCCTTTGACTTCCTCTTAGAACCTTTCTTCGAGGAATCAACTAACAAGACCGCCCCTCGCTTCTCAAGACTCCATAGTCTTCAAAGATATTGAGCGACTAATGAACCTTCTAGCATCTTAGAGGTGAAGAGGAGCTTTGAGACTTCAAACCTTTCGAATCTCACTTGCTCATCAACCAACTCACAAAGATGAAGGACTACGATATGAGCATCCATATGCTCATGCTGCTTTCGTAGCTTGGGTTCCATCACGGCTAGCATGATGCAACTCATTTGTTCAGAATCACTCACATGTTTCTAATAGACCAATAATTGGTCCGGAGTTGCATCGTCACTAGGACGGGCGGGAAGAGGCGCTTCGAGGACATTTGCAAGCTTTTCAACCTTGAGAACAATTCTCAAGCTTCTAAGCCAGTCCAAGATGCTCGGCCCAGTCAATTTATTTGAATCCAAAATGGAACGCAAATTAAAAGACAACATGATCAATTTTAGAAATACAAAACGAGCATATATGAGAAAGATGATTTTTAAAATGCATCAATATACATTTATAAATCCCATTCATTTTTCGAATTTCAAAAACCCCAAAATTACTTCGGGAGATCGTAGGTCCATCTCCGAATGGGCTGATATCCATCATAGTTATGAACAACCTTGGAGAGAGTCCAACAAGCCATTCATAACTACGACGATAGGTATCATCTATACCGATTGCATATCACATATATGCAACTATCACAATGTGCTATCAACTAATTGAATGTTCACACATACATTGGGTTGTTAACACATTAACAAGTATGCATCATATGCATAGCACCCAACTTCACCTCCCTTTACATCGACCTTGGAGAGAGTCCAACAAGCCGATGCTCCAGGTTAAAGCCAACCCATTAATCAAGAAATAGTTTTAATATGGTTAGAGCGCATTCAACCAATTAGCCCAGCTTGGAGAGAGTCCAACAACCAAAGCTAACGATTGACCTCTGACTCTTACCATATTAGTATTAAACTATTCCATGGTTTGAACATGTTCGGGTTCGAGCCGGGCTTGGAGAGAGTCCAACAACCCAAACAAGAAACGGAACTCTGGTTCTAACCATATTAATGGAAGGTGTAGGCTTTAATATTGTTTAAGGGTTTTATGTCTCATCCTCTTTGCATGCAAATAACTATTATCTACATGGCATGGCATACATGGCATACATCTACATGTCACGACACGCATGGCATTATGTTATGCATCTAATGCAATTACATGGCATACAATTATGTCATGTATATGTTTCCTTATATGTCATAACTATTTATGGAAATAAAATATGTTTAATATTTGATTCTCCAAATCAAATCATAATTAAATTAGGAAACAAATTTCCAAATCTAATCACATATTTTATTCATGGAATTATTTGATTAAGGAAAATCTATTTAGGAAACCAATTTCCTAAATCATTAAAACTACTTATGGAAATAAAATATTTTAAGATTTGATTTCCCAAATCAAATCATGATTAAATTAGGAAACAAATTTTCAGAATCTAATCAAATATTTTATTTATGGAAAATATCAATTTCCATAAATACTTCCAACTTTCCAAAAGTGGAAGATTTCCATAAATACTTCTAGACTTTCCAAAATTGAAAAATTTCCATAAATGCTTCTAAATTTCCAAAATTAGAAAATTTCCATAAATACATTATGACTATCGCAAAACCATTTTACGATTATGTGAAACACAACTGGGCTCTGATACCCTTTGTTGGGTTTTAGACTTACACGGCGTGTGTGTGTTCGATCACGTTTCGTAAACATGAACACAGCGGAAGCAATAAAAATAATAAATCTATATTTATTACAACACACACAACACACGCATGCATATTACAACAAGTGTAGACATAACTGTAAATTTAAATTTGCAATAAAAGGAAATTTATCTACGTTATACCTTTCGTATGACGTGTAGCGGGAACGGCATCAACCGGAACGATCCTCGCTAGAATCGTCTCTATCCGTATCCACACCGAGTTCCACGGGATGACTTCGCTAAGCCACGAGCTTCGTCTTCGTACGGGTTACTAGTCTCGTGTTGAAGACGACGTGATTGAGAGATGATCACGATCCGAATCCAAATTCGGATCCTAATACGAGTTCTCAAAACTCGCTTCTCCGGAGAGGTATTCGTCAACCAATTGACGAATCCTTCGTCCTCCACCTCAGAGGATTATCGGAGATCGAATCCTCGAATGAAAAGGTGTACCCTTTGCGATCTGCACGATGTTTACCATCTCCATTGCGATTGTTGCGATTTGTACCTCGATTCGATTGATTTCAGTTCCTCCATGGCAGATTTTTTTTTTCCAGTTACTTGAGCTCAGTCGTCAAGAATAGATGTTGGACAAGTTTACATGATTACTCGAGAAGAAGTATAGAAGACCGAAGGATCGATCCTTCGTGGTATTACTTTAGGTTATCCTATTTGCGGATATATCGAGAGATACTGGTAGTTTACAAGTATATTTGTCTAGAGCATTCTTGGATAGGGTTCGAAGGGTTCCTATCGACTTGTGGGTTGATGATTTTCTCTACCGTCACGTGAGATGTTGATCAACAATCAAGAAGTCAGGGGATACCCTTAGCCTTTGCTAGACATACCTCCACTATAGACATATCCTTACGGATAGTTGGATTGTTGGAGCGTTGGTATGCTAGGACTCTCGGATGTACGTATAATCCGAGAGTATTTGGATGTAGTTACGGATGAACTCTCGGGCTGGTCACTACATAGGCAAATGGAATATGCGATTGAGGTGATTTCGGGAATAGTCCTGATATTGGGGACCTCATACCGGGAGATGATTTTATGGGTATCAGTGTTGCTAAACACTATGGGAGATTTATCTGCCTCAGTGGTTCTTCTAGAGAATTTTCGAAACTCTTCGTTAAAAGAGAGATAGACCTTTGAGGTTATGTATTGATTATCGATGATTGGAATGCAGTACTTGAGAATGAGTATCCTTTGTTGGGGATAGATGATTTGTTTAGATCAGCTAAATGACACTTGTGTATATCCTAGGATTGGTCTACGATTGGAGGTTTGATATTGTAGTGACCTAGTTGTTGGATCGATTTGAGCGCTAGAGGGGGGGGTGAATAGCGCTAAGAAAAAAAAAACTTTTCGTAATCGTTCGAATTGGCACGAGTAAACGCAGCGGAAAGATAGCAATAAATAAATAAAAACACGAGGGGTTTTTACTTGGTTCGTAGCCTACGGCTACTACTCCAAGGCCCTAATGGTCCTTGACCACGCACGGAGGGCAAATATTAAACGAACTCCTTCTCGATAGAGATAGGAGTTAAGCGAATACAAAAACTCAATAAAGATTCAAGGTAGAGGGACACTCCCCCTCTCCTTGATATGATTTAAAGCTTGAAAATAAAGACAACTTATACAAAATTAAAGATTATACCGACGACTTCAAGGATTGGAGGTTGAAGCTTTAGTCGTCGTCTCGGCAGCGCTTCGTCGTAGGGATGTCGGAGAGTCGGAGCGTATCGGAAGCACTTGGAAGCTTTTGAATTGATGAAAAACCCTAGGTTTGGCCCTCCTTTTATAGCCTTTAAGCCCCTCAACGAATGGGTCTTCAACCAATCACAAATGGGCACAAAACTCCTTGAAAAATGGTGATAAAGCTTGACTCCTCGAGGCTGATTTTTGACCACCGGTTGAACTGGCCGGTTGAACTGCCGCCGGTTGAACTGGCCGGTTGAACTGCCGCCGGTTGAACTGGCCGGTTGAACTGGCAGCCATGATTTTTGACTAAAAAAGGAGTTTAGCTCAAAATACAAGTGAATTCGACGGCCACTTGCCGTCCGATCTCAACATAGACCTTCCATGGGAAGTCTTGGGTTGGATCGTCGCCTAAGGACGTCCCCGTACAAAGGACACGACCTCACTTACGCTTGCACACACGAGCTTACCTCGATACTTACTTGTCGCTTTTGCTTCCGGCCTTCCACTCGATTCCTTCGGCTCCCTCCGAAGTAACTCGAGTGTCGCCCGACCACCGCGGCTTCCTCCGGGTGTCGCTAGCCTTCAGCTCCAGCATTGAGACTTTTCTGCACACTTGATTTAACTCGTGAGATAACAATATAAGCTTAACTTTGTATCGTTTGCTATAATCAAAACATAGGTTCGACTTAGGTGCCCACTGCACCAACAATCTCCCCCTTTTTGATTTATGGCAAACCCACATACAAAGTTAAGCAAGCATGAAGAATAATAATGTGCATGAGAAAAAAAATGAAGATTAAGTTGGAGTAGTAAGGATTTTCTTCAAGTACTCCCCCTTGAGGAAACCTCCCCCTTGACCGAGGGTGAGTCTTTGAAGAAAGACCTTAATCCTCCCCCTTGAGGGTTGCTTTAAGTAATTAACATTACTTAAAATTAGCTTTAGTAAAACGTTTTAAAATTAGCTTTAGTAAAATGTTTTAGTTAAGCCCTTTCTACCCCTTAAGTAAAACACTAACGACATAAATAAGTTAAGAATTCTCTTAACTTGGCCTTTTGTCAAAAGTTAAATAAGTTCTCAAAACCTAAAGTTAACTTTTGGTTTAAACATGAAGTAAGAGTTAAGTTATCAAAAAATTTGAAAAAAAAATTGACCCCTTAACTTTGGCCTTTTTCTCCCCATTTTGCCGTATATCGAAAAGAGTAAGGGGTGTGTGGAAATCAAAATAATTGCTAAATTTAAAGTCCAAGCATGTTCCACATTTTTTATTAAAATAGTATATTGAAAATAAGCTCATCTATGAAATGTTCGACTCATATTTGGCTTGATTGATATGAAGGATCAACCAGTCCTGGTCGGAGTCGGTTAGTATGTATGATTATACTCCATGGTTCATAGCGATGCACTAGCTCTACATCTGGAACCAGGAGTAAGGTCCTAACATCTCACGCCCATCTACGTGGCTAAGTACACAAACACATTAGTCCTATGTGTTGTGAGATGTACTGGCTCCTTATATCTATAGGATCATGATATCTAAGGTATGTCCTATGCTAGTTCCATGAAAAAGTAAGAAATAGTAGTAAGAAAATATAATTTGCAAGTTTCTATTCTATTACGCACATGCCTAATTTTCGTCTCAAGAGACTAAATTCGGCTTCGGGTAGTGGTTTAGTAAATATGTCTGCTAGGTTAGACTTCGATTCGACGTACTCAAGTTGTATGGCTCCGTTGGCCACATGTTCTCGAATGAAATGGTGTTTGACTTCTATATGTTTGGTCCTAGAGTGACATATTGGATTCTTGGTAAGATTAATTGAACTAATGTTATCTACGTGAAGTTTAGTATTCGTAAAGTCTAACTTAAAGTCGCGGAGAGTGTGCTTCATCCAAAGAAGTTGAGTGACACACTCACCCATCGCGATGTATTCGGTGGTAGATAAGGCAACACAATGTTGCTTCCTACTGCACCAACTCACTAGACTCGAGCCGAGTAGTTGACAACAACCACTCGTGCTCTTTCTATCGAGTTTACTACCGGCATAATCCGAATCAGAGTAGCCGATTAGTTCGAACTCGGTAGATCTAGGATACCAAATACCGACATTAAGTGTACCCTTTAGATATCTAAGGATACGCTTAACTAGGGTTAGGTGAGACTCCTTAGCACAGGTTTGAAACTCACGCACATACTTACTTGAATAGGATGTGTCGACTCGCGTTAAGTATAGGAGACTTCCTATCGCTCTATAGTACTTTAAGTCAATGGACTTACTTTCTAGGTCTTCTCCTATGTTAACATTAATCGCCATTGGGGTGTTTATTATCTTAGCGTCTTGCATTCCAAATCTTTTAATTAACTCCTTAGTGTATTTTTGTTGATATAGGTATATACCATCCTTAGTTTGTTTAATTTGTAGACCTAAAAAGAAACTTAACTCGCCTACTAAGTTCATTTCAAACTCACTTTCCATGAGTGAAATGAACTCGTTTAGTAAGGCTGAGTTAGAGGTTCCAAAAATTATATCGTCTACGTAAATTTGAGCTATGAATATTTCTTTACCTAAGGTTTTTACGAAGAGAGTTGGGTCAACTAAGCCTTGGTTAAACCCTTTTGACTTGAGATGGATTGAAAGTCTCTCGTACCAAGCTCGAGGAGCTTGTTTAAGTCCATAGAGAGCTTTCTTAAGTTTTAGAACATGGTCGGGTTTATCTAGATTTTCGAATCTGGGGGGTTGGCTAACATAAACTTCTTCTTTAATGTATCCATTTAGGAATGCCGACTTAACATCCATTTGAAATAGCTTAAATCCTCGATGTGCGGCATAAGCTAGCAACATTCGAATGGATTCGAGTCTAGCTACTGGGGCATAGGTTTCGTCGTAATCTAAGCCTTCGACTTGACTGAACCCTTTGGCGACTAACCTAGCCTTGTTTCTAACTACTTCACCTTTATCATCAAGCTTATTTCTAAACACCCACCTTGTTCCAATTGTCGTTTTGTCTTTAGGTGGTGGTACTAATTCCCACACTTCGTTCCTAGTAAATTGAGCTAGCTCTTCTTGCATTGCAATAATCCAATCGGGATCAAGAAGAGCTTGTTCAATTGATTTGGGTTCTATCTTTGAAATTAAGGAAATTTGACTAAGGTTCCTATAGGATGCTCTAGTTCGAACTCCTAGATTAGGATCTCCTATCACTTGATCGATAGGGTGGTTAGTCTGAGTCCTAGATTGGGTTGGGTTTGTGTCACCTAATGCTTGATCAATGGGGTGACTTGGTTGAACACTAGTTTGGTTGGAGTCATCTATCACTTGATCAATAGAGTGACTAGGTTGACTTAGGTTAGGATTAACACTAGACCTGATCTCCGGATCAGAGTAAGGTCTAGTATGAATAGGCTCGCTAATTGGGGTTGCCGGGGGTTTTGTAGGTTCATGTCCTTCATCGAATACTACATTGATAGTCTCCTCAACTCTAAGGGTGTCGTGGTTATATACTCTATAAGCTCTACTTGTAGTCGAGTATCCTAGAAAGATTCCGGTCGTGGTTTTGGATGTAAATTTCCCTAGGTAATCCTTAGTGTTTAGGATATGTACCTTACACCCAAATACCCTAAAGTACTTGATGTTAGGTATTTTATCGTGATAAATCTCGTACGAGGTCTTAAGGTGCCTCTTTACCATAAGGATCCTATTTTGGACATAGCAAGCCGTGCTAACGGCTTCTGCCCAAAACCTATCAGGTAGGTTATATTCGTTTAACATGGTCCTAGCGGCTTCTTGTAGAGTTCGGTTTTTCCGCTCCACTAGGCCATTTTGTTGAGGGGTCCTAGGGCAAGAGAATTCATGGTGGTATCCGTTTAGGTTACAGAAGTCGGTGAACCTTTGATTTTCGAATTCACCACCATGATCGCTTCTAAGTCTTTTAACCTTAAGGTCTTTTTGATTCTCGATTAATTTGAATAGATTGATTAATTGATCTAGGGTATCATTTTTATGTTTGATGAACCTAACCGAGTAAACACAGGTAGTAAATCAATTATGACTAAGCAATATTGACTTTTATTGAGTGACTTGGCTCCATGTGAATCGAATAGATCCATATGCAGGAGCTCAAGTACACTTGAGGTTCGTTCTTGGTTAGTTAACTTGTGTTGTGTCCTAGGTTGTTTTCCTTGTTGACAAGCATTACAGATTTTATTAACCAAGTTGTTGAGGTTGGGTAAACCTCTGACTAAGCCACTCTGACTCATCTTGTGGACGAGTCTTGGGTGCAAGTGGCCAAGTGGGATTCCTCTTCCTGTGTCATAAGACATTTGGCTGAGGATTTGATTAAGTTCATTGTATAAATGTTATTTGTCCTAGTTCCTTTGAGTATTGTTTTATCTGTTTCATTTGTTTTAATTACACATTCATTTTCTAAAAATACGACCTTATAGTTATTGTCACACAATTGGCTTACGCTAAGCAGGTTATATTCAAAATTCTCTACAAGTAATACATTTTTAATAACAAAATTTGAGTTAAGCTCGATATCACCTGATTCGATGATTTTGAGCTTGCCGTTATTCCCAAAGGCTACCGATCCTTGTCGTTTGAATCGAAGCTTTGTGAATTTGAGTTGATCCCCGGTCATGTGTCGGGAGCAACCACTGTCCAACATCCATTGATCCTACACACAAGGTGGTTGGATTGGATGTTAGATTTTTATTTTTAAATTGGTTGTAAGTTGTTAAACCTAGGTCATCTCACCCGAGTCTATATGATCAAGCATGTTATACTTATGTGTTTTTTGTGAGATGACTCCCAATTAAATTTATTAAGTGGATTTAGGTTTAAGTGATTTTATGTTGAGATGATTTTCAATTAAATTGATTAAGTGGATTTAGGTTCAAGTAATTAGGATTTAGGTTCAAGTAATTTTATATTGAGATGATTTTCAATTAAGTTGATTAAGTGGATTTAGGTTCAAGTAATTTTATGTTGAGATGATTTTCAATTAAGTTTGATTAAGTGGATTTAGGTTCAAGTTAGATTTGGATTTAACCCAAGGCTTGTCAAGTTTACCTTTTCAAGATCATGGCTTCCAGGTCGTGGCGAGCACACGAGGGCCTTCTTTTATCGGATCATCGACCACTTCCTTAGACAAAGCCATGTTCAAGAAAATGATGACTTGACTCACCTAAGACTATTTCCTAGTCTAACTAGTTATTTTTGAAAAGAGGCTCCCCGAGGCTCAATCTTTTCGAAGGATTTTAGTTGGTTATTTGAAAAGAGGCTCCCCGAGGCTCAATCTTTTCGAAGGATTTTAGTTGGTTATTTGTGTATTCCATGTGAGTTAAAAAAAACAAAAAAAAACTAAGCATGCAATTTCTAAGTTAAAGCACAAACATGTTTTGTCTTGGCTCCCCCTAGACCGTTGAATCGGTTCGGTCTATCCACATAGTGGATTTGGTCCTTGGGAACCCAGTACGAGTTGGATCCTAGAGTTGAAATCAAAGTGGTCTTAGGGACCCATGCTTGGACACATTTTTTATGTCTACTTACGATTGACATATACGACTTATTGGTCGTGTTTGAGCTAAACCCTAGTCCGCCTTGTTGTACACGGCCCTTTGCGATCCAAGTAGGAGGTCAAGTCCTTTGGATCCCAAAGTAAACCTTTCCAACGTATTCCTAAGATCTTCGACTTGACTTTTCAAGAGTGAGTTCTCAACTTCGAGTTTTTCAACCCGAGTTGAGTCCTTCTCTTGAACTCGACTAGTCGAAGAGGTTAGGGAGACCTCGTGTTTGAGGAGTTTAACTTCCTCAACCAGGGTCTCGACCTTGGACTCGGACTTAGCTAACTTCCTAGACAAAAACCTCACCGTATTAGGTAAAGTATTCAATACAGTACGACTCACCTGAAGGGTATCCTTTGAACCGGATGCGTATCCGTGGCTTGACATGAAGGGTGCTTCGTAGTCCGAATCATCCTCCGGTTCTGACTCAAGTTCGGGTTCGGTCTCGACGTGATTTCGCCATGAAGAGCGTGGTCTTCGTCTTCTTCGGATGACGCTTCTTCCCATGTCGCGTTGAGGGCCTTCTTGTGCTTAGGTCCTTGGTGGTTGAGCTTGGGGCACTCGGACTTGATATGTCCAAACCTATTACACTCATAACACCTAATATTAGAACTTTTAGGTTTACCTTGGTTGGGTCGAGTCGTGGTTCGCTTTAGTCCTTGGCTATTCTTGAGCTAGGTTCATTAGTTCGTTAATTCGGGTCAACATCTTCTTCGGACTCGTCTTCCTCCTCGGTTGGTGGTGGCTTGCTTGCGATTTTCTTCTTCTTTGATCCTGCAAATAAAGCTATACCCCTCTCGGGTTCCGAGTTGGATTGTTCATGTAATTCGAAATCGGAAAAGAGTTCATCTAACCTAATTTTAGAAAGATCCTTGGAGACCTTGTAGGCATCGACCATGGATGCCCACAAGGTAGTCCTCGGAAAAGAGTTTAGAACATACCTTATAAGGTCGCGGTTTTCGACCTTTTGCCCGATTCGTGTAAGTTGTTGGCGATGTCTGGACACGGGCGTGGAGTTGCATCGCGGATTCGTGTTCCCTGCATTTTTAGTGTGTACAATTTATTTAATAACAAATCACGATTACATACCTTGGCTTTATCCGATCCTTCGTGTAACTCGATTAGTTTAGTCCAAAGATCCTTTGCGCTTATGAAGGGGCCGACGCGATTTAACTCCTCCTTGGATAGGCCGCATTGGAGGATTTGTGTTGCCTTGGCGTCGGCTTCGACTTGTCGTTTTGTTGCAATGGTCCATTGATCATAATCCAAGGAGTCACCCACTTCATTAGTCGGAAGTGTGAAACCCGTTTGGATTATGATCCACATCTCGAGTTGGGTTTTGAGAAAGCAGTCCATCCGACCCTTCCAATCACGGAAGTCATCTCCGGTCTAAAACGGAGGTCGGACGGTGCTAAAACCCTCGAGATGGGCCATTGAAACAAAAAGACAAAAAGAGACGAAGACCGAAAAGCTAGCAAAGACAAAAACTCAAAAACAAGTACCAAGACTCGCGTCTTGGATTAGTAGTGCGGGAGAGAATTTAACAAACAAAATAAATAGAAATAAACAGAATTAAAAGAAAATAAATCTGTAAAAAAAAGCTATATTGGTGGTTTCACCAAATCTTAGCAACCCCCGGCTCTGATACCAATTGTTGGATCGATTTGAGCGCTAGAGGGGGGGGGGGGTGAATAGCGCTAAGAAAAAAAACTTTTCGTAATCGTTCGAATTGGCACGAGTAAACGCAGCGGAAAGATAGCAATAAATAAATAAAAACACGAGGGGTTTTTACTTGGTTCGTAGCCTACGGCTACTACTCCAAGGCCCTAATGGTCCTTGACCACGCACGGAGGGCAAATATTAAACGAACTCCTTCTCGATAGAGATAGGAGTTAAGCGAATACAAAAACTCAATAAAGATTCAAGGTAGAGGGACACTCCCCCTCTCCTTGATATGATTTAAAGCTTGAAAATAAAGACAACTTATACAAAATTAAAGATTATACCGACGACTTCAAGGATTGGAGGTTGAAGCTTTAGTCGTCGTCTCGGCAGCGCTTCGTCGTAGGGATGTCGGAGAGTCGGAGCGTATCGGAAGCACTTGGAAGCTTTTGAATTGATGAAAAACCCTAGGTTTGGCCCTCCTTTTATAGCCTTTAAGCCCCTCAACGAATGGGTCTTCAACCAATCACAAATGGGCACAAAACTCCTTGAAAAATGGTGATAAAGCTTGACTCCTCGAGGCTGATTTTTGACCACCAGTTGAACTGGCCGGTTGAACTGCCGCCGGATGAACTGGCCGGTTGAACTGCCGCCGGTTGAACTGGCCGGTTGAACTGGCAGCCATGATTTTTGACTAAAAAAGGAGTTTAGGTCAAAATACAAGTGAATTCGACGGCCACTTGCCGTCCGATCTCAACATAGACCTTCCATGGGAAGTCTTGGGTTGGATCGTCGCCTAAGGACGTCCCCGTACAAAGGACACGACCTCACTTACGCTTGCACACACGAGCTTACCTCGATACTTACTTGTCGCTTTTGCTTCCGGCCTTCCACTCGATTCCTTCGGCTCCCTCCGAAGTAACTCGAGTGTCGCCCGACCACCGCGGCTTCCTCCGGGTGTCGCTAGCCTTCAGCTCCAGCATTGAGACTTTTCTGCACACTTGATTTAACTCGTGAGATAACAATATAAGCTTAACTTTGTATCGTTTGCTATAATCAAAACATAGGTTCGACTTAGGTGCCCACTGCACCAACACTAGTGTCATACAATTATCAGTGTCAGTGTGATGATTGAGCTATCATTAGCGTAGAGTAAAAGTATTCAGGTGTATAAAGCTGATTGATAATGTTGTTAGACTTATCGACGAATTAGTCGTTCATGGATTCGAGGAATCAAATACTCTTGGAGTATTTGGGATCGATTGTCATCATATCTGTGGATGATATATTTTTGAGATATATTCACGATCTTAAGGGAAGTTATGTTTCCCTAGATTGATTTGGTATTTACCATAGATGAGGATAGGATGTTCTAGCGATACTATACCGCTGATTTGTTGGACCAAGAAGGTGATGGAAATCACCTGGTCGGAAGCTTGGGAAGCTAGGTTTTAGGGCCTGGAAGGTGGCTGACTTTTGTGTCAGTGTTAGTTAATCCGTCCGATATGGATGGAAGGGTATTATACGCAGATGCATCATTTCAGGGATTAGGAGGGATCCCGATACAGTTGAATGAGATGTATATTATGTGTATGCTGGTTGAGAAACTAGCGAGATTAATCATTAAGTCTTCCAGTTACTTTCAGTTCGGGGTGACATAGTGAATTTTGGACATTAGATTAATTTCTCTTGTGAGAATAAATCTCCGT
Source organism: Wurfbainia villosa (assembly GCA_025175895.1). Lineage (NCBI taxonomy): Eukaryota > Viridiplantae > Streptophyta > Magnoliopsida > Zingiberales > Zingiberaceae > Wurfbainia > Wurfbainia villosa. The sequence goes on from CM046003.1 coordinate 44,650,729, forward strand.
CTCTGGGAAGGATGGTGGTTCCCAGAGTTGCATTCGCTTTAGGAAGAGTTGTTTCAAGAGACTCTACATTCAAGAGGAATGATTTATTCGGAGTGTATCCGAAAATAGTGAGTATTGAGACGTTCCAGTTGGTGGAACGGTATGTGGGGCATGGATGATTCCGTAGGTTGATGTTGGATGTGCCAACAAGCAAAGGTGGAATATTGTGATCGGTAGGGTTACATACCGTGATGGAAGTGGTAGCCTAGTACGATGGACTGTGTTGGGGGATTATCTAGAATTCGGAAAAGACTTGATAGGATTTGGGTAGTCGATGATCGATTAGCTAAGTCCGCTCATTTTCTTCCGAGCTATAAGATGGATTTCGTTGAATCGCTTGATGGAATTATATCCATGGAGTAACCTTGAGTATCATTTCTGATGGTGATTCATGATTCACCTTACAATTCTGGCAAAGTCTCCCATCGGTTACGGGTATAGAGCTCCACTATGGTACAGTAATTGACCTCTTAATAGGTTGGCTGAGAGCGTATAAGAGCTGGAATATAATATTCGAGCTCAGTACTCCACTTAGTTACTTGAGGTGTGATTTTGCTCCGGATACTTGAGATGGTTGTTGTGACATCTCGTACTCGTACGTGAGTCAGAAATTTGGGGACCAAATTTTTATAAGTGGGGGAGAATGTAAAATATGGATTAACCCTTTAATTAATTTGATTTAATTAGTGGGTTAATTGGGATTAATTAGTTGATTAAATTGGGCTCAATAAGTGGATTAATTGGGTTAGAATCTGGGCTTGGGATGGTATTAGGCTTGGGCTGATATTGGGCTTGGGCTGTATTGGGCTTGGGCTGATTGGGCTTGAACCGGATTAGGCCAAATCAGATTTGGCTTTGACTTGGGTAAAGTGGTAGAACTGGCTGAGCTAAACCCAATCAGATTTTGGGTTTGGATTGGGCTGGGTTAACTGGATTGGTCGAACGACGTTTAAAGGAAAACCCGAACGAATCGCGATCAACTCCTCTTCCATCGCTATTTCTTTCCTTTCACAGCTGCGATCCCTGATTCTCCTCTTCATCAAAATCCCGATTGCCGCCCATCCTCGGCCAGCCTCCACCCTACGCCGCTGATCTCGGTGGGGAGCAAGCAGTGCCGGCCTGTCGCCTACCCTCACTCGCGCCCCACTTCTCCGACCTCCAGCCATCGACAACCGCCGTCCAGCTCATCCGGTCGCCCTAATCGACCTGTACGCGAATCTCACCATCGCACGAGCTCGGATCGTCGGCATCGCCATTCTCTTCTTCCTCGAGCTCTGTTGTGCCTTTCTCTTATCCGAGTCAACTTGCCATCGTCGTGCCGGAGGTCTGTACTTGCGCTGTCGCCTGCCATCTCGATTACGAGATGGAATGGTGAATGCATGTGTGGTTGGGAGCCGCTATCGCCGTCGCCATCCTCTTCTTCCCCATGATCAGATCGTCGATGCTTTTCTCTTCTTCACAGCCATCGCGTCCACCATCGCGGATCGCCACAGCTATCACTCACCTCGAGCCGGAGTCATTTGTTGATCACGCGACTCTATCTATCGCCAGTCGGCCAGATCTCGGTAGCAGAACATCATCGTTTGCAAGCCGGTGATTGCTACAGTCAACAGTTGGATCTGAGGTTTCTAGCTAGGTTCACAATCCTCTCTTAGCCCATTTGTAACTGTGATTACTTCAATTTTTGGTGTTATGATCGACTTTGGGTTGATCTAAGATTGTGTTGCCATTTTCAATAGGTGTGATTTCTGGATGGTACCGGAAAAGAAAGAAATCAAGGGGTGATGGGCTGTTGATTTGTTCTTCCATGTGACGTGGGGGAATTGAAACAACGCAAGGTAATGGCTGTGATGAGATTTTGGTTGATTGAATTTGATTAAAGTTTAGACGATTGGAGGGATGGATTAGTATAGCTTTAGTTACCTTTATGGGATTTACTTTCATTTAATAGTGGGTTGATTGTGCAGATTTTGTACAGTAGTAGATGGTGTTGCCGGGTGTGTTCTACTGCTTTGATGAGTTATGAGTTTGAGAGCACAGTTATGTTGATCATTTTGGCATTTTGGGTGGAGCTGCTTGGGATGTAAGAATGTTTTTGGGTGTTGTTAATGTTTCTGATTTATCTTGGATTAGAGAGAGTGGTATCCGATTGTAGTGTGAGTGTTGTTCAGATGAGCAATAGGGTGTAATCTGATTGTTCGTGGGGTGGCTGACCATGGTGCTTGTACTTAACTATAGTTTGTTATTATTGTGCAGGTTTGGGATATGAAGCAGGTCCACGATCATGAGGATCATTCGAGCTTCGTATCAGGTGGGTAATATCTACCTGGGCCGGTAGTTTTGATCAAATTCTAGTGCATGATATTGGATATATGTTTATACCTGTTTACCTTAAATCCACTCTTATTTAATCATATGCTTGTACTGCCTTGACCTTTGAGATATATACTCTGGTACTTCATTGATTATCTAGCTCGGATAGGAACTATAAACCCTATTATGTATTCGCTGATAAATGTTCAGTAAGTATAGGTGGTTAGGGTTATCTTTGTGACTTAAGATTGGGTTACTGTGTTACATCACTAGGGTTAGGTGATGGATTGGATTATGGAGTCGATTGTTGTATCGTACACATATTAGTTGTGCATCTATGGTGGATTTAGTTGTCTGTGCATAGATAAATATGTGTGGTTATCGGTATGTGGTTACGGACTAGAGGTCATAGCATGATTGTATATCCATTATGGATTGTATATCTGGGTATGATTATATGGATGGTCGATAGTATCTCGCTACTGACTAGAGGTCTTAGCGTGGTTGACTGTCAGATGAGTATGACTCCTTGTACGATAGAGAGAGTCTTGTGGATTGTAGTCCTTGCATAGTTTGACTTTTGGTTGACCAGGACTCCCCGTGAGATAGGGAGTGTTGCGAGGATACTTGTGTGGATCTATGCATCATTACATTTGCATGCATGCTGACGACTGGGTCTCCCTTATGGATGAGACGGGTTGTCAGTCATCCTGCCTCCCCGGCCACTCGGGGTAGTGGTAGCAGGGTTGACGGCAGATCATTAGATGTGCCGCGATCGGCCAGTATGGATGGTGGTAGCTGGAGATGCGTAGCTGGCCACTGTGCAGAGTGGTGTTAGCACTCGCCCACTATAGACGGTGGTTGTGTGACGTGCAGTTATCCTGTGTGCGGCGTTTGTCTACTCATGGGTAGGGACAGCGTGGCTTGCAGCAGGGGTCCCTAGGAGTAGTTAACTTTTTACGCTTATACGCTACTCAGTCATACTACCCAACTCGGTCACTCGAGAGTGGTGGCAGCTGGAGTCGGGCTAGTTGTTATTTGTCGTGCCACCCTGGCCACTCTGGGGTCGTGGTGGTTGGTCCGCATGACGTGACCATGCATATGCATTGCTGATATATATGTATGCATGTATTTGATATATGTTTTACATATGCCTGTGAGATGCTACATTTGATTGAGCTATGATTGCTGCATATGGTTGTTCATCATGATTCATGCCATCTGTATTTTATATACTGCTATGTGTTGAGCATGATACATGCGTTGATTCAGACTGTTATATGCATTTGATTAGCATCATGTCATTGTGTGGTACGGACTGGGTTGTTATTATAGGTGATCATATACTGTTCATATATTGGAGTATTGGTCAGGTATGGGATTGACTTGGTACATTATATGAGTTATGTTATTGTAAATCTGTTCAGGATGATCTAGCATATGGTGTTACAGACCGTCAGGTACGGTAGTACATTACTTCATGTTCAGTTGATCAGTTTAGTATATATATACATTGAGTATGACTATACTGTGGTTACTTGTTATTAGATTCGGATAGGATTGTATGTCTATTGGACTCATGCTGTATACCTGTAGATCTTCACATGTATACTTGTAGATTTCTTTACCCTATATGTTCATGCACTTTCTATATATTACCTTTGAGTTTATACTCACCACCCCTAGACCCTGGGTTTCCTGTCGCCCAGATTACAGGTAGAAGATTCCTTGGACGTTCGGAGCTCCGCCAGCTGATCCCATCTCACACCGAACAATTTGGGGTTTTCCACGTATTTGCTTCCGCTGTTGTTTTGTATTATGGCCATGTATAATTAGTGTTGTATTTGGCTGTTGGTTTGTATGTTGTTTTTGTGTAGTATGTTAGAGTCGCACCGGTGCGCACCTTTTGTGTTGTTGTGGATATATTGTTTGGTATTGTCCATATATATATTGTTGTTGTGGGCCTACGGGCCTTGTATTAACCCGATATGTTGCCACGTACAGGGGAGATGTCGTCCGTTTGCTTTTCGGCACGGCATACTCTCGGGGCGTGACAATTTTATTGGTATCAGAGCCCTAGGTTGCGAAGTCCATTTTCGGATTTTATTTCGTTCGGGCATCGAGTTTTGCTTTACTCGATTTTGGTTTCGTGAGTTATGGGATCTGGCTGTTGCGGACATCTCTGAGCTACAAGGTTTATGGTATGTTAATTGTTATTACTTATCCTTCTATTGGTTATGCATTTAGTTGCTTATAACATGGATGACTTGTAGGATATTTGTTAGTATTCGTAACCGTGGTTTGAGTTTGACCACGGGAACGATATGTTGAGGTTATTAGATATGTACCTGCTATCGAAAAGGTAATTACCTTTTAGAGTCGACTGATACCGAGTCGAAAAGAAAGAGGTAATGGACAAGCGAGTATACTATTGCTGATGCAGATAGTAGAGGATTATTTTGGTAATATTCATAGGGATTTTGATCCCTGAATTGGTCGTTCTAGGTTGTATAACGTTGAAGGTACTTTTGAGTACTTAACTCGTGTTATACAGAGGAAGCTAAGTTAGCTGCATACCATTATCCGGATTTAGCCGGTACTTGGTATAAGATATAGGAAATAACTTACGGAAAATAATATATCACTTGGTCACAGTTCAATGATGTTGTGAGATAGTATTTCCCCATGTCATCTTCTTTGACTCATTATCAGGGAATTCTTGGGCATCGAGTAGGGTGATCGGTTGGTAACGAAGGTACCATGCAGAGTCGCTAGACTTGCGAGGGTTACAACCACCTAATAGCCCAAGAATGTGATTGGGTTGGTTTTGGCCACCCACGGCTTTATCGGTTGACATCTTGATCATGCTGTTTGGATCTCCTATCAGATCTTACCGGAAGTGCATAGACCGAGTCATGTGTATAGAAATAACTCCGTAGTAGTGTTTTAAAGAGTTGGAGATTTGATAATCAGATTTTGCGAGTCAAATTATTGGAATCCGAAATCTCCAAATGTTGGATAAAAGGAGCAAGATTAAAGTCATGAGTCACGAGCAATTATTGGAGACTTTTCCGATCATAGAGCTGACTTCTCATGATTATCATCGAACTCAGAGGAAAGACTCCGAAGGGAGATTATGTATGTGCAGTGCGGGTCACGACGACACCAGAGTCAGATTATTCGATGGACCATTGTATCTGTTTCTACTATAAGCAGCCGGTATCTACGAAGAGAGTATGTATTTTGAAGACTCAGTTGAAGACTATGGATGATGCTTTCGAGCGGAAGATCCACAACCTCGAAAGCGGAGATCATTACAGAAGATTGGGTTATCACATCAACAGCGATTTACTACCTTAGATATAGTTGGAGCTATTTGATACTTTCATCCGGAAGAAGTTACTCGGTAAAGATTACCAAGACATCTCGTAAGACTTCGTGACGCTGGCATAACAATTGTTACATTCCTGGCAAAGCTGTTACCTTCCCTGGCGTAGTTGTGATTTGTGCAGAGGAGAGAGAGTATACGACGATGGTCGTATCTATGCCGTATTCTCCGGGTGCGGCTATACCATTTACAGAGTTGGAGCGTGCTACGATGTCGACAGTTCTTCAGTATTTTACAGTCGGATGTGTACCCTTTGCCAGTACAACAGTGTTTACCATCTCCATTGCAGTAGTTGCAGTTTGTACCTCGATTCGTGATTGATTTGATTTGCTCCATGGCGATTTTTTTTTGCGATTAGCTCAGCTCGGTAGTCGGAAGCAGATGTTGGACAAGTTTACATGATTACTCAAGAAGAAGTATAGAAGTCCGAAGGATCGGTCCTTCGTGGTATTACTTTAGGTTATCCTATTTGCGGATATATCGAGAGATACTGGTAGTTTACAAGTATATTTGTCTAGAGCATTCTTGGATAGGGTTCGAAGGGTTCCTATCGACTTGTGGGTTGGTGATTTTCTCTACCGTCAGGTGAGATGTTGATCAACAATCAAGAAGTCAGGGGATACCCTTAGCCTTTACTAGACATACCTCCACTATAGACATATCCTTACGGATAGTTGGATTGTTGGAGCGTTGGTATGCTCGGACTCTCATATGTACGTATAATCCGAGAGTATTCGGATGTAGTTACGGATGAACTCTCGGGCTGGTCACTGCATGGGCAAGTGGAATATGCGATTGAGGTGATTTCGGGAATAGTCCTGATATTGGGGACCTCATACCGGGAGATGATTTTATGGGTATCAGTGTTGCTAAACACTATGGGAGATTTATCTACCTCAGTGGTTCTTCTTGAGAATTTTTGAAACTCTTCGTTAAAAGAGAGATAGACCTTTGAGGTTATGTATCGATTATCGATGATTGGAATGTAGAAGTTGAGAATGAGTATCCTTCGTTGGGGATAGATGATTTGTTTAGATCAGCTAAATGACACCTGTGTATATCCTAGGGTTGGTCTACGATTGGAGGTTTGATATTGTAGTGACCTAGTGTCATACAATTATCAGTGTCGGTGTGATGATTGAGCTATCATTAGCGTAGAGTAAAAGGATTCAGGTGTATAAAGCTGATTGATAATGTTGTTAGACTTATCGACGAATTAGTCATTCATGGATTCGAGGAATCAAATACTCTTGGAGTATTTGGGATCGATTGTCATCATATCTGTGGATGATATATTTTTGAGATATATTCACGATCTTAAGGGAAGTTATGTTTCCCTAGATTGATTTGGTATTTACCATAGATGAGGATAGGATGTTATAGCGATACTATACCACTGATTTGTTGGACCAAGAAGGTGATGGAAATCACCTGGTCGGAAGCTTGGGAAGCTAGGTTTTAGGGCCTGGAAGGTGGCTGACTTTTGTGTCAGTGTTAGTTAATCCGTCTGATATGGATGGAAGGGTATTATACACAGATGCATCATTTCAGGGATTAGGAGCGATCCCGATGCAGTTGAATGAGACGTATATTATGTGTATGCTGGTTGAGAAACTAGCGAGATTAATCATTAAGTCTTCCAGTTACTTTCAGTTCGGGGTGACATAGTGAATTTTGGACATTAGATTAATTTCTCTTGTGAGAATAAATCTCCGTCTCTAGGAAGGATGGTGGTTCCCAGAGTTGCATTCGCTTTAGGAAGAGTTGTTTTAGGAGACTCTTCATTCGAGAGGAATGATTTATTCGGAGTGTATCCGAAAATAGTGAGTATTGAGACGTTCCAGTTGGTGGAACGGTATGTGGGGCATGGATGATTCCGTAGGTTGATGTTGGGTGTGCCAACAAGCAAAGGTGGAATATTGTGATCGGTAGGGTTACATACCGTGATGGAAGTGGTAGCCTAGTACGATGGACTGTGTTGGGGGATTATTGAGAATTCGGAAAGGACTTGATAGGATTTGGTTAGTCGATGATCGATTAGCTAAGTCCGCTCATTTTCTTCCAAGCTGTAAGATGGATTTCGTTGAATCGCTTGATGGAATTATATCCATGGAGTAACCTTGAGTATCATTTCTGATGGTGATTCATGATTCACCTTAGGATTCTGGCAAAGTCTCCCATCGGTTACGGGTATAGAGCTCCACTATGGTACAGTAATTGACCTCTTAATAGGTTGGCTGAGAGCGTATAAGAGTTGGAATATAATATTCGAGCTCAGTACTCCACTTAGTTACTTGAGGTATGATTTGCTTCGGATACTTGAGATGGTTGTTGTGACATCTCGTACTCGTACGTGAGTCAGAAATTTGGGGACCAAATTTTTATAAGTGGGGGAGAATGTAAAATATGGAAAAAAAAAATATGGATTAACCCTTTAATTAATTAGATTTAATTAGTGGGTTAATTGGGTTTAATTAGTTGATTAAATTGGGCTCAATAAGTGGATTAATTGGGTTACAATCTGGGCTTGGGCTGGTATTAGGCTTGGGGTGATATTGGGCTTGGGCTGTATTGGGCATGGGCTGATTGGGCTTGAACCGGATTAGGCCAAATCAGATTTGGCTTTGACTTGGGTTAAGTGGCTAAACTGGCTGAGCTAAACCCAATCAGATTTTGGGTTTGGATTGGGCTGGGTTAACTGGATTGGTCGAACGACGTTTAAAGGAAAACCCGAACGAATCGCGATTAACTCCTCTTCCATATCGATTTCTTTCCTTTCACAGCTGCGATCCCTGATTCTCCTCTTCGTCAAAATCTCGATCGCCGCCCATCCTCGGCCAGCCTCCACCCGATGCCGCTGATCTCGGTGGGGAGCAAGAAGCACCGGCCGGTCGCCTACCCTCACTCGCGCCCCACTTCTCCGACCTCCAGTCATCAGCAACCGCCGTCCAGCTCATCCGGTCGCCCTAATCGACCTGTACGCGAATCTCACCATCGCACGAGCTCGGATCGTCGCCATCGCCATTCTCTTCTTCCCCGAGCTCTGTCATGCCTTTCTCTTATCCGAGTCGGATTGCCATCGTCGTGCCGGCGGTCTGCACTTGCGCTGTCGCTTGCCATCTCGATTGCGAGCTGGAATGGTGAATGCGCGTGTGGTTGGGAGCCGCTATCGTCGTTGCCATCCTCTTCTTCCCCAAGATCAGATCGTCGGTTCTTTTCTCTTCTCCGCAGCCATCGCGGATCGCCACAGCTATCGCTCACCTCGAACCGGAGTCGTTTACTGATCACGCGACTCTATCTATCGTCGGTCGGCCAGATCTCAGTAGCGGAACATCGTCGTTTGCAAGCCGGTGATTGCTACAGTCAACAGTTGGATCTGAGGTTTCTAGCTAGGTTCACAATCCTCTCTTAGCCCATTTGTAACTGTGATTACTTCAATTTTTGCTGTTATGATTGACTTTGGGTTGATTTAAGATTGTGCTTCCATTTTCAATAGGTGTGATTTCTGGATGGTACCGGAAAAGAAAGAAATAAAGGGGTGATGGGCTGTTGATTTGATCTTCCATGTGACGTGGGGGAATTGAAACAACACAATGTAATGGCTGTGATGAGATTTTAGTTGATTGAATTTGATTAAAGTTTAGACGATTGGAGGGCTGGATTAGTATAGCTTTAGTTACCTTTATCGGATTTACTTGCATTTAATAGTGGGTTGATTGTGCAGATTGTGTACAGTAGTAGATGGTGTTGCCGGGTGTGTTCTACTGCTTTGATGAGTTATGAGTTTGAGAGCTCAGTTATGTTGATCATTTTGGCTGTTTGGGTGGAGCTGCTAGGGCTGTAAGAATGCTTTTGGGTGTTGTTAATGTTTTCTGATTTATCTTGGATTAGAGAGAGTGGTATCCGATTGTAGTGTGAGTATTGTTCAGATGAGCAATAGGGTGTAATCTGATTGTTCGTGGGGTGGCTGACCATGGTGCTTGTACTTAACTATAGTTTGTTATTATTGTGCAGGTTTGGGATACGAAGCAGGTCCACGATCATGAGGATCATTCGAGCTTCGTATCAGGTGGGTAATATCTACCTGGGCCGGTAGTTTTGATCAAATTCTAGTGCATGATATTGGATATATGTTTATACCTGTTTACATTAAATCCACTCTTATTTAATCATATGCTTGTACTGCCTTGACCTTTGAGATATATACTCTGGTACTTCATTGATTATCTAGCTCAGATAGGAACTATAAACCCTATTATGTATTAGCTGATGGATGTTCAGTAAGTACAGGTGGTTAGGGTTATCTTTGTGACTTCAGATTGGGTTACTATGTTACATCACTAGGGTTAGGTGATGGATTGGATTATGGAGTCGATTGTTGTATCGTACACATATTAGTTGTGCATCTATGGTGAATTTAGTTGTCCGTGCATAGATAAATGTGTGTGGTTGTCAGTATGTGGTTACGGACTAGAGGTCCTAGCATGATTGTATATCCATTATGGACAGTATATCTGGGTATGATTATATGGATGGTCGATAGTATCTCGCTACTGACTAGAGGTCTTAGCGTGATTGACTGTCAGATGAGTATGACTCTTTGTACGATAGAGAGAGTCTTGTGGATTGTAGTCCTTGCATAGTTTGACTTTTGGTTGACCAGGACTCCCCGTGAGATAGGGAGTATTGCGAGGATACTTGTGTGGATCTATACATCATTACATTTGCATGCATGCTGATGACTGGGTCTCCCTTATGGATGATATGGGTCGTCAGTCATCCTGCCTCCACGGTCACTCGGGGTAGTGGTAGCAGGGTTGAGGGCAGAGCATTGGATGTGCCGCGCTCGGCCACTATGGATGGTGGTAGCTGGAGATGCGCACCTGGCCACTGTGCAGAGTGGTGTTAGCACTCGCCCACTATAGACGGTGGTTGTGTGACATGTAGTTGTCTACTCATGGGTAGGGACAGCGTGGCTTGCAGCAGGGGTCCCTAGGAGTAGTTAACTTTTTATGCTTATACGCTACTCAGTCATACTACCCAACTCGGTCACTCGAGAGTGGTGGCAGCTGGAGTCGGGCTAGTTGTCATTTGTCGTGCCACCCTGGCCACTCTGGGGTCGTGGTTGGACGGGTCCGCAGATAGTGACCATGCATATGCATTGCTGATATATATGTATGCATGTATTTGATATATGTTTTACATATACCTGTGAGATGCTGCATTTGATTGAGCTATGATTACTGCATATGGTTGTTCATCATGATACATGTCATCTGCATTTTATATACTGCTATGTGTTGAGCATGATACATGCGTTGATTCAGACTGTTATATGCATTTGATTAGCAACATGTCATTGTGTGGTACGGACCGGGTTGTTATTACAGGTGATCATATACTGTTCATATGTTGGAGTATTGGTCAGGTATGGGATTGACTTGGTACATTATATGAGTTATGTTATTGTAAATCTGTTCAGGATGATCTAGCATATGGTGTTACAGACCGTCAGGTACGTTAGTACATTACTTCATGTTCAGTTGATTAGTTTAGTATATATATACATTGAGTATGATTATACTGTGGTTACTTGTTATTAGATTCGGATAGGACTGTATGTCTATTGGACTCATGCTGTATACCTGTAGATCTTCACATGTATACTTGTAGATTTCTTTACCCTATATATTCATGCACTTTCTATATATTACCCCTGAGTTTATACTCACCACCCCTGGACCCTGGGTTTCCTGTCGCCCATATTACAGGTAGAAGATTCCTTGGACGTTCGGAGCTCCGCCAGCTGATCCCATCTCACACCGAACAATTTGGGGTTTTCCACGTATTTGCTTCTACTGTTGTTTTGTATTATGGCCATGTATAATCAGTGTTGTATTTGGCTGTTGGTTTGTATGTTGTTTTTGTGTAGTATGTTAGAGTCGCACCGGTGCGCACCTTTTGTATTGTTGTGGATATATTGTTTGGTATTGTCCATATATATATTGTTGTTGTGGGCCTACGGGCCTTGTATTATCCCGATATGTTGCCACGTACAAGGGAGATATCGTCCGTTTGCTTTTCGGCACGGCATACTCTCGGGGCGTGACATTTGGACCCTTGACTTTGACCATTAGACCCTGCATTTGATTTTGCATAATCTTGAGGGTCTTTTCTAATTTCTCAAGCCTTGATCTCAAGGCTTGGTTATCTAATTCTAATTGCCCAATTTTAGAATTTTGATTTGGTCTTTGGGCATTGGACTTCCTAGGCTTGTGTCTAGTCCATTTAGGATTAAGACCTAGATGCTCTTGGACCTTTCTAATTGTCTCCCTAGGTAGAGTTAGTCTTGAGTTATTTGACCTAGGTTTGTCCTTAGATAAATTATTTTTAGGGACATTAGTCTCAAATTTCTCCTTATTTTCAAAATGAAAATTCTTAGCTCCTAAACAAAAGTACTTGTTCCTATTAGCATGTTTTTCATAAATTGTAAGAGAATTAAAATTCCTAGCATGCTTTTGACTTTTAAATCTAGAAGGTGCATTATTAAAATATACCTTAGGGTTAGCCTTAGCTCCCCCTTCTTGTGATGCTCCCTCTTTGACTCTCTTGCTCCCCCTAGGGCATTGATTCCTAAAATGCCCCGGTTGTTGGCACTTGAAGCAAATGATGTGCTCTTTGCTTCTTTTAGTGGGGACACCGATATCTTTTGATTTTTCTTTAGGTCTTGGTGCCGGAGGAGTCTTCTTGACTTTCTTTGGGCACTTACTCTTGTAATGCCCACTTTCCCTACACTCAAAGTAAATTATATGTTTTTTATTTAAAACCAAATTGCTTGAGTTACCTAGTTCAACGGTGAGGGTTTCTTGAGCTTTCTCTTCCTCTCGACCGGATGTGGATGGCTCCTCTTGTTGCTCCGGTGTTGAGGATGCTCTAGTCTCCTCCCCCTCAATCCTAGAGGTGGAGGTCTCCTCCGATTCTACTTCCTCTTCCTCCTTGGATGTTGATGATCTCTCAACCTCCAAGTCCTCACTTCCTTGTGAGGAAGATGTGCTTGCCTCTTCGGTTCCTTCCTCTTGGACCGGCGATGGACCTTCATGGAGCTTGGCCAAATTGCTCCAAAGCTCTTTAGCATCCATGCACTCACCTAGACTACACAAGAAGTCATTAGGAATTAAATCAAAAATGAATTTGATTACCTTCTTGTTTTTCTCGAATCTTTGGAGTTGATCTTCACTCCATCTCTTCTTCTTGAGGAAACCACCTTTTGATCCTCTTGGATACTCAAATCCTTCCATTAATAAGGACCATTCCTCAAGGTCTCTCATCATCAAAAAATATTCACTTCTTCTCCTTCAAGAGTTGAAGCCTTCTCGTCCGTATAGGGTATAGGGCACCGGTGTGTTGATGTCCCATCCTAATTATTCTTGGACTTCCATCTTCACCCTCTAGCATGCTCCCTTAGTTGTTAAACCTTGAAGAGCAGCCTCGCTCTGATACCACTTGTTGGGGATCGATTGGACGCTAGAGGGGGGTGAATAGCGTGTGCTATGCGTGATGGAACTCATTCGCGTTCGTCTCTACAAAACTCGCTATGCGCAGCGGAATAATAATAATAAAAGCAATAACGAATTAAAACAAACACAAAGACAAAGATATAACGTGGTTCGGAACCGAATGGTTCCTACTCCACGGATCGAGCTCTAAAGAGCTCTAGCAATGCCAATCACACACCACTATGCAAACACTCCTTCTCGACACAAGTCAGAGGTGGAGAAACCTCGTATAAATGATTACAATAGTAATTCTAAGTACAACAAGCAAATACAAGTGAATATAACAAAAGAAATGCAAAGGAAACTTTACAATCGATCTTTTGAGAGCTTGCTTGTTTGGTTGGTTGAGTGGCACTTGGAGACCCTGAATTGCAGCAACAATTCGCCCCAAAAACTCCTCAAAGAACCATAGCATTTTTCTCCATCACAAGCTCCTGATAAAGCTTCAACTTTGTCTTTGGAAAAAGTTGATCGGTCGATGTGGGACCATCGATCGTGATGTCACTATTGTCATGAGACAGCGGCTAGATCCACGTGGATAAGTCCAGCGGATCCATCATCGATCGGTGATCATGACCATCGATCATTGGTCAAGCCTCCACTCATTGCTGACCACGGTGGTCGAGTGAGACTCCGATCTGTGGCCAAAACAGAGCATCGATCGGTGATCACAAGATCCGATCATTGCTCCCATCATTGCCCGCCTCATCTCAACCTACCAGGCTACTTCCCGCACCCTAGTTAACGGCACACCTCAAACATGAGGTTTTAGCCCAAGTATGGTTCCCCTATACTTGCTAGACCACCCTTAGCCTAGACTTAAACCTTCTAGCCACCTCCATCAGCCTCACGCCTCTCGGATCCCTCCAAGTCATCCATGACTTATTCATCCATCGCGCTAGCCTTCAGGTGCTTCCATCGTCTATGTCACGCTAACAGTGTCTACACCGCCAAGGCACATTGGACTTACGCCGCCAAGACTCCGCTTGGACTTTATGCCGCCAACCATTGTGTAGGGATTTCTATATGCCAAATAGCATATGCGCAACGGAAAAATTAGGATCCCTTCCTAGTGATCCTTGCGAAAGTAAACCTCGTACAAAATAAATTTCTCTAAAACCAAACCTATCTTATAGGAGAGGATTACCTTTGTTGCGTGCCCTTATTAATCCCGCTTTTCCTTTTGGTTTGTTGGATCTTTAGCACGTTCAAATGTCCATGCCTCTATACGTATCCACACGAGCAAGCTCTTGTCTCACAAAAGAAAAACTAGAAGGGCTCTCCTTTACTTCTTGCTAGAGAAGTCCCTAAAGGAGAGGAAGCTAGGGAAAAAGAGAAGGGAAGAAGAAGACTACTCTTCTTGCTAGCCTACACTCACAAAACCACACAACCAAAGCTTCCACCAAGCTCTCAAGCTCTCACACAACCACAATCACAATTTGGCCGGCCACTCCATGGAGTCTTTTATAGGGTTGGAAAAACCCTTTCACCTCCTACCATTCAATGCAATCCATTGCATTGAGACACCTTGTTTGGCCGGCCACTTTAAGGAGACAAAAACCACTTTGTCTCCTTCCACCTTATCTAGCTTAGGTGGCATGATTATGTGGCATGCTTGTGTGGCATTCATGCATGTTGAATTAATCTTATTAATTCAATAAGCCCACCTTATCTAGCTTAGGTGGCATGCTTATGTGGCATGCTTGTGTGGCATTCATGCATGTTGAATTAATCTTATTAATTCAATAAGCTTATGTTATCATATTGAATTAATCTCATTAAATCAATAAGGTAACATATTGAATTAATCTCATTAAATCAATAAGGTAACATATTGAATTAATCTCATTAAATCAATAAGCCAAAATTCTCATTAAGCTTAAAGTCCAAAAACCATTTTGTACTTAAGCTTATTCCCAAATTATTCTAGTCAAACTAGAATGCACTAATTCTTCTAATCATCATGCTCTTTGTGTGTGACCCTATAGGCTCTCATAACGTTGGCAGTGGATCTAAACTCTTTTAGATACACAAGCAATGAGCGGCATCTAGCAATACATCATTGCTACCCAAGTTACGAAATAAGTCAAGATCCGACTAACCTTTCCGTGACTACTATAATGTATGACCGTGTCCTTCTATCCTTGATATCGAGTTGACCAATGAGGCATAGACCGTGTCATCCTCGATCAATCTATGTGTTTCTTGATCCACAGTAAACTAACTCAAACAAATGAGCTCAATATCTCATATTGACTCATTTGAGCATGGCCATGCGTTTTAGTAGTTCTACTCAATCAAGGGGCCCACCGATATCACTCTCGTCATATGAGAGGGATAGATCCCATCTACATCACTCACATCCCTCCGCATAATTTGTTATATACCCGATCGCCTTTATGGTCCACCCTATTACGAGTGGCGTTTGGCGATACCAAAGTACATAATTCCTTATGTAGGGAACCGTAGTGACTTGAGTTCGAGGACTATTCATACCAATAGTCACATGAGAAAGTTTATGACACTCATATAACGATCCATGAAACTTTCTCATGGCGGGTCAGTTCAGTATATATTCTCTAATATATACCCATGTGTCAACTTGATATCATATATCCATGACTTGTGAGATCAAATCATCAATCGACCTACATGCTAGTCTTTATGTATTAATATTGCCCTTGCATATTAATACTTGACTAGGAACATTTAGGAAAGTGTTCTCTCTGACCTCATAATCAATTACGCGATTGATGTCTTTGTAGATAAGAACCTACTTTTCTAGGGCATTATTATATTTAATTTAGCTGGCACAAGCAAGATGTAAATATAATAACCAATCCTTTGCCTTTATTGAATATGATACAAAATGTTCCCTTTTCAACCATCACATGATTGGCTCTAGGGCTATAACTAACAATCTCCCACTAGCACTAGTACCAATCACTATGATATCTAATACCTAGTGACCTAGTGTGACCATCATGCTTCCTCTGTGCCAAAGCCTTGGTCAATGGATCTGCGATGTTAGCTTCGCTGCACAGATATCCTCACATCTCCTCTATCGATGATCTCTCGAATGAGATGGAAGCGCCGCAAAGATGTGTTTGGTCCACGATGTGATCGAGGTTCCTTAGCTCGCGCAATAGCCCCATTGTTGTCACAATAGAGGTCTATTGGATCTGAATGCTAGAACTACCCCAAGTTCATCGATGAACTTCATGAGCCAAACAAACCTCCTTTGCACGCATCGACGCAAAGAATATACTCTCTCATTGTAGAATCAAGAATCTATGTCCTCGCGAACTCTTCCACCACACCCACCATTCAGCAAAACACGCACTCGATTGCGATCTATAGTCATCCTTGTCTGCTTGGAAGCTTGCATCATCAGAACCCTTAGCCTAGCTCCTCATTGCCTCCAAATATCAGGAAATATTCTTTCGTTCTTCGTAAGTATTTAAGAATATTTTTGACTGCTATCCAGTGACTTTCACCTTGATCCGACTGGTATCTACTCGTCATGCTCAAAGCATACGAGACGTCAGGACGAGTACAAAGCATGGCGTACATGATAGACCCTATGGCAAATGCATAAGGGATCTTATCCATGCGATCTCTCTCCTCCTTAGAAGAGGGACATTGAGTCTTTGAAAGACTCACACCATGTGATAAAGGCAGAAATACTTTCTTGGAATTTTGCATAGCAAAACGATCTAGCACTTTATCTATGTATGTACTCTGACTTAGGCCAAGTAATCTTTTAGATCTATCTCTATAGATCTTGATGCCTAGAATATAGGCAGCTTCACCTAAGTCTTTCATCGAGAAACAATTCCCTAACCACATCTTCACAGACTGGAGTGAGGGAATATCATTTCCGATGAGATGTATTTCATCTTCATACAAGACAAGAAATACAACTGTGCTCCCACTATTTCTCTTGTAGACACAAGGCTCATCTTCATTCTTGATGAAACCAAACTCTTTGATTGCATCATCGAATCGAAGATTCCACCGAGAGGCTTTGCTTTAGTCCATAAATGGACCTTGCGCTTGCATACCTTTCCAGGATGCTTTGGATCTTCAAAACCCTCAGGTTGTGTCATGTACACATCCTCGAGTAGCTTTCCATTCAGAAAAGCGGTTTTGACATCCATCTGCCAGATCTCATAATCATGGTAGGCTGCAATAGCAAGTATGATCCGAATGGATTTAAGCATCGCAACTGGTGAAAAGGTTTCATCATAGTCAATACCATGAATTTGTTTGAATCCTTTAGCCACCAATCTACCTTTATAGGTATGCTTATTACCATCCATGTCAGTCTTTACTTTAAAGACCCACTTACACCCAATGGGTTTTACCCCTTCAGGTGGATCAACCAAGGTCCATACTTGGTAAGTGTACATGGATTCCATTTCGGATCTCATGGCCTCTAGCCATTTCTCGGAATCTGGGCTCATCATAGCTTCTTGATAGGATGTAGGCTCGTCAAGATCGACAAGCAATACCTCACCGTTGTCAGTCAAGAGAAAAGAATATCTCTCGGGTTGACGACGGATCCTATCAGATCTACGAAGAGGTTGGTCTACTTGAACAGGTGTCTGCTCCACAACTCTTTGGGCAACACTTTCCTCATCAACAACACTTTGTGGTTCCTGTTCATTTTCCATCGAAGCCTTAGTGTTATCGTCATCTTGAACTTCTTCAAGATGAATTTTACTCCCACTAGTTTTTCTAGAAATAAATTCTCTTTCTAGAAAGACAGCATTTCTGGCAACAAACACCTTGCCAAGTGTGGGATTGTAAAAGTAATATCCCTTAGTTTCCTTGGGATATACTACAAAATAACACTTATCTGATTTGGGTCGTAGTTTATCTGAGACTTGACGTCTTACATAAGCTTCACAACCCCAAATCTTTATAAAAGACATTTTGGGACTCTTCCTAGTCCATATCGTATATGGTGTCTTTTCTACGGGTTTTGATGGGACGCGATTAAGTGTGAAAGCGGCTGTCTCTAGAGCTAGTCCCCAAAAGGAAGTAGGTAGATCAGTCTGACTCATTATTGATCGTACCATATCTAATAGAGTACGATTTCTCCTTTCATATACACCATTCCATTGTGGTGTTCCAGGTGGAGTGAGTTGGGATATTATCCCACACTCAGCCAGGTGATCACGAAACTCTTGACTAAGATATTCACCACCTCGATCTGATCGAAGTAGCTTAATACGCTTACCAAGTTGGTTTTGTACTTCATTCTTGAATTCTTTGAACTTTTCAAAGGATTCTAACTTATGTCTCATCAAATATAAGTAGCCAAATATGCTCATATCATCAGTGAAAGTAATAAAATACTTATAGCCTCCTCTGGCTTCGACATTGAAAGGGCCACATACATCAGTATGTATGAGTCCTAACAAGTCCATCGCTCTCTCGCCATGTCCACTAAATGGAGTTTTAGTCATCTTTCCTAAAAGACAAGATTCGCATACCTCATATGATTCAAAATCAAATGAGTCCAATAATCCATCTTTATGGAGTTGGGATATGCGTTTTTCATTTATGTGACCTAGGCGACAGTGCCAGAGATATGTTTGGTTCAAATCATTCGATTTGAACCGTTTGGTATTTACGTTATGTATTGGGTTTTCTAAATCTAGAACATAGAGACCATTCATAAGTGGTGCATTACAATAGAACATTTCATTCAAATAAATGGAACAACATTTGTCCTTTATTATAAAAGAAAAGTTTTTCTTGTCTAAACAAGATACAGAAATTATGTTCTTTGTCAATGAAGGTACATATAAGCACTCCTCTAGTTCTAAGATAAGCCCAGTGGGCAAAGACAAAGAATATGTTCCTACAGCTACAGCAGCAACTTTTGCGACATTGCCTACTCGTAGGTCCACTTCGCCCTTTGCCATTAGTCTACTATTTCTCAGTCCCTGCACATTAGTACAAATGTGAGATGCACATCCGGTATCTAATACCCATGTAGAAGAAATAGATAGATTAACTTCTATAACATGTATACCTGAGGCAGAAGTCCCACTTCTTTTATTCTTTACTTCCTCAAGGTAGACTTTGCAGTTCCGCTTCCAGTGTCCAGGCCCCTTCCTTAGGTACTTTACCTTTACCCTTTGAAGTGGATGAATTGGCCTTGCCTTTGGCTTGGGTCTTACCCTTGCCTTTGCGCTTACCTTTGCCCTTCTTGACCATTAGTACGTTACTAACTTTCTTTTTGAGATTCGGTTCAGCAGTTCTTAACATGCTGAGAATCTCAGGCAAAGGTTTATCAATTTCATTCATGTTATAATTCATGATGAATTGATTATATGCTTCCAGCAACGATTGCAGGATAACATCGGTTGCCAATTCTTGGCTCAGTGGAAAACCTAGTCTTTCAAGGTTCTCAACGTACCCAATCATTTTAAGTACGTGAGTTCCTACAGGTGTTCCTTCTTGCATCTTGCATGCAAAAAGAGCCTTAGACACTTCAAAACGCTCGTGCCTGGCTTGTCCTTGATATAGTTGTTTCAAATGCTCAACCATATCATAGGCATCCATGTTCTCATGTTGCTTCTGAAGCTCAGAGTTCATGGTTGCAAGCATAAGGCATGACACATCTAATGCGTCATCTTGATGCTTCTTATAAGCATCTTTTTCAACACGAGTGGCCGCAGGGGCAGGTATTTCAGGGGTAGACTGCTCTAGGACATACAATTTGCGTTCTTGCTTGAGGATAATCCTCAAGTTCCTATACCAGTCAAGAAAGTTTGCTCCATTGAGCTTGTCCTTCTCAAGGACAGATCGCAAGTTGAGGGGGTGTGTCGTGTTAGATGACATGGTGATCTACAACACTAAAATGCAAAATTAAGTATCATACCTAAGTCATTTAATTAGGCCTTTAATTAAATGAGGCTCCCACTAAATTCTCATAGCTTTGATATGAGCTAATCATTGATGTAGGCAAACACTTTTCTCTTACATCATTAGCTACTATTTAGCTATAAATTTATATGGGATAAAGATCCACATCATAATTCGTCTTGAGTTAGCTTTGGCTAATTGCCCAAGACGTAGTATGATTAGGTAGGCAATCTTTTGCCAATTACATCTGATGTAACTCTTTAATAGCTTTGGTTAAGTTTAGATTAGTTTAGTGTTTATTTCTAAACCAGCTTCCAGGCTGTGGTGAGGCACAGGAGCCTTCTTGGATATCGGAGCAACGACCACTTCTAAGACAAAGCTGATGTTCCGAAATCACATAAAACTAATTTTAAAACTTATGCTCAAAGCTAATATATGCTGCTACTTTCTTAACTAATTAAGAAAAACTTAATTAAGTCTTAACCAAGTTTGATAGCGGGACATCACGATTGTCCACTCGCACTCTTCCAAGATAAAATGCATTGCTTTGCTTTGGCAAACCCAATAACAAATGATCGAGGAAGTAGTGAGTACCAAACTTTGGTAGGCATATCGTATTTGACTTATTAAGATATAAACTTAAACATGCATCACATACATATTAGCATACATCACATATAAGCTAAATTAACATGCATCACATACAAGTTAAACTAAGTGTGTCATGGTTATGGCCCTTATTCTACAATCTTCTCAAGCCAATGAGAAGATTTATTGGTCAACCTAGGGATAGCATCTTCTCCCAAGTGCTTCCTTTTGGTTGTCTTGTGTTGTTGACTTCCTCCTTGTAACATTATCTTCCAATGGACCCTCCATCTTTGTTGTATATTACAAAAGGAGAAATACTCGAGTTACATTCGAGTCTAAAGCTAATTTTACAACAAGAATTTTAGGAGAAAGGCACGACACGCAGGCCGTATTAAGAATTACAACATACAATCACAAACTTTTTGGGACTAGGCCATAACCATACACCATGTCAATTTTAACTTTTAAAAGACATCGGATATTTTATTATGTTTGAAAATTTGCTAATGCAATTATCAACTCATAATAAAATTCATCCTACTTCTATATCATATATAAAATAGAGAAAAACTATTTTTATACGATCTTTCGCAAGTGGCTCTGATACCCTTTGTAGGGATTTCTATATGCCAAATAGCATATACGGAAAAATTAGGATCCCTTCCTAGTGATCCTTGCGAAAGAAAACCTCGTACAAAATAAATTTCTCTAAAACCAAACCTATCTTATAGGAGAGGATTACCTTTGTTGCGTGCCCTTGTTAATCCCACTTTTCCTTTTGGTTTGTTGGATCTTTAGCATGTTCAAATGTCTGTGCCTCTATACGTATCCACACGAGCAAGCTCTTGTCTCACAAAAGAAAAACTAGAAGGGCTCTCCTTTACTTCTTGCTAGAGAAGTCCCTAAAGGAGAGGAAGCTAGGGAAAAAGAGAAGGGAAGAAGAAGACTACTCTTCTTGCTAGCCTACACTCACAAAACCACACAACCAAAGCTTCCACCAAGCTCTCAAGCTCTCACACAACCACAATCACAATTTGGCCGGCCACTCCATGGAGTCTTTTATAGGGTTGGAAAAACCCTTTCACCTCCTACCATTCAATGCAATCCATTGCATTGAGACACCTTGTTTGGCCGGCCACTTTAAGGAGACAAAAACCACTTTGTCTCCTTCCACCTTATCTAGCTTAGGTGGCATGATTATGTGGCATGCTTGTGTGGCATTCATGCATGTTGAATTAATCTTATTAATTCAATAAGCCCACCTTATCTAGCTTAGGTGGCATGCTTATGTGGCATGCTTGTGTGGCATTCATGCATGTTGAATTAATCTTATTAATTCAATAAGCTTATGTTATCATATTGAATTAATCTCATTAAATCAATAAGGTAACATATTGAATTAATCTCATTAAATCAATAAGCTAAAATTCTCATTAAGCTTAAAGTCCAAAAACCATTTTGTACTTAAGCTTATTCCCAAATTATTCTAGTCAAACTAGAATGCACTAATTCTTCTAATCATCATGCTCTTTGTGTGTGACCCTATAGGCTCTCATAACGCGTTGGCGGTGGATCTAAACTCTTTTAGATACACAAGCAATGAGCATCTAGCAATACATCATTGCTACCCAAGTTCTGAAATAAGTCAAGATCCGACTAACCTTTCCGTGACTACTATAATGTATGACCGTGTCCTTCTATCCTTGATATCAGATTGACCAATGAGGCATAGACCGTGTCATCCTCGATCAATCTATGTGTTTCTTGATCCCTGAGTAAACTAACTCAAACAAATGAGCTCAATATCTCATATTGACTCATTTGAGCATGGCCATGCGTTTTAGTAGTTCTACTCAATCAAGGGGCCCACCGATATCACTCTCGTCATATGAGAGGGATAGATCCCATCTACATCACTCACATCCCTCCGCATAATTTGTTATATACCCAGTAATCGCCTTTATGGTCCACCCTGTTACGGGTGACGTTTGACGATACCAAAGTACATAATTCCTTATGTAGGGAACCGTAGTGACTTCAGGTTCGAGGACTATTCATACCAATAGTCACATGAGAAAGTTTATGACACTCATATAACGATCCATGAAACTTTCTCATGGCGAATTCGGGTATATATTCTCTAATATATACCCATGTGTCAACTTGATATCATATATCCATGACTTGTGAGATCAAGTCATCAATCGACCTACATGCTAGTCTTTATGTATTAATATTGCCCTTGCATATTAATACTTGACTAGGAACATTTAGGAAAGTGTTCTCTACAGCCTCTCATAATCAATTCTGCCAATTGATGTGCTATAGATAAGAACCTACTTTTCTAGGGCATTATTATATTTAATTTAGCTGGCACAAGCAAGATGTAAATATAATAACCAATCCTTTGCCTTTATTGAATATGATACAAAATGTTCCCTTTTCAACCATCACATGATTGGCTCTAGGGCTATAACTAACGCATTGGACTTATGCTGCCAAGACTTCACCCTTGGACTTTACGCCACCAATATTCCCTTTGGACTTCTCAAATGCCAAGACTCAAGCTTGGACTTTCCCTTGCCAACCCATGTTGGACTTTCCATGCCAAGTACTCAAGACTTGGACTTTACCTTGCCAAGACCCATGCTTGGACTTAACATTGCCAAGACCCATGCTTGGGCTTTCCCAAATGCCAAGTGTCCCACTTGAACTTTCCATGCCAAATACCTAAGACTTGGACTTTCCCATGACAATTACATTGTCATATGTTTTTGTCGAACATCAAAACATCTCTCGAGCCAAGCTTGAGTCCTGGTCAATCGTGACCTGGGCTGATTGCACCAACAAATATCACCCCTTGGACTTTCCTTGCCAACCCATGCTGGACTTTCCATTTGCCAAGACTCAAGCTTAGACTTTCCCTTGCCAAGACCCATGCTTGGACTTTCCATGCTAAGTACCCATGACTTGGACTTTCCCATGATAATCTCATTGTCATACATTTTATCGAACATCAATGTCGAACATCAAAACACTACTCGAGTCAAACTCGAGTCTGGTCAATCATGACCTGGGTCAATTACACCAGCAATTAAACTTTGGATGCACCCTCATGCCTTTGATAGGGTCAAACCAACACACATAAATAAAACAACTCACAAATCTTAGCCTCAGTACGCTACCTCTAAAATTTCATCTAGCAAACCATAAAAATCATTCCTTGCACCTCTATCATTAGATGACTGATCACAAACTCTACTATTCATTGTAGCTTTCCCAGTTCCATATTCTTGAGTATGAAAATTATATCCATTTTGAAATATGTCGGTCAAGTTTTCACTACTAAGTTTGGACCCCCATGATAGATGCTTTACTAGTTCTTGCTCAATGTGAATGTGATTATCAAGAACCTAAAGTCAAATAAGTATGTGTTAAAATCAAGATTTATCCAATTTATTATCATAGACTACTTTCATATTTTTTGAACCATGGTGCAAATTCTTTATTGCAGAAATGATCAAACTCATGCTCTGGAAGCTCAGAATATAGGGTTTGGAAAATCCTACCATAAAATTAAATATAACATGAACAATAATTTACTATATATATGAAATATACTCGAAATACGGTATTACTTCTGGACAGTTCAGTAAAATATATGTGTGGGTTGCTCGCCACTCTTGACCAGTTACGTATCTACTTATACAAGATCCACTCGGTCGACCAAGGTAGTTAAAAATTAAGAATAACTTTAAATTAGGATCAATAGGACCCTCTTCCTGCTCTCAGACTTTTGCATTGAACATGAGGTTCAAAATAATATGATGCAAAAGTTGTAACTTCCTCCACAATATATGCATTAATAATAGAAGCCTCGACATGAGCTTTATTTTTCACTTTTTTTTCAAGTGATAAAGGAATCTAATAGTAATAAAATAAATGTATTAGAAATTAATTTATACTAAAATTAATCAAATTCACTAAAAATGATAATAATAAAAAAAGAAAAATTTCACTTTTCAAATGGATACATCCATCGAAATTGAACAAGACCTCCAACTTTAGCCTCATATGGCAAGTGAACCAAAAGATGTTCCATGGAATCAAAAAATGTTGGTGGAAATATTCTTTCTAAGTTATACAAAATGATTGGAATGTCTCTATGTGTGAATGACTCAATATTGTCGAGCAAATATTATGAAGGAAAATGCTTAATTCCATAATTGCACCCCATACAAAATTTGATAACATTTCCTTAAAAGCAAAAGGAATTAGTCTTTCCATGAATATTTGACAGCCATGACTTTTCAAACCAATCAATTTTCATTCCTTCAAATTGACGCATCTGCCAAGATTAGAGACATAACCATCAAGAAATCTTAATGATTTCAACTATTCACAAACAATCCGTCTCTGATCCTTATTCAATGTATAAACTGCTTTTGGTTTTGGTCCCCTACTATTTTCATCAACATCAAGGGTGGGTCATTTACATATGAGACGCATATCTTTTCTTGCATTCAGATTATCTTTTGTTTTTCCAGGAATATCCATCACCATATTTATCAGATTATCAAAAATATTCTTCTCAATATGCATTACATTAAGATTGTGATGAATCAAATTACTCTGTCAATATGATAAATCCAAAAATATACTTCGTTTAATCCATTTATGCGTAATTCCATAGTCATATATTGTAACATTTAGTTCTTCAATAACAGATGGAAAGTTAAACACTCTATGCCATAAGAATTGACTAGTGAATTTCAATGGTGGAGATGTTCTTTCAATTCTATTCTTAGTGAATTCTTCTTTATTTCTTCTGAATTTATGATTTGGTAGTAAAAATTGTCTATGACAATCAAAATAACTCAATTTCTTTCCATGTTTCAATCTGAATGATTTTGATCTCTCCATACATATTGGATATCCTAAAACCCAGCGGTACTCCATCCCGATAACATACCATAAGCAAAAAAATTATTTATGGTCCAAAGAAGTGCAGCTCTCATTATGAACATCTGATTAGTATGGACATTATATGTAGAAACACCCTCATCCCATAGGTATTTCAGCTCGGTAATCAGTGGTTGCATGTAAACATCTATTAACTTCTTGGGATTATGAGGGTCAGGTACAATCAATGTTAAAAACATATACGATGTTTTCATACACATACCGAGTGAAAGATTATACAAAGTTATGATAATTGGACAACAAGAATAAGTTCTTCCTAGTTTGCCAAATTGAGCAAATCCATCAGCACATTGACCCAACCTGATGTTTCGAGTCTCGTTCGCAAACTCAGGATATGTTCTATCAAACATTTTCCACGCCTCTGCATCTGATGGATGACACATTAGCCCCTCCTCTATTTCTTGATTTGCATGTCAAGTCATGTGTTCAGCAGTGACCTTTGATGCATAAAGCCTTTGCAATTTAGAAATTAAAGGCAAATATAACATTTGTCTGTATGATTTACATCGCTTATTACGATTCGATCTCGTGGTACTCTTGTACCTACATTGATTACAGAATTTACAAATCTCTAAATCTGCATTATCTTCCCAATATAACATACAACCATCTCTGCAAACACCAATTCTTTGGATCGAAAAATCTAAATCTTTCACAAGTTTTTTCATACTGTAAAAATCATTGGGCATTATGTAATCACGCGGCAATACTTCTCCAATAACTTGAACAAATCATTAAAATAATCTTCAGACACATTATGCTCGGCTTTAACATTCAACAATCTTACAATGAGAGATAATTTAGTGTGACTATCATAATCAGGTCATACGGGTTCATCTGCATCTCTCAATACTTCTTGAAATTTGAGATATTATTTATTGTATACATTTTCATACACACCAGTTACTTCTACCTTCTCCAACGGCGATGAATAACTAGTATACATGTGTTCAAATCTTTGAGGATAACTAG
This sequence comes from Wurfbainia villosa, assembly GCA_025175895.1. Taxonomy (NCBI): domain Eukaryota; kingdom Viridiplantae; phylum Streptophyta; class Magnoliopsida; order Zingiberales; family Zingiberaceae; genus Wurfbainia; species Wurfbainia villosa. Next base: position 44,677,450 of record CM046003.1, read on the forward strand.
AACTTACAGCGTTCGATTCGGTATTCAAATTATTACCCACTACATCAACTATCATCCTCTGATATGAATTGAATTGATCATAATATCTTTAATCTCCACTAATTGTCCTTTGTATATTTCATCCAACCTCTTCATCGGATATTAACGGTTCACCATGACATGTCCAATTATAATAATTTGGAGTAAAACCAAATCCACAAAGATATTCTCAAACTTTATCACACTGGAAAAATTTGCCATTATAATATTTTTTGCACGGACACCTTAATTTATTCCCATCCATAAAATCAACATTGCTACTAGCAAAATTCAAAAATTGTTCCAGCTCAATAATAAATTCATTAGTTAAACCACGACATTCTGGTAAATTCTTTTTGTACATCCAACTTCTTTCTCTCTCCATTTGTCCTGTTTCCAAATTTATATCAAGGATTAATTCTTTTTTTTTCATATTCCATCCATATTAATTTAACAATAAATTTATACTCAAAATAAATTCTTTTAGTGCTTACTATGTTTTTGTATGATATTGAATTACAAACTATAACATATCGAACAAATATTATATATTTATAGTAAAAACAATTACTTAAAATCAAACATTAATTATATATATTATAAAATGATAATACTATAAATTTTTGAATATATAATATATCTGCCCTGGTGGAAGCAACAAATGAGCTCACAGCTAAAGACTTCACGAACACACGGATCACCTGAAAGATGAAGTACGACAAACCTAAGAAAATAAAATATTAGTTTTGTATTTATATTACACATTACTAATTTAATTTGAATAACATGTTGACTCTGCTGTGGCCAAGTACATGATGCGGAGGGACGGGGTCGCCACAACAATTGTGCGCTATCCAGGTGTGGCAATGAACCACCCAACTGGGGAACGATGGAGCCTGGAACAAACGCTAGCTCCAGTTGGCGCAGCGATGAACCACTCAGGTGCACAATCCAGGGCCGACGATGAACCCCCCTGCTGCGTCGTCATGCCCTTACGACGTGTGCCCGCGGCAGCTGCCAATTAGCAGCTGGCAACTGCCCGCGGTAGCTGCCGCAAGGTGCGACACCTCATGCACGGCAACTACTGTGAGCGAGAGATCGCGGTCGCTGTCGCAATCTCGCACGACAACTGTCGTGATCTCGCGTGGTCGCTGCCGCGATATCACATGACCGCTACCGTGATATCGCACGACCGTTGCTACGAGAGATCACGGCCAACCTCGCGACAGCTGTTGTGAGCTCGCGACAATGAGAAGTCGCTACTGCACGAGCTCACAGCAGCAATGCTTCTACTACACGAGCTCGCGGCAGCGACGCTGCTGCTCCAGCGGTGGAAGAGGGGAAGAGAGAGAGGACGTACTCGATCGAGCGGCGGGGAGGAGCGCGTGAGGAGGGAGGAAAGGAGGAGGGGATGTTTATTAGGGAAAATCGACGACGATTTATAATTCGTTGCAATATTCGTCGTCGATTTGGCGACGAATACTATATTCATCGCCAATTAAAAATACAAACTAAAATATTTTCATCGCTAAATTTATCATAAATTTTGCAACAAATTATAAAATCATTTGCAAAATTTGCGACGAATTTATATTTTGTCACAAAATTCTGCGATGAAATTTATTTTTCGACGCAAAATTGGTGATGAAAATTAAATTTGTTGCCAAATTAGCGATGAATATTAAATTCATCACAAATTTCTTAATTCTCGTCTTTGTTATTTTTGCCAAATAATTGAAAATGTTCGATGAAAATCTTTCACTGCCAAATTTGTCAAAAATTTTGCAATGAATTATATTTTCATTGCAAATTCTGCGACGAATTCATAATTCATCACAAAATTTTGCAACAAATTAATTTTTCGTCGCAAATTTATGATGAAAAAACAAATTCGTTGCAAAACTGTGATGAAATTTAATTTGTTGCAATGTAAATAAGTTTGCAATAAAATTTTGTTGGAAATTTCATTACTAATTTCAACGAATTTTGTAATTCATCGCAAATTTTGTTGTAAATTTGCAACAAATTATTTTCATTGCTATTTTGATTTATTTTGTAGTGTAAGTTTGATTGAATAATTGACAAATAAAAAATTTCAAGTGGGTCATAGAGGATTGTTTACTTAGTGGCCAGAAGTCCAAATAAGTCATTGACAAATAAAACATCTGAATGGGTCACGATTGATCAGATACTTGACATGAGATAAATCCTAAGAAGTCATGGGAGACTGGATGTTAAGTGAGTGGGAAAATCCTAATAGGTCATGGTAGACTGAATGTTAGGTGAGTGGGAAAATCTTAATAAGTCAAAGAGAATTGGATGTTAGATGAGTGTGGAAGTCTAAATAGGTCAAAAAATACCAAATTGTTAACATTAGAGAAGTCTCAGTAGGTCAAAGTTGACCAGATGCTAGGTACAAGACTAAAAGTCTAAATAGGTTAAAAAGGATCGAATGTTGGTGTCGAATAAAATCCTAGAAGGTCAATGATGATTGAATGTTAGGCAAGTGAAGTCTTGGAAAGTCAAAAGTTACCAAATTCTAAGCGAGAAAACTCTTGATAAGTTGAGGTCAATTGAATACTAGATGAAGTGAGAATTAGCTTGAGTTAGGTCTAAAAGTAAGGTATCAGTCAACTAATAGGGTACATCAGTCGATTGATAAATTCTAAACCCTGAGTTCAAGGGTTTAAGAGGATTTAAGGAAGTTTCAATTATGATCAGTCGACTGATGGATTTTACCAATTGATTGATAAGATCAATTAACAGATGGAGATGATCAGTCGATTGGTGTTACAATAACAAAGTAAAGAAGGTTTAATAGTCAACTATAAGACTCAACTGGATAGGATTTAGCCGATTGATCATAAGTGGCAGCCGATTATGCTAATATGGATAGAGTCGTTAAGTTGACAGGTCAAAACAAAGTTCAAATCCACAATGGAACAATTGACTAATTAGCGAAAATTAGCCCAATAGTAACCCTATAAAAAAGGGTTGTGTGGAGATTTCAATGTGTTAGTTCTTAGAGACTTTGAAAGGGAAGTACTATTGCAATCCAAATTTTCAATAGACAAATTCAAAGTGACCAAAGCAACAAGAAAGATAACAAAAATCAGATTTGTTTGTAAAGTTGATTGTTTTGATTTCTTCTCATTTCATTTATATACTTATATTCTTAGTTCATGCACTTGTAAAGAATAGATTGTAAGAGAATTCTCCTTCTTCAAAAAATATCCAACAAAGAGAAAGGATAGTAGAGCTATCGCTAAGAGTTAGATTGTGGAATAAAGAACGAGGGTTCCAAACCACATAAAAACTTGGTTTATTGTGCTTGTTTTGCATTATATTTTTATTTCTTGTTTCCACTATGCATTAACACTTTGTAAATGAGCACACAAATGATAATCGATGAACAAATCACAAATGTTACTCACCTCGACCCCTAGCTATATTAAGGTCCTAACATTAAGTGGCATGGGTTGATTTCGGAGGAGGTCTAAAACTCTTTTCTGGATTTAGATGACCCCCATATATCTTTCCCGCCACGTCAAGACCCTTAGGGCCCTTAGGGACCTCCGTGATTTACCTCCCTCATAATGGCCATGGGATAGGCCGATAGGGGTCGCTATATTGGCAGTTAAACCTTTGCAGATATTAAGGTCCTAACATAATTATGTATGGCATGAATAAGATGTTGGTGCAATCGGCCCAGATCACGATTGACCAGACTCGAGTTTGACTCGAGCAGTATTTTGATGTTCGACAAAATGTATGACAATGTGATTGCCATGGGAAAGTCCAAGTCATGGGTACTTGGCATGGAAAGTCCAAGTGGGACGCTTGACAATGGGAAAGTCCAAGTCATGGGTACTTGGCATGGAAAGTCCAAGTGAGACACTTGGCAATGGGAAAGTCCAACATGGGTTGGCATAGAAAGTCCAAGTATGGGTCTTGGCAAGGGAAAGTCCAAGCTTGAGTCTTGACAATTGAAAAGTCCAACATGGTATGGCATGGAAAGTCCAAGCATGGGTCTTGGCAAGGGAAAGTCCAAGCTTGAGTCTTGGTAAATGGAAAGTCCAACATGGGTTGGCAAGGGAAGTCCAAGGGTTGATATTGGCGGCATAAAGTCTAAGGGTGGAGTCTTGGCAGCATAAGTCCAATGGTTGGCGACGTAAAGTCCAAGCGGTAGTCTTGGCAGCATAAGCCTAATGTACCTTGGTGGTATAGACCAGCTTAGCATGACAATAGTCGATGGAAGCACCTGAAGGCTAGCGTATGGATGAACAGGTCATGGATGACTTAGAGAGTTTTGATACGCGTGAGGCTGATGGAGGTGGCTAGAAGGCTTATGTCTAGGCTAAGGGTGGTCTAGCAAGTATGAGGGCATCATACTTGTGGTTAAACCTCATGTTTGAGATTATCAGTCGACTAAGGCTTTGGACCAGTCGATTGGTCAAGTATTTTAACACTTGGTAGCCAAGTTGACTCTTGGCAGTCGACTGCCGTGAGTCGACTAGGGTTTGACGGCGGTAAAATGCCTTGGCGCGATTGCCGAGGGCGGCGATCGATGGGCCGATCCGCCATGGAGGGATCAACCGATGGTCGGGTTACGGAGCGAAGCTCGAGCCGATCGTTAGTCGGCTACCACGGCGATCGATCAGGTAATGGCGATGATCGCTAGTGTAAGCGTTGGCTTGAATGTTGACGTGGATTAAGGTCATTGTCTCACAACGGTACTATTGGCAGTCGACTAATGTCTTATGGCAGTCGACTGCCAGGTGGAAATCTAAGTCGCGAGGAGGCTTAAAAGGAGCTCGACGGGAGGGATTTCCACAGTGATTTCTTAGGCGATTTTGAGGCAATTTGCTGGTGCAAATCAGGGTCTTCTATTGGTGCAGGAGAACTAGATAATCGAACCTAGGTTTTGATTATGGCAAAGATCCAAAGTTAAGGTCATATTGTTATCTCATGAGCTGAATTAAGTGTGCAGGAAATGGTTAAGCTAAGCCAAAGGTCAGCGACACCCGGAGAATCCCGAGTCGGGAAACCATGGTGGTCGGGCGACACCGAGGGAACTTCGTGGGAGTCGAAGAACCTAGGTGGAAGATGGAAGCAAAGCGACTGGTCATAAAGGACTACAGGTAAGCTCGTGTGAGTGAGAGATGGTAAGGTCGTGTCCTCTATACGGGGACGACTGTAGGTCGTGATCCGACTTAGACTTTCTGTGGAAGGTCTAGGTCGAGATCGAACGGTAAGAAACCATTGCATTTACCATTTTCCATGCTAACCTCTTACTGCAGGGAAGTGGCCAGGCTAGCAGTCGACTGTTAGTCATTGGGTAGTTAACTGATGCACATCAGTAGACTGATGGAAGGCATCAGACTATTGATGGTGACGAATCAGCCTTTTGTGCTAGGTCAAAACGAATAATGTTTGACGCGGCCACTTCGTGATAAAATATGGTACCACCTCATGATCAGTTCCAAAAGATGAGGAGACTTATTCCAAGGCAAAACTCTATAAAAGGAGGGGAGGACTCCAACCCAAAAATCAATCAAGATTATTCTTAAGTGCTCCTACAATGCCAAAGCTCTAACACCATCATAACATCGATGCGACGTCAAGCTTTCATCTTCTTCGTCGACAACAGCAACAAGTATTTTTGTTTACTGTATTCTTTGTTTTAATCGTAACGAGGTGAGGTAGGTTTGTTGCCTCATCCTCGTGCTTTCGATTTTGTGTTCGTTGTCTCCTACCTCCAACAAGGAGGAGACCTTATAGTGGATTGCCCCTTCGTAGGCGGTCAAGGATTGCGGGGCCTAGGAGTAGCAACCGCTGCTTTGTGAACCAAATAAAAATAAACTTGTCCTTTTTATTTTTCCATTGTACTTGCTCGTATATCGAACGAACGAAAAAAAAAGTTTTACACTCGCTATTCACCCCCCCCCCCTCTAGCGACTCTTCTCGATCCAATAATTGGTATTAGAGTGGGGGCGCTAAGATTTGGTGAAACCACCAATCTAGCATTTTTTTGCTTTCTTTTCGTATTTTTCGATTCGTGTTTTTTTTTTATTTTTATTTCTCCCGCACTACTAATCCAAGACAAAGTCTTGGTACTTTTCTTTTGGTTGTGTGTTTGCAAGTATTCTCTTTTGGAGTAGCCGACGGTAAAACGACCATAACTTTCCGGATGATCTACCTACCAAATCGAAGCTCTCTAAGAGATCTACAGTTATTATAAGGGTTTACCCTCATAACAAGCTGTATTCATCCCCAAAAACTGATATTTAGTACCCTTTCAGGGAGATCGAAGGTCGTAAGTTTCTAGTTTTTGTTAGTTTCTTATTCTTTTTATTTATTTCTTATTATTTCCCATTTTAATAATCCAAGACCAAGTCTTGGAATTCCTTTTGGTTTTTATTCATGTTTTGCAAGATATTTAATGGCTCACATTGAGGGGTATAGCACCACCCGACCTCCGTTCTTTAATGGAAATGATTTCCGTTATTGGAAAGGTCGGATGGAGTGTTTCTTGAAAACACAAGTCGAGACTTAGATAATAATCCAAACTGGCTTTGCTCTACCCACCAATGATCAAGGGGAGCCCTTGGATTTCGACAAGTAAACCAATGTAACCAAGAGGCAAATCGAAGCCGATGCAAGAGCAACCCAAATATTGCAATGTGACTTGTCCAAGGAAGAGCTGATGCACATGAACGCGACCTCAAATCTTACGACGGAGACCGTCGAGGACTCAAAGCACACACTCACGCTCAACGCCCACAAGTGCACGGATGTCATCAAGTAATAAAGATTATCGATCCCACGGGGACTGGGATTCGAATACCAATATATTCAGTAGTTGTAGTTGTTCGAACGTAACTCTAAGAGGTTTCGATTGGTGAGGGCTATCGGTGGACTTAACTCTATATGGTGTTGCACGAAGGAGGAAAGAAGTATGCCGAGGTCTTCAAAGGTGATTCTAGGACTTCAGTTTCGCTTGTGCATCACAAAACAATGTTGTCAATTGGCGTTGTCTAGATGTTTAGCTATGGTTTTGTGGAAGGGACATCATACACTCTTCCGCAGAGCCGCCGCATCTACCGAGAGCTATCTCCACCTAAAAGGATGGGATAGATGGTATGAGGATGCCAAATCAACCCTACGGTGAACCGTTTCCGATTCCACCGCACCCTTCTACCCACAGTTACAGGAGATCAGGTTTACCCCTAGGTTTCTTATATAAAATCCCCTAAATCTTAGATACGAGGGTTGTCACCCCTCTTATCGCCTAAGCACAGCAGATAGAAAACCAAACACGCATAGATATAGTAAAAACAACTACCAATTGTCAAATCAAACTCATAGGCAGAATTTAACATGAACCAACATTGTATGTGTACACAAGCTACTCCCTAATCCTAGAATCGAAAGTACTACTCCATGTATATGGAGGAAGAATCACAAAGCATGTCTATATTCGAATACATAAGGAATAAAATGCAGGAACAAAGAATTACAATGCTTTCGTGGTCTTCTCTTCGGCGTTGAAGTGCAAGGCGTGGACCTCCGGCAGCGTTCCTCCTCCCCGTTGCGAGTTACCGAAGCTTTTTAGGGCTTCGGCGTGCCATCCTAGCCGTCGTGCCTTCTCCCTAGGGTTTGGATAGAGCCATCCTTATATATACATCGCCTCGAACCGCTGCAAAATCCAAAAAAAGCCTTAGTCGCGCAAATCTGTCAGGCCACCACACGACCATGTGTTTCCACATGGCCAGGCCGTGTGTGGCTCTAGGGTGCTGATCTCGCCCATTGGACACGGCCGTGTAAATCCACATGCCCTGGCCATGTCCCACTCTGCGTCTAGCTGTGAAATGTCCTTCTTTTGCTTCGAAAATGCATCTTTTTCACCCGAAATGCTAACCTGCACACAAAAGTACAACGAGTAGACCTCCGAACCAGAAAATAGGAAATGCTTGCAAAATAGAGTAACATATGCATGAAACTGACACAAAATGAAATGAGATGTGAGCCAAAACTACTCCTAAACCCCTATATGTTTTGCTCACATCAGGAGTTCAACCGACTTGGACCATTCATTAGCACCAAAGACCTCTGGAACAAATTAATTGATCTACATGAAGGGACATCCAATGCTAAGGTATGTAAAAGAGATTTACTTTTAAATAAACTATATAATCTAAAGATATAAGATCATGAGACCGCTTCACAACTCCATGCACGGATCTAAGACATTTTGAACGGCCTACATTGCAGGTAGTCGCTTCGGAGGCTCATTGGCTCCCATGTCCCCGAATTAAAATTTTCACTAATGAAAGTATTAATCCGGATGGGACGAGATTCCTTAGCAACACCATTTCGTCGTCGTGCTAACAACTTGAGTGGTCGCTTGAACAAACTAGTTGTTCAAGCTATACAACTCTTCTAGTTGGTTAGCCGCGGAAGAGACGACGGACGGATCGCCGGTTTTTGTGTTTGTCTTCGGGGTCCATGATTATACAATATATTTACTAATTTACACATGCATAATCAAAACATAAAAGAACAAGCTCAGATCTGTAAATAAAGTTAAAATAACTTTATACCTCACGATCTTCTACCGTATGTCCTATCCTTCTCGTGGACGACGTGTGGACGAAGATCCTCCACGAGTAGAAGCCTTCTAGATCGCTTTCTTCTCTACCTTGTCCGCTGCTAACAAAGAGAAGAACTTACAAATACCTATCCTTTCTAGAGCCGGCCACCAAATTAGGGAATTTTGTGCAACCGCCGGCCAAGGATCAAATGGATGATGCGTCGGCCACCAAATGAAGGAGAACCGCCGGCCACCTTGGAGAATAGGGAGGAGGATGAGAACCGGCCACCGATGGGAGGAGAACCGCCGGCCAAGGAAGAAGGGAGAGGCCTCTAGGATGGGTGCCGGCCAAGGAATGATCAAAGGAGATGGGCGCCGGCAATCAACAAGAAGGATGAAGGTTGTCGCCCACTTTGCTTCAAACCCTAGCCGCCCAAAACCCTAACTCCAATTCAAAATCAATAATCCATCATCCCGCCCAAACCTAAGCCCCCTATTTATAGAATTGGGCTTAAGCCTCCTTTAATCTCCACCGTCGGATCTAGGGATTTAATCTCCACCATCGCATCTAGGGTTTTATCCCAACCGTCGGATCTAGGGTTTCATCCCAACCGTCGGATCTAGGATTTCATCCCAACCGTCAGATCTAGGATTTCATCCCAACCGTCAGATCTAGGGTTTTATCCCAACCGTCGGATCTAGGGATTTAATCCTAATCATCGATTCTAGGGTTTCATCCTAACCATCGGATCTTAGGGATTTAATCCCAACCGTTGGTTCTAGGGTTTCATCCTAACCATCGGATCTTAGGGATTTAATCCCAACCGTTGGTTCTAGGTTTTGTTTTACATTTTTGGATCTAGACTTCACAAGGATTATATTAGGCTACGATAGGGACCATAAGGAGGAGTTGGGTCTTGGCCACCCGATGGATCGGAACCACACTAACTTGATCCATCAATGATGTTCCATTCCACTAGAGGATCATCATTGAACTACCTCACCAACCCCCATAAATTAATATGGGCTCCATATATTATTCGTACATTAATCTCCCCGTGTTTAAGATATCGAATGTCCGTCAATTAATTGATTTACTGACCATCAATTAATTAACATCTAATTCCTCGAGTAGTACCACTCAACCTTATCATCACATTGACTAAGTCAACCAGCTGGGTTTACATGATGAACTTTATGAGCTCCTCAAGGGGACATCGTCAACCTAATATATAGGACACGGTTTCCTCCTATAATCAACGGCACACCATGTAAATAATATTATTTCCCGACTTACCGGGCATATTGATTTAATCCATCTAAATCTCACCCACTGGTAAATCAAAGAAATAAATACTAAGTACATGTGCCCATTATTATATCGGGATTAAGAGCATGTACAACATAATATCTGATGTCCGATTCAATTATGTAGTCAGTACTAAATTGAATCACCTCTATGTCGGTCCTGCTCAATACACCTAAGTGTACCAGTGTAACTCTATGTTCAAGACAAAACAATACCAAGCTACACTACAACCATGCCAATGGTTTGTCCAAAACCATCTTGGTTGTGAGCCTCTACTTATATTTTACAAGGAACTGATAACATGATCTTCTGTGCCACACCAAGCACCATGTTATCTACAATGTAAAATATTAGACAATATGCACACATATAAATATATAAAGTGCAAACAATGATCATGTGATTCTTATTTCAAAATAAAATGTTCATACAAGAAGAGCTAGGCTTTCAGTATACATTCTAACATACATGTCATCGGACAAAAGGTAGACAATCGGGATGTAATAAGGTACGCTCTTAATGCTTTTCCTAGGACCACCTTGTGGGAATCCATGGTTGATGTCTACAAGGTCTCGGTCGAGAGAGGTGTTGCTTTACTTGCAGGACGAAGAAAAAAGGAGAAGAGCAAGCCACCTCCCGAGCAAGAAGATGGATCCGAACCTGAGGATGAATCTGAATCCGAATTCGAAGAGGAGGCCACAATAGTCAATATGATGCGGAGAATAGTTCAACCAGAAAGAAGGCAATTGAAGAACAAGAACCAAGAGCAATTCATGTCAAGGAGGCAGCCAAAGCAAAAGGAAGCAAGAAAAGCCTTCCATGCAAATTGGGACAATGGAGAAGAAGGCGTCGACATAGCTTACATGGCAAGACCGGAGGAGTCTGAGTCAGAATCCGAATCCGAGTCCAACTACAACTCCGACTCCGACCCCGAAGACTACTTCGAGAGAAAACTCAAAGCCGGACCAAAAGGGAAAGTCAAGGTTAGCCGCTCTTTAATTAGTATGATTTACCTTACAATTAAAATGCTTACTAGGAAATTAACTAATCCCGAGTCTAGGGTTGAGTCGTTACTTGAGGAGGTTGAAACCCTCAAGCAAGAGGCTACTCTAACCTCTTCAACTAGTCAAGTTCAAGAGGAAAACTCAACCCAAGTTGAAAAACTTGAGGAGGAGAATTCTCTCTTGAAAGACCGAGTTCAAGAGGTCAAGGCTAGGTTGGAAAGGTTCACGTTGGGATCTAAGAATCTTAACCGACTACTTGGAACCCAAAGAGCCGTGTACAACAAAGTTGGACTCGGATTTAGGTCAACGACTACGAATAGATCTTACATGTCTATTGTGAATCATAGTCATCAAAGAGTCCAAGCATGGGTCCCAAAGGTTTTATTGAACTCACATATAAGGACTAATAAGTATTGGATTCCCCAGGATCAAGTTCATTATTTGAATAGACCATATTGGTTCAATGGTCCAGGGGGAGCTAACACTAAAATAGTATACCCACTTTCTTAGCAAAACTATTGCATGATTAGTTATTTTATTTTAATTTTTAGAATGGCTAGATAAGAAAAATAGTTAGTCAACTCTTGACAACATAGTATCAGGATGCGGCGAGATGATAGTATATTAGGGAAACAAAGTCTCATGTATTCGAGCTAGATAAGGCGTATCTAGCTTGGTGCACTTGACCGAGTGGAACTAGCTGAAGCTACCTTGTCGTATCCTAAACTAGTTAGACCAGGAAGCAACCCTAAGTGACTTAAGTGATACTTTCTTGAATTTGGCTTTGTCTAAGGAAGTGGTTGTTATTCCGATCAAAGAAGGCCCCTGTGCATCGCCACGACCTGGAAGCCAGTTTCTCAAAAAGTTACTTAACGATCTAAAGGTTAAATCCGAATCTAACCCAAGGTTGACAATCTCTAATTAAGTTCAAATCATCTCACAAAACATATAAGGTGAACAAATTCTAAGACACATAGAATAGGTGAGATGTTAAGGATGATTGAAATATAACCTTTTCAAAATGCTACTTGTTTTCTCAACTATTGTACTTAACAACTATTTACAACTCACTAGGCCAAAGTTTAGTGCCCCCTACATCTCTTATACTTCATATATTTGACTAAGGGGGAGAGAAAACTAACCCTAAGGATTATATTACAAACCTTTAGATTATTGATGCAGAGGGACACACCTTGAACCAATCGATCTAACTTCTGCTAGACACATGCTTAGACTCATAGTTGATTTATCTAGATGCATGCATATACAATGTTGTTTTTAAACCCCTATTTTATATAAAAAAAACCCCAACTTTTTTTTGATTTATGGCAAAAGGGGGAGAAGAGTTCAAGTTAAGGGGGAGTAACACAAAATTTAATTTTGAAAATTAAATTACCTCTTTCAAAACTCACCTAGGGTTAAGGGGGAGTTTTTGAAAATGGCATTCATCATTTACTATACTTGTTTTATGCTTTACTTTTTTCCTTAACTTTGTATTGGTTTGCCATAGATCAAAAAGGGGGAGATTGTTGGTGCAGGGGTACTAGATAATCAAACCTAGGTTTTGATTATGGCAAAGATCCAAAGTTAAGGTCATATTGTTATCTCATGAGCTGAATTAAGTGTGCAGGAAATGGTTAGGCTAAGCCGAAGGTCAGCGACACCCGAAGAATCTCGAGTCAGGAAATTGTAGTGGTCGAGCGACACCGAGGGAACTTCGTGGGAGTCAAAGAACCTAGGTGGAAGACTGGAAGCAAAGCGACAGGTTATAAAGGACCAGATGTAAGCTCGTGTGAGTGAGAGATGGTAAGGTCATGTTCTCTGTATGGGGGTGATCGTAGGTCACGATCCGACTTAGACTTCCTATGGAAGGCCTAGGTCAAGATCGGACGGTAAGAAACCGTCGCATTTACTATTTTCCATGCTAACCTCTTACTGCAGGGAAGTGGCCAGGTTGGCAATCGACTGCTGGCCATTGAGCAGTCGACTGATACACATCAGTCGACTGATGGAAGGCATCAGTCAATTGATGGCGACGAATCAGCCTTTTGCGCTAAATCAAAATGGATAATGTTTGATGCGGCCACTTCGCGATAAAATATGGTGCCACCTCGTGATCAGTTCCAAAAGATGAGGAGACTTATTCCAAGGCAAAACTCTATCAAAGGAGGGGAGGACTCCAACCCAAAAATCAATTATGATTATTCTTAAGTGCTTTTACAATGCTAAAGCTCCAACACCGTCATAACATCGACGCGATGTCAAGCTTTCATCTTCTTCGTCGGCAATAGCAGCAAGTATTTTTGTTTATTGTATTCTTTGTTTTAATCGTAACGATGTGAGGTAGGCTTGTTGCCTCATACTCGTGCTTTCGGTTGTGTGTTCGTTGTCTCCTACCTCCAATGAGGAGGAGACCTTATATCGGATTTCCCCTTCGTACGCGGTCAAGGATCGCGGGGCCTTGGAGTAGTAATCGTTGGGTTGTAGACCAAGTAAAAATAAACTTGTCCTTTTTATTTTTCTTCTGTGCTTGCTCGTATATCGAACGAATGAAAAGAAAAGTTTTACACTCACTATTCACCCCCCCCCTCTAGCGATGCTTCTCAATCCAACATCTTTAAGCTCGGTTCAAGCGATCAACAAGCAAGCATCCAAAGCTCTTTGTAAAGTTTTCTTTATTTTCATTCTATTGTATTTGCTTGTATTTTTGTTGTATTACTTTTGTAATCATTATAAAAGGTTTCTCCACCTCCAACTTGTTGTCGAGAAGGAGTATTTGTGATTAGTGGTGATATTTGCATCGCTAGAGCTCATTCAAGCTCAATCCGTGGAGTAGGAACCCTAAGGTTCCGAACCACATTATATCTTGGTGTTATTGTGTAATTGTGTTTGTGTCTTTGTTTTTGTTATTGCTATTATATACATTTCGCTGCGCATAACAAATTTTGTAGAGACAAACACGATCAATTTCCATCAAAGCAACGAACGCGCTATTCACACCCCCCTCTAGCGGTCATCAACGTTCCTACAATTAGTATCAGAGCTAGGAGCTCTTCACCGACTTCACATCCGAGGGAGCGCAATAGAGGGGCAAGATGGATCTTCAAGAGAGATTGGGCGATGACATAGCAATTCCACCCTCCTTCGACCGCGAAGATTTCACATATTGGAAAGGTAGGATGGAATATTTCCTAATGTCCAATATAGAAAAGTGGTTTGCCGTGATTATAGGATTCGATGCTTCGAGGGGAAAGAACAGAGAAATCCTCAAGATGAAGAGGTGGACCGAGGAGCAACGGCATAAATTCGAGACAACCATTAAGGTAACAAAAATGTTAGTAAATTTGATACCTAACGACATTTTATCTAGATTAGGAAGTTATAGGGATGCTAAGGAGTTGTGGAACAAGTTGGTCAAGTTCCACGAAAATTCTGAACCGGTCCAAGAAGACTCGGAAGAGGAAGAATCATCCTCATCCTCCCAAGCTCAAGAAGAAGAAAGCACATCATCCTCATCTCAAGAGCTTGAGGATTCGGAGGTTGATAGAGAATCAACATCCGGATCGGAAGAGGTGAAAGTGGTAAGAGTGTACTTCGTTCAGTTACGTATTGCTTCTGATGTAGGAGACCCATCCCTCGACAAAGAGGCTTCTACTCAGGGAGCCAAATTAAAGATCAAATTTTTTACAAGAAAATGCTCTGTCATTAATTAAAAATAAAATTCATATTATGTGTTTTGAGTGTAGGGATCAAGGATACTACAAGAGTAAGTGTCCTAAACTGGTCAAGAAGACGGCACAAGTCATGCCAAAGACCAAGGAAATCGGTGCTCAAAGACAAAAGAGCAAGGAGCATGTCATTTGCTTCAAATGTCAACAAAAAGGGCATTATAGGAGTCAATGCCCTAGGGGGAAGAAGAAGGTGCAAGGAGGAGCTACACATGTAGGGGGAGCTTCTAAAGCTAACCCTAAGGTATACTTTAATGCACCTTCTAGTTCTAGGTTTAAAAAGCATGCTAGGAATTATTTTAGTACTCTTGCAATTGTTAATAATCATGAAAAGCATGCTAGTAAAAACAAATACTATTGCTTAGGTGTCAAGCATGTAGATTTAACTAAGAACAAACCTAGGAACAATAACTCTAGACCTATTCTACCTAGGGAGTCCATTAATAAGATAGAAAACCACCTAGACATTAATCCCAAGAAATCTAGACATATGCCTAGGAAGTGTCATTCCCAAAAGATTAATGAAAAATCAAAATTGAAAAAAATAGAATTGGCCTTGAGGTCAAGGCTTGAAAAACTTAAAAAGACCCTTGCAAGGATGCAAAATCAAATTTAGGGGTCAAATGGTCAAAGCCTAGAGTCTAGGATGCAAGGTTCATCTATGGGCAAGGAAAGCTTGAGCCACAAACCTAGGTCCAAGGTAGATAAGCCTACCTATCACAATGTTCCATTCGATTATGGAACTAGTACTAGGTGTAGGGATTTCTATATGCCAAATAGCATATGCGCAACGGAAAAATTAGGATCCCTTCCTAGTGATCCTTGCGAAAGAAAACCTCGTACAAAATAAATTTCTCTAAAACCAAACCTATCTTATAGGAGAGGATTACCTTTGTTGCGTGCCCTTGTTAATCCCATTTTTCCTTTTGGTTTGTTGGATCTTTAGCACGTTCAAATGTCCGTGCCTCTATACGTATCCACACGAGCAAGCTCTTGTCTCACAAAAGAAAAACTAGAAGGGATCTCCTTTACTTCTTGCTAGAGAAGTCCCTAAAGGAGAGGAAGCTAGGGGAAAAGAGAAGGGAAGAAGAAGACTACTCTTCTTGCTAGCCTACACTCACAAAACCACACAACCAAAGCTTCCACCAAGCTCTCAAGCTCTCACACAACCACAATCCCCCTTTGGCCGGCCACTCCATGGAGTCTTTTATAGGGTTGGAAAAACCCTTTCACCTCCTACCATTCAATGCAATCCATTGCATTGAGACACCTTGTTTGGCCGGCCACTTTAAGGAGACAAAAACCACTTTGTCTCCTTCCACCTTATCTAGCTTAGGTGGCATGATTATGTGGCATGCTTGTGTGGTATTCATGCATGTTGAATTAATCTTATTAATTCAATAAGCCCACCTTATCTAGCTTAGGTGGCATGCTTATGTGGCATGCTTGTGTGGCATTCATGCATGTTGAATTAATCTTATTAATTCAATAAGCTTATGTTATCATATTGAATTAATCTCATTAAATCAATAAGGTAACATATTGAATTAATCTCATTAAATCAATAAGCTAAAATTCTCATTAAGCTTAAAGTCCAAAAACCATTTTGTACTTAAGCTTATTCCCAAATTATTCTAGTCAAACTAGAATGCACTAATTCTTCTAATCATCATGCTCTTTGTGTGTGACCCTATAGGCTCTCATAACGTTGGCAGTGGATCTAAACTCTTTTAGATACACAAGCAATGAGCGGCATCTAGCAATACATCATTGCTACCCAAGTTACGAAATAAGTCAAGATCCGACTAACCTTTCCGTGACTACTATAATGTATGACCGTGTCCTTCTATCCTTGATATCAGATTGACCAATGAGGCATAGACCGTGTCATCCTTGATCAATCTATGTGTTTCTTGATCCCTGAGTAAACTAACTCAAACAAATGAGCTCAATATCTCATATTGACTCATTTGAGCATGGCCATGCATTTTAGTAGTTCTACTCAATCAAGGGGCCCACCGATATCACTCTCGTCATATGAGAGGGATAGATCTCATCTACATCACTCACATCCCTCCGCATAATTTGTTATATACCCAGTAATCGCCTTTATGGTCCACCCTGTTACGGGTGACGTTTGACGATACCAAAGTACATAATTCCTTATGTAGGGAACCGTAGTGACTTCAGGTTCGAGGACTATTCATACCAATAGTCACATGAGAAAGTTTATGACACTCATATAATGATCCATGAAACTTTCTCATGGCGGGTCAGTTCAGTATATATTCTCTAATATATACCCATGTGTCAACTTGATATCATATATCCATGACTTGTGAGATCAAGTCATCAATCGACCTACATGCTAGTCTTTATGTATTAATATTGCCCTTGCATATTAATACTTGACTAGGAACATTTAGGAAAGTGTTCTCTACAGCCTCTCATAATCAATTCTGCCAATTGATGTGCTGTAGATAAGAACCTACTTTTCTAGGGCATTATTATATTTAATTTAGCTGGCACAAGTAAGATGTAAATATAATAACTAATCCTTTGCCTTTATTGAATATGATACAAAATGTTCCCTTTTCAACCATCACATGATTGGCTCTAGGGCTATAACTAACAATCTCCCACTAGCACTAGTACCAATCACTATGATATCTAATACCTAGTGACCTAGTGTGACCATCATGCTTCCTCTGTGCCAAAGCCTTGGTCAATGGATCTGCGATGTTAGCTTCTGTCGGTACTCTGCATATCCTCACATCTCCTCTATCGATGATCTCTCGAATGAGATGGAAGCGCCGCAGTATGTGTTTGGTCCGCTGATGTGATCGAGGTTCCTTAGCCTGTGCAATAGCCCCATTGTTGTCACAATAGAGGTCTATTGGATCTGTAATGCTAGGAACTACCCCAAGTTCACTGATGAACTTGCGGAGCCAAACAACCTCCTTTCTTTGCATCGACGCAGAATATACTCTTACTTGTAGAATCAGCAACTATGTCCTGCTTTGAACTCTTCCAGCTCACAGCTCCACCATTCAGGCAAAACACGTACCCCGATTGCGATCTATAGTCATCCTTGTCTGTTTGGAAGCTTGCATCACTGTAACCCTTTACAGCTAGCTCCTCATTGCCTCCAAATATCAGGAAATATTCTTTCATTCTTCGTAAGTATTTAAGAATATTTTTGACTGCTATCCAGTGACTTTCACCTGGATCCGACTGGTATCTACTCATCATGCTCAAAGCATACGAGACGTCAGGACGAGTACAAAGCATGGCGTACATGATAGACCCTATGGCAGATGCATAAGGGATCTTATCCATGCGATCTCTCTCCTCCTTAGAAGAGGGACATTGAGTCTTCGAAAGACTCACACCATGTGATAAAGGCAGAAATCCTTTCTTGGAATTTTGCATAGCAAAATGATCTAGCACTTTATCAATGTATGTACTCTGACTTAGGCCAAGTAATCTTTTAGATCTATCTCTATAGATCTTGATGCCTAGAATATAGGCAGCTTCACCTAAGTCTTTCATCGAGAAACAATTCCCTAACCACATCTTCACAGATTGGAGTGAGGGAATATCATTTCCGATGAGAAGTATGTCATCTACATACAAGACAAGAAATACAACTGTGCTCCCACTATTTCTCTTGTAGACACAAGGTTCATCTTCATTCTTAATGAAACCAAACTCCTTGATTGCATCATCGAATCGAAGATTCCAGCTTCGAGAGGCTTGCTTTAGTCCATAAATGGACCTTTGCAGTTTGCATACCTTTCCAGGATGCTTTGGATCTTCAAAACCCTCAGGTTGTGTCATGTACACATCCTCGAGTAGCTTTCCATTCGAGCGGTTTTGACATCCATCTGCCGGATCTCATAATCGTGGTAGGCTGATAGCAAGTATGATCGAATGGATTTAAGCATCATAGGGTGAAAAGGTTTCATCATAGTCAATACCATGAATTTGTTTGAATCCTTTAGCCACCAATCTACCTTTATAGGTATGCTTATTACCATCCATGTCAGTCTTTACTTTAAAGACCACTTACACCCAATGGGTTTTACCCCTTGGTGGATCGACCAAAGTCCATACTTGGTTAGTGTACATGGATTCCATTTGGATCTCATGGCCTCTAGCCATTTCTCGAATCTGGGCTCATCATAGCTTCTTGATAGGATGTAGGCTCGTCAAGATCGACAAGCAATACCTCACCGTTGTCGGTCAGAGAAAAGAATATCTCTCGGGTTGGCACGGATCCTATCGGATCTCTGAAGAGGTTGGTCTACTTGAGCAGTGTTTGCTCCACAACTCTTTGGGCAACACTTTCCTCATCCACAACACTTTGTGGTTCTGTTCATTTTCCATGAAGCCTTAGTGTTATCGTCATCTTGAACTTCTTCAAGATGAATTTTACTCCCACTAGTTTTCTAGAAATAAATTCTCTTTCTAGAAGACGGACATTTCTGACAACAAACACCTTGCCAAGTGTGGGATTGTAAAGTAATATCCCTTAGTTTCCTTGGGATATCCTACAAAATAACACTTATCTGATTTGGGTCCTAGTTTATCTGAGACTTGACGTCTTACATAAGCTTCACAACCCCAAATCTTTATAAAAGACATTTTGGGACTCTTCCCTGTCCATATCGTATATGGTGTCTTTTCTACGGCTTTTGATGGGACGCGATTAAGTGTAAAAGCGACTGTCTCTAGAGCTAGTCCCCAAAAGGAAGTAGGTAGATCAGTCTGGCTCATCATTGATCATACCATATCTAATAGAGTACGATTTCTCCTCTCAGATACACCATTCCATTGTGGTGTTCCAGGTGGAGTGAGTTGGGATATTATCCCACACTCAGCCAGGTGATCACGAAACTCTTGACTAAGGTATTCACCACCTCGATCTGATCGAAGTAGCTTAATACGCTTACCAAGTTGGTTTTGTACTTCATTCTTGAATGCTTTGAACTTTTCAAAGGATTCTGACTTATGTCTCATCAAATATAAGTAGCCGAATCTACTCATATCATCAGTGAAAGTAATAAAGTATTTATCGTCTCCTCTGGCTTCGACATTGAAAGGGCCACATAAATCAGTATGTATGAGTCCTAACAAGTCCGTCGCTCTCTCGCCATGTCCACTAAATGGAGTTTTAGTCATCTTTCCTAAAAGATAAGATTCGCATACCTCATATGAT
The DNA here is from genome assembly GCA_025175895.1 of Wurfbainia villosa. NCBI lineage: Eukaryota > Viridiplantae > Streptophyta > Magnoliopsida > Zingiberales > Zingiberaceae > Wurfbainia > Wurfbainia villosa. The sequence goes on from CM046003.1 coordinate 44,697,323, forward strand.
TCAAAATCAAATGAGTCCAATAATCCATCTTTATGGAGTTGGGATATGCGTTTTTCATTTATGTGACCTAGGCGACAGTGCCAGAGATATGTTTGGTTCAAATCATTCGATTTGAACCGTTTGGTATTTACGTTATATATTGGGTTTTCTAAATCTAGAACATAGAGACCATTCATAAGTGGTGCATTACAATAGAACATTTCATTCAAATAAATGGAACAACATTTGTCCTTTATTATAAAAGAAAAGTTTTTCTTGTCTAAACAAGATACAGAAATTATGTTCTTTGTCAATGCAGTACATATAAGCACTCCTCTAGTTCTAAGATAAGCCCGGTGGGCAAAGACAAGGAATATGTTCCTCTGACTCTGGCGACTTTTCGCCATTGCCTACTCGTAGGTCCCGCCTTTGCCATTAGTCTACTATTTCTCGGTCCACGCACATTAGTACAAATGTGAGATGCACATCCGGTATCTAATACCCATGTAGAAGAAATAGATAGATTAACTTCTATAGCGTGTATACTTGGCGAAGTCCCACTTCTTTTATTCTTTACTTCCTCAAGGTAGACTTTGCGATTCCGCTTCCGGTGTCGATCTCACCAATGGAAACAGTCCCCTTCCTTAGGTACTTTACCTTTACCCTTTGAAGTGGATGAAATGGCCTTGCCTTTGGCTTGGGTCTTACCCTTGCCTTTGCGCTTACCTTTGCCCTTCTTGACCATTAGTACGTTACTAACTTTCTTTTTGAGATTCGGTTCGTGATTCTTAACATCTTTGAGAATCTCGAGCAAAGGTTTATCAATTTTATTCATGTTATAATTCATGACGAATTGATTATATGCTTCCGGCAACGATTGCAGGATAACATCGGTTGCCAATTCTTGGCTCAGTGGAAAACCTAGTCTTTTAAGGTTCTCTACGTACCCAATCATTTTAAGTACGTGAGTTCCTACAGGTGTTCCTTCTTGCATCTTGCATGCAAAAAGAGCCTTAGACACTTCAAAATGCTCGTGCCTGGCTTGTCCTTGATATAGTTGTTTCAAATGCTCAACCATATCATAGGCATCCATGTTCTCATGTTGCTTCTGAAGCTCAGAGTTCATGGTTGCAAGCATAAGGCATGACACATCTAATGCGTCATCTTGATGCTTCTTATAAGCATCTTTTTCGGCCACAGTGGCCGAGGCGGGTATTTGAGGTAGCTGCTCTAGGACATACGGTTTGCGTTCTTGCTTGAGGATAATCCTCAAGTTCCTATACCGATCAAGAAAGTTCGCTCCATTGAGCTTGTCCTTCTCAAGGACGGATCGCGAGTTGAGGGGGTGTGTCGTGTTAGATGACATGGTGATCTACAACAATAAAATGCAAAATTAAGTATCATACCTAAGTCATTTAATTAGGCCTTTAATTAAATGAGGCTCCCACTAAATTCTCATAGCTTTGATATGAGCTAATCATTGATGTAGGCAAACACTACATCATTAGCTACTATTTAGCTATAAATTTATATGGGATAAAGATCCACATCATAATTCATCTTGAGTTAGCTTTGGCTAATCGCCCAAGACGTAGTATGATTAGGTAGGCAATCTTTTGCCAATTACATCTGATGTAACTCTTTAATAGCTTTGGTTAAGTTTAGATTAGTTTAGTGCTTATTCCTAAACCGACTTCGGTGTGGCGAGGCAGAGGCCTTCTTGGATATCGACAGCGACCACTTCTAAGACAAAGTGATGTTAAATCACACAAAACTAATTTTAAAACTTATGTTCAAAGCTAATATATGTCTCTACTTTCTTAACTAATTAAGAAAAACTTAATTAAGTCTTAACCAAGTTTGATAGCGGGACATCACGATTGTCCACTCGCACTCTTCCAAGATAAAATGCATTGCTTTGCTTTGGCAAACCCAATAACAAATGATCGAGGAAGTAGTGAGTACCAAACTTTGGTAGGCATATCGTATTTGACTTATTAAGATATAAAAACATGCATCATATACATATTAGCATACATCACATATAAGTTAAACTAACATGCATCACATACATATTAAACTAAGCGTGTCATGGTTATGGCCCTTATTCTACAATCTTCTCAAGCCAATGAAAAGATTGATTGGTCAACCTAGGGATAGTATCTTCTCCCAAGTGCTTCCTTTTGGTTGTCTTGTGTGTTGACTTCCTCCTTGTAACCTCATCATCCAATGGACCCTCCATCTTTGTATATTACAAAAGGAGAAATACTCGAGTTACATTCGAGTCTAAAACTAATTTTTTACAATAAGAATTTTAGGAGAAAGGCACGACTCGCAGGCCGTATTAAGAATTACAACACACAATCACAAACTTTTGGGACTAGGCCATAACCATGCACCATGTCAATTTTAACTTTTAAAAGACATCGGATATTTTATTATGTTTGAAAATTTGCTAATGCAATTATCAACTCATAATAAAATTCATCCTACTTCTATATCATATATAAAATAGAGAAAAACTATTTTTATACGATCTTTACTTAAGTGGCTCTGATACCACTGTAGGGATTTCTATATGCCAAATAGCATATGCGCAACGGAAAAATTAGGATCCCTTCCTAGTGATCCTTGCGAAAGAAAACCTCGTACAAAATAAATTTCTCTAAAACCAAACCTATCTTATAGGAGAGGATTACCTTTGTTGCGTGCCCTTGTTAATCCCGCTTTTCCTTTTGGTTTGTTGGATCTTTAGCACGTTCAAATGTTTGTGCCTCTATACGTATCCACACGAGCAAACTCTTGTCTCACAAAAGAAAAACTAGAAGGGCTCTCCTTTACTTCTTGCTAGAGAAGTCCCTAAAGGAGAGGAAGCTAGGGAAAAAGAGAAGGGAAGAAGAAGACTACTCTTCTTGCTAGCCTACACTCACAAAACCACACAACCAAAGCTTCCACCAAGCTCTCAAGCTCTCACACAACCACAATCCCCCTTTGGCCGGCCACTCCATGGAGTCTTTTATAGGGTTGGAAAAACCCTTTCACCTCCTACCATTCAATGCAATCCATTGCATTGAGACACCTTGTTTGGCCGGCCACTTTAAGGAGACAAAAACCACTTTGTCTCCTTCCACCTTATCTAGCTTAGGTGGCATGATTATGTGGCATGCTTGTGTGGCATTCATGCATGTTGAATTAATCTTATTAATTCAATAAGCCCACCTTATCTAGCTTAGGTGGCATGCTTATGTGGCATGCTTGTGTGGCATTCATGCATGTTGAATTAATCTTATTAATTCAATAAGCTTATGTTATCATATTGAATTAATCTCATTAAATCAATAAGGTAACATATTGAATTAATCTCATTAAATCAATAAGCTAAAATTCTCATTAATCTTAAAGTCCAAAAACCATTTTGTACTTAAGCTTATTCCCAAATTATTCTAGTCAAACTAGAATGCACTAATTCTTCTAATCATCATGCTCTTTGTGTGTGACCCTATAGGCTCTCATAACGTTGGCAGTGGATCTAAACTCTTTTAGATACACAAGCAATGAGCGGCATCTAGCAATACATCATTGCTACCCAAGTTACGAAATAAGTCAAGATCCGACTAACCTTTCCGTGACTACTATAATGTATGACCGTGTCCTTCTATCCTTGATATCAGATTGACCAATGAGGCATAGACCGTGTCATCCTCGATCAATCTATGTGTTTCTTGATCCCTGAGTAAACTAACTCAAACAAATGAGCTCAATATCTCATATTGACTCATTTGAGCATGGCCATGCGTTTTAGTAGTTCTACTCAATCAAGGGGCCCACCGATATCACTCTCGTCATATGAGAGGGATAGATCCCATCTACATCACTCACATCCCTCCGCATAATTTGTTATATACCCAGTAATCGCCTTTATGGTCCACCCTGTTACGGGTGACGTTTGACGATACCAAAGTACATAATTCCTTATAACGATCCGTAGTGACTTCAGGTTCGAGGACTATTCATACCAATAGTCACATGAGAAAGTTTATGACACTCATATAACGATCCATGAAACTTTCTCATGGCGGGTCAGTTCAGTATATATTCTCTAATATATACCCATGTGTCAACTTGATATCATATATCCATGACTTGTGAGATCAAGTCATCAATCGACCTACATGCTAGTCTTTATGTATTAATATTGCCCTTGCATATTAATACTTGACTAGGAACATTTAGGAAAGTGTTCTCTACAGCCTCTCATAATCAATTCTGCCAATTGATGTGCTGTAGATAAGAACCTACTTTTCTAGGGCATTATTATATTTAATTTAGCTGGCACAAGCAAGATGTAAATATAATAACCAATCCTTTGCCTTTATTGAATATGATACAAAATGTTCCCTTTTCAACCATCACATGATTGGCTCTAGGGCTATAACTAACACTAGGTCTAGGAAAACCAAGGTCACAAGGGAAGTCATCCCTAGAGTTGACCATGGTAGGTGCTTAGTGGCTAAGATTTCGAAGAAACCTAGAGAAGTCACTAAGAAGGTTACAAGAGGAGTCACCCCTAGAATTAACTTAGGCAAGACCACAATGACCAAGGCAACCAAGCCTAAGAGGGTCATTAGGAGGGTATCTAGGGAGGTCATCCCTAAGGAATACCTAGTAAACCCAAGGAGCTCAAATAGGTTTTGGGTTCCTAGGTGCGTGATCGACTCATGCTAGATGGGTTAGGTTGTGTCAACCTTAAATGGATGGGTAGTTAACCTAACCATGGTAAAGGTGGCATTTTAGATCATTTTCAAGGTTATGGGTACCTTGGAAATAGGTTTGAATTTAAATCCTAAAGGAATTTAGGATGTGCTAATATATTTTTAGAACTATGAAAAAATGATCAAATTGGCACAAACTAGATTTAAAGGTCATAGTATGTCATTTTGGATTTTTGGCACACTTGGGGGATAAGTGATTATATAGAAAAAAAGAATTTAATTCTAACAAATGGAAATTACCATTAAAATTTAGGTATTTTTATGCCATTATATTTTATTTGTCATATGTCATGTCATGACATCATATCTTTTTTAAATCATTTATATATCATGATCATATTTAGTTTAAGTTTTTATGTCATGAGTGCTTAGGTCCATGTTTATGTCATGACATAATGACTTTGGTACATGCTTATTTATGTTATCATTATATGTCATAATCATCATTCATACATTTAGGTTTGATAAAAATTGATTTAAGGACAATTGGCATGACTTGGAGTCCCATGTATAAGGGAATCAAGTAGTGTTGCCTTAGAAAATGCATGAAACCCTAGATTAGGATGAACAAAACCCACATCTCACATCACATTGACTTGTTTGTGTTTTCATATACCCTAGGCATACGTGAGATGCTAGGAAATGAATTATGTTCAAGGTGCATAGTTTTTGTATCTAGATGAACTCAAACTCATCTAATACCATGGTGGATCATGGGGAAAGCTAATGTACAAGTCATGTGCATTGAGCCCATTGATCATGATCCAATATAGGTTTTCAAAAATATTTTAAAATCATTTTAGAAAACCTTGGTGTAGTCTATCTTTTGATAGCAATCACCATTGAGAGAGTTGATATAAAGTAGGGCCAAAACATTGAACTTTTCAATGGTTTTGAACTTTGTGTCAATCTCATTATTTTATGAGTTTTCAAATATTTTTCACCCATTGTATTTGTTATGAGTAATGTACGTATGAAGTTTCAAGATTTTTCAAATTACATATAATTACTTATGATTTTTGAAAATCTGGTTTTTGAATACTGAATTTCTACATTTGCAAAAAATAGTCGACTGCTGACTATCAAAGTCGACTGTCAAAGCTGATTTCAAGTAAACAAGGATATTTATATTGGCACAATCGGCCCAAGTCACGATTGACCGGACTCGAGTTTGACTCGAGTGATGTTTTGATGTTCGACAAAAACATATGATAATGTGATTGTCATGGTAAAGTCTAAGTCATGGGTACTTGACATGGAAAGTCCAAGTGGAACACTTAGCATTGGGAAAGTCCAAGTCTTGAGTATTTGGCATGTAAAGTCCAAGCATGGGTCTTGGCAAGGAAAAGTCCAACATGGGTTGGCAAGGAAAGTCCAAGCATGGGTCTTGGCATGGAAAGTCCAACATGGGTTGGAAAGGGAAAGTCCAAGCTTAAGTCTTGGCATTTGGAAGTTCAAGGGGAATATTGGCAGCGTAAAGTCCAAGCGGGAGTCTTGGCAGCATAAGTCCAATGGTTGGCAGCGTAAAGTCCAAGCGGGAGTCTTGGCAGCATAAGTAAAATGTGCCTTGGTGGTGTAGACACCATTAGCATGACAATAGCCGATGGAACACCTGAAGACTAGCGTATGGATGAACAAGTCATGGATGACTTGGAGGGATTCGATAGGCGCGAGGCTGACGGAGGTGGCTAGAAGGCTTAGGTCTAGGCTACGGGTGGTCTAGCAAGTATGAAGGCACCATACTTGGGTTAAAACCTCATGTTTGAGGTGTGTCAGTCGATTGGGACCATGGGTCAGTCGACTGGTGTGAGTCAACTAGGGTTTGACTGCGGGAAGTGTCCTGGAAATTGACTGCCAGAGGTGGGCAGTCGACTGCTGGCCTGAGCAGTCGACTAATTCGGTGATCAATCGACTGATACTCGGGATCTCGGGCACATAAGGTTCTCCAGTCGAGTGATTGGGTCGAACACTCGACTGATTGAGCAATCAGTCGACTGATGGGTATGATCAGTCGACTGATGGTGTATCCGTTGGACTTATTCGACGTGTTTCATGTCGTTGTTAGACAACGGCTACAGGGGCAGTCGACTGATGGTCCCGATCAGTCGACTGCTAGGCAAAATCCAACCCAAGGAGCAGCTTTAAAGGGAGCTTGTGGAGGGAGGATTCACCACCGGTTCTTGAGGAGTTTTGGGACGATTTGTTGCTGCAAATCAGGGTCTCTAAGTGCAATTCAAGCAACCACAAAGCAAGCATCCAAGTTTACAATTGTAAAGTGTTTCTTTACTTGTATTTATATAGTTTACTTGTATTAGCTTGTATTTGTATTTATTACTGTTGTAATACATTGTACGAGGTTTCTCCACCTCCGGATTGTTCCAAGGAGTATTTGTGATTAGTATTACATGTTTGCATTGCTAGGGCTCTTACGAGCCCAATCTGTGGAGTATGATCCATTTGGTTCCAAACCACGTTATATCCTTGTGTTATTATCGTGCATGTGTGTATTTGTATTGTATATTTCTATTTTTGTTGTGCACTAATCATTTTGTAGCAAACACGATCGAATTCCTCCATCGACAAGCGACAACGCTATTCACCCCCCCCCCTAGTGGGTGCATCGTTCCTAACAATTGGTATCAGAGTGAGACCACTCTTCATTTGGACTAACCGCCAAGAGAGCACTGATAGAGGGTGAGGAAGATGGAGTTTGAAGAGAATTTGGGATGGGACATCAACACACCGGTCCCATACGCGCTTTTTGGATGAGAAGGCTTCAATTCATGAAAGAAAAGAATTGAAAACTTCATCATGATGAAGGATTTTGAAGAATGGTCCATTTTGATAGAGGGATTTAACTATCCAAGAGGACCAAAGGGAGGCTTCCTCAAGAAGAAGAGATAGACCGAGGGACAACTCCAAGAGTTTGATAAGAATAAGAAGTTAGTCAAATTTATTTTTGATTTGATTCCTAATGATATCTTGTGTAGCCTAGGAGATTAAATGGATTCCAAAGAACTTTGGAGCGAGTTGGCAAAATATCACGAAAATTCTGAATCGGTCCAAGATGACTTGGAAGAGGAGGAGACCGAAGAAGAAGCTTCATCATCCTCACAAGAAAGTGAGGAGTCGGAAGTTGAGAAGGAGTCAACTTCCGGATCGGTGGAAGAAGAGGAAGAAGTAGGAGAAGCCTCCACCTCTAGGATTGAGGGGGAGGAGATTAGACCATCCACTCCGGAGCATCAAGAAGAAGCTTCTACCTCCGGTCGAGGAGATGAAAAATCAACTCCGGCACCAACCACCACCCTAGGTAACTCAAGCATTTCAATAAATAATAAAATTCATATTATATGCTTTGAGTGTAGGAGCAAGGACACTACAAGAGTAAGTGTCCTAAATGTAACGCCCGTAAAATTCCTAGCAATTTTACAAGAATTTTTGGCTTGATGATAATGGGCTTTATGTAGGCCTTTTTCCAAAACAAAAGAAAATAAGCCAAAAATGGATACAAGACCTAGGAATTGAACTCCAGACCTCTAGAGATAGCCAAGCCCTATAGATGTACCCACTAACCATAAGCCCAATAGGATTGTATGATTAAGGAAGGGGGGGGAACTATAGATAAATGGGACTAAGGGTAAATGAAGAGGCATAGAAAAGAAAAGAGGAACTTCTCTTCCTCCTCCCTTTATAAAGAAGAGGGAAGATTGAAATTGTTTACTTCCTCTCTTCTTCTTCCTCTCTTCTCACCGAAATCCTAAAGTTTTCCTCTACATTCCCTCTTTTGGCCGAATCCTATCCAAGCTAGAGAAGGCTAAGTGTTGACCTTCTTTAGGTTATCTTCCCCACCCCAAGCAAAGCGAAGGATGTAAGTATCCCTCACCTGCATACGAGTAGCTTCGGTTGACGTTTTATAAAAGAAATCTATATTGTTAAATTCGGCCAAGATATGATCTAGGGTTTCCATGAAGTGGTATGCCATGCTTTTGTAATTAGATGATGATGTTAGGGCTTAAAATGGATTAGGTCAAAAGTTAAACCTAGGAAACCCTATGAACCATCTCCAACATGGGTTTTGTTGGTGTTTTATTGAAGTTATATCTTGTTTTGCTTGCAAGTGATGATGTTAGCATGTTATAGGGATTAGGATAAAGATCTAACTCTAGAGGCCTCCATGACCCATTCGGCCAAGTCATGAACTAGGGTCTCAAAGAAGCTCTATGCTATGTTTATGCTATGTTTTATAACTAGATTATGATGTTAGGGTTTAAAGTGGGTTAGAACAAAAGCTAACCCTAATGAACACTTTAGTTCTATTCGGCCAAACCCTACTTTAGGGTTTCAATGAAGTTCCATGCCATATTATGGGAACTAGATGATGATTTTAGGGTTTAAAGTGGGTTAGAACAAAAGCTAACCCTAATGAACACTATAGTTCTATTCGGCCAAACCCCACTATAGGGTTTCAATGAAGTTTCATACTATGTTTTGTAACTATATGATGAGGTTAAGTTTTAAAAGGGGATTAGGTCAAAAGTTAAACCCAAAGGCCCTACATGGACCATTCGGCCACCTTTGGTTCTTAGGTTACAATGAAGTTCATACCATGAATTTTATGGAAATTGTATGCATATGTATGTTACTTGAATTAGGTTAAAGGTCTAAACCCTAAAAAGCCTATAAGGACCATTCGGCCACCTTTGACCTCTTCAGGGTACAATGAAGTTCATACCATGAATTGTATGCTATGTTATGTTAATGAAATCAGTTATGTTGTTATGAAATAAAGTATGTCATGCTATGTTGATGAAATAAGTTATGTTGTTATGAAATGAAGCATGCCATGCTATGTTAATGAAATAAGTTATGTTGTTATGAAATGAAGCATGCCATGCTATGTTAATGAAATAAGTTATGTTGTTATGAAATGAAGTATGCCATGCTATGTTAATGAAATAAGTTATGTTGTTATGAAATAAAGTATGCCATGCTATGTTAATGAAATAAGTTATGTTGTTATGAAATAAAGTATGTCATGCTATGTTAATGAAATAGGATATGTTGTTATGAAATGAAGTATGCCATGCTATGTAAATGAAATGAAGCCTGATGTGTATGAAATGAATTATGCCATGTTATGAAAATGAAATGAAGCATGATGTGTTATGAAACGAAGTATGCTATGCTATGTTAATAAGACATGTAGTAAAGTAAGCATATAAGTATTTTACCTTCTGCATGGCTTGTACCAAGACCTTAACAAGGTCCAAGAAGGGATGGGCTCCTAAGATGCCCTAGGTCGATGGAATAAGACTCGGGCCTAGGATGGGCTTCTATGTATGATTGCCCCTAGGTCGATGGAATAAGATTCGGGCCTAGTACGGGATGGGCTCCAAGATGCCTTAGGTCGATGGAGTAAGACTCGGGCCTAGGATGGGCTTCTACGCTATGACGATTGCCCTAGGTCGATGGAATAAGACTCGGGCCTAGAAACCTATTAGGTTCGAGACTTGCTACCTCGGGCCTATTTAGGGATGCGCGCTATGATAATGAAGAAGTGGTACAATGCCGGGCCCAAATATGTTGAGATTTATATTTACGTACCTATATATATATTTTCAAAAGCATCTTGCATATGTATGTCATGATTGTTAAGTTACATGTTATGTTAAATAATATGTCATGATTGTTAAGTTACATGTTATGTTAAATAATATGTCATGATTGTTAAGTTACATGTTATGTTAAATAATATGCCATGATTGTTAAGTTACATGTTATGTTAAATGATATGCCATGATTGTTAAGTTACATGTTATGTTAAACGATATGCCATGATTGTTAAGTTATATGTTATGAAGGTTATGTTTTATGATATGTTATGAATGTCTACATGCTTACGTTAGATACGTTATGAAGTTATGCTTTATGATATGTTATGAATGTTTACATGCTTACGTTAGATGCGTTATGAAAGTTATGCTTTACGATAGGCTATGAATGTTTACATGTTTATGTTAGATACATTACAAGTTATGTTTGATGATATGATGATCCATGCTATATTTCACTTATGTTACTTATGCTACATGTTAAGTTGATGACACCAAGTATGTTACATGTTATATTGCTTCTATGTTGTGAATGCTGCATGCCATGATTAATGATGATGTATGGTTTTAGTGAGTAGGACAGGATCTTACTAAGCCTATGTGCTTATAGTTTATCTTTCCCTCGTACTGCAGATAAGGGTAAGGGATGGATAAACTAAAGGGAGCAGCAGGAGGGGCCAATGTGTGTGGTAGTGGCATGGTGGAGAAGATCCGTTAGGTCTAAACATGTTTACCTATGATGAAGATGTCTATTCATGTCCTCACTTATGTCTCCTTATGATGATGATGTTATGAATTTACTAAGCACTAAGTATCTACATATATGATGCATGCTCTATGTTAAGAAGAAGAAGTAAAGAAGAAGTAAGAAGAAGTATCTATCCACGCTATGAAGCATACTCTATGCTAAGAAGAAGAAGTATATATATATATATGTATATATGTGTTAACGTATGTTTATGTTTAAAAGAAAAACAAAAAAAAAAATATTTAGGTCTAAAGTCTTCCGCTGTAAGAATTAAGAAGTATGTATAAAGTCTTCCGCTGTATGTAATGTATGTATGGTCGCGTCACGCGCCGCCTCTCCGGACATTTAGGGTCCCTGACAGGGGCGGGCGTGACAGGTTGGTATCAGAGCGGATCTGCCTTTCCACTACACACACATCAAGCTCCAATCCTGCCGCTCCAAGTAAGAATTCTATGTCTACTCTAACTTAGCTTATTTATTCATGTATGATATAAAATGCCTTAGCTTATTTTGCTCATGTATGATATAAAATGCCTTTAGATTATTTAGTTCATGTATGATATAAAGTGCCTCTAGCTTGATTATAAAATGCCTTTACTTTATGCTTGTTCATGAATAATAGGAAATGTTTCTAGCTTAAATATGCATGAAAATAGGATACCCTTATGCTTGTTCTGGCATGATGTAAAATACCTTAAGTTTAACTTATGCATGGGAACATGAATGAAGCTTAAAACGACCTTATGCTAGCCTTAGTTTAATTACGATATATATATATATAAATAAATAAATAAAATACTTTCTTATTACGAAAATTGATTTTCGTAATTATTTGTAAGGTCTATGCTCATCCTGAATTGAATTAAGCCGTTTAAATGCACGGGTTGGTCGGTTTTGGTATCGATTTCAATTATTTCAATTTCGATGGCACGGATGATGACCACCATGACCGTCGTGATGTGTCACGAAAAGCTATTGAAGAGATAGTTTATAAACCAGACGGTGGGGTCATCAGACACATGAAAAGGCTCGATTGTCTTTTTAGGAGACTCGAGCGGCAAGAGTTTCCGTTACTGGACAATTATAAGATATGGGCCTTGGTCCGTTCCCTGCCAAATGAGTTCATGGTAGTTGCACACCACGTGTGGGGCCGTTACGAAGGGCGGATAACCTATGTCCGAGGGTTCAAGAGAATCCCGTGGTAACTCGCCTCGAGAAGAATGTAGAGGGTTCTACAAACAAATAACTTCTTGGCGCCACCGAGACTACCCTAATAAGGCCAAGGAAGATAGGACTAAAAATGATTACAACTGCACTAGGGTTTGTCCTAGTGGGAGTCGTAATAAACTATCTTCTCAAGTAGTTGTGTTTCGATTAGAAATAAGGAATGTTATATGTTAACATTTTTCCTTTGAAAGTATGAATAAGATGAGCTCATTTCCTTGAATTAGTGATTAGTCCATTGCATGGGATGTATGTGGTGTAGTTGATCAATCGGTTAGAAAGGACAAGAAGTATGAGTGGACGGACACCGCGAGAGGAGTTTCACAGAGTTGAAAAAGGAGACCAGTGCTCAATTCTTGCTCTTCCTGACAAGAACGAAGGCTTCGACATGTACAAAGGACGCCCAAGATGGGACTCGAGTCAGACTTATGCAGAATGGCAAGGTCATTGCCTACGCCTCTAGGCAACTCAAGGAACACGAAAGGAATTATCCCACCCACGATTTAGAGCTAGCGGCCGTGGTCTTTGCTCTCAAAACATGGAGGCATTATCTCTATGGAGCTCAGTGTAGGATCTATACAGACCACCAGAGTCTGAAATATTTCTTCACACAGAAGGACCTGAACATGAGACAGCGCAGATGGCTCGAGCTCGTCAAGGATTATGACGTGAGATTCTTTACCATCCGGGAAAGCTAACAAGGTGGCTGATGCACTCAGCAGGAAGTCCTGCGCCACCTTGATGTCCCTCTCAGTGCTATCTCGACCCTTAGAAAAAGAGATTACGCGTTACGGGGTGGAAATCATTTCCGGACAGCTCTCAACCCTGACGATAGCACCGACGCTGTTCGATGATATACTGGAAAAGCAAGCCCGTGACCCAAGCCTTCAGAGGATCAAGCAAGAGGTCCTAGAGGGAAAGGACGACGGGTTTTGGATCTCCGATAGTGGAGTACTCTACCTCGAGGATCGCTTGTGTATTCCCCGATGATCCGATTACTAAGGAGATACTTGAGGAAGCTCACGGGACTCCTTATGCGATGCATCCTGGAACCACCAAGATGTACCAAGACCCGAACGAAAGTTTTGGTGGTTTGGAATGAAAAGAGATGTGGCTCAAGATATGCAAGATTTGCACGACCCGCCAAAGGGTTAAGGCAGAGCACCAAAGACACGGAGGAACACCTGCGGTAGATCCAGATTCCGAATGGAAATGGGAGGACATTTCTATGGATTTCATCTCGGGATTGCCCAAGGCGACAAGCGGTTATGATGCTATATGGGTGATTGTACAGATTGGCGAAGTCCGCTCATTTCTTAGCAATCAAGATGACCTATTCGACGAGCAAGCTGGCTCGATTATATGCTAGAAATCATCCGACTCCATGGAATTCCTAAGACCATCATTTCGATAGAGATGGTCGCTTTATTTCCATTTCGAGTGCGTTGAGGCCTTAGGCCTTAGGCACAAGGCTATTGTTCAAGATCGCCTTCCATCCCAGCAGACGGAATGACCGAAAGGGTAAATCAAGTACTGGAAGATATGTTAAGAGCCTGCGCCCTGGATTTCAAAGGTAGCTTGTGTCGATACTTATGTTTGGCAGAATTCGCTTACAATAATAGCTACCAAGCTACTATTGGAATGGCACCCTACGAGGCTCTATACGGGAGGAAATGTAGATCTCCCATATCTTTGACGAGGGTGGTGAAAAGAAGAGGATGGGACTCGACGGATTTCATCGATGACACCACTGAGCTATACTGAACATCCGCCAGAGAATTGAAACCGCCAAAGCCGACAAAAGAGCTATGCGGATAAGAGGCGTAGACCATTAGAATCGAGGTTGGGGACCTAGTATTCTCAAAGTGGCTCCCATGAAGGGAGTAATGAGGTTCGGAAAGAAGGGTAAATCGAGTCCACGTTCATTGGGGACCGTATCCGATATCGCAGAGGATTGGCAATGTAGCTTACAAGCTAGAGCCGCCTCAAGAGATGTCGGCTATTCACAACGTGTTCCATGTCTCGTGCTCAAGAAATGCATTTCCAAGATGACCAAGTGATCGAGCCACAAACAAGATACAAGTTCAAGAGGACCTAAGTATTGAAAGTCGGCCTATCCAAATACTAGACCAGAAATCAAGAGGCTAAGGAACAAAGAGGTGCCCTTAGTAAAGGTCCTGTGGGCGTAATCAATCTGCACGAGGAGGCTACCCGGGAACGCGAGGAGGACATGAAGAAGAAGTACCACAATTGTTCTAAGTTTCGAGGACTAAACTTTTTAAAGGTATGAAGGATTATGTAACGCCGTAAAATTCCTAGCAATTTTACAAGAATTTTTGGCTTGATGATAATGGGCTTTATGTAGGCCTTTTCCAAAACAAAAGAAAATAAGCCAAAATGGATACAAGACCTAGGAATTGAACTCAGACCTCTAGAGATAGCCAAGCCCTATAGATGTACCCACTAACCATAAGCCCAATAGGATTGTATGATTAAGGAAGGGGGAACTATAGATAAATGGGACTAAGGGTAAATGAAGAGGCATAGAAAAGAAAAGAGGAAATTCTCTTCCTCCTCCTTTATAAAGAAGAGGAAGATTGAAATTTTTACTTCCTCTCTTCTTCTTCCTCTCTTCTCAAAATCCTAAAGTTTTCCTCTACATTCCCTCTTTTAATCCTATCCAAGCTAGAGAAGGCTAAGTGTTGACCTTCTTTAGGTTATCTTCCCCACCCCAAGCAAAGCGAAGGATGTAAGTATCCCTCACCGCATACGAATAGCTTCGTTGACGCTTTATAAAAGAAATCTATATTGTTAAATTCGCCAAGATATGATCTAGGGTTTCCATGAAGTGGTATGCCATGCTTTTGTAATTAGATGATGATGTTAGGGCTTAAAATGGATTAGGTCAAAAGTTAAACCTAGGAAACCCTATGAACCATTCGCCAACATGGGTTTTGTTGGTGTTTTATTGAAGTTATATCTTGTTTTGCTTGCAAGTGATGATGTTAGCATGTTATAGGGATTAGGATAAAGATCTAACTCTAGAGGCCTCCATGACCCATTCGCCAAGTCATGAACTAGGGTCTCAAAGAAGCTCTATGCTATGTTTATGCTATGTTTTATAACTAGATTATGATGTTAGGGTTTAAAGTGGGTTAGAACAAAAGCTAACCCTAATGAACACTTTAGTTCTATTCGCCAAACCCTACTTTAGGGTTTCAATGAAGTTCCATGCCATATTATGGGAACTAGATGATGATTTTAGGGTTTAAAGTGGGTTAGAACAAAAGCTAACCCTAATGAACACTATAGTTCTATTCGGCCAAACCCCACTATAGGGTTTCAATGAAGTTTCATACTATGTTTTGTAACTAGATGATGAGGTTAGGTTTTAAAAGGGGATTCGGTCAACAGTTAAACCCAAAGGCCCTACATGGACCATTCGGCCACCTTTGGTTCTTAGGTTACAATGAAGTTCATACCATGAATTTTATGGAAATTGTATGCATATGT
This sequence comes from Wurfbainia villosa, assembly GCA_025175895.1. Classification (NCBI taxonomy): domain Eukaryota; kingdom Viridiplantae; phylum Streptophyta; class Magnoliopsida; order Zingiberales; family Zingiberaceae; genus Wurfbainia; species Wurfbainia villosa. The sequence goes on from CM046003.1 coordinate 44,713,171, forward strand.
ATGTTACTTGAATTAGGTTAAAGGTCTAAACCCTAAAAAGCCTATAAGGACCATTCGGCCACCTTTGACCTCTTCAGGGTACAATGAAGTTCATACCATGAATTGTATGCTATGTTATGTTAATGAAATCAGTTATGTTGTTATGAAATAAAGTATGTCATGCTATGTTGATGAAATAAGTTATGTTGTTATGAAATGAAGCATGCCATGCTATGTTAATGAAATAAGTTATGTTGTTATGAAATGAAGCATGCCATGCTATGTTAATGAAATAAGTTATGTTGTTATGAAATGAAGTATGCCATGCTATGTTAATGAAATAAGTTATGTTGTTATGAAATAAAGTATGCCATGCTATGTTAATGAAATAAGTTATGTTGTTATGAAATAAAGTATGCCATGCTATGTTAATGAAATAGGATATGTTGTTATGAAATGAAGTATGTCATGCTATGTAAATGAAATGAAGCCTGATGTGTATGAAATGAATTATGCCATGTTATGAAAATGAAATGAAGCATGATGTGTTATGAAACGAAGTATGCTATGCTATGTTAATAAGACATGTAGTAAAGTAAGCATATAAGTATTTTACCTTCTGCATGGCTTGTACCAAGACCTTAACAAGGTCCAAGAAGGGATGGGCTCCTAAGATGCCCTAGGTCGATGGAATAAGACTCGGGCCTAGGATGGGCTTCTATGTATGATTGCCCCTAGGTCGATGGAATAAGATTCGGGCCTAGTACGGGATGGGCTCCAAGATGCCTTAGGTCGATGGAGTAAGACTCGGGCCTAGGATGGGCTTCTACGCTATGACGATTGCCCTAGGTCGATGGAATAAGACTCGGGCCTAGAAACCTATTAGGTTCGAGACTTGCTACCTCGGGCCTATTTAGGGATGCGCGCTATGATAATGAAGAAGTGGTACAATGCCGGGCACAAATATGTTGAGATTTATATTTACGTACCTATATATATATTTTCAAAAGCATCTTGCATATGTATGTCATGATTGTTAAGTTACATGTTATGTTAAATAATATGTCATGATTGTTAAGTTACATGTTATGTTAAATAATATGTCATGATTGTTAAGTTACATGTTATGTTAAATAATATGCCATGATTGTTAAGTTACATGTTATGTTAAATGATATGCCATGATTGTTAAGTTACATGTTATGTTAAACGATATGCCATGATTGTTAAGTTATATGTTATGAAGGTTATGTTTTATGATATGTTATGAATGTCTACATGCTTACGTTAGATACGTTATGAAGTTATGCTTTATGATATGTTATGAATGTTTACATGCTTACGTTAGATGCGTTATGAAAGTTATGCTTTACGATAGGCTATGAATGTTTACATGTTTACGTTAGATACATTACAAGTTATGTTTGATGATACGATGATCCATGCTATATTTCACTTACGTTACTTATGCTACATGTTAAGTTGATGACACCAAGTATGTTACATGTTATATTGCTTCTATGTTGTGAATGCTGCATGCCATGATTAATGATGATGTATGATTTTAGTGAGTAGGACAGGATCTTACTAAGCCTATGTGCTTATAGTTTATCTTTCCCTCGTACTGCAGATAAGGGTAAGGGATGGATAAACTAAAGGGAGCAGCAGGAGGGGCCAATGTGTGTGGTAGTGGCATGGTGGAGAAGATCCGTTAGGTCTAAACATGTTTACCTATGATGAAGATGTCTATTCATGTCCTCACTTATGTCTCCTTATGATGATGATGTTATGAATTTACTAAGCACTAAGTATCTACATATATGATGCATGCTCTATGTTAAGAAGAAGAAGTAAAGAAGAAGTAAGAAGAAGTATCTATCCACGCTATGAAGCATACTCTATGCTAAGAAGAAGAAGTATATATATATATATGTATATATGTGTTAACGTATGTTTATGTTTAAAAGAAAAACAAAAAAAAAATATTTAGGTCTAAAGTCTTCCGCTGTAAGAATTAAGAAGTATGTATAAAGTCTTCCGCTGTATGTAATGTATGTACGGTCGCGTCACGCGCCGCCTCTCCGGACATTTAGGGTCCCTGACAGGGGCGGGCGTGACACTAAAAGGGTCAAGAAGACTCCACCGGAACCAAAGGTCAAGGAGACCGGTGCCTCAATGCAAAAGAGCAAGGAGCATGTCATTTGCTTCAAATGCCATCAAAAGGGGCACTATAGGAGTCAATGCCCTAGGGGGAGCAAGAAGACTCAAGAGGGAGCATCACATGTAGGGGGAGCTTCTAAAGCAATCCCTAAGGTAAAATTCAATAATGCTCTTTCTTTAGTTAATAGGCAAAAGCATGCTAGAAACAATGTTAGCAATCTTGCTATTTATCATAAAGAGCATGTTAGAAATAGTAGACACCTTTGCCTAGGAGCTAAAGATGTTCATTTTAGAAATAAGGAGAAATTTGGGACTAATGTCCCTAGAAAAACTCTTCCTAAGGAAAGCATTAGGAAAATAGAAATCTATTTAGGCATTAACCCTAAGAAGGGTAGGCATATGCCTAGAGGAAATTGTAATGCTCAAAGACTAAATGAAAAATCAAAAATTGGGCAATTAGAGTTTGAAACCCAAGTCTTGAGGTCAAGACTTGAAAAATTAGAGAAGACCCTTAGGATTATGCAAAACCAAATAAAAGGGTCAAATGGTCAAAGTCAAGGGTCTAGATCTAAGAGTCAACACCTAGAGTCTAGGAGGCAAGGCTCATCTATGGGCAAGAAAGGCTTGAGCCACAAGCCTAGGTCCAAGTTAGATAAGCCTACCTACCATAATGTTCCATTTGACTATAGAACTAAACCTAGGTCTAGGAATACTAAGGTCACAAGGGAAGTCATCCTTAGAGTTGACCATGGTGTGTGCCTAGTGGCTAGGGTTTCAAGGAAACCTAGGGAAGCCACTAAGAAGGTTACAAAGGGAGTCACCCCTAGAGTTAACCTAGGCAAGACCACAATGACCAAGGCTAACAAGCCTAGAAGGGTTATTAGGAAGGCATCTAGAGAGGTTATCCCTAAGGAATACCTAATTAACCCAAGAAGCTCAAATAAATTTTGGGTTCCTAGGAGCATGATCGATTCATGCTAAATGGGTTAGGTTGTGCCAACTTTAAATGGATGGGTAGTTAACCTAACCATGGTAAAGGTTATGGTTACCTTGGGAATGTGTTTTGATATTAAATCCTAAAGGTTTTTAGGATGTGCCAATATTATTTAAGAAGTTTGAAAAATCAATCAAATTGGCACAATTTAGGTTTAGAGGTCTTAGTGTGTCATTTTGGGTTTTTGGCACACTTTGAGAATAATTGATAATATGAAAAAATGAGATTAATTATAACAAATGGCAACTAATATTAAAATTTAGGTATTATTATACCGATACATTTTATTTGTCATATTTTGGTTGTCATATACCATGTCATGACATCATGTTTATTTTTATCATTTATATGTCATCTTAGGATTTAGGACTTTATGTCATGTGTATTTAGATTTAATCATATGTCATGACATCATGATCATTGGCCATGTTTACTTATTCTATCATTTATGCCATGATCATACTTCATGCATTTAAGTTAATGAAAATTGATTTAAGGACTATGACATGACTTGAAGTCTCATGCATAAGGGAATCAAGTAGTGTTGTCTTAGAAAAATGCATGAAAATCTAGATTAGGATGAACAAAACCCACATCTCACATTATATTGACATGTATGTATATTGATACACCCTAGATACATGTGAGATGCTAGGATATGAGTTAAGTTCAAGGTGCATAGTTTTTGCATCTAGATGAACTCAAACTCATCTTATATTAGTGATGGATCATGGGGAAAGCTAATGTGCAAGTCATGTGCATTGAGCCCATTGATCATGGTCCAATATAGGTTTTCAAAAATATTTTAAAATCATTTTAGAAAACCTTGGTGAAGTCTATCTTTTGATAGCAATCACCATTGATGAAGTTGATACAAAGTAAGCTAAAACATTAAAAAATTTCTTCACTTTTGAACTTTGTGTCAACTTCACTATTTTATGGGTAAAATATTTTTCTAATATTTTTCACCCATTGTATTGGTCATAAATATTATACATATGAAGTTTCATGATTTTTTGAATTACATATAATTATTTATGAATTTCTAAAATTCGATTCTAATAACTGAAATTTGGAAATTTCAGTTATCAGTCGACTGTCCTTGTTGATAGTCGACTGATGAGCATGACAGTCGATTGTTGCCTGATAAATTCGACTACCAGAGCTGATTTCGGGCAAACAAAGTATGTTTAGCCCATTGTCAGCTATGTTAGGATTCCCTAACCACTCCTAACCCTAGGATATGCTTTGGGAAGTATTAGAAAGGGTGAAAATTCATTGGATATGGATTAGGAGAGTTGTTAGGGTGATGTATCAATTTTAAGGTGTTGGAAAGTTCAATGTTGAATTTTGGACCTTAATTTTGATGGTTTAGAGTTCCTATTGGCTTAAGGACTTCCCAAGGACATTGTCGGTGCAATGGTCAACGGGGAGAAAGCCTTTAGGGGGAGGTATCCATCATGGGATGATGGATGTATATTCTTCCATGTAAAGGAGAGAATGAGAATTTGAGATACTCAATTTGGAAATTGGGAGAGTTTGTAAGATTGTCTCTCTTGAGTGATATGGGACTTATCACTAGGAAGATTGTAGGCATCCCAGATGTTTTTGTACCAAGAGAGAGATTGTAAGATCTCATTGGATTTGAGACATTGACCTCATTGGGAGAACCTTTTTGATGTATGTCAAAAAGGGAGAGAATGTTAGAGTTATCAATTTGGAAAAATTGGTAAGCGAATTTGAGTTAGGGGCCTATGTTTTTGTCAAACATTAAAAAGGGGGAGATTGTTGGTGCAATCGACCCAGGTCATGATTGACCGGACTCGAGTTTGACTCGAGCAATGTTTTGATGTTCGACAAAAACATATGACAATATGATTGTCATGGTAAAGTCCAAGTCATGGGTACTTGGCATGGAAAGTCCAAGTGGGACACTTGGCATTGGGAAAGTCCAAGTCTTGAGTACTTAGTATGTAAAGTCCAAGCATGGGTCTTGGCAAGGAAAAGTCTAACATAGGTTGGCAAGGAAAGTCAAAGCATGGGTCTTGGCAAGGTAAAGTCAAACATGGGTTGGCAAAAGAAAGTCCCTGGCACGGAAAGTCCAAGCTTGAGTCTTGGCATTTGAAAAGTCCAAGGGGAATATTGGCGGCGTAAAGTCCAAGCGGGAGTCTTGGCAGCATAAGTCCAATGGTTGGCAGCATAAAGTCCAAGTGGGAGTCTTGGAAGCATAAGTTCAATGTGTTTTGGCGGTGTAGACATCGTTAGCATGACAATAGCCAATGGAACACCTGAAGGCTAGTGTATGGATGAACAAGTCATGGATGACTTGGAGGGATCCAATAGGCGTGAGGCTGACGGAGGTGGCTAGAAGGCTTAGGTCTAGGCTACGGGTGGTCTAGCAAGTATAGGGGCACCATACTTGGGTTAAAACCTCATGTTTGAGGTGTGTTAGTCGACTAGGACCATGGGTCAGTCGACTGGTGTGAGTCAACTAGGGTTTGACTACGGGAAGTGTCCTGGCAATCGACTGCCAGAGGTGGGCAGTCGACTGATGCTCGGGATCTCGGGCACAGAAGGTTCTCCAGTCGAGTGATCTGCCTGAACACTTGACTGATTGAGCCATCAGTCGACTGATGGTGTATCCGTTGGACTTATCCGACGTGTTTCATGTCATTGTGAGACAACGGCTACAGGGGGCAATCGACTGATGCTCCCGATCAGTTGACTGTTAGGAGAAATCCAGCCCAAGGAGCAGCTTTAAAGGGAGCTCATGGAGGGAGGATTCACCACCGGTTCTTGAGGAGTTTTGGGGTGATTTATTGATGCAAATCAGGGTCTCCAAGTGCAATTCAAGCAACCACAAAGTAAGCATCCAAGTTCACAATTGTAAAGTGTTTCTTTACTTGTATTTGTGTAGTTTACTTGTATTAGCTTGTATTTGTGTTTATTACTGTTGTAATACATTGTACGAGGTTTCTCCACCTTCGGATTATTTCGAGAAGGAGTATTTGTGATTAGTAGTGTGTGTTTGTATTGCTAGGGCTCTTACGAGCCCAATCCGTGGAGTAGGAACCATTCAGTTCCGAACCACGTTATATCCTTGTGTTGTTATCGTACTTGTGTGTATTTGTATTGTATATTTCTATTTCCACTACGCACTAATCATTTTGTAGCAAGCACGATCGAATTCCTCCATCGACAAGCGACGACGCTATTCACCCCCCCCCCTCTAGAGGGTGCATCATTCCTAACAGTTTATCCCATGTTTCAGCTATGTTAGGCTACCCTAACTGCTTCTAACCCTAGGATATACTTTGGAAAGCATTAGAAAGGGTGAAAATCCATTGGATATGGATTAGGAGAGTTGTTTGGGTGTGTATCAAATTTTAAGGTGTGTGAAAGTTCAAGGTTAAACTTCTAACCTTAATTTTGATTGTTTAGTGTTTCTATAGGCTTAAGGACATTGGTGGTGCAATGGTTAAGGGGGAGCAAGCCTTTAGGAGGAGGTTATCCATCATGGGATGATGGATGTGTTCTTCCTCATAAGAGGGAGAATTTTGAGAATGTGAGATGTCCAATTTGAAAATTGGGAGAGTTTGTAGGATTGTCTCTCTTGAGTGATATGAGACTTATCACTAGGAAGAGTGAAGGCATCCTAGGTATTTTTGAACCAAGGGGGAGATTGTAAGATCTCATTGGGATATGCGACATTGACCTCCTTGGGGAGAACCTTTTTGATGTATGTCAAAAAGGAGGAGAATTAACAGGAGAAGTTATGGGAGAATTTGATATTACCAATTTGGGAGAATTGGTAAGGAGATTTGAGTTAGGTGGTCAAACTCAAAGGTGTTTGTGATTTTTGTCAAACATTAAAAAGGGGGAGATTGTTGGTGTAATCAGCCCAGGTCATGATTGACCAGACTCGAGTTTGACTCGAGCGGTATTTTGATGTTCGACAAAATGTATGACAATGTGATTGTCATGGGAAAGTCCAAGTCATGAGTACTTGGCATGGAAAGTCCAAGTGGGACACTTGGCAATAGGAAAGGACAAGTCATTGGTACTTGGCATGGAAAGTCCAAATGGGACACTTGGCAATGGGAAAGTCCAACATGGATTGGCATGGAAAGTCCAAGCATGGGTCTTGGCAAAGGAAAGTCCAAGCTTGAGTCTTGGAAATTGAAAAGTTCAACATGGGTTGCCATGGAAAGTCCAAGCATGGGTCTTGTCAAGGGAAAGTCCAAGCTTGAGTCTTGGCAAATGGAAAGTCCAACATGGGTTGGCAAGGGAAGTCCAAGGGTTGATATTGGCGGCGTAAAGTCCAAGGGTGGAGTCTTGGCAGCATAAGTCTAATGGTTGACGAC